>OW204003.1:0-2500000 GCA_934047225.1 Ypsolopha sequella
GAACACGGGCTCGTGGCGAAAGAGGCTGTGAATCGGATGCCGTTAGCCTGCATCCGCAACGTCTTGGCTGACCGAAAAGACCAAGACGTCATAGAGTCCCTCCTTTCTCAGAACGGTCACCTTCTGAGAGGAGTGGATCTCTCCGCGGAGTGCCCTCGGGTGCTTTATCGCCGAAAAGCGAGGAACCCGCACGAGTCCCACATAATACTGGAGCTAAGCCCAACCCTGTGGAATCGGTTCACGGAGGCGGGTACAGTCCACATAGGGCTACAGAGACGGTCTATAGAGGACCACTCTCCACTAGTGCAGTGCACGGGATGCCTGGGTTATGGACACTCCAAGCGAGTGTGCAAAGACAAAGGCATCACGTGCAGTCACTGTGGAGAGTCTCACACCTATGTGGACTGCCCGCACAAGGCGTTACCACCCGTCTGTGTGAACTGCCACAGGGCAAAGCTCCAAGAATCTGATCTGGCACATAATGCCTTTAGTGGCGAGTGCCAGATCAGGAAAAAATGGGACTCCATAGCGAGGTCTCGTGTGGCGTATTGCTGAGGGCACCGCAGTGAACGGCACAGTTGCCCCCCTCTTAGGTAGCTCAAAGGACAGCAAATTGCTTTTCATCCAAGCCAATCTCCAGCGGGCCAAGCTGGCGACGCAGGAGCTCTTGTGCACAGCACACACCAACCGGGTATCTGTCGCCCTGGTCCAGGAGCCATATGTTGGCTCCAAGGGCGAATTAAAACAGTACCCGGGCACAAGAGTTATCCAAATGACGTCAGCTCGCCAAAAACCAGTAAAGGCCGCCGTGGTGATTTTCGGTGGGGAGCTGGAGGTCATACATGATCCTCAGCTCGTCACCGAGAACATTGCAGCGGTACTGCTGAAGGCAGGCCCGCTGAGACTGGCCGTGCTGTCCATCTACCTGGAGGGGGACGAAGATTTAGAGCCGTATCTCCACAGAGTCCGTTACGTATGCTCAAAACTGCAGACTGACAATGTCATCCTGGCCGGGGATGTCAACGCGTGGAGTCCATGGTGGGGAAGTGATTCCGAAGACCACCGTGGCTCAGCCTTCAGATCCTTCCTGGAGGAAATGGACCTCCAGATCCTGAATACAGGCAGCACCCCCACTTTCGAGGTGTTCAGAGGGGGCCGCATGTGCACTAGTCGAGTAGACGTGACGGCATGCGGCCTTCAGCTCTTGGACAGGATGGGCGGATGGAAGGTGGACCGGGAGCTGATCACATCGGACCATAACGCAATTACCTACCACGTGTGCCTGGAGAGGGAATTAGAACCCCTCAAACCCCAGAGCACACGTGTGTACAACACAGCGAAGTCCGATTGGTTGGCTTTCGGCCGTTCCGTCCGCTCAGGCCTGGAGGAGAGAAACCTGACCGCCTCGAGTGTGGGGGCTGTTACCACGCCTGAGGAACTGGAGACCATCCTCGACTCTTACCTTTCGGTCATCTCTCACGCATGTGAAGAGACAATACCGAAGGTGGGAGTCCCAAAAGGAAGGAAACCATTGCCGTGGTGGACTCCCGCTCTTGGGCGTCTCAAGCGAGACGCTAAAACCAAGAGGCGGAGAATTAGAAACGCCGCGGCGGTTAGAAGGCAACACGTTGTTGACCAATACCTAGAAGCGAATCAGCGGTATAAAGCGGCTGTGCAAGATGCACAGACCGCTAGCTGGAAGCAGTTTTGCTCAAAGCAGGATAAAGAAAGCCTATGGGACGGGGTCTACAGGGTCATCAGGAGAACAGTCAAAAGACAAGAGGACCAGTTGCTGGTGGATTCGACAGGGAACACCCTTGGTCCTGAAGAGTCCGCCAAGCTGCTGGCCCTTACGTTCTTCCCTGATGACGCTGTGGACAACGAAACCCCTACTCAACGGCAAATCCGCGAGAGCTCGGAGGTGCCAGTCCATCAACTCCTGGATCAATTGGACCCCGACGATCCGCCTTTCACTGCCTCGGAGCTTGAATTGGTATTGAGGAATCTCAATCCAAAGAAGGCTCCGGGGCCTGATGGGTGGACTGCGGACATATGTGAGCGGGCAATCCGAGTCTCGCCGGAGGTGTTCCTTCAAATTGCCAACAAATGCTTGGCAATTGGACACTTTCCGGTGGGGTGGAAGCGCGCTCACGTATGTGTCATCCGTAAATCCGGGAGGGAGGACTACACCATTCCGAAGGCGCACAGGCCGATAGGACTTCTTCCTGTTATGGGCAAAATTGTGGAAAAGCTTCTGGTATCCCGTCTAGGATGGCATCTGATGCCCTCCTTGAGCACAAGGCAGTATGGCTTTATGCCACAAAAAAGCACCGAAGACTCCCTGTATGACCTCGTGGGACATGTTCGCTCTGAGATTAAGAGCAAGAAAATTGTCGTCATGATCTCACTGGACATAGAGGGAGCCTTCGATAATGCTTGGTGGCCGGCTTTAAAGACCCAACTCCTCGCTCACAGATGCCCTGCAAATATATATGGACTTGTAGCCTCCTACTTGGAGAACCGTAAGGTAAGCATCCACTTTGCAAGGGAGTGTTGGGAAAAGGGAACCAACAAGGGGTGTATCCAAGGCTCAATAGCTGGACCCACTTGTTGGAACCTAATTCTCAACACCCTGCTCGAAAAACTGGAGCAGGAAGGAGTGCATTGCCAGGCCTTTGCGGATGACGTGGTGCTGGTGCTCTCCGGCTCAACTACACCCCCCCTTCAGGCGAGAGCTAATGCGGCCCTCCAGACTGTGTTGGACTGGGGACTCAAAAATAAGCTAAAATTCGCACCTCACAAAACGTTCGCGATGGTGTTGACGCGGAAGCTTAAGTTTGAGGCCCCAGTCATCAGCATGGATGGACAGGTCCTGCCGCTGGTGCAGGAAATCCGCCTGTTGGGTGTTATCATCGATAGCAAACTCACTTTTAACGCACACGTTTCGGCTGTTTGTAGAAAAGTCACTGACATCTACAAGCAGCTGGCGTGTGCAGCCAGGGTGAGTTGGGGTTTGAACCGTGAGGTCATCAGAACCATCTACGTCTCGGTGATAGAGCCCATCGTGCTGTACGCGGCGAGTGTTTGGGCCCCGGCTGCGGAGAAGTTGATGATAATAAATCAACTTGAATCTCTGCAGCGGGGGTTTGCACAAAAGCTGTGTAAGGCGTACCGCACGGTGTCTCTATCATCGGCTTTGGTACTGGCCGATGTACTCCCCCTTGACCTCCGAGTTCAGGAGGCTGCAAGTCTGTACAGGGCAAAGCGAGGAGAAAGAATCGATCAGATTCCAGCCGACAGACCGATTGAACTGCGTGTTCCTTTCCGTCGGTTCCCACATCCAGCGTCCAGACAGCCGCTGGACTTCGAGTGCGTGGACGACCTGAGTCCGGAAACCATAGAGGCTCACCAAATCGCCGGCCCCTGTATCTTTACTGATGGCAGTAAGATACAGGGGAAGGTGGGTGCAGCCTTGACTTGGTGGTCGGACGGTAGGGAGTCCAGGCATTCGAAGTTCCGCCTGGAGCCCTACTGCACGGTCTTTCAATCGGAGATGTACGCCCTGCTCAGGGCCGTGGAGCAGGTCCTTAACAGCGGGGATCCACTCGTTAACATCTTGAGTGACTCTAGATCCTCGCTGGACCTGCTCAAAAGCCGGGCACTTGTGCACCCTTTGGCACACGGCATTGAGCGGTGCGTGCGTCAAATCCGTGAGGAGGGCCGTGACGTGAGGTTCTTCTGGTTGAGGGCGCATGTTGGGACTGTCGGAAATGAGCGCGCAGACGAACTTGCTAAAGACGCTGCCCTCCGCAAGAAAACGGCGGCCGACTACGACGCTGTCCCTCTCTCCTACCTGAGAAGGACCATACGCGAGGGGACTGTCCTTCGGTGGCAAGGGCGATACGAGTCCTCCAGCACGGGGGAGGTGACGAAGACCTTCCTTCCGGACGTAGCCACTGCGCATACGATCCTGAGGAAGGTCAAACTCAGTCCCTCCCACGTGCAAGCCCTTACAGGGCATGGGGGCCTCGCATCGTACCTTCATCGCTTTAAGCTGAAGGATAGTCCAGCCTGCGTATGCGATCCCGACCAGGAGGAGACGATTTGGCACGTCGTGTTCGACTGTCCGAGGTTCGGACTGTGGAGGGCAAATTTGGAGGTTGAGATCGATTTCGCCTTCAACAAAGCCAACCTGCCAGTAATCTTACAGGACAAGACCGACAGAGTTGCAATGCTAAAATTTTTGGAGAGAGTAGTAAGGTGTGCGGCTATAAGAAATAGATAAATGTGTTTAGGCTTAAATTATGTAATTATTATGTTTTATTGTTATTATACAAATTGTTAATTTTAATTATTATTATTTTATTCAAATGTGATATTTAATGTACCAATTTAATAATTCATTGTATAAGTAATTAATTGATTTGATTTAAATTGTATAAAATTGTTATTTTTTTGATTGATCTGATTTGTACAAATGTAATAAAGGGCGGGATCCTCCAACAGTAGATTAAGAGAAATGTACTTAGATAATAAGAAAAAAAAAAAAAAAAAAAAAAAAGAAAAAAAAAAAAAGAAAACTAAAAACATAAGAAAAAAAAAAAAAAAAAAAATGCATGAAAAAAAAAAAAAAGAGAATAAAGAAGAACAAGAAGCCTATGCATGAGAGTAAACTTTCTATCCCTGGTCTTAATATTAATTTTAAAATATAAGTAGCTTTTTATGACGGAGGATCCCCTTTTTCCCTTTCCCCCTCTTATCCCTGTATAAATTCAGGGGTCACGTTTAAATAAATGTAGTGAATAAAGTCACGAAAATTAACATTCGTGGTCTTGCGTGACCTCATCATTGATGGGGTTTTTAAAAAAAAAAAAAAAAAAAAACCTAACCTAACCTAACCTAACCTAACCTAACCTAACCTAACCTAACCTAACCTAACCTAACCTAACCTAACCCAGTACTGCTCGAAACTCCAACCAAACACCACGTCGCTCCGCAACAAAAATTCGGAAAAAATAGTTACCATCGGAAATAAATTGTGCAAGTGTTGTGTTGTGGTTAAGTGGTGCTCAACTCACAAGGATTCGTGTTGGCAACAAAATCTGCCAACGGGTTCCGGTTCTGGAGACCTTCAACTTTGGGACAGCGCAGTTCGGCGACAAAAGGACTAAAAACCGTGAGTTTAATCTCAGACTGTAGCCCGCGCCAAGAGCTGTCCAGAGCAAAAAAAATCTCCAGGATACGCCTTCAAGAACGGGAGTTATTAACATCTGTAGCCCCCATACAAAACTGCTCTGACCCAGATAAGTAGGTTACACGTGCCAAACCTCGCGCGTGTATGTGACGTATCAGCCAGACTGCCCGAGCTGAAGACACCTCTGCCGACCTGAGGACTTCGTCCGGCTGATGAAGAGCAGCACCCTGAAGACGTCCGGAGACCAGAGGTACACCTAGGGAACTCCTGAACCCCTTATCCCACCCCCCCCTAGTTTGGGCTCATTGGTCGTGGAAATTCCAGACCTTTCACCCCAAACGTCCCCACCCCAAACCACCCTTAACCCCAACCCCCCTTTAAATTTAAACCTCCCCTATTTCCTCAACCCGCGCACGCCCATGTGCTACTGACCCACCCTTCATCCACTGGGCAAAACCCCTTTCCCCTGGGGCTTTTTTGGGCCCCCCCTCAATAGTTCACCCACGAACTTCCCCCCCCCCCCCAACCCCCCGCAAATTTTTACCTCACCCCCCCTCTCATCAGTTCTGTTCCTGTTGGCTCAGGAGCACCGAGTTTGGGCTCAAACTAACAGGGATTTCAAAAGGAACATTCTGGCCCTGTCAGAATTTTGATATCCCAACCCGTTTAGCCTACAGGAACCAAAAAGTGTTCCCTATCCCATCGCTAACTTGCCCCCCCCCCTAAATAGCTTTCCCACGAATTTCCCCCCCCCCAACCCCCCGCAAATTTTTACCTCACCCCCCCTCTCATCAGTTTTGTTCCTGTTGGCTCAGGAACACCGAGTTTGGGCCCAAACTCACAGGGATTTCAAAAGGAACATTCTGACCCTGTCAGAATTTTGATATCCCAACCCGTTTAGCCTACAGGAACCAAAAAGTGTTCCCTATCCCATCGCTAACTTGCCCCCCCCTCAATAGCTTTCCCACGAACTCCCCCCCCCCCAACCCCCCCGCAAATTTTTACCTCACCCCCCCTCTCACCAGTTTTGTTCCTGTTGGCTCAGGAACATCGAGTTTGGGCTCAAACTCACAGGGAATTCAAAAGGAACATTCTGACCCTGTCAGAATTTTGATATCCCAACCCATTTAGCCTACAGGAGCCAAAACGTGTTCCCTATCCCATCGCTAACTTGCCCCTCCCCTCATTAGTTATTAAACCCCCCCCCCTACAACGCCCCGTAAAATTTTACCTCCCCCCCCTCTCCTTATTTCAGTCCCTCCTGACCTAGGAACTTCGTTCTTGGACTCAAACTCCTCGGGAAGATAAAAGGAAGATTCTGACCCTGTCAGATTTTCTTAATCTCTACCCGCTCAGCCCAGGTGAACCCAAAAGTCTCCGAAACCCTCCCACACCCCTGTTTTCCCACTTCACCCTTAGAGTGTGCCTCTTCATCAAAGAATCAAACACCACCGCCACACACTGCAGCAGATACTCGCTAATACCACCCCGTAGCAGCATCAACATCAGCAGCCGGGAGCCACACATCATCTACGGCAATAAGGACCTTTATTAAAATAGTTACATAATTATATATATATATATATATATATATATTAGCAATAGTCTTCTTCTTCTTAGCGTGTCGAATTAGCAATAGTAACAAATAAGACTGTTTTTTTTTTTTTTTTTTAGATTAAGTATTAAATAAGGTATTAACTTTAAGGTATATTAAAATGTCTTCCAAACAACAAAACCCTGCCAAACTCCCAACAAAATCCACGGACGCCGCGCCATCCTCTGCTAAGGTTCCCCCCGCACGGCCAACCCGCTCACTTCGAGACAAGGTCCTAACCAAAAACGCACAACGGACAGACGGATCACCGGTCTCCACTGCCTCGGAGCGAAGCGGATCGCCGACTCTGACGGATCCTGCAAGTACCAAAGCCGATTTTTCACCGCCACGGCCGATTGATTCAGAAAGGGAGTCTTCCACGTCACCACAAAGAAGACTCAGCCTAATCAACACCACGAGCAGGAACCTGCAAAGGGGGGTCCACATGGACGCGGCTAATAAGTTAGCCAACGAAATGTTCCTCAAGGGGAAGGAGGCGTTAGAGTCAGCCAAAAACCTCAAGAGTGAGTACAAACAAACGGCCGTCGAAAGCCTGCAGACGCTGTATGAGACGGTGTTGTCCCTCTCCGACTCCAGATCGAGACACAAGTACAATCTGGAGAAGGAAAGGAGCGAGCACGCTCGGGAGCTTATCAGAGCGGAGCGTGCCCACTCAAAACAAATAGGAGAAATAACAACGCAGCTCACCGTCAACGTACAAAAGGCCATTGAGGACATTGGCCAAAGTTTGCAGGAGACAAAAACCATCAGGGACTGGCTAACTTTTGAAACGCGGGAACCCCACCAACAAATTAAAGATAACGGGAATTACCTCGTTACCATTACTAAAGCGATGCAGGACTTATCCTATTCCGTAAACCAACTCACAGCCATGGGGCCCGGTCATCTGGAAAGCTCTCTTAAGGATGATAGCACAAAGATCTCCACAAGTATAGAGCAGCTCTCCAGGCAACTGGACTCCATGAGAAGGGAAGCAGATAAGAAACATGCAGAAATGGTGACGAAGGATGAAAACACTGCAACACACATTCAAACCTCACAGCCCCAGGTCGAACGCTTAGAACAAGAGGTCAGGGATGTGAGGGACACAATCACGCAATTACACATATACATAAAAACCACGCTACAAGACGCCCTCTCCACCACCGAAACACCTCCCACACATTCGGAACTCGCTGAGCACTTCGAACCGCTCAATGAAAGGCTCGAAGCTGTCACATCTGAGCTGAAGACCATGCGCGAGCAACAGTCACGCACGCCACGCACGCCACCACCACAGGCAAACCTCGAGGCTGAGCTTTCTAAAGCTGACGGATGGACTGTTGTACAGCGAAAGCGCAAGCCAGAAAAGAAGCCAGCCACACTGCCTACTCCACCTTCACCGAAACCGAACCACACGGTGATTGTCTCATCGACGGATACCTCTAAGACAGGGGATAACGTCATCAAGACAATCATCAATGCGCTAGACATGAGCAAGACCGGCGCCAGAGTGGACAGGGTAAGGAAGGCGAGAAACAGGAAAGTGGTCTTGACTTGCAGCAGCAAAGAAGACCTGGAACTAGTCAGATCACAAATGCGAGCAGACAACACCCTTAAGGTGGAGGAAGCTAGAAAAAATAACCCCTTAGTCATTGTCAGAAACGTCCTCGCCTACCAAAACGACGAAGAGATCGTCCAACACTTCCGAGCCCAAAACAACCATCTGTTCACGGCCCTGAACAAAAATGACGATCTTCTCCGAGTTAAATACAGGAAAAAAGCTCGAAACGCGCTTCAGTGCCACACCGTCTTCGAGGTCTCGCCCGTACTGTACGGAAGGCTCATGAAGGCCGAAAAGGTCTACATCGGCCTTTCGCGGAGTCCAGTCGAAGACCAGTCGCCCCTTATACAGTGCTCCAGATGCCTGGGTTATGGGCATACCAAAGGTCTCTGCCGGGAGAAAGAGGACCTCTGCGCGTACTGCGGAGGGACTCACTCCTGGGTGAAATGTCGCAGCAGATTGGAGGACAGACCTCCACACTGCAAAAACTGCGAGCAAACCCATTCCCATTCATCCACAGCACACGCAGCGTACGACCCAGAGTGTCCAGAAAGACAAAAAATGGATGCTATAGCACGCTCGCGTGTCAGCTACTGCTAAGGGCAACGACACGACACCCACCTCACCCCCCCAAAGTACTATCGCGAGCAGGCTGCTAATCGTTCAGGCAAACCTGCAGCGCAAAAAGCTAGCAACGGAGGAATTGATCCGGGCTGCAAAGGGAAGCGGGGTCTCTATTGCCCTAGTACAAGAACCCTATGTAGGGCGGAACGGCAATATGAGCACTTATCCCGGCACTCAGATCATCCAGTGCACCCTGAATCGCACAAAACCAGTAAAGGCAGCTGTCATCGTTTTCGGGGACCGACTGCGGGTAATTCACGACCCGCAGTTGGTGACCGAGACCGAGGCAGCAGTGACACTGGTGGCGGGCAGCCTAAAGCTGGCTGTGCTATCGGTGTACTTTGAGGGGAACGAAGACATAAAAGAAAATCTGAAGCGCGTTGAAGAAACGTGCAAAAAAGTTAAAACGAACAACATCCTAATAGGCGGGGACGTCAACGCGTGGAGCCTCTGGTGGGGCAGCAAGCATGACGACCCTAGGGGAGTGGCCTACAGCGCATTCCTTGATGAAATGGAGTTCCATATCCTCAACAAAGGGGACACTCCCACGTTTGAGACTTACAGGGGAGGGAAACTATACAGCAGCATAGTAGACGTTACTGCGTGTAGTACATCCCTGCTGGGCAGGATCGAAAGTTGGAAAGTGGACCGCGACATCACAACGTCTGACCACAACGCCATCACCTTCGCCTTGCGACTGGACAGAGAGCTGGTGGCTCTAGAATCCACCACCACTCGCAAGTATAACATCAAGAAGGCGAACTGGCGAGAGTTCCAAACACAACTAAGATCCGGCCTAGTCAAAAGAAACATCTCCCTGGAAAACGTAAACTCCATCTCGGACATCAAGGAACTGGAATCCACGCTTGTCGCATATACGAACGCCATTCAAGAAGCATGCGACAAAGCAATTCCAAAAATAGGCGCCTACAAAGGAAAAGCCGCACCCCCCTGGTGGTCCAAAGAACTGACAGACCTCAAAAAAGAGGTCACGCGCAGAAAGCGCAGGATCAGAAATGCTGCACCCATCAGGCGGGAACACGTCGTAAACGAGTACCTCGAAGCCAAACTCAACTACGAGAAAAAGGCTAGCGAAGCCCAAACCCAGAGCTGGAAAGAGTTTTGCTCGACGCAGGAAAAGGAGAGCATGTGGGATGGGATCTATAGAGTCATCAGGAGAACATCTAAGAGGCGAGAAGACCCGCTTCTCAGGAACGCCAAGGGCGAGACACTGAGCCCTGAACAATCGGCCGATCTCCTGGCCGATACGTTCTACCCTGATGATTCTACACAGACAGATCAACCCTACCACAAACATCTCCGAGAACTGACAAACGCCAAACCCGAGGATACTGACGGTCTGTCAAAAGATGACCCACCTTTCACGGAAGCCGAACTGGATTCAGTACTACATGACTTGAATCCAAAGAAGGCACCAGGATCGGACGGGCTGACGGCAGACATATGTACGATGGCCATCAAAACCGGGAAGGAAATGTTTATGGCTATAGCAAATAAATGCTTAGAGCTGGCACATTTCCCCACCCAGTGGAAAATGGCGCACGTAATTATCCTCGGAAAGCATGGGAAAGATGACTACACACACCCAAAGTCATACAGACCCATCGGACTGCTGCCAGTAATCGGAAAAATCGTCGAGAAACTCATGGTAAACAGGCTGCAATGGCACATACAGCCCACCCTTAACCAAAACCAGTACGGGTTTACGCCCCAGCGCGGAACCGAGGACGCCCTCTGTGACCTGCTTAAGCATGTTAGATCAGAACTTGAAAACAAAAAGATAGTTCTAATGATCTCACTGGACATAGAGGGGGCCTTCGACAACGCATGGTGGCCGGCTTTAAAACACCAGCTAGCCTCAAGGAAGTGTCCGCGGAACATCTATGCAATGGTGTGCTCCTACCTAGAAGACCGAAAAATAGTGGTCAATTATTCCAGAGCAACAAGCGAGAGGAAAACAACCAAAGGTTGTGTCCAAGGATCTATCGGAGGGCCAGCTTTTTGGAACATCATCCTCGACCCGCTATTGCACAAGCTGGAAGGGGAAGGAGTACACTCGCAAGCTTTCGCGGATGACGTAGTCCTGGTTTTCACCGGCCAATCGGTTGCAGACATGGAGGAAAGGGTCAACTCGACACTGGAGACAATAGTGGAGTGGGGTACTCAGAACAAGCTCAACTTCGCCGCACACAAGACCAAGGCGATGTTGATTACTAAAAAACTGAAGTACGAAGAACCACATCTCTATATGTCAGGGAGTAGACTCGAACTCGTCAACGAGATAAAACTCCTTGGTCTCATCATCGACCGAAAACTCACCTTCAAAGCGCACGTGACCGCAATCTGCAAAAAAGCCGCGGAAATATACAAACATCTAGCGCGCGCAGCGAAGGTGACATGGGGCCTCAACGGTGAAATTATCAGGACGATATACGTAGCGGTTGTCGAGCCGATCGTAATGTACGCAGCAAGTGCATGGCACCGGTCAACGGAGCTCCAGATGATCAGAGATCGTCTGGATGCACTGCAACGAGGATTTGCACAAAAGATTTGCAAAGCGTACAGAACGGTCTCGCTCACGTCGGCACTAGTTCTTTCGGGCCTTCTGCCCCTGGACCTAAGAATACAGGAAGCCGCGAGTCTGTACATGGCCAAAAAAGGCATCAATGTAGACTACCTGCCACCAGGAAGGAACATGGAGCAAAGGGTGGGCTACCTTGAACAGCCACATCCTTCACAACTCATAACAACTGAGTATGAGCTCCTAGAAAACATGGACTCCGAAACTCTAGACTCCCACGACATTGCTGGACCACAAGTTTTCACTGATGGCAGCAAAATTGAGGGCAAAGTTGGAGCAGCCCTCACGTGTTGGGAGGAAGGAGCGGAGACCAGTTTTCACACCTTTAGCCTGGACCCGGCGTGCACTGTTTTCCAGTCAGAGCTCTATGCACTCCACAGGGCGATCGACTTGGCCAAAAATAGCGCGAGTGACCGAATAAACATCTTGAGTGACTCAAGATCGTCACTCGAACTGCTAGGAAATCCCAAGTCATCACACCCCCTTACTAAGAACATCAGAGAGTGCGTAGCGGAAATCAGAGCACAAGGTCGGCAGGTGCGGCTCTTTTGGCTCAGGGCGCATGTCGGCACAGTCGGAAACGAAAGAGCGGATGAACTGGCCAAACAGGCGGCCTTGCAGTCAACTGATGACCCAGACTACAGTGAAGTCCCCGTATCCTACGTCAAGAAAAAGATCAGAGAGGAAACTGTACGCAAGTGGCAAGATAGGTACAGCTCTTCCAGCACTGGATCCGTCACCAAAGTGTTCTTTCCGGACGTGAACGAAGCATTCCGTATCGTCCGGAGAACAAAACTGACACACAGACAAGTGCAAGCCTTGACAGGACACGGGGGCATGGCGGAGTATTTGCACCGGTTTCAGCTGAAAAGCAGTCCCGGCTGTGAATGCGACCCTGACACTAGTGAGTCGATATGGCATCTCTTACTGGACTGCCCTCGTTTCGCGATTGCCCGAATGGAACTAGAATACCGGCTGAACACCAAGCTGGAAAAAGCCGAACTGCGGAACATCATCGCAGATAAAGACAACATAACGCTCTTCCTTGAATTCGTAGAAAACACCATGCGAATCGCGGCCAAGAGGAACTCAACACCTGACTTAACCCCCATAAAACCAACACAACTCACACAACAACCACAACAACCGATAGACTACCCGATGCCAGCGGAGTACCAGCTTCTAAATTCCGGTGAAGCAGGTGTCCCTGGCATAAGGCTCAAAGGGGTAGCGACGTTCATGAACGACAGCACCGAGAGACTCGGAGTCTGCTTTTGCAACGCGATGGCAAAAAACACCGTTACAATCTCACCTGGCCTAGCTCTCCTTCTGAAGGGGAGCAATTTCAAGGCAACGATGAGGCGGAAGGTATTCGAAGCACTCGCAGTAGTCACTGCAGCAGGTCACCGCTGCAGAATAGTGCGAACAAACAACAAAATAATAGCACTATTCGTAGCCGGCGACGAAGTCTCCGAATTCGCCCAGGCATGCTCGATGCTTTCCAGCCTAGCAGCCATTGACGGACCGCCTAAGAAAATCAGTGTGGATGCTATGGTGGTGGCTTACATTAAAGCTGAAGCGGAAGATTACTTGGGCATCGTCAGAGCTTCAAGTAAACACGAGATGGTGGTCTACGAGGACAGGGGCCAAAACCTCAGTCACCTGAAACCGTACCGTCTCGATGGAACTTCCAACCCCATCGACAGCTGGGGCCACCCCATAGTAAGCCCGGAGCTTAGTGGTTCGGAAAGGCTGCAAGAGAAAATAGCAGGTGAGAGGCAGCCGACGCGTCGTGCAGAGGATTCTGAGGGAGTGTTGGCGTCCATGACCAAGGCAGCAATCGGTTGTTTCACACACATTGCATCCAAAATTCACAAACACACACACACAGGCACTTCTCCAAGAATCACACCTTCATCGGGAAAAGATGGAATAACTACCCGCAAAACACCAACAAAGGCCAACATGGGCCTGGTCGACCTTCCGGAACTCGTAACACCTGTGGATCCATCGGACCACTTGTCCAACGCACTTCTCGAGTACATGGCAATGCTCAAAGGCACAATCGTCTCAAAACAAGAAACCTGCCGGTCAATCCTCCAAGCCTATCGTCGGGGGAATGAGCGATTGCTTAATGTTAAACTCGAGGAGTGCGACGCGGCGGTGTACAATAACGCCACCTCCCAAGTTTTGGGTGGAATCATGACGGGAGAGTACATGGTCGCGTTCAATGGTACTGGTGGTTTTGTGGAACTTGACAGTGACGAGTCAACCCGGAAAGGCAAACCAGTGTTTACCACTCCACCAAACGATCCCATTGTTATTGTCGCTAAGTGCACGAGAATAATGCTGGAGGAAAGAATCCTGGAAATGGCAAGCAAATTGCGATGGGATTCTGAATCCACCGAAGCTATTGCACAAATGTCGACATTAACAATGGACTGGGTAAACGGGGTACCAGGCTGCGGCAAAACAACCTCCATAGTAAACAACTTTGACGCTGAAAGGGACTTGGTGACGACACTCACACTGGAAGGAGCAAGACACCTCCGCGGAAAACTGGAGCCTAAACTTGGCAGAGCCGCAAAGTTCAAGGTGCGCACAATGGCGTCGCTACTGGCTAACGGCTTAGGCGAGGGCGAGAGCTGCGGTCGATTGATAATCGATGAAGCTCTCATGAGCCATTTTGGAGCCATAGTGTTAGCGATAAGAATAACCGGCGCCAGCAAGGCTCTTCTCCTGGGTGACCAGAACCAAGTACCTTTCATCGACAGAGAAAACCTCTTCCCGATGAAGTACAAAACTCCTAGCTCGTACAGAAACATCACGAAACAACTGCTGTGCACACATCGAAACCCCATGGATGTAGCATATGCCCTAAGAGAGATCTACAGTGGCATATACTCATCCAAGGCTCAAGCACGGTCCCTGACACTGGAAACATACGAAGAGACGCGACTCCCAAAAGACGAGCCAAACACGCTCTACCTTGTCCACACCCAAGCCGAGAAGGAGCTCCTTAAAGGTCTAGGGTTCGGGAAGCAACAAGGATCGCGTCTCCACACAATCCATGAAGCTCAGGGACTAACGTGGGAGAGAGTGGTTATCGTAAGAACTGCAAAAAAGAACCTGCAGCTGCACAGCAGCGTCAATCACGCGGTCGTGGCGGTGTCCAGACACACCGGCAGCTGTGTGTACTACACAGTTCGCCGCGAAAATGACGCCATAGTTCACATCATCTTGAACGCCCTGTCAGCGGAGACCGGTAAAATCCGTGAATATAACTTAAAAATGGCTATGCGAAACAGTGACATGGCTGTTGCTGACGCGATGCTAAAGAGCGGCGCAGGTGACACACGGGCGCCTGAGCAGCGGATGGTTTAGCGTCAACCAAAAATACTTCTGAGCTTAATGTTATATAACCTCTCAATTATCTCTTAATATTAAGCATGTTTTTAAAAAAATATATAATAATAAAAATCATAATAATAATAATAATAACTAAATAAATAGTATAAAAAAAAAAAAAAAAAAAAGAAAAAAAAAAAAAAAAAAAAAAAAAAAAAAAAAAAAAGGAAAAAAAAAAAAAAAAAAAAAAATATAAAAAAAACAAAAAAAAAAATTAAAAAAAAAAAAAAAAAAATATTTTTTGGTATCTTTATATGTAGTTCTTAAGTTTTATGTATGTATATATAAGGGTCTTTGTTTACGGTAGAAGCATGTATCTGATAGTTTTAAGGAGCGATAATTAATAAAATAAAGTAAACACAAAAAAAAAAACAAACAGCAACAAAAAAATGGTATGGGAGATCTTATCCCATAGCAAAACCTTTCATTTATAAAAAAAAAAAAAAAAAAAAACCTAACCTAACCTAACCTAACCTAACCTGAAGACGCTCGGAGACCAGAGGTACACCTAGGGAACTCCTCAACCCCTTGTCCTATTCCACCCGAGTTTGGGCTCGTTGTTATCAGGACTTCCAACCCTTCCCGCACGGGCCCAAAACACCCCCCCCCCAAAATATTTTTTTTTTGGATTCCACCCAATTTACCCCCTGACGCACACGGCGCCTACCCCAACACCCCCCCCCCACGTTTCGGACCCTTCACCATCAAGTGGGGCAAGACGGACCCCCCCACCAATCGTCGACACGTGAAACCTTCCCCCCCCCCCCCTTCCCCTCCCTCCCGACCTCACCCCCTCAGGGGCCCATTTTGCCCCCAGTTGTGCTAGGACCCCCGAGTTTGGGCTCAAACTTCTCGGGAGAGCATAAGGAACACTTTTGCTCTGCCAGAATTTTGATATCCCTCCTGGCTGAGGCGGAAAGTCCCAAAAACCCTTCTTGACCCCCCCCCAGGTGTCGCCCCCCCCCCCTCACACCAGGTGGGGCAAGACGGACCCCCCGCCAATCGTCGGCCCGTGAAACCTTTTGTCCCCCCCCCCCCCCTCCAGCCTTGACCTCACCCCCCCGGGACCCAATTTGCTTCCCGTGGTCCTAGGACGCTCGAGTTTGGGCTCAAATTAACCAGAAGAGCCTTAGCTTCAACTTGGCTCCAACAAATCCTTGATTCCTTGTTCCTTTTGGCCACCAGGCCGGAAAAACCTTCCGTTTCCTTCCTTCTTTCCCCCTTAGAGTGTACCTCACACAAATAGTCGTGCACAAAAACCACGCAGGCACAACAAGCAGTTACTCGACAACATCATCCGTGAAGCAACAAAACCAGCATCCGGAAGCCATCAACATCTACGGCAACACCCTTATTTGTAGTTAGCATAAGTCTTCTTTTTCTTTTTATATTAATATATTATATATTTTTATAGTAATAGTTTAATAGTTATAAGTAGTTTATATTTAATATTTAAGATTAGAGTAAGTATACAGTAAAGTTACTAAAATGTCGAACATCACAAAAAAAACAACAACCTCTGTCACCAAGCCATCCACGACTGGGGTGCCCCCTCTGCGACCACATCACTCGCTTCGGGAGAAACTTCTCAGGAAAAACGTGAAGTCCGTTTCTGAGGGCGAGTCGGTCTCACCAGTCTCGGAGCGAAGCGTTGCCGTTTCACACGCCGAACTACCACCGTCTCGGCCAATTGACTCGGATGAAGACTCTTCGCCAAACCGAAGAGACAGTTATGTGGCCACCACGGACAGGGACTTCAGGAGTGGGGTCCACATGGATGCCGCAAATAAGCTAGCCACAGAAATGCTCCTCAAAGGTAAAGAGGCTCTAGAAGCCGCTAAAAACCTAAAGACGGAGATCAAAACCACGGCCATCTCATCCCTCCAAACCCTATACGAGACGGTGCTGTCCCTTGCCGACTCCAGATCACGGCACAAATTCAATCTGGAGAAGGAAAGAAGCCGTCACGCTCAGGAACTCGTCAGAGCGGAGCGCGACCACACAAGGCAGCTCACTGAAGTGACCAACAGCCTCACCGTCAACCTTCAAAAAACAATGGAGGAAGTAGGGCAGGGCCTCCGGGAAACAAAGGCCGTGAGAGAATGGCTAGCTTACGAAACGCGGGAACCATTCGGGCAAATAGGGAAAATCACGGACCGCCTGGCCGCAGTTGACCAAGTTGTGCAGGGCTTGTCAAAACAGCTTGCCCAAATGTCAGCTCGTGGGCCCGGTTGCCCGGAGAGCTCTCTCAGAGGAGACTTTGAAAAACTCTTCACTAGCATAGGGCAGCTCTCCGGACAACTAGACTCAATGAGGAGAGAGACAACGACTCTCTCTCAAAGGACGACAGAGCTGCACAAAGAAATGGCAAGCCGGGCGGACACACAAACACACATAGCGGAAACCTCACAGCCTCAGACCGACCGCCTAGAGCAGGAGGTAAAGGATGTGAGGGAAACGCTTACACATTTAGAGGCGTACATAAAGAACACTTTACGCGAGGCAATCACCACCAAGGAAAAAAACAACACCACACATTCGGAACTCACAGAGCACCTACAGCCGCTCACCGAAAGGCTTGAGGCAGTTTCCTCGGAGCTCAGAACCATGCGCGAACAAAGGATGCGCACACCCCCGCCGCAACTCAACCTAGAGACTGAGATCGCTGAGGCGAGCGGGTGGACCGTAGTGCAGCGGAAGCGCAAGCCCGAGAAACTGCAAGCCACACCGCCTCCGCCAAGACCGAACCACAGTATTATCGTCTCCTCGACAGAAGCCAATAAGACCGGCGATAATGTCATCAAGACGATAATCGGTGCGCTGGACATGGTAACAACCGGCGCACGGGTGGATCGAGTGAGAAAGGCGAGAAACCAAAAGGTTGTCCTTACTTGTGGGTCCAAAGAAGACCTGGCCCTGGTAAGGACAAGAGTTAAAAGCAATCAAACTCTAAAAGTGGAAGAGCCTCGCGTAAACCATCCACTAGTCATTGTCAAAAATGTCCTCGCCTACCAAAAGGATGATGAGATTACGCAGCAGTTCCGGGCTCAAAATAAACATCTTTTTATGGGCCTGGAGAAGGACGAAAATCTCATCAGAGTAAAATATAGAAAGAGAGCTAGGAACGCACTGCAGGCTCACATAGTCTTCGAGGTGTCGGCGGCACTCTATGGAAGGCTGATGGATGCTAAAAAAGTCTACATCGGCCTCTCACGGAGCCCCGTTGAGGACCAGTCGCCCCTAATCCAGTGCTCCAGGTGCTGGGGATTTGGCCACACCAAAAGCCTCTGCCGGGAGAAGGAGGACCTCTGCGGATTCTGTGGGGGAAATCACTCCTGGGAGAATTGTCGCGGCAGAAAGGAGGATGCTGCTCCTCACTGCAAAAACTGCGAACAGGCTCACACCCCAACATCAAAAGCGCATGCAGCATATGACTATGAGTGTCCAGAAAGGCAAAAGATGGACGCCATAGCTCGCTCGCGCGTGAGCTACTGCTAAGGGCGACGATACCACCCCCACCTCTCCCCCCCCGAATACTCCCCGTAGCAAACTGCTAGTAATTCAGGCTAACCTGCAGCGCAACAAACTGGCGACGCAGGAGCTGATACAGGCAGCCAAGGGAAGCGGGGTCTCTATTGCCCTGGTACAGGAACCCTATGTGGGAAGTAGCGGCAATATGAGCACCTACCCTGGCGCACAAGTCATTCAGTGCACCCTTAATCGCAAAAAACCAGTGAAAGCTGCTGTCATCGTTTTCGGGGACCACCTGAGGGTAATTCACGACCCACAGTTGGTGACCGAGACCGAGGCAGCGGTGATCCTGGTGGCGGGCAGCCTTAAGCTGGCAGTGCTATCGGTGTACTTCGAGGGGAATCAAGACATCAATGTGAACTTGCAGAGTGTTGAACAAAAATGTAAAAAGCTCAACACTAACAACATCATCATAGGCGGGGACGTAAACGCGTGGAGTCTCTGGTGGGGCAGCAAGCACGACGACCCCAGAGGAGTAGCATACAGCGCCTTCCTCGACGAGATGGAGTTTCATGTTCTCAACAGGGGAGACACCCCCACGTTTGAAACATACAGGGGAGGTAGACTATACAGCAGCATAGTGGATGTTACTGCGTGTAGTCAATCTCTGCTAGGCAGGATTGAAGACTGGAGAGTGGACCGTGATATGACTACGTCAGACCACAATGCCATTGCCTTCGCCTTGCGATTGGACGGAGAGTTAGTGGATCTAGAACCCACTACCACTCGCAAGTTTAACGTCAAGAAGGCAAACTGGCAAGAATTCCACCTCCATGTGAAGTCCGGCTTAGCCGAGAGTAACATCTCCCTAGACAACATCAACTCCATCTCGAGCGTCGAGGAATTGGATAACATGCTTGCCGCATATACCAACGCTATTCAAAAGGCATGCGACAAAGCAATCCCTAAACTAGGCGCCTACAAAGGCAAGGTTGCACCCCCCTGGTGGTCCAAAGACCTCGCCGACCTGAAAAGAGAGGTAAACCGAAGGAGGCGAAGAATCCGCAACGCTGCACCCACTAGAAGAGAACACGTGGTTGACGAGTACCTCACCGTCAAGCTGGACTACGAAAAAAAGGCTAGCGAAGCCCAAACCCAAAGCTGGAAAGAGTTCTGCTCGACGCAGGAAAGGGAGAGCATGTGGGATGGGATATACAGAGTAATAAGGCGAACAACTAAAAGGCGAGAAGACCCGCTTCTGAGGAACGAGAAGGGCGAAACACTCAGCCCCGAGGCATCGGCCGATCTCCTGGCCAGCACGTTCTACCCTGACGACTCTGTATCGACCGATCAACCCTTCCACAAACATCTCCGAGAGCTGACGGACTCCAACCCCGAGGACATCCAAAATCTGTCGGAAGACGACCCACCGTTCACGGAAGCCGAATTGGATTCAGTCCTTCATGACATTAATCCAAAAAAGGCACCGGGACCGGACGGGCTTACCGCAGATATCTGTACGAAGGCCATCGAAGCGGGAAGGGAGGTGTTCATGGCTCTGGCTAACAAATGCCTAGAGCTTGCACACTTTCCTGCTCAGTGGAAAATGGCGCACGTAATAATCCTCGGGAAACAGGGCAAAGATGACTACACACATCCGAAGTCATATAGACCCATAGGACTTCTGCCAGTTCTCGGAAAAATCGTCGAGAAACTCTTGGTTAACAGGCTGCAATGGCACGTGCAGCCCACGCTTAACCACAACCAGTATGGGTTTACGCCACAACGCGGGACCGAGGACGCCCTCTATGACCTTATTAAGCACGTGAGATCAGAACTTGAAAGTAAGAAGATAGTTCTTATGATCTCGCTGGACATAGAGGGGGCCTTCGACAACGCATGGTGGCCGGCTTTGAAGCACCAACTAGCCACAAGGAAGTGTCCGCAAAACATATATGCGATGGTGTGCTCCTATCTACAAGACCGGAAAATAGTGGTCAACTATGCCAGAGCAACAAGCGAGAGGGATACTACAAAGGGTTGCGTCCAAGGATCCATCGGAGGACCAACCTTTTGGAACATCATACTCGATCCGCTGTTGGCCAAACTGGTACAAGAAGGAGTACATGCGCAAGCTTTTGCGGACGACGTAGTTCTTACATTCACCGGGCACTCGGTCGAAACCATGGAGCAACGAGTCAACTCGACACTGGAGACGATAGTGGAGTGGGGTACTCAGAACAAGCTCAACTTCGCCGCACACAAGACCAAGGCGATGTTGATGACCAAAAAGCTGAAGTACGGGGAACCACACCTCTATATGTCAGGGAGTAGACTCGAACTCGTACATGAGATAAAACTCCTTGGTCTCGTCATCGACCGAAAGCTCACCTTTAAGGCGCACGTGACCGCAGTCTGTAAAAAAGCTGCGGACATATACAAACATCTAGCGCGCGCAGCAAAGGTGACGTGGGGCCTGAACGGTGAAATCGTAAGGACGATATACGTAGCGGTTGTCGAGCCGATCGTTCTGTACGCAGCAAGTGTGTGGCACCAATCCACAGAACTCCAGATGATCAGAGATCGTCTGGATGCACTGCAAAGAGGATTTGCCCAGAAGATCTGCAAAGCGTACAGAACGGTCTCGCTCTCGTCGGCACTAATTCTATCGGGCCTGCTGCCCCTGGACCTTAGAGTACAAGAAGCCGCAGCTCTGTACATGGCCAAACGAGGTTTCAGTACAGACTACATACCACCAGGAAGGAAAATGGAGCAAAGGATAAGCTACCTTGAGCAGCCACATCCTTCTCAACTCATAACAACAGAGTACGAGCTCCTAGAAAACATGGATTCCGAAACTCTATCCACCCACTGCATTGCTGGGCCACAAGTGTACACTGACGGCAGCAAAATTGAGGGCAAGGTAGGAGCAGCCCTCACATGGTGGGAGGATGGACAGGAAACCAGTTTTCACACCTTCAGCCTGGACCCGGCGTGCACTGTCTTCCAATCAGAATTATACGCACTCCATAGGGCGATTGACTTGGCCAAGAACAGCACCAGTGACCGAATCAACATCTTGAGTGACTCAAGATCGTCACTAGAACTGCTGGAAAATCCCAAGTCAACACATCCCCTTACCAAGAACATCAAAGAGTGCGTAGCGGAAATCAGAGCACAGGGTCGGCAGGTGCGGCTCTTCTGGCTCAGGGCGCATGTGGGCACGGCCGGAAACGAAAGAGCAGACGAACTGGCCAAACAAGCGGCCTTGCAGTCAAGCGATGCCCCAGACTACAGTGAAGTTCCCGTGTCACACGTCAAGAGAAAGATCAGAGAGGAAACTATACGCAGATGGCAAGACAGGTATAGCTCCTCCAGCACTGGTGCCGTCACGAAGGTTTTCTTCCCGGACGTAAATGTTGCGTTCCGCACAGTCCGTGAAACCAAAATGACGCACCGTCAAGTGCAAGCCTTGACAGGACACGGGGGCATGGCGGAGTACTTACACCGGTTCAAGCTGAAAAGCAGCCCCGGTTGTGAGTGCGACCCCGACACTAGCGAGTCAGTATGGCATCTTTTACTGGACTGCCCTCGTTTCGCGGCTGCCCGAATGGAATTAGAGTACCGGCTAAACATCAAGCTGGAAAAAGCCGAACTGCGGAACATCATCGCAGACAAAGACAGCAGAACGCTCTTCCTTGCATTCGCAGAATCCGTCATACGGATAGCGGCTAAGAGGAACTCGTCCACAGACCTAACCAACACACCTCACCCTCAACCAGATAACAACACACAAACACCATCGCAGACACAACAGCCAACAACTAGCTGCTCAATGCCAGTGGAGTACCAGCTTCTGAAGTCCAGTGAGGCAGGTACACCGGGCATAAGACTCAAAGGAGTAGCGACGTTCATGGATGACAGCACCGAGAGACTCGGTATCTGCTTCTGCAGAATATGGGGAAAGAAAGTTGTCAACATCTCACCTGGCCTTGCTCTCCTCTTAAAGGGGAGCAACTTCAAGGCAACCATAAGGCGGAAAGTATTCGAGGCGCTCGGGGATGCCACCGTGGCAGGTCATCGCTGCCGAATAGTGCGAACTAAGAACAAAGTTATCGCGCTATTTGTGGCCGGCGACGACGTTTCAGAATTCGCTGAGGCGAGTTCGATGCTTTCCAGCCTAGCAGCCATCGACGGACCTGCTAAGAAAATCAGCGTGGACGCTATGGTAGTGGCCTACCTTAAAGCCGAAGTGGAAGATTACTCGGGGATCATCAGAGCCTCGAGTAAACACGAGATGGTGGTTTACGAAGACAGAGGCCAAAACCTCAGTCATCTGAAACCGTATCGTCTCGGCGAATCCTCCACCCCCATCGACAGCTGGGGCCACCCAATAGCGACTCCAGAACTAAGCGGTTCAGAGAGGCTGCAAGAAAAGATCGCAGGTGAGAGACAGCCGCCCCCTCGCCGAGAGGAGTCGGAGGGAGTGCTGTCAACCATGACCAGAGCAGCGGTCGGTTGTTTCACCAACATCTCGTCTAGAATAAAAAGACACACGGACACACTCACACCCCCCAGACCCACAACCTCATCGGGGACAGTCTCAGGAATACCCCGAACAAACCCATCAAAATCCGACAGGGGTCTGGTTGCTCTACCGGAACTCGTCACACCCACCACTCCATCAGACCACTTGTCCAACGCGCTCCTGGAGTACGTAGCGATGCTCAAAGGCACAGTTGTTTCTAAACAAGAAACATGCCGAACGATCCTCCTAGCCTATCGTCGGGGGAACGAGCAATTGCTACAGTCCAAACTCGAGGAGTGCGAAGCGGCGGTGTACAACAACGCTACCCTCCAAGTGTTGGGGGGAACAATGGCGGGGGAATACATGGCCGCGTACAATGGCACCGGTGGTTTTGTGGAGTTGGATGAAAACGAGTCAAACCGGATGGGGAAACCTGTCTTCACCACCTCAGCGGATGACCCCATCGTGGTCGTCGCCAAGTGCACACGGATAATGCTGGAGGACAGAATCCTAAAAATAGCAAATAAACTGCTAGGGGATTCTGAACCCACCGAAGCCGTAGCACAAATGCTGACACCAGAAATGGAATGGGTAAACGGGGTCCCAGGTTGCGGAAAAACGACCTGGGTAGTCAACAACTTTGACCGTGAAACGGACCTGGTAACGACGCCCACGCTAGAAGGAGCAAGAGACCTCCGCCAAAAACTGGAGGGCAAGCTCGGCAGAACCGCAAAATTCAGGGTGCGCACGATGGCCTCATTGCTGGTAAACGGCATTCGCGAGGGCGGGAGCTTCCGTCGGCTTATAGTCGACGAGGCTCTCATGAGCCATTTTGGAGCCATTGTATTAGCAACCCGGATAGTCGGCGTCAGCAAAATCTTGCTCCTGGGTGACCAAAACCAGGTCCCTTTCATCGACAGAGAAAACCTTTTCCCGATGAGGTACCTCAGTCCCAGTCTGTTTGGTTGCATAACAAAACAACTGCTGTGCACACATCGAAACCCCATGGACGTCGCATATGCCCTAAGGGAGATCTACAGTGGCATATACTCGTCCAAGGCTCAAACACGGTCCTTGACTCTGGAATCCTACGAAGATACGCGACCTCCAAGAAACGAGCATAACACCCTCTACCTTGTTCACACCCAGGCCGAAAAACACTTCCTAGAAGGCCTGGGTTACGGCAAGCAACAAGGGTCGCGTATCCACACAATCCACGAGGCTCAGGGACTCACGTGGGAGAGAGTGGTGATCATAAGAACTGCGAAAGTCACCCAGCAGTTGCACAGCAGCATCCATCACGCAGTCGTGGCGGTGTCAAGGCATACCGGCAGCTGTGTTTACTATACGGCTTGCCGAAAAAACGATGCCATAGTTCGGCTAATAAGGAACGCCCTGGCAGCTGAGACCGGCACGATCAAAGAGTACAACCTTAAAATGGCCTGGAGGAACCGAGACACGTCAGTGGCTGACGCCATGCTGAATGGTGGCACGGGCGGCAACCCAGTCGTCTGAGCCGGCTATCTTCCCCCCTCTCTCAATAAAAGTGTGTTATTTCCATCTCACCACAGTAATTGTCAGAAATTGTGTAATAATAATATGTAAACCCCCTAAATGTAACAAAACATGTATTTTAAATTAGACTGTAATAAAATATGTATAGAATATAGTTTAAAGAATATGTACCGATATAGAATATGTATTTAAAAAAAAAAAAAAAAAAAAAAAAATTTTAGTTAATATAAATATTTTTAGTATATATATATATATGTAACTAGCTATAAGTAAGGGTCCAATCTAAAAACGAACCACCTAAATTGTATTTCACACCAAAAATTATTTAATTTTGTTGTAAGGAGCGAAAAGAGGAACAGAACTAAATTGCCAAAATAAACATTGCTAAAAAAGGTATGGACAACGTCCATAGCACTTGCATTCATTATAAAAAAAAAAAAAAAAAAAAAAAAAAACCTAACCTAACCTAACCTAACCTAACCTAACCTAACCTAACCTAACCTAACCTAACCTAACCAAAGCAATCAAACTCTAAAAGTGGAAGAGCCTCGCGTAAACCATCCACTAGTCATTGTCAAAAATGTCCTCGCCTACCAAAAGGATGATGAGATTACGCAGCAGTTCCGGGCTCAAAATAAACATCTTTTTATGGGCCTGGAGAAGGACGAAAATCTCATCAGAGTAAAATATAGAAAGAGAGCTAGGAACGCACTGCAGGCTCACATAGTCTTCGAGGTGTCGGCGGCACTCTATGGAAGGCTGATGGATGCTAAAAAAGTCTACATCGGCCTCTCACGGAGCCCCGTTGAGGACCAGTCGCCCCTAATCCAGTGCTCCAGGTGCTGGGGATTTGGCCACACCAAAAGCCTCTGCCGGGAGAAGGAGGACCTCTGCGGATTCTGTGGGGGAAATCACTCCTGGGAGAATTGTCGCGGCAGAAAGGAGGATGCTGCTCCTCACTGCAAAAACTGCGAACAGGCTCACACCCCAACATCAAAAGCGCATGCAGCATATGACTATGAGTGTCCAGAAAGGCAAAAGATGGACGCCATAGCTCGCTCGCGCGTGAGCTACTGCTAAGGGCGACGATACCACCCCCACCTCTCCCCCCCCGAATACTCCCCGTAGCAAACTGCTAGTAATTCAGGCTAACCTGCAGCGCAACAAACTGGCGACGCAGGAGCTGATACAGGCAGCCAAGGGAAGCGGGGTCTCTATTGCCCTGGTACAGGAACCCTATGTGGGAAGTAGCGGCAATATGAGCACCTACCCTGGCGCACAAGTCATTCAGTGCACCCTTAATCGCAAAAAACCAGTGAAAGCTGCTGTCATCGTTTTCGGGGACCACCTGAGGGTAATTCACGACCCACAGTTGGTGACCGAGACCGAGGCAGCGGTGATCCTGGTGGCGGGCGGCCTTAAGCTGGCAGTGCTATCGGTGTACTTCGAGGGGAATCAAGACATCAATGTGAACTTGCAGAGTGTTGAACAAAAATGTAAAAAGCTCAACACTAACAACATCATCATAGGCGGGGACGTAAACGCGTGGAGTCTCTGGTGGGGCAGCAAGCACGACGACCCCAGAGGAGTAGCATACAGCGCCTTCCTCGACGAGATGGAGTTTCATGTTCTCAACAGGGGAGACACCCCCACGTTTGAAACATACAGGGGAGGTAGACTATACAGCAGCATAGTGGATGTTACTGCGTGTAGTCAATCTCTGCTAGGCAGGATTGAAGACTGGAGAGTGGACCGTGATATGACTACGTCAGACCACAATGCCATTGCCTTCGCCTTGCGATTGGACGGAGAGTTAGTGGATCTAGAACCCACTACCACTCGCAAGTTTAACGTCAAGAAGGCAAACTGGCAAGAATTCCACCTCCATGTGAAGTCCGGCTTAGCCGAGAGTAACATCTCCCTAGACAACATCAACTCCATCTCGAGCGTCGAGGAATTGGATAACATGCTTGCCGCATATACCAACGCTATTCAAAAGGCATGCGACAAAGCAATCCCTAAACTAGGCGCCTACAAAGGCAAGGTTGCACCCCCCTGGTGGTCCAAAGACCTCGCCGACCTGAAAAGAGAGGTAAACCGAAGGAGGCGAAGAATCCGCAACGCTGCACCCACTAGAAGAGAACACGTGGTTGACGAGTACCTCACCGTCAAGCTGGACTACGAAAAAAAGGCTAGCGAAGCCCAAACCCAAAGCTGGAAAGAGTTCTGCTCGACGCAGGAAAGGGAGAGCATGTGGGATGGGATATACAGAGTAATAAGGCGAACAACTAAAAGGCGAGAAGACCCGCTTCTGAGGAACGAGAAGGGCGAAACACTCAGCCCCGAGGCATCGGCCGATCTCCTGGCCAGCACGTTCTACCCTGACGACTCTGTATCGACCGATCAACCCTTCCACAAACATCTCCGAGAGCTGACGGACTCCAACCCCGAGGACATCCAAAATCTGTCGGAAGACGACCCACCGTTCACGGAAGCCGAATTGGATTCAGTCCTTCATGACATTAATCCAAAAAAGGCACCGGGACCGGACGGGCTTACCGCAGATATCTGTACGAAGGCCATCGAAGCGGGAAGGGAGGTGTTCATGGCTCTGGCTAACAAATGCCTAGAGCTTGCACACTTTCCTGCTCAGTGGAAAATGGCGCACGTAATAATCCTCGGGAAACAGGGCAAAGATGACTACACACATCCGAAGTCATATAGACCCATAGGACTTCTGCCAGTTCTCGGAAAAATCGTCGAGAAACTCTTGGTTAACAGGCTGCAATGGCACGTGCAGCCCACGCTTAACCACAACCAGTATGGGTTTACGCCACAACGCGGGACCGAGGACGCCCTCTATGACCTTATTAAGCACGTGAGATCAGAACTTGAAAGTAAGAAGATAGTTCTTATGATCTCGCTGGACATAGAGGGGGCCTTCGACAACGCATGGTGGCCGGCTTTGAAGCACCAACTAGCCACAAGGAAGTGTCCGCAAAACATATATGCGATGGTGTGCTCCTATCTACAAGACCGGAAAATAGTGGTCAACTATGCCAGAGCAACAAGCGAGAGGGATACTACAAAGGGTTGCGTCCAAGGATCCATCGGAGGACCAACCTTTTGGAACATCATACTCGATCCGCTGTTGGCCAAACTGGTACAAGAAGGAGTACATGCGCAAGCTTTTGCGGACGACGTAGTTCTTACATTCACCGGGCACTCGGTCGAAACCATGGAGCAACGAGTCAACTCGACACTGGAGACGATAGTGGAGTGGGGTACTCAGAACAAGCTCAACTTCGCCGCACACAAGACCAAGGCGATGTTGATGACCAAAAAGCTGAAGTACGGGGAACCACACCTCTATATGTCAGGGAGTAGACTCGAACTCGTACATGAGATAAAACTCCTTGGTCTCGTCATCGACCGAAAGCTCACCTTTAAGGCGCACGTGACCGCAGTCTGTAAAAAAGCTGCGGACATATACAAACATCTAGCGCGCGCAGCAAAGGTGACGTGGGGCCTGAACGGTGAAATCGTAAGGACGATATACGTAGCGGTTGTCGAGCCGATCGTTCTGTACGCAGCAAGTGTGTGGCACCAATCCACAGAACTCCAGATGATCAGAGATCGTCTGGATGCACTGCAAAGAGGATTTGCCCAGAAGATCTGCAAAGCGTACAGAACGGTCTCGCTCTCGTCGGCACTAATTCTATCGGGCCTGCTGCCCCTGGACCTTAGAGTACAAGAAGCCGCAGCTCTGTACATGGCCAAACGAGGTTTCAGTACAGACTACATACCACCAGGAAGGAAAATGGAGCAAAGGATAAGCTACCTTGAGCAGCCACATCCTTCTCAACTCATAACAACAGAGTACGAGCTCCTAGAAAACATGGATTCCGAAACTCTATCCACCCACTGCATTGCTGGGCCACAAGTGTACACTGACGGCAGCAAAATTGAGGGCAAGGTAGGAGCAGCCCTCACATGGTGGGAGGATGGACAGGAAACCAGTTTTCACACCTTCAGCCTGGACCCGGCGTGCACTGTCTTCCAATCAGAATTATACGCACTCCATAGGGCGATTGACTTGGCCAAGAACAGCACCAGTGACCGAATCAACATCTTGAGTGACTCAAGATCGTCACTAGAACTGCTGGAAAATCCCAAGTCAACACATCCCCTTACCAAGAACATCAAAGAGTGCGTAGCGGAAATCAGAGCACAGGGTCGGCAGGTGCGGCTCTTCTGGCTCAGGGCGCATGTGGGCACGGCCGGAAACGAAAGAGCAGACGAACTGGCCAAACAAGCGGCCTTGCAGTCAAGCGATGCCCCAGACTACAGTGAAGTTCCCGTGTCACACGTCAAGAGAAAGATCAGAGAGGAAACTATACGCAGATGGCAAGACAGGTATAGCTCCTCCAGCACTGGTGCCGTCACGAAGGTTTTCTTCCCGGACGTAAATGTTGCGTTCCGCACAGTCCGTGAAACCAAAATGACGCACCGTCAAGTGCAAGCCTTGACAGGACACGGGGGCATGGCGGAGTACTTACACCGGTTCAAGCTGAAAAGCAGCCCCGGTTGTGAGTGCGACCCCGACACTAGCGAGTCAGTATGGCATCTTTTACTGGACTGCCCTCGTTTCGCGGCTGCCCGAATGGAATTAGAGTACCGGCTAAACATCAAGCTGGAAAAAGCCGAACTGCGGAACATCATCGCAGACAAAGACAGCAGAACGCTCTTCCTTGCATTCGCAGAATCCGTCATACGGATAGCGGCTAAGAGGAACTCGTCCACAGACCTAACCAACACACCTCACCCTCAACCAGATAACAACACACAAACACCATCGCAGACACAACAGCCAACAACTAGCTGCTCAATGCCAGTGGAGTACCAGCTTCTGAAGTCCAGTGAGGCAGGTACACCGGGCATAAGACTCAAAGGAGTAGCGACGTTCATGGATGACAGCACCGAGAGACTCGGTATCTGCTTCTGCAGAATATGGGGAAAGAAAGTTGTCAACATCTCACCTGGCCTTGCTCTCCTCTTAAAGGGGAGCAACTTCAAGGCAACCATAAGGCGGAAAGTATTCGAGGCGCTCGGGGATGCCACCGTGGCAGGTCATCGCTGCCGAATAGTGCGAACTAAGAACAAAGTTATCGCGCTATTTGTGGCCGGCGACGACGTTTCAGAATTCGCTGAGGCGAGTTCGATGCTTTCCAGCCTAGCAGCCATCGACGGACCTGCTAAGAAAATCAGCGTGGACGCTATGGTAGTGGCCTACCTTAAAGCCGAAGTGGAAGATTACTCGGGGATCATCAGAGCCTCGAGTAAACACGAGATGGTGGTTTACGAAGACAGAGGCCAAAACCTCAGTCATCTGAAACCGTATCGTCTCGGCGAATCCTCCACCCCCATCGACAGCTGGGGCCACCCAATAGCGACTCCAGAACTAAGCGGTTCAGAGAGGCTGCAAGAAAAGATCGCAGGTGAGAGACAGCCGCCCCCTCGCCGAGAGGAGTCGGAGGGAGTGCTGTCAACCATGACCAGAGCAGCGGTCGGTTGTTTCACCAACATCTCGTCTAGAATAAAAAGACACACGGACACACTCACACCCCCCAGACCCACAACCTCATCGGGGACAGTCTCAGGAATACCCCGAACAAACCCATCAAAATCCGACAGGGGTCTGGTTGCTCTACCGGAACTCGTCACACCCACCACTCCATCAGACCACTTGTCCAACGCGCTCCTGGAGTACGTAGCGATGCTCAAAGGCACAGTTGTTTCTAAACAAGAAACATGCCGAACGATCCTCCTAGCCTATCGTCGGGGGAACGAGCAATTGCTACAGTCCAAACTCGAGGAGTGCGAAGCGGCGGTGTACAACAACGCTACCCTCCAAGTGTTGGGGGGAACAATGGCGGGGGAATACATGGCCGCGTACAATGGCACCGGTGGTTTTGTGGAGTTGGATGAAAACGAGTCAAACCGGATGGGGAAACCTGTCTTCACCACCTCAGCGGATGACCCCATCGTGGTCGTCGCCAAGTGCACACGGATAATGCTGGAGGACAGAATCCTAAAAATAGCAAATAAACTGCTAGGGGATTCTGAACCCACCGAAGCCGTAGCACAAATGCTGACACCAGAAATGGAATGGGTAAACGGGGTCCCAGGTTGCGGAAAAACGACCTGGGTAGTCAACAACTTTGACCGTGAAACGGACCTGGTAACGACGCCCACGCTAGAAGGAGCAAGAGACCTCCGCCAAAAACTGGAGGGCAAGCTCGGCAGAACCGCAAAATTCAGGGTGCGCACGATGGCCTCATTGCTGGTAAACGGCATTCGCGAGGGCGGGAGCTTCCGTCGGCTTATAGTCGACGAGGCTCTCATGAGCCATTTTGGAGCCATTGTATTAGCAACCCGGATAGTCGGCGTCAGCAAAATCTTGCTCCTGGGTGACCAAAACCAGGTCCCTTTCATCGACAGAGAAAACCTTTTCCCGATGAGGTACCTCAGTCCCAGTCTGTTTGGTTGCATAACAAAACAACTGCTGTGCACACATCGAAACCCCATGGACGTCGCATATGCCCTAAGGGAGATCTACAGTGGCATATACTCGTCCAAGGCTCAAACACGGTCCTTGACTCTGGAATCCTACGAAGATACGCGACCTCCAAGAAACGAGCATAACACCCTCTACCTTGTTCACACCCAGGCCGAAAAACACTTCCTAGAAGGCCTGGGTTACGGCAAGCAACAAGGGTCGCGTATCCACACAATCCACGAGGCTCAGGGACTCACGTGGGAGAGAGTGGTGATCATAAGAACTGCGAAAGTCACCCAGCAGTTGCACAGCAGCATCCATCACGCAGTCGTGGCGGTGTCAAGGCATACCGGCAGCTGTGTTTACTATACGGCTTGCCGAAAAAACGATGCCATAGTTCGGCTAATAAGGAACGCCCTGGCAGCTGAGACCGGCACGATCAAAGAGTACAACCTTAAAATGGCCTGGAGGAACCGAGACACGTCAGTGGCTGACGCCATGCTGAATGGTGGCACGGGCGGCAACCCAGTCGTCTGAGCCGGCTATCTTCCCCCCTCTCTCAATAAAAGTGTGTTATTTCCATCTCACCACAGTAATTGTCAGAAATTGTGTAATAATAATATGTAAACCCCCTAAATGTAACAAAACATGTATTTTAAATTAGACTGTAATAAAATATGTATAGAATATAGTTTAAAGAATATGTACCGATATAGAATATGTATTTAAAAAAAAAAAAAAAAAAAAAAAAAAAAAAAAAAAAAAATTTTAGTTAATATAAATATTTTTAGTATATATATATATATGTAACTAGCTATAAGTAAGGGTCCAATCTAAAAACGAACCACCTAAATTGTATTTCACACCAAAAATTATTTAATTTTGTTGTAAGGAGCGAAAAGAGGAACAGAACTAAATTGCCAAAATAAACATTGCTAAAAAAGGTATGGACAACGTCCATAGCACTTGCATTCATTATAAAAAAAAAAAAAAAAAAAAAAAAAAAAAAAACCTAACCTAACCTAACCTAACCTAACCTAACCTAACCTAACCTAACCTAACCTAACCTAACCTAACCTAACCTAACCTAACCTAACCTAACCTAACCTAACCTAACCTAACCTAACCTAACCTAACCTAACCTAACCTAACCTAACCTAACCTAACCTAACCTAACCTAACCTAACCTACCTTCGCCACCTTCCGTCCTGAGCGCATCAATTTTACTCCGCTCCGCGTGTGAAAAATGATGAAAAATGGAAAAAGTGACCCAATTTCAAAAAGAAAAGTGTTAACGTGTGCTACTAACTGAGTGCCAGATTTTGGATATAAAAGTGTTCACAAAAAAGGACTTTCTGGACTTTTTGGACGAAAAAGGGAGGTAAAATTTTGGTTTTTCCTCAATAACTTTTTAAAGAGATCGATGCCCCGGGAGTTTTTTGGGCTGTTTATGTGCGCATTGTTGGCCCCTACAATTTAATACAAAAATTGCAAAAATTGGCCTATGGTTTCGAAAACTACGGAAGAAAACCTTGAAACCACGTGTTTTTCATCTTTCTTCCCTGAAGGAATTTGAAAAATCTAAAAACGCCATCAGGAGGACAACAGCTCTGAACAGCTTAATCAATTGAGCTGAAATAAAATTTCGAAAAATTTGGGCCCCTTAGGCCCTATTTGCAGTTTTTTGTAAAATTCTCTAAGTACTTCCGCCCCTTTTATTTTAAATTTTGAGCGGTAAGGTACCAAATTTTACAAGTGAAAAGAAGAAGTACTTAATGGTGAAGAGATTCCTGCATCGACCAGATTTTTCTGATTAAAAATAAGGAAGTTACAAGACTTTTTCCGGAATTCGGAACAGTGGAAAAACTGTAAATAGAAGTTTGTTTCTAATCTTTGGCCGTGACGTGTTTTAAAATTTTGTTTGAATTTGTTACAATTAGTGGATTTGTTTCTGCCCCATCCTTGCTTAATTATAATTATTGTTATTGTTATTTTTACTCAAAAAAAAAAAAAAAATTCTAGTAAATATCCAAGATCTCTTTGATTTTGTGATAAATATCTTTTTTGTGGGTGGATTTTAAAATTATTTTGTATTTCACTGTTTGTTTTTCATGTTATCACTGTCCAAATCTAATGAGCTGAAACAAAATTTCGAAAAATTCGGGCCCCTTAGGCCCTATTTGCAGTTTTTTGTAAAATTCTTTAAGTACTTCCGCCCCTTTTATTTTAAATTTTGAGCAGTAAGGTACCAAATTTTACAAGTGAAAAAAGAAGTACTTAATGGTTAAGAGATTCCTGCATCGACCAGATTTTTCTGATTAAAAATAAGGAAGTTACAAGACTTTTTCCGGAATTCGGAACAGTGGAAAAACTGTAAATAGAAGTTTGTTTCTAATCTTTGGCCGTGACGTGTTTTAAAATTTTGTTTGAATTTGCTACAATTAGTGGATTTGTTTCCGCCCCATCCTTGCTTAACTATAATTATTGTTATTGTTATTTTTACTTAAAAAAAAAAAAAAGTCTAGTAAATATCCAAGATCTTTTTGACTTTTGTGATAAATATGTTTTCTGTGGGTGGATTTTAAAATTATTCTGTATTTCACTGTTTGTTTTTCATGTTATCACTGTCCAAACTTTTCATTACTATTAGACTTTAGTCACTGTGACAGATGATAATATTTTCACATTTTTACATTTTAAATCCTATTTTGGCATCCAAATAATTTATCTTTATTTAACCTTTTTTTGAGATATCTAACTTATTCTGATTACATTATATTGTTATTTGATTTAATTTAACTCTAATTTGAAATTTAAAAATTATTTTGTTCTTATACCAAATTGTTTTCTGTGATATTTTGCCCTTAGTATGGAACAGTGATATTGTCTGTGATAGTAGTTACTTTTATTGTCCGTCTGATTTTATACATTTTTACACATTTTACGGCTTTTGCCACAACAACGAAATTGGTTTTTATTCTCTGTGTGTTTTATACAGTTTTAATCAGCTATAAGTATTTACATTTTATATTTGACCTTGACTATATTCAATATTGTGATTTTATTATATTCAAATTGGTGACGACTGCCGCCCCATTTAAACTGAAATCCAGATCAAGTAGGGGGGGGCAATAACAATAATAACAATAATTTAAGTTATACCTATATCTTTATTATTTTATTTATAATATTTTTATTGATATTTTACTTTATTGTATTATTATTTTATTTTATTTCTATTTTTATTCTTATTTTTATTTCTATTTTTATTTTTATTTTTATTTATTTTTATTTTTATTTTATTTTTATTTTTATTTTTATTTTTATTTTTATTATTATTTTATTTTTATTATTATTTTTATTTTTATTTTTATTTTTATTTTTAAATTCTTTATTTTATTTTCGTTGTAGTTATTGTTATTGACCTCATAAAAAATGTCCAGCACTGGCAGGGCCTCCGGATCTGCGAGCTCGAAGCAGAGTCTCGGCTCAGGGGCTACGGCTCCCCGGGCGCAGGCTAAGAAAGTGGACCTTCGTGAAGAGGTCCTTAAAGGAAAGGCGAAGGTCCCCTCCAGCGCCCGGGCAGCCATATCCCCGGTCCCCTCCGCGGGCTCAGGGCAAGATTTAGAACGTCTGTTGGATACGGACGAGGAATCGTGCCTTGGATCCTCGGTGGGCTCCCGCGACGGACGTCCCAGCCTCCTCCCGCCCCTTGATAGGAAAACCCCTGGAGTAGCGATGGATTTGGCCACCAAACAGGCTAACCAGCTGCTCCAGAAGGGTAAGGAGGCGTTGGAGGCGGCGGGAAATATGAAGCGGGAGTGTAAAGCCGTGGCCCTCGACTCCCTCGAGCACCTCTATGAGACGGTCCTCTCCCTGTCCGACTCACGAGCTCGACAGATAAACGCCTTGGAGCGGGAGCGCTCCAGGAACGCCATTGAACTCGTGCGTGTGGAGCGCTCCCATACCAAGGCGTTAAACGAGCTACATAGCTCTCACGCTGTCGAGCTCCGAGCGGCTAGGGCCGACATCTCCGCTACCCTTGCAGAATCACAATCTATAAGGTTGTGGCTGGGAGTGGAGATGGACGGCCCGCTTAAAGCCATCGAGTCGATCAGGGAGAGCGTCCACCAGCTGACAAAAGCGGCGTCCCCGAGGTTACAGCAACCAGATCAGGCTGAACCAACATTGAAGCCCGAACCAGCTCTTATTACAGAGCTGGAGAAACTTTCGGGCCGGGTCGCCGCCGTCTCGGGTCAACTTGACTCGCTTAGACGTCAGCTGGTGGAATCCGAGGCGAGGGCCGAAGCCAGAGGCCTGGTGTGTAGGTCTACCGAGATACCGGTAACCATAGATCCCCGGCTCGATGCAATTAGCGTGGGCTTGGAAAAGATGAGGGCAGCGGTCGAGGACCTTCAATCCAGACCGCTGTGCCAGGCCCAGCCAGTGGCGGGGGTGAGCGACGACAGCATGCGGAAGCTTCTGGAACCCGTGCTGGGGAACTTGCAAGCAGTGGGCTCTGACGTGAGGGCTTTGGGCAAGGCGGTAGAGGAGAATAAATCCGAGCCGCCGAACCTCAACATAGAGCTAGCCCTCTCCGCGGTCACAGACGCCGTCACGGGCCTACGAGGCGATGTCCTCAGCCGGGAACCATGCAGTGCTGCGCCGCTCACCTACGCCCAGGCATTGAAAAAGCCGGGGCACGACAGACCAGCGCACTCTGTGATTGTCTCATCCACAGACTCTACCCTCTCAGGGGAAGAGGTGGTGAAGCAGTTGGAGAGGGCGCTGGACCTAAAGACTACCGGTATCAGGGTAGATCGCTGCAGAAAAGCGGCAAATAGGAGGGTAGTTCTCAGCTGCAGCAGGAAAGAGGATGCGGAGAAGATCTCCAAAACTCTTGGTGCAGGTGGCAGCGGATTCGAGGCGAGAGCGGCCCTAAACAAACTGCCGTTAGTCTGCATCCGCAACGTCTTGTCAGACAAAAGTGACAAAGACGTGGTGGAATCGTTGCTCTCCCAAAACAAACATCTTTTGGGAGGAGTGGATCCACCAGCGGAGTGCCCTAGAGTTCATGCGACAAAAATATCATACTGCAAGGGACGAGCTTATTGAGCAGGATGTAACGTTTGGAGAAATGTTGAAAATTGCTGAATCCATGGGTGAAATTATAGACAGCAATGATGAAAAACTACAGTTACTTGTAAAAGCGACACAGCCTTCAGAGGAACCTAGCTGCATACACAGTAGCTGCCTGCTATGTGGATCATCTGCAACACCAGCTTCGCCAGATACTCCGCCTATACTGACCCCTCAGGATCTACATACGTCCGTGGGCCTCTCACCATCTCAGAGTCCACTTGGCATGACTATGACACCCCCCGCACAGGACCACGTCTCTGTCACTGGTCTGAGAGTATCCCCAGGCTCTCCTGGAGTGTCAGTGCCTCCGTCCGAGTCCGTAAGTGAGGACTGTCAGCTTTACCAGGGTCCCAAAACACCAGTCTCCACACCTAAACCTAAGAGCAAGGTTACCCGTCGAAAGCAACGTCGCCGTTCTGCTCGCCTTCGTCGTGGCTCCGGTCATGGCGCAGAACCATCATCCACTCCTGCAGTGGAAACCGCGTCAGACCCTGCACCTACGTCTGACGCGCTGCCCACGCCGAGCTCTTCCCCTCAGCCTTCTGAGCCCTTGTCGGTTGCTGCGTCAGCGGCTGAATCCTCGGCGTCGCAAGGACATAATACTGTTGTGTTTACAGACTCTATTGGAAAAAACTTAGGGCCCTTATTAGGAAATAAACTTATGCAGAAAGTCACCAATATTTGTATGCCAGGTGCATCTTTCATACAAATTGTAGAGCGTTTGCTCAAAATGGAATATCAATTAAATACTACAATTGTTCTGCTAATAGGAAATAGTACAGGTATCACACAAAGTGACCTTATAAAATATCTCGAGCTAATGTTACAACTTAGTGTTAAAAAAATCATCATTTGTGAATTCCCTTATTCAGAATTACTTACAGGGTCACAAAAAACTACTTTATATAATTTGAATATGTGCATGCACAACTTCTCAGCTGGTCACAGTGACAAGGTGCACTACTTAGATACGAATATCTACATTCGTGATTTTTTTTTGACAGAAGGTACTTTGTACCTTGCAAATTATTATAAAAAACAATTAGCTACTAAGTTAGCATGCATTTTAGAAGGTAGTGAATCTGTTACAAAGAGTGTAACAGGAAATTTTCCAATACCAGTTATAATTGATGGTATTTGTAATGTTAATTATTTACATAATTTTGTCCCTATTGACACGGTTAGTACAAGTACTAACAAAATTGTAAAAAATTATTTTTAGAATTGAAGACAATGGGAAAGCCGCCTGTATTAAAGCTGGTACATCAAAACATACAAGGCGGCTTTCTCAGCAAAATACTTTCAATCGAGTTGTTCTTAGAGGAATCAAAAACAGATATTTTGTGTGTAACCGAACATCATCTACATGAACATAATATGCATTTTAATGTTAATAATTTTAGTGTTCTTAGTTGCTACAATAGATTAAACATACAAAAAGGTGGCTCCATGATTCTTGTAAAAAATAGTATAAAAGCAAAGGAAAGAAAAGACATTGTAAAACTTTCTGTAGAACATCAACTAGAATTAGCTTGCATAGAAATGAGTACATATATTATTCTCTGTGTTTACCGACCCTCAGGACAAGATTACAACATTTTTGAAAAAGCAATGGAAGAGGTTTTAAAATTATTATTTGATACAAAGAAAAAAGTTATTATATGTGGAGATTTTAACGTAGATTTACTAGAAAAATCGATTATGCGCTCAAAATTATTACATTTATTCAAATCATTTAATTTGTCTAATGTGTTCTTAGAACCTACTCGAATTACTCGGGATACTGCGTCATGCCTCGACAATATATTCTGTGATTGTGAGTATTCAGACAATAAAGTAATCAACCGCTTGCAGTCCGATCACAGTGGCCAAACTATAACCATTAAACAAAGCGTAAAACAACTGCCCAAAGAAGTCTTTTGCAGACCTATTACAACTCTCAAAGTAGATTGTTTCAAAGCAAATCTAGAAGTTAAATTAGCACATTTTAATCTTCTCCAAGACGATCCAAACGCTCTCTTTACAGACCTTTTCAACATAGTCTCTAAAGAGTTCGAAAATACGTTTAAGATGCAAAAACTTTCTAACAAAAGTAAAATCACCTTCAGTGACTGGGCGACACCAGGTATTTATAAAAGCAGAAATCATTTATACGAATTATACGACATAAAGTCCTACAATAATAATGTTAAATTTACTGAATTCGTGAAAAATTACTCACGCATCTTTAAATTGGTGTGTTTAAAAGCAAAAAGTATCTACTTGAATAAAAAACTTAAAAGGTCCGATAACAAAGTAAAAACAGTATGGAACATCATAAATACTGAAACTGGGAAAAGTAAGAAACGAGATAACGAACTTAAGTTAAGTATTAACAATGAAGTCGTTACAGGAGATAAAGAAGTTGCGAATGCCTTTGAACAATTCTTTACTGAAATTCCTTCCTTAACAACTAAAGATTTAAATTCAAGCCCTAGGCTTGCGCAGGATCTTTTAATAGATCACGTACCTCAGTGTCTTTCTGTATTTGCTTTTAAACATATTAATTCATTAACTGTAATTAAAGCATTTAAATCGCTTAACTTGAAAAAAACCGAGGACTTATGGGGCCTATCTGTGAAAGTTATAAGTTCTGTTATTGATTTAATAGCTCCTTATTTGGCATTAATTTTTAATAAATGTGTAGATGATGGTATCTTTCCTGACTTAATGAAGTTTAGTAAATTGATCCCCCTTTTTAAATCAGGCGACCACGGGGACCCTTCAAACTATAGACCTGTGTCAGTTTTACCGGTATTGAGTAAGGTTTTTGAAAAAATAGTTTTTAATCAATTGTTATTTCATTTTAATTTAAATAAGTTACTTCACTGTGAACAATATGGATTCACTAGAGGGATGTCAACCACAGATGCAGGAGTTGCTTTAGTTAAGCACATTTTTGATGCTTGGGAAGAAAAGCAAGATGCATTTGGTGTATTTTGTGACCTCTCGAAAGCCTTTGATTGCGTTAATCATGAAACACTCTTATGTAAATTGGATCACTACGGAGTGAGGGGCAAATCTTTGGCGTTATTGAAGTCATATCTTAGTGATCGTATTCAAAAGGTAGACATTAACGGGGTAAAATCAAGTGGAGCATTAGTTAAAATGGGTGTCCCGCAGGGTTCCATATTAGGGCCCTTGCTGTTTTTAATTTACATAAATGACCTTCCATATTTAGTTAAAGACTTAACGAAGATAGTATTATTCGCAGACGACACGTCACTTATTTTTAAAGTTAATAGACGTAAAGATATCCTTGACGGCGCGAATACAACTTTATCACTGGTGCTTGATTGGTTTACTGTAAATAATTTAGTTTTAAACGCAAAAAAGACAAAGTGTATAAAATTTACGTTACCAAATGTAATTCAAGTGGATGGTAATTTGCTTTTGCAGGGGTCCAAGCTGGAGTTAGTTAACGAAACAAAGTTTTTAGGCATTACGGTAGACTCTCGTCTTCAGTGGGGTCCCCACATAGAAGCCCTATGTGGTAGACTTAGTTCGGCCGCATACGCTGTTAGACGCATAAGACAAATTACTGATGTAGATACTGCTAGACTAGTCTATTTTAGTTACTTTCACAGCATTATGTCATACGGCATGCTGTTATGGGGTAGAGCCGCGGATACAGACGCAGTCTTTGTTTTGCAGAAGAGAGCAATTCGGGCTATTTATAATATGAAGCACCGGGATTCATTAAGACAAAAGTTCAAAGAAATTAATATATTAACGGTTCCTTGTGAATATATTTACCAAGTCCTTAGATATGTCAGAAAAAATGTTGAGTCTTTCCCAAGGCTTGGTAAGCAACATTGTAAGGAGACCAGAAATAAGCATAAACTGGCTTTTCCAAAAATCAGACTCGCTAAGGTGAGTACCTCTTTTGTAGGACATGGTATAAGATTTTACAATAAACTTCCAAAGGAGGTCCTTACTTTGTCAGAGAATAAGTTTAAACTGTATATTAAGCAGGGCCTATTGAAAAAGGCATATTATAAAATAAATGAATATTTGGATGATGGTGAAGCATGGTGTTACAGTGATAATGATACTCGTAGTAAGTTATAATTTAATTAAATAGTATAATTTCTTAACTTATGATTCCTCTAAGGTGTAAACATTAATTGATTATAGACTGTAAAAGGAAAAGGACTATATGAGACAGGTAGACAAAGATATATATGTTTTTCTTTTTTTCATTAACCTGAATTCCTACTGTCTTGTATTTTCTTATCCCTTGGTTAAAGTAGATATAAGTCATATATTGTATAGTATAAGTTTTATGTTGAAAAAAAGACATGATCTTGCTAAGTTTCTTGCCCTTCTTCTTAGCAAGACTAATCGAATGGGCGGAGGTAGGCATGTATTTATATATGTAACCTATTAGTATGTAGTATATAGGATGGGATTTGGTCGGCCGCCTGGATTCGTGCTGGGGGCTCGGTTGGTGATCACTGAACCTTGTTCCTGGTCCCTGGCCGGGTCTCCGGTATGGGTTCGGGCGGCTGATTGGATTTTACCTTGTATAATATATATTTTACCTATCATTTTAATCGTAAATATATTGCTACATAAATTAAATAAACCTTTAATTTAGTTCATGTACATTTATTATTCTATTACATATATTTTCTTTATTAGATTAAATTTGACGTGTAAAAAGTGTATATATCTATACCTGCTTTGCAAAATAAACTATTTGAATTTGAATTTGAATTTGAATTCTGTATCGCCGCAAAGCGAGGAACCCGCATGAGTGCCACTTCATAGTGGAGCTGCATCCGAGTCTCTGGAAAAGGTTCACGGAGGCGGGCACAGTCCACATAGGTCTGCAGAGGAGGTCGATCGAGGACCACTCACCACTGGTGCAATGCACGGGATGCCTGGGGTACGGCCACTCCAAAAGAGTGTGCAAGGAGAAGGGCATCGCGTGCAGTCACTGTGGTGAGCCTCACACCTATGTGGACTGTCCGCATAAGGCAAATTTGCCCGTCTGCGTGAACTGCCAGAGAGCAAAGCTCCACAAGTCTGATCTGACACACAATGCCTTTAGTAGCGACTGTCAGATCAGACAGAAGTGGGACTCGATAGCGAGGTCTCACGTGGCATACTGCTAAGGGCACCGCAGTTAACGGCAGCGCCGTTCCCCTCACAGGTAAAACTAAGGACAGCAAATTGCGAATCATCCAGGCCAATCTACAGCGGGCCAAGCTGGCGACACAGGAGCTCTTGTGCACGGCACATGCCAACCGGGTATCCGTCGCCCTTGTTCAGGAGCCGTATGTCGGCTCCAAGGGCGAACTTAAACAATACCCGGGCACAAGAGTTATCCAAATGACGTCAGCTCGCCAGAAATCAGTAAAGGCCGCGGTCGTGGTCTTCGGTGGGGAGCTGGAGGTCATTCATGACCCTCAGCTCGTCACCGAGAACATTGCCGCGGTACTGCTGAAGGCAGGCTCGCTGAGATTGGCTGTGCTGTCCGTATACCTGGAGGGGGACGAGGATTTGGAGCCGTATCTCCAAAGAGTCCGTTACGTCTGCACCAAGCTGCAGACTGAGAATGTCATCCTGGCTGGGGATGTCAACGCGTGGAGCCCTTGGTGGGGGAGTGACTCCGAAGACCACAGGGGCTCAGCCTTCCGATCCTTCCTTGAGGAAATGGATCTCCAGATCCTGAACACAGGCAACACCCCCACTTTTGAGGTCTTTAGAGGAGGCCGCATGTGCACTAGTCGAGTAGACGTGACCACATGTAGCCTCCAGCTCCTGGACAGGATGGGCGGATGGAAAGTCGACCGGGAGCTGATCACTTCGGACCATAACGCGATTACCTACCACGTGTGCCTGGAGAGGGAACTGGAAACCCTCAAACCCCAGAGCACACGTGTGTACAACACAGCGAAGTCCGATTGGTCAGCTTTCGGCCGTTCTGTCCGCTCAGGCCTGGACGAGAGCAATCTGACGGCCTCGAGAGTGGAGACTGTTACTACGCCTGGGGAACTGGAGACCATCCTCGACTCCTACCTTACGGTTATCTCCACAGCGTGTGAAGAAGCTATACCGAAGGTAGGGGTCCCAAAAGGAAGGAAACCTCTGCCGTGGTGGACCGCCGCTCTGGGACTTCTCAAAAGAGAAGTCAAGACCAAGAGGCGGCGCATAAGGAACGCCGCGGCAGAACGAAGGCAACACGTTGTTGACCAATACCTAGAAGCGAATCAGCGTTATAAAGCGGCTGTGCAAGATGCACAGACTGCCAGCTGGAAGCAATTTTGCTCAAAACAGGATAGGGAGAGCCTATGGGACGGGGTCTACAGGGTCATCAGGAGAACCGCCAAAAGGCAAGAGGACCAGCTGCTGGTGGACTCGACAGGGAACACCCTTGGTCCTGAAGAGTCTGCAAAGCTGCTGGCTCTTACGTTCTTTCCTGACGACGCTGTGGACAACGAAACCCCCACTCAACGGCAAATACGCGAGAGCTCGGAAGTGTCAGTCCATCAACTCCTGGACAAACTCGGTTCCGACGATCCGCCCTTCACGGCTCCGGAGCTTGATTTGGTATTGAGAAACCTCAATGTTTGATATAAACGCTCGTTGCTACCAGAAATTGTAGCATATAAAAAGTAGTAATACTGACTAGTGACGGGCATCGACGTCACTGGTGCGAGGATTCCATAACCACGCTCAGACACCACTAATTGTATGCTACAGGGCGATACTTGCAGCTGGAACAGGGGCCCATAGCTGTCCCACATTTATAGTATACAAGTATCTTATATTCTAATATTTAATATAAAATGTCCTACCAGACAGTTGTATGATGACCTCATCAAGTAGTCCTCGCACGAAGACCCTTCGCTGCGGAGACCAAGGCGTGTCGGTGCCGTGACACGTAGATCACCTTCCACGATGAATCTAAACACAAACCTCCTACCCCAGGATGCATCCGAACCAGAAATAGTAATTAACAAGTCCACTTGTCGGAAGCCGCGTGGACACAGGTTATGTCACACACACATAGGAAATTCACCAAAAAGTGGCCTTCACGCCAAAATAACATTATATCTTGAATAACTAATGTTCTTTACGGTGTCCGCACCGATTTCCCCACTATTAAGCCCTTAATAACACATATTAAAATCGTCCGCGATCTATACCAAGAAAATTCCACGTCCCTCGTTTTTGACAGCTCCAAGTCCATAGACAAAATATATAGACCATTGATGGATGCGTTCCGAAATATACATTTTATTCTGAACAGTCCCCCGCTCTGGGCTGAGCAATCAGTCCACTAGCTCATACAACCGGGAGACGGGAGAAAGTTGTCATGGCTCGTCACAAAATCGAACCTTCGACCAACACCTCTGCGACGCGTGGAGTTCCGTCTCCGCCAAAACAACTTTAATATACGGCTCCGGCGCCAAAACAAGGATAGCAAGTTCATATCCTTCAAAAGAATTAAATTTCCTTCCCTAGGATGCTCAGTCCTGTCTGACCACAGAGAGGACGAGAGTTGAGGACCGCTTCCACTTTACAATAAACAGTGGCAAGCTCCTCAAAAGTTAGGACAGTTTCCCCAATAACGCAGCGGAGGTGGGTCTTCGCCGACTTGACGGCAGCTTCAAAAAAATTCCCTCCCCAGTGAGGGCAATTTGGGGGACTGTACCGCCAAGTTACCCCTTTCCGGGCGAAGATTTAACTTAAACTAGCATAGTTATTTACAAAACAAAAAATTATCAATATCTTTTAGATAGTTAGCAGTACCTTTGTAGTTTGTGCCATTGTCGGAGCGAATAAGTGAAGGTAAACCCTTACGCGACACGAAACGATCCAACGCGGCGACGAAGGCCTCCGTAGTCAAAGCTGATACCACTGCCAAGTGAACGGCCTTGGTGGCCAAGCACACAAATACACAAGGTATGCTTTCACAACCCGAGCGTTGCGATTGCTGAAAACCCCCGTGCGCATTACGTATGTGTCAATCCGACACCAACAGATTTACCAAAGGTCCGTCTTAGGTAGAAGCAAAGGATGAAGACTTCCGTATGGCAGGTCAGCTCTCCAAAATCAGCCTCCGAAACGCAGAAGTCCTTCATAATCCGTGAAAGGATTCAAACGAGCAACCGCTCACTTCAGCCTGGCGTGATCCTCGCGCAGAACTCGAAGTCTAAACTTGATGAGGTCCGCCTGAAGTACACGAACCCAGTGTACCAATGCGCTCCAACGCTCCTCTGCACTCATGGCAGGGGACAAAATATATGAATTTCATTGACTGGTTGGTATTTCAACACAATACCACCATCATATTGGGATCCTCCAAATCTGCAAACAGTATATGTTCATTTGAAAGCCATTTCCTAAGTTCGAACATAATAATCCAAGTATCGAATCAAATATCGAATATCCAAAATTGTGGATACCTCCACCAATGAAGAAGAACCCAGAGTCTTTTTTAAAAACCAAATAGGATCCATCCTAACAAATCCGCGCCCAGGAAAACATCGACTGGGGCCGGATGACAAAACGTGGGTCTGCCAGATGCAGACCTGACGTGCATGAGATTATGGACGGAGGAAAGTCCAAAGAAGGCTGCCAGCCGACAATATTGTCTATAACCATGGCTGCAGCCGCTGATTCAACTCCAGTCCATCAATACCTAGGAGCGGCACCGACGAAACCTCCAGGTTCAAAACTAATCGGTGCGCCACTTGACTTTCCAAGTCGAGGAGGGCCCTTACCCTAACTCAATCCCCCCTGGGGCCCTAGACGCGAGCCATCGCGGTAGGCAACAGAACCGTCCGCGGTTCCGTACTCATGGCTTGAACAAGCTAGTTACAGGCTACCCCACCTGAGGAGTGCAGGACCAGTCCACTGGCAATAATACGGCTGGCGTGTGCACATCCCAACCATGGGGGGAGCGTAGCCTCCAACTCTCCCTGAGTACGGCGGGTGGTACTCTAACCGCGGGTACTCACGGTACGGCGGTGAGTAACCCCGTGACTCCGTCTTAACACGGTGCTCCATGCCAGCTGGCACCAAAACCGGCGCGGGGAGGGGGGGCCTAGCCCATGCCAAGTCCAATTGGCCCCCGCCCGTAGGGGCCCAATTCACAACATGGCCATATGTGTGATAGCCCGTAGGCAAGCCCCCTACGGGTCCACGCGCAAATACATAACTCACCTCCCGGTGAGGGGGCGCGCCTCGCGCCGCAGTCCTCCGTTCCGACGGAGGGGAGCTCTGCCCGACAGCATGCCTTCCCTGGACCGAGGGGGGAAAAGTTCTCCCTGACGCACCCCCGTTGTCCAAGGGGGGGGGGGGGAGTTCTCCCTGAAGCACCCCCGCCCGTAGGGCTCCGTCGCTGCGGGACCGGTGAAGCCGCTTCAGATCTGTTGGCACACAACAATAAATGGTGAGGCCCCTCACAAACACTGCAACGTCGTGGCTCGGGACAATTACGTTCAAAATGATTGCCCAAGCAACCGAAACACAGGCCCTTACGCTTCACTATGCGTCGCCGCTCGGTGACGTGCAGGTTTCGCCACTGCTGACATCTCAGCAGGTCATGCCCCGTATGGCCACACTGATAACAGGTCAATGACCTCTCGATCACGGCGACCCCCGCCAAACGTGTCATATCGCGTCCCCGCGACTGCTGCGGTTGTCTGGGCTCCCCACATTCCGATGAGCCAGCAGACGAAAATGATTGCGCCCCAGATGGCGCCAAGTCCGGTTGTGATGTTTCTGCTACCCTAGCTTCATATTCAATAAACTTAATTAAGTCCGTAAATTTAGGCACAGTGCTGCCATCTTTTTCTGCGGACACCCGCTCAAAACGTGACCTCACGTCATTAGGCAACCTACCTAAAATAATGTGAACGAGTAAAAACGACCACTCGTCCACCGGTAAACCTAATGTTCTAAGGGCATTACACGCCACAGTGACCGGAGTTAGTAATTGCTGCCTCAGCTGTGCCCAGTCGGTTACCCTAGGTAACGTCAACAATTGAGACGCATGCGCATCCGCCAATAAGCGCATGTTCTGATACCTATCATTTAATAAGCCCCACGCTATATCATAATGATCATCCTCTACCCTGAGGTGCTGGATGAGCAACCTTGCTTCGCCCTCCAATGTTGACATCAAATATGCCATCTTTTGCCCCTTTGATAAATCTACCCTAGAATTTATTAATGACGTAAACATATTCCTATATGAAACCCATTCTTCCATTTTCCCATTGAATTTATTTAGTTTTAAATTAGCCAAACTACTAGACACGCCATCTACCGGTTGAGGCGTGACAACTACAGGACCTCCTGAATTTTGCCTCTTTAGATCAGCAACAATATTTGACTTTATAACCAGCATCTTACCAGTGGCGCCATCTGTTGGTCTAGGTGCGCTAACAACCGGGCTGCCCGATTGTCGCTTTTTGATCATGGAGGCCGCCTCAGTTACATCATCATAAATTTCCATTATCTGAGCTAAATCCGTAACATACCTCTTCAAAGGCTCGTCACTTTCCTGCAGTGCTGCCACAGCCGCCTCTGCATCAGCCAGCCGCTGATGCATCCGCTCGGCTCTCTCCAGGATTGCATTGTCGCGATCCGAACGAGAAAGCAATCCCTGGACGGTTGTAAACCAGCGGAGCTCTTTCGCCAACGCAGCCTTGTGAGACTTGGACATCATGCCGCAATGAACCGGGAAATGTATAAATAAAAACTATTTAGCAAACACCCTGACACGGCACAAAATACAGAAGCACTGCTCAATAGGTACCCTACCTATAAATAGAATTTAATTAGCAAAATTAATTCCCAATTACCAATGTATGTACTGTCCGTCAATACTAAACAAACAAATAGGTTCCTACCTAATTCTATATTACCAAATTTAAATTATATTTGGTGTATACAATACACACAAACCCGAATGCACATTCCACTATGCACTTGTATACATCCTTGTAAGTACATAAATTCAAGCCAAGATAACCGTATATTAGCTAACAAGTTGATTTCCAATCTATAATATAAACCGTTATATGATATAATGTTATTGCAATACAAGAACACTTGATATGTACTAAATTAACAATTTATACTGATATTACTGAACCACATCAATGTGGTACCCTCCGGTAATCAATTATCTACTCAAAGCACTAAACAAATCCAATTTGTAATTGCTACATGTACATGTAAATAGCCTAGCTATGTTAACAGTTCAATGACACTGGGGCCGCCCAGTTCCGCTGTTTATATGTATATAATCCAAAGGTTTATTAGGTGCATTAACCACACTCTGGTTACCAAAACTTGTTTGATATAAACGCTCGTTGCTACCAGAAATTGTAGCATATAAAAAGTAGTAATACTGACTAGTGACGGGCATCGACGTCACTGGTGCGAGGATTCCATAACCACGCTCAGACACCACTAATTGTATGCTACAGGGCGATACTTGCAGCTGGAACAGGGGCCCATAGCTGTCCCACATTTATAGTATACAAGTATCTTATATTCTAATATTTAATATAAAATGTCCTACCAGACAGTTGTATGATGACCTCATCAAGTAGTCCTCGCACGAAGACCCTTCGCTGCGGAGACCAAGGCGTGTCGGTGCCGTGACACGTAGATCACCTTCCACGATGAATCTAAACACAAACCTCCTACCCCAGGATGCATCCGAACCAGAAATAGTAATTAACAAGTCCACTTGTCGGAAGCCGCGTGGACACAGGTTATGTCACACACACATAGGAAATTCACCAAAAAGTGGCCTTCACGCCAAAATAACATTATATCTTGAATAACTAATGTTCTTTACGGTGTCCGCACCGATTTCCCCACTATTAAGCCCTTAATAACAAATATTAAAATCGTCCGCGATCTATACCAAGAAAATTCCACGTCCCTCGTTTTTGACAGCTCCAAGTCCATAGACAAAATATATAGACCATTGATGGATGCGTTCCGAAATATACATTTTATTCTGAACACTCAATCCAAAAAAGGCTCCGGGGCCTGACGGGTGGACTGCGGACATATGTGAGCGAGCAATCCGTGTTGCACCGGAGATGTTCCTGGCAATTGCCAATAAATGTTTGGCAATAGGACACTTCCCGGTGCGGTGGAAGCTCGCTCACATATGTATTATCCGAAAGTCCGGGAAAGAGGACTACACTACTCCGAAGGCGCACAGGCCGATAGGCCTCCTACCTGTTATGGGCAAAATTGTGGAAAAGCTTCTAGTGTCCCGTCTAGGATGGCATCTGCTACCCTCCTTGAGCACTAGGCAGTATGGCTTTATGCCACAAAAAAGCACCGAGGACTCCCTCTATGACCTTGTGAGTCATGTCCGCTCTGAAATACAGAGTCGGAAGATCGTGATCATGATCTCGCTGGACATAGAGGGAGCCTTCGACAATGCTTGGTGGCCGGCTTTAAAGACCCAGCTCCTCGCTCATAAGTGCCCTGCCAACATTTATGGACTTGTCGCCTCCTACTTGGAGGACCGTAAGGTCAAAGTTAACTTTGCAAGGGAGTGTTGGGAAAAGGGGACCAACAAGGGGTGTGTCCAAGGCTCAATAGCTGGACCTACTTGTTGGAACCTTATTCTCGACACCCTGCTCGTAGAACTAGAGCAGGAAGGAGTGCACTGCCAGGCCTTTGCGGACGACGTGGCGCTGGTGATCTCCGGTTCATCGATTCCCCCCCTTCAGGCGAGAGCAAACGCGGCCCTTCAGACCGTGCTGGACTGGGGGCTCAAAAACAAGCTGAAATTCGCACCGCACAAAACTTTTGCAATGGTGCTGACGCGGAAGCTAAAGTTTGAGCCCCCAGTCATCAGCATGGATGGACAGGTCCTGCCGCTAGTGCAGGAAATCCGCCTGCTGGGTGTTATCATAGATAACAAACTCACCTTTAACGCACACGTATCGGCTGTTTGTAGAAAAGTCACCGACATCTACAAGCAGCTGGCGTGTGCTGCCAGGGTGAGTTGGGGTTTGAACCGAGAGGTCATCAGAACCATCTATGTCTCGGTGATAGAACCCATCGTGCTGTACGCCGCGAGTGTGTGGGCCCCGGCTGCGGAGAAGCTAATGATTAAAAATCAATTAGAGTCTCTGCAGCGGGGGTTCGCGCAAAAACTCTGCAAGGCGTACCGCACGGTGTCTCTATCATCGGCTTTGGTACTGGCGGATGTACTCCCCCTTGACCTCCGAGTTCAGGAGGCGGCAAGTCTATTCAGGGCAAAGCGAGGAGTGAGAATCGACCAGATTCCAGCCGATAGACCTGTCGAACTGCGCGTTCCTTGCGGGCGGTTCCCACATCCCGCCATTAGGCAATCACTAAGCTTCGAGTGCGTGGACGATCTCGAGCCGGCAACAGTCGAGGCTCACCAAATCACAGGCCCCTGTATCTTTACTGATGGCAGTAAGATACAGGGGAAGGTGGGTGCAGCCTTGACGTGGTGGTCAGACGGCAGAGAGACCAGGCACTCGAAGTTCCGTCTGGAGCCGTACTGCACGGTCTTCCAGTCGGAGATGTACGCTCTGCTCAGGGCCGTGGAGCAGGTCAGAGACAGCGAGGAGCCTCTTGTCAACATTTTAAGTGACTCGAGGTCCTCGCTGGATCTGCTCAAAAGCCGGGCGCTTCTGCACCCCTTGGCTCACGGCATTGAGCGGTGCGTGCGTCAAATCCGCATGGAGGGCCGTGACGTACGGCTCTTTTGGTTGCGGGCGCATGTGGGGACTGCCGGCAATGAGCGGGCGGACGAGCTCGCCAAAGACGCCGCCCTCCGCAGGAAAACGGCGGCCGACTACGACGCTGTCCCTCTCTCCTACCTGAGAAGGACGATACGCGTGGGGACTGTTCAACAGTGGCAAGGGCGATACGAGTCCTCCAGCACGGGTGGGGTTACAAAGGCCTTCCTTCCTGACGTAGCGACAGCGCACACTGTCCTTAGGAAGGCCAAACTAAACCCCATACACGTGCAAGCCCTTACAGGGCATGGGGGGCTCGCATCGTACCTTCATCGCTTTAAGCTGAGGGACAGTCCAGCCTGCGTATGTGATCCTGATCAGGAGGAGACGATCTGGCACGTCGTGTTCGACTGTCCGAGGTTCGGACTGTGGAGGGCGGAACTGGAGGTGAAGATTGACATGGCATTTAATAAGGCCAACCTGCCAGTGATCCTGCAAGATAAGGTAGACCGACCAACCCTACTTGGATTCTTGGAGAGAGTAATGAGAAGAGCGGCAGTTAGGAACAAATAAATGACTGACTGTCATAGATTTTTAAATTATTATATTCTCCAAATTAATTGTGTTAAGTTATTTTATTATTTGAATATTTGTTAATTTTAATTTTACTAATTTATGTTTAAATGTTTAAACTGGTAAAAAAGTAATTGTGTAAATAGTTTGATTGTTACAAAGGTTATAAATGGCTTTAGATTGTTTAAGGGTAGGGCTCCTTCGTCCAATAGTTAATAAGATATGTTATATTTTATAAGTAAGTAAAATAATATGGAAAGAAAAAGAAAAATGAGAAAAAAAAAAAAAAAAAACAAACTGAAAAACTGAACTGGTAAAAAAAAAAATAATCTAAAAAAAAAAAAAAAAAAGACGAGAAAAACATACAAAGAAAAAAAAAAAAAAAAAGAAAAGAGTTTTATTATAATTAGTTTAAGGTTGTATGTTCCTGGACGAAGGATCCCACCCTCATTGTCCCTGCCCTTTATCCGGGGTCACTTTTTATATAAATATTTTTCAGAGATCAAAAGGGCACGAAAATTAAAATTCGTGCTCAAAAGCCGGGTCCCACTACGGTGGGATCCATTAAAAAAAAAAAAAAAAAAAAACCTAACCTAACCTAACCTAACCTAACCTAACCTAACCCACAAACACCCTGAAAGTGGAGGAGCCTCGCGTGAATAATCCCTTAGTAATAGTGAAAAATGTCCTCGCCTATCAGAAGGATGACGAGATTACGCAGCAATTCCGGGCTCAAAATAAACAATTGTTCATGGGCCTGGAGAAAGACGACAATCTCGTCAGAGTCAAATACAGAAAGAAAGCGAGAAACCCCCTGCAAGCTCATATAGTTTTCGAGGTGTCGGCGGCGCTCTATGGGAGGCTGATGGAGGCTAAAAAAGTCTACATCGGCCTCTCACGGAGCCCCGTCGAGGATCAGTCGCCCCTAATCCAGTGCTCCAGGTGCTGGGGATACGGCCACACAAAAAGCCTCTGCCGGGAGAAGGAGGACCTCTGCGGATTCTGCGGGGGAAATCACTCCTGGGAGAAATGTCGCAGCAGGAAGGAGAATGCTCTCCCGAAATGCAAAAACTGTGAACAGGCCCACACCCCAACATCAAAAGCGCACGCAGCATACGACAATGAGTGTCCAGAAAAACAAAAGATGGACGCCATAGCTCGCTCGCGTGTGAGCTACTGCTAAGGGCAACGATACCACCCCCACCTCTCCCCCCCCGAGTGCTTCCCATAGCAAACTGCTAGTAATTCAGGCTAACCTGCAGCGCAACAAACTGGCGACGCAGGAGCTGATACAGGCAGCCAAGGGACGCGGGGTCTCTATTGCCCTGGTACAGGAACCCTATGTGGGACGTAGTGGCAATATGAGCACCTACCCCGGCGCACAAGTCATTCAGTGCACCCTTAATCGCACAAAACCAGTGAAAGCTGCTGTCATCATTTTCGGAGACCAACTGAGGGTAATTCACGACCCACAGTTGGTGACCGAGACTGAGGCAGCGGTGACCCTGGTGGCGGGCAGCCTCAAGCTAGCAGTGCTATCGGTGTACTTCGAGGGGGATCAAGACATCAATGTGAACTTGCGGAGTGTTGAACAAAAATGCAAAAAGCTCAACACCAGCAACATTCTCATAGGCGGGGACGTAAACGCGTGGAGCCTCTGGTGGGGTAGCAAGCACGACGACCCCAGGGGAATAGCCTACAGCGCCTTCCTCGACGAGATGGAGTTCCATGTTCTCAACAGGGGGGAAACCCCCACGTTTGAGACATACAGGGGAGGTAGACTATACAGCAGTATAGTGGATGTTACTGCGTGTAGTCAATCTCTGCTAGGCACGATTGAAAACTGGAGAGTGGACCGTGGTATGACAACGTCAGACCACAATGCCATTACCTTCGCCTTGCGACTGGACAGAGAGTTAGTGGCTCTAGAACCCACTACCACTCGCAGGTTTAACGTCAAGAAGGCAAACTGGCGAGAATTCCAACTCCACGTGAAGTCTGGCTTAGCCGAGAGTAACATCTCCCTGGACAACATCAACTCCATCTCGAGCGTCGAGGAACTGGATGAAATGCTTGTCGCATACACCAACGCCATTCAAAAGGCATGCGACAAAGCAATTCCCAAACTAGGCGCCTACAAAGGCAAGGTAGCACCCCCCAGGTGGTCCAAAGACCTCGCTGATCTGAAAAGAGAGGTTAATCGAAGGAGGCGAAGGATCCGTAATGCTGCACCCACTAGACGGGAACACGTGGTTGGAGAGTACCTCACCGCCAAGCTGGACTACGAAAAAAAGGCTAGTGAAGCCCAAACCCAAAGCTGGAAAGAGTTCTGCTCGACGCAGGAAAAGGAGAGCATGTGGGATGGGATATACAGAGTAATAAGGCGAACAACTAAGAGGCGAGAAGACCCGCTTCTGAGGAACGAGAAGGGCGAGACACTCAGTCCCGAGGCATCGGCCGATCTCCTGGCCAGCACGTTCTACCCTGACGACTCTGCATTGACCGACCAACCCTTCCACAAACATCTCCGAGAGCTGACGGACTCCAACCCCAAGGATATCCAAGATCTGTCGGAAGACGACCCACCGTTCACGGAAGCCGAATTGGATTCAGTCCTCCACGACATTAATCCAAAAAAGGCACCGGGACCGGACGGGCTTACCGCGGACATATGCACGATGGCCATCGAAGCGGGGAGGGAGGTATTCATGGCTCTGGCTAACAAATGCCTAGGGCTTGCATATTTCCCTACTCAGTGGAAAATGGCGCACGTAATCATCCTCGGGAAACAGGGCAAAGATGACTACACACATCCCAAGTCATACAGACCCATTGGACTTCTGCCAGTAATCGGGAAAATCGTCGAGAAACTCTTGGTTAATAGGCTGCAATGGCACGTGCAGCCCACACTTAACCACAACCAGTATGGGTTTACGCCACAACGCGGGACCGAGGACGCCCTCTATGACCTTCTTAAGCACACAAGATCAGAACTTGAAAGTAAAAATATAGTTCTCATGATCTCGCTGGACATAGAGGGAGCCTTCGATAACGCATGGTGGCCGGCTTTGAAGCACCAACTAGCCACAAGGAAGTGTCCGCGAAACATATACGCGATGGTGTGCTCCTATCTACAAGACCGAAAAATAGTGGTCAACTATGCCAGAGCAACAAGCGAGAGGGATACTACAAAGGGTTGCGTCCAAGGATCCATCGGAGGACCAGCTTTTTGGAACATCATACTCGATCCGCTGTTGGCCAAGCTGGCACAGGAAGGAGTACATGCGCAGGCTTTCGCGGACGACGTAGTTCTAACATTCACCGGCCACTCGGTCGAAACCATGGAGCAACGAGTCAACTCAACACTGGAGACAATAGTGGAGTGGGGTACTCAGAACAAGCTCAACTTTGCCGCACATAAGACCAAGGCGATGTTGATGACTAAAAAACTGAAGTACGGGGAACCACACCTCTATATGTCAGGAAGTAGACTCGAACTCGTAGACGAGATAAAACTCCTTGGTCTCATCATCGACCGAAAACTCACCTTCAAGGCGCACGTGACCGCAGTCTGTAAAAAGGCTGCGGACATATACAAGCACCTAGCGCGCGCAGCAAAGGTGACATGGGGCCTAAACGGTGAAATTGTAAGAACGATATACGTAGCGGTTGTCGAGCCGATCGTACTGTACGCAGCAAGTGCATGGTACCAATCCACAGAACTCCAGATGATCAGAGATCGTCTGGACGCACTGCAAAGAGGATTTGGCCAAAAGATCTGCAAAGCGTACAGAACGGTCTCGCTCTCTTCGGCACTAATTCTATCGGGCCTACTACCCCTGGACCTTAGAGTACAAGAAGCCGCAATTCTGTACATGGCCAAACGAGGCATCAGTACAGACTACATACCACCAGGAAGGAAAATGGAGCAAAGGATAAGTCAAATAACAGGATTCGTTAAGGGTCTGTAGTGTAGAAGTCTGGAGTGGTGATTGAAACACAGACGTTAAGTTGACATGTTTAATGGTCAACTGCCAAAATAGAGTGCCCCGTTTAACTGTACAATATTCTTTAATATAACTAATTATTGCTAAATAAGCAGCATGCGTCACAATGTTGCAGTCAGTAGCGGCATGTCGCAGTAATGCTATAAAACAATGTGTATACGTTGTTACTATACTTCATCTCCCCTTTTAAGTCCCTTCATTCCCGGGGTACTGCAAAAAAAATGTGAGGCATACTACTTGGTTCACATTTTTATCTAAATATAATTTTCTTATAAAATAATTGCTAAAACTTAAATATTTCATTTAACAAATAATTTTGTATTATTTTTATGGGTTACATATTCTTTACCATTCCTTAAAATTTTAACATTCGGTTCCAGATCTTGTATAACTTTAAATGGACCTAAATAAATCTTATCTAACTTATCACCAACTTGGTTTCTAATTACAACTAAATCTCCACTCTTATACTTTACAGGATTGGCATTTTTATCAAAATGTAATTTCCTTAGTTCCTTGCTCATTAATAAATTATTTCTAGCTTCAAGTTGTGCTCTTTGAAGCCTGTATTTGAGTTCCAAAGGATAAGAGTCGGGATTATACAATGGTTCTACGACTGGGTTCTGTAAATTGCTTGGTAAGTTACAGACTTTTCCAAACACTAACTCAAATGGAGTGTATTTTGTCTCAGTATGAACCGCGGTGTTATAGGAAAAACACCAAAATGGAAGCCAACTGCTCCAGTCAGTATTGTTGCTATCGCACTGTATCCTAAGATAAGCTCCTAGATGCTTGTGAGTGTTCTCTAAGGCTCCTAGGGTTTCATGGTGGTACGCGGTTGAGTGTAATTTAGTAATATTTAGTAAGCTACAAATTTCTGAAAAAACTGACGACATAAACTCTGTCCCCATGTCAGTTACTATTTCTTTCGGGATACCGTATCTTAAAATAAAATTATTTACAAATAACCTAGCTACCGAAACCGTATCTTTCTTTTCTAGTGGATATGCTTCGACATACTTCGTCAAATCGCACTGTAAAGTTAAAATATATTTATGGTTTAAATTATCTAAACTTAAAGGACCCATTAAATCTAAACTAACTCTTTCGAAAGCTGTGGATGCCGTAGATGTAATCACCATCGGCTCCTTTGTATGCCTATTGGAATGCTTTTGAATCTGGCAATTGTTGCACTTTTTAACAAATTCGCTTATATCGTTAGTCATTCCTGGCCAATAGTAATATTTTTTTATATTATTCAACATCCTATTTACCCCCGCGTGGCCACTTGTGGGTAACAGATGGAAGTCATTCATGATCACAATTTTGGTGTCTCTATCAGTTACTCTCATGACGTCTTTGAGAATTAGTAACTTAAGGATACCATTGAATTCAAATTTATTCATTTCCTTTATGAGAATATTTATTAATTCTTCATATCGTTTGCATTTAATAATTACGAGCTCATCTAATTTTAATTTGTTGCAAAAATCATGTAATTCTCTCGCTAGCACACTTACGGTAGAAAACGATCGAGACATTACGAATATGGCTGATTTTTCAGGCACAAAAATGCAATTACCTTTATCACTAGTGATTTGCTTCAGTTTCTGTATTTTTCTTTGAGTACTCATATTACCTATAATTAATTCTATGCTCTCTGCTGGACGCTTGAGGATTTCCACTACTTTTGGTTGATCAGACCTTGGAGTAGCGGGAATCTCAGGAGTCATGGCAGTGCTGTCACTACGCAACTTACGAGCTTTTGCTCTGGTGATGACTGATACTACATGTTCGTGCATGTTCTTTAAATCGGTGGAAGTTAAAGTAATACGGCTCAATGCATCTGCAGCTGCGTTTTGCCGTCCCGGAACATAACTTATTTCAAAATCATACTCCTCTAGATAGAGTCTGAATTTAGTAAGTCGACTTGAAGGATCAGTCATGTTAAATAAGTAAATCAACGGCTTATGATCCGTTTTAATATTGAATTTTTTGCCATATAAATAAGGCCTAAAATGTCTTACAGACCAAACAATAGCAAGTAATTCAAGCTCAATTACTGGATAACGTGTTTCGGCGGGCTTAAGACTACGGCTCGCATACGCTACTACCTTGCCATTGCTATTTGAAAGTACTGCGCCTAACCCAAGTTTTGAGGCGTCCGTCTGTAGAGTAAACGTATTTCTATCAGAAAAATCTGGATAATCTAGTACTTTCGGGCTAATGAGTGTCTGTTTAAGCTTTTGGAAAGCGCTCTCACATTGATCCGTCCATGCAAACGCTACATCTTTCTTACATAATGCATTCAGACAATGGGCTATCTCTGCGAACTTTGGTATAAAACGCCTATAATAATTTGCAAATGCTACAAATCTTTTGACATCGTCAGTGTTCTGTGGAGTAGGGTAGTTTTGTAAGGATTCTACTTTAGTTGGGTCAGGGAAAATCCCTTCTGAAGTTATCTTATGACCTAAATAAACGATTTCCTTACGCAAAAACTCACATTTTAGAGGATTTAATTTCAAGTTAACTTCACGTAAGCGCTCTAAAATAGTCATTAGGTTTTTATTGTGCGTTTCTAGGCAATTTCCGACTATTATACAATCGTCTAGGTAAATAAAACAAGCTTTATAGTTTAAACCAGACATCGCAATCGTCATCAGACGAGAAAATGCACTCGGAGATGTCTTTAAACCCATCGGACATCGCTTCATTTGGTATTGTTTATCCGTCGTAAATGCTGTATACTTCCTAGATTGCTCTTCAAGAGATAATTGATAGTAACTTTGACTGAGATCTAGCTTTGAGAAGTAGATACTATTCGATAATGAGTCTAAAATATCTGTAATATTGGGTAAAGGGAATTTATCGTCTTGTATTCTGTTGTTGAGTTGACGATAATCAACGACAAGTCTCCATTTTTTATCTCCTGACTTATCAGTCTTTTTAGGAACTAAAAGTACAGGGCTTGACCATTCAGAAGTGGTCTCCTCAATAATGTCATTCCTAAGCATTTCATCAATCTGCCTTTGAACTTCTCCTTTCATTGCATTTGGCAATCTATAAGGCTTCACGTACACTGAGGACGTATTATCTTTCAATTTAATAGAATGTTTAATTAAATTAGTTGTGGAGAGCGTATCTCCTGGTAAATGAAAAACGTCGGCGTATTTGGCACACACGTTTTCAATGCTCTTTTGCTCTTCTTTATTTAAATAAGAATGCAAATCAAGTAAATTAAGCAAAGTTCGAACTCTATTGGAACTAATACTATCTTTGTCAAACTTGCAAACATCAAAATGATTCAGACTAATGACTTCTAAATCCGAAATATCTACCTTAATTGAACTATCCGTGGTATTTAAAATTCTAACTGGAATAAGTCCATTCTGTGGTTTCGAAATGACACCCGCTGTATACACTCCCTTATGTATTTCCCTAGCTAAAATTACGCAATCACTACATAGTGTCGTCGGGATGTGTTTGATCATTTCGCATCGTGGCGGAATTGTAAACAAGTTTCCACTTACTTGTACAACAATAGACTGGTCTTGGTTTTCTAAACTCAAAGTACCATCTTTATAATTTAACATCGCGGAATATCGCGTGAAAAAATTTTGCCCGAGTATCCCCTCTGCGGTGCAAGATAAGTTCTTGAAAACGTAGAACTTTTGTTTAAAAACCACATTCTTAATAATAATATCTAAATTAATATAGCCAATAGACTCTAAATTACCACTTATTCCTTTAATTACTAACTTATCCTGTTGTATTAAATTCAATAAATCCCCATTTTTTAATAACCACTCATATTTCAAAATACATAGACTGGCTCCAGTGTCAATTAATAAATTTAACTCATCACCATCCCTTAACTGGCAAGTAATAACACAAAAGTTGTTAAAACTAAAAATAAAATGATTGCTCGGTTTAGGTACGAAAAAACTCTATACGTTCATTATTATTTTGAAGCCTTTCCTGGCCGTCGTACTCTAACGCGTTATGCTGAATGCGCTGGAAACGTGAGTGGCCGCCGCCGCGTGTTTGCTGACGCTGACCATTCTTGTGTCTACCTCGATAACCTGCACTTATAAAGGAAGTTTGTTGACCTCGATTATTGTTGTGATTGGAGCTATTATTATGAACAAAATTTTTATTCGAATAATTTCCTCGGCCACGGAAACCGCGATTATGATAGCGTTTATGCTGGTACAATTTATTGGACCCAAAATGCATAGTTTGGTTCTGAGGCTGGGTAGACATAGATTGTTCATCTACTGCTGCCCTAATAGCTTCGGGTAGCGAATCAAACTGTCGCGACGCGATAACAGTACTAAGCCGCTGGTCGGACAAACCATCCGCAAACCGCTTGATAGCAGTTTTTTCATTAAGAGGGCGCAAGACCTCAAACTTAGACGGTTCATCGTCTGCTTGAGCAATCGTCAGATTGACAAATAACTCTTCCAGCTCTGTACCGAACTTCTCAATAGACCTATGACCCTGTGTAATTTGAAATAACTGCGTTTGTAAAGCAACAGTCGATTTTTTCGGAAGTAAAAACTTGCGAATATCATTAACTAAATATTGGACACTGCTGTAAGTACTTTTCAGTCGCAACTTTGCACTAGCTGAAAGTCGCGTTTTTAACACAAACTCAATAAGCTGATTTTTACTAGATTCACTAATAAGAGAGCTATACAACAATATGCCATCGACGAGCTGGTTCGTCACTTGTTCCTGGCCATTCATAACAGGCAACAGGGAAATAGCCGTTTTAATATCAAAAGAGTCAGCCATTTTTGATAACTTTTGCGATAACTTAGGCTCAATTTCTACAAAATTACCTTCCCCAGTTTGGCAACTATTATCTATCTTTGACAGTAAACTAACAATCTTATTATAAGCAATAGTTATTTCATTTATCAATTTCTGAAATAAATCTGTGGATTCAGTGCTTAGCTGCTCATCTATAATTTCTTGGTTCAACTGAGTCAAAATACCATCGAGTTTTTATATTCATTTTCAGCTTCCTGTAACTTCTTATACGCTATATCTTTCTTACGACGTTCTGGACCGATTTTTACCAAGTATTCCTTAATTAAATTTATTTTAATATGTAATTCCTTTAACTGATCGGACATATTACAATGAATCGACAATTAAAATTACGGCATGATAAGCAAAACTACTAAATTAAATCATTTAAGTTGAATGCAAAAACTTTTGTTCAAAAACTTACAGAATTGTGCGCAGTTAGGTATGTTACCGCTTAGCATTATGTAGGTCACGCTGACGTCGGTTGAAACGTGCTGTGGTGGTCATCGGTCATCGGACTCGAACAGGCTTCCAGCTGCTCCTTATTTGACCCGTACTATGTATCTGCCGGCGCCCTGCATGTCCTTCAATCTCCTATTAGGCTTGAGCATATCTCCCGGCACCCGGCACCAACCTTTTCTTATGCACGATTCTTCTATAATATTGTCTGCTACAGCTAAGATCCAAGTTTCTTGCTTGATTTTTTCTTCTTACAATTGATGCTGTTTTTCTGGTCTCCTGATCTTCTGGTATTGTAGTATTTTCGTTCCTTGGTGTTGATAAGTCATCTTCTTTTTGCCTTCGCTTCTTCAATTATTAATCAGAAAATCTTCACAGGTAACTGGTATGGGTCGCCATCAAATAACAGGATTCGTTAAGGGTCTGTAGTGTAGAAGTCTGGAGTGGTGATTGAAACACAGACGTTAAGTTGACATGTTTAATGGTCAACTGCCAAAATAGAGTGCCCCGTTTAACTGTACAATATTCTTTAATATAACTAATTATTGCTAAATAAGCAGCATGCGTCACAATGTTGCAGTCAGTAGCGGCATGTCGCAGTAATGCTATAAAACAATGTGTATACGTTGTTACTATACTTCATAAGCTACTTAGAGCAGCCACATCCTTCTCAACTCATAACAACAGAGTTCGAGCTCCTAGAAAACATGGATTCCGAAACTCTATCCACCCACGGAATTGCTGGGCCGCAAGTGTACACTGATGGCAGCAAAATTGAGGGCAAGGTTGGAGCAGCCCTCACATGGTGGGAGGACGGACAGGAAACCAGTTTTCACACCTTCAGCCTGGATCCGGCGTGCACTGTCTTCCAATCAGAATTATACGCACTCCACAGGGCGATTGATTTGGCCAAGAACAGCACTAGTGATCAAATTAACATCTTGAGTGACTCAAGATCGTCACTAGAACTGCTGAGAAACCCCAAAACAACACATCCCCTTACCAGGAACATCAAAGAGTGCGTAGCGGAAATCAGAGCACAGGGTCGGCAGGTGCGGCTCTTCTGGCTCAGGGCGCATGTGGGCACAGCCGGAAACGAAAGAGCAGACGAACTGGCCAAACAAGCGGCTTTGCAGTCAAGTGATGCCCCAGACTACAGTGAAGTTCCCGTGTCACACGTCAAAAGAAAGGTCAGAGAGGAGACTGTACGCAGATGGCAAGACAGGTACAGCTCCTCCAGCACTGGTGCCGTCACGAAGGTATTCTTCCCGGACGTAAATGATGCATTCCGCATAGTCCGAGAAACCAAAATGACGCACCGTCAAGTGCAAGCCTTGACAGGACACGGGGGTATGGCGGAGTACTTGCATCGGTTCAAGCTGAAAAGCAGCCCCGGTTGTGAGTGCGACCCCGACACTAGTGAGTCAGTATGGCATCTTTTACTAGACTGCCCTCGTTTCGCGGTTGCCCGAATGGAGTTAGAGTACCGGCTAAACATGAAGCTGGAAAAAGCCGAACTGCGGAACATCCTCGCAGACAAAGACAACAGAACGCTCTTCCTTGCATTCGTAGAATCCGTTATACGGACAGCGGCTAAGAGGAACTCGTCCACAGACATCACCGACATACCTCACCCACAAACAAACACCAGCACACCAACACCAACACCAACACAGACACAGCAACCGACAACAAGCTGCTCAATGCCAGCGGAGTATCAGCTTCTGAAGTTCAGTGAGGCAGGTACTCCGGGCATAAGACTCAAAGGAGTAGCAACGTTCATGGATGACAGCACCGAGAGACTCGGTATCTGCTTTTGCAGAATAAGGGGAAATAAATTTGTCACCATCTCACCTGGCCTTGCTCTCCTCCTAAAGGGGAGCAATTTCAAGGCAACCATGAGGCGGAAAGCATTCGAGGCGCTCGGGGACGCCACCGTGGCAGGTCATCGCTGCCGAATAGTGCGAACCAAGAATAAAATCATCGCGCTATTCGTGGCCGGCGACGACGTTTCAGAATTCGCCCAGGCGAGTTCGATGCTTTCCAGCCTAGCAGCTATTGACGGACCTGCTAAGAAAATCAGCGTGGATGCTATGGTAGTGGCCTACTTAAAAGCCGAAGTGGAAGATTACTCGGGGATCCTCAGAGCCTCGAGTAAACACGAGATGGTGGTTTACGAGGACAGAGGCCAAAACCTCAGTTATCTAAGACCGTACCGTCTCGATGAATCTTCCACCCCCACCGACAGCTGGGGCTACCCAATAGCAAGTCCAGAACTTAGCGGTTCAGAAAGGTTGCAAGAAAAAATCGCAGGTGAGAGACAGCCGCCCCCTCGCCAAAAGGAGTCGGAAGGAGTGTTGTCAACCATGACCAGAGCAGCAGTCGGTTGCTTCACGAACATTGCATCACGAATAAAGAAACACTCGGACACACTCACACCCCCCAGACCCACAACCTCATCAGGGACAGTCTCAGGAATAACCCGAACAAACCCATCAAAATCCTACAGGGGCCTGGTTGCCCGACCGGAACTCGTTACACCCACCACTCCATCGGACCACTTGTCCAATGCACTCCTGGAGTACGTAGCGATGCTCAAAGGCACAGTTGTTTCTAAACAAGAAACATGCCGAACCATCCTCCGAGCCTATCGTCGGGGGAACGAGCAATTGTTACATTCCAAACTCGAGGAGTGCGACGCGGCGGTGTACAACAACGCTACCTTCCAAGTATTGGGGGGAACAATGGCGGGGGAGTACATGGCCGCGTTCAATGGCACCAGTGGTTTTGTGGAACTGGATGAAAATGAGTCAAACCGGATGGGGAAACCAGTTTTCACCACCCCAGTGGATGACCCCATTGTGGTTGTCGCCAAGTGTACACGGATAATGCTGGAGGACAGAATCTTAACAACAGCAAACAAACTGCTAGGGGATTCTGAACCCACCGAAGCCGCTGTACAAATGCTGACACCAGAAATGGAATGGGTAAACGGGGTCCCAGGTAGTGGAAAAACAACCTGGGTAGTCAACAACTTTGACAATGAAACGGACCTGGTAACAACGTCCACCCTAGAAGGAGCGAGAGACCTCCGTCAAAAGCTGGAGGACAAGCTTGGCAGAACTGCAAAATTCAGGGTGCGCACGATGGCCTCATTGCTAGTAAAAGGCATTCGCGAGGGCGAGAGCTTCCGTCGGCTTATAGTCGATGAGGCTCTCATGAGCCATTTTGGAGCCATCGTGTTAGCAACCAGGATAGTCGGCGCCAGCAAAATCTTGCTCCTGGGTGACCAAAACCAGGTCCCTTTCATTGACAGAGAAAACCTCTTCCCGATGAGGTACCTTAGTCCCAGTATTTTTGGTAGCATAACAAAACAACTGCTGTGCACACACCGAAACCCCATGGACGTAGCATATGCCCTAAGGGAGATCTACAGTGGCATATACTCGTCCAAGGCTCAAACACGGTCCTTGACTCTGGAATCCTACGAAGAGACGCGACCTCCAAGAAACGAGCATAACACGCTCTACCTTGTACACACCCAGGCCGAAAAAGCCTTCCTAGAAGGTCTGGGTTATGGTAAGCAACAAGGGTCGCGTATCCACACAATCCACGAGGCTCAAGGACTTACGTGGGAGAGAGTGGTGATCATAAGAACTGCGAAAGTCACCCAGCAGTTGCACAGCAGCATCCATCACGCGGTCGTGGCGGTGTCAAGGCATACCGGCAGCTGTGTGTATTACACGGCTCGCCGAAAGAACGATGCCATAGTTCGGCTAATAATGAACGCCCTGGCAGCTGAGACCGGCACGATCAAAGAGTATAATTTAAAAATGGCCTGGAGGAACCGAGACACGTCAGTGGCTGACGCCATGCTGAATGGCGGCACGGGCGGCACCCCAGTCGTCTGAGCCGGGTAAAGTTGTGCGTCCCACCTCCTCACAATAAAGGTGTTTGTTTGTAGTATTTGTAATTTCATAATTGTAAAATTTTCATATCCATATTAATTAAAATTTTGTATAATTGTAGTAACAACTTATTGTAAAAATAAAATATGTATCGTGTAGTAGTATAATATTTAATATTCATAAAAAAAAAAAAAAAAAAATTAAAAAAAAAAAAAAAATTAAAAAAAAAAAATATATATATATATACTAAAAAAAAAAAAAAAAAAAAAAAAATAGTCATCATAATAATAATAATGACATTAACAACTAAAAAAAAAAAAAAATAAATAAAAAAAAAAAAAATAAAAAAAAAAAATATCATAGATTTATTTATATTTGTAACTAGTTATAAGTAAGGGTCAATTTAATCTCAATTGTAACAACTTAATTCACAAAAAATTTTATATCACCTAAAAAGTAATATATTTTATGTAAGGAGCGAAAAGGAGAAGTAAAGAACAAAATAAAACAAATTAAACATGACTAAAAAAGGTATGGCGATCAATGTCCATAGCACTTGCGTTTTATTAAAAAAAAAAAAAACCTAACCCACAAGGCGTTACCACCCGTCTGTGTGAACTGCCACAGGGCAAAGCTCCAAGATTCTGATCTGGCACATAATGCCTTCAGTGGCGAGTGCCAGATCAGGAAAAAATGGGACTCCATAGCGAGGTCTCGTGTGGCGTATTGCTGAGGGCACCGCAGTGAACGGCACAGTTGCCCCCCTCTTAGGTAATTCAAAGGACAGCAAATTGCTTTTTATCCAAGCCAATCTCCAGCGGGCCAAGCTGGCGACGCAGGAGCTCTTGTGCACAGCACACACCAACCGGGTATCTGTCGCCCTGGTCCAGGAGCCATATGTTGGCTCCAAGGGTGAATTAAAACAGTACCCGGGCACAAGAGTTATCCAAATGTCGTCAGCTCGCCAAAAACCAGTAAAGGCCGCCGTGGTGATTTTCGGTGGGGAGCTGGAGGTCATACATGACCCTCAGCTCGTCACTGAGAACATTGCAGCGGTACTGCTGAAGGCAGGCCCGCTGAGACTGGCCGTGCTGTCCATTTACCTGGAGGGGGACGAAGATTTGGAGCCGTATCTCCACAGAGTCCGTTACGTATGCTCAAAACTGCAGACTGACAATGTCATCCTGGCAGGGGATGTCAACGCGTGGAGTCCATGGTGGGGAAGTGATTCCGAAGACCACCGTGGCTCAGCCTTCAGATCCTTCCTGGAGGAAATGGACCTCCAGATCCTGAATACAGGCAGCACCCCCACTTTCGAGGTGTTCAGAGGGGGCCGCATGTGCACTAGTCGAGTAGACGTGACGGCATGCGGCCTTCAGCTCTTGGACAGGATGGGCGGATGGAAGGTGGACCGGGAGCTGATCACATCGGACCATAACGCACTTACCTACCACGTGTGCCTGGAGAGGGAATTAGAACCCCTCAAACCCCAGAGCACACGTGTGTACAACACAGCGAAGTCCGATTGGTTGGCTTTCGGCCGTTCCGTCCGCTCAGGCCTGGAGGAGAGGAACCTGACCGCCTCGAGTGTGGGGGCTGTTACCACGCCTGAGGAACTGGAGACCATCCTCGACTCTTACCTTTCGGTCATCTCTCACGCATGTGAAGAGACAATACCGAAGGTGGGAGTCCCAAAAGGAAGGAAACCATTGCCGTGGTGGACTCCCGCTCTTGGGCGTCTCAAGCGAGACGCTAAAACCAAGAGGCGGAGAATTAGAAACGCCGCGGCGGTTAGAAGGCAACACGTTGTTGACCAATACCTAGAAGCAAATCAGCGGTATAAAGCGGCTGTGCAAGATGCACAGACCGCTAGCTGGAAGCAGTTTTGCTCAAAGCAGGATAAAGAAAGCCTATGGGACGGGGTCTACAGGGTCATCAGGAGAACAGTCAAAAGACAAGAGGACCAGTTGCTGGTGGATTCGACAAAGAACACCCTTGGTCCTGAAGAGTCCGCCAAGCTGCTGGCCCTTACGTTCTTCCCTGATGACGCTGTGGACAACGAAACCCCTACTCAACGGCAAATCCGCGAGAGCTCGGAGGTGCCAGTCCATCAACTCCTGGATCAATTGGACCCCGACGATCCGCCTTTCACTGCCTCGGAGCTTGAATTGGTATTGAGGAATCTCAATCCAAAGAAGGCTCCGGGGCCTGATGGGTGGACTGCGGACATATGTGAGCGGGCAATCCGAGTCTCGCCGGAGGTGTTCCTTCAAATTGCCAACAAATGCTTGGCAATTGGACACTTTCCGGTGAGGTGGAAGCGCGCTCACGTATGTGTCATCCGTAAATCCGGGAGGGAGGACTACACCATTCCGAAGGCGCACAGGCCGATAGGACTTCTTCCTGTTATGGGCAAAATTGTGGAAAAGCTTCTGGTATCCCGTCTAGGATGGCATTTGATGCCCTCCTTGAGCACAAGGCAGTATGGCTTTATGCCACAAAAAAGCACCGAAGACTCCCTGTATGACCTCGTGGGACATGTTCGCTCTGAGATTAAGAGCAAGAAAATTGTCGTCATGATCTCGCTGGACATAGAGGGAGCCTTCGATAATGCTTGGTGGCCGGCTTTAAAGACCCAACTCCTCGCTCACAGATGCCCTGCAAATATATATGGACTTGTAGCCTCCTACTTGGAGAACCGTAAGGTAAGCATCCACTTTGCAAGGGAGTGTTGGGAAAAGGGAACCAACAAGGGGTGTATCCAAGGCTCAATAGCTGGACCCACTTGTTGGAACCTAATTCTCAACACCCTGCTCGAAAAACTGGAGCAGGAAGGAGTGCATTGCCAGGCCTTTGCGGATGACGTGGTGCTGGTGCTCTCCGGCTCAACTACACCCCCCCTTCAGGCGAGAGCTAATGCGGCCCTCCAGACTGTGTTGGACTGGGGACTCAAAAATAAGCTAAAATTCGCACCTCACAAAACGTTCGCGATGGTGTTGACGCGGAAGCTAAAGTTTGAGGCCCCAGTCATCAGCATGGATGGACAGGTCCTGCCGCTGGTGCAGGAAATCCGCCTGTTGGGTGTTATCATCGATAGCAAACTCACTTTTAACGCACACGTTTCGGCTGTTTGTAGAAAAGTCACTGACATCTACAAGCAGCTGGCGTGTGCAGCCAGGGTGAGTTGGGGTTTGAACCGTGAGGTCATCAGAACCATCTACGTCTCGGTGATAGAGCCCATCGTGCTGTACGCGGCGAGTGTTTGGGCCCCGGCTGCGGAGAAGTTGATGATAATAAATCAACTTGAATCTCTGCAGCGGGGGTTTGCACAAAAGCTGTGTAAGGCGTACCGCACGGTGTCTCTATCATCGGCTTTGGTACTGGCCGATGTACTCCCCCTTGACCTCCGAGTTCAGGAGGCTGCAAGTCTGTACAGGGCAAAGCGAGGAGAAAGAATCGATCAGATTCCAGCCGACAGACCGATTGAACTGCGTGTTCCTTTCCGTCGGTTCCCACATCCAGCGTCCAGACAGCCGCTGGACTTCGAGTGCGTGGACGACCTGAGTCCGGAAACCATAGAGGCTCACCAAATCGCCGGCCCCTGTATCTTTACTGATGGCAGTAAGATACAGGGGAAGGTGGGTGCAGCCTTGACTTGGTGGTCGGACGGTAGGGAGTCCAGGCATTCGAAGTTCCGCCTGGAGCCCTACTGCACGGTCTTTCAATCGGAGATGTACGCCCTGCTCAGGGCCGTGGAGCAGGTCCTTAACAGCGGGGATCCACTCGTTAACATCTTGAGTGACTCTAGATCCTCGCTGGACCTGCTCAAAAGCCGGGCACTTGTGCACCCTTTGGCACACGGCATTGAGCGGTGCGTGCGTCAAATCCGTGAGGAGGGCCGTGACGTGAGGTTCTTCTGGTTGAGGGCGCATGTTGGGACTGTCGGAAATGAGCGCGCAGACGAACTTGCTAAAGACGCTGCCCTCCGCAAGAAAACGGCAGCCGACTACGACGCTGTCCCTCTCTCCTACCTGAGAAGGACCATACGCGAGGGGACTGTCCTTCGGTGGCAAGGGCGATACGAGTCCTCCAGCACGGGGGAGGTGACGAAGACCTTCCTTCCGGACGTAGCCACTGCGCATACGATCCTGAGGAAGGTCAAACTCAATCCCTCCCACGTGCAAGCCCTTACAGGGCATGGGGGCCTCGCATCGTACCTTCATCGCTTTAAGCTGAAGGATAGTCCAGCCTGCGTATGCGATCCTGACCAGGAGGAGACGATTTGGCACGTCGTGTTCGACTGTCCGAGGTTCGGACTGTGGAGGGCAAATTTGGAGGTTGAGATCGATTTCGCCTTCAACAAAGCCAACCTGCCAGTAATCTTACAGGACAAGACCGACAGAGTTGCAATGCTAAAATTTTTGGAGAGAGTAGTAAGGTGTGCGGCTATAAGAAATAGATAAATGTGTTTAGGCTTAAATTATGTAATTATTATGTTTTATTGTTATTATACAAATTGTTAATTTTAATTATTATTAATTTATTCAAATGTGATATTTAATGTACCAATTTAATAATTCACTGTATAAGTAATTAATTGATTTGATTTAAATTGTATAAAATTGTTATTTTTTTTTGATTGATCTGATTTGTACAAATGTAATAAAGGGCGGGATCCTCCAACAGTAGATTAAGAGAAATGTACTTAGATAATAAGAAAAAAAAAAAAAAAAAAAAGAAAAAAAAAAAAAAGAAAACTAAAAACATAAGAAAAAAAAAAAAAATGCATGAAAAAAAAAAAGAGAATAAAGAAGAACAAGAAGCCTATGCATGAGAGTAAACTTTCTATCCCTGGTCTTAATATTAATTTTAAAATATAAGTAGCTTTTTATGACGGAGGATCCCCTTTTTCCCTTTCCCCCTCTTATCCCTGTATAAATTCAGGGGTCACGTTTAAATAAATGTAGTGAATAAAGTCACGAAAATTAACATTCGTGGTCTTGCGTGACCTCATCATTGATGGGGTTTTAAAAAAAAAAAAAAAAAAAAAACCTAACCTAACCTAACCTAACCTAAAGAGTCGCGTGCCAACTCTCGCCCCGAGCGCAGCTTTTTTAAACCGCTCCGCACGCGAAAAATAAATAAAAATCGAAAAGTGACCCCGAAATTGAAAGAAAACGTATCTAAGTGTTGAGACAGCCTAGTTCTTGGAATACCAGAACAAAAAAGTAAAAAAAGTGAAGTTTGGTGGAATTTTTGGGAAAAAAGTCCCAAATCTGAAGTGATTTTTTTAGTTTTTCGTCGATTGCTCAAAATCGGATCGAGTGCCCCAGGGATATTTTGACACGGCTGGAGTCGTCTAGTCAGGCCCTATCTCCTGACACCTCGTTTGCCCCTTTTGGACCAGGTTTACGGATTTTAGGGGCAAAAAAACAAAAAGCACGTGGGCCCCTATCTCCGGAACCGGAAGTCCCCCGGGCAAACTTGAGGTGTCCCGTGACGGACAACGCCTGCTAGACGACAACTCAAAAGGTACCACAATTTAATTCGCAAAACTCCGGCCACAGGAAACAATATATCGCTGGCGGCAAACCGACTCCTGTCTTCCCGGCTATTTATCTCGACAGGAAGATCGACGACCCCAAATTTTTAATTTACAAGAGGAACGGCAGTCTCCCGACGAGTCCAAAAAGACATTTTTTATATTTTTGCCATTATTAGTTATTTTGTTATTAATTTTTTACCGAGGGCGGGAAGAAACCGCCGACCGCAAAACCTTGGTAACCTCGGTAATATCGATAATATCGATAATCGCGAAAATCGCGTTTTGCGATATCTCGGGAACCAGGGCTCGGATCGAAAAAACAAGCGTATTTTCGTTCTCTGCAGGAGAGAAGCTATCTTTGAGGCATATTTTTGACCTCCCCCTCTCAAAAATTTTTCAAAATTTTTTCAAAATTTCCTGGAGAGGGGAAAAATTTCGGAAAAAATCCCAGTAGGTAGTGCTCATTGCACCCTACAAGAATCTGGTCTTAGTTTTTTGCCACTCCTCCTGTAGCGGCAGAGCCTTGGAAATCGCACAAATCGCAAAAATCGCAAAAATCGCAAATTGCGATATCTTGGGAACCAAGGCTCGGATCGAAAAAACAAAAGTTTTTTCGTTCCCTGCAGGAGTGAAGCAATCTTTGAGGCATATTTTTGACCTCCCCCTCTCAAAAAATTTTTTCAAAATTTTTTCAAAATTTCCTGGAGAGGGGAAAATTTTCGGAAAAAATTTACAGTAGGTAGTGCTCATTGCACCCTACAAGAATCTGGTCTTTAATTTTCGCCACTCCTCCTGTAGAAACTCTAAATTAAATCTTTAGTTTCATTTCCTTTGTTCTCCTTTCGACCTTGTAACAAAAACGCTTGTTTTTTCGATTTGTTTTTGCCGGTCGGCGGATCTCCAATATTCCTTTAGATTATACCGTTATATTTTCATTATCACTGTCCCAAGTTTTACCTAATACATATACCTAGTCACAGACAGTTGGATAATTTTATTTTAATCTTATTTTTTTTTAACTTTATTTCAATTTTATTTTTACTTTTTGACCGTTATTTAGATATTATTAATTAAATTATTTGAGCTCTTTTGAGCTACTCAATTGATCTATTGTACTAAATTATTATCTGATTTATTTTAACCTTATTAGAGAATTAATTTTTATTTTTATTATTGATTAAAAGATTTTTCTGTGATATTTTTGGCTTAGTTATATAACGGTGATACTTAACTGTGATATCAATTATTTGTCCGTCCGATTTTATTTTTACATATTTTTAAGGCTTTTGCCACATTTATCAATTTTGTTCTCTGTTTTTGTGTGTTTATGCCACTATAATTTTCTGTGATATAAATTATTTCGTCCGTCCAATTTTTGAATCTTTGATACTTGTACATATTTTAAGGCTTTTGCCATTTTAATTAATTGTGTTCTGATTTTTGTGTGTTTTTATAATTTTAATAAGCGAGACAATTTGCATTTATCTCTGACCATAATTCTATTGAATTTTGTTATTTTGTATTTGATCATACTTTATTTAAAATTGGATTTGACTGCCGCCTCATTTTATACTGACACTGAAATCCAGACCTGGTAGGGGAGGACAGTAACAATAAAACAATATTTTAAGTTACACCTATATATTCTGTAGTTATTCTCTTAAAAGTAATTACTTTATTTATTTTATTTTATCTTGATATCTATCTTTATTTTATTTTACTTTATTTTATTTTATTTTTATTTTATTTTTATTTTTATTTTTATTTTTATTTTTATTTTTATTTTTATTTTTATTTTTATTTTTATTTTTATTTTTATTTTTATTTTTATTTTTATTTTTATTTTTATTTTTATTTTTATTTTTATTTTTATTTCTTATTCTTAAATTCTCTTATTGTTTTCTTGTTATTGTCCTTATACAAAATGTCCAGCACTGGCAGGGCCTCTGGATCTGCGAGCTCGAAGCAGAGTCTCGGCTCAGGGGCTGCGGCTCCCCGGGCGCAGGCTAAGAAAGTGGACCTTCGTGAAGAGGTCCTTAAAGGAAAGGCGAAGGTCCCCTCCAGCGCCCGGGCAGCCGTATCCCCGGTCCCCTCCGGGGGCTCAGGGCGCGATTTAGAACGTCTGTTGGATACGGACGAGGAATCGTGCCTTGGGTCCTCGGTGGGCTCCCGCGACGGACGTCCCAGCCTCCTCCCGCCCCTTGATAGGAAAACCCCTGGAGTAGCGATGGATTTGGCCACCAAACAGGCTAACCAGCTGCTCCAGAAGGGTAAGGAGGCGTTGGAGGCGGCGGGAAATATGAAGCGGGAGTGTAAAGCCGTGGCCCTCGACTCCCTCGAGCACCTCTATGAGACGGTCCTCTCCCTGTCCGACTCACGAGCTCGACAGATAAACGCCTTGGAGCGGGAGCGTTCCAGGAACGCCATTGAACTTGTGCGTGTGGAGCGCTCCCATACCAAGGCGTTAAACGAGCTACATAGCTCTCACGCTGTCGAGCTCCGAGCGGCTAGGGCTGACATCTCCGCTACCCTTGCAGAATCACAATCTATAAGATTGTGGCTGGGAGTGGAGATGGACGGCCCACTTAAAGCCATCGAGTCGATCAGGGAGAGCGTCCACCAGCTGACAAAAGCGGCGGCCCCGAGGTTACAGCAACCAGATCAGGCTGAACCAACATTAAAGCCCGAACCAGCTCTTATTACAGAGCTGGAGAAACTTTCGGGCCGGGTCGCCGCCGTCTCGGGTCAACTTGACTCGCTTAGACGTCAGCTGGTGGAATCCGAGGCGAGGGCCGAAGCCAGAGGCCTAGTGTGTAGGTCTACCGAGATACCGGTAACCATAGATCCCCGGCTCGATGCAATTAGCGTGGGCTTGGAAAAGATGAGGGCAGCGGTCGAGGACCTTCAATCCAGACCGTTGTGCCAGGCCCAGCCAGTGGCGGGGGTGAGCGACGACAGCATGCGGAAGTTTTTGGAACCCGTGCTGGGGAACTTGCAAGCAGTGGGCTCTGACGTGAGGGCTTTGGGCAAGGCGGTAGAGGAGAATAAATCCGAGCCGCCGAACCTCAACATAGAGCTAGCCCTCTCTGCGGTCACAGACGCCGTCACGGGCCTACGAGGCGATGTCCTCAGCCGGGAACCTTGCAGTGCTGCGCCGCTCACCTACGCCCAGGCATTGAAAAAGCCGGGGTACGACAGACCAGCGCACTCTGTGATTGTCTCATCCACAGACTCTACCCTCTCAGGGGAAGAGGTGGTGAAGCAGTTGGAGAGGGCGCTGGACCTGAAAACTACCGGTATCAGGGTAGATCGCTGCAGAAAAGCGGCAAACAGAAGGGTAGTCCTCAGCTGCAGCAGGAAAGAGGATGCGGAGAAGATCTCCAAAACTCTTGGTGCAGGTAGCAGCGGATTTGAGGCGAGAGCGGCTCTAAACAAACTGCCGTTAGTCTGCATCCGCAACGTCTTGTCAGACAAAAGTGACAAAGACGTGGTGGAATCGTTGCTCTCCCAAAATAAACATCTTTTGGGAGGAGTGGATCCACCAGCGGAGTGCCCTAGGGTTTTGTATCGCCGCAAAGCGAGAAACCCGCATGAGTGCCACTTCATAGTGGAGCTGCATCCGAGTCTCTGGAAAAGGTTCACGGAGGCGGGCACAGTCCACATAGGTCTGCAGAGGAGGTCGATCGAGGACCACTCACCACTGGTGCAATGCACGGGATGCCTAGGGTACGGCCACTCCAAAAGAGTGTGCAAGGAGAAGGGCATCGCGTGCAGTCACTGTGGTGAGCCTCACACCTATGTGGACTGTCCGCATAAGGCAAATTTGCCCGTCTGCGTGAACTGCCAGAGAGCAAAGCTCCACAAGTCTGATCTGGCACACAACGCCTTTAGTAGCGACTGTCAGATCAGACAGAAGTGGGACTCGATAGCGAGGTCTCGCGTGGCATACTGCTAAGGGCACCGCAGTTAACGGCAGCGCCGTTCCCCTCACAGGTAAAACTAAGGACAGCAAATTGCGAATCATCCAGGCCAATCTACAGCGGGCCAAGCTGGCGACACAGGAGCTCTTGTGCACGGCACATGCCAACCGGGTATCCGTCGCCCTTGTCCAAGAGCCGTATGTCGGCTCCAAGGGCGAACTTAAACAATACCCGGGCACAAGAGTTATCCAAATGACATATTTATGTATTTGTTATATGTAGTTCTTAAGTTTTATGTATGTATATATAAGGGTCTTTGTTTACGGTAGAAGCATGTATCTGATAGTTTTAAGGAGCGAAAATAAATAAAATAAAGTAAACACAAAAAACAAACAGCAACAAAAAAATGGAATGGGAGATCTTATCCCATAGCAAAACCTTTCATTTATAAAAAAAAAAAAAAAAAAAAAAAAACCTATCCTAACCTATAATTAATTTTTCTCTGACAAATTAATTATAATGCCCATCTGGGTCACTTTTAAAAATTAAATCCTTAAGATAAAAAGGTCACGAAAGTTAATATTCGTGGTCCCTTGTACAAAATCAAAAGTTGATTTTTTTTCAAAAAAAAAAAAAAAAACCTAACCTAACCTAACCTAACCTAACCTAACCTTAACCTTAAATATCAAAGTGAAAGTGTTGTGCAGTGATAGCCAAGTGTACGACTCACCAGGATTTGTGTTGGCAACAAAATCGGCCAACGGGATCTGACTCTGGAGACCTTCAACTTTGGAGCAGCATAGGCCGGCGCAAGAAGCACATAAAACAGTGAGTCAAATCTCAATGCGTAGCTCTTGCCAAGTTCTATCTGGAATTGAAGGAATTTTGGAGATCCGTTGTCAGGAACAGGAGTTATCAACCAACAAAGCTCCCATACAAATCGCTCTGACCTAGTTATCTAGGTTACACGTGCCGGGCTTGGCGCGTGTTAGTGACGTACCAGCCAGACAGCCATCGCTGAAGACACCTCTGCTCACCTGAGGACTTCGTCTAGCTGATGAGGAGCAGTTTCCTGAGGACACTCGGAGACCAGAGGTACACCTAGTGAACTCCTGAACCCCTTGTCCTATTCCCCCCGAGCTTGGGCTCGTTGATATCGGGACGACCAGTCCTTCCCGCACAGGCCCAAAACATCCCCCTCCCCCAAATTTTTGGACCCCCCCCAAATATGTCCCCCCCCCCTCCAAAACCAAAACTCCAAAATAGGGTCGACACATATTTTGGCCATACTCCCGACCCTCCCCTCTCAAAATTTTTTTTCAAAATTTTTTCAAAATTCCTGGAGATGGGAAAAATTTCTGGAAAAAATTCTTACAGGTAGAGCTCATTGCCACCTATAAAAGTCCGGCTGTAAAATTTCGCTTCTCCCTTTGGAAGAATTTTTAAATTAAATATTTTAGTTTTTTTTATAGTTTTTTTCTGTAATAAATACTTTTTGTCGTTGGCGGATTTTTACTAATATAGTGAAATTTATTGTCCTTGTCTACGCTGTTATTGTCAAAATTTTTCATATTATTATCACTGACTTTAGTCGCCCTGTTAGATTTATAATTTTCATTTTTACACTTTTATTTTACTTTTACATTTTGTTGATGTGTTAATTATTAATTTCTTTTGTTTTATTATCTCTTTTGAGTCATTGAATTTAATTTGGATTGGAATTGTTTATTGTTTTATAAGCCCGGCACGTGTAACCTAGATAACTAGGTCAGAGCGATTTGTATAGGAGCTTTGTTGGTTGATAACTCCTGTTCCTGACAACGGATCTCCAAAATTCCTTCAATTCCAGATAGAACTTGGCAAGAGCTACGCATTGAGATTTGACTCACTGTTTTATGTGCTTCTTGCGCCGGCCTATGCTGCTCCAAAGTTGAAGGTCTCCAGAGTCAGATCCCGTTGGCCGATTTTGTTGCCAACACAAATCCTGGTGAGTCGTACACTTGGCTATCACTGCACAACACTTTCACTTTGATATTTAAGGTTAAGGTTAGGTTAGGTTAGGTTAGGTTAGGTTAGGTTTTTTTTTTTTTTTGAAAAAAAATCAACTTTTGATTTTGTACAAGGGACCACGAATATTAACTTTCGTGACCTTTTTATCTTAAGGATTTAATTTTTAAAAGTGACCCAGATGGGCATTATAATTAATTTGTCAGAGAAAAATTAATTATAGGTTAGGATAGGTTTTTTTTTTTTTTTTTTTTTTTTTATTAATGAAAGGTTTTGCTATGGGATAAGATCTCCCATTCCATTTTTTTGTTGCTGTTTGTTTTTTGTGTTTACTTTATTTTATTTATTTTCGCTCCTTAAAACTATCAGATACATGCTTCTACCGTAAACAAAGACCCTTATATATACATACATAAAACTTAAGAACTACATATAAAGATATCTATATATATATTTTTTTTTATTTTTTTTTTATTTATTTTTTTTTTTTTATTTTTTTTTTTTTTTTATTATTATTATTATTATTTTTTTTTTTTATGAATATTACATATTATACTACTACATGATACATATATATTTTTTTTTTTAAATTAGTTGTTACTACATTTATACAAAATTTTAATTAATTTCGATATGGTAAGTTTACAATTATGAGCTTACAAATATTACAAACAAACACCTTTATTGTGAGAAGGTGGGACGCCCAACTTTACCCGGCTCAGACGACTGGGGTGCCGCCCGTGCCGCCACTCAGCATGGCGTCAGCCACTGACGTGTCTCGGTTCCTCCAGGCCATTTTTAAATTATACTCTTTGATCGTGCCGGTCTCAGCTGCCAGGGCGTTCATTATTAGCCGAACTATGGCATCGTTCTTTCGGCGAGCCGTGTAATACACACAGCTGCCGGTATGCCTTGACACCGCCACGACCGCGTGATGGATGCTGCTGTGCAACTGCTGGGTGACTTTCGCAGTTCTTATGATCACCACTCTCTCCCACGTAAGTCCTTGAGCCTCGTGGATTGTGTGGATACGCGACGCGGAAATGTACGCGTTGCTCAGGGCTGTGGAGCAGGTCAGGAACGGAAAGGAGTCGCTCGTAAACATTCTGAGCGACTCCAGATCATCGTTGGACCTGCTCCGAAGCCAGGAGGTATTTCATCCCCTGGCACACAGCATTGAGCGTTGCGTGCATGACATCCGGCGTGAGGGCCGTGACGTGAGACTGTTCTGGCTGAGGGCCCACGTCGGTACGCCTGGAAACGAACGCGCGGACGAGCTGGCAAAAGACGCAGCCCTCCATAAGAAATCCTCGGCGGATTATGATGCCATCCCCACCTCCTACATAAAGAGGTCCATACGAGAGGGGACTGTCCAGAAGTGGCAGTGCAGGTACGACTCCACAAGTACGGGGGGAGTTACAAAGGCCTTCCTACCTGATGTTGCGAAAGCACATAACATCGTAAGGAAGGTCAAATTAACTCCCCCGATCGTACAAGCCCTTACAGGGCATGGAGGATTTGCATCGTACCTGCACAGATTCAAACTTAAGGACAGTCCCGCTTGCGTATGCGATCCAGAGGTGGAGGAAACGATATGGCATATAATTTTCGATTGTCCGAGGTTCGGTCTGTGGAGGGCTAACCTGGAGATTGAAATTGATAATCAACTAAGTAAAGATAAGCTGCCGGATATAATAGGAGATGGAGAGCAAAGAGATGCTCTCCTTAAATATCTTGAAAAAGTCGTACGATGTGCGGCCAAAAGAAATAAATAGATATAATGAGGTAGGAATTAACTTTGATATAAACTTTTGTGATAAATTTTGTGATATTGGTCTAAGTTAATAGTTCAGTTTTTATTTTAATTGTGTATTTTGAAAACGATGTATATTGTATTTAAGTGAAACATTTTAATTTATATTTAAAGACAAATAATGATAATTTAATTCAATGTAATTAACACATTTCATTTTAATTAATAATGTATTGATTGTATATTGTGTAAGGAAATAATTAAAAATATTTTACAATAATTATATTTATTTTATGCAACATCCTGTATATAGACTCAAAATGTGATATCATTAACTCAATAAAGACGGAGGACCCTCCCCAAAGACACCCAATGTAAGGGTCATTTTAAATCAAACTTATAAAGATTGCAAAAGGCCTCTGACCACCCAAGTCAGAGGAGAGCCTGACAATCAAAAAGGTGATTGTTCTATATAAAAAAAAAAAAAAAAAAACCTAACCTAACCTAACCTGAATTATACGCACTCCACAGGGCGATTGATTTGGCCAAGAACAGCACTAGTGATCAAATTAACATCTTGAGTGACTCAAGATCGTCACTAGAACTGCTGAGAAACCCCAAAACAACACATCCCCTTACCAGGAACATCAAAGAGTGCGTAGCGGAAATCAGAGCACAGGGTCGGCAGGTGCGGCTCTTCTGGCTCAGGGCGCATGTGGGCACAGCCGGAAACGAAAGAGCAGACGAACTGGCCAAACAAGCGGCTTTGCAGTCAAGTGATGCCCCAGACTACAGTGAAGTTCCCGTGTCACACGTCAAAAGAAAGGTCAGAGAGGAGACTGTACGCAGATGGCAAGACAGGTACAGCTCCTCCAGCACTGGTGCCGTCACGAAGGTATTCTTCCCGGACGTAAATGATGCATTCCGCATAGTCCGAGAAACCAAAATGACACACCGTCAAGTGCAAGCCTTGACAGGACACGGGGGTATGGCGGAGTACTTGCATCGGTTCAAGCTGAAAAGCAGCCCCGGTTGTGAGTGCGACCCCGACACTAGTGAGTCAGTATGGCATATTTTACTAGACTGCCCTCGTTTCGCGGTTGCCCGAATGGAGTTAGAGTACCGGCTAAACAAAAAGCTGGAAAAAGCCGAACTGCGGAACATCCTCGCAGACAAAGACAACAGAACGCTCTTCCTTGCATTCGTAGAATCCCTTATACGGACAGCGGCTAAGAGGAACTCGTCCACAGACCTCACCGACATACCTCACCCACAAACAAACACCAGCACACCAACACCAACACCAACACAGACACAGCAACCGACAACAAGCTGCTCAATGCCAGCGGAGTATCAGCTTCTGAAGTTCAGTGAGAGAGGTACTCCGGGCATAAGACTCAAAGGAGTAGCAACGTTCATGGATGACAGCACCGAGAGACTCGGTATCTGCTTTTGCAGAATAAGGGGAAATAAATTTGTCACCATCTCACCTGGCCTTGCTCTCCTCCTAAAGGGGAGCAATTTCAAGGCAACCATGAGGCGGAAAGCATTCGAGGCGCTCGGGGACGCCACCGTGGCAGGTCATCGCTGCCGAATAGTGCGAACCAAGAATAAAATCATCGCGCTATTCGTGGCCGGCGACGACGTTTCAGAATTCGCCCAGGCGAGTTCGATGCTTTCCAGCCTAGCAGCCATTGACGGACCTGCTAAGAAAATCAGCGTGGACGCTATGGTAGTGGCCTACTTAAAAGCCGAAGTGGAAGATTACTCGGGGATCCTCAGAGCCTCGAGTAAACACGAGATGGTGGTTTACGAGGACAGAGGCCAAAACCTCAGTTATCTAAGACCGTACCGTCTCGATGAATCTTCCACCCCCACCGACAGCTGGGGCTACCCAATAGCAAGTCCAGAACTTAGCGGTTCAGAAAGGCTGCAAGAAAAAATCGCAGGTGAGAGACAGCCGCCCCCTCGCCAAAAGGAGTCGGAAGGAGTGTTGTCAACCATGACCAGAGCAGCAGTCGGTTGCTTCACGAACATTGCATCACGAATAAAGAAACACTCGGACACACTCACACCCCCCAGACCCACAACCTCATCAGGGACAGTCTCAGGAATAACCCGAACAAACCCATCAAAATCCTACAGGGGCCTGGTTGCCCGACCGGAACTCGTTACACCCACCACTTCATCGGACCACTTGTCTAATGCACTCCTGGAGTACGTAGCGATGCTCAAAGGCACAGTTGTTTCTAAACAAGAAACATGCCGAACGATCCTCCGAGCCTATCGTCGGGGGAACGAGCAATTGTTACATTCCAAACTCGAGGAGTGCAACGCGGCGGTGTACAACAACGCTACCTTCCAAGTATTGGGGGGAACAATGGCGGGGGAGTACATGGCCGCGTTCAATGGCACCAGTGGTTTTGTGGAACTGGATGAAAATGAGTCAAACCGGATGGGGAAACCAGTTTTCACCACCCCAGTGGATGACCCCATTGTGGTTGTCGCCAAGTGTACACGGATAATGCTGGAGGACAGAATCTTAACAACAGCAAACAAACTGCTAGGGGATTCTGAACCCACCGAAGCCGTTGTACAAATGCTGATACCAGAAATGGAATGGGAAAACGGGGTCCCAGGTAGTGGAAAAACAACCTGGGTAGTCAACAACTTTGACAATGAAACGGACCTGGTAACAACGTCCACCCTAGAAGGAGCGAGAGACCTCCGTCAAAAGCTGGAGGACAAGCTCGGCAGAACTGCAAAATTCAGGGTGCGCACGATGGCCTCATTGCTAGTAAAAGGCATTCGCGAGGGCGAGAGCTTCCGTCGGCTTATAGTCGATGAGGCTCTCATGAGCCATTTTGGAGCCATCGTGTTAGCAATCAGGATAGTCGGTGCCAGCAAAATCTTGCTCCTGGGTGACCAAAACCAGGTCCCTTTCATTGACAGAGAAAACCTCTTCCCGATGAGGTACCTTAGTCCCAGTCTTTTTGGTAGCATAACAAAACAACTGCTGTGCACACACCGAAACCCCATGGACGTAGCATATGCCCTAAGGGAGATCTACAGTGGCATATACTCGTCCAAGGCTCAAACACGGTCCTTGACTCTGGAATCCTACGAAGAGACGCGACCTCCAAGAAACGAGCATAACACGCTCTACCTTGTACACACCCAGGCCGAAAAAGCCTTCCTAGAAGGTCTGGGTTATGGTAAGCAACAAGGGTCGCGTATCCACACAATCCACGAGGCTCAAGGACTTACGTGGGAGAGAGTGGTGATCATAAGAACTGCGAAAGTCACCCAGCAGTTGCACAGCAGCATCCATCACGCGGTCGTGGCGGTGTCAAGGCATACCGGCAGCTGTGTGTATTACACGGCTCGCCGAAAGAACGATGCCATAGTTCGGCTAATAATGAACGCCCTGGCAGCTGAGACCGGCACGATCAAAGAGTATAATTTAAAAATGGCCTGGAGGAACCGAGACACGTCAGTGGCTGACGCCATGCTGAGTGGCGGCACGGGCGGCACCCCAGTCGTCTGAGCCGGGTAAAGTTGGGCGTCCCACCTTCTCACAATAAAGGTGTTTGTTTGTAATATTTGTAAGCTCATAATTGTAAACTTATCATATCGAAATTAATTAAAATTTTGTATAAATGTAGTAACAACTAATTTAAAAAAAAATATATATATGTATCATGTAGTAGTATAATATGTAATATTCATTAAAAAAAAATAATAATAATAATAATAATAAAAAATAAAAAAAAAATAAAAAAAATAAAAAAAAATATATATAGATATCTTTATATGTAGTTCTTAAGTTTTATGTATGTATATATAAGGGTCTTTGTTTACGGTAGAAGCATGTATCTGATAGTTTTAAGGAGCGAAAATAAATAAAATAAAGTAAACACAAAAAACAAACAGCAACAAAAAAATGGAATGGGAGATCTTATCCCATAGCAAAACCTTTCATGTATAAAAAAAAAAAAAAAAAAAAAACCTATCCTAACCTATAATTAATTTTTCTCTGACAAATTAATTATAATGCCCATCTGGGTCACTTTTAAAAATTAAATCCTTAAGATAAAAAGGTCACGAAAGTTAATATTCGTGGTCCCTTGTACAAAATCAAAAGTTGATTTTTTTTTCAAAAAAAAAAAAAAAACCTAACCTAACCTAACCTAACCTAACCTAACCTAACCTTAACCTTAAATATCAAAGTGAAAGTGTTGTGCAGTGATAGCCAAGTGTACGACTCACCAGGATTTGTGTTGGCAACAAAATCGGCCAACGGGATCTGACTCTGGAGACCTTCAACTTTGGAGCAGCATAGGCCGGCGCAAGAAGCACATAAAACAGTGAGTCAAATCTCAATGCGTAGCTCTTGCCAAGTTCTATCTGGAATTGAAGGAATTTTGGAGATCCGTTGTCAGGAACAGGAGTTATCAACCAACAAAGCTCCCATACAAATCGCTCTGACCTAGTTATCTAGGTTACACGTGCCGGGCTTGGCGCGTGTTAGTGACGTACCAGCCAGACAGCCATCGCTGAAGACACCTCTGCTCACCTGAGGACTTCGTCTAGCTGATGAGGAGCAGTTTCCTGAGGACACTCGGAGACCAGAGGTACACCTAGTGAACTCCTGAACCCCTTGTCCTATTCCCCCCGAGCTTGGGCTCGTTGATATCGGGACGACCAGTCCTTCCCGCACAGGCCCAAAACATCCCCCTCCCCCAAATTTTTGGACCCCCCCCAAATATGTCCCCCCCCCCCTCCAAAACCAAAACTCCAAAATAGGGTCGACACATATTTTGGCCATACTCCCGACCCTCCCCTCTCAAAATTTTTTTTCAAAATTTTTTCGAAATTCCTGGAGATGGGAAAAATTTCTGGAAAAAATTCTTACAGGTAGAGCTCATTGCCACCTATAAAAGTCCGGCTGTAAAATTTCGCTTCTCCCTTTGGAAGAATTTTAAAATTAAATATTTTAGTTTTTTTTATAGTTTTTTTCTGTAATAAATACTTTTTGTCGTTGGCGGATTTTTACTAATATAGTGAAATTTATTGTCCTTGTCTACGCTGTTATTGTCAAAATTTTTCATATTATTATCACTGACTTTAGTCGCCCTGTTAGATTTATAATTTTCATTTTTACACTTTTATTTTACTTTTACATTTTGTTGATGTGTTAATTATTAATTTCTTTTGTTTTATTATCTCTTTTGAGTCATTGAATTTAATTTGGATTGGAATTGTTTATTGTTTTATTTTTTTGATTTAATTTTATATTTTTTGATTTTACTTTAACCTATTAGACTCAGACTTTTGTCACATCAATTTTTACCCAATAAGTTTCTGTGATATTTTTACTCGTAGCATAATTTTACACTTTTATCATTGACTTTAATCGCCCTACTAGTTTTATAATTTTTTATTTACACCTTTATTTGATTTTATTTTTGCTGACATTTGAATTATTTTAATTTTATTTTGTTTTTACACTATCTCTTTTGAGTCATGAAAATTTATTAGATTCAAGCTTTTTATTGTTTTATTTTTTGATTTTTTTGATTTAATTATATTTTAATTTTAACTTTACTTTAAATTTATTGGATTTAGACTTTTGTCATATCAATCTTCTAAATTGATTAACTGTGATATTTTTACCCCTGGAAAATTATACACTGTGATACTTTGTGATAAAAATTTTCGTAGCTGTCCGTACTTTTTAAAATTTTCTTTTATAATTTTAAACTTGTCCCGTACACCTTGCACTCACAGGTTTTGACTTTATTCTGTATTTTATTCGTTTTATTCTGACACTTCCAAATTTATAGCGGCAACATGTCTGAAACTGGCAGGGCCTCCACGTCGGCAGGTTCACGATCGAGTGTCGGCTCAGGGGCCGCAACTAGCCGCGCACCGGCAAAGAAACCGAGTAATTCGCTTCGCGAAAAATTGTTTAAAACAAAAGCGAAGGTTTCACCCGGCGCGGGGCTAACTGCGTCCCAGGTCCCTTCTGATGGGTCTAGGCAGGAGCACGTACCTCTTCTGGATACAGATGAGGAGTCGTGCCTGGACACATCGGGGGGCTCCCGCGACAGTTGCTACCAGCTAAACTGTTGTTTTTGGATATGTGAAAAAATTCACGGTAGTAGTATGTATAACGCAGTTAAAAGAAAAACCATGACAGTTAAGTAGGCGTTACAAGTTAACGTAATAACGAGTACAGATCGCGCCAAACTTTTGGTGATTTACATCGGCAGGAACAAAATGGACCGTTCTTGGGAAGAGCAACTTCCGAGCGGACAAGAAGTTTGGCGCGATCTGCATTAGTCGACAAACTTATAAAATGTACTTGGAGAAGAAGTCCGCATATTGTGCAGGGCAACTACGGAACCCTACACTGCGCGTAGGTCGACACGCACTTAAAGCATATTGTGTAGGGCTACTACGGAACCCTACACTGCGCGTAGGTCGACACGCACTTAAAGCATATTGTGTAGGGCTACTACGGAACCCTACACTGCGCGTAGGTCGACACGCACTTAAAGCATATTGTGTAGGGCTACTACGGAACCCTACACTGCGCGTAGGTCGACACGCACTTAAAGCATATTGTGTAGGGCTACTACGGAACCCTACACTGCGCGTAGGTCGACACGCACTTAAAGCATATTGTGTAGGGCTACTACGGAACCCTACACTGCGCGTAGGTCGACACGCACTTAAAGCATATTGTGTAGGGCTACTACGGAACCCTACACTGCGCGTAGGTCGACACGCACTTAAAGCATATTGTGTAGGGCTACTACGGAACCCTACACTGCGCGTAGGTCGACACGCACTTAAAGTAGTCCGCATATTGTGTAGGGCTACTACGGAACCCTACACTGCGCGTAGGTCGACACGCACTTAAAGCATATTGTGTAGGGCTACTACGGAACCCTACACTGCGCGTAGGTCGACACGCACTTAAAGTAGTCCGCATATTGTGTAGGGCTACTACGGAACCCTACACTGCGCGTAGGTCGACACGCACTTAAAGCATATTGTGTAGGGCTACTACGGAACCCTACACTGCGCGTAGGTCGACACGCACTTAAAGCATATTGTGTAGGGCTACTACGGAACCCTACACTGCGCGTAGGTCGACACGCACTTAAAGTAGTCCGCATATTGTGTAGGGCTACTACGGAACCCTACACTGCGCGTAGGTCGACACGCACTTAAAGCATATTGTGTAGGGCTACTACGGAACCCTACACTGCGCGTAGGTCGACACGCACTTAAAGCATATTGTGTAGGGCTACTACGGAACCCTACACTGCGCGTAGGTCGACACGCACTTAAAGCATATTGTGTAGGGCTACTACGGAACCCTACACTGCGCGTAGGTCGACACGCACTTAAAGTAGTCCGCATATTGTGTAGGGCTACTACGGAACCCTACACTGCGCGTAGGTCGACACGCACTTAAAGCATATTGTGTAGGGCTACTACGGAACCCTACACTGCGCGTAGGTCGACACGCACTTAAAGCATATTGTGTAGGGCTACTACGGAACCCTACACTGCGCGTAGGTCGACACGCACTTAAAGCATATTGTGTAGGGCTACTACGGAACCCTACACTGCGCGTAGGTCGACACGCACTTAAAGTAGTCCGCATATTGTGTAGGGCTACTACGGAACCCTACACTGCGCGTAGGTCGACACGCACTTAAAGCATATTGTGTAGGGCTACTACGGAACCCTACACTGCGCGTAGGTCGACACGCACTTAAAGCATATTGTGTAGGGCTACTACGGAACCCTACACTGCGCGTAGGTCGACACGCACTTAAAGCATATTGTGTAGGGCTACTACGGAACCCTACACTGCGCGTAGGTCGACACGCACTTAAAGTAGTCCGCATATTGTGTAGGGCTACTACGGAACCCTACACTGCGCGTAGGTCGACACGCACTTAAAGTAGTCCGCATATTGTGTAGGGCTACTACGGAACCCTACACTGCGCGTAGGTCGACACGCACTTAAAGCATATTGTGTAGGGCTACTACGGAACCCTACACTGCGCGTAGGTCGACACGCACTTAAAGCATATTGTGTAGGGCTACTACGGAACCCTACACTGCGCGTAGGTCGACACGCACTTAAAGCATATTGTGTAGGGCTACTACGGAACCCTACACTGCGCGTAGGTCGACACGCACTTAAAGCATATTGTGTAGGGCTACTACGGAACCCTACACTGCGCGTAGGTCGACACGCACTTAAAGCATATTGTGTAGGGCTACTACGGAACCCTACACTGCGCGTAGGTCGACACGCACTTAAAGTAGTCCGCATATTGTGTAGGGCTACTACGGAACCCTACACTGCGCGTAGGTCGACACGCACTTAAAGCATATTGTGTAGGGCTACTACGGAACCCTACACTGCGCGTAGGTCGACACGCACTTAAAGTAGTCCGCATATTGTGTAGGGCTACTACGGAACCCTACACTGCGCGTAGGTCGACACGCACTTAAAGCATATTGTGTAGGGCTACTACGGAACCCTACACTGCGCGTAGGTCGACACGCACTTAAAGCATATTGTGTAGGGCTACTACGGAACCCTACACTGCGCGTAGGTCGACACGCACTTAAAGCATATTGTGTAGGGCTACTACGGAACCCTACACTGCGCGTAGGTCGACACGCACTTAAAGTAGTCCGCATATTGTGTAGGGCTACTACGGAACCCTACACTGCGCGTAGGTCGACACGCACTTAAAGCATATTGTGTAGGGCTACTACGGAACCCTACACTGCGCGTAGGTCGACACGCACTTAAAGTAGTCCGCATATTGTGTAGGGCTACTACGGAACCCTACACTGCGCGTAGGTCGACACGCACTTAAAGTAGTCCGCATATTGTGTAGGGCTACTACGGAACCCTACACTGCGCGTAGGTCGACACGCACTTAAAGTAGTCCGCATATTGTGTAGGGCTACTACGGAACCCTACACTGCGCGTAGGTCGACACGCACTTAAAGTAGTCCGCATATTGTGTAGGGCTACTACGGAACCCTATACTGCGCGTAGGTCGACACGCACTTAAAGTAGTCCGCATATTGTGTAGGGCTACTACGGAACCCTACACTGCGCGTAGGTCGACACGCACTTAAAGTAGTCCGCATATTGTGTAGGGCTACTACGGAACCCTATACTGCGCGTAGGTCGACACGCACTTAAAGTAGTCCGCATATTGTGTAGGGCTACTACGGAACCCTACACTGCGCGTAGGTCGACACGCACTTAAAGTAGTCCGCATATTGTGTAGGGCTACTACGGAACCCTATACTGCGCGTAGGTCGACACGCACTTAAAGCATATTGTGTAGGGCTACTACGGAACCCTACACTGCGCGTAGGTCGACACGCACTTAAAGTAGTCCGCATATTGTGTAGGGCTACTACGGAACCCTACACTGCGCGTAGGTCGACACGCACTTAAAGTAGTCCGCATATTGTGTAGGGCTACTACGGAACCCTACACTGCGCGTAGGTCGACACGCACTTAAAGCATATTGTGTAGGGCTACTACGGAACCCTACACTGCGCGTAGGTCGACACGCACTTAAAGTAGTCCGCATATTGTGTAGGGCTACTACGGAACCCTACACTGCGCGTAGGTCGACACGCACTTAAAGTAGTCCGCATATTGTGTAGGGCTACTACGGAACCCTACACTGCGCGTAGGTCGACACGCACTTAAAGCATATTGTGTAGGGCTACTACGGAACCCTACACTGCGCGTAGGTCGACACGCACTTAAAGCATATTGTGTAGGGCTACTACGGAACCCTACACTGCGCGTAGGTCGACACGCACTTAAAGCATATTGTGTAGGGCTACTACGGAACCCTACACTGCGCGTAGGTCGACACGCACTTAAAGCATATTGTGTAGGGCTACTACGGAACCCTACACTGCGCGTAGGTCGACACGCACTTAAAGCATATTGTGTAGGGCTACTACGGAACCCTACACTGCGCGTAGGTCGACACGCACTTAAAGCATATTGTGTAGGGCTACTACGGAACCCTACACTGCGCGTAGGTCGACACGCACTTAAAGCATATTGTGTAGGGCTACTACGGAACCCTACACTGCGCGTAGGTCGACACGCACTTAAAGCATATTGTGTAGGGCTACTACGGAACCCTACACTGCGCGTAGGTCGACACGCACTTAAAGCATATTGTGTAGGGCTACTACGGAACCCTACACTGCGCGTAGGTCGACACGCACTTAAAGCATATTGTGTAGGGCTACTACGGAACCCTACACTGCGCGTAGGTCGACACGCACTTAAAGTAGTCCGCATATTGTGTAGGGCTACTACGGAACCCTACACTGCGCGTAGGTCGACACGCACTTAAAGTAGTCCGCATATTGTGTAGGGCTACTACGGAACCCTACACTGCGCGTAGGTCGACACGCACTTAAAGTAGTCCGCATATTGTGTAGGGCTACTACGGAACCCTATACTGCGCGTAGGTCGACACGCACTTAAAGTAGTCCGCATATTGTGTAGGGCTACTACGGAACCCTACACTGCGCGTAGGTCGACACGCACTTAAAGTAGTCCGCATATTGTGTAGGGCTACTACGGAACCCTATACTGCGCGTAGGTCGACACGCACTTAAAGTAGTCCGCATATTGTGTAGGGCTACTACGGAACCCTACACTGCGCGTAGGTCGACACGCACTTAAAGTAGTCCGCATATTGTGTAGGGCTACTACGGAACCCTATACTGCGCGTAGGTCGACACGCACTTAAAGCATATTGTGTAGGGCTACTACGGAACCCTACACTGCGCGTAGGTCGACACGCACTTAAAGTAGTCCGCATATTGTGTAGGGCTACTACGGAACCCTACACTGCGCGTAGGTCGACACGCACTTAAAGTAGTCCGCATATTGTGTAGGGCTACTACGGAACCCTACACTGCGCGTAGGTCGACACGCACTTAAAGCATATTGTGTAGGGCTACTACGGAACCCTACACTGCGCGTAGGTCGACACGCACTTAAAGTAGTCCGCATATTGTGTAGGGCTACTACGGAACCCTACACTGCGCGTAGGTCGACACGCACTTAAAGTAGTCCGCATATTGTGTAGGGCTACTACGGAACCCTACACTGCGCGTAGGTCGACACGCACTTAAAGCATATTGTGTAGGGCTACTACGGAACCCTACACTGCGCGTAGGTCGACACGCACTTAAAGCATATTGTGTAGGGCTACTACGGAACCCTACACTGCGCGTAGGTCGACACGCACTTAAAGCATATTGTGTAGGGCTACTACGGAACCCTACACTGCGCGTAGGTCGACACGCACTTAAAGCATATTGTGTAGGGCTACTACGGAACCCTACACTGCGCGTAGGTCGACACGCACTTAAAGCATATTGTGTAGGGCTACTACGGAACCCTACACTGCGCGTAGGTCGACACGCACTTAAAGCATATTGTGTAGGGCTACTACGGAACCCTACACTGCGCGTAGGTCGACACGCACTTAAAGCATATTGTGTAGGGCTACTACGGAACCCTACACTGCGCGTAGGTCGACACGCACTTAAAGCATATTGTGTAGGGCTACTACGGAACCCTACACTGCGCGTAGGTCGACACGCACTTAAAGCATATTGTGTAGGGCTACTACGGAACCCTACACTGCGCGTAGGTCGACACGCACTTAAAGCATATTGTGTAGGGCTACTACGGAACCCTACACTGCGCGTAGGTCGACACGCACTTAAAGCACCACGGGGCCGTAGACTTCTGTAGGAGGTATCAGTTTCAACGACACGAGCAAAAGGGTCTTGACAGACATACGGACAACAAAGTGATCCTATAAGGGTTCCGTTTTTAGGGTTCCGTAGAATCTAAAAGGTACAAAAGGAACCTTTATGGTGAGACTCATAATTTTAGCACCGTTAAAGATACAGTCTTGAAATTTAGCATGAAAATAGCATTAATTTGCCCATATAACAGGTTGAAAAAATTTCAAATTGTTTAAAATGTTTCCAATACAAAAGAGAGAAAAAAAATCTTAAAAATATAGTAGGAGCATTAAATTGTAGATATTAAAGAGCTGATTGTTAAACTATATACCTTAACTATGTTTTCTGGCACTGATTTCGAGAAAAAATTATGTCGCCCCCTTATCTCCAAAACAGGTGGACCAAAAAAATATGAAAAACATCATGGTAATATGTGCTTACGTAAAGATTACAGGAAAAATAAAGCGGTTGAAAAATGCACGAAAGCAAAATGAAAAATTTCACAAAACTGTCGAATTACGGAACCGTAGGTACGCGAGTCTGACTCGCACTTGACCGGTTTTTTTTTTTTTTTTCATTTTTGAAGTACAGAACCCTAAAAATTGTCACGACATGAATCCCCAAAGGGGGTGTCAGAGATGTTTCGAGTGTGAGTTGTGAAATGCAAGTTACAGTCCATACTCGGTACACCCACGTTTCATTGACGTTTATTACGTCCCGACGTGATGGGTGGTGAGCCCCATCGCCGTACTTCGGGCACAAATACACGCTTTATAGGGCATGCAGGCCCCATAGAAAAATCGCGCGTGACGCAACTTACTTGAGTCACAAGTCCGAGAAGCGTGATACAATGTTTTTGCAATTAAACAGTATGTCATGCTCGCACCCGTGTGATTCAACTAAGTAACAATTAAACAGTATGTCATGCTCGCACCCGTGATTCAACTAAGTAACAATTAAACAGTATGTCATGCTCGCACCCGTGATTCAACTAAGTAACAATTAAACAGTATGTCATGCTCGCACCCGTGATTCAACTAAGTAACAATTAAACAGTATGTCATGCTCGCACCCGTGATTCAACTAAGTAACAATTAAACAGTATGTCATGCTCGCACCCGTGATTCAACTAAGTAACAATTAAACAGTATGTCATGCTCGCACCTGTGATTCAACTAAGTAACAATTAAACAGTATGTCATGCTCGCACCCGTGATTCAACTAAGTAACAATTAAACAGTATGTCATGCTCGCACAAGTGATTCAACTAAGTAACAATTAAACAGTATGTCATGCTCGCACCCGTGATTCAACTAAGTATGTCATGCTCGCACCCGTGATTCAACTAAGTATGTCATGCTCGCACCCGTGATTCAACTAAGTATGTCATGCTAGCACCCGTGATTCAACTAAGCCGTGTCGCGCGCAATTAAACATTATGCTACATTATGGGGCCAGGTTTCCTTACGACGTTTTCCTTCAGCGTTCAGCAAGTAGCAAATAAGATTACTATGCACATAAATTCCGAAAAACTCATTGGTGCATGCCCTACCGGGGATCGAACATGGATCTCAAGATCGAGAGGTCAGCGTTCTACCTCTGAGCTACCGCCGCTTATCTTTTAATTTCGAGGTACGGAATATTGAAAAGGGTCGAAGTCATTTCCTCCACCAGCGCGGGCGTAGCCGCAGGCAAGAACTTGTTATATTTAATACGGTTATTGCAGTTTCACAGAGAGTCCTAGGTATTTTCTGCTAGAGATGTGTGCTTATCGGCGAAGGTGGCCTTGTACGTGACCTTTGGTTGACGAAAATCGTAATTCTCCACCATTGTTATCAGTGGTCTTGGTAACGATGACTGGCGCAGTGATAGCGCCGGGTCACGGGCGACTACAGAATCTGAGCAAAACAGAATTGTAATTACTGCATAAGTAACTTATAAGTTATAGCTACTTATATAGTTATAGCTACTTGTAACGTAACGTGTTCCGTACCAAAACAGAGTCCTATTGATGTCACTCTGCTATCTGTCTGTATGTTCCGTACCCAAACAGAGTCCTATTGATGTCACTCTGCTATCTGTCTGTATGTTCCGAACCCAAACAGAGTCCTATTGAAGTCACTCTGCTATCTGTCTGTATGTTCCGTACCCAAACAGAGTCCTATTGATGTCACTCTGCTATCTGTCTGTATGTTCCGTACCCAAACAGAGTCCTATTGATGTCACTCTGCTATCTGTCTGTATGTTCCGTACCCAAACATAGTCCTATTGATGTCACTCTGCTATCTGTCTGTATGTTCCGTACCCAAACAGAGTCCTATTGATGTCACTCTGCTATCTGTCTGTATGTTCCGTACCCAAACAGAGTCCTATTGATGTCACTCTGCTATCTGTCTGTATGTTCCGTACCCAAACAGAGTCCTATTGATGTCACTCTGCTATCTGTCCGTATGTTCCGTACCCAAACAGATACGAGGAGCCAGCCATCGATCACGTCGCGCTACAGAGTCAGAGTCCACTACTGTCTACTCTACATTCGATAAGGTCTCCGCGGACATGGGATGAGGTCACTTCCGTTAACCGGAACTCCCCTCGCAACGACCTCCACGCTCCACCCTCACGATAAAACACACACACACCCTTGTTTGCTAAGTCCTAGATGTGAGGCGTTTGATTTACACCCGGTGTAGTACCCAAAAGCGAGACCTCAGTGTTCTATTTATTTTATTTTATTTTATTCATAAACAAAAATCCACAGCAAGTACATTCAGATTACTTGAACATGATATTCATCTTATTGTGCCAATAACGGATTTCACTATGCTAAACTAAACATACTAATTAAAAATTGGAACATAATTATAATATGGTTAAATTAATAAATTATTCGCAAAGAAGACGAATTTATAATACAAAGGTTTGTTGCTAATATGAGTATGTTGAGTGTCGGGTGATTAGGGTGTGTTTGTGTGAGAGGGTGTGTGTGTGTGTGTGAGGGTGTCTCATCGTGTGATGATAAAACAGGTAATGAGTATGGATAAAGGTGGTCTTACATAGAGCATATTACTTATTTAATTGAATTTAATTATAATATGTGCAATTCTATTCATATTTTTTACTACTTATAAATTGTTTAAGCTTGCCTAGTGTTTTCTCACTCCAACTGTCTATTCCATGTATGTCTATCACGTTTACGACGAAAGATATAAGTATAAGTGAAAAGGTAAAAGTGCTAACACACCCAAACCCGAGGCGTACACAATTGCGAGACTCCGCCTCACATTTATGTGTTTAAACATACGGTGTTTGTAAACCGCCTCGGTTTTGAGTGTGTGAATACGACTCGGTTTTGGTATTGCCAAAATCACAAAATCGAGACCGCTTTATTTTAAGCTATTGTTGTGTGTAAAGAGACTCGGTTTTGATAATGTCAAAAGCATTAATATGAGGCCGTCTCTTAATTATGATACGGTTGTATGTTAAGGGTATACTATTTTCCAACACACCAAAAGAAACATTTATTCACACCAGTTTGTTCACAGAACATATTTTTTGTTCTGTGAGTTTGTTGCTATTCAAGATTCAACATTCATTTATTTTTATCACATAAATGGGTATTTTAAAAAGCATTTTATCAAGTTAATCATTTCAATTAATAACGTCTAAATTAAAAATTAAATTACCTATATTTAATATATGCGACATCGCGGGAGTGCGGGCGATTTCATACATGTGCCAGCATGTGGAATTGCCCGCACAGGATATACTATACTTAAATATAATCAACCGCCCAAAAATATATCAAACCAAAATCAGCACCAACGTTTTGCAATCTTTACGGAACCAGTAGAAAGCAGTGCAAAGGTCCAAATGAGCTCACTGCAACCGGATATCCACGCTCGACGTTATCAGCTGACGGTCAGGGCTGCTCCTATCAGTAAACAAACCAAGTAAACAAACAATCCTAGTGTTCGCAGGAAAAGTACCTTTGTCCTCACCCCACACCCGTGGTCATCCTATAAATAGCAGCGCGCGCGCCAGTGCCGGCACAGTACACTTTGTCTTCCAACTAGACAGCAACTCTGATTCAAGATGGCCGCCAAGTTTCTAGTTCTCGCTGCGTGCCTCGCCATCGTGAGTTTACTCCTCTATTTACTTGAATTATAATATTACGTGGATGTTTTACCGTCTCGTTCGTGTCAGCCTTGAAACTATTTGATAGGGATTGCCTTTGTATATGTATACTTGCTTCACCAAGTGCTCTGTCCTCAGTCATCGGCGGGCTTGGTACGTCGCGAGGCTCCCCCCGCTTCCCCGCTCCAGGACATCGAAAAGCACGCCACAGAGTTCCAGAAGACGTTCTCGGAGCAGCTCAACTCCATCTCCAGCTCCAAGAACACACAGGAGTTCAACAAGGCGCTGAAGGAAGGCTCAGACTCCGTACTCGCACAGTTATCTGCCTTCTCCGCCAGTCTGCAGACAGCGGTTAGTACCATTATTAACTTAACTACCTATTTGGTCTTCTGACTGGCTACAGCTCGGCGCTTTCGGTCCTGTCATTTCAATATTATGTACGTGATTTCATTTAGAGCCATAGATCTGTGCAAGTGTCCAAATTTTGTTTTTATATTGAATCGAGGGTTTGGAATTTCCAATGAATTACCAAGATCTGATTTAACAATAGTTATTTGTACAACAAGAGAGCAATGTTTTTTTTTGTTGCGAGTGCCGAGTTTGAATCCCGATCAAGTGAAGGATTCTATATTTGAATCACGAGCGTAGCGAATGGTTCTAAGTTAGAATTCTGAGCGTGGTGATGGACTCAAACAAGAAACAAAATAAATTTGCTCTCGTGTGACACATACAACTTTTCACCTCACTAGCGAGAAAACACAAGATGTAAATACACTACCTTTTCAAACGAACTTATAAGAATTCAATGGTTTTTTTCTCTAAATAATACACCATATTGCACATAAAAAAAATGTTAACTGAATCCCAAAAGCCGTCAAAAATCGGAAAATCACTGATAAACCGATCGAAAACGCAAACCAAGCCTGTTCGTGTCAATCATCACGCGGGCGCTTTACTCTATCCGTTTACGGTAGTAGTTCGTTAGTGTATACCTACCATAGACTTAGGATTACGATAGTAAGTATATCCTAAACGGAGTCTAAAATAGTCTATGGTACAGATGCCATACACGCTGGGAGGCTATACGAGAAGTTTACCTTGTCTATGGTATCCCACAAACAGCAGGGCTGTGTATAGCGTCCCAATGTGGATGGAATCCTTATAGAGTGAAAGAGATAGCCACCATGCTAATGTTTGCTATCCCTTTTTCCCTTCAGCAGTTAATTATGGAGTTGCTGAACGTTTCGTGAGCCAATGAAACACGAAATGTCAATTCACAGGTTTTTAATTCAAAACGCTTTTCTTCACTGTGTGACCAAAATAGACTTTTGCTCATTGATTTTAAGCAACAAAGACGCGCTTTCCGATCTAGTTAGCTGAAAATTAATATTCCTTTTCCGTTACCACCAGACTAGTTAAGATCTCAAGTGATCACTTGAAAAATGACTGTTCGGTCGACCTTGAACTTTAACCAGAGTACGGAATCCACAGATCGGCGACGCTAACGGCAAAGCGAAGGAGGCTCTCGAGCAGACACGCAGCAGCATCGCCAAGACCGCTGAGGACCTCCGCAAGGCGCACCCCGAGGTGGAGCAGCAAGCCTCCCAGCTGCGAGAGAAGCTGCAGGCCGCTGTCCAGAATACGGCGCAGCACACCCAGAAGTTGGCCAAGGACGTGGCCGCCAACATTGACCAGACTAACCAGAAGTTGGCGCCCAAGATCAAGGATGCGTACGACACCTTCGTGAAGCAAGTCGAGGAGGTGCAGAAGAAGATTCACGACGCCGCCACCAAGCAGTGATAACCTCCCGCCCAAACAACCCGCCTCACCTAGCGATAAATAATATGTACTCAATTATACTGAGTCATTACTTATCTGCGACTTTTATTTATTTAATCAGCACTGGCTCGCATCGTGTAGTGTAGAAAATGAAGCCACATGCTGTACTGATTATATGAATCGACTTCCATGGAAAAGCTTTTGAAATAACGCGAAATATAAATCCGTTGTCCCATAAGTATAACGTGTGAAAAATGTTCGGCTATTACAATACGCTCGCGATTCTACTTTAGATTCTTTCGTTGCTCTCGGATCCAACTTTGTGATTCTACTTTAGATTCCTTCGTTGCTCTCGGATCCAACTTTGTGATTCTACTTTAGATTCCTTCGTTGCTCTCGGATCCAACTTTGTGACTCAAAGAGAATTCTTATTTTTTTTACTTGTTGCGGAATCTACTTTTATCTACTCTCATATCGTAAAATTCGAATTATAAACTTCAAAAAGAGTTTTATTATTGACATACTTTATAAACACGATATCTAAATTTAAAAATAGAATCATATTACTACACTTTTTCTCTAACATAATTTAATAATGTTATAAGTTTATAACACCATTCTTATTCTAATGCGATACAGGGCAAATCCAGCACTTGAAGTGACGACACAGTTCGTAAATAGTTCAATACCCACTAAAGGCAATCTTGAAATTTCAGTTTTTATCTATGTTTTTGATGATAGGCACCTCGTTCAGTTGGCAACTAAAGATACAGAATAGGGGGGCTGGAAGTAAATATCACCAAAGAGTTTCCATCAATTATTTTTTTCTAATGGAACGCATACTAGTGGCGCGTCATTTTTACACGACTGCCCCAAAAAGTAGTTTTCAGGGTTCATGTATTTTGAAGTGAAAACTTTTTGAGGCGCGCTGAGCACTTCTTTTGTGGGCACTGAACAAGACAGAGAGTATTATATTCCTTGAACAAGACTGAGGCATCACGCTCGGCTATGTAACGCTCGTTTGGGTAAAGTCGGCTCGAGTCGATTAACCTCGCCTTGATGAAGTTTTCACTTCTGTAGTGTGGTCTTAAGGTGGTAAAACCAACACAATTTCATAAGATTTTATAATTGAATACATACCTTAATTACAACAAAACAGACTTCTCAAATAAGGCTTAAAAATCAACGAAAAATCTAGTTTCCGCATATGCAATAATATTAATCAAAAAATTGTTTAATTATTACGCAATTAAAAGATCAAAAGTATTCAAAACTCACAAGATATTTGAGTGTATTGGTGAGATCTACAACCACATAGAAGTTCATGATAGGTGCATGGTATAAAACATGGTCTGTTCCTTCGGTTTTCATTCCAAAGCTTACTACAATTTGAACACTGAAAAAAAACAGGATAGCATATACATTTTTGTATGAGTGCGAATGAATAAGCACAAGAGCTTGTACAGCGACACTGATATTATTAAATATTTGGAACACACCGGCCCAAGGTGACGTCATATTACGTGCTTGCCATTTTATTTCATTATTTCATGATGAGGAAAATAGTTTTAAGTTATTTAGTTTACAAAATAATTATATTATAACATTGATAAGTATTTTTTGTTGTTGAAATTAAACATAAACAAATGTAATTTTGATTTTTGCTTATCTTTGTGGTCAGATTTGCAGAAGTTGTGTGACACGTTAGGGTAAAAATAAGCGCATAACACTGGCAATATCGAATGGCGTTTTTTCTATTTGTTGTCATCCTTTTCCCATCCCCCCCTTCTATCGAGATATTTTGGACTGTTTGAACCTATCAGTACAGAAGTCACCTATTTTGACACAAATTCCTTTCTGCATCGGCTCCGGCGCTGCGGGAAGTGCAGCCCCTTCGCCCTTGCGTAACAAAGCATAGGCACCCATGCTCACCTCCGCAACTTCGGCTTGCTGGTCACCTTCGGCGACCAGCCTCAGCCGCTTCGGCTCGCACGGTTGCCTATGCTTTATTACTGCGGGCGGGGGCTGCCCTCCCTCCGCGCCTTCGGCTTTTCATATACACTCTAGGGGTAGTAGCCACAAGACTGTATAGAGTCGGGGTGCACTAAGTCGGTTTTTGAACAGTTTAACCTACCAGTACAGAAGTCGATTTTTAGCCATGGTAGTCACACGTGTTAGTTAGACAGGAGTACGTAAAATGATCTCGACCGCAAAAGCAACAAACGACAACTAATCAACGCGAACTAAAACAAAATGGCGTCGTTTTGCGTTTCGTTTTAGCACAGCAGAAGCACAATTTTTCTTTTTAAATGTCGTTAAATTAATAATCTTTATAATGGTTTTCACGTTAATATACAAAATTTTAAGTTTGCAATACAAACCAAAACCTATTGAATGTGAATTACAACATAATTACGGTAAAACTCGTCACATGTGGTTGTATGCATAACGAAACGCAATTGACATGTCAAAAGTGGTGGTTGTAAGTCAAAACGAAAATTTTATTGTCAACTTTTAATAATTTATTTCTCGAAAACTACGCATTTGCTACAAAAAAGAATTTGGTGAAAGACTTCTTACTGTAAAAAAATTACGAAAGCCCAGACTAGCGTCCCGTAATGTACATTTTATCCTTATTTTTGCTTGATGGTTTAACTTTTTATTACGCAGAGTCGGTAAATCTGGGGGCACGATAGCGCCCCCCGCCAAGACGAGCCAAAGGAAGCGGGGCACTACGTACCTTTTCTCGAAGCGTTTCGTCATATTTTCGAACCCTCATAGCTTCGGTCTAGATAATACTAGAGATACCAAATTCTCAAGGTAACATGTAGGAAGCAGTCTTTTTAAACACGATAAGTTTCATTTGTCTAGCTTATATACTTTGAATGTTATTAATACCTAAAATACGTCGATTTTGTCACTCACTCACTCACTCACTCACTCACTGATGATCATCAAAAGTCTAGGGTACTTCCTGAAGTCCTAGAAAGCTGAAATTTGGTATGCAGGCTAGGACTAGCACACAAACAACAAGGAAATTAAGAAATCTGTAACTTTCACCCTCCAACCCCTCTTAAGGGGGTCTGGTTCTGTATTAATTAAAAATTTAAATTCCAAACCTCTTGAAGTTCTAGAAAGCTGAAATTTGGTATGCAGGCTAGGATTAGCGCACAAAAAAAAATTAATAAATCTGTACCTTTCACCCTCCAAACCCTCTTAAGGGGGGTCTAGTTCTGCATTAAATAAAAATTTCAATCCAAACTTCCTGAAGTCCTAGAAACCTGAAATTTTGTATGCAGGCTAAGACTAGCACACAAACAACAAGAAAATTAATAAATATCTAACTTTCACCCTCCAACCCCTCTAAAGAGGGGTCTGATTCTGTATTAAATAAAAATTTCAGTTCCAAACTTCCTGGAGTCCTAGAAAGCTGAAATTTGGTATGAAGGCTAGGATTAGCACACAAACGACGAAAAAATTAAGAAATCTGTAACTTTTAACCTCCAACCCCTCTTAAGGGGGGGTCGTTCTGTATTAAATGAAAATTTCAATTCCAAATTTCCTGAAGTCCTAGAAAGCTGAAATTTTGTATGCAGGCTAGAACTAGCACACAAACAACAATAAAGTTAAGAAATCATTAACTTTCACCCTCCAACTCCTCTTAAGAGGTGTCTGGTTCTGTATTAAATAAAAATTTCAATTTCAAGCTTCCTGGAGTCCTAGAAAGCTGAAATTTGGTATGCAGGCTAGGATTAGCACGCAAACAACAAAAAAATTAAGAAATCTGTAATTTTCACCCACCAACCCCACTTAAGGGGAGTTGTCCGGTTCTGTAATATTAAAAATATATACCCAACTTCCAAGTCCTAGAAATTTTAATTTTATTATTTGCCGTGTTAGAGGCCATAGTAACAAACAGGTAGGTATTCTGTAAAATTAGTAATCCAGTAACTATCAGTGGCTATCTATAACGGCTGAAGCTCCAAGCGCGGAAAGACAAGTTTTTAATTCTTTCAGACGAATGTAGAAGGCACTACGTTTCGTTTACAGCACGATATAACTTTTCCCTACATGTTGAAATCGTTACTAATATTAGTTATACTCTTGATAGGTACTCTCTGGTAGCTGACTGATTTCTGTTCTATTATTGAAAGTGAAGTTTAGTTAGTTAGACATCGTCGTTGAAAACTAAGGTCCGGTTACTTGTACGTGAATTGACAGCTAGAATTGCTCATGTTATTGCGCACGCAGATAAATATTAACGAGTATACTACTGCAACTGTATTCTTGTGCTGAGGACGGAGAAACCTATCATGATTCCGAGTCTTATTGTTGAGCTAAAGATAAAAATAAGGCAATAAGAGTTATAATTATTTTTAATAACGCTCTTAAACATGAACTTGCGCCTGAAAAAACAAAATTTGAAAAAATTAATAGAGCATTCGTACACCGTGAGAAGTTTACGATCTGTATCGCGTATGCCATCACTATCCATAAAAGCCAAGGGCTAAGTTTAAATAATACTCTCAGTGATATCGGGTCATCGACGTTTTCTTCTGGGCATACTTATGTAACACTTTCGAGGGTGACTGGTTTGATAGGGGTTCACCTTATTAATATTGACTTTTCAACAGTCAGCCATAGTTGAATATAATCGCTTAATAACTAAGTACCACCCTGATCTATCGCTTATTGCAAATAATAAGACAACAATAAAAAGAAACAAAGATAGGGAGTGGGATATAAAAAAGTTATAGCACGGGCGCAAGAAATGCAGCCTGAAAAAAAAAAAGAAGTAGAGCATCTTACAAAAAGAAATGAAATCCCATCAAAAACATTTCATGTAAACTATCGCCAAGAAACAAGCTCAAAACGCTTTTACTGTTAAAAAGTTATGAGATCTCATGTAGAGCCAAGCCCTTAACTCTATAAGGCCTAACTCTACAAATCCTACATCTTGATCAAAAAGTATGGCTTGGCCGTTTTGCGGTCGTCAAACAGACACTCCCATTTGTGTCATGCAATAGTGCCATGAAACGGCCAAGCCATACTTTATGATCAAGATGTAGGGTTTGTAGAGTTAGGGCTTGTAGAGTTAGGCCTTGTAGAGTTAAGGGCTTGGCTCTACATGAGATCTGATAACTTTTTAGGAGTAAAAGCGTTTTGAGCTTGTGTCTTGGCGATAGTTTACATGAAATGTTTTTGATGGGATCCATGTTTACAAAATGTGTGGCAGGCACATAGCTTTATTTAAAAATAAAGCGTTGCTTAGCAACGAAACGGATACTGCAATGCCTTGTGTATCCGTACGCACATGCGCGTGCAAACGCGCTGGGTACTTCCAAACTCGTAACAAAATTTTCAACCCAGTACTCACAACCAAAAATAATTATTCCGTTTCTAACTTCGACTAAATACGTTCCGATCTCTACACATTTCGGCTGATTGAGATAGTAATGATAGCAAAAAAAAAACTAAAAATATTTATCAATTATTTATTTTTGTGTTTTCTTATTAAACTTAGTATGGGAATCACAAAAAAAATTCAAGAATACATACAGGTATCTGTTACCAATATTGCAGTCTGGATAAATTACCCAATAATGTTAGGCAATAAAATGAACACGCCACAAAATTTTCGAGGGTTGAAAGTCGTAGACCGAGATTGGAAGCACCCAGCGTGTTCCCCCTCCTACGTCCCGCGAACCTATGAAAGGCCAACTTAACGGCGGCAAAGAATATAAACAAGCTATAGTACATACACCCTTTAAGGTTGTACCATAGGGGGTCAAAAATATATATTTTTTTAAATGTCAAAACTTTAACGGCCTGTATCTTCTAAACGGCTGGGATTAAACCCATGTTGATGGGTGTCTAAGAAAAGGTCTCGCCGAGATCTACCCCTCCCAAGTGTCAAAACTTTGACGGCCTGTATCTTCTAAACGGTAAGAGTTATACCCATGTTGATGGGTGTCAAAGAAAAGGTCTCGCCGAGATCTACCCCTCCCAAGTGCCAAAACTTTGACGGCCTGTATCTCCTAAACGGTAAGAGTTAGACCTATGTTGATGGATGTCTAAGAAAAGGTCTCGGTGAGATCTATCCCCCCAAGTGTCAAAACTTCAAAGGCTCGTATCTCCTAAACGGCTGAAGCTAGACCCATGTTGATGGTACTCTAACAAAAGGGCTTCACGAGATCTACCTAATGGTAAAATAAAAACAAAAAAAGACGTAAAAAAAAATTAAAAATTAAATTTCGCAAATTTTGATCGGCTATATCTCCCGAAAAGCTGGTGCTAGAGAAACCGGGTTTCGACTGTTGTAAATGGCTTGGCAAGGGCTACGTGCCACAATCAAAAAAAATTACATTTGACAGGTTTTTCCGAATTCTCGTTTAGACCTTTCAAATAACTGTTAAAACCTGTCAAATGTCAATTTTTTTTCCTCACTATGTTTTCCTTTACCGTTCAGAAAGTGGGAAGTACGTACTTACCAATAAGCAAATACGATGCGCATTATGTAAATTCCGAAAAACTCATTGGTGCATGCCCAACTGCGGATTGAACCTGGATCTCAAGATTGAGAGGCCAGCGTTAAGAAAGTAGTCATGTTTTCTGATGACGTCTCTGTTTTCTTTAGTTTCAGCGGTATGGTGAAGTAGATTTAGCAAACCTCATTTCCAACTCAGTTAGTATTGTAATAAATTGGTTTAGGTCACTTGGACTAAGTGCTAATGTAAGTAAAGCTAAAACGATTCTATAAAATAAAAAACGGCCAAGTGCGAGTCAGACTCGCATACCTAGGGTTCCGTATTGTGGTCGATAAATTTACTTTTGTCATTTTTTTTTCGTGAATTTCTCAACCGCTTTAATTTCCTGTAATCTTTACATAAACACATATTACCATAAAATTTATTGAAAAAGGCGTTACTTTGCGGAAGTCCATCATAAATTTGTAGATATATTAATAATTTGCAATATTCCGCTAAACACTCTTACCATGCTATTCAAAATGCAGACTCAAGCACCGCCCGCCCTCCCGCATAAAACATGCACAAGCAAAGCAAGCAGTACGAGCACAAAATAAAGCAATCTTAAATAACAAGCAAGAAAACTTATCAAAGTTTAGTTTGTTTAAAAGTTTTCTAGAAAATTAAAAAGTTTTTTTTTCGAGAGGTTTGTTTTTTGTATTATCTCATTTTAATTAATTTTAAATGAATCAATTTAGAGAGTTAGTTATTTTTCATTAATTACACTTTAATTTGACACCTTAATCTAGTAAATCGGTTAGGTAGTTATCGAGCTACATCACAGTATATTATACTGTAGCTGAACATTATAGGCCGGCCGCCATCTTTTTTACGTAATATCTACCTCTGAGAGTCTACTACCGCACTGTTGGTATAAAGGAGAATGTGCCTAACAAGTACACACCGGTAGAAGGTATGTCCGAGATGAGTCCTACGAAAATCGTTATTTGAGCACTTTTTTAGAATTGGGTCCCATACTAGAAAGTAAATTTAGCCATACATTAAGTATGTTAAGGAATAAAAAAGACAGGAACCATCTCCCGGAATGTGAACTACACTCGCAAGCTCGCAAGCGAGTAATATCGTGATGTAAACGACACGTAGCGCCATCTACAGTCGTCTGAAAGAACTAAAAACTTGTCTTTCCGCGTTTGGAGGACTGTCCGGGGCAGCGCGGCTTCAGCCGTTATAGATAGCCACTGATAGTTATTGGATTACTAATTTCACCTGTTACTATCGCCACTAACACGGCAAATAATAAAATTAAAATTTCTAGGACTTGGAAGTTGGGAATATATTTTTAATATTACAGAACCGGAGGAGCTGGAGGGTGAAAGTTACAGATTTCTTAATTTTCTTGTTGTTTGTGTGCTAGTCCTAACCTGCATACCAAATTTCAGCTTTCTAGGACTTCAGGAAGTACCCTAGAGTTTTGATGATCATCAGTGAGTGAGTGAGTGAGTGACGAAATTGACGTATTTTATATAATAATAACATTCAAAGTATAAAAGCTAGAGAACTTAAACTTATCGTGTTTAATAAGACTGCTTCCTACATCTTATCTTGAGAATTTGGGATCTCTAGCAGGGTTATTCCCAGGACTCCAAAATCCATTGTTCTCAAAAAAATAAAATTTCATACAGAGATTCCCATGACTCCAAAAATTAATTTGTAAAAATTATTAATTTCTCACCGGCTCCAAAAGCCATCATGTACAGTCACATTGTACATAAATAACAAATTCGAGTAGAAGCTTATAAATATACTACAGCACTACGAAGCGTTTCTTTTCTTGTACTTAAGGCGATTACCATCGCCAAATTAGCAGCTCGATATTTGTCACTACAAATATCAACGGAAACGACATTGAAATAACGTTCATATCAGCGCGCAATGCATAGTGGCTGTTACGACGCTCGCTGCGTCCTTGAGAGGGCGAAATAGGCGAAAATTATACTTTTCACTTGGACGTGATTACTCGATTGAATAATCTTATGTTATATTTATAGCTATAAAGTTTATCTATTTATCAAAGCATAGATGAATTCAATCGGCCAAGCCACTCAGGAGCAGTAGGGAATTTGAGGTCAAAAAACATCATTCAGTAAAAAAAAAAAAACATGTAGAAGTTTTGGTGGTATGAAAAAAGAAAATGTTGCATATGTTGTCTAAGAGTTGATTATTTATAATAAATTTTTTCATTATTTTTGGTGTGGCCATAAAAGAGGAGTAGGCTTTAGAAAGTACCCATTTGGCAACAGTAAGGCCCTTAATGAGAAAAACCGCAATGAGGGCGCCAATTACGACATAGTAAACTGATGCACCATCTTAAAATATATAAAAGCGTAGATGGATAAATAATTAAAATATTGATATAGTCTATATTAAAATATTTATAAAAGAATCACAGCTAAACACAGTTTCTATTGTTGAGGACATGTTTTATCAAAGTTAATCAGCCTTAAAATAATAAATAACCACAATTTAAAAAAAAACGCTTTACAAAAATTTTAAACAGAACGCTATAAGGGTTTCACTGACATGGGTCTTTTAGTAAAACTATGTGTTCGTCCTGTTCTACATATATGTACAGTTAATCTTTTGGAGCCGACGAGACTAAAATTATGACAATAATAAATATTAAATTGAATTTTTGGAGCCGTGGGAAGAAATTTTTGGAGCTCTGGGAATAACCCCTCTAGCATTATCCAGACCGAAGCTATGAGGGTTCGAAAATATGACGAAACGCTTCGAGAAAAGGAACGTAGGTAGTGCCCGCTTCCTTCGGTTCGTCTTGGCGCAAATAGCTGTTTGTTTTCCTTAAATAAATAAATAAATAATTATTTGTACTGGTGTGAAGTCTAAGAGTCATGAGTATTGTACTAAAACCTGCAACACTAATTACTGCTCACACTGAACTCCATCGACCCGAATAACAACCCACTTACAACCTACATAGTTTAACGTTTGGTGCTTAATAGAAATGATTTTAACAGATATATGGCCAGAGTGTGATCGTCAGATTAGAACCTTACGTTGCGCCTTAAGTAGTAACCCAAATTCTTTAGAAGCGATTCAGAGATGAAGATAGCTAACAAACCCTTATTAATAGTCCTGTTCTAAAATATAACTTATCTTTCACGTGCTAAGTAAATTGGACATAAAATAATTAAAACCAAATTCGTAGATTTAGATAGTAAAATCAGAGAATATAAAGTATTGGTAAAATGTTCAGATTAGAAATTTCACTGTTTGTCAGTTAAGCCAATATATGAAAGTCATAGAGATAAATAGCACTTTGTAAACAATTCTAGATGTAAAATTCATTAATGTTTCAAATAATAAAAAGGTGAATAAAATCTCTGTAGCAATTCTGCGCCAGTCAGCCTCTTAAGAGGCTATGTGAATTTACTATGTTAGACTATACCCGTTACTTAAGATGATACATCACATTCATATTTTGTTTGTTTATGTTATGAATAAAATGCATTATTATTATTTTTTTTTAATAACCACTACCAGTAATTGGGGATGGATGAGGTGAGGTATTTCTGAGTTTGAAATTTAATAATTTATTGATGATCAAAGCTGAATAGTATTCTAACTGCTGACCTTTATGTATGTTGTAGAACTTATTACTCGATAGATACTTCTATACGAAAATTACTTATTTAGCTGGTAATCTTCGAATAAGTCCATAGGACAGTGAGTAAAATTCTCACATCTGTGATTATCTGGTCAATAAAATAGAGACTCAAAGAAAGCCATATTGGCAACTTCTCAGAAGTACCTTCCCTTGGATGTGGAATACCCCCGTGACTTTTTTTTGTGTATACTTTTTTTTTTGAATTCTAAATTTAAGATTTATTTATTTATTTTTAATTTTACGCGCCTATGTTGGTTCCCTGACTACACAGCTCTGGTAAAGAACCAACAAGAAATCCAGAGCGTCCCTACCATCATAGTAACCAAAACTACAAATGACACAAATAATCCAACAGAATGATTTCAGATTTCTAACTTATGGCTATCTTGTGTTTCTGTACCAAATATATTTTATTTGTTCTTATGTCATTGGTAAGCTAAACTACCCCATTTCAGTGTATAGTTAGCTTGTGGCTGAATTTTGCCTGACAAAAGAACAAGTACATCTATACAAATACACCAAATGCTACCAATTATATACTTGAGTAACAAATATTGAAATCACTCGTGTTGCACCATGCCCCATTCAAAGATTCAGTCTCTTAACAGATCTACTCAAATAGTGACTGACAGTTAAAATTAATTTCTTAGATACTGCTGGTAATACTCAACTTAAAGTTGCTATGTCAATTTGACAAAACTATCTAGTAAAAAACTTAGACTTTCATATTCAGCGTACAGTCGTTCTGTTTACTATTCAATAGAGAATTTCTATCAAGTCAAAATTGCAAGTTGTTTCAGTAATAAACTTCTCTAATACAATCGTCTTTGTTGTATTTAATGCAAGTCAGATAAGTACAAATTTCTACCAGGTTGGAATTTTACCCATTTTCTAAAAATCTCCAAGTTTCAGTAAGGTTTTTACATAATAAGTCTCAAATATATTAAAACTTTTGAATACAATAAATTAGGCTTTCATCCCTCATTTCATGTAGGAAAGTTTACTTTAAAAATCATTGATTTTCTAGTAATATGAAACTACTGTGACTTTCATCCTTAACAGTATTGCAGTTATTTATGTAGTCAATTTTATAACTACACTCAGTAGAATAATTTCAATATATTTTGAAAGAGAAATCTGCTCTAGGTAATGTAGTATTAAAAATACTAATAGAACTTTGTTTTTGTTCTAAAGATGTATTCATTTAATTCCATTGACGAAGAACAACTTTTACTACCCCATATTTGGTGTATAGTGTCAGTTAAGGCTTTTATTTTGCCAGACAAGGGAAAGCATTTATGCAAACAAATACATCATGTTATGTACTTCAAGTTTATTGAACATTTATAAGAATTGAAATTATTCTCTTGAATAAAGATTTCCCGAACTATTTTCACGGTAATTAGTTTATTAGTTACTTACTCAATTGAGTAATAAAAGAAAATCCGAAACATTCTATATTTCATCTAGGTTCTACTCTGTATCAATGCAGTCATTTCGACAAGGGAGTAAGTAAGTAAATACTGACTAAAAGGTTCGTCAGTCTGCTATACTCTATTTTGGATTCTTATATACCAAACTATTTATTAGGCATATTTTGTGCCAAACTCAAGTCTCTTTATTTCTTGAAAGAAATACCTAAGTAAATACAATATTTTAAGAGATAATTAAGTGATGAAACTTATGTTTCCTATCATTTCATATTTATTGCCAATATTAAAGCCCTATGCCCTAGCATTCAAAACTAGTGTTCTGTGGGCATATAAAACCCTCTTAGATAAACAATGAAACTATTTCAGTATCAAAGCCCTATGCCCTTACATTCAAAATTGGACTTATAAAGCCCTCTCAAATAAACAATGAAACTATTTCAATATCAAAGCCCTATGTCCTTACATTCAAAATTGGACTTATAAAGCCCTCTCAGATAAGTAAACAATGCAACTATTTGTCAAACAAACTAGTCAACAACAACCTATTCCTGAACCACTAACTCTAATTTTCAGAGGTCCCTATCTACTTGAAAACTTGTAACCTATCATAATTGAATTTATTGACCTATTTTCCCTGAACAATGAAGAAAGTTACCTGAAACCTCCCACTATGCATAATTTCTAAAAAAACCTATTAATGTCCTAACAATAGACTTGAATTTTTGGAATTTACCTACCTAACATTTGGCCCTAAAATCAAATGTTCCTAGGCTTTTAAATGTGTGAATTTTCAAAGCTAGAGGTCCGTCACCTCACATTTACAATTAAACGTGTGTGTGGTTGTATATTGTGCTAGCAAACACCATACAACCCCTCAACTAATCGACAGAAAGAAGTGAGGCAAGTTGAAACCTCTCTGTGTGCCTAACACCCTAAAACTTTGCCCTACTCAGACAGGGGGTGATACAGTAGGTAAAAAGGACGTCACCCCGCTGGCTGGGATAGCCTATATGATCATGTGTATATATAAATATATAGATATGAGACCATGACCAGCTCAGTCAGATGACAAAGGACAGAACAAATCGCAGCCTCTTCACGGCTCGGACGCTTTGCCATAAACATCGCCTTTCATGGAGGATGTGTTTCCAGTATGTAAAACTGGCGCAAGGCCATCCCAGACGCTTGCTTCCCTCCAGAGGAGGTTAAAACTAGACTCTGTCGTTCACACCAGTAGGTGACCCGAGCCTTAATCCAGTGCGACTTCCGCTCTGTAAGATCCCTGCCTGACTCTTCAAGATTTCCCAGCGACTAGCCCTATGCCACTACCCTGGTACATCTTCCCGTTTCCACGTCCGGCATTACTAAGAAGAGACCATACTCCCTTCCCTCCCCATCAACCCCTGAATCGACCTATGCACTATTACATTATTTAGGTACGTACTTTAATTTCGGAACTTGAAAAGACGATTATCGAACCCTTTACATAACGCGGAATCTAGCTCGTTCGCTCGTTCACCCTACACGAATTCAAACGCGTTTGTGTCAATCGCCGAGTCGGAAAAGTCAAAAACTATTGACCATAACCGAATCAATTTACGAAAAAAAAAGGGCATTCCGCCACCTAAAAGCTAACGCGAACGCGAAAAGGTCCCGAGACCTAACGAACAGATAGATTGACACATTCCGTATTTTAATCGCAAATTCCGAAAACAAAATCACTATTAAAACAAACAAAAACTTCCCCAAACAAACTCAAAAATGAACTACACCTTTAAGACTTCTTGCAGCACTTCCACTGACGGCGGTGTAAAATTGAATGAGCTCCCACCCTACATTTCACCCATTTATATACTAAGTGTGATATCAGCGTTATCAGTGCTATCGGCGTAAACGGTGCTAACGGTGTTATGTGCGCTTTCGTGCAGAACGAACAAAAGTGAGACAACCAAACAAGAGTAATAGAGATGGCAACATAACAACAAAACATGGCAACAGCATATACTCGGCGTAAGCAGGACAGGACAAAAATATACAAGTAAGAGTGAAAGAGATAGACACATGGTGACAAGCCTAAGGCGTCATCTAGTCTACGTGGCAACAACTTGGCAGTTGCGTGACAACAACAGCTAATTTAGGGTTCACGCATAATTGGAAACCATAATGTTTGAAATTGAAAGTTTATTCTTAATTCCTTCCATATTGGACCGATTGTTTGGGCCGGTGGTTGAGTTTACTGTATTTATCATTTAAAATCAGTTATTCTACGCGATCGATTTCAATTTGCTTTATTTATTTCAACGTGATTTATTTGATTACATACAACAATCTTCCTGCCCATTATCATAACATTTATTTGTGAATTGAGACGTGAACAGATGAGGTACGATCTGTCACAGCGCTTTCCCCAAAATTTACGCAGATTAGCAAGCCTTAAACGAAGGAAATTTTCTCTCCCATCATTCACAAATACACGATAACAATGTTCACTCTGATATTAATTTATTATCACCTTTCTCCCAGACCGTTCACGTGTGGTGTGTGTTTATACCTAGTAGTTAATCAAAACTTAACCGATTGAGACTCCAAACCATTGCTTAATTGTTCACGAATAATCTGTCCGTCAAACAAGGAGATCTGAAATTCCCAGAGAGATCGTTTGTGAGACGACCTTGTCCTAGTGACACCGCAAAGATTTTCTAGACAAATTCTATTTTTTCAATTTAAGTAGACACGCTTTGCGCCTCTTTCATAAACCAAGATCACTTTAATAGCTATCCATACAGATACCCAAATGAGCAATTGTTCAGCTTGGAATCTCTCCCAGCATTAAATTCTTACCAACTATTCGGAGAATGCATAGTGTTGCCGAAGATAGCATTAGCTGCGTGTAGAGTTAAACCTTTAAGTATCACAGTATATACTGTCCTTTAGTCTTTAAGACTCTAACCTAACACCAATTCAACTTAAAAGTTTATGTGTAGTATAGAGTCTCCAGGATATGATGACAATAAATTTAAGTCCACACCTTCGAACTGTTGTCTTGTTAGGGCCCTTTTTTGTTGTCAACGTCATAGTCATATGTCAAAGTCGTTTCATTCCATTCCTTCCACCGACACACTCTGACTTCCTCATCCGCTCTTACAATTTCCCTAACAAGCCACCAGCCCTACAAATATGAACATATTTAATTTTAATTACCTCCATTTAACATGACTATCTTTTAAATACCACCATTACCTTTTAATACCTCCTTAACCTTTTTAATACCACCTTTACCTTTTTAACACCACCTTTATGTACCTTTTAAAACTAACTTAAAATATAACTTATTTTAAATTTACTCAAAGCCCTTTTAAACGCCAAAATGCAAGCATTCGCTGATTGTCAACTACGCTTACACTCATGAGTGCATATCTACACAAAGCTAATTACGCAGAGTGCAAGACACGTAAAGTGTCATATACGCCAATTGTCAACATTGGCAAATATGCCCATTCACAATTACATAAAGAATAAAAAATAAAATATATCTTATTTTAAATGTACGCAAAGTCCTTTTAAACGCCAAAATGCAAGCATTCGCTGATTTTCAACTACGTTTACACTCATGAGTGCATATCTACACAAAGTTAATTACGCAGAGTGCTAGACACGTAAAGTGTCATATACGCCAATTGTCAACATTGGCAAATATGCCCATTCACAATTGCATAAAGAATAACCATATCTAAATAAATTCGGTATTTATTATCATGTTCCTCCCAGAATGAATATGTGTGGTGTAATTTTTATACCAAACGGTTAATCAAAAATTAAATCAGTTGAAATTCTAATCTATAGGTTTATTAACTACAGATAAATATCCATCAAACAAGGAGAACTCAATCCTTCAAAGAAGTTAGTTGTGATTTAACTCTACCCTAGTGGTAACACAACAACCTTCTAGCCAAATTCTATTTTTTCAATTTGAACAATAGATGTGCCTTTGTGTCTCTTTCTTGAATCGAGATCACTTTAATAGCTCTCAAGATAAGTACCCAAATAACTAATTCCCCAGTCTAGAATCTCTTCCAATGTTAAATTCTAATCAACCATTCGGAGAATGTATAGTTGCCGAGGAAATATGCATTAGCTGCGTGTGTAGTGAAACTATTTAGAATCGCAGTTTATACTGCTAATTAGTCAAGACGACTCTAACCTAACTCCTTTTCAACTAAATAGTTTGTTGTGTAGTGTAATGTCTCCAGGATAACACGACAATAAACATGAGTCCACATTCCTGAAACTGTTGTCTCGCTAGAGCCCTTTTCTTTGTCAAAGACAAAGTTAATTGTCATGGTCGTATCTTTCTATCTCTTCCACCGACAACATACTTCCTTCCTCATTCTCTCTAACACTTTCTCTAACGAACCACCAGCTCAACAAATATGGACAAATCTAAATGATTTAAGTACCTCTTATTTAAAATATTATCTTTTAATACCTCTTAAGCTAATACCTTTTGAGCTAACTTATAAACTTACTTATAACATAACTAACTACCACTAATTAAAATAAAACCCAAATTAATTTCTATAATTTAATATATTTTTTTTTTATTTCAATAAGACAACGAGAAATTGGAATAAACTGCTTTTAATAAACTTCCGAATATTTTTACATTTCATTTCTTAATAAATTAATTTATTAAAATACGATCTTGTACTTTTTTATTTTTATTTAATTTACTATCAATTGACAAAGCATTTACACAGTCAACATATTAAAATTTCATAAATTTTTAATTTTCTTCTCTACTTCCCCCCAATCTTAAATTTTCTCTTCTCTACTTTCCCCCAATCTTACTTCCCTTTGTACTTAATAAGTAAGTTCTTCCTCATCTACCTGTAAAATATAAAACTTCATCAGTGGCGTACTGTCTACTTCCTTTTCCATTTGTCCTTAAATATTTCATTAAATAAAACAAGACTTTTTTGTAATTAAATAGATTTTATTTAATTCCTTAAAGTAAAATTCTAACTACCACTGAAAGTCATTAACAGTTTTTTTTTTTTCCATTTAATTATCAAAAACTGTCTAATTTTTAATGACCGAAGGTATTATTTCCCTGCAAGTAAACAAAAATAGTAAATACTATAATTAATATTGACAACCCTACAAATTATAACCAGAAGATGCTAAATTATTTAAAATATTTTTAAGTTATTCTAGTTTTTACTAACAGTAGCAATGATTACTTTAAAATATCATTCTAATGAATTCAGTAGGTATCGTCAGGGAACCTGACTTTCATAGACTAAACCTTTAAATTTCGCAACCGATTACTTCAAGCTATATAAACTAAAGTGTAGGTTGTTCAGTTATACTTCGTTCACAAGATATATATAATTTAATTGGGCCCTCAGCTTCATAAAAGCATACTAGCACATAGGCACTAGTTGCATGTACAGCCCAAATCTAGTAAATAAATGCTGACGTCACGCACGCGTCCTATGCGAAATCAAATGTAAAATAAAGGCTATCATACCAAACATAAATATTATATTTTTAATACAACATCTACATAAATAAAACAACCTATACGAATAAGAAGATAGTATAAAAACACAAAAAATGAATTCGGAATACGTTAGCGTCACTAGAGATTCGAACTTCCGGTTTCCTACTTCCTAGGTGACCATTCAACCACTCGGCCACAGAGACATTTGATTATTGGTGTGAAAATAACATACAATATCCACCAGTCAGATTAAAACACTACCTAATTTACTTTTATTTCTTTTTGTTCTCTAAAAATTAAAAGTTAAGCTAGCCAATATTTATAAGATATATTTATCTACTTTCACTTTAAGAAAAACTTCTAGATCAATAGATTTTTGCATTTATCAAAGTACAACAAAGATAATTTATAGTACAACTCAGTTCTCGATCTAACCCTTCAACACATAAGTTGCGATCCTCGTGAGTTCGCCATCCAGATCTTCAATTAATATAAATTGTTCTTCACTGTCTACATATATTAAAGATACTAATTACGCAACCCTGAAATACCCTGAAGTTATCGTCCAAGACTATAACCAAACCAACACGCAATCTATAACCTTTTCTACAGTACTATTAACACGTCGATCCCTTGTCGTACTACTAATTTACTTCTTTCTCTTGTAAGTATGAAAAGTTTACTTCCCCTTAATAAAATAAAGTTTTGACGGTATTATTTATTTTCTATTTGAAACAACGTACTTACATATCTCACCTAACAATAAACTTTTTCCCTCAATTTTTATCAGAAATCATTATTTTGGACCATCAATAAATCAGCAAAACCTCTTAATTTTATATTACTCTTTTTGTACTAAATCCTCACTTCGGTAGGCACCCGATTTTCTACTAATAGCTTATTCCCATTTTAAATTTACACTTACAAATTCTTATTTGATTTATCAACACTGTTACTTTTCATACTGGACCCTCTAATAGAAAGTGAAACTTTACATACAGAACCCTGATTCTATTACCCATTACCAATTCATTCTTCATCCCATATCAATTATTTGTAAAATACAAAGTCCACACATTATAGGTAGGTATTTACTTTGTGTATGATGACAATAGTACATTAATTAAATTTAAATATTTTTTTAACTACTATACTATATTTAACCTTTCCCCATTCTCAACTAACTAAAATAAATACTATTTTCCATAATTGTTTCTTTGGTACTGACATAATATTAATTGTAACTCCTTCTCAAAATTTGGCATGAAAACCTACGCAACTTACACCTGCTCAATCTCTAATATATACAATACACTCATACAGTACATACTACAAATACCGCCTTAGACAACACCCCCATATTTACTTTGAAAATAACCAAAAAGAAAACAATTATTTAAATAAAACAGCTTTAGTTTATTTACCTATGTAACTGTCAACCTTAAGTTTGAAAACCAATCGTCGGAACCCATGCATCTACTTATGTTTTCACAAAGGATCCCCAAAACTGCCTAATGAAGAAGGTGGTCTATGCTTACAAAGCAAGACAATACATCTAAACCTCGCGCACAGATCCCTGCCTATGCGAATCGATAATTAACCATAAAAAATAAAAATACAATAAATAGACATATCACACACTAATATGTTTATTACGTACAATAAATTTCCAATTATTTTTAGATAACCGTCGTCTATATTTTACACGTCTAAATATTTGTAACTCACTCATCAACATTTGTACTAGGTACCTACTGAACGAAATTCCATGTGGTTCTCGCCATGATTTATCCAGAATTCTAAATCAATATAAGATAATATATTTAGTGTAAATAAACAAACTCCAACATTAATAAAATTCTCTTGTTATATTGAAATTCGACATTTGACGGTCACCCCCCTTACTATCTCCCGTCATAACATTTTTCTAAACATTAAATAAAGTAAATATCCTTGAATGTTATGTAATTAATTTCAACACAAATGAAACCATAAATAAAGCCAGTAGTTTAGACTACAAACTGTTTGGCAAGTAGCAAATCTCGAAATGACTTTACTTGCAAAGCTAACATAAATCTGTAGTAATAAGAACAATTAATATAATCATTTGATAAAAGGAATTTGGAACATTTTTAACTCGTCATGAAACATAATGTATTAACGCCATCTATAAATTTATTCCGGTACCAACTACCTAACTTCTTGTTACGCTTGTTCGTCAATAAGTGTCCCAATTTTGACGACCCAAAAAGTTCCTAGTTCATGCACTAGATGGAACTGCTAGTATTTTAATGGAAAATAAACAACTGTAGATACCTAAGTATTTAATAATAACTCAACTCCATACTACAACCATCGACATAAAGAAGAAATATACTACACTTGTCATTCTTATATCGTCAACTGAATATCGAGCTTGTTGCTTGATCAAAACACCGGCGGCGAAAGACAGAGATAAAGCGACGAGTTTCGACGGTAGCGCAAACGAGACAAACGTATAAAGCAGGACGGTTGTATGAACTAGGTTTTGCAGGATCACACACATGAACGGGTAAGTACTATATCTTCTCATTTTGTGTTTCTATCTAAGAACTAGGAATATGACAAACAATTTTACAGAAACCCATGTGACACATCAACACATCGAACAATGTTACAAAGTTTAACCTACACACTGATTCAACTTACTTCGGTAATTTTCTACTTTCCCCATTCCTTTTAAGCATTACGATCCTCTTGTACGCTCACTAGCCACTACTTTAAACGCTATCTGTCTAAACAATCAAACATTCGAAATTAATATAAAGTTGGGGTACACAATCATTAACTCTCTCATAATTTAAATTTAACTGACATAAGTGCAAATTGAATTAATTTATTGATTTGGTTTTGTTATTTATACCATAAACCTTTTAATAAATCCAGCTTTTAAATAATTTCTACCCACGTCCAAACGCAAACCCAGCGTACAATGATCATTGTCTCCAAAACGGAACAGACCCTGTGGTTACATTCATCAATATACTCTATGGTTATATTCTACATTTCGGTTTAGCTCTTTATACAGAAACATAAAAACTAAAATAACATGAAATACAACTAAAATAAAACCTTACAAATTTACTTATAAAACTAAAATGTCTCCTAAAGTAAAATCAAATTATGTAGAAAATGTTTGCTATATATGAACAGCTTTAATATATCTAGCGCTTTAAAAATCTCGCTAACCTGTGACAAACTCTTACATACCAAACAAAACAAATTCAAACTGAAGCTGACAGACGCCATTTGCTCAGTGACGGACGCTTTCTTTAATTTAAAATTAAATTCCATGACGGACCTACCGCAAAAGAAGCTTCACTTAGAAGATACCGAAAACAAAATCGAAAATGATCCATGAGCATATCTACTGTAACTCGGACGCAAAATTATTTCACAAGAAAGGTATGTACCGCTTTTACAAACGTAAACATTTCCAGTTGGATTCTACTTCGAAATTATTAGATTTACACTTAATTATTACACGAAAACGAAGCTTTTCATGCGATAGTCGTTGTTTCTAAGAGCCAACAAGCATTAAAATTCTTGAATTATCTTCGTACAAATATAAACTTTCATCACCATAAACAAACATTTCATAAACCTTTTCATTTACTTACAGATGTCGGTCACACTGTCGATAAAAGGGCAAGACACCGGACTTGCCTTACGGAGTTCTCTACAACATACTTAACTTCTGAAGAATTGTACAAAGTTGGAGCACTACCTATAACCTGGATGGACAGAATCTTCCCATAGTTCCGTGTAAAAGTGATATGTTACCATCTACCGTACGTCTAACAGGCTTCACGCATACAAGGTACCTATATACTTCGACTTACTTTCAAAGTTAAATCCAATTCATCAATCATTAGGTTCCCGTTTAATTATACTAAAGTCCCATAGCCCCGCAATACATGTGATAACCTCTGTAGTTCCATACAGTACATACATATACTCATGCCTGTCTCCCAGAGGGGTAGGCCTTTCATACATTAGTTGTTAATTAATGACCATTGTAATTCTCTTCAAGGTCAATAAAACAGTTGGCCGTAGGTCTTACTTGAAAAACCATGTTGCAAAGCACCAAATCGGTAGATATGTAATTTTTACTAACACTACTGTGTTGGCAGAATAACTTTCTCTTTAATTTTATAGCCTCATAGATTATATCACATCTGTTAATGAACCTACTTCACCCCTACTAACTTGTGTCAATCTTTGTATTTGAATACTTGACTCCATAAACTAAGCAAAATACAATACATAACCTTTGTCAAAATATTGTTGGCCCTTAATACTGGTACGTTCATTGAAAGACCCTGAATTAAGAATTTAGCCCGCTGTACTAAGCAAAAGCTAGAGATAAAGTATTATAATAATTGACTCATTTTATTTTCCAGATTTTGGATCCGTTATTGATGTCCCTAAATCTTCAACCAAGACGGAGACTGTACGTCAGTACTGGAGTACTTCCCCTGACACCTAAGACAAGTGACGCAGTCAATGGAACCGTCAGAAGTTAACTTTCCTATCAAAGAAGCTAATGTTTACCTTGATCATTGTTGACAAATTTACATTGTCTTCGTCCACGGGACCAAATTTACAATATACTGTTTACCTCTTATAAATATAAATATTTATCTATCGTAACACTCTAAATCACTTCTCCTATTTACACGAACAGCAAATTGTACCCAAAACTGGGTGACATTTCTGTATCAAACCATTTCTAAAAGCACCAAATTACTTAAAATAAGCCCAAAATACCTATACTGGTCACGGTTACCCATATTGTACTAAAACCTGCAACACTAATTACTGCTCACACTGAACTCCATCGACCCGAATAACAACCCACTTACAACCTACATAGTTTAACGTTTGGTGCTTAATAGAAATGATTTTAACAGATATATGGCCAGAGTGTGATCGTCAGATTAGAACCTTACGTTGCGCCTTAAGTAGTAACCCAAATTCTTTAGAAGCGATTCAGAGATGAAGATAGCTAACAAACCCTTATTAATAGTCCTGTTCTAAAATATAACTTATCTTTCACGTGCTAAGTAAATTGGACATAAAATAATTAAAACCAAATTCGTAGATTTAGATAGTAAAATCAGAGAATATAAAGTATTGGTAAAATGTTCAGATTAGAAATTTCACTGTTTGTCAGTTAAGCCAATATATGAAAGTCATAGAGATAAATAGCACTTTGTAAACAATTCTAGATGTAAAATTCATTAATGTTTCAAATAATAAAAAGGTGAATAAAATCTCTGTAGCACTTCTGCGCCAGTCAGCCTCTTAAGAGGCTATGTGAATTTACTATGTTAGACTATACCCGTTACTTAAGATGATACATCACATTCATATTTTGTTTGTTTATGTTATGAATAAAATGCATTATTATTATTTTTTTTTAATAACCACTACCAGTAATTGGGGATGGATGAGGTGAGGTATTTCTGAGTTTGAAATTTAATAATTTATTGATGATCAAAGCTGAATAGTATTCTAACAGCTGACCTTTATGTATGTTGTAGAACTTATTACTCGATAGATACTTCTATACGAAAATTACTTATTTAGCTGGTAATCTTCGAATAAGTCCATAGGACAGTGAGTAAAATTCTCACATCTGTGATTATCTGGTCAATAAAATAGAGACTCAAAGAAAGCCATATTGGCAACTTCTCAGAAGTACCTTCCCTTGGATGTGGAATACCCCCGTGACTTTTTTTTGTGTATACTTTTTTTTTTGAATTCTAAATTTAAGATTTATTTATTTATTTTTAATTTTACGCGCCTATGTTGGTTCCCTGACTACACAGCTCTGGTAAAGAACCAACAAGAAATCCAGAGCGTCCCTACCATCATAGTAACCAAAACTACAAATGACACAAATAATCCAACAGAATGATTTCAGATTTCTAACTTATGGCTATCTTGTGTTTCTGTACCAAATATATTTTATTTGTTCTTATGTCATTGGTAAGCTAAACTACCCCATTTCAGTGTATAGTTAGCTTGTGGCTGAATTTTGCCTGACAAAAGAACAAGTACATCTATACAAATACACCAAATGCTACCAATTATATACTTGAGTAACAAATATTGAAATCACTCGTGTTGCACCATGCCCCATTCAAAGATTCAGTCTCTTAACAGATCTACTCAAATAGTGACTGACAGTTAAAATTAATTTCTTAGATACTGCTGGTAATACTCAACTTAAAGTTGCTATGTCAATTTGACAAAACTATCTAGTAAAAAACTTAGACTTTCATATTCAGCGTACAGTCGTTCTGTTTACTATTCAATAGAGAATTTCTATCAAGTCAAAATTGCAAGTTGTTTCAGTAATAAACTTCTCTAATACAATCGTCTTTGTTGTATTTAATGCAAGTCAGATAAGTACAAATTTCTACCAGGTTGGAATTTTACCCATTTTCTAAAAATCTCCAAGTTTCAGTAAGGTTTTTACATAATAAGTCTCAAATATATTAAAACTTTTGAATACAATAAATTAGGCTTTCATCCCTCATTTCATGTAGGAAAGTTTACTTTAAAAATCATTGATTTTCTAGTAATATGAAACTACTGTGACTTTCATCCTTAACAGTATTGCAGTTATTTATGTAGTCAATTTTATAACTACACTCAGTAGAATAATTTCAATATATTTTGAAAGAGAAATCTGCTCTAGGTAATGTAGTATTAAAAATACTAATAGAACTTTGTTTTTGTTCTAAAGATGTATTCATTTAATTCCATTGACGAAGAACAACTTTTACTACCCCATATTTGGTGTATAGTATCAGTTAAGGCTTTTATTTTGCCAGACAAGGGAAAGCATTTATGCAAACAAATACATCATGTTATGTACTTCAAGTTTATTGAACATTTATAAGAATTGAAATTATTCTCTTGAATAAAGATTTCCCGAACTATTTTCACGGTAATTAGTTTATTAGTTACTTACTCAATTGAGTAATAAAAGAAAATCCGAAACATTCTATATTTCATCTAGGTTCTACTCTGTATCAATGCAGTCATTTCGACAAGGGAGTAAGTAAGTAAATACTGACTAAAAGGTTCGTCAGTCTGCTATACTCTATTTTGGATTCTTATATACCAAACTATTTATTAGGCATATTTTGTGCCAAACTCAAGTCTCTTTATTTCTTGAAAGAAATACCTAAGTAAATACAATATTTTAAGAGATAATTAAGTGATGAAACTTATGTTTCCTATCATTTCATATTTATTGCCAATATTAAAGCCCTATGCCCTAGCATTCAAAACTAGTGTTCTGTGGGCATATAAAACCCTCTTAGATAAACAATGAAACTATTTCAGTATCAAAGCCCTATGCCCTTACATTCAAAATTGGACTTATAAAGCCCTCTCAAATAAACAATGAAACTATTTCAATATCAAAGCCCTATGTCCTTACATTCAAAATTGGACTTATAAAGCCCTCTCAGATAAGTAAACAATGCAACTATTTGTCAAACAAACTAGTCAACAACAACCTATTCCTGAACCACTAACTCTAATTTTCAGAGGTCCCTATCTACTTGAAAACTTGTAACCTATCATAATTGAATTTATTGACCTATTTTCCCTGAACAATGAAGAAAGTTACCTGAAACCTCCCACTATGCATAATTTCTAAAAAAACCTATTAATGTCCTAACAATAGACTTGAATTTTTGGAATTTACCTACCTAACATTTGGCCCTAAAATCAAATGTTCCTAGGCTTTTAAATGTGTGAATTTTCAAAGCTAGAGGTCCGTCACCTCACATTTACAATTAAACGTGTGTGTGGTTGTATATTGTGCTAGCAAACACCATACAACCCCTCAACTAATCGACAGAAAGAAGTGAGGCAAGTTGAAACCTCTCTGTGTGCCTAACACCCTAAAACTTTGCCCTACTCAGACAGGGGGTGATACAGTAGGTAAAAAGGACGTCACCCCGCTGGCTGGGATAGCCTATATGATCATGTGTATATATAAATATATAGATATGAGACCATGACCAGCTCAGTCAGATGACAAAGGACAGAACAAATCGCAGCCTCTTCACGGCTCGGACGCTTTGCCATAAACATCGCCTTTCATGGAGGATGTGTTTCCAGTATGTAAAACTGGCGCAAGGCCATCCCAGACGCTTGCTTCCCTCCAGAGGAGGTTAAAACTAGACTCTGTCGTTCACACCAGTAGGTGACCCGAGCCTTAATCCAGTGCGACTTCCGCTCTGTAAGATCCCTGCCTGACTCTTCAAGATTTCCCAGCGACTAGCCCTATGCCACTACCCTGGTACATCTTCCCGTTTCCACGTCCGGCATTACTAAGAAGAGACCATACTCCCTTCCATTGACCTAAAGGTGTGCCCTGAAATGAACCCTGAAAATAGAAAACTCTTTTTTGGGCAGTCGTGTACATACCTACATACATACATGAAAACATAACGCTTTTTTATGGGAAGTCATGTAAAAAAACAATCGTTATCATTATAATCATATTAATCTAGGTATGCAATTCAGTAGCGGAATCTCAATTCGGCTCGAAACTGGTGCTATAGGGCCTTTATGGATTTTTGTAGCAGTCGGATTGAATGCCAATTGTATCTTAAAAAATATGTACACAAATAGCGAAAGTGATTATTGTAAATTGCAAGTAACATAATTAAAATTGTATGTGTATATCGGTGTGGAACTGACTTATTACCATAAAAAAGAAATTAAGGATTCATATACGCACGTACAAGGTTACATCGCACACCTACGCAACGCGGCATTCATGTTCGCGCCAAACCCGAGTGAAGTTAGTACCAGCGAGACAGAGAGAAAAATATGAAAGAAATATATGATGTATGAAAGAGAGAGATATACTGACGTCCGAGGCGTCATAAAGTGTGGTGCCGGTTGTAGTTTGGGAAAATGTTTAGATGGGCATCTCCTTCCTTCTTGAACTCATTGCTCCCTTCCCTCCCCATCAACCCCTGAATCGACCTATGCACTATTACATTATTTAGGTACGTACTTTAATTTCGGAACTTGAAAAGACGATTATCGAACCCTTTACATAACGCGGAATCTAGCTCGTTCGCTCGTTCACCCTACACGAATTCAAACGCGTTTGTGTCAATCGCCGAGTCGGAAAAGTCAAAAACTATTGACCATAACCGAATCTATTTACGAAAAAAAAAGGGCATTCCGCCACCTAAAAGCTAACGCGAACGCGAAAAGGTCCCGAGACCTAACGAACAGATAGATTGACACATTCCGTATTTTAATCGCAAATTCCGAAAACAAAATCACTATTAAAACAAACAAAAACTTCCCCAAACAAACTCAAAAATGAACTACACCTTTAAGACTTCTTGCAGCACTTCCACTGACGGCATTGTAAAATTGAATGAGCTCCCACCCTACATTTCACCCATTTATATACTAAGTGTGATATCAGCGTTATCAGTGCTATCGGCGTAAACGGTGCTAACGGTGTTATGTGCGCTTTCGTGCAGAACGAACAAAAGTGAGACAACCAAACAAGAGTAATAGAGATGGCAACATAACAACAAAACATGGCAACAGCATATACTCGGCGTAAGCAGGACAGGACAAAAATATACAAGTAAGAGTGAAAGAGATAGACACATGGTGACAAGCCTAAGGCGTCATCTAGTCTACGTGGCAACAACTTGGCAGTTGCGTGACAACAACAGCTAATTTAGGGTTCACGCATAATTGGAAACCATAATGTTTGAAATTGAAAGTTTATTCTTAATTCCTTCCATATTGGACCGATTGTTTGGGCCGGTGGTTGAGTTTACTGTATTTATCATTTAAAATCAGTTATTCTACGCGATCGATTTCAATTTGCTTTATTTATTTCAACGTGATTTATTTGATTACATACAACAATCTTCCTGCCCATTATCATAACATTTATTTGTGAATTGAGACGTGAACAGATGAGGTACGATCTGTCACAGTATGTCATTATATTGATAATGATAATAATGGTATTAAAAGTAAAATTTTTAGGAATTCAAATTGATGAATATTTGAGTTGGAAATATAATACTGAGGTTCTGAAAGGCAAAATAAGCAGTTTTTGTTATACGCTAACACGTCTTTTTACTGTTGCTACAAAAAACTTACTGTTGCCTTCTTTCAATGTAAAATACTTTATGGTCTTGCTATATGGGCTAACAATATGTATATTGAAAAAATATTTCTACTCCAGAAGAGATGTATTAGAATTCTGGGGGGCCTCACGTCAGGTAAAGATTTATTCAATTTAAGATACACACCGTTACAGCACTGTATATTATAGAATTATTTTAAGATTTTTTATTAAAGATTTATTTAAAGATATGTTTGTGTTTGCATTCTGATATAAAGTAAGTAATTATGGATGTTGCTACGTAACGTAACCATAGACGAATACAACATAATGTAATAATAACATAAAACATATTACATAGTTTAACTAGAACAAATTAAATAATTATGTATGTTTGTATCGTAACATAACATTTTTTAATGTAGCAAGAACGCAATTTCAATTTGTGAGCTTCAGATTTAAAGAGGCCTATGGCCCATAAATAAATCTTCCGCGAGCGTCGCCTAGCTAAGAGAACGTATAAATTAACAAATATAAAGAAAGATAAAAGGGAACCACCACCACACAAAAGACAAGCCCACAAACACAAAGAAAATTGTACCATAATATGTTATCGGCAGAGAATATAAAGTATTACTACGTAAAGAAGCGACACTCACCTCCCCGCGCGAATTTAACGGCCCCCGCGGTCCCCCGCAAGTTAGTGGAAATCTGGAGTCAGGCAGAGCTCGATTACCACTCGTTTGCTGCGCGCGTGTTTTGTTACAAAGTTTTATCACGATACTGATTTTTAATCAGTATGGTGCGTTATTGCAGTGTTTATGGATGCCTGGAAAACTTTTTTTCAAAAATAAGAATTGCGTGATCAAACCTTACAATGTCGTTCAGTAACGCATTTGGAACAATAAAATCAGTATTTATAACTTTCCATGTTGTGACAAGTTTTCATTTTTTTTTCCAAAATTTATGTTTGAGTAGTTGTTAATTATGATGATCATTTATGCATACGAAACTATATAGGTACCTACTAAGCTTAGGCATACTATATATATATTTTACATAATGTGCATAGTATTGGCTAATAGGTACTTACCACTTGTGAACAGTGAAGGAAAACATAGTAAGGAAACCTGCATGCCCTAAAAAGAGTGTATTTGTGCCCGAAGAACGATGATAGGGCTCACCACCCATCACGTTCGGACGTAATATTTGCAGGTGAAACGCGGGTTTACCGAGTGTGGTTGGACTGTGACTTGCATTTCAAAGTTCACACTCGGAACACATCCGACACCCCCCGGGGCATTCAGGTCGTAACGATTTATACGATTTATACATATATAAGGTTAAATAACATTATTTGGCGAAACTCAAAACAAAGGTAGTACTAGTCTATATGGACAACTGTTTGTATGGGAGCTAAGCGAAATTCTTAACTTTTTTTCACTTCCTCCTGTACAAATTGCTCCGATCAGCTGACTCGTCCAGTATGGAAAGGTGAAAACGAATTTTAAGAATTTTTCACTATCCTATTAAAAAAAGTTATTCATATAGACATGTTCTACATATGTTTCAAACTTCGCCAACTAATTGAATTTAACCTTGTATATATTATATGTATATATATTATATATTGTATATATATATATTATATACCTTGTTCAAAGGAAAGTTTATGACTTTGAACAAGAACGAAGGTCCGATTTAGACCGAAAAAGGGACGACCTTAAGTCTCGGCCACCTGCGAACATCGCTTACAACTTCATGAATGGTGTGCTGACGTGCGCCCTATGTGGGCGTACATTTAATGCAAAAATTGGTTACGCGAGTCACTTGAGAGCACATCAGAGAGCTGGACAGCTTAGCTCTCAAACTTGACAGGAGTTAAGAAGCTGTCGCTGTGGCCGAGAACGGCTGTGAAGCTATATATGTATATATATATTATATACATATATTTTTTTAATACTGATTAATCCACGGGGAACCAGAAATTGGACTACGCTAAAATTTAGGAAGAGAATCACATAAGTTGCTGACTTATATTGTGTCCCTCTCGGGCGACGACGCTCAGACGATTGCTGCCAGCCCTAGACTAGCTCACGCACACACACAAGCGTGTGCGGACAAGCCAGATGCGCGCGTGAGAGTGTAGGTAAATAACTTGAGCCTTGACTATGAAGTGTCGGGGGTATGTTATCGGGGAAAGTTCCGCCGACCCTCCAACCGCTCGCAACAGAGCGGAAAGCTGCCCCGCGCAGCTCTCCCAGATCGTACCTACTTATCGGCGAAATGTTATCAAACTCGTTATTTTGTTAGATATAATATTACATTTTGCTAATCCATATTTGACCCTAATGCAAGGCATTTATTATGCAAGTTGGTTAACCGTTATCCAGATAAATTCCCAGCCAGACCAACAGGGAAGGGTGATAGGTTTAATGAACGATACAAATTTAATTTACAAGTTCCCCAAAGTAAAACTGTCGCATTTATTTACACGAACCACTAAGTATGCTGCAATTAAAGTGTTTAATTGACAACCTGATAATATAATCCCATCAAAACCATGAAATGTACAAAAATGTCAAGTCTCGTAACGCACTCCTTCCACCGTAAAAAGTTGTGAGATCTTATGTAAAGCCAAGTCTGTTATTTTAGTTTGTATGGAAGCACCTTTTTATTTTAGTTAGTATGGGAGATATTTCGTAATCAAATATAAGTACAAACTTGTAATTTTAGGGGAAAAGTAGGTTAAATAAGTACTCTCGGTAACTGAAATTTTAATCTAGCTTTACCCACAACGAAGATACAGGGGGGTTGAAAGTGCCGTGAGTTGCTTCGAGAAAAGGATGGTACGGCTGTTCTGCGGTTTTTTTTGCGAGACTTGGCAGATCTCTTTCAGGCCAAATATTTTTATTGAACTAAAACGTTACCTAAATTAAGTCTGTCCATGTAGCCTTAAGAAATTTTATAAATATGATGAATTACGTCATGATTAATTACTTGACGCAATACCTTTGCCTATACTGTTTTAATAATAAACTGTAATTAAAAGGTTTATTTTAAATACGAGTAGGCAAATCTTACAAAGGACGCTGAGCACAAATGTGCTCTATGACATTTTACCTTTTTAAAATTAGCGTTATTTACGTGTCAGATAACACGACCGGCAGGTACCCGGTCTTTCCACCGGTCGTACCACTGAACAAAATAAAACTAAACAGTGACCTAATTGTAACCTAATAGTTGTTAAAAGGTTCTGAAGAAAACTTCGAGGTACTATACAATTAAGTTTATTTAATTTTATCAAAACTAAAATCTAACATTCACAAGTTAAGGAAAGGTGTTCACGGAAAAAATTATCTTAGTTACAAGTGTTTGGCCAAGACCTTCATTTGGCAATTTCCTGCCAAGACATTACTAAGACCTTAAGTACCTTAAAATAGTTGTGTTAGGTACCGCCTTAACATCTGGTAGTAATATTACATTGGAATTAGTATTGCCAAGACATAAACAAACATTTAAGTGATAACTAGGTGGAATTGTTACCGCCTTATCCACAGGTAACTAGATTACATGGAATCTTGTGAAAATTACATTAAATAAAAAAACTTTAAAAGTAACAAAACTTGTAAACAAACAAGGGAAATAATTTTCTAAATAAAATCTAGCTCAGGGGAGCCGTAGATCCTACAAACAATAAATTTTGTCGAACATAATAATAATAATAAAATTCTTTATTGCACTAAAAATTGTACAGAAGGCGAACTTAATGCTATCTAGCATTGTCTTCCAGTTAACCTTTGGTGCTGTGGATCGTTATTGGGCAGTGCCGGGAAAGGTATCGTAGAAACAATACAGAATATACAGAATATATTATCGTAGAATAAATGACAGAGGCATTAAAATATTCATATAAACAAACGGAGCATAATATCTACATAATCTACATATAAAACAAATGTACTTACTATAAAATACAAATAATAAAAAATACATACATACATATATACAAATACATATTATTTAAATATAATATGCAATTAAGAGAAAGATTCAAAACTCATACAAGGATTGATAAAAGTAAATGAGCTATTAATTACTTTGCATATGTAAAAAGTGCTGCATGACTCTATTTTTAAAAACAGCTATTGATGAAGACTCTCGAATAATGAGTGGTAAGCTATTCCAAAGACGTATTGCGTAAATTGTGAATGAATTTGTAAACATGTCAGTTTTATGTGAGGGGGTGCACAAAAGTAAATGGTTCTCTGGGCGATGAACATACTCTTAAACCAAATCGTCTGGTACACCATTCAGTTCTACCAGGAAAGAAAAAATATTACAGAACATTAAATTTTACAGTTTGGATTATTCGGTGAAACAGGAAGAAGAATTTACCCTTGAATACTAATAGGACACATAACTTTGTGTCCTGAAAACATACCGTCCTAGGTATCTTAACTGTGTGTGGATAAAAGTAAAAAATTCCAACACCTACTTGAATCCTTCCATCAAACTCCACGGAAATGTCACGCCGTCCGCTGCCCCCTTCAAGGTCAACGATCCACGTCCACGCAGACAAAAGGAACTGCTTACTGCGTACACCACGCGGCGATCAAATCTCTGCCAGCAGGTAAATCTCGGAAACAAGAAGATCTTGACAAACACGAAGATCTCGTAAAAACAAAACACCCTGGAATTAGAAGAGAAAAAACAATATTAAAACCTTTACCACACGGAACAATGAGAACAAAATTCCGGTGACTCAAAATACAAAGAAAGCAATACATACCATGATCTGACGATTTCAGAACTCCCACCAACCCGACGAAAAAATTCCTTTTCTAAATTGTCCGAAAATAATCTTCCTGAAATACAAAACAAAATTATAAAACTATTCCACACAAATGAATAATTAACCAAATTTAAACACAAAAAACCCACCTAATATATCAAAAACACTAGTCCTGTTGGCACCTCCGCCATTTTCATTCGCCGTTGAACTAAGGAAACAACCAACACGGGTTTACTGCTACCAACCCAACCGACAAATGAACGAGAAACTCTCGGGCATCGCAGCAGTCGCGCGATTATCTCCATGTCTATAAAAGAGGGTAAAACGAAATTTCCATCAAGCCAAACTTCGCCGCGTAACTTTTTGTGATAAACAACCCTACAAAATTTGCAATGCTACATACGTTCGAACATGTTCTCTTTTTTCAAAGCAAAACAAAAGTAAGAGTTCTATTATAATAATAAAATAACTTGAAAATTAAATTACATACGTATTACACAATAAAATAAATAAATACAAATAAAAATTAATCAGTCTTCATTCAGTAACATAATCTTTTAGGTAACGAGGTGGCTTAATTAATCTTCTAGGTCTAATTTGGCTAGATTCTGGCTTATGTTCGGACGTATCAGATCTGATGTTTCTAGGCGGTGTTTGTTTGGGAGAACTGGGTCTTATATCTCTGGATGTTGTGGGGATTATATTAGCACTTTGAGAGCAGTTCATAGGAGTGTCATAGGATTGACCTATACCATTGTCACACACATTATTGACATCAGTACATCCTTCCGCTGTTTCATTGTCCCTTTCTTGGGTAGGTGGATGTAATAATTTACGACCCATTGGAATTTCCAACTTTGCTTCTGAGTTGTGATGAAAAGGTCTAATATGAGTTAGATCTCGTCTGTATGATACACCATTTACATCAACCACATAGGATCTGTCTGAAAGCCGTTCTAGTATTATACCTGGAGTCCAGAATCCGTTGATTTTTGGTTGCAGTTGTATGACTACAGATTGTCCAGCATACCACAAATCTTAACCACTGTCAATTGTTTTGTTAATCAGCTTCTTAGCTATTTTCACAGCGGATTCTGCTTTGCCATTACCTTGAGAATGATGAGGAGATGAGGTGACATGAGCAAAATTCCAGGCCTTTGAAAACTCAGAGAAGTCTTTAGAAACAAAGTTTGTACCTCCATCTGTGCAAACTTTTTCAGGAATACCATGCCGGGCAAAGTTCTTTTTTACATTTCTTGATAACGGCTGTTCCAGTCAAGTCTTTCAAAACATTTAATTCAAAATAATCTGAATAGTGGGCCACTGTCACTAAGTATTTTTTTTGTTTGCCATTCTGTGTAATAAAAAATACATCCATAGATACGTATTGCCAAGGGTAGGATGGAACGTCATGGCTCTGCATAGGAAAATGTTGTTGTTTTGGAAGGTATTTGGCACATATGTAACAACTCTGGATATTTTGCTTGATATCTGCAGACATTGACTTTCCGGAGCATAATACCAGATTTACAAAATACCAGATTATCAATATACCAGATTCTCAAGAAACCAGACTGATGGCCAAAAGATAGCTTCTCTAGCTAGCTTTAATGAATTCTACTCCGCTGTGGGCTATGTGTAGTTTACTGAGCATTTCTTTCCGTATCTTGTACGGAATCAGTATGGCGCTATTTCGTAGTATGAGATTTTTATAGATTGCGAGTTCGTCCTTGAACTGACAGTAGCTTCTTACATCTTCTGGTACATCTGAAATGAATACAGGCCAACCATTAACTATGTAGCTTTTTATCTTTTGAATTGTGCTATCTTGAGCTGATTCTAATTCTATTTCTTCAATGCATTTACTGCCTATAGGAAGATCATGTATTGGATTCGCAGCTTCGATAATTTTGAATATTTGCATTTTTAGATCAGACTCATTTTCCATATCCATATAAAACGATCGCGACAGTGTGTCGGCCACTATATTCTCCTTGCCTGACACAAATTCCGAGTTTAAACTGTAGCGCTGCAATGCTAGCAGCATTATCTGCAGACGTTTTGGTGATTGCAGTAGTGGCTTTCTGAATATATTGAGGAGTGGTCTGTGGTCAGTTTTAATAATAGTTTTCTTATTTCCAATAATATACTGATCAAACCTGAGACAGGCGAACAGAACAGCCAGTAACTCCTTCTCTATTTGGGTGTATCTCTTCTCGGTAGCTGTGAGTGTTCGTGACGCGTATGCCACCACCTGATTTTCTTGATAAACTGCCACTCCCAGTGCTGTCGAGCTGGAATCACATTCTATAGCTATAGGCTTTTCTAAGTCATAGTATTTTAGGCAATCTATGCATGCAACTAAAGATTTCAATCTGTTAAATTCTGTCTCAGCTGCTTCTTTCCACTTCCATTCTGTCTTTTCTAGTGTTAGTTCTCTTAGACACCGAGACTCTGAACTTAGGTTAGGTATAAATCGGCTTAAATAAGTGACCATGCCTAGACATCGCAATAATTCTTTTTTGTTAGAGGGTACTGGAATTCTCTGTATGGCTTCTATTTTTGATTGATCAGGTTTTACACCTTAACTGGTAAACAAATGCCCATAGAAATTTACCAATGTTTGTAACAGTTTTGTTATGAGTTTTACAATTAATTATAAATAGTGTTTTTCTGCATAACATTTCTCTATGGTAAAAAGCTCTAGCTTGTCTGCGGACCCGTTTCCGGTTGTCATTCGAATGAAGAAAAAGAAAATACATATTTCGAGTTACTGAAGAAATCTACTTTTATTTAATTAATCCTACACTACAATCTTTCTGGAACGAACCAATAAATGGCGAAGAGAGGGAAAAATGACGGTGCCTACAAATTTTATTGAATTTTTCGACAAAAATCAAAAATTTTCAAGATGGGTCGAAAAATTGGAAGGTGCGTTTTCCATCTACAAGGTTACGGAAGAACATGCAAAAAGGAACTACTTCCTCCATTATATTGGTGCGGAAACGTACGATACAATTTGCGATTTGCTGTCCCCTGCTAGTCCTAAAGATAAGCAGTTTGAAACCTTGAAATTGACGCTGATACGTCACCTGGAGCCAGAACCGTTGGAGATAGCAGAGTACTACAAGTTTCAGAACAGGAAGCAGCTCGAAGGAGAAACAATTCGGGATTACATTGCTACACTGCGAAAGAACTGCGAAAGTCTCTCCTAACCTATTAAGTAAAGCGCTTGAAGTAAATCAGGTACAAAAATTTAATAGTACATTGACAGTTTAGGCAACTCTGGATACATTATTTAATAAATACCAAACACTTTTTGATAACACTTTAGTGAGGGAAATTAAAGGAGAACCAGTGGCATTACATTTAAAAGAAGGAACAAAGCCTATATTCTGTAGGGCTAGGCCAGTTCCATTTATGCTTAGGGAAAAACTCGAAAAGGAATTGGAACAGTTAGAGCAGCAAGGAGTTTTAGTTAAAGTTAATTATAGTGAATATGCAACACCAATAGTACCAGTTCTAAAACCGAATGGGGAGGTTAGGTTGTGCGGGGATTTTAAAGTTACAATCAATCCACAAATTATAGTTGATGAACACCCTTGACCGACACCGGATGAACTGATTGCTGACTTAGCAGGTGGGGATAAGTTTACTAAAATTGATTTAAAGTGCGCTTACCTACAATGGAAGTTAAGAGAACAGGATCAAAAGCTATTAACTCTTAATACCCACAAAGGGCTATTCCAGAGTACAAGATTAATGTATGGGTTAAATTGTGCAGCAGCCAAATGGCAACATAAAATTGAAAACATTCTAAAGGACATTCCGGGGACGTCTTGTGTTTATTGATGATATCAAAATTACTGTACCTGATGATAGAACACACTTGGAAAGATTAGAGCAGGTATTTGCAAAACTAGCTGAAAATGGGTTAAAAATTAGTTTTAAAAAGTCGCAAATTTTACAAAACGAAATAGAGTATTGTGGGTATAGGATCAACAAAAAGGGTATTCATAAACAGCAGTCTAAAATGGAGGCTATACAAAAGGCACCAGTTCCAAAGAATATTACAGAATTACAATCTTTCTTAGGATTAGTAAATTACTACAGTCGTTTCCTGAAAAACCTTGCTGACACATTAGAACCATTACATAAATTACTGAGAAATGAAACGAAATGGGCATGGACTGAAGAATGTAATAATGCATTTAATATTATTAAGGCACAAATGCAACGTGATTCATTCTTAGTTCATTACTCCCCACACTTACCATTAATATTGGCTGTAGATGCATCACCGATAGGGGTGGGAGCCATTTTATCACACCAAATGCTGGATGGTAGTGAACGTCCGATTCAAATGGCATCACAAACATTAAATAAAAGTCAAAGAAAATGGTCTCAAATAGATAAGGAGGCTTATGCAATTGTCTTTGGGGTAAAGAAGTATTTTCAGTACATATTTGGTAGACAATTTACATTATGCACAGATAACAAACCTTTGAGCCAAATATTTACACATGTCTGCCACCCGGATGCAGCATTATGCTATTTACAAGGATTTAATTATAATATCAGATACAATAGCTATAAATACAATGCAAATGCTGATGCATTATCTCGGTTACCCTTAAATTTTGAAGAAAAGCATGTGTTAGAAGCTGCAGACTTAATAGAGATCAATCAAATAGAAAAAATGCCAGTGACAGTTACAGATTTGGCTTCTGTGACAGCGGAAGATATCGAATTGAAATGTTTACTAGATGGGTTAACGATCGGTAGAAAAATGACAAATTCTGAAAGACTAGGTATAGATCAATGTGAATTTTCAATTGAAAGTGGATGCATTATGAGAGGCCAAAGAGTAGTGATACCAGTTGAGTTGAGAAAAATATAATAACTGAACTACATTCCGGGCATTTTGGGGTAAATAAAATGACAGTACTGGCTCGCAGTTACTGTTGGTGGCCAAACACAGACATGGATATCAAAGAGTTTGTAAAAAATTGTGTACAATGTTGTGAAACCAAATCTGCACCAAGAGAAGTGGAAACACATCATTGGGAAAATCCCTCACATCCTTTTGAAATAGTACATATTGTCTTTGCTGGTAAATTCTTAGGTACATATCTCTTTTTGTGTTCCACCCACACTCGGTAAACCCGCGTTTTACCTGCAAATATTACGTCCCAACGTGATGGGTGGTGAGCCTTAATCGAACCTTAATCTCAAGATTAAGAGGCCAGCGTTCTACCCCTGAGTTACCGCTGCTTTTTCGTTACTTTAAAGGTAAATATATATATAGTATGCCTAAGCTTAGTAAGTACCTATATAGTTTCGTATGCATAAATGATCATCATATAATTAACAACTACTCAAACATAAATTTTGGAAAAAAAATGAAAACTTGTCAAAACATGGAAAGTTATAAATACTGATTTTATTGTTCCAAATGCGTTACTGAACGAAATTGTAAGGTTTGATCACGCAATTCTAATTTTTGAAAAAAAGTTTTCCAGGCATCCATAAACACTGCAATAACGCACCATACTGATTAAAAATCAGTATTGTGATAAAACTTTGTAACAAAACACGCGCGCAGCAAACGAGTGGTAATCGAGCTCTGCCTGACTCCAGATTTCCACTAACTTGCGGGGGACCGCGGGGGACGTTAAATTCGCGCGGGGAGGAGAGTGTCGCTTCTTTACGTAGTAATACTTTATATTCTCTGCCATGACATACTATCCTCCGCAAAAGATTCAGAGGTTATTGTATAACTTCAACATCTGTCGCTATCGTCTTTAAAGATACGCTAGAAATGACGTGACACATAATTTCTAGCCAATCACGCGTACCTTTGAAAGCGATAGCAATAGATGTTGACGTTAGAAAATAAGGCCCCAGGACGGCGATTGTGGCAAGTGCGAAAAAATTTGCTATGGCAGATTTCGAGTGATTTTATCACATATGATATAAAAACTTAGATAAATATACTTGCGGAAGCCGGAAACTGGCGATAGTACCCGTCCATACGAACAACTTTTACTATGGAGCCAACCATCGAATCGCGAAAAAAAAATCTTTTAAAATTAAATACACTTTAACAGCTTTTAATGTTTTTTGTTTTTTTTTTTTAATGTAAATATACTGATAAATATGATAATACAAATATAACGTAATCTCAAGATATATTTCGGGTCCGACCTGGACCCGGCATCAGTTGAGTTTTAATAAAAATAAATAGACATTGACATAATATATGATAGAAGAGCACATGACATAATGACATATAAAACCTAGACTATTTACAATCTCTCTTAATGTTATCTTATATGATGTAATATTATCATATATATATATTTATATTTATATGATTATGGTGATGATGATGATGGTGATGATGATGATGATGATGATGATGATGATGATGATGATGATGATGATGATGATGATGATGATGATGATGATGATAATTTTAGTGTTGCTTGTTTAAGCCGTCGCCATAATGTGCACCAAGTGCCCATATGAAGGAGGACTCCCATGTCCTGAGCTGTATGTCCGTGAGTGGGGGATCAAATGATTTAATGATTCTTACTGTGAAACACTGATCGAAGGTTAGGGTGTGTAGGCGTGTGTGGGTGGGAATAGGTAGAATGTTATTTGTTATTTTGGAGGTGTGTCGGTGCTGGTTGATGTTTGTGAAGTGCGTTCTTAGTTTCTCCAATGTAGAATGCCGGGCAGTGCTGACATGACATGCTTGAGATTACGTTATATTTGTATTATCATATTTATCAGTATATTTACATTTTTGAAAAAAAAAACTGCTGTTCCATAGAAAAGTTACATAGCTTTAGATATCCGATCAAAATGTATGAAACAACAGATTTTTATTCTAGATTTTTTTAATGGAAAGTTGTTTGTACTATTGCCAGTTTTCGGCTTCCACAACTTCATCTTAACATCCTGTATATACTCGTATGTACCGGGTGTAAGTGGATAGGTATCTAAAAACTACGTAATCTCCTGATCATACTGAGCAACCTCCCCAAAGACATTACAGAGAACAAATAGAAAAAAACTTGTGCCTTCAAAAGAATTAAAAACATCAGATGCTTATTCTAAGTGGCCAGAGATCTACACACTGGAAAGAATTGATACAGACAGTACAATAGAAGCATTGCAAGATATTTTCAGTAGGTTCGGTATTCCTAAGATATGTGTAAGTGATAATAGAGCTCAATTCCTTAACCCTAAATTTACACTGTTCTTGAAAAAACTTGGGATAGTACACAAGAGGTCCGCACCCTATCATCCGGCCACGAATGGACAATGTGAACGCTATGTTCAAACCATGAAAAATAAATTGAAATGCCTAGAGGCAAATAAAAGCAACATACAAGAAAAATTCACTATATTTCTGCAACAGTACAGGAATATGCCTCATTCGGTTACCAACAAATCACCAGCTGAATTAGTGTTTAGTTATCCGGTTAGATCAAAGTTATCATTAATGATACCAGAACAAATTGAAAATATATACGGTCAAAAATATTGACACGGTTAGTACAAGTACTAACAAAATTGTAAAAAATTCTTTTTAGAATTGAAGACAATGGGAAAGCCGCCTGTATTAAAGCTGGTACATCAAAACATACAAGGCGGCTTTCTCGGCAAAATACTTTCAATCGAGTTGTTCTTAGAGGAATCAAAAACAGATATTTTGTGTGTAACCGAACATCATCTACATGAACATAATATGCAGTTTAATGTTAATAATTTTAGTGTTCTTAGTTGCTACAATAGATTAAAAATACTAAAAGGTGGCGCCATGATTCTTGTAAAAAATAGTATAAAAGCAAAGGAAAGAAAAGACATTGTAAAACTTTCTGTAGAACATCAACTAGAATTAGCTTGCATAGAAATGAGTACATATATTATTCTCTGTGTTTACCGACCCTCAGGACAAGATTACAACATTTTTGAAAAAGCAATGGAAGAGGTTTTAAAATTATTATTTGAAACAAAGAAAAAAGTTATTATATGTGGAGATTTTAACGTAGATTTACTAGAAAAATCGATTATGCGCGCAAAATTATTACATTTATTCAAATCATTTAATTTGTCTAATGTGTTCTTAGAACCTACTCGAATTACTCGGGATACTGCGTCATGCCTCGACAATATATTCTGTGATTGTGAGTATTCAGACAATAAAGTAATCAACCGCTTGCAGTCCGATCACAGTGGCCAAACTATAACCATTAAACAAAGCGTAAAACAACTGCCCAAAGAAGTCTTTTGCAGACCTATTACAACTCTCAAAGTAGATTGTTTCAAAGCAAATCTAGAAGTTAAATTAGCACATTTTAATCTTCTCCAAGACGATCCAAACGCTCTCTTTACAGACCTTTTCAACATAGTCTCTAAAGAGTTCGAAAATACGTTTAAGATGCAAAAACTTTCTAACAAAAGTAAAATCACCTTCAGTGACTGGGCGACACCAGGTATTTATAAAAGCAGAAATCATTTATACGAATTATACGACATAAAGTCCTACAATAATAATGTTAAATTTACTGAATTCGTGAAAAATTACTCACGCATCTTTAAATTGGTGTGTTTAAACGCAAAAAGTATCTACTTCAATAAAAAACTTAAAAGGTCCGATAACAAAGTAAAAACAGTATGGAACATCATAAATACTGAAACTGGGAAAAGTAAGAAACGAGATAACAAACTTAAGTTAAGTATTAACAATGAAGTCGTTACAGGAGATAAAGAAGTTGCGAATGCCTTTGAACAATTCTTTACTGAAATTCCTTCCTTAACAACTAAAGATTTAAATTCAAGCCCTGGGCTTGCGCAGGATCTTTTAATAGATCACGTACCTCAGTGTCTTTCTGTATTTGCTTTTAAACATATTAATTCATTAACTGTAATTAAAGCATTTAAATCGCTTAACTTGAAAAAAAACCGAGGACTTATGGGGCCTATCTGTGAAAGTTATAAGTTCTGTTATTGATTTAATAGCTCCTTATTTGGCATTAATTTTTAATAAATGTGTAGATGATGGTATCTTTCCTGACTTAATGAAGTTTAGTAAATTGATCCCCCTTTTTAAATCAGGCGACAACGGGGACCCTTCAAACTATAGACCTGTGTCAGTTTTACCGGTATTGAGTAAGGTTTTTGAAAAAATAGTTTTTAATCAATTGTTATTTCATTTTAATTTAAATAAGTTACTTCACTGTGAACAATATGGATTTACTAGAGGGATGTCAACCACAGATGCAGGAGTTGCTTTAGTTAAGCACATTTTTGATGCTTGGGAAGAAAAGCAAGATGCATTTGGTGTATTTTGTGACCTCTCGAAAGCCTTTGATTGCGTTAATCATGAAACACTCTTATGTAAATTGGATCACTACGGAGTGAGGGGCAAATCTTTGGCGTTATTGAAGTCATATCTTAGTGATCGTATTCAAAAAGTAGACATTAACGGGGTAAAATCAAGAGGAGCATTAGTTAAAATGGGTGTCCCGCAGGGTTCCATATTAGGGCCCTTGCTGTTTTTAATTTACATAAATGACCTTCCATATTTAGTTAAAGACTTAACGAAGATAGTATTATTCGCAGACGACACGTCACTTATTTTTAAAGTTAATAGACGTAAAGATATCCTTGACGGCGCGAATACAACTTTATCACTGGTGCTTGATTGGTTTACTGTAAATAATTTAGTTTTAAACGCAAAAAAGACAAAGTGTATAAAATTTACGTTACCAAATGTAATTCAAGTGGATGGTAATTTGCTTTTGCAGGGGTCCAAGCTGGAGTTAGTTAACGAAACAAAGTTTTTAGGCATTACGGTTGACTCTCGTCTTCAGTGGGGTCCCCACATAGAAGCCCTATGTGGTAGACTTAGTTCGGCCGCATACGCTGTTAGACGCATAAGACAAATTACTGATGTAGATACTGCTAGACTAGTCTATTTTAGTTACTTTCACAGCATTATGTCATACGGCATGCTGTTATGGGGTAGAGCCGCGGATACAGACGCAGTCTTTGTTTTGCAGAAGAGAGCAATTCGGGCTATTTATAATATGAAGCACCGGGATTCATTAAGACAAAAGTTCAAAGAAATTAATATATTAACGGTTCCTTGTGAATATATTTACCAAGTCCTTAGATATGTCAGAAAAAATGTTGAGTCTTTCCCAAGGCTTGGTAAGCAACATTGTAAGGAGACCAGAAATAAGCATAAACTGGCTTTTCCAAAAATCAGACTCGCTAAGGTGAGTACCTCTTTTGTAGGACATGGTATAAGATTTTACAATAAACTTCCAAAGGAGGTCCTTACTTTGTCAGAGAATAAGTTTAAACTGTATATTAAGCAGGGCCTATTGAAAAAGGCATATTATAAAATAAATGAATATTTGGATGATGGTGAAGCATGGTGTTACAGTGATAATGATAGTAAGTTATAATTTAAATAAATAGTATAATTTCTTAACTTATGATTCCTCTAAGGTGTAAACATTAATTGATTACAGACTGTAAAAGGAAAAGGACTATATGAGACAGGTAGACAAAGATATATATGTTTTTCTTTTTTTCATTAACCTGAATTCCTGCTGTCTTGTATTTTCTTATCCCTTGGTTAAAGTAGATATAAGTCATATATTGTATAGTATAAGTTCTATGTTGAAAAAAAAAGACATGATCTTGCTAAGTTTCTTACCCTTCTTCTTAGCAAGACTAATCGAATGGGCGGAGGTAGGCATGTATTTATATATGTAACCTATTAGTATGTAGTATATAGGATGGGATTTGGTCGGCCGCCTGGATTCGTGCTGGGGGCTCGGTTGGTGATCATTGAACCTTGTTCCTGGTCCCTGGCCGGGTCTCCGGTATGGGTTCGGGCGGCTGATTGGATTTTACCTTGTATAATATATATTTTACCTATCATTTTAATCGTAAATATATTGCTACATAAATTAAATAAACCTTTAATTTAGTTCATGTACATTTATTATTTTATTACATATATTTTCTTTATTAGATTAAATTTGACGTGTAAAAAGTGTATATATCTATACCTGCTTTGCAAAATAAACTATTTGAATTTGAATTTGAATCAAATACAAGTTTCAGGTTATAAAAGAATACAGATAAAAAAATAAGAGATCTAAGGGTTGGTGAGAGAGTTATAGCAAAAAATTATTCAGGAATAAAAAAATGGAGATTCGGAATTGTAAATAAAAGGTTGGGAAGGCTTCATTATGAAATTGAAGTAGATACTGGAGAGAAGTGGCGCAGACACATTGATCAACTGAGAGAAGTAGGTAGAGAGATACCATAGCAACATGAGCCGGACTTGCTTTCTTTTCCACCGTTGCAACCGCTACCATTGATTGAGGTTCCAAGGGAAACTCTGGTTCATAATAAACAGAATGAAGTAATATCTACAGATTATGCCACATCATCTTTAAAGTCTAACGAAGAACCAGAGTCTCAACTGCAAACAGAAGTAATAAAAGACAATATTGTAATAGAACAACGAAGAAGGAGAAGTTGTAGAGTAAGAAAAAAGGTTGAGAGATTAGATTTGTAATAAATTTGGTGGCATTACATTATATTAAACATTATATAAGCGGTAGTGCCTACACATTCAAGTATAACAAGTAACACTATGTCATTTTTTACTGTAGTTTAACGTACCTGCATGAGTGTTTATTACGTTTAAATATAAATTTGTATGTGATGTTTACGTATCCGTATCAGATGTTAAATTACTGATTCTTGTTTGTATTAGTTTAATTGATTAGAAGGCACTGTATTAGTAACAAGAGTTTTATATTATAGAAAAATGTTTCTAATCTGAATTTATTTTGTGGGGGGAAAATCTGTTATGAGTTTTACAATTAATGAGAGGTTTTCTTTTTGAGTATTAAAAAAAAAACATAGTTTCCAAGGACTCTGTAGATGGCGTTGAACTGACTACGTTACTAGATGCCAAAGCCAAAACGATTGGAAAAAAAACATTGCGTCACGTTATGTCACATAATAATAATAATAATAAAAATTCTTTATTGCACTTATAAACATAGTACACAAGGCGAACTTAATGCTAATTAGCATTATCTTCCAGTTTACCTTTGGTGATGTGGATAAATTAGGGTAGTGCCGGAAAAGATGATAAAATGATAATTAAATAGGTACAAGCTTATAAATAACTAAATATTAAATAGTAAAAAGTTTACACAATATTAAAAACCATTACCTACTAAGCAGTATCAATAGTATATAGAAGTATATATTATAAATATATAAAATATAAAATAGATATATATTTCTATACAATAAATACACATATACATACATATTAATATATAGATACACATTTAAGACAAGACTCAAAACTCGTGCAAAAGAAGAAACAAAAAAAAAAACCCGATTAAATAGTTTGCGTTTTAAGAAAGTGCTGATGAACTCTATTTTTAAAAACTGCTAGTGATAGAGATTCTCGTATCCTGACCGGTAAACCATTCCAGAGACGTATTGCGGAAATTGTGAAAGAACTAGTAAACATGTCAGTATTATGTGTCGGAGTGCGCAGAAGTGAACGGTTCTCAGGTCGCTGAGAGCGGCCAAGAGAATCGAGAAAAACAAACCGCTCTTTTAGATAAGGAGGGGATAGGGGGTCATTGAGGATGTTCCAAAGAAGAGATAATATGTGAGCGTTACGACGATTTCGGATGTTAAGCCATTTAAGATCAGAACGAGCTTGAGACACATGGTCATACTTACGTAGGCCAAAGATGTATCGTATACATAAATTGAGGAGACGATCTAGCTTATTTAACAATCCTTCAGTGAGATCGGGATAACAGACATCGGCATAGTCTAAAATAGGGAGCAAGAGTGAGTTAACCAGCAGGACCTTCGCAGAATACGGCAAAAACCTTTCATGCGCTTAAGGGAATGCATGGAAGCAAAGATCTTTTTACTAAGTTCCGCCACATGCAAATCCCAAGACATATTGTTCTGGATATAGATTCCTAGGTTTTTTACTGACGTACAGAACTTGAGAGGAGTGTTATTTAAACAGACTGGTGGAAGCGTGTTCAGATCCGTTTTGTCTATGAGAGCCCTACTACCGACTATCATGACCTGCGTTTTTGATGGGTTAAGAAGGAGTCCAAATTGTTCCGTCCATTGACTGATGTGTTCAAGATCAGAAGTCATTTTCTGAATGGCTACAAGAATTAGGTCCTGCTTGAAAGACATATAAAGTTGAAGATCGTCAGCGTACATGTGGTAAGAACTAAAGTTAATGGAGGAGACAAGGGTGTTTATAAACACCGAGAACAGAAGAGGGGATAGCACACCACCTTGGGGCACACCGGCTGTAACATTGCACCAGTCGGAGAATTTATCGTCCGAGCGAATACGCTGTTGACGCCCATAAAGGTACGAATAGAACCAGTTTGTAGCTGACTCGGAAACATTGAGAGAACGTAAAATAGCCAGGAGAATGTCATAGTCAACACAATTAAAAGCGCTACTAAAGTCAAGAAGAGTGAGGAGTGTAAGTTGCCTTTCGTCCATAGCATCACGAAAGTCATCAGTAATCTTAATGAGAGCAGTACATGTACTGTGGGATGGACGAAATCCCGACTGAAGTGGATTTAGAAGTTTATTAGAGTGAAGAAAATACATAAGTTGACGATTGACCACCCGTTCTAGAATTTTAGAGAGGAAGGGAAGTATAGAAATTGGCCGGTAGTCTTTATACGAAGAGGGTTCAGAAATTTTTGGGACTGGAACCATATACGCCAGTTTCCAAGAGGCAGGAAATGAATTAGATGTGAGAGAGAAGTTTACAATGTGAGTAATGACAGGGAGAATAACTTCCAGAATAGGGAGGAGAAGATCGCGGCCAATAGCGTCGTGGCCAACGGCTTTACTGGGAATGGAAAGAATATCTTTTTCAATATCCGAGACTAGAACTGGTGTGAAATCAAAAGTATCGTGAGATGAAGAAGGTGCAGCTAAAATGCGTCGAATTGTATTTTCTTTAAGTATGGGATCAATTATGTTGGGAGGGGAAGAAAAGTGGCGGTTTAAACCATTGATGTCCAAAGCAGGGTTAAGACTTTCCCGACACTTTCCGAAACCGAGAGTACGAAGGAAGCGCCACAGGTTATTGGGAGCACATGTTTCAATTGAAGAGTGGATATGGCGTCGTTTGGCATTTCTAACCATTTGGTTACAACGGTTCCGAGCGGCCTTGAACCTGTTCCAGTTATCTTCTGTAGGATGTTTCTTAAATTTCCGTCTGTAACTATCCCTTATGGCCATGGCTCTCCGAATATCTTCAGTTAGCCATTGAGAAGGCGCACGTTTCATGCGAACTGGATGTATGGGAGCATGGACATCATATAGCTCAATCACAAATTTATTAAATAATTCAATTTTATGGTCAATTGTCTCGGATTGCTCCACTAGGCCCCAATCTATAGCTCTAGCATCAGCTATAAGCTTTTTAGCGTCTAGCTTAGCGAAATTCCGCTGGAGTAAGATCCTAGGTTTAGGCTTAGGAATTTTTAATTTGTAGGACGCAAAAATAAGGTCATGATGGGAGAACCCAGAAGCTGTATACTGGCCATGGCAAACGATACGGTCAGGATTAGATGTTAAAATCAGATCTAGCAGAGTGTGCGAGTCACCCACATGATGAGTAGCTTCAAGTGGTAAGATGGAGACATTGACAGATGAAGCAAGCATCCTTAATTTACGAGAGCGAGAATCATTACAGATCAGATCAGTGTTAAGATCACCCATAACTAGACTATGTTCATAATCAGGCAAGTGTGTGACCAGTAAATTTTCCAAAGAATCAAAATAATCAATAGTGGGTGGGGGGTAGGCAACACCAAGTAGAAATTTTGTGGTTATGAAGTCGAGCTCAATGAACAGGTATTCCATAAATGGCTTATCCCTGTTATATTGCGAAGGCGAACGGGAAACAATTTTATATTTAATATCGGAACGGAGAAAAATAGCAACACCGCCACTACCCGCTCCCGTTCGATCATTTCTTATCAATACGTAGCCAGGAATAGCAACGGACGTAGATGGTAGTGAGGGTTTCAAGAAGGATTCCGAAACCAGACAGGCATGGATGTGGTTACTAGTGAAGGTTGCGAGAAATTCAGAGTAATGTCCGGGAATACTTTGTGCATTTAGGTGACAAATGTTTAAATTTTTCTTAAGTGGCACAAAAGTATTGTGAAGTAAATCACTAAGATGCACATTACCTAAAGAGTCATCTAAAGCATCATTAAAAGAGTCATTTGAGTCTAGCGATTGAAACAGTTCAGAGTTATATGATAAATTCATAATATTAAATATATTTAACTGACTAAATAAATAATTTCCTATGGTTTATAAATAAACGTATAAAAATAATTGTAATAATAAAAAGTGAAAAATAGTGGTAAACCAAGAAGCGCCCATATCACCACAACACCGCCAGCTCTCTATGGATGAACTAGGTACAGTTCCAAATGAATAAAGTAGGTACACAAAGACTTAAACAACATAATTACAAGATTATTACATTACAAAAAGAAGTTATGCAATTTTAAACAAAATTCCAACTTTAGACATAATATTATGTTTTCGCTCTAAACACCATCTAGATTACTTTCCATCGTTTGTTGCCAATATGTGCATAAGGACAGAAGAAACATAAATGAGTACATGCAGATTTTGTACATAATCTATAGGCAAATAATAAAAGAGTGTCGTTATAAATCCATATTGCATGACTGAACAATAAGTATATATCGTTTTAAAAACCGAAACACAAAACGGAACGTACGTACAGGTGTCAAAAAGAAAAAGTAAAAATAAAAAGTGAATCGAAGCAATGAGTGAGGGTGTTTTGTAATTTGGAAGAGATATTCTAAAATAAAAAGATATAAGAGGGCTTGTAACTACCCTAAGTTACAATAGTTTGCCTATTATTGAAAGTAAGTAGGTTATTCAACAATACCTGAGCGTTCGCGATACAATTACTTGCAAAATGATCTAGGTTACAAACAGACTATTTTCTTGCAGCAATAACTCGCCTGGCACGGCCTACAGTACCCTGAGCATCAATGGTAGGCGGGTTCTCGGCTGAGAACTCCTGCAACTGCTCCATCGTGTTGAGTCTCAGCTTGTTACCATTAGGAAGCTTTAGGTACAAGTTACCATCCATTGACCAGCAACTGTTGACGCCATATAGTCTGCGTGCTTCTACAAATATTTGTCTCCGATGTCCCGTCAGAAACTCTGCTATGGAGATTTGGGAACCTTTCAGTTCCTTCTTATTCATCCAGACAGCTGAGCGCACATCAAGACTGGAAAACTTTACGAGAACAGGACGGCAGCTACTTTTGTTCTGTAAGGACTTGCCGAGGCGGTAGCATGACCTGATCGAGGCACTGGTGAAGTCAGGCATCCTCAGCTTCGTACTTATAGTCTGTGCAACCACAGATGAAATATCTTCGTCAGCGGTCTCCTCTATACCACGGAATAACAAAAATTTCCGCCTGCCACGGTTATCCATATCATCGACAACTTGAGATATTGATGAAATCTGCTGTCGAAGAAGGCTAATAGCCTCCCTCATCCACTCTTTAAAGACAGCAAACTCGGAAGCTAGCTGATCCAGACTCCGGGGACTTTTTGCTGCATTTGACATCCTGGCCTCGAAGTCTGCCATAGTATCGAGGAACTTCTTCTCCATGGAACCTATAGCAGCCAGAGGCTCCACCGTGACAGCCTTGTTACTCTTCGGCTTAACCATTGCAAGTTCTCAGCAAGTACAAAGTGAAGCAAGTGTCTTGAGAGGTTATGTTGTGGTGACTGGCAGTTCTTGGTTATAACATAGCCTGAATAGGCTAAATAGTGAACAGTGTCTACACTTTTAGAAAAATAATAACTTGGTGTACTTAAAAAGTGAGTGAAAACAATTAAATTCAATTAAAATTAATAGGTGCTATAAAATTGCGTGTATTATTTGTCACGCCTACCCGTCGAGTCACATACGCTCGTTGGTTGACTGAAATATGTGCGAATGCTTTGTTATGGTCCGTCCAGGTTTAAAATGTACGATGGCTTGTACTCATTGCGCTTTACGACTTTCATCTTTAGGAAAAAGATGTAGGCCTCCACTTTTACACAAATCCACAAGGCACAGACTTCTCTTCTTTTTCTCTTGGAACATTTTCTTTCTGGCGTAGAAAACTCATAAAAAGACTGCTAAATATTTTTTTCTTTTTCCTTGTTGTTATTATTTATTTATTTTCAAAGTGCCATTGTGATGTCATGTGACAATGACATTAATTACTTTTTTATGTACGTTTCGTTTTACGATCTCAAAATTACATCCAAGTGAAATAATCAAAAAATTATGTGACGTTCCGTTCCTTGCAGTAACTTACCAAGTTCAGCGCCATCTATCCAGCGACTAGGGAAGAGTAAAAAAAAAGAAAAGAAAATCCCTCATTATAAATAGTGTTTATCTGCATAACATTTCTCTATGGTAAAAAGGTCTAGCTTGTCTGCGGCCCCGTTTCCGGTTGTCATTCGAATGAAGAAAAAGAAAATACATATTTCGAGTTACTGAAGAAACCTACTTTTATTTAATTAATCCTACACTACAATCTTTCTGGAACGAACAAATAAGTTTCTTTTTTTTTTTATTCAACCGACAGTAAAATTGGTCAAGTCTCTGAAACAATCTTTCTAAATTTTCATTATGATTTTTTGTTGCTATCTCCAGTGTTTCCCCAACACCATAGACCAATATATCATCAGCCATCATTTCTATGCCCGATAGATCACTTATCACCTCCTGCATCCTCTGTTGGAAGTGTTCAGGTGCAGCATTTATTCCAAAGGGGAGGACCTTCCATCGGTACCTACCATATGGAGTCCAGAAGGTTGTTAACTTACTGCTTTGCTCTGAGAGTTTAAGTTGCCAAAATTCTTTCTTGGCATCGACAGTGGAAAACACTTTGGCTTTACCTAGCTCTGGTAAAACTTCATCAATGGCTGTGAATTGATAATTTGGTCTTTGGATAGCTTTATTTAAAGGTATAGGGTCAAGACATACACGTAATTTATACTAAAAGTATGTTACTTACCTTCTGTGTGATTTATTTCTTTTATCTTGTCTTTTTCTAGGCATGAAAGCTCTTCTTTTAAAGGCTTCCTCAGTGCGATGGGGATTCGTCTTGCTTTTTGTATAACCAGGGACACATTATCATCAATTTCCAAATTCACTTCGCCTGGTAATTTTCCATACCCTTCGAAAATATGTCCGTACTTCTTCATCAACTCCTCAGCTTGCTGCCTGTCAGGCTTTTGTTGTAATTCGACCTTCTTGCAAAGTTTTACTATCCCCATGGCTTGAGATGTTTGGCATGAGAGGAGGGGGCCATGATTGCAGTCCACCACTTGAAAGGTAAGTCTATATTTCTTCTTCTGTTTCCCAACACGGCATATCCATTCAATCTGACTTTTTACATTGATGCGATGACCAACAAAGGAATGAAGCTGTTGACTTGATGTCTGCAAGTTCTTTTTTACATTCTCTTCACCAAGTAGTAGCACCAAGTTCTTAAATCCAATTATATTGGCATCAGCTCCTGTGTCAATCTCAGCTGTTATGCATACCCATTTTGTTCTTTTCTTAAATCTTAAGCTGATTAATGCACTTTTATTTGAGTCGCCACGTACTTGGTTGATTGTCAATATATTTTCCGAGTTACGTTCTGAATCTGATGAACTAGTGTAGTCTTCCTTTATTTCTTTAACTGGCTGGCTCTTTTTTCTACTTCTGCACACTTTTTTAAAATGGTTCTTTTTACCACAGTTTTCACAGTCTTTGCCATATGCTGGACATTCACCCCTTTTGTATGGATGGTTTTGACCAAAACTTACATTTTCTTTGTCTTATGTTCTTTTCCTGAATCTTCTTAATACCTGAACCACTTGGGACCTCTGGCCTTATCAATGATTTGAGCTGTTTTTCTGTGACCTCAGCAGAACGGCACACTCCAACTGCTGCTTCTAGGGATAAATCTTTTCTTCGCAGCAGCTCTTTTTTTATTGCTAAGTCTCTAATGCCAACAACGATTCTGTCCCGAAGTAACTCGCCTTTCATGTTTCCATATTCGCATGGCTCAATTAATTTACCTATTTTTGTGTAAAAGTCCTCAAAGGATTCATCCTGGTTTCTGCTATTAAACAGGAATCTACAGTATTTGACATTTCTCTCAGCTACTAGTTTTTTTTTCATTTTGGTTAAAATTAACTCACATGTCTTGTCTTCTATGGTAATGTTAAAATTGTCATACTTTTTTAGTCCTTCTTTTCCAATAGCGTGGAAGAGTATACTTCTTTTCTGTTCTTCTTCAGTCGTTTTCCATTTATTCATCCCAGTGGCTATACAGTAATGGTCCCAGCCAATCTTGAATTCGGTAAAGGCCTCCGCCGGATCCATTGTGGTGTCTAAAGCCAACGGCCAGGGCACATTCAAAGGTCCATGCCCATGCGCATTACCGTTTGTTTCATTAGCAGAAGATTTTCTTAACTCCATTACCTGTTCTTGGAGTATTCTCAAAGTCTCTGTCTGCAGACGCAAAGCGTTGGCCAAAGCTTCCGAGTCGCTCATGTTTCCGTTTCACCACAATCAATAGGCCGTTACTTGACGCAATACCTTTGCCTATACCTAATTAATTACTTGACGCAATACCTTTGCCTATACCTAATTAATTACTTGACGCAATACCTTTGCCTATACCTAATTTTTTATTAGAATTATGTCGTTTCCTTTATAAGTAGCATGCAATGTAAATAAATTTATTGTTGCTATTGTTAATACAGTTTATAATTTAGCTATGCCCGGCACCCTTCGGGTACGGCACCATATTTAAGTAAGTCACTAATTTCACCTGTAATTTATTGCAAAAAATTATACAAAATTAAATAAAATAAACAGATAAAATAACATAATAAACAGAAATTACAAATTCCCAACTCTTTGAAATAGACCCCACAACAATAAAGATCTAAAAATGATAATTTTGATACCCCCCTCCCCCAATTCTTTATTTTTAAAGACAAAAAAAATAAAAATACAATTTTCTTTACTCAATCAGTTCTAAATAATGACACCCCACATGCTAGGGTAAGGAAAACTTTTTTTTCAGCTTCATTTTCAGGTATGAGGCCTCCCTGAAATAGTAGTTGGTAGTTTATGAAACTGTTACATAATGAAGGTTATTAAACACTCGTGTGAAACTATTAAAAACCTCGCCTATGTAACAGTTTCATAAACTACCAACTACTATTTCAGGGGGGCCTCATACATTCTTACCCTAGCACGTGGGATGTCATTATTTAGAACTGACTGAGTAAAGTAAATTTTCGCTGCATCTAAAATATCGGGTGACGTCAAATTTTCTTAACATTCACTAATATTAGACATCTTTCAGCAAGAATAAAAAAAATCTACTCAATTCAGTACTACAAAACCTAATACGTAGGAGTGGTGCCAAAATCCAGAACATCACCGCGCAGTGCTAAAGCGGGCGCTGCCATAGACAAGTAAAAATAGACAGAAATTTCAAATTCCTAACTGCTTCGGCCTTTGAGATATACCCCATAACAAAAATGGTCCAAAAATGGCAACTTTGGTAGCCCCCCATTTCTTTACTTTTTTAGATACAAATAAATAAAAAATATATTTATAGTTTCGCAGCCGGATTGTGAAAAGCTACAAAATGCTTTTTTACTCTCTTCTCGGTTCCCCAAGATGAAATAAAAAAAAATAATATACAGCATTAAAACAAACGCAAAAGGACATGACGGCGTCACTTTGCATATGCTACTTTACATTTTACATTGCCGGTTATTACAGCGATCGTCAACAAATCGATCAAAACGCAGAAATTTCCGCGGAGCTACAAACTTGCAGTCGTTAAACCCATACCAAAGTCAAGCAACGTCGCAAGTTTTAAGGATTTACGGCCAATAAGCGTTTTGCCACTTTTATCGAAAGTGGTCGAAAAATCAGTACAGAAACAATTGATTAAGTATTTCTCATACGAAGAAATAATACCTAAAATACAATCTGGCTTTCGTGCTGATCATGGTACCGAGACAGCCCTACTGAAGGTCACGGATGATATCCTTTTAGCCTCAGATAATGTGGTTTCTCTGACAATACTTGTAAATGGTTTAATTCATTTCTAATAGGACAATCACAGTACGTATCGACAGAAAAAGACAGTGGGGATTCTGTTACTTCAGACGTATCTGAGTTAATAAGGGGAATCGATTTTAAGCCCAATTCTTTTTACCATTTATACAGCAGACATGCCAACACTTATAAGCGATTGCAACTGCCACCTTTATGCTGACGATACGCAAATTTACTTTTCTTTTAAACCAGCTGACACCGCTTTAGCAGTAACAAAGGTAAATGACGATCTAGACAGAACATTGCTTGGTACTGAATCGCCTTAAATCAAAATGTTTAGCGTTAGGTACGAGGCACCAAATCCATAGTGTGCTACAACAGGACCCTCTTATAAAAATTAATGGTCAAAAAGTCTCATTTGTACCGGAGGCGAGAAATTTAGGTTTAGTGTACTATGAGGACTTAAGGTTTAACTCCCACATTGAAGAAAAAAATAGATATGCTTTTTTTAAGGTAAAAGTACTCTATGGAAATCGTGGATATCTCACTAAAGATGCAAGGGAAACCCCGATCGAGCTTTTAGTTCTGTCACGTTTTAACTACCACGCGTAATGCAAAAAATTCTTGGCGCTATCTAAAGAGTTCAAAATGCATGCGCACGCTTCTGTTATACAATACCTAAGCGCACGCACGTCACTCCTTTTTAAACAAGTACAATAAGTTGAATATGCAAGCAAGAACGAAGCTGTATATGGCGTGTCTCACACATAAAGTTGTATGGAATAAATGTCCAGCATATCTTTACAACAAACTGAAATTTAGAAAAGACGCCCATTGTAGACATACAAGATCCAATGATTTAAATTTACTGTGCATGCCAAAACATAGATTAGCTGGTTTTCAAGGATGTTCCACGTATAAAAGTGCGAAAATTTAGAAACAATCTACCTCCGCCTATTAGAGACAAATTTATTTCAGTTGAGACACTCAAACTCAAATTAAAGCAAAATCTTTTAATAAAGCAGAAAACATTTGGACTTAAAATGTCCCAAAAACGAAATAATTCGCTAATCTATATTTGAGGTACTAATCTAAGTAGTTAAGCTTTCCCATATTTTTGTACATACATATACATACTCGTAAATACTTTGCTCATCCTTATTTTCTGTGTTCATTAGTTTAAGCAATCTTTTGGTTCTTGTACTTTATAATTATTTGTAAACTTACTAGTGGAATGGATGTAGCTGAAAATCAGCGCTATCTAAAATCTTTTTTTTTTGTAGCACAAAGCTGAGCTAGGTCCATTTATCAGGGTAATTCTATTTTTTATATCATTATTTTTTTTGTTACATGGTTTTTTTACAATCCTTTAATGTCATTGTTTTTTGTCGTGTTTTGTTTTTTTTACCTGGATAATAAAGCTTTTTTCTTTCTTTCTTTCTTTCTTAAAAACCCGCCTTTTTCTAATTAATCGAAACAGAACACTTCACTTCAAAATTCAGTGAATAGTTATTCAACAAAACCCTATTACCTATGTATTGTGTATGTTGCCATCGCAAAGTTTCCATAAATTGGAAGATCGAAAATTTTGAATTTAAAAAATTTTTAAATTCTAATTTTCAGTAACAGTATGAGTAGGAACCACCAAATAAATAAAGAAGGCAGACAAACTATAAAAATAAGTTTAATACTCGGGTAGGAATACTATGGATTAAGCGTATATGAAGCGAGCGACGTGGACCGTGTCACCGGTGCGGGTCCGGCGGCGGCAGGAAGCCCAGCTCCCGCAGTGTGGCCTCGACTCTCGGCACGAGCTGGTCGCGCCATCGATACAGCGCCGGGTCTCGCACCGGCTCCGTCCGCAGCTCCGCGCAGCTCTTGCTGAGCGCCGTGACGCAGTCTGCGCGGTAATGCTGCAGGCGTGCCATCTCGCGCGGCAGCTCGTAGCTCGAGCACGTAGCGCCGAGGCATGCCAACGGGAAGTGGTTGTGCAGCGCCAGAACGCGCTGCGTCTCGTGGAACGCCTTCACATAGGTGCCGGGCTTGGTGAAGTTGCGCGTACGCCACACGTGCTGCAACATGTGCATGTAGGGCGGCGCGTCCGGCTCCGGCGCCGCCTGAAGCGCGTCAAGGTAGTACAGGTTGGAGGCGTGGTACGATGAGCGCGGCGGTTTGCCAGCGGCCGGCACCGACAGCGGCAGCACACGTCGCATGAGCCCGCTCCAGTCCGCGTCCTGCAGCGGCACGATCACCTCGTCCACGTCCAGCAGCGCCAGCCAGCGATACCGGTACATGTTGCGGTACAGACAGTCATTGTACGGAACCAGCTCCATCTGCCGCTTGTGCGTCGTCTTCTTCTTGAGGTACATGTGCTGCAGCGCCGGCAAGTTCGGCTGTCCGCCGGGCAGCGTGACGGGCGTTACCGTCACGTGGCCGAGCCGCTCGTAATGCTCGAGCACGCGCGACACGTTGGGGTGCACCTGCAGCTTGTAGAAGTGCACACGGTGCGCGCCCAATAGCCGCACCAGCTCGAGCCACTCGACAAGCCGCAGCGACAAGTCCTCGTGCAGGAAGTCGAGCCCCTTCACGCAGACGGCGAACTCGTGCTGCTCCTCAGGCGGCGGCCGGTCGTAGTGCACCTTCAGCAGGTTGGAGGCGCGGTCACAGGGCACCGCCACCAGCGACACGGCAGCTGGCACGGCGTCGCGCCACGCCGCCGGCAGGACACACGCCAGCAGGTACGGCTGCCACACACCGTCGCGGTAGTTGCCCCATTTGCTGTTCCACACGTACTTGTACTCGAGTGTGCGCACGAGCACGGGTGCGTCGTTATTCTCGAACCAGATCTGGCAGTGCGTTTTCAGCTTCGGCTGGATACGGTCGTGCACGGCCAGTATACGGATGGCGGGACCGATGCGTGACGTGTTCCGCGCGTCCAGGTAGGCACCGTAAATGTGAAAGGTGCTCTGATTAGTGCGCATCGTCTGCCAATACATGTCGTTAAACTCGAGCTCGTAGATGGAGGGCAGCGGCGCACAGTTTTTCTTGAAGAACTTCTTGGTATTCTTCTGGTTGCGGTGCCAGTAGTCGAGCGGCAGCGAGGGCAGGCGGCGCGCGGCGTCGGCTCGCAGCTCGTCCTCGGTGAGCACGCGCGCGTCCGTGGCGGGGAGCGGCACGGCCGTGGACGCGGCGGCCGTGGGCGGCGCCTGCAGCAGCGAGCGGCGCTGCGCGGCCAGCGGCGGCTGCAGGCGCGGAAGGCACAGGGCCGCCAGTGCGCCCCAGCACAGCAGCGCGGCCAGCCAGCGCAGGCGGCGCGCGCCTCCGCAGCCGCCCGCCGCTCCCACCACCCAGCGCCACGCCCGCATGCCCTGAAAACCGAAACACACTCGTTAAAACATGCTGGATTCAAACATTTTCAACACATGATGATATCTGAGCGAACCTTCCCGTTGAAGACATGTCACATGCTCAATAACGAATTATGAATCGCATCGAATAACGACACCTATTGCCATCATATTATTATGTATAAATTAAGCTATAAAAATAAATTACAAATACTCTGTCGACATGGTGATTTCATGATGATTGATAACACATTGATAAAGCTGTCATTCTTCTCTTGACTTTATTTTTTTTAACTTTTTCAAAATAAAAGAACCTATATGAGCTATAGAAATGAAAAAGTCTATCGGATAGACTAGACCATGACAAGACATCCTACATTTTAGAGCAAGTTATACGAACATTCCACGGCCGTTCGAACCAAAAGACCTTGGGAATAGAAATGGCGAATGAGGTATTGATCTATGCTCACAGTACATCCAAAACCGGCAGAAATTTTGAATCCCAAGGTATTTTGACTCAGGTTACCCTTCTTCCTGATTTTTAGGGTTCCGTAGTCAACATGGAACCTTTATAGTTTCGCCATGTCCGTCCGTCTGTCTGTCTGTCCGCTTAGCTCGGACACCCATAGTACTAAAAAGCTATAATTTGGCATGGGTATACATACATATCAATCACGCCGACAAAGTGGTAATATAAAATATTAAAAAACCGGCCAAGTGCAAGTCAGACTCGCATACCTAGGGTTCCGTATTGTGGATGATAAATTATTTTGTAATTTTTTTTCGTGAAATTCTCAACCGCTTTATTTTTGCTACAATCTTTACGTAAACACATATGTATTTTTTTCATATTTTTCGGTCCACCAGTTTTGAAGATAACGCGTGGAGGGGGGGGGGGGTTGGACATACATTTTTTTACGGTTTTTCAAGGATTTCTCAAAATAGATGCAATTAAATGCAGCCAAACTATATACAAGTTGATTTTTTGATCATCGTCCAAATTCATACTGGAGGCTTGATAAGTGATCAGTATCTCGGATTAGTAACAATATTTGTGAAATTCGTATAATGAAATTTCGGCTTCCCATATAAATTCAGTTCCAGTCCCGAGTGAATCACTATGGGGAGTCGAAATTTCATTTTACAAATTTCAACAAAATTGTTATTGATGCATGATACTGATCACTTACCAAGCCACCAGTATGAATTTGGACGATGGTCAAAAAGTCACCTTGTATATATAAATATTATAAAAATATATTTATTTAACTTTTATTTATATATATTTATGTTCAACATTAATTGTGGTCAACTTTTTTTATAAGGAGATAAGGGGGGGGACATACATATTTTTTTGGTTTTGAGAGATTTCGCGAAACCAATGCCAGTAAATATAGTAAAAGAGCATATTTTTACAATCAGCTTTTTAATATCTACAATTTATTTTTAGGATAATATTTATCATTTTTCTCACTTTTGTTTTGGAAATATTTTTAACAATTTAAAATTTTTCATTTTTTTTACACCCTGGTGTGTGGGCAAATAAATGTTATTTTTGTGCCAAATTTCATGTCTTTATCTTTAACGGTACTATAGTTAAGAGGCTGTGACATACGGACGGATGGACGGACGGACGGAAAACGGAGTCTCTCCATAAAGGTTCCTTTTGTACCTTTTAGGTACTACGGAACCCTAAAAATAATACATTTCTGCTGAGACCAGTAAGTGAGCTTTCCCTAAGAGAAGCCGAGTAAGGGCTCGGACTTTTATATATGAGGCCAGGGAGGGCTAATTACGGTCGAAGCATGTATAGTGCTTTTATATACGAGGCCAGGGAGGGCTAATTACGGTTGAAGCATGTATAGTGCTTTTATATACGAGGCCAGGGAGGGCTAATTACGGTTGAAGCATGTATAGTGCTTTTATATACGAGGCCAGGGAGGGCTAATTACGGTCGAAGCATGTATAGTGCTTTTATATACGAGGCCAGGGAGGGCTAATTACGGTTGAAGCATGTATAGTGCTTTTATATACGAGGCCAGGGAGGGCTAATTACGGTTGAAGCATGTATAGTGCTTTTATATACGAGGCCAGGGAGGGCTAATTACGGTCGAAGCATGTATAGTGCTTTTATATACGAGGCCAGGGAGGGCTAATTACGGTTGAAGCATGTATAGTGCTTTTATATACGAGGCCAGGGAGGGCTAATTACGGTCGAAGCATGTATAGTGCTTTTATATACGAGGCCAGGGAGGGCTAATTACGGTTGAAGCATGTATAGTGCTTTTATATACGAGGCCAGGGAGAGCTAATTACGGTCGAAGCATGTATAGTGCTTTTATATACGAGGCCACGGAGGGCTAATTACGGTTGAAGCATGTATAGTGCTTTTATATACGAGGCCAGGGAGGGCTAATTACGGTTGAAGCATGTATAGTGCTTTTATATACGAGGCCAGGGAGGGCTAATTACGGTCGAAGCATGTATAGTGCTTTTATATACGAGGCCAGGGAGGGCTAATTACGGTTGAAGCATGTATAGTGCTTTTATATACGAGGCCAGGGAGGGCTAATTACGGTCGAAGCATGTATAGTGCTTTTATATACGAGGCCAGGGAGGGCTAATTACGGTTGAAGCATGTATAGTGCTTTTATATACGAGGCCAGGGAGAGCTAATTACGGTCGAAGCATGTATAGTGCTTTTATATACGAGGCCAGGGAGGGCTAATTACGGTCGAAGCATGTATAGTGCTTTTATATACGAGGCCAGGGAGGGCTAATTACGGTCGAAGCATGTATAGTGCTTTTATATACGAGGCCAGGGAGGGCTAATTACGGTTGAAGCATGTATAGTGCTTTTATATACGAGGCCAGGGAGGGCTAATTACGGTTGAAGCATGTATAGTGCTTTTATATACGAGGCCAGGGAGGGCTAATTACGGTCGAAGCATGTATAGTGCTTTTATATACGAGGCCAGGGAGGGCTAATTACGGTTGAAGCATGTATAGTGCTTTTATATACGAGGCCAGGGAGGGCTAATTACGGTTGAAGCATGTATAGTGCTTTTATATACGAGGCCAGGGAGAGCTAATTACGGTCGAAGCATGTATAGTGCTTTTATATACGAGGCCAGGGAGGGCTAATTACGGTCGAAGCATGTATAGTGCTTTTATATACGAGGCCAGGGAGGGCTAATTACGGTCGAAGCATGTATAGTGCTTTTATATACGAGGCCAGGGAGGGCTAATTACGGTTGAAGCATGTATAGTGCTTTTATATACGAGGCCAGGGAGGGCTAATTACGGTCGAAGCATGTAAAGTGCTTTTATATACGAGGCCAGGGAGGGCTAATTACGGTTGAAGCATGTAAAGTGCTTTTATATACGAGGCCAGGGAGGGCTAATTACGGTTGAAGCATGTATAGTGCTTTTATATACGAGGCCAGGGAGGGCTAATTACGGTCACAGCATGTATAGTGCTTTTATATACGAGGCCAGGGAGGGCTAATTACGGTTGAAGCATGTATTGTGCTTTTATATACGAGGCCAGGGAGGGCTAATTACGGTCGAAGCATGTATAGTGCTTTTATATACGAGGCCAGGGAGGGCTTATTACGGTTGAAGCATGTATAGTGCTTTTATATACGAGGCCAGGGAGGGCTAATTACGGTCGAAGCATGTATAGTGCTTTTATATACGAGCCCAGGGAGGGCTAATTACGGTCGAAGCATGTAAAGTGCTTTTATATACGAGGCCAGGGAGGGCTAATTACGGTTGAAGCATGTAAAGTGCTTTTATATACGAGGCCAGGGAGGGCTAATTACGGTTGAAGCATGTATAGTGCTTTTATATACGAGGCCAGGGAGGGCTAATTACGGTCACAGCATGTATAGTGCTTTTATATACGAGGCCAGGGAGGGCTAATTACGGTCGAAGCATGTATAGTGCTTTTATATACGAGGCCAGGGAGGGCTAATTACGGTCGAAGCATGTATAGTGCTTTTATATACGAGGCCAGGGAGGGCTAATTACGGTCGAAGCATGTATAGTGCTTTTATATACGAGGCCAGGGAGGGCTAATTACGGTTGAAGCATGTATAGTGCTTTTATATACGGGGCCAGGGAGGGCTAATTACAGTCGAAGTATGTATAGTGCTTTTATATACGAGGCCAGGGAGGGCTAATTACGGTCGAAGCATGTATAGTGCTTTTATATACGGGGCCAGGGAGGGCTAATTACAGTCGAAGTATGTATAGTGCTTTTATATACGAGGCCAGGGAGGGCTAATTACGGTCGAAGCATGTATAGTGTTTTTATATACGAGGCCAGGGAGGGCTAATTACGGTCGAAGCATGTATAGTGCTTTTATATACGAGGCCAGGGAGGGCTAATTACGGTCGAAGCATGTAAATTGCTTTTCTCAAAAATAAAACGAAACAATTCATAGTAGGTCTATTAGCCTATAGGATATAGGATATAGACTATAGGATAAGGAGTTAAATAAAAATAAATGAACTCATTATATAAAGGGGTATGAGAAAGCCCTTACCTCAAAATGTTAAACACAAAAAAGATTTTGTTTTGAGTCGAGTACTTGTAGGCGGGAATTGCGATTCACGATGCAAGCTACAAATATTTTTTTCACAACAAATAAGCGCCATTTTTTTTCTTAATCTTGAACGCTAGAGTAGGGACGATGCCGTCGCCTGCGCCTGCCTTACACAGACAGCAGGATAGCATAATATATGTTTAGTGGTTTTAAATTATATAAATACAACAAAATGTATCTATTTTCGTTACCTATTATTATTGTAATCCAAAATAAATCAAACATCTCTACATTTTGAACACGAAATCGCAATTAATTTTATTTTTCTTTTTAAACTGGCAGCTTTAACTTTAAACCTTATACTCGAGGTTCTCTTGCCAGCTCTTGTATGGGGACCATTCGGATAGTGACCGAAGCATGAAACTTAGTACAGGTTTAGCCTAGGTCAAAATGAGCAGATTGGAGGCCTGGCCCCAGCTGTCGCGGATGTAAGGCGAGGGGGGAGGGGGGGACAGGGAGGCGGAGTACGCTCCCGCCGCACCCTGCCAACGCGTCGCAATTTCAAATCAGGGGGTATTTGGTATCAATTTTGTATAAATTAAGGATGAGGAATTCAAATATATTTTTTTTGTAATACCCTTCCATACAAAAAAAATCGAAATTTTAGTGAAAAACTGAAAATAGTGGTCAACTATTTTCTCTTCAAGCAGATATTACGTAAAGAATAGTTACTTTTTAAAATGAAAAAAATGGTTATAAAGAGCTTATATATATATCATATATATACTTACTACACAATAATAACCAAAAAAAATGAGGAAATGCCTCGCGTTTCTCACTTTGCTACAAACGGCAATGAGCGAGCAATCCGCTCCGTAAACAATAGATACTAACGCGTCGTGATTTCACACAAAGGCGTATTTGTTATCATTTTCGTATAAATTAAGGATAAGGAATTCAAAATAATTTTTTTGTAAGTAATGCTTTTTCATACAAAAAAATCGAAATTTTAGCGAAAAAATAGCGGTAAAACTATTTTCTCTTCAAGCAGATATTACGTAGCAACATAAAAACCAATATTAGAGCGCCTACTTTTAGTTTACTTTCAGAAAGAAAGAAGTCGACAAAAGTGTTGTTTCGATACCATCAGACATTATAAAATTATTTTTAACTTTTTAGTGAATGACTGCTGTTATATTTGAAGTAGGTTACAATGTTTTTGTTAAAAGTTTATTTTATATTACAATCAGCTCTTTAATATCTACAATTTGATACCCATATTGTATTTTAGATTTTTTTTTCTCTTGTGGATTGGAAATATTTTGAAGAATATAAATTTTTTGAATTTTTTGTTTTGGACCGTGTTATGTGGGCAAATTAATACTATTTTCATGCCAAATATCAAGTCTTCGTCTTTAATGGTGCTAAAATTATGACTTATGACGCTGTGACATACGGATGGACGGACAACGGAGTTTCACGATAAACGTTCCTTTTGTATCTTTTAGGTACTACGGAACCCTAAAAACTATCTCCTCTATTGTGTAAAGTGTCACCCCCAGCCTGCCAGCTAAACGGTTGTTTTTGGATATGTGGAAAAATTCAAGGCAATAGTATATTATCACACCTAAGTAGGCTTTACAAGTTAACAAGTAATAATAGTAGACCAACTTGAAATAAAAATTTCGTACGAATTCCTTTAAAAATTACCAATAAAGATGTTAGTTGTTTAAAACATGTTAATAAATATATTATATTTTGCTTTTGTAAGCTTTATTTATTTCTTATGTTTATTAATAAGTAATAAAACAATTAAAAAAATTATTTCATCATCATATATATAAAAAGAGAAGTCCTGACTGACACACTCATTCACTGACTCATCAACGCACAGCCCAAACCCTTGGACCTAGAAAGCTGAAATTTTGCATAGAGCTTTTCTTTGTAATGTAGACTAGGAATAAGAAAGGATTTTTCGAAATTCTACCTCTAAAGGGGTGAAACGGGGGTCCAGAGTTTGTTTGGGGAAACAAGATTAGTTAGACTATTTTATTCGAGACTTGACAGAAGTACTCCTATTCATAAATGAGTAAACATGTGTTTCAGGTTTTTTCAGAATTCAACCCCTAAAAGGGGGAAATGGGGTGACAAAGTCTGAAAATCAACATGGGTTGCGTTTGTATGTTTTATCGGGTCGCTGATTACGAAAACAACAACGATTTCTGAATCCAACGTAGTGGACGTGAAATACTATCATCCCCTGTTGGGGTGCGATGGGGTTGAAATGTTGAAATATGTAAATATCAATATGGGTGTCGTTTTAATGGTTTTTTTGGACGTTAATTACGAAAATACCATCGATTTTGACATTTAATATAGTGGACATGAGAATTCTTGAAAGTATGTGTGCCAGTGCAAATTTACTGTAACAGATAGGGTTCCATTTTTTCCTTTTCGCAATGACGATTATAAGTCTCAGGGTCAGTCACTGAAAACAGCAGGAATTTGATCATAGGGGGGACTGCTTCTCGCACGGACAGTTTTGCGTAGCCTGCTCGAGAGTGAGCTCACCTAGCAGCCTGGTCGTGTTAACAGCTGAGGGCAGAACTTGTAATGTAGTATATACAAAGGTACTTTAATTATGAATTAAAAAAACTAATAGGTAATAGGCCCCGCCAAAGAGACTTTACCTGGAGATCAAATAATTGCACCAAAAACAATCAAAACCAGATTTAAATACGTTCTATAAAAAATACTACAGAAAAAATAAATCAACGCGGGCGAAGCCGCGGCCAAAAGCTAGTTCAATATATTTCGATTCTCGGTATGGGGTCGTCATGAGTCGAATGTAAAAAAGTATTGACATATAGGTTAGTTATGTTTAAAAAAAGTAAAAGTGAAACTTAATAACAATTTTAGTAACTTTTTGGTAAAAGATAAAAAATTAATTAAAAATATGTTTTTCTACAGATTGTGTTGATTATTGCTATTACTGCTCTTTTTGTGTAGTTAACAGTACTAGGTATTGTTAATAAATAACTTGTAATAAATATTCAATTTCATGGGTATCTCGTACAACAGATGAGTGTACGACTAAATGTTTATTAGACAAATTTTATCCTGAACAATAATCCTACCGATTCATATAATAAAATAGCGAAGGTTTATTTTTTTTATTTTTAGTTGGTTCGATTCCCGGGTGACACAAGCGAATTTCAGAATATGTTTGAATGCAGTTTTGTTTCTTTTAAAACATAAACGAATGTTTCCTTTCAGTAAAATGAGCTAACTAAAGGATTTAAGGTAGTCTCCCTCCAGGGCCCTTACATTTTTTCCACCCTGTAAATCGAATAATAATTTTTGTAATGGTTTTGATACTTGTTGTTTAAAACAGTTATCTAAATATAAATGTATGAACTTAGAAGTACCGAACCCTAAACTGCGCGTGGCCCGACATAAGAAAATAGTTGTACTAGTGTCAGGGTAGACACTCAGAATAACGACAGTACAGATTTCTATCTGATACGATTCCGACACACCTCTGTCGTATAATTTATATTTCTCGCAGGTTAATTTTCAGAGCCGTGAAATTATAGGTAGGTTTTTAGGGTTCCGTAGTTAGCAAGGAACCCTTATAGTTTCGCCATGTCCGTCTGTCTGTCCGTATGTCACGGGTCTCTAGCTCTAGCTCTTAGACAGAATTTTATTTCTTTTATTTTTTTATAAGAAACAAAATATTTATATACAACTTAAATAATAAACAAAAAGAAAGAAAACAAATAAATTGAACACTTAGCTTTAGGGTCTTATTAATTAATACAGTGTTACAGTGTAGTTAAAATTAAATTAATACAGTGTTACAGTGTAGTTAAAATTAAATTAATACAGTGTTACAGTGTAGTTAAAATTAAATTAATACAGTGTTACAGTGTAGTTAAAATTAAATTAATACAGTGTTACAGTGTAGTTAAAATTAAATTAATACAGTGTTACAGTGTAGTTAAAATTAAATTAATACAGTGTTACAGTGTAGTTAAAATTAAATTCAACATGTAGATACAAACTGGATGAAAACAAATTAAATTCAACATGTAGATACAAACTGGATGAAAACAAATTAAATTCAACATGTAGATACAAACTGGATGAAAACAAATTAAATTCAACATGTAGATACAAACTGGATGAAAACAAATTAAATTCAACATGTAGATACAAACTGGATGAAAACAAATTAAATTCAACATGTAGATACAAACTGGATGAAAACAAATTAAATTCAACATGTAGATACAAACTGGATGAAAACAAATCTATGGATTCTAATTCGAAAGAGATAGAAACCTGAAACTTTTGTTTGTAAAATTTTGACCCAAAACTAAATTTTAAATTTAAAATGTTTTTTTCAATGCATGTGCTCGCAAAGACCCACTTTTTATGCATCAAAACCGAACAAAAAGTCGATTATTTTGCCCTAGGGCTTTATTATTATTATTTTTTTTAATTTATTTATAATGGTTGGCTAACCTGCAGCCTTTCCTTTGTACCATAGATGTTATACTTTTTTTTCCACTGTTTAACGGCTCTGGATACAGTCCTTTTGAGCCAATTATAATTTAAAGTTCACAAGATTATATTTTATTTCATTTCCTCACACTATGCATTGAAAAACGTAGTATGATACACGGGCGTAAAAGCAATAAATTACTCGGTTACGTTTAAAACACTCGCTACGCTCGTGTTTTAAATCGTCCTCGTAATTTATTCCTTTTCGCCCTAGTAGCATAAACTACTATAAATTATCTTTCAGGGGAGGCCTCATACATGAAAATGGAGCCTAAAACCTTTTTTTTTGTTACTTTAGCATGTGGGGTCTCATTGTCTAGAGCTCATTGGGGGCTATCAAAGTTGCCATTTTTAGACCATTTTTGTTACGGGGTTTATCTCAAAAGCCAAAGCAGTTATGAATTTGAAATGTCTGTATATCATGTACATAATATATGTTGTTTTTAAACAACAAATACTAAAAAAGCCGATTTATAATGTAGTTATAGGGTTACGTCTCCGAATACTCAACCAAGTTTATATTGCAGCTTTCATGTCTGACAGAATTAGAGCATTACCTAAAATTCAATAAATATCTAGTTTGAATTAATTGGTACGGAACCCTAAAAAAGCGAGGCCCAACTCGGCCGGTTTTTTTAATAATCTATCCTAACCTGGTGAAATTATAATGTCACGGCTTTAGGCTTTGACAATTTACCTGGAACATATTCACCAGGTGAGTCATACAAGCAGCTCTCCTATTGCGGTTGTTTTACACTTGACAAAAATAAATGTACCTACCTATATGTCTTCAGAAATGTTAAGTTTGGCTGAGTGAGAGAGTGTGCCGCATAGAGACCACAAATATAGCTCCTCAGAGTCCTGAGAACGCGTCTCCCGCAACGAACAACGCTCCATGCAAGGACAACAAGAATGCATGATTGACGGCTACCAAGTCCCGAGTCCACTGTACAGTGTGGTATGGAGCATGCACGTACACAGCTAGGTACCTAATCTATTTATGTACAACGCTCACTCATTGGCTCCCTACAGGATGTAATGTAGCGCTTCGTTTATAGGGTTCCGTAGTCAGCTAGGAACCCCTGTAGCTTCACCATGTATGTCCGTCTGTCCGTCTGTCTGTCTGTCTATCTGTCCGCGTCTTAGCTCAGAGACTCTTAGTACTAGAGAGCTGTAATTTGGCAAGGGGGGGGGGGGTGTCTAGACCCGCGGCAGCGTGTCCACCGAGTTATAAGAAGATAAGGGTAGGGTATCTGCCAGCGAGATCTACAACAAACCAGAAACTGACAACGAGGCCTCTGATGAAGACTCATAAAACATCAACATGCAACACGGCTTAGTAGCAACATATTATGGGGCAGACACCTACATATTTGCAACCATCTGCCTTACAGGAACACTCAAAGTATAATAAATCTAATAAGAGTCACACTCCAACAAGAAAAATCCGACCAACGTTTAGTAACAAAAATCGAGAACGCAGTTCAACCTTCAGCGTCGAGATAGCTCTGCTAAAAGATTCACCACACATCAATGGATGGATACGCAAGTGATCGAAGCTCCCTGATAAGACTTCTTCAAAAAGATGCCCACCCATAGAGAATATTACCCGTCTCTCCACTAATCCAAGGTGTACTCTAGGATGCATATCCGGTACTCTCTACTATCCTATCCACATCCTGAAGGCAAGGTCTTCCCTACCATTACAGTGCCACCCCGGTCTACTCTTGGATATACAATGGTTACTGTAGTCACATAAAACATGGGGCTTTAGGGGCTAGTGTAAATCCTTGGGTTTATCGATTCTGGTCAAGCCACGTTGGAATCGGTGCATTTCATTCATTCATAGAAGTCGGCGTATTTCCTACGATACAGCAACATAAAAACCAATATAAGAGCGCCGACTTCTAGATAACACAATGCTTCCAGTTTTTTTGTGAATGACTGCTGTTACATTTGAAGTCGTTTACTATTTTTTTGTTAAAAGTTTATGTTAGAGTCAAGTGTCCTGCCAACTAAACGGTTGTTTTTGGGTATGTGAAAAAATTCGCGGCAGTAGTATCTATAAAAGGAAAACTATCTAAACTAAGTAGGCTTTACAAGTAAACGGGCAATAGTCGACCAACTTAAAATGAAAATTTCGTACAAATTCCATTGAAAATTACTTAGATGAAGTTGTTAGACGTGTAAAACAGGTAGTAAATATAAGTTTATGAACCTTCTTAGTCCACAATCCACATATTTCGACGGGCAACTACGCGTGGCCCGACATGCACTTGGCCGGTTTTTTACTCAGTAATAAAGTTTAATACTTTATGTAATTCAAGTGGATGTTAATTTGCTTTTCAAGCTGGAGTTGGTTAACGAAACTAAGTTTTTGGGCATAACGATAGACTCTCGTCTTCAGTGGGGTCCTCACATAAAAGCCCTTATGTGGTAGACTGTTAGACGCATAAGGCGAATTACTGATTTATTTTATTTATTTATTACTTATTTTGGAAAACTAGCGACTATTTTAATAACAATAGTAAAAAACTTAAATTAACTCTAGCTAGTCATATAAAGTTTCCACAGATAGACTTAGACTAGATAATACTTAATCAAACCATGACAAGTTATAAACAGATTAAAAGGAGGTTAATTAAATACACAAGAAATAGCTCTTATTCAAAGAATGGGTTAGTAAGAAGACGTCTCACCGAAGTGATACTGCTATGGAATAAGTCCATAACATTAACATTTTGAGATAAACAATTAAAAGCTTTACAGGTTCGCCAAATATAAGAATTTTGTTTATAGTTAGTTCTTACTGTAGTACTGATGTAGATACTGCTAAACTAGTCTATTTTAGTTACTTTTGCAGCATTATGTCATACGGCATGCTGTTATGGGGTAGAGCCGCGGATACAGACGCAGTCTTTGTTTTGCAGAAGAGAGCAATCTGGGCTATTTATAATATGAAGCACCGGGATTAATTAAGAGAAAAGTTCAAAGAAATTAATATATTAACGGTTCCTTGTGAATATCTTGGTGTGCAACATTGTAAGGAAACCAGAAATAAGCATAAACTGGCTTTTCCAAAAATCAGACTCGCCAAAGTGAGTACCTCTTTCGTAGGTCATGGTATAAGATTTTACAATAAACTTCCAAAGGAGGTCCTCACTTTGTCAGAAAGTAAGTTTAAACTGTATATTAAGCAGGGCCTATTGAAAAAGGCATATTATAAAATAAATGAATATTTGGATGATGGTGAAGCATGGTGTTACAGTGATAATGATATTTGTCATGACAGTAGGTTATAATTTAATTAAGTAGTATAATTTCCTAACTTATGATTCCTGTGAGGAGTTAACATTAATTAATTACAGACTGTAAAAGGAAATAGACTATATGAGACAGGTAGACAAAGATATATATGTTGTTCTTTTTTTATTATCCTGAATTCCTGCTGTCTTGTATTTTTTTTATCCCTTAGTTAAAGTAGATATAAGTCATTTGTATAGTAAAAGTTTTATGTAAAAAAAAAGACATGATCTTGCTAAGTTTCTTGCCCTTCTTCTTAGCAAGTCTTATCGAATGGGCGGAGGTGGGCATGTATTTATATATGTACCTATTAGTATGTAGTATATAGGATGGGATTTGGTCGGCCGCCTGGATTCGTGCTGGGGGCTCGGTTGGTGATCATTGAACCTTGTTCCTGGTCCCTGGTCGGGTCTCCGGTATGGGTTCGGGCGGTTGATTGGATTTCACCTCGTATAATATATATTTCACCTATAATTTTAATCGTATATATATATTATATATATATATAACCTAATATAGTATATATATAGATTAAATTTGACTTGTAAAAAGAGTACTTATATACTACTTTGCAAAATAAACTATTTGAAATTGAGAACGCGATAATAATAATAAACAATACTGTCGGCCGTGACGTCCCGATTGATGCGATCATCGGCCAGATAATCGTGAGGATATCATTGCTCATTAGTATTTCTTGCCCCCCCCCCCCCCCCGCCGCACTGCAGGGGCGCGCGTTCCGTACTAATGAGTTGAGACGATGACGTAGCGGCGCCGGCGGCGCGGCGGTATCAGCGCTCAAGCCTAGTACACGCATTTCGCCCTCAAAACAAAGCGCTAAAAATATTTTTGTAATCTGGTGGAAAATTGTAAAAAATATTGACAATTTATGTCAAAATATTCATTATATTTATGTAAAAATATGTATATTATATGTAAGTATGTCAATAAGTCAAGAAACCAGAGCTGAAAATCGTTAGAAAAAAATAATCAGTTGATAAATGGGGTATTCCCTAACCACAATGTAGTTGATGCGTTTACATTTTTTTTACATTTAAGTATTATATTATGACTGTCTCGCTCGCATTACTATTGGATTTTATTAACAGAGAAGAACCGGTTTGTCTGATTCGTCGCTTCACAAAAAGGGACCCGTATGACGCATTGCTGAACTTTGTCCTTGGTTAAAGAAAAATAAACCTTAAAGATATTTAACGTAAGGTCATAATTGTAGCAAGTGTGACATTAGTGCATTGCACATGAGAAATCATTGTCTGTGAAATTTCACATGTAAAACAACTGTGAAAAATTAAGCAATTTCATCAAATGAAAATCAATTAAATTTAACAATAATTCTCACGCCTAGTGTACATGTACAAACTGTACATTCTGTTCGGTATATGTGTTCTATCAGCTATCAGCTATCAGCTATCAGCTATCAGCTATCAGCTATCAGCTATCACTATGATTCTGTTACACGATGTTGACTCGGAGCGTCGCGTTGATGACGCCTCCGGTTTCGTAGAAGTAAGTCATGACTACTCATGACTATCAGTTTCTAGTCAATTCTTATTCTCGAGTTTACGAACGACAAAAACCAGTTGCGGGCCGGTAACGGGTCGACGAGACGCGAGTGTCGACAAAAAATGAATCGCCAAACAAGATCGCACTTGATTTCCATATTAGTGTATTGAATAACGGCGCCGCCGCGCCGGTTTCCTTCATTCCACCGACCGACCGCGGGCCATATGGTCATCGGCTCGCTCCTCATAGGTAGGACTCGCCCGCTCCTCATAGGTAGGACTCGCTCGCTCCTCATAGGTAGGACTCGCTCGCTCCTCATAGATAGGACTCGCTCGCTCCTCATAGGTAGGACTCGCTCGCTCCTCATAGGTAGGACTCGCTCGCTCCTCATAGGTAGGACTCGCTCGCTTCTCATAATGGTCTCACTTTTTAAGACTTAGTTAGGTACAGCCGGACGAACTTACTACGGAGTCTCACCAAAATGGTTTTATTCTTTACTTATGGAAAATTCAAATATTTCATTATTTAGGAACTTATCAAAGTCCAACTTAATAAGATCCTTTAGATACACAGAGTTTATTAGATCGTAAGTGTTAGTTGATACCTCATAAATAAAAAAAATATTATTTTCCAACTCTTGAGAGTGTTCTAGAAAACTTAGTGTCTAATTATACACATCATCTCATTATGGGAGATTTCAACACTAACCTTTTCAGCATTGACGCTCACTCCCGTAAATTGAACTCTATTATAGATTCACTCAACCTTAATATTCTGCCTTCTATGGCCCCCCATCACAACAACGACACTGATGACACTTTACTGGACCTAATTATCACTTCTGATGTGACTTACGTCGCACATTATGGTCAGCATCTCGCTCCTACTTTTTCACACCACGACTTGATATTCTGTTCATACCGCCTACGAAGACCAAAGATCAAACCCGTGGTCCTACTTCAAAGAAACTTTGCTAAGATGGATGTTGAGCAGCTCAAGTCTGATGCTTCGATAGTACAATGGAGTGACATGCAGGATTTGGAGAATGTAGACGAAAAACTCATATTTTTCTGTAACGAAATTCTTCGCTTGTTTAATAAACATGCTCCTTTTCGTCCCATTACGATTAAACACAAGCCAACACCATGGATTAATGACAAGGTTCGTAAGGCAATGATGACTAGGGATCGACTATTTCGTAGATACAAAAGTGACCGGTCAAATGATAATTGGTCTGCTTATAAAGCTGCTAGAATCCGATGTAACCAGTGGTGTCGTAACTCTAAGCGCCAATATATTGCCGAGCAACTAGAACTCTCATCGCCAGCCGGTGTTTGGAAGTTCTTAAAGTCTCTAGGTGTAGGAAAATGCGCAAAACAAAACCAACAAGTTTCTTCAAATATGAATGACCTTAACACTCATTTTACATCGATACCATTACTAAGTCCTTTTGTAAAAGCGCAAGTCTTACAAACAAAATATACCAGTCCCAGATACTAATTCATTTAAATTTGTACCAGCAAGCAGGGAGGAAGTCGAAAAAACTATTTTATCATTAAAGTCCAAAGCTGTTGGCTGTGACGATATAGGTCAAATCATGATAACATCACTTCTCGACATCCTGATCCCTGCCATCACCTATATCGTTAACTCCTCTCTCACCATAGGACAATTCCCCAACATGTGGCGCAAGGCACATGTCATTCCCCTCCCAAAAGTATCTGACCCTACACTTCCAAAGCACTATCGCCCTATTTCAATTCTTCCCTTCTTATCCTAAGTCATAGAGTCCCTAGTTCATAAACAATTAACCAACTATTTAAATACTAACAACCTCTTGAACCCCTTCCAGTCTGGTTTTAGGACTGGTCACAGTACAGCCACAGCACTACTAAAAATCACTGAAGACATAAGATTGGGCATGGAGAATCCATGAGGAGAATTTTCCGTAGACCACGAGACATGCAACTGTCTCGAAACGTCGGGTGTCCCCTTTTCGTAAAAAGGTAAAAATTGATCGCGGTAGACCCGATTATATATATTATAATGGAGAATGGTATGGTGACAGTTCTCGTTCTTGTGGACTTTAGTAATGCATTTAATGCCGTTGACCATGACCTGCTCCTTGCATCTGTGGACCATCTTAATATATCCTCCCCTGCTATAAAATGGTTTTCTTCGCACCTTCGTGGCCGCCGTCAGGCGATTCGCAGTGGTCAGACGATGCCTGATTGGTGTGATTTGTATGTCGGTGTTCCACAAGGTAGCATTCTATCCCCTTTATTGTTTACTATTTTTATAAACCTAGTCACCCCTTACTTTATCTCTTCTTACCACCTTTATGCCGATAACCTTCAGCTTTATAGCAGACTAAAGGTGATGACCTGAACAATTGTATAAACGAGATAAATAGTGATCTACAGAGTCTCCAATCTTGGTCCGAACGCTTTACAATAGCTGTAAACCCATCCAAGTGTCAAGCTATTATTGTCGGTAGCTCACGAAAAATTGTTAAAATTGATCCTGATGTCATGGGCAAGGTAAGCTATAACGGTTGTAATGTTGCGTTTACTGACTCCATTACTGACCTTGGCCTTGTCATTGACCAAAACCTTAATTGGAACCCTCATATCGCGAATGTTTCTCACAAGTTGTATGCCTCATTGCATTCTCTTTTGTGTCTTAAAAACGTTCTTCCTATTTCAACTAAAATTTCTCTTGCAAATTCTCTTCTTGTTCCTATAACTGATTGTGCTGACGTTTGTTACCTGGACCTTACCGAGGAACTTCTTAACAAGCTCGATCGTTTGCTCAACACATGTATTCGTTTCATATTCGGTCTTCGCAAATACGATCACGTGTCTGAGTTCCGTTCCAGGTTACATGCTTCCAATTCATGAGCGAAGGAATGTCAGAATTCTTTGTCTTCTCTTCTCAATTATTAATGATCCAAGTACTCCCCCTTATCTCAAATCTTTGTTTATTTTTTTAGATAACACTCATTGTAAGCACCTCAGGTCCGCTAACCTTCTTTTGTCTTGTCCTCTTCATCGTTCTGGTTTTAAGTCCGACTCTTTTGCCGTCACGGCTGTTCGTTTGTGGAACGATCTTCCTGTTGAAATAAGAAATGCCCCGTCTCGAAATTCGTTTAAACAGTCATTGCGCAGACATTATCTTAGCAAAATTCATTAGATCTGGTATCAATATAGCAATCTGAAAATTTCACTACTGCTAATTTACTCTCGTCTTTAATTAATTATATTAATATTGTTTTATGTCAGTATATTTTATATTATATATTGTAGCATTCGCTACAGGTATTCAACCTTTTTCTTCTATTTTAGTCTTTCTTTGTCGTTGATTTCTTTACTGAATTTTCAAAATCGAAAATTTGGAATATTTTGTCACATTTTTTTGTTATTTTTCTGATATCGAAGAGTATCGTCGTACAAGGAAGAAAAATTTTCCACAGAAAATTAAAATATGAAACTTGAAATCTAGTTTAATCCACGAAACAGAGCACATTTGCCTTAGAGATTGTGGAAGCCTGTTTTTTCTTCATTTCCTGGTAAGTTTTGTGTACTTTTGGTTTCATTCTCTGAAAATCCCTTTTGTCCCGTTTCCAATACGTTAATTTCCTTGCCCAGATTTCGTAGGCATGTCTTGACGCTGTTGTTTTATTTCTTTACAGCGACCCTTCAGGTTATTTAAGGGTCTTTCCAGTTTTTTTTCCATTTCTCCCATTTTCCGCGCGCCACCTTTCCATCCTGTATGGTTGCGCATATGAAATGAGGCCGAAGGTACGGACCACGTACGCTGATGGGGTGAGCTTCCCGAGTTATACCAGAAGTTGGCGTATGACAATCACGGTTTGATTGACTACTCCGTGGGAAGACTTCAAACACCTACATCACAAAGACACCCCTATCAGGTTTTTATATCTGTAGCCTGGCATTTGACAGACTCTGAATCAATCATTTTCTTCCTTAATGTAAAGCTAGATAACGATTGCTTTTAATACCTTAAAGTTATATTTTCTATCGACTAGAAGTTATTAATACTTCCGCGAAATTGTAGTTTCTGGGATCCTATAAACTATTTTTAAAATTCAAATTCGAATCCATAATATCGTAAGCCAAGCGTCGTTAAAGCTGCAAAAACAAAATCCTAAAACAAGATAGACTAGGTATTTTTTTGTGTTAATTTTATAAGTTCCAACGTACCTAATACTCTTCTGATATTCTTGTGTTTTATACTATTTTTTACTTCAGTTTTGTTATTTTTAGCATATCCAAACAAATTATATAGTGTCTTTATCCTGATTTATCTTTTTTTTGGCTGTCACCAGGCTTGCCTGGGGCAGTCCAAATTTAGGCCGAATCAACCAAGTTAACAAAATTACACTCGTTTTTCTAAAGTAGCTTACTAATTTTAAAATGTAATGCTATAATATATATATATATGCATATTCGTAACGTTATAAGTATTTATGTAGTATATTATCTTCTTATATTTATACATATATATATTTTTTCTGAAGCTTACTTTTTAGTATTTAATTACAAAATTATAAATCAGTACATAAATGTATTTTTTACGTTTTATTTGTTGTTTAAAATCTAAAATTGTAAAGCCTTTTTGCACACCTGCTTCTGTAACTTTCTTGTGCTTTTTGTCGGGTTGACTGGAAGAAAATGCTTCTAGCATTAAGTCCACCTGTTGTACATTAAACTGTGTTTTGTGCAATAAAGAATTTAGAAGAAGAAATAACTGCAGTGGAATTATTTGTAATGGAGTTAAGGGTTCCGTACCCGTATTGTGTGGTGGTACGGAACTCTCAGTGCGAAAGTCCAACTTGCACTTGGCCGGTTTTTATTTATTCATAGTAAGCTTTAGTTTTATTTAATATATTTGGTAACCTAGATATTCTATAATATATTTGGTAACCTAGATATTTTATAATATATTTGGTAACCTAGATATTTTATAATATATTTGGTAAAGAAGATATTCTGTATTATATTTGGTAATCTAGATAGTCTGTCATATATTTGGTAACCTAGATATTCTGTAATCCAATCGCAATAAACACACACTATCCATAGAATATCTATAATTTACAAATGGTTTTGGTATTTCGTTTGTATGAACTAGGCTTGCTCCGCAGGCCTCTATATTATTTTGTAACAAAATATGGCTTTGCGTTGGTCCCCAGTTAATAAAATCATTTTTATTTATTATTTATTTATTTTCAGTTAAAATAACAATATTTTAACATTGTTCAGTACCATGAAACCATGTTTGGTTTGTCTTGGTCCTGGAGTCTACGATACATTAAAAGAATATAATTTATAATGGATGTAACGAGATAAAAGCTAACTTACAAAGATACAAAGATTTTCTAGGTATAACAAAGATCTCTAGTGACAAAAGTAGACATTTAAATAAAAATTTAAGTTTTTCATTTTTCTTCGAATGTGTCTTGTTGAAATGTTCATAAGGTCTATATGAGCCTGCTTCACAAAGTTATGTTATCAGCATGGGACACAACAACCTTATTGAGTGATTTATATTATCAGATTATCAGAAAGTCTACATTAAAACGCTCGCTTCGTGCGCTGCCGGCACGGATATACGGATATTATACGGATAATAATCAGTGAATTTTCGAGGTTTTTCTGGATATTCCGAAAAAGTATTTGGTGTAGGAATTTTTCGTCTTGAGAACGGAAAATAAACCATGTTCTCGTGCTATAGCAGTAATTTCAGACATAAAACTTAAGTCGCTTAGACGTAAACTATTTATAACTTAAAAAGGCATCATTTTCAAAAATAAATTCTATCGAGTGAAATGGTAAAGCCGAATTTACATTACGAAACAAGTTTTAGGCATGATAAAATTAATTTCATGACACTACTTCCAGTACCTGTGAAACTACATTTCATTAAAAATAATAGTGTCGTAAAATCCACAGTATGTTTGTATTCATGGCTCCGCCAACATCAAAGCTTTTTCGACTAACACCGCCAACACCACGACTAAAAAACACACGAAACTGTTTCAGTGTCGTGAAATCAATGCATGCATTGTAAAACTTGTGTACACGTGAAATTGTTGATGAATTTAGTGTCACGAAACTACTTTTATGCTACTAGTCTCGTAATGTAAATTCAGCTTAACTTCTTGACAACGGAAAGATACAGGTCTGAAAAAACTAGTCTATAAGTATAACATTGATCAGGTAAGTGGTTGACTCAGCATATTTAAGCAGAAACCGTTGAAATACCAAAGGCAAGTCCTTAATACAAAACTCTATAATGCTAACAAGACTCGTTTACTTTGTACAACGTCACCGTGCGCCGCGATGTTCGTCTGTCTGTTCTCTGCTTTTGCTGGAAACTAGCCACCGAGAACCAACAATTGAACCAATTTTCAATACTGATACTAATTTTAAATATAAACACCTAGGGGTGCTACATAAATATAAACACGTATTTGAGCCACATTAATATAAACACGTATGGGAGCCACATAAATATAAACACGTATGGGAGCCACATAAATATAAACACGTATGGGAGCCACATAAATATAAACACGTATGGGAGCCAAATAAATATAAACACGTATGGGAGCCACATAAATATAAACACGTATGGGAGCCAAATAAATATAAACACGTATGGGAGCCACATAAATATAAACACGTATGGGAGCCACATAAATATAAACACGTATGGGAGCCACATAAATATAAACACGTATGGGAGCCACATAAATATAAACACGTATGGGAGCCACATAAATATAAACACGTATGGGAGCCAAATAAATATAAACACGTATGGGAGCCACATAAATATAAACACGTATGGGAGCCACATAAATATAAACACGTATGGGAGCCACATAAATATAAACACGTATGGGAGCCACATAAATATAAACACGTATGGGAGCCACATAAATATAAACACGTATGGGAGCCACATAAATATAAACACGTATGGGAGCCACATAAATATAAACACGTATGGGAGCCACATAAATATAAACACGTATGGGAGCCAAATAAATATAAACACGTATGGGAGCCACATAAATATAAACACGTATGGGAGCCACATAAATATAAACACGTATGGGAGCCACATAAATATAAACACGTATGGGAGCCACATAAATATAAACACGTATGGGAGCCACATAAATATAAACACGTATGGGAGCCAAATAAATATAAACACGTATGGGAGCCAAATAAATATAAACACGTATGGGAGCCACATAAATATAAACACGTATGGGAGCCAAATAAATATAAACACGTATGGGAGCCACATAAATATAAACACGTATGGGAGCCACATAAATATAAACACGTATGGGAGCCAAATAAATATAAACACGTATGGGAGCCACATAAATATAAACACGTATGGGAGCCACATAAATATAAACACGTATGGGAGCCAAATAAATATAAACACGTATGGGAGCCACATAAATATAAACACGTATGGGAGCCACATAAATATAAACACGTATGGGAGCCACATAAATATAAACACGTATGGGAGCCACATAAATATAAACACGTATGGGAGCCACATAAATATAAACACGTATGGGAGCCAAATAAATATAAACACGTATGGGAGCCACATAAATATAAACACGTATGGGAGCCACATAAATATAAACACGTATGGGAGCCACATAAATATAAACACGTATGGGAGCCACATAAATATAAACACGTATGGGTGCCACATAAATATAAACACGTATGGGAGCCACATAAATATAAACACGTATGGGAGCCACATAAATATAAACACGTATGGGAGCCACATAAATATAAACACGTATGGGAGCCACATAAATATAAACACGTATGGGAGCCACATAAATATAAACACGTATGGGAGCCACATAAATATAAACACGTATGGGAGCCACATAAATATAAACACGTATGGGAGCCAAATAAATATAAACACGTATGGGAGCCACATAAATATAAACACGTATGGGAGCCACATAAATATAAACACGTATGGGAGCCAAATAAATATAAACACGTATGGGAGCCACATAAATATAAACACGTATGGGAGCCACATAAATATAAACACGTATGGGAGCCACATAAATATAAACACGTATGGGAGCCAAATAAATATAAACACGTATGGGAGCCACATAAATATAAACACGTATGGGAGCCACATAAATATAAACACGTATGGGAGCCAAATAAATATAAACACGTATGGGTGCCACATCAATCGATTCTCAACTCATTCCATTTACTTTTCTGACAACTTCCATTTAGATGGTATCCGTCCGCAGCAACAAAACAGTAAATTAAAGAAAATCAACAATAAAAATATAAAACCATAACGCATGTATTTTCATTTCACGGCGAATTAGTTTTTGCAACAGCGCAGCGCGGGTGGCTTTGTGCTAGATGGCAACTCTTCCTAAGTGCTTTGTGCTAGATGGCAACTCTTCCTAAGTGCTTTGTGCTAGATCGCAACTCTTCCTAAGTGCTTTGTGCTAGATGGCAACTCTTCCTAAGTGCTTTGTGCTAGATGGCAACTCTTCTTAAGTGCTTTGTGCTAGATGGCAACTCTTCCTAAGTGCTTTGTGCTAGGTGGCAATTCTTCCAACTGCTTTGTGCTAGATGGCAATTCTTCCTAAGTGCTAAATTCCTAAGCAAATGTACGTCAAATATTTCATTACTTAAGTCACATTGTTGTACGCACTCGTAAATAACACATGTGAAGTGAAATTGACCGATACATTGGAAAATCGAATAAACTTATCTGGCGCCTTACAATTGAAATGAGAATAGAGAATAGGTAGTAAAGTAGCTTTGTGTCAGATAGGTACATTTCATTTTGCACCAAGATCAAAACAAACATAGGTCTTCTAAATTATCTCACAATCAGCTCCTATTGGGCCATAAAACATACTGGGTCGGTCGATATCACAACCATAATGTTTGAGAAAAGACCGGTCAAGCGCGAGTCCAACGTAGTGGGGTACATTGCTATTTATTAAGAGTATGGCCTACCCTAGCAACTTTTTCTATTATCCGTCCAGGATAATAAGTCCAATTGCAAATTTGTCAGAGAATACGTTTAAACTGTTTAGGGCCTATTGAAGAAGGCATATTATTAAATAAATAATTACTTAGATGATAATAAAGCATGGGTTATGATTCCTCTAGAATTAACGTTAATTAGTTAATAGATGAAATTACTGTAAAAGCAGATGGACTGTATGGGACAGGTAGACAAAGGTATTATATACATTTTTTTTCCTTCATGACACAATTTTCCTTTCATGACACAATTTTCCTTTCATGACACAATTTTTTCCAATCTTGTATTTTTTATCTCTTTATTCAATTAAAGTATAGGCTTACATTTTACATTTAGTTGTTGTATCTAATATTATGAAAAAAGTCATGATCTTGCTTAGTTTCTTGCCCTTCTTCTTAGCAAGACTAATCGAATGGGCGGAGTTAGGCATATATTTTTATACGTGTTGCACATATTTATAATATTATTTATTCCTTATTACTATATTTTTTTTTCAAGTGTATTTTTTTATTAAATTATTTTTATCCTAACCTAACCTAAATGTAACAAATGAACAAATGAACTAAACAAATGAACTTCTACCGGAAACGGATAGATAGAGACGCCCGCGCGTGATGGTTGTGTTTTGCGTTTTATCAAAGAACTCCTCAACGAATAAGAGCACATAACTCAAGATTGCGGCAATCACTGTTTTAGGGTGCTGATTGAAGTAATAAGAGCACATAACGCAAGATTGCGGCAATCACTGTTTTAGGGTGCCAATTATTTGGAAATTATCAAAATATTCACCTGATCTTCGATCTTGGTTTCATCAACTTCTCAACGGATGATAGCACATAACTTTAGATCACGGCAATCGGTTTGTGTTATAATGCTGATAGCAGGAAGCTATTTGAACGTAGTTATTATTTCATTTTATAATATTATATTATTATATAATATAGCTTGCAAGAACTACACATATTTCACAATTTTAAAAAATACTAAAAAATCCGAAATAAAATAAACTTTTACAAAAAAATGGTAACCGCCTTCAAATATAACAGCCGTCATCTGATAAAAAAGTTAAAAATAATTGTACTAAGACCGATGGTACCGAAACAACACTTTTGTCGACTTCTTTCTTCCTGAAACATTATGTTAGAGCAACATAGAACACAATATGAGAGCGCCGCGCCGACTTCTAGATAACATGTTTCAGGAAGAAAGAAGTCGGTTAAAGTGTCGTTTCGGTACCATCGGTCTTAGTACAATTATTTTTTAATTTTTTATCAAATGACTGCTGTTATATTTGAAGTCGGTTACCATTTTTTTGTTAAAAGTTTATTTTGTACCTTGTAGATACTTCGGAAGCCCACGCCCCATACAAAAAAAACCTCCAAAAAGTAGCATTTTTTAACGTAATCATGTCTCTCCCTTATCCCCGAACCAAGAAAATCAAAATATATGAAAAAATTATGGTAATAAGTAATTCACGGTACAGAGCTCCTCACAACCAGATTTACTTTTCTTTCTGCATTTTTATGCTGCAGTAGGCAATTACGTAAATAATTTTAGTATTCAAAGCAATGGATTTCGCAATAAAAACATATAATCTTAATTAACTAAAGATTACAGGAAAAATTATATAAGGGTTCCTTACTCAGCGAGAGCCGCGAATAGTTTGCCAGGCGCTTCCATTTTAGAGGCTTGTTTTTGGAGCATAAACGTTGCTTTAGCATCTATATTGTTGTTATTTACCCTGTGTATTTACCATGTTGTAGCATCTATATTGTTGTTATTTACCCTGTGTATTTACCATGTTGTAGCATCTATATTGTTGTTATTTACCCTGTGTATTTACCATGTTGTAGCATCTATATTGTTGTTATTTACCCTGTGTATTTACCATGTTATAGCATCTATATTGTTGTTATTTACCCTGTATATTTACCATGTTGTAGCATCTATATTGTTGTTATTTACCCTGTGTATTTACCATGTTGTAGCATCTATATTGTTGTTATTTACCCTGTGTATTTACCATGTTGTAGCATCTATATTGTTGTTATTTACCCTGTGTATTTACCATGTTATAGCATCTATATTGTTGTTATTTACCCTGTGTATTTACCATGTTGTAGCATCTATATTGTTGTTATTTACCCTGTGTATTTACCATGTTGTAGCATCTATATTGTTGTTATTTACCCTGTGTATTTACCATGTTGTAGCATCTATATTGTTGTTATTTACCCTGTGTATTTACCATGTTGTAGCATCTATATTGTTGTTATTTACCCTGTGTATTTACCATGTTGTAGCATCTATATTGTTGTTATTTACCCTGTGTATTTACCATGTTGTAGCATCTATATTGTTGTTATTTACCCTGTGTATTTACCATGTTGTAGCATCTATATTGTTGTTATTTACCCTGTGTATTTACCATGTTGTAGCATCTATATTGTTGTTATTTACCCTGTGTATTTACCATGTTGTAGCATCTATATTGTTGTTATTTACCCTGTGTATTTACCATGTTGTAGCATCTATATTGTTGTTATTTACCCTGTGTATTTACCATGTTGTAGCATCTATATTGTTGTTATTTACCCTGTGTATTTACCATGTTGTAGCATCTATATTGTTGTTATTTACCCTGTGTATTTACAATTATATTTTTAGGGTTCCGTACCCGTACCGTGTGGTGGTACGCAACCCTTTGTGTGTGAGTCCGACTCGCACTAGCCTTAATTTTTGTTACTGGGTCTATCTCACAAACTAGTTAGTAATTTGGAATTACATTAATATTATTTGAAATATTTTATAAAAATGCAATTTGATCATCAAATTATAAATATTAAAGAGATTATTGTAAAAATATATAGTTTGGCTATATTTACTTGCATCTATTTCGAGAAATCCTCGAAAAACCACAATAGGACCCCCTATCTCCAAAACTGGTGGACCGAAGAATAAGAAAAAAATCATGGTAATATATGCTTACGTAAAGTATACAGAAAAAATTAGTGGTTGAGATATTCAGGGAAAATAAAAGAAAAATTAAATATTACATCCACGATACGGAAACAGGTACACGAGTCTGACTCGCATTTGACGTTTTTTTTTAAATTATTTAACTATTTATTGTGATAGAAGCCATAGCAAAATGTGTTCTGTGAAAATATCAACCAATATTGAACTGTAAATCCCTGTGACAGACAGACAAACGGATGGGCAGACAAACAGACAGCAGAGACTTAGTTATAGGGTCCCGTTTGGCACCCTTCGGGTACGGAACCCCAAAAATGACAACTTTGAACCCTTCATAACTCAAAAACTATTTAACATAAACATATACCAAATTTGGTTTATATATTGAGATCTCCCAGAGTCCTAGCTAGATAAACTAGTACCTCAAACTTTATAAACGGTATAGATAGATATTAACGTCCAAAAATCGTAATTTTATGCCTGATTTAATGACATATAGATCAAAAACCTAACACACTTCCTCATGATGTAGAAAATTCAAAATTTTCCAGCTTTTGTAATGAATAAACTCTTGGCAGAAAAAAAGCCAGCAATGATACTATCACCTGAAAATTGTTTTTTTTTTTAAATTATAATTAAGCCTGACACATCTTTCTACCAACCAATTAACACGATTTTTTTTTTTGGGCGTATTGGGAACATAGCTTAACAGTTTGCAACAAAAACGAATGATGATACTTTTACAAAATTATTTTTTTCCCCACCTCATAACACCTTATGAACCCACCAGGTGCGGCCTGCCAGATTTACGGTTTTCACAAAAGGGTCTCTCGGGTAAGTTGAATCCTGAGTTTTATCGATGATATAATTACCTGGCCGTTTTGGTCGTCAGCTCTCCGACTATAACTACTTATTACGTGTTTTCCAATATCGCGTTTGCGAACGCGGCGGCGCGAGGGGAAGCCACGCTCATATGCGCGAGCGCACTTATGCTGTACGGTTATCCCTCGATATCCTATCTATAAGGTTGCGTTTTATGATTCGTAATTCGAGTAAATAGGTTTGAGTTACGACTGAAGTAGCCACAAAATTAACATTTATCATAAAAATCGTACCTGTAACGGTATTTTTACGTATTATTTAATTGTCGTATTCACTGTAATACAACACATTTTTCTTGGTAATTTTGTGTTAGATTATAATTAGTAAATATAGTTTCGACTGTTAATTATAATAAGTAAATATAGTTTCGACTGTTAATTATAATAAGTAAATATAGTTTCGACTGTTATTTATAATAAGTAAATATAGTTTCGACTGTTAATTATAATAAGTAAATATAGTTTCGACTGTTAATTATAATAAGTAAATATAGTTTCGACTGTTAATTCATAATAATAAGTAGTGACTATTAAGAGTTAACTTTATTATGATGGTACATGTTTCAGTCTCGGGCCCACAAGGACCCGGTCATTTGAAAGGTATTCATGGGGCCGAAGCCAACATTGAAGAGGCCTTTGGTACCATTTAATCTAAATGTGAGATGGCCGCATCTATGGAGGCCTCTCCCTCAATGTATCATTGAAACACACTAACGGGCAGTCCCCATAGTTGCCAAACTATTGCCAGAAAGAAAGCGACTTGGTGGGCTATGAGGATGGGATGCTAAATGTACCAGATATCATCAGGGCTATGGAGTGAGATAACGGACATGTGCATCGAAAAACTTTCACAAATTTAAGTCTGGTAGACTGTGACTTGCTGCTTGATAAAGGATAGCCTTTGTGGGCCCCCTATCTAGAAACCATTGGGCGGCCAGGGGACAACACTATGTAAACAGCAAAGGTTGTCGAGAGGTGAGTCTGCGGGGCGCAAGTTATGACATTTTACACTTCAAACTTGGAGTATTATAGGTTCCACTCTTGCGACTCCGCTCTGGCTTAGAGCAGAGCGCAGAGGCGGGGAGGTGTGTCGCTGTGTGAGTGTGTGTGTGTGTGACAGGGTGTACTAGGGAGTGTTTGCGAGGCTGAGTAACGGTTTGTTAGTGTATGAGGATTCATAAGTTAATTTAAAACAACATTTCTTGTTTTTTTTTCTGCTACAACAATGTTTGCTATTTAAAAATATGACTTTTTAAATTTGAATAGTCGAATTATTTACACAAAGCAAATAACATAATATGTTCTATTGAACCTCATTACACCCATTTACATCTCAAGTCTTTTGTCGGTGAAGTAGACAACCACACCATAATTATTATAACAATGAACTTGGCTCCCGTTTTCACATTTATGTTTTGGTGGGATGTATACTCTATTCAATGAGCTCTAGACGATGACATCTAGCATGCGAGCATTGTGAGGGTTCTAGACGATGACATCTAGCATGCGAGCATTGTGAGGGTTCTAGACGATGACATCTAGCATGCGAGCATTGTGAGGGTTCTAGACGATGACATCTAGCATGCGAGCATTGTGAGGGTTCTAGACGATGACATCTAGCATGCGAGCATTGTGAGGGTTCTAAATTCTAAATTCTAAATTCGAAGTAGGGGCGATTAATGGTCCTGCACGGACTCTCCGGTACCGTGAGTATTGTGCACTTCCCCCCGGTCAGTCACCCTAGCCAGCCCAGCTCTTTAAAATAGAGCCGAACGGCATCGACATGCTGACACAACTGATTCAGTGAAGGGAAGCTGGATCTCATCATCGTCGCTAACCCTACTTTCGTTCTTATTTCCGCAGTGACGGGGCAGTGGCGAAGCACGTGCTCCACCGTCTCATCCTCGTTCATGCATCCCCTACATAGCGGGCTATCCGTGGTACCCGTAGTGAAGAGATGTTTATTTAAGTTATAGTGACCTGTTAGTATACTGACCATGTCTTTCAAGTCAGTCCGGTTTAGTTTTAAAAGGTACTTGGTTAACTTACAATCTGTCTGGGGTACCATCATTTTTGTCATACGGCAGTCTGTCCTCTCTGCCCACTGCTTGTTTTGGTCCCTTTGTCATAGATAAATAAAGGAAGGATAGATTGCTCACTCCATACATTAGAACAAAGCCCGCGTAAAACTTATTATTTTTGCCGGTACCTAGTAGTTCGACTTATTATTTTTGATGTCGCTACTATACTAGATAAATTGTGACATACCTAGTGCCATCTATCGAACAGTTGATGAAACGAAATTCGATGAGGGTGTGTGTGTGTGTAGCAACTATACTGCGCCCACAAAAACAAAAATTTGCTAGAATACGACAATACGCGACACGTGGCATACGATAAATCTGAGGATAAATCGCTCAACCGTGCATGACAGTTGAGTCAAAGAGTAAAGTTATATACCGGTATGTATGAGTAGTGTGTGTTAGGTAAATAAATAATGATCGTTGTGCGCCATCTACCAGAATTCAGAATAACCATCTGCACGCTTAGTTAGATTGCCAGCTTACCACCGAAAGTTTATTGAAAAAAATGTTAAAAACACCTGATTAAGAATTCACTATTTTCTGATGCGATGTTATGAAAATGTTGTGTTTTTATTCATAAAATAAATAAATATGATGAACCAGAACAGTAAAATGCTATATTTCGTCGATTTCAGACAAATTTTATTTCCAGCGAGACAAGTAACGCCATCTAGCAACGTTATTTGTAGTATTGCGAACAGTACAAGGAGATAGCAATCTATCCTTCCTTTATTTATCTATGGCTTTGCGAGAATTTCCTCAGCTCTTCCCTAATTGCCTCCACGAAAGGACGACACAGGTAGTTGCTCTGTGCACTTGCCTTCCTTGTGTATGCTAATTTAGCTAACGAATCTGCTTGTTCATTTTCTTTGTTGTGGTCTCACAAGGCTCTGTCCTGGGCCCCTACCTATTGTACATATAATAGCACCCTTATGAAGTCCCTGCCGGCCGGAGTCTCACAAGGCTCTGTCCTGGGCCCCTACCTATTGTACATACAATAGCACCCTTATGAAGTCCCTGCCGGCCGGAGTCTCACAAGGCTCTGTCCTGGGCCCCTACCTATTGTACATACAATCGCACCCTTATGAAGTCCCTGCCGGCCGGAGTCTCACAAGGCTCTGTCCTGGGCCCCTACCTATTGTACATACAATAGCACCCTTATGAAGTCCCTGCCGGCCGGAGTCTCACAAGGCTCTGTCCTGGGCCCCTACCTATTGTACATACAATCGCACCCTTATGAAGTCCCTGCCGGCCGGAGTCTCACAAGGCTCTGTCCTGGGCCCCTACCTATTGTACATACAATAGCACCCTTATGAAGTCCCTGCCGGCCGGAGTCTCACAAGGCTCTGTCCTGGGCCCCTACCTATTGTACATACAATCGCACCCTTATGAAGTCCCTGCCGGGCGGAGTCTCACAAAGCTCTGTCCTGGGCCCGTACCTATTGTACATACAATCGCACCCTTATGAAGTCCCTGCCGGGCGGAGTCTCACAAAGCTCTGTCCTGGGCCCGTACATATTCCCGGCATATTTGAATAATATCCATTAACAACCTCATACACGGTAAAATGCTTCGCTGAAGACAGAGCTTCCTTTTCCGCATCTAATGACATTGATTTAGTCGCTTGCAACTCTCCATCGAGCTAATAACAAAACATTTTAGAAAATGAAAATGAAAGCTAAATGTAACTTTTAACACGTGCTCGAACTTTAATTAAAAAACAAACATTCAAAAAAAAAACAGTCAAGTGCGAGTCAGACTCGCGTACCTAGGGTTCCGTAAACTTCTGTATCGTGGATGAAAAATTTCATTTTGTCATTTCTTTTTCGTGAATTTTTCAACCGCTTTATTTTTCCTGTAATCTTTACGAAAACACATATTACCATGATTTTTTTTTTCAACTTTTTCAACTTTTTAATTCCACCAGTTTTGAAGACATGGGGGGGGGACAATTTTTTTTGAAATAGATGCAAGTAATATGTCTTTACAATTAGCTTTTTAGTACCTACAATTTGATAAATATATTGTATATTTATAAATTATATATACAAGGTGACTTTTTGATCATCGTCCAAATTCATACTGGAGGCTTGATAAGTGATCGGTATCTTGGATCAGTAAAAATTTTTGTGAAATTCGTATAATGAAATTTCGGCTTCCCATATAAATTCAGTTCCAGTCCCGAGTGAATCACTATGGGGAGTCGAAATTTCAATTTACGAATTTCACCAAAATTGTTATTGATGCATGATACTGATCACTTACCAAGCCACCAGTATGAATTTGGACGATGATCAAAAAGTCACCTTGTATATATTTTAACCTATTTTTATATTTCTCATTCTTGTTCAACTTTTTTAAATCGCAATAGTTTTCCTGCAATTGACCAGTTATGATCTACAGGGTGTTTGGGGCATCGATGTAAATATTTATTTTCAGGGACGATAAATGAAGTGATTTTAAAAATTTTTGACTGAATTTACATTAGTGCAAAGTTTAATAGTTTTCGAGATATAGAATTTTTTTTGTTTTGTCTACTTAAAAATAAGTAACTGCAATGAAATGATAATAAAACAAGAATTATGGCTATCAATCATATTTCATCCATCAGCCTAGTTCGTCCACTGTTGAACATAAACCTTTCCAGGACTTTGCCACTCCCGGCAGTCATCCTGGAAGAATTGCCCATACTCACACACGCTGGGCAGGCGGGCCCAGCATAAATCATGTTTACTAAAAATAATATTCCTTCGTTCTTTATTTTGCCTTGTGTTTATTTTCACTTATTTGTGAACATATTGATCTTGTTTTATTGTTAAACTGAAGTGTACTTAGGAAGAATCTAAAATAAAAATTTATTTATTTAGTCATAATATTATCATTTCATTGCAGTTACCTGTTTTTAATTCAAATTCAAATTCAAATAGTTTATTTTGCAAAGCAGGTATAGATATATACACTTTTTACACGTCAAATTTAATCTAATAAAGAAAATATATGTAATAAAATAATAAATGTACATGAACTAAATTAAAGGTTTATTTAATTTATGTAGCAATATATTTACGATTAAAATGATAGGTAAAATAGATATTATACAAGGTAAAATCCAATCAGCCGCCCGAACCCATACCGGAGACCCGGCCAGGGACCAGGAACAAGGTTCAATGATCACCAACCGAGCCCCCAGCACGAATCCAGGCGGCCGACCAAATCCCATCCTATATACTACATACTAATAGGTTACATATATAAATACATGCCTACCTCCGCCCATTCGATTAGTCTTGCTAAGAAGAAGGGCAAGAAACTTAGCAAGATCATGTCTTTTTTTTCAACATAAAACTTATACTATACAATATATGACTTATATCTACTTTAACCAAGGGATAAGAAAATACAAGACAGCAGGAATTCAGGTTAATGAAAAAAAGAAAAACATATATATCTTTGTCTACCTGTCTCATATAGTCCTTTTCCTTTTACAGTCTGTAATCAATTAATGTTTACACCTTAGAGGAATCATAAGTTAAGAAATTATACTATTTAATTAAATTATAATTTACTATCATTATCACTGTAACACCATGCTTCACCATCATCATCATTAAGTAGCCAAAACTAAAAAATGTCTATATCTCGAAAACTATTAAACTTTGCACTAAAGTAAATTCAGTCAAAAATGTTTAAAATCACTTCCTTTATCATCCCTGAAAATATTTACATCGATGCCCCAAACATCCTGTATTATCGACATTTTTTTCATATTTTTCGGTTCACCAGTTTCGAAGATAAGGGGGCGGGCATACATTTTTTGTGGTTTATCAAAGATTTCTCGAAACCAGTGCCAGTAAATATAGTAAATATTTGACAATCAGCTCTTTAATATCTACAAGTTGATATATCATAATGGGTTTATTGTATTTTTAGAATAATATTTTTTATTTTTCTCTCTTTTGTTTTGGAAATAATTTGAACAATTTCAAATTTGAAATTTGTTTTACACCTTGTTATGTGGGCAAATTAATGCCATTTTTTTTTCAAATTTCAAGTCTATCTAACGGTGCTAAAGTTATGAGGCTGTGACATACGGACGGACGGACAATTTAGGTTATGAGGCTGTGACATACGGACGGACGGACAATTTAGGTACTACAGAACCCTAAAATGTTCATGCCTTTGATTATTTACTAATTAAAGGTTAACGAAACAAATCAATTTATTACGATAAGCATTAAGAGGCACTAAGTCAAATTACCATCTACAGCAGGGGTCTCAAAACTTTTTAGCCTAAGTGCCACACTGATTCCCCCACTAAGACCCAAGGGCCAAGACGTAGATAATTACAAAATACTGTAATTTTGACGTGCAAAGGGACAAGCCGAAAACCAGCGTTGTATTGCTGATCTTCAGCTCACACAACAGATGCTGAGTCTGCCCCTTTTTATCACATATGAATATTTATGTTTTTTTTTTTAAATTAATAATTATGATTTTAATGTTTTTCTTTTTCCTGTGCTGTATTTGTGATTTTTTATGTGATAAATAAACTATTTTTCAATTTCAATTTCAAATTCAATTTCAAATGTTCGTATTGGTACTAGCCGGTCAGTGAGATATCTTTTGTGCAGGACACAGGACAGTACTCCGCTCCGTTCGCAATTTCGGTTGGTACTTCGGGCAAGTGACAATAAAAACATTTCGGTTGGTACTTCGGGCAAGTGACAATAAAAACATTTCGGTTGGTACTTCGGGCAAGTGACAATAAAAACATTTCGGTTGGTACTTCGGGCAAGTGACAATAAAAACATTTCGGTTGGTACTTCGGGCAAGTGACAATAAAAACATTTCGGTTGGTACTTCGGGCAAGTGACAATAAAAACATTTCGGTTGGTACTTCGGGCAAGTGACAATAAAAACATTTCGGTTTTGTACTTCGGGCAAGTGACAATAAAAACATTTCGGTTGGTACTTCGGGCAAGTGACAATAAAAACATTTCGGTTGGTACTTCGGGCAAGTGACAATAAAAACATTTCGGTTGGTACTTCGGGCAAGTGACAATAAAAACATTTCGGTTGGTACTTCGGGCAAGTGACAATAAAAACATTTCGGTTGGTACTTCGGGCAAGTGACAATAAAAACATTTCGGTTGGTACTTCGGGCAAGTGACAATAAAAACATTTCGGTTGGTACTTCGGGCAAGTGACAATAAAAACATTTCGGTTGGTACTTCGGGCAAGTGACAATAAAAACATTTCGGTTGGTACTTCGGGCAAGTGACAATAAAAACATTTCGGTTGGTACTTCGGGCAAGTGACAATAAAAACATTTCGGTTGGTACTTCGGGCAAGTGACAATAAAAACATTTCGGTTGGTACTTCGGGCAAGTGACAATAAAAACATTTCGGTTGGTACTTCGGGCAAGTGACAATAAAAACATTTCGGTTGGTACTTCGGGCAAGTGACAATAAAAACATTTCGGTTGGTACTTCGGGCAAGTGACAATAAAAACATTTCGGTTGGTACTTCGGGCAAGTGACAATAAAAACATTTCGGTTGGTACTTCGGGCAAGTGACAATAAAAACATTTCGGTTGGTACTTCGGGCAAGTGACAATAAAAACATTTCGGTTGGTACTTCGGGCAAGTGACAATAAAAACATTTCGGTTGGTACTTCGGGCAAGTGACAATAAAAACATTTCGGTTGGTACTTCGGGCAAGTGACAATAAAAACATTTCGGTTGGTACTTCGGGCAAGTGACAATAAAAACATTTCGGTTGGTACTTCGGGCAAGTGACAATAAAAACATTTCGGTTGGTACTTCGGGCAAGTGACAATAAAAACATTTCGGTTGGTACTTCGGGCAAGTGACAATAAAAACATTTCGGTTGGTACTTCGGGCAAGTGACAATAAAAACATTACGACGGAGTTACCCGAAGTTACCCGAAGCGTGTTCTGTGCACATTGAAATAGTTTTTTAAATAACATTCGTATAATGACGCTACTTTTAGACAATGATGCATGATAACCTTTCTATTAAGGCGATATGTAAAAGTTTAAGCGTCCCTGTTACTCCATATGCGAAAAAACCCTCAGTGCGAGTGGGACGGATTCGTGGAAAAGTAGCAAAAAGTCGGTTTTTATTAATATAAAATGTAGTAAGGTATTTTGTCAAAATTATTTTCAAGGAGACTTTACAAATACATAATATCCACATTTTGATTGCAACTTCACAATGAAATTAGTTAGGGTTTAAGAATTACAGGAAAAAATAAAACAATTTAGAGGTCTTTTAGGAATTAAATTCAAAATTTCATCTAATCTCGTTTTCCTTCAGTGAGAAGCTTAATCAAATACTCAATAAATATTTACCCAAAAATAAAATACGTAGATGACGTTATAGTGGAGTATGGATTCAAAAAAAAAAACCTTTTTTTTGGTATCGCCTTATTATCGGTTGTGAGTTTTGATAAATCATAAATAGTAAATAGCATTACGTTATTATTATAAGTTTGCGAATTTTAAATAAATTATAGCGGGCTAGAAACAGGGCATATCCGGCCAGCGACTGCGGGCCGGATTGGTGGTGCTCCTTAGTTTGGAGACCCCTGATCTATAGAACGAGCCATCCATCCAATACACTAAACTACCATCTATAGAACGAGCCATCCATCCAATACACTAAACTACCATCTATAGAACGAGCCATCCATCCAATACACTAAACTACCATCTATAGAACAAGCCATCCATCCAATACACTAAACTACCATCTAAAGAACAAGCCATCCATCCAATACACTAAACTACCATCTATAGAACGAGCCATCCATCCAATACACTAAACTACCATCTAAAGAACAAGCCATCCATCCAATACACTAAACTACCATCTATAGAACGAGCCATCCATCCAATACACTAAACTACCATCTATAGAACGAGCCATCCATCCAATACACTAAACTACCATCTATAGAACAAGCCATCCATCCAATACACTAAACTACCATCTAAAGAACAAGCCATCCATCCAATACACTAAACTACCATCTATAGAACGAGCCATCCATCCAATACACTAAACTACCATCTAAAGAACAAGCCATCCATCCAATACACTAAACTACCATCTATAGAACGAGCCATCCATCCAATACACTAAACTACCATCTATAGAACGAGCCATCCATCCAATACACTAAACTACCATCTATAGAACAAGCCATCCATCCAATACACTAAACTACCATCTATAGAACGAGCCATCCATCCAATACACTAAACTACCATCTATAGAACGAGCCATCCATCCAATACACTAAACTACCATCTATAGAACAAGCCATCCATCCAATACACTAAACTACCATCTATAGAACAAGCCATCCATCCAATACACTAAACTACCATCTATAGAACAAGCCATCCATCCAATACACTAAACTACCATCTATAGAACGAGCCATCCATCCAATACACTAAACTACCATCTATAGAACAAGCCATCCATCCAATACACTAAACTACCATCTATAGAACGAGCCATCCATCCAATACACTAAACTACCATCTATAGAACAAGCCATCCATCCAATACACTAAACTACCATCTATAGAACAAGCCATCCATCCAATACACTAAACTACCATCTATAGAACGAGCCATCCATCCAATACACTAAACTACCATCTAAAGAACAAGCCATCCATCCAATACACTAAACTACCATCTATAGAACAAGCCATCCATCCAATACACTAAACTACCATCTATAGAACGAGCCATCCATCCAATACACTAAACTACCATCTATAGAACAAGCCATCCATCCAATACACTAAACTACCATCTATAGAACGAGCCATCCATCCAATACACTAAACTACCATCTATAGAACAAGCCATCCATCCAATACACTAAACTACCATCTATAGAACAAGCCATCCATCCAATACACTAAACTACCATCTATAGAACGAGCCATCCATCCAATACACTAAACTACCATCTATAGAACGAGCCATCCATCCAATACACTAAACTAACACAACATACCTGCGATAGTGAATCTTATCTAACAGGTATCTGATAACGAACAAACCACCAGCGACGCGCGACGCTTCGAGCCGACAGGAAGCGTCTGATTAACCATAATTTCGCGGAAAATCCCAGACGCAAAAACTGAACGCCTCGCTAGAATATTCCAAGGATTCTTTTGGTTAACCAAAGGATGTGAACCGAGATCGCGATGTTGTTTTTGTTCGTCTCGTCTAGTCTTATAGGAACTAGGAACGGGCCCTGCGTTGAACGCTCGCTCCCGCCGCGCCGCGTCACGGTCGGGCGGCAGCAGCGCTGCGCCCGCGCAGTATCCTTGCATTTAGTGCATGCAGATATAGTATAGATAGATAGCGCAGACAGCAGACCGGTCCGCGCGGTGCGACCGGTCGTGCGACCGCCCCCGAGGTCGCTGACCAACACTCACTGCGCCTGCGCCCAATCAAGAACAACCTACACTTGTCTTGTAACACTTTTACAATCACGATATTATGTAGCTGTACACTCATCTACAATTCGATACGAAGATTTAATGAAATGACCTTCTTACCTTACTGCTACTACTCACCAATAAGTTTAAGCAAATTTAAATTGACGCGACTAATGCAAATAATAAATGTTCGGCAGATGTGTGCTCAATGAGGACTAATGCAAATAATATATGTTCGGCAGATGTGTGCTCAATGAGGACTAATGCAAATAATAAATGTTCGGCAGATGTGTGCTCAATGAGGACTAATGCAAATAATAAATGTTTGGCAGATGTGTGCTCAATGAGGACTAATGCAAATAATAAATGTTCGGCAGATGTGTGCTCAATGAGGACTAATGCAAATAATAAATGTTCGGCAGATGTGTGCTCAATGAGGACTAATGCAAATAATATATGTTCGGCAGATGTGTGCTCAATGAGGACTAATGCAAATAATAAATGTTCGGCAGATGTGTGCTCAATGAGGACTAATGCAAATAATAAATGTTCGGCAGATGTGTGCTCAATGAGGACTAATGCAAATAATAAATGTTCGGCAGATGTGTGCTCAATGAGGACTAATGCAAATAATAAATGTTCGGCAGATGTGTGCTCAATCAGGACTCGAACAATACTCAATAAGATCTGTACAGATGCGCTAACATTACGTTAGTTAGACAAATAAAAGACAAATATTCGACTCACAATGATTTTATCGATTGCGAAGAACAAACAGACGCACGCAACCTTGTGTGTAACACAACTTTCAGTTATCTAATTTAAGAGGCCTCAGATTTGCTGGTAATTTTCACAAGTTTACGAATAAAGTGAATGTCAACTAAACAACGATTTTACTTTGTGTGTGTGATTTCTGTATATTTATGAAGAACAATGAAGAAATAACAACGGGAGATTAGTTGCTTATCATAAAGATAAGTTTGATAACAATAACAATGCCTATTTTTGTTTCGTTGAAAGAAATTGAAATCAGAACAATAGAAGGGTTTGAATTTCAAAAGAAACTCTCAGGTAAAGTACAATTATGAAACTCTCAGGTAAAGTACAATTATGAAAAGGTAAGTACTTAGATATACATGTAGGAAGTGTGCAGACAAATGATTTAGCTACCTATAAATAGCATAGAAAATAACGTTCGAAGTGAGACGATACTGGTAAAATGAGACAATTTAGCTCACTTAGCAAGTATAGAGGATAAACACTGACTGTGTCATTTTTTCGATCTACCAGCACAGAAAGTCCAGTCCAAACTGGTCAGAATGACCTTAGCACAACCAGACGCCGCAAACCATATTATGCTGACTAATGTCCGGTGGCTGCGGACCGGTTCGAGCATGCTCCACTTCCCCTACAATCTCTAGAGCATGCTCTGAACACGAGAGAGCGAATACAGACAATCTCTACATCTGAGACGTATTCAGCAACACTGTTCACATTCATCTGCAACTATTGACAAAGATCACATCGACGACGACAATGCCACGTCCTCGTGCATCGGCTCTCCGGGAGGCTGCCGACAACTCCGCACTCGTCTGACATTTGATTAAGTAACGTCGAATGCGGATATTCTTGGAGATAATTAGACAATTATTAAGTTAGCCGTGCGAGAGTTCCCAAACTATTCAATGTGCTGACCTGTGTTCGTGTGTTCTTATGCAAACACTTCAGAAATGAATCACATTACACGAATTTTGCAAATAAGTTAGAAAAAATTTGTATGAAAAGGCAACAGTTGTTAAGATTTTTACCGAAGCTGTTATTTATATTTCCATTTCTAAAATTTCACTGTGGTTTTCAGTGTTTCAGATGTTTTTATTTTGCTACATAAGATTATTTTGCTACGGGCTTTATCGGTCAAAAAGTTTACATGTTTTCCTTTAGGTACCGTTTTACAAGTGGAAACATTAAATACAAATAATATCGTTAAAACGAACCTATTTAGTTCTTCGTGTCTCCTCTTATATCGAGTGTAGTGAGCGTCATCGAGACAAACCACTCAGCCAATCGCAGCCGGTCAGTCAGTGCGCCGAGGTTTCTCTAGAACCTCGGTAGAAATGCTCGCCAATACTTATTCGTTTACTGGTTTTCTCTTTGAGTTCCTGCTTCTGTTAACTCGAACCTCATTGCTGACTCATCCATTTCATTAAGTATTTTTAAGGTTTGAATAAGGTGATAATTTTATTTTTGTCACTGTCACTACAAGCGAAAAATCGCGCAGTGCGAGAGGGGCGGATTCAGGGCACAAGGGAAAAAAGTTGGTTTTATATTTTTATTAAAAAAACTAAAATAGCTAGCAAAATTTCAAATATCAGATCTCTAGATATTGTTGAAACACACGTAATAAAATATGTTTGAGTTCGAGGAGAAGAACTGTGTTTGAAGACCTCATTTCAACAATTATTTCTATCGAGCAAAATGTATCCAAACGTGTTTTCCAATTTCAAAACCCTAGATTATACAGGGTGGAAAAAATTTAAGGGCCCTGCAGGGGAACTACCTTAAATCCTTTAATTAGCTCATTTTACTGAAAGGAAACATTCCTTTATTTTTTAAAAGAAACAAAACTGCATTCAAAAATCTTCTAAAATTCGCTTGTCTCATCCGGGAATCGAACCAACTAAAAATGAAAAAAATAAACCCTCACTATTTTATCATACGAATCGGTAGGATTATTGTTCAGGATAAAATTTGTCGAATAAACATTTGGTTTTACACTCATCTGTTGTATGAGATACCCATGAAATTTAATATTTATTACAAGTTCTTTATTAACAATACCTAGTACTGTTCACTTGTATCAAGTAAATGACACGTTATAATTTTCTTATCTCTCTAACATCCAAAGACATCGTATGAAGTACAAGCTTGCTAATGTTATACCTTGTTGAAGACTTTGATAAGAAAATCGTTAAATGGTAATAATAAATCTATGCACAGCACAATTCCTTCTAGCACTAGGCGTACTGACGAAATCTTTAAAAAGGGAACGTATTTTTTTTTGCAACGGGGAGCAATAAATTTGAAGTTCGAACGATAACTTTTAATATTTTTAAAATCGATAAAAGCATTCGTTCGAATTTCAAATTTTGTTTTGTTTTGCTTTCATTCCGTGCTGTCATTGTGTAAAATGGCGTATTATTATTACATTACAAGTGAACAGTACTAGACTACTAGGTATTGTAAATAAAGAAATTGTAATAAATATTCAATTTCATGGGTATCTCGTACGTACAACAGATGAGTGTAAGACCAAATGTTTGTTAAACAAATTTTATCCTGAACAATAATCCTACCGATTCGTATAGTAAAATAGTGAAGGTTTATTTTTTATTTTTAGTTGGTTCGATTCCCGGGTGACACAAGTGAATTATAGAAGGTCTTTGAATGCAGTTTTGTTTCTTTTAAAAAATAAAGGAATGTTTCCTTTCAGTAAAATGAGCTAACTAAAAGATTCAAGGTAGTTCTCCTCCAGGGCCCTTGAATTTTTTCCATCCTGTATAGTCAAAATGCATATATACCAGAAATTTATTAAAATTTTCCGGGTATTTCATGAAATGCACAGAAAAGAAACACCCGTATTTTTTTCGCATTATTTATTTAATCGTACGGCTTATGAAAGTAGTCAAGCCGTTGACAGTATTATTGAATATGTCTTCAGCCATTCAGCTGGGTTTTCTGTAAGGATGAACACAGGCCAGAGCTTGCTATATTTACAGATCTGTCTGCATTTATTGTCACACCAATCTGCATATTAATTTTACTCTTGCTAATTGTCGTTGAATCGAACCTTTACTTTGTAACAGGTGCCATCAACTCATTACTTTGTAACAGGTGCCAGCAACTCATTAATTATTACCTGTATCAAATTCCGAGCAAGCAAGTCGATGAGGTATTCATCGCTGCGTGTTTGATTGCCTTACTTTATTATTTATATTACTTGCTTTGGACGTAATGACGGATAGAGGAAGCCCCAATTGTGAAAAAGTCTTCAAATAACGAAGCTGGCGGGACTCAGCTCCGCGATACTGACTACCGGTATGTACTTGTTTGGTATGTTTTCCTGAATACAAAAAGTGCGGTAGTCACCTCTTAGGGGTATGGAGGGGGGAGCTGTGACGTAGCAAAGATGGCGGGCCGGCCCATTCTATTAAGGGGATCGAAAATACAAACAGAAATAAAATGTCAGCTTTCGGATGATTTTGTTGCAATAATTAGGTTACGTATAGCCATAAAAAAAATACATGTTTTTGGTTGAACTTTAAGGTATTCATTTTCCACAAACCACGTTAATCGATTCATATTTGTACTGTCAATGAATTTTTTTGTAACCCTCTATTGCACACTTTTTATCGATTTTGTTTCAGGTATCGCTTTCGCGATTTTGTTGGTTTTTTTTAAATAAAATTAGTGTGAATGATATCTATTCATTTTCCAAATACCACGTTATTCGGGTCAAAAAAAGCACCCCCTTTTTCCAAAAATACGTAAATCCACTGATGCAGTCAGCGGCAGCAAGATATTGTCAGTCTACGCCTAGCGTTGGCGCCCGTAAGACGTGGAACCTGTGCCCTTTTTTGCAAGCTATAAATATCTCCCAAAACTACTTCAAAACACATTGAAATTAATTTTATAAAGTAATATTTCGAGGAGCATCATATTCCTGCCGTTAAAAACTCAACAAAATATGCGTATGAGTGATTTAGCTACATCGTGCCATAGTCATAACAACAAAACTGAATGAATTTGGAATGAATTCATACTTTTATGCGGGAAAATAATATATGTTACTCTAAAAGAATAATTTTGTAATCGTTATTGAAACCCAAATTAATTTACTTATACTTACTGAGATCTGTAACAAAGGTCAATGACCTTTTCGTGAAATTACCCTGTAGTATTGGCTCACCATTTCAGGTCCAAATAAGTGAAGTTTTTTGCAAATTATATAGGTACACTTACTTGGGATAAATCGCCAAGCATTTAAAATATAGAAATTTATTTTGAAATATTTACAGTGCATGGCAAAATTACTAGATCGTAGATAATCCTGTCGGTACATGTTCAGGTTCTGTTACGCAAAATGAAAACAATGAAACTCTTTTAGGATTAATTTGTTATCCCTATGTTTGTCTGTCTGTCCGTTTGTCTAGACAATTTTTTCTGGGTAAAATTAATAAATACCAATATAAACGGCCCTCTATAGAGCTGTAAAAACATACTTTTGACGTTTTTATTTATATTACGTTTTAGGTTTTTACGTTTTTTTTTTACGTTTTTCATACAAATTTTCTCACTATGAAAATGTAGGGATGAACACTTGAGATAATATTTTGCATTTAAAAGTCAACACAGAAAGGAATTGTTGAACAAATAATGTAAAAAATATGAAAACCATGTTGTTCTATTCTAAAGGGATTAATTATCTACTGTTCAATGTGGCGATAGCTTTGTTTATTTTTTTCCTTGAATTATTTTTTACTAAGATAACAAATAGTTTAATACAAGGTTTTCCTTAAGAGGTCCCTTTACCCCTGTATTTTTCTTAAAATTCATACAATAGTTATAAACCGAATGTGAAGTCTACAGCTTATTTTCTTCATATCTTTTTTCATGAGTATATTCTAGTGACATCTAACTACGTCTCTATACAGCCCAAAAAGCAAAATTTGGTAAAACACCATCATAATAGCTGTCAGGATATCGTCAATATTGCCTCGTTTTTACGCAAAGTTTAACAAGTTTGTATATTTTTATCTATACCGGAAATAAAAAAGACAGAAATACAGGCGTCGTTCATGTTAAGATGACTAAGTTTACACACTTTGCTAAGTATAAACAATTACCGTTTCATGGAAAACTGTTTTGACCTGAAACCATTTCACAAATTCAATTAACTTATTTTGAATATCTTGTCATTTTGCACTTCTTGATGAGAAATACAATTTCAATAAGTAAAAATACAACTTTTAGTTAAGAAAACTTATAGTTAAAAGTCTGCTGTATGCATTAACATATTTTTAATTATATTACAATAGTAATAAAATAATTGGCTTATCCGTCGTCGTGATACCAGCCGCAACTTTCTTAAATAATCTGATATCACGCTTATGGAAAACCCAATTATTTTGAAGATACCATAATATCATTAAAATATGTTTATGCATATAGCAAACTTTTAACAATAAATTGTCTTAGCTAAAAGTTGTACTTTACCGTTATAATTATTTCTTAATATTTTGTTACAAATTCGGAGAAATAGCCCTTAAGGAAAACGTTGTATGAAAATATTTGTTATCTTTGTAACAAAGAAAGAAAAAAATAATAAACAAAGCTATCGCCACATTGAACAAACAGTAAATTATTAATCCCTTTAGAATAGAAAGATATGGTTTAATATTTTTTACATTATTTGTTCTAGAGTTCCTTTCTGTGCTTTCTTTCAAACGCAAAATATTATGTAAAGTGTTGATCTCTATATTTTCATAAGGAGAAAATTTGTATGAAAAAGTTAAACAAAAGGCCATAAAAACGTTATAATATGTATATTTTACAGGGCTGTAAATATTAGCATTTATTGATTTTACCCAGAAAAATTGCCTAGACAAACGGACAAACAGACAAACATAGGGACAACAAATTAATCCTAAAAGAGTTTTGTTTTTTCATTTTGCGTAAAGAGACCTGAACATTTCAAACACTTGGCGATTTATCGCAAGGGTAAACAGGTGTCCCAAAAGTCAACTCTTTCCCTTGGAAGGCTGGTAGGCCAGCTCATGACTGACCAGAATATCAAATTATGACCTCAGCAAAAAGTAGATAGTCTTCGAGTTGATGGTACTTTTATAAATTCGAATAGATTTTTGAGAGTCAAAGCTAACCAGTTCTAAATTCTAAGAATAAAATTTTTGTTGCGCAACTCTGAATAGTCATGCTATTGATAAAGTCAAAAATAAACCTTGAAATGCTGTTACATCAGGAAGAAAAATAAAAACCCAATTTATGAGCAATTTTTTGTAATTAGGTTAGTTCGATACCACACCCTGAAAAAAAATGTCCTATGTTAGTTTTGCAAATTGTCTTAAATAACGGCTCATCAAATATTGTTTTTCAAATGATCTGGCAATTTCTGTGTATTACTTTTGAAAAAAAAGTTATTGCTATTTTACTACCAAAGGAGCTGCGTATTTTTTAAAATAATTAGAATTTAGAATGAAAGAGTGGCGGGCAGTAAAAATATTTGACGTTCATTAGAAATGCCATTTAACACGCGTTAGAGTGAGATAAATAGTGACGCTATTTAAAATGAGTTGGAATGAGATAGGAACGCAGTTAAACGTGGTTGAATGAGAGAGGCATAATTGATATAGGCTACAGTGAGATAGGTAGTGACGTGGTGCATTCCTTCCGAGAATATTTGTTAGTTTCCACTTTTTGTAATAACAACTTTAGTAAAAATTTTTTGTAAAGAAATTTTTGGTCCAATTTATTTTCCCGCAAGTGTAAAACCAGCTCAACGGGCGAAAAATATTTAAAGAATGGGTAATGGTGACAATTAACCGCCACAATATTATTATGTATCTCTAAAGGAGTGTCTGAAATGTTCCGAGGGTTAACTGATAAATCAAACACTCAAAAAACCACTTTTAGCCGACCATAATAAATTTACGTCCCGACGTGATAGCAAGTAGGATCAATGCCGTGTGACGATGATCGAAATACAGTAATAAATTAGATAAAATAAAATACGTATTACTTTTGACCCTGCCTCGTCCACTCTATTCGTATTTTTGCTATGGTGACGCGAACTTAGAGACCGGGACGAATTTCCCCCCACGCGCTATCGTAAAATAGAATAAGCCACGCCCGGAACTGGTTTTTGTTTTGGCTATGTCATATTCTTAACAGTATTTCTAGATAACTACTGAACCGATTTACTAAAATGAGGTGTCGAATGAAAGACCATAAAATGCACTTACTTAATTTTATAGATACGTTTGTGTTAAGCTAATATCAAATGAAATAATTAAAAAAAAACGACATTTTGAAAAAAAATATTTTTTTACAATGGGAATAGCTCGGTAGCCGTAAGGATTTTGGAAATTTTGCTTCATATAAACCATATTGCTGCTTTTATCAGCTTTTTAATAAACTTTAAATCATTACAATCGAGTAATAAACAACGAAGCTACAGTTGTTTTAGTGAACTAATTCATGATACGAACAATCTCAAATTAATGTACTGGACTGGTTTTCTTCTAATTATTACTAATAAAAAATATGATAATTATTATACGTACACACATATTATGTTATTGTGCTTATTAAGAATTTGGGTAATTACCTCCCTAGTATATAAATATAGTAATTGCAACATATAGGGTGTTTTTTAATTAGTGCACGACCCATCAAGGTATGGAAGTACCCATTAAAACAAACAACTTTCCCCAAGAAACATAGTTCGAAATATGAAATAAAATTTGGGCTTCCCATAGAAAAGCGATCACAGAGTTGTACGGGAAGGCCAAAATTTTTATTCACATTTCGACCCATGTTTGACAGGTCGTGCACTAATTAAAAAACAACCTATATTTTTCGTCAACAGGACCGCAAACTATAATTACAGGTACCTAATCAGATATGTAATATTTAACACCTACTGAAAAACAAATGAAAATATTTTATTTTTCTAATCGTCGTCATCATTCTTATCAATATTGTCCACATCATTAAACTGGTTAAAACATTTAAATCCCCTCTTTACATTTTTGTTTTTTTTTGCACTGCACCTACAAAGGGATGAACGACAACCAGCTTTGCATTGACAAGATATAAGTGCAAGGTCTTTCAATGAGATTGAATTTACTGATGAAGCAACTGGCACTAGAACTCCATTGTTCTCGATCTTCCAGCCACAATCTATAGACTCAGGTAAAGTAGGCTTTGTGACCAGGCATTTTGTTGGCAGAATGCTAACGTCACAAAGCCTACATTACCTAAGCCACAATCTAGATTCACAATCTGCCAACAAAATGCCTGGTCACAATTTAGATTGTGGCTTAGGTAATGTAAGCTTTGTGACGTCGGCATTCTGCCAACAAAATGCCTGGTCACAAAGCCTACTTTACCTGAGTCTATAGGTTGTGGCTGGAAGATCGAGAACAATGGAGTTCTAGTGCCAGTTGCTTTATCAGTAAATTCAATCTCATTGAAAGACCTTGCACTTATATCTTGTCAATGCAAAGCTGGTTGTCGTTAATCCCGTTGTGGGTGCAGTGCAAAAGAACAAAAATGTAAAGAGGGGATATACCATGTAGAATTTAAATATTTTAACCAGTTTAATGATAATTTTCTGGAACAATGCTGCTCTCAAATCGTCTAAGTTATCTATTTCTTGAAGCCCTGGTTTCTTGTTTGTAAACATAAGAATGAAAAACCTTTCAGCGTGTGAAAGTTGTTCTTCTGTAATCTGTGGACTTGTACCAAAATTGGATAGAAGTTCATGATGTTTTTGGTAAACCGGCCAGCTTGGTTTTTTGTACTTCCCATACAACTCTGTGATCGCTTTTCTATGGGAAGCCCAAATTTATTTTCATATTTCGAACTATGTTTCTTGGGGAAAGTTGTTTGTTTTAATGGGTACTTCCATACCTTGATGGGTCGTGCACTAATTAAAAAACACCCTATATGTTGCAATTACTATATTTATATACTAGGGAGGTATTTACCCAAATTCTTAATAAGCACAATAACATAATATGTGTGTACGTATAATAATTATCATATTTTTTATTAGTAATAATTAGAAGAAAACCAGTCCAGTACATTAATTTGAGATTGTTCGTATCATGAATTAGTTCACTAAAACAACTGTAGCTTCGTTGTTTATTACTCGATTGTAATGATTTAAAGTTTATTAAAAAGCTGATAAAAGCAGCAATATGGTTTATATGAAGCAAAATTTCCAAAATCCTTACGGCTACCGAGCTATTCCCATTGTAAAAAAATATTTTTTTTCAAAATGTCGTTTTTTTTTAATTATTTCATTTGATATTAGCTTAACACAAACGTATCTATAAAATTAAGTAAGTGCATTTTATGGTCTTTCCTTCGACACCTCATTTTAGTAAATCGGTTCAGTAGTTATCTAGAAATACTGTTAATAGAATGGGCCGGCCCGCCATCTTTGCTACGTCACAGCTCCCCCCTCCATACCCCTAGGAGGTGACTACCGCACTTTTTGTATTCAGGAAAACATACCAAACAAGTACATACCGGTAGTCAGTATCACGGAGCTGAGTCTCACGGGCGGGAGCTTGATGTCTATTGGGGACGGGTCTAGGACATAAAAAGTTAAAATCGACAATTTGAATGCTGACTGAACTTTCTGCTGTACCTCTATAGATTCTAGAGCTGTTTTTTAATTGCTTGTTATTAGTTAAATTATGATATTACCCAAATATAATGGCTAGAGTATGTTTATGAAGAAAGGAATGTAGTATCCAAGAATAAAGATTATATTTTAATATCGTTTTCGTATTGCGAAGTCCTAGGAGTGCAGAGGTGTTGGATTATCCTCATTAGCTTTACATTGAAGGTGGTTTTGCGATCGGAGTAATTCTATACCGTGGCTTCACGTGGCTCCTCGGCAATCGGCATGCATCGCATTATATAAACTTGTTTGTGGCGACACGACATGCATTTGATGCATTCACCTGGAGATCCGTATCTCTCGATAGAACAGCATCCAGAGATGCAAGTTGGAGGCGTCCGTTACGTAACTCTAATGGAATGCTCAGAGTTGGCCAATCTTTGAACAGTGGAGAGACGCTTTCATCAAACATTCTGGTCTTGGGTCGTGTCGCGGTTAATGCTAATGCATTGATAAGCATTATATACCATGATGCCAATGGTATGAATGAATAACTAATTAAACGTATTCAGACTCTGATCGCGCAACTTGTTGGTAATGGAGCTCAGTACTCACTCATGATGATGTAAAGATATTGCTGAATCCAATCATCAATATTGAGATTTCTGTGTTTTATTAACATAGAGATATAGATAACTATGTTTATCTACTCCCATACTGCAATAAGGTAATTACAACATCAAAAGTGGTTTTATAAGTGCCTACATCGTTTGACGAATGTTATAATATTCAGGGCCGGATCTATCTTAAGGCTTTTTGGGCTGCAGCCCAGGGCCCCGTGGATTTAAAGGGCCCCAGCCTCCATTAAAGAAAATATTGTGAATTAAAAAAAAATTAAACTAAATAAGAATCCTATCCTGGTTGGTAGCCCTGAGATCAATCAAACCGTTTGCTCTAAAGGTCCTTGTATCCAGGCCACAAATATACAAAAATAAAAACGGCAAAGTGCGTGTCGGGCCACGCGCAGTGTAGGATTCCGTAGTTGCCCTGCACAATATGCGGACTTCATCTCCAAGTACATTTTATAAGTTTGTCGACTAACAGAGATCGCGCCAAACTTCTAGTACGCTCGGAAGTTGCTCTTCCCAAGAACGGCCCATACATTATGTTCCTGCTGATGCGAATCGCCCCGTGTTTAGAGGGGACTAAAAGTTTGGCGCGATCTGTACTCGTTAACTTGTAAAGCCTACTTAGCTGTGTTATTTTTCCTTTTAATTTCGTTATGTATACTACAGTCGTGATTTTTTTCACGTCTCCAAATACAACCGTTTCGCTGGTAGGGGGGGGGGGGGAGGACACTTAAATCTCACAAAAATTAACAATTTAAAGCTTAATATTTCGCGAACGAAACCCTGGATCGAAAAATGGTCTTCTCACACCCCCAATATTTAAAATTACCTATCTAATAACACCCCACACTAGGGGATAGACGAGAAAAAAAATAACCCCACTTTATGTGTAGGGGAGGTACCCTAAAAAAAATTCTTTTTCAAATTTTTGAAAAAAAAAATGTGATAAATATACCCATGTATATTTATCAATAAGTATACCCATGCCAAATTACAGCTTTCTAGTACTAATAGCCTCTAAGCTAAGCCGCGGACAGACAGACAGACAGACGGACATAGCGAAACTATAAGGGTTCCTTGTTGTTGACTACGGAACCTCAAAATAACCGTATCGAACGAAACGGGGGTTTTTTCGTCGCTTGTTCTGTTTGTATTTCTCCGCGTCTATTACGGGGGACTCCCCAGTGGTTGTTTTCAGTGTATTTCTGGCAAACGCAGTCATTCGCAGTCATACAGGCTTCATCAATTTGTTATTACATCAATTTGTCGGCGGGCTGCAAATTCTGTTTTTTTTTCGCACTTCTGTACTCGTCGTCAAAGTGACAAACCGAATTAAGAGGCTGGGTTTTTCATAAGATTCATACAAAAGGTAAAGACTGCTTGTGAAGTCAACAGCTTATTTTCTTCATATTTTTTTGTCACAAGTATTAGTCTAAAGACATCAGACAACGTCTCTATACAGCCCAAGACGCAGAATTTGATGGAACACCATCAGGTTATCGATAAGTCAGGATATCGTGAATATTGCCTCGTTTTATATTGCCCTAAGTTTAGAAATTTGTATAATTTTTATCTATACTGAAAAAAAGGGACAAATACAGACGTCGCGTCATTCATGTAAAGAAGACTAAGTTTATACAGTTTTCTATGAATAAATAGTTACCATTTCATGGAAAACAGTTTTTACCTGAACCCATTTCACAAATTCGTTGTTTGAATATCTCGCCATCTCACACCTCTTGATGAGCTGTGAGGGGGAAGGGAAACAAATCTTAAGATGTGTGCAAAACCATCAGGACGTCACAAAGACCTAAAGCAAGGGACCACTTAAGAAACATCATTTCACCCAAAACTCCATACACACGCTGTCACCACATTGTGGGGTGTCTATGGAATGTTCTTATAATACTTTAGGCTGAGTCTATTAACATTACTTAGATCTATGTTTAAGTCGAACTAAAAATTGTGAAATTTGCGTAATATCTCTTAACAACAAACCCCTAAAATACATACACTTAACTTTTTTTTATAATCAAACGTGTAGCCGAATGTGGTTTTATTGTTTTAGATAAAATCAAAAAATTAATACCAGTCAAACATCTAAAATATTATCTAGATTAAGCAGAACCAAAAATAATTATAATAATAAACACTTTAAATCGAAATTCTTAAAATTACTGATGTGTGTTCTATTACTCTTATTTAGTCACCCCCTTTAATTTAATTTTCTTTCATAGACAACTTTCTTTTCTTTAACATGCTATGGATCGAAGTTGTCCAAAATAAAAGATTTTTATTTTATTTATTTATTTTTATTACTTTTCTCCAATGTACAGACACACCGGGTTCTACTCTTTTATTATGTGTATTGATTATTGACTGATGTTTTTATAACATTAAATTGATTGATGTTTTTATAACATTAAATTGATTGATGTTTTTATAACATTAAATTGATTGATGTTTTTATAACATTAAATTTGACTCTATTTGAATTTGAATTTGCATAGTTCGGTAATTCAGAGATTACAATGCTATTAAATTACAAAGTATACCGAATACCTACCCTAATTTATATATGTAGAATGTACATTGTAATTTTAATGGCAATATTATACCTATTAGTTACAACTAGTGATCATATCATATCATATCATTTATTTATTGCCAAGTCACAAGTATAAAAGATGTTACATGAAGGTGAAGTAGCAGTTGGCAGGTCTGTTACATTACTAAACATAAAATGTCAATAGTTCCATTATGTTTTTGTAGATGTCATTGTATTTTGCAATTAGTTTTCAACTATTTTTGATAATCCTTGGTATTTTTATAGCAACAGGTACATATATAGCAGAATCAATAAAATAAATAAATATATACCTATATACTACCTAAGCATGTATATAGTATATAGGTACCTATTTATTTATTTTATCATAAAACGGTTAAATGTGAAACAATGTCATGGAACTAAGTACCTACTTTACTTTAGGATAGAGGCAATCCACAAGTTATCGAACTTTAGGTAAATACGCTGCGTGACCTTTCGTGACCCTCGAGCTGGATGCGACGATGTTGCGAATAGCGCGACTACTACATATTGATACTTGCATCCATTTTATGAATATTATGATAATAAATAAGCAAAATGGTCAATGTTTTTTAAAATTTAAAATATAGTGGGTTGTTAGTATTTATTACTGTATTTAATAAATACATTAAATAAATCAATATTATGCCCAACTCCACACATTTCAATTAGTCTTGCTAAGAAGAGGGGCAAGAAACTTAGCAAGAACATATCTTTTCTTTTCTAAAATACCTACATTTTTATTTTACAAATATGGTACAACGTATACTTAATTTATGTAAAGTGATAATAAATACAAGACATTCAGTTGTTCAGTATGATCAGTCTATCATGTGGTTGAATGTTCTGAGCTCATCATTATTACAACCGCTATAATAACAATAAAAATAAAATACTAGTCTAAAATAATAATTTGCACTTATTTCAATTCCCATAGCTTGGTTTTTAAAAGATTTATTTTCAGAGAATATACGTCATTTTAGGACATAATTTTCATTATTTTGGTAAACAAATTAACCATTATTTTTTATGATTTCTTAAAGAATTGTCCGATGACCTTGTCACTTGAGAATCTTAGACATTATACTGATTGTGATGTGTGATTGCTTATAAAAAAATGTGGTCTGTCTCTGTCTGTCTACTCATCTGTCATCTAGCTGTCAAATCAGTCGGAAGCAATTTATTATAAATTTATCTTTATATTTATCTTTTCTACACAGCCATTTCTCAAGTGACGTCACACCAAGGCAAATGGAAGTTGCAGCTTTTTACGCTGTATTAACACATTTTAAAAACTTATGAAATTAATGCGATCATCGCTAAACGCTGCCTAAGAATAACCTCATTTTGTCGTAAAAATAAGCGAAAATTGTAATAATAAATGTAGTTGACTAGTGTTTTGAACTACTGGAATGCGTATCTTGATTTATTTTACATAACGTAGAAAAATCGTTAAAACTTCACTCTAAAACGGATAGGTATTTATTGCGCGGCGGCATCAAGCCACTGTTGCCACTTTAGCCACTTTGTAGCTAGATCTAGCCACATTTACGAAATTGGTAGCTACAAATAAATTAATTGACTAGCTAAATATTTTAGCTACTACATATTTTTAGCTACTTTTATATTTAAGGGTTCCTTACCATTAAGTGACGTCATCTCCAGTGACGTAGCTATCGGAGGGATAAGCAGTGCAGTGCACCGGGGCCCCCAAGCTTAGGGTGCTCCCTCAGTGTCATTCGAAAGAGTAATTTAAATATCTAACCAAAAGCATAATTGTTTGACTTTAAGGCCCCTAGAAAGCAGGCCGAACCCTTTAAGAGGCCCCTTTATGCCTGGATTTTTCTTAAGATTCATACAAAAGGTAAAAACTAAAAACTGATTGTGAAGTCAACAACTTGTTTTTTAATATGTATTTTCTAGCGAGATCTAACTACAGCCCAAAAAGATCTATATTTTATATATACTGGAAATAAAAAAACCGGCCAAGTGCGAGTCGGACTCGCGTATGAAGGGTTCCGTACCATTTATCTATAAAAGGCCAATGAACCTTAGTCCTGACCGCTTACCGAGTCTCTAGTATGAATTTGGTTATATAAATAAAAGTCACCTTATATTTACTACCTGTTTTAAACAACTAACAACTTCGTTTAAGTAATTTTCAATGGAATTTATTTGTAAGCAATTTTCATTTTAAGTTGGTCGACTATTACCTACTCGTTAACTTGTAAAGCCTACTTATATTGTAAAGCCTACTTATATTGTAAAGCCTACTTATATTGTAAAGCCTACTTATATTGTAAAGCCTACTTATATACACTTAGCTGTGATAGTTAACTTGTAAAGCCTACTTAGCTGTGATAGTTTTCTTTTTAATTACACTTTTCTATAAATAAACAGTTACCGTTTGATGGCAAACGGTTTTTTCGGCGCTTTTTGAATATCTCGCCATCTTGCACCTCTTGAAGAAAGATGGGTCGGAGTGCGGTGTGGGGGGAAGGGAACCATATAAAGATATGTGCAAAGTTTTATTGAGATCAAAGCCATCACGACGTCACAAACACCTTAAATATTTATATGGCAGTTGAGCGGGATGGCTCACCTTAATCTTCATTTACTTCGTTTTATGGCCTAACTATATTATTAGCTGCAATTAACTTCGCTATTGTTTTATTTTTTTATTAAATGTTATATACCGCGTTACACATAAACTTATGTACTTGAGTTACACACGTAGCTTTGCTTTGTTATGTCCTGAAGTAGCTGTGCACCTTTAAAGTATTTATAGGTAGGTATGTATTCATATATTTTCATTTGTTTGTTACTTTATTTAGATAGGACCCCAATATAATTTGTGCACCGGGGCCCCCTTGGTAATGCAGCTACGCCACTGGTCATATCGGACAATGCTTTAAAAAATAATTGTTATTTTACGTATTATATACCAAAATAATGAAAACTATTGGTTGGCCTTATTGTCACTCCGACCAAACTATTTCCTAACACGACGTAAATTTTATGAAAAAAAATTCAAATAATATCTTTTAGATATATTAGATTACTAGCTATGGGATTTGGACTCGACCAGCGACCGGATAGTCCAATGGTGCGGGTGATCACCAGCGACGGTATGCGATGCTCACCGTGGTAATGTTGGTGGTGTGTGGTCAGTGGCGCTGTCAGCGTGAGGGCGGGAGGGAAGAAGGCCCGGGGCGGGCGGCGCGCATGCTGCGCGGTCGACGACCTGCGATGCGCTAACTGTATACTGAACACTGCACACGCGACACTGAGGAGCGACAAACACGTACGAGCGCGACCAGCGTTCTGCCAAGACTGACTGAGCTTGTGGCGTGCGTTGCGCGTCGCGCCCGCCCTCCCCGCGCACCGGCCTTGACCTCCCCTCGATGGTCTGTACTGCCGCCACGCCACCATCCCCGCGCGCCGCGCCGGCGCACATCCACGGCAGTTCCGCCCGCGCGCTGCACCACACACACACCCTCTCACACACACACACCTGTACAACACAAAAAGCTCTCTCCCTTCGATTCAACGTGCTTCATGAATAAGTTGGTGCAACTTGCGTATCTGCTCGCTAACCAAACATAATAAATATTACCTCTATGAGGTGAGAGTAAAATCGATGAAATATTTTGAAACTCGCGTATGTTGTTGACTACATGCCAACTGTTTTGTTTGGTCGTGAGATGTAATAGTAACTTTTTGTGTTAGTTCAAATAAAAGAACGCACGCACATGCATAATATCGTGTCTATACATATGGGGACAAAACTAAATTTTTTCTTTAATTTTTGTCCGTCTGTCTGTAAGTATGTTCCGTTTTAAATTTTCTTTTTTAACTCCGTAGTGACCCTGTTCAACATATAGGTTATAAGGGGTGTTAATAAAATAACCGTCAAGCTGAAAATTGTCAATAATATTTTTTACACTTCCACGCGACCGAAGCCGCGGGCAAAAGCTAGTGCAAGATAAGCCGAGGGCTCTCACAAGGACGCGGGCTAGGTCTCTTACTAATCAATACCAGATCTTGTATTTAGTTATCGACAACATTATGGATCGTTGATTGATGTGATGACATCAACCCTGAACAATTAAAATATATAATTAAGTACCGCACGAGCACGACACGACTGAGGCCTCACGATCTTCACAGCCAATGTCATACATGACAAATATATAATTTGATTACATACACAGTTTATCTACTGGCAGCTTGAAGGACAAATTAAACAGGTAAAACCTCGTGAAATCACTTCAATTACTTGGCAACGAGGCATACTTCATACTTGGATAATAGAATGGGGCATGCTTGTGTGTGGTGGTTGCATGTGTCAACTCGCAACTCATGCGCACATTCCGGCTTACCACCAGACCAGCCACTACCAGACTCATACAACCTTGAGACTCACAACCTACTATATATATACATATATGTAGACTCACACAGATCTACCAAGACTTACTCCGACTCAAACAGCAGACTCACATAGACTTACAACCTCACATAGACTTACAACCTCACATAGACTTACAACCTCACATAGACTTACAACCTCACATAGACTTACAACCTCACATAGACTTACAACCTCACATAGACTTACATACAACCTCACATAGACTTACAACCTCACATAAACTTACATACAACCTCACATAGACTTACAACCTCACATAGACTTACAACCTCACATACACTCAGTAAATAATCTGTACTTTTCAAAAGTGACGTCTTCAATATTGTTCATGTTTTTCGATTTTCAAGTTCCGCAGAAATGAGTGTCAGACTGATAGTCGTTCATAAACTCACACCGAGTTGGGTTTCTTACCCAGGTCGCAACACTAACCCGTTCAAAAATGAACTCGCGTCTCAACACCGACCGTTCACAAATGACAGTGTCGCTACACTGGTGTCGAATTTTTCAACATCAACTCTGAGTAGGGTTCGCAAGGTTCGTATAGGCTCCAAACGTCACCTGACATTCACGTTAATTTTCGTAAATGACATGACGTTAATTTTCTTACCGAGGGGGTCTTCTCAACGTTATAGTTGATATATTTACGTTAAATTTCGTACAGAGGGGGTCCTCTCAACGTTATTATACTAAATATAATGCAAAAATGACAACTGACGTTTGAAGTGTCGCTACACGACGAAACCCGTTCAAAAACTCAGCGTTACAACCCCAGTGTTCCTACCCAGCCCAGGGTTATTTAATGAACGCACTTCTGAGGCGTGAGGACTTTGTACCTATATACTGATTGTACCTATATACTGATTGTACCTATATACTGATTGTACCTATACACTGATTGTACCTATATACTGATTGTACCTATATACTGATTGTACCTATATACTGATTGTACCTATATACTGACTATACCTATATACTGACTGTACCTATATACTGACTGTACCTATATACTGATTGTACCTATATACTGATTGTACCTATATACTGACTGTACCTATATACTGATTGTACCTATATACTGACTGTACCTATATACTGATTGTACCTATATACTGACTGTACCTATATACTGATTGTACCTATATACTGACTGTACCTATATACTGATTGTACCTATATACTGACTGTACCTATATACTGATTGTACCTATATACTGATTGTACCTATATACTGACTGTACCTATATACTGATTGTACCTATATACTGACTGTACCTATATACTGATTGTACCTATATACTGACTGTACCTATATACTGATTGTACCTATATACTGACTGTACCTATATACTGATTGTACCTATATACTGACTGTACCTATATACTGATTGTACCTATATACTGACTGTACCTATATACTGATTGTACATATATACTGATTGTACCTATATACTGATTGTACCTATATACTGATTGTACCTATATACTGATTGTGCCTATATACTGACTATACCTATATACTGACTGTACCTATATACTTATTGTACCTATATACTGACTGTACCTATATACTGATTGTACCTATATACTGATTGTACCTATATACTGATTGTGCCTATATACTGACTATACCTATATACTGACTGTACCTATATACTTATTGTACCTATATACTGACTGTACCTATATACTGATTGTACCTATATACTGATTGTACCTATATACTGATTGTACCTATATACTGATTGTACCTATATACTGATTGTACCTATATACTGACTGTACCTATATACTGACTGTACCTATATACTTATTGTACCTATATACTGACTGTACCTATATACTGATTGTACCTATATACTGATTGTACCTATATACTGATTGTACCTATATACTGATTGTACCTATATACTGATTGTACCTATATACTGATTGTACCTATATACTGATTGTGCCTATATACTGACTATACCTATATACTGACTGTACCTATATACTTATTGTACCTATATACTGACTGTACCTATATACTGATTGTACCTATATACTGACTGTACCTATATACTGATTGTACCTATATACTGATTGTACCTATATACTGATTGTACCTATATACTGATTGTGCCTATATACTGACTATACCTATATACTGACTGTACCTATATACTTATTGTACCTATATACTGACTGTACCTATATACTGATTGTACCTATATACTGACTGTACCTATATACTGATTGTACCTATATACTGATTGTACCTATATACTGATTGTACCTATATACTGATTGTACCTATATACTGACTATACCTATATACTGACTGTACCTATATACTGATTGTACCTATATACTGATTGTACCTATATACTGATTGTACCTATATACTGACTGTACCTATATACTGACTGTACCTATATACTGACTGTACCTATATACTGATTGTACCTATATACTGATTGTACCTATATACTGACTGTACCTATATACTGACTGTACCTATATACTGATTGTACCTATATACTGATTGTACCTATATACTGATTGTACCTATATACTGATTGTACCTATATACTGACTGTACCTATATACTGACTGTACCTATATACTGATTGTACCTATATACTGACTGTACCTATATACTGATTGTACCTATATACTGACTGTACCTATATACTGACTGTACCTATATACTGATTGTACCTATATACTGACTGTACCTATATACTGATTGTACCTATTTACTGACTGTACCTATATACTGATTGTACCTATATACTGATTGTACCTATATACTGATTGTACCTATATACTGACTGTACCTATATACTGACTGTACCTATATACTGACTGTACCTATATACTGATTGTACCTATATACTGATTATACCTATATACTGACTGTACCTATATACTGACTGTACCTATATACTGACTGTACCTATATACTGACTGTACCTATATACTGATTGCTTACTATAAAATGATTGCCTTCCCTCCCTACAAGAGACGGACGCAAACATAGGTTGTAGGGTTGTAGGACTAAATAAAACATATTTCTGGTCTGAAAATAGAAACTATAATTTGTCTGTCATCACCATCAGCAACATATCCTGTATTACTGTCGAAGGTCATGGCAAATAAAACACGATCCAGAGACTGGCCATCACGTTATTTTGTGCATAATAGAAAATTGGTGTCGATTCGATTATTAACGATTATTAACGATTATTAACTTTTTTGACAGGCAGGATTAAAGCTAATTTAAGGGTTCTATCTTTTTCTTTCTGTATCGAAAAGACAAAAACAGGACGCTCAAAATAAGGTAAGTCCTGTCAAAAAAGTAAAGTTGTGTTGCGCCGAATCGACACCATTATGATACAAGTAAGCTAAGGTGGACCTTATGACCTTACACACAAGGCTTGATGTCAGCTCGAGCCCGAAGAGCGAAGGCGTAATGGAGCTGCGGGTGTAATGAGTAATGTAATGAGTGTAATGACCAATGGAGCTGCGTGTGTAATGAGTAATGTAATGAGTGTAATGACCAATGATACGATACCCATGTTGGTTTTCAGACTTTGTTACCTCGTTTCCCCCTTTTAGGGGTTGAATTCTGAAAAAACCTGAAGCACATATATACTCATTTATTGATAAGAGTACTTCTGTGTAGTTTCGAATAAAATAGTATAACTATTTTTGTTTTCCCATACAAACTTTGGACCCCCGTTTTACCCTCTTAGGGGGTGAATTTTGAAAAATCCTTTCTTAGTGCACCCCTAGACCTCTAAAGGAACCTACTTGCCAAATTTGAAATCTCTAGACTCAACGGTTTGGGCTGTGCGCTGATATGTCAATCAGTCAGTCCGTCAGTCAGTCAGTCAGGTTCTTCTTTTATATATTGCGTTGATTGATTGATATGCCAGTCAGTCAGTCAGTCAGTCAGGTTCTTCTTTTATATATTTAGATAGATGACTTAATTTTTATCTGCCTGTTCTTTACCCGTCTTTATGTCCTACATTCACATAATATTAACCTATATTGAATAAGATCTTCTGGACGTAACAAAAATACATTAACTTTTCGTGGCATATAAACCTACTGATATATATAACGTAGCTAGGGTCATATGACTGACCGAGACACTTATTTACTCTGATCGTTATTTATAAACATACTTACAAAGATTTTAGGATAATGAAATGCATTTTTTAAAATTAAGGTACCAAAGATTTGTGACCCCTGATCACCATTTATTACACGTATGTAATAAATGGTGATCAGGGGTGACAAATATAGGCATACTAGATGCGGCTTTTATGTCTTCAGGTAGATTGTTGTAAACTGTCGGTCCAGCCAACTTCGAACCAGCTTTCATCGAAGATGTGCCTTTCTAAAAAGTGATATCTTACGTTATCTGAGTGCCTACAGGCAAACATCGCTCTCGTAGCGTCTAGCTAGCTCATAATATAATGTATTGACGAAACAAAAATAGGTGGGGTCGATGTATCCCTGACGTCGCGTCGTCTGTAAACAAACATCTCTGGTGAGTGACCGCACTTCATGGTGGCATGGTGGCAGTAATGATCAGCCTACCGACTGGCAGGTGCTCTATCTGCATTACGACACGGAATGCTCTAAATATGATCTATTATTAGCGGCCACCGATGGTTATAGCTTGGGTAATTGTTCGACCACACACCGAGAGTCGATCGGAGAACATCGTTTCTCTAGAAATCGTTGCAGAATATGAGGACATGTCGCCGGTTTATTAATGGATGATCAAGCTCTTCGTGCGCTTCAAGTTAATTTATTAATGGATGATCAAGCTCTTCGTGCCCTTTAAGTTAATTTATTAATGGATGATCAAGCTCTTCGTGCCCTTTAAGTTAATTTATTAATGGATGATCGAGCTCTTCGTGCGCTTCAAGTTAATTTATTAATGGATGATCAAGCTCTTCGTGCCCTTTAAGTTAATTTATTAATGGATGATCAAGCTCTTCGTGCCCTTTAAGTTAATTTATTAATGGATGATCGAGCTCTTCGTGCGCTTCAAGTTAATTTATTAATGGATGATCAAGCTCTTCGTGCCCTTTAAGTTAATTTATTAATGGATGATCAAGCTCTTCGTGCCCTTTAAGTTAATTTATTAATGGATGATCGAGCTCTTCGTGCGCTTCAAGTTAATTTATTAATGGATGATCAAGCTCTTCGTGCACTTTAAGTTAATTTATTAATGGATGATCAAGCTCTTCGTGCGCTTCAAGTTAATTTATTAATGGATGATCAAGCTCTTCGTGCCCTTTAAGTTAATTTATTAATGGATGATCAAGCTCTTCGTGCCCTTTAAGTTAATTTATTAATGGATGATCGAGCTCTTCGTGCGCTTCAAGTTAATTTATTAATGGATGATCAAGCTCTTCGTGCCCTTTAAGTTAATTTATTAATGGATGATCGAGCTCTTCGTGCGCTTCAAGTTAATTTACTGTTCTTTCTACATGTCATGTACATGTCTCTTTGTCATGCATTACCCTCCTCGGAATATTCGACTATGTATTTTAAAATTAAGTTTTATTTTTACCTATTAAAATATATCAAAGCAATTTTTGACGTGAAACGTCTTTAAAATCACACCGACACGTATAAATACCAGGTCAGTGGTCTAGCATAGCAGACCATATTACAACATGTCTAGCATAGCAGACCATATTACAACATGTCTAGCATAGCAGACCATATTACAACATGTTTAGCATAGCAGACCATATTACAACATGTCTAGCATAGCAGACCATATTACAACATGTCTATCATAGCAGACCATATTACAACATGTCTAGCATAGCAGACCATATCACAACATGTCTAGCATAGCAGACCATATTACAACATGTCTAGCATAGCAGACCATATCACAACATGTCTAGCATAGCAGACCATATTACAACATGTCTAGCATAGCAGACCATATTACAACATGTCTAGCATTATCAGACCATATTACAACATGTCTATCATAGCAGACCATATTACAACATGTCTATCATAGCAGACCATATTACAACATGTCTAGCATAGCAGACCAAATTACAACATGTCTATCATAGCAGACCATATTACAACATGTCTATCATAGCAGACCATATTACAACATGTCTATCATAGCAGACCATATTACAACATGTCTGTCATAGCAGACCATATTACAACATGTCTATCATAGCAGACCATATTACAACATGTCTATCATAGCAGACCATATTACAACATGTCTATCATAGCAGACCATATTACAACATGTCTATCATAGCAGACCATATCACAACATGTCTAGCATAGCAGACCATATCACAACATGTCTAGCATAGCAGACCATATTACAACATGTCTATCATAGCAGACCATATTACAACATGTCTAGCATAGCAGACCATATCACAACATGTCTAGCATAGCAGACCATATTACAACATGTCTAGCATAGCAGAACATATTACAACATGTCTAGCATTTCAGACCATATTACAACATGTCTATCATAGCAGACCATATTACAACATGTCTATCATAGCAGACCATATTACAACATGTCTAGCATAGCAGACCAAATTACAACATGTCTATCATAGCAGACCATATTACAACATGTCTATAATAGCAGACCATATTACAACATGTCTATCATAGCAGACCATATTACAACATGTCTGTCATAGCAGACCATATTACAACATGTCTATCATAGCAGACCATATTACAACATGTCTATCATAGCAGACCATATTACAACATGTCTATCATAGCAGACCATATTACAATATGTCTATCATAGCAGACCATATTACAACATGTCTATCATAGCAGACCATATTACAACATGTCTATCATAGCAGACCATATTACAACATGTCTATCATAGCAGACCATATTACAACATGTCTATCATAGCAGACCATATTACAACATGTCTAGCATAGCAGACCATATTACAACATGTCTATCATAGCAGACCATATTACAACATGTCTATCATAGCAGACCATATTACAACATGTCTATCATAGCAGACCATATTACAACATGTCTAGCATAGCAGACCATATTACAACATGTCTAGCATAGCAGACCAAATTACAACATAGGGTTGCCAGACGTCCCGTATTTGTCGGGTCATCCCGTATTTCAAGCATAATTTTAAACATCCCGCCGGGATAGACTCTGTCCTGTATTTCAACCCCGGATTTGATAAAGAACGAAATAATTATCGTTTTGAACTATGATTATAACTGCATTTAATTTTACAAATACGAGAAATTACACAAAGGTATGTTAAATTACACAAAGGTATGTTAAATTACACAAAGGTATGTTAAATTACACAAAGGTATGTTAAATTACACAAAGGTATGTTAAATTACACAAAGGTATGTTAAATTACACAAAGGTATGTTAAAACTTACACGATCTTTTTTAAATAATAACTAGCAATAAAAGCACATAAAAATAATAACGTAAAATACATGTTTTTCTTTTGTCCGTTTTAGGACGACGATGAACGCCGCGTCGTAGTCCTAAGAACTACACTCGCCCTGATAATGCCGAAATTGTATCGGTGAAACGGTTGGCATATAGTCAACAACAACCACACGTGAGTGTTCAAGCCATCTATAATAATAATTTAGCATGTCAGCTCACGCGAGTTTTAATAATATTATAGTTTTTATAATTTTTATACATTTTATGGTTACACTTATTTTAAATAAAATCTATAAACACACGAAATATTTACGGCTCTATCACGTGCGAGTCAATAATAGCGCGCTGACTATGTTATGAACTTATGACTTATGTTATGAACTCATGACTTATGTTATGAACTTATGACTTATGTTATGAACTTATGACTTATGTTATGAACTCATGACTTATGTTATGAACTTATGAACGCGCAGCGTGCGTAAAGCGGTCATTTTACGCACAGTGTGCTATAAAATAATTTATTATAAAGACTCATTATGTGGGCCTCAGACCGTGCTAGAACCAGCCGGAAATATAAGGCATGGCTATTAGCAAGAGGACCCTATGGGCCACATCTAGGTACCCCATTAGTAATACTTTATATTCTCTGCCAATGGAGCGAGCGAGGCGGTTTCGGGAGCGTCTCAAAGCTGCCAAGGCACGCGCCCTGACATAGACGTTTCACATAAAATCTCTCATACATACTTGCTGTGTACTTCCAGCGATCGATACCACCACGCGGTAATCGATCGATACCATACCATTAAATGTTCTGTGGATACCACCACGCGTAATCGACTGAAATTGCTGAAGTGCTCGATGCCCTCTGGAGGTCTTTTTTGGTCGGTTTCAATTTATGGTTGTTTGATCGGGTTCTCGATACCTATCTTTGATTTACACTATAGTATCAGTGAAGAAGGAGTGAGGTGACTATATTTTACAGTTTTTAGTCACCGAATACCCGTTGTTCTAATTTTCAACGACGTTCTAGGAACACGCGCTTTTTGACATGTCCATTTCAAGGTATAAATTTAATTATAATATTATATTAAGGTATAAATAAATGCAAAAAAAATACGTTATTGTTTAAATTTACGATCCATAAACATATTTATCAAATAAGGCGGAAAAATTGTTACCATCATAATTTCCTTATTTTTTATAATTTATTACAAACTTAATTTGTTTTTGATAATTAATGTATTTGATTTGAAATTTCATCAGAATTATAAAACAGTAATTGTTCTCTGTACGTGTCATACAATAATTTTGAGAAATCACCGTTTATCTGAAACATGTACCAAAGGCCCGCGTTTTGATCTAAACGCTAGAAAGGTTATAAATAAAAAACAGTCTTGGAGGCCGTAACGTAACGTAACGTAACGTAACGAAGACCAACGCAAGTAGATACGTAAACAATTAGTTATTAAATGCCACTTTAATTTTTCAAATGTAAATATCAGATAACGTAACACAAATCAGAAATAAAGAAACCATAGAAAGTTTATTTGATAGTTTGACAAGGTGATGGAGTGTTATATCAGCCACGATGGTGTTGGGAACGACGCGACATTAGCTCCGACATGGACATCTCTGACCCATAACATTTGCGCAGATCTCTTTGTAACAATAATCAAACCAAACTGTGACTGTGGATGACTAATGTAATGAGTAATATTACTCTCTTCACCATCGACGACAGAACTCGTTATCTAAGAGGCGTCAGTATTTTGCTCGGAATTCGGTGTCAATATCGCAGCGTATGCAACGAGAGACCTCGACGCGTTATGCTGCACAAGCGTAGCATAGTAGACAAACTTCAGAATTCAGTGACATGACATTGTATTGTATAAATAAGTATGTATTAGTATTGTATGTGCGATCTGTTACCTAACGAGTCAACATCTGTTCGCGTGGGGCGAGCGGTTGTGTAATGAGTAACGAGTGTCCACGGTTCTGATGCATCCCGGATGTGCGCATGCGCTGCACTAACTAGGAAGCATTGCGCTGAGAGCCAGTACCTGGTTGCTGCAATACCGTTGTGTCTTGAAATACTAGTTTATTAGCTAGTGAAGCTAACGGCAGTGAGCATGATACGCGGCGGTTGTACGGCATTCTTCTGCCTAATGAGCGCTTAAAACTTTATGTCTGCGTAAAATATTGAAGCGAAACGCAAGTTTAGCGTGACTTCGTTTTACCACACGTTCCTTTCATTGTAATTGCAGTGGTTATGAGGTGATTGGGCAAATTAAATAAATACAGGAACCAGTCGCCGACGATTATGTCATTCGCGAGATGAGAGCGGTACGCACAACGACAGACAACTTCCGGAAACTTGCATACCACAATGCTTCATTGAAGATATTAGCAAGTAGTAAAGTAGTTAGTAACAAAGTATTACTACAACAGGTTGTTTATCGACGAATTAACGTTTGTTGTTGTTGTATAATTTAATAACTTCTTCCACTTCGTCAACGTGAACATAATTAATGTACTCAAATAACTACTAATTACCTAATGAAATTAAGTAAATAAGCCCATTGCCGTCAAAAGTTCCGCTCTACAAACATAAGTATAAGCAGTTTCCATGCTTGTACTCTTTGATCTCAAACTGTAATTAAAAAAATAATTATACAATAAAGCCAATTCTGAAAGCTTTAATTTTAGTTATAGTGCTGTCTCAACTAAATTTTAGTTGTAGTGCTGTCAAAACTAATTTTTTGACATTGCAAAATAGTCCTCAAGTGTACTTGTCAAAATAGTACTCGTAAGTAAAACTGCATCGTTAATATTATCGCATCAAAAAGATAGGTAATTTAAATTTACTAATCCTGTAATATGACCCGATTAGTGTTGATAGGTCATTCATTGTACAATGGTCCGTGGGACATAACAATCCTAAGTAATTTTGAACTTAAGAGTATGACATAGCCAAAACAAAAACCAGTTCCGGGCGTGGCCTATTCTATTTTACGATAGCGCGCGGGGGGAAATTCGTCCCGGTCTCTAAGCTCGCGTCACCATAGCAAAAATACGAATAGAGTGGACGAGGCAGGGTCAAAAGTAATACGTATTTTATTTTATCTAATTTATTAGTGTATTTCGATCATCGTCACACGGCATTGATCCTACTTGCTATCACGTCGGGACGTAAATTTATTATGGTCGGCTAAAAGTGGTTTTTTGAGTGTTTGATTTTTCAGTTGACCCTCGGAACATTTCAGACACTCCTTTAGAGATACATAATAATATCGTGACGGTTAATTGTCACCATTACCCATTCTTTAAATATTTTTCGCCCGTTGAGCTAGTTTTACACTTGCGGGAAAATAAATTGGACCAAAATTTTCTTTACAAAATTTTTTTACTAAAGTTGTTATTACAAAAAGTGTACACTAACAAATATTCTCAGAAGGAATGCACCACGTCACTATCTATCTCACTGTAGCCTATATCAATTATGCCTCTCTCTTTCAACCACGTTTAACTGCGTTACTATCTCATTCCAACTCATTTTAAATAGCGTCACTATTTATCTCACTCTAACGCGTGTTAAATGGCATTTCTAATGAACGTCAAATATTTTTACTGCCCGCCACTCTTTCATTCTAAATTCTAATTATTTAAAAAAATACGCAGCTCCTTTAGTAGTAAAATAGCAATAACTTTTTTTTCAAAAGTAATACACAGAAATTGCCAGATCATTTGAAAAACAATATTTGATGAGCCGTTATTTAAGACGATTTGCAAAACTAACATAGGACATTTTTTTTCAGGGTGTGGTATCAAACTAACCTAATTACAAAAAATTGCTCATAAATTGGGTTTTTATTTTTCTTCTTGATGTAACAGCATTTCAAGGTTTATTTTTGACTTTATCAATAGCATGACTATTCAGAGTTGCGCAACAAAAATTTTATTCTTAGAATTTAGATGATTAGCTCTGACTCTCAAAAATCTATTCGAATTTATAAAAGTACCATCAACTCGAAGACTATCTACTTTTTGCTGAGGTCATAATTTGATATTCTGGTCAGTCATGAGCTGGCCTACCAGCCTTCCAAGGGAAAGCGTTGACTTTTGGGACACCTGTTTACCCTTGGGATAAATCGCCAAGTGTTTAAAATATAGAAATTTATTTGTATCATAGTTTGAAATGTTCAGGTCCCTTTACGCAAAATGAAAAACCAAAACTCTTTTAGGATTAATTTGTTGTCCCTATGTTTGTCTGTTTGTCCGTTTGTCTGGGCAATTTTTCTGGGTAAAATCAATAAATGCTAATATTTACAGCCCTGTAAAATATACATATTATAACGTTTTTATGGCCTTTTGTTTAACTTTTTCATAAAAATTTTCTCCTTATGAAAATATAGAGATCAACACTTGACATAATATTTTGCATTTGAAAGAAAGCACAGAAAGGAACTGTAGAACGAATAATGTAAAAAATATAAAACCATATCTTTCTATTCTAAAGGGATTAATAATTTACTGTTTGTTCAATGTGGCGATAACTTTGTTTATTATTATTTTTTTCTTTGTTACAAAGATAACAAATATTTTCATACAAGGTTTTCCTTAAGGGCTATTTCTCCGAATTTGTAACAAAATATTAAGAAATAATTATAACGGTAAAGTACAACTTTTAGCTAAGACAATTTATTGTTAAAAGTTTGCTATATGCATAAACATATTTTAATGATATTATGGTATCTTCAAAATAATTGGGTTTTCCATAAGCGTGATATCAGATTATTTAAGAAATTTACGGCTGGTATCACGACCACGGATAAGCCAATTATTTTATTACTATTGTAATATAATTAAAAATATGTTAATGCATACAGCAGACTTTTAACTATAAGTTTTCTTAACTAAAAGTTGTATTTTTACTTATTGAAATTGTATTTCTCATCAAGAAGTGCAAGATGACAAGATATTCATAATAAGTTAATTGAATTTGTGAAATGGTTTCAGGTCAAAACAGTTTTCCATGAAACGGTATTTGTTTATACTTAGCAAAGTGTGTAAACTTAGTCATCTTAACATGAACGACGCCTGTATTTCTCTCTTTTTTATTTCCAGTATAGATAAAAATATACAAACTTGTTAAACTTTGCGTAAAAACGAGGCAATATTGACGATATCCTGACAGCTATTATGGTGGTGTTTTATCAAATTTTGCTTTTTGGGCTGTATAGAGACGTAGTTAGATGTCACTAAAATATACTCATGAAAAAAGATATGAAGAAAATAAGCTGTAGACTTCACATTCGATTTATACCTATTGTATGAATTTTAAGAAAAATACAGGGGTAAAGGGACCTCTTAAGGAAAACCTTGTATTAAACTATTTGTTATCTTAGTAAAAAATAATTTAAGGAAAAAAATAAACAAAGCTATCGCCACATTGAACAGTAGATAATTAATCCCTTTAGAATAGAACAACATGGTTTTCATATTTTTTACATTATTTGTTCAACAATTCCTTTCTGTGTTGACTTTTAAATGCAAAATATTATCTCAAGTGTTCATCCCTACATTTTCATAGTGAGAAAATTTGTATGAAAAACGTAAAAACCTAAAACGTAATATAAATAAAAACGTCAAAAGTATGTTTTTACAGCTCTATAGAGGGCCGTTAATATTGGTATTTATTAATTTTACCCAGAAAAAATTGTCTAGACAAACGGACAGACAGACAAACATAGGGATAACAAATTAATCCTAAAAGAGTTTCATTGTTTTCATTTTGCGTAACAGAACCTGAACATGTACCGACAGGATTATCTACGATCTAATAATTTTGCCATGCACTGTAAATATTTCAAAATAAATTTCTATATTTTAAATGCTTGGCGATTTATCCCAAGTAAGTGTACCTATATAATTTGCAAAAAACTTCACTTATTGGACCTGAAATGGTGAGCCAATACTAGAGGGTAATTTCACGAAAAGGTCATTGACCTTTGTTACAGATCTCAGTAAGTATAAGTAAATTAATTTGGGTTTCAATAACGATCACAAAATTATTCTTTTAGAGTAACATATATTATTTTCCCGCATAAAAGTATGAATTCATTCCAAATTCGTTCGGTTTTGTTGTTATGACTATGGCACGATGTAGCTAAATCACTCATACGCATATTTTGTTGAAATTTTAACGGCAGGAATATGATGCTCCTCGAAATATTACTTTATAAAATTAATTTCAATGTGTTTTGAAGTAGTTTTGGGAGATATTTATAGCTTGCAAAAAAGGGCACAGGTTCCACGTCTTACGGGCGCCAGCGCTAGGCGTAGACTGACAATATCTTGCTGCCGCTGACTGCATCAGTGGATTTACGTATTTTTGGAAAAAGGGGGTGCTTTTTTTGACCCGAATAACGTGGTATTTGGAAAATGAATAGATATCATTCACACTAATTTTATTAAAAAAAAACCAACAAAATCGCGAAAGCGATACCTGAAACAAAATCGATAAGAAGTGTGCAATAGAGGGTTACAAAAAAATTCATTGACAGTACAAATATGAATCGATTAACGTGGTTTGTGGAAAATGAATACCTTAAAGTTCAACCAAAAACATGTATTTTTTTATGGCTATACGTAACCTAATTATTGCAACAAAATCATCCGAAAGCTGACATTTTATTTCTGTTTGTATTTTCGTTCCCCTTAATTATATTGCCAGACAGTCTACATTAGAACGCTCGCTCCGTGTGCTGCCGGCACGCATAATAGTGAATTTTCTAGTTTATTCTGGATTTTCCCAAAAATTATTTGTTGTAAAAATGTTTGTCTTGACAATGGAAAATAAACCATGTTTTCGTGTTATAGCAGTAGTTTCAGACATTAAACTCAAGCCATTTAGACATAGAACGTATTGATAATATAAAAAGGCGTCATTTTCAAAAATAAAATCTATCGAGTGTCCAATTAGGTACGTATCTTAACAACGGAAAGATAAAGGTCTGTGTGAGTTTAACATTGATCAGGTAAGTAGATCCTTTAAAATACCAAATACTAATAATAATTGTTTCACTTATCTAAAAACAACCAGCTGGCAGGGGGGGGGGGGCACTTGACTCTAACAAAAATCAGCACTGTAAAGCTTAATATTTCGCAAACAGATTCATGAATCGAAAAACACACACCCACAATATTTTTGAAAGACCTATCCAACGACACCCCACATTACAAGACCTACCCAACGACCACCTCATATTACAAGACCTACCCAACGACACCCCACATTACGAGACCTACCCAACGACACCCCACATTACAAGACCTATCCAACGACACCCCACATTACAAGAACTATCCAACGACACCCCACATTACAAGACCTATCCAACGACACCCCACATTACAAGACCTATCCAACGACACCCCACATTACAAGACCTATCCAACGACACCCCACATTACAAGAACTATCCAACGACACCCCACATTACAAGACCTATCCAACGACACCCCACATTACAAGAACTATCCAACGACACCCCACATTACAAGACCTATCCAACGACACCCCACATTACAAGAACTATCCAACGACACCCCACATTACAAGAACTATCCAAAGACACCCCACATTACAAGACCTATCCAACGACACCCCACATTACAAGAACTGTCCAACGACACCCCACCCCAAAAAGTAAATTTATCCCCACCTTACCTGTAGGGGAGGTACCCTAAAAAGAAATATTTTTCAAGATTTTATTAAACCACTTTGTTTGTAGAGGTATACCAGAGGGCCTATTATGTATCTTTAGTTGCCATCTGGACTTGGTGTCTATCATCAAAAATACTATCGAATTCCGATTGTCTAAGGATATGTTCGCACTTGAAGTGACGACACAGTTCGTAAATAGTTCAATACCCACTAAAGACAATTTTGAAAGTTCCGTTTTTAGCTATGTTTTTGATGATAGGCACCTAGTCCAGTTGGCAACTAAAGATACAGAATACAGGGGCAGCCCCCCTATTCTGTATCTTTAGTTGCCAACTGCACGAGGTGCCTATTGTAACAAACATTTGCGTGTGTCGGTAATAGTCTGTATACGTTCAGTGTTTAGTAATTGACTTCTCGATCATACTATTCGATTCGAGTAGTAAATGGTTATCTGTGAAGTGCAGTTGGTTATCTTTTATAAAAACCACACCTTCTAATCTGTGACGGTACATTCGCGCGCCACTTGGATGTCGGGCATTGATTTTTGTGGTTAGCTGCTGTGAGGTTGTGAACAGAATAAACACATCAAGAATTCATCCAGGTTTTGATTTCATCCCATTTCCTTCTGAGTTTTTCAGCTCAGAAGTGGGATTGGCGCGAAAACAAACGATTTTGCGTTAAACTACACGCCCAAAACCAAACAAATCAAGGTAATGTTTCGATATTTTTTTGTTCGATATTTTTTATATTTGCAAACAAACGCTTGTGATTGAAATATTGGTTTCAAACAGTAACTTATTACGAAATATCTACGGAATTACTACATTTTTTTAATTTTGTTAGATAATTTGCACGATACAAACGGATTAAAGTTCATGTTGGTTTAAGATTTTTTTTCTGTGTGTCACAATTTTTGTATCTTTTTCTAAAATATAAGTTTCTTTGAATAGATTTACTACAAATCAAGCTATTTTGCGAAAAACTGTTATATTTTAGTTTTCCACTCGCTGGATTCAAACGGATTGAAGTATCGTTTTATCGTTTATTTTCGATGAGGCAAAGTTTGAGTTAGTCATTTCGTAACTAAAACAATTTGCGATATAATAAATGTAGACATAGATATGCTTTAATGGATAATTTAAGTTCAAAAAAACAGTAAAAGTAACTCTAACTTAGTGATTCAAATACAATAAACAAAAACTTTTCCAAGTTTCAGAAAATGAGTGACAAGAACGAAAAGACGCACTCGAGGCAACTGACGACTCCACCTCGAGATGCGGGAACGGGACAGCAACATGAAGGGGTCTCTCGAAGTCGAAGCCGCAGTCGACGGAACGCTCCTCGTCGTCGAGCTACGCGCAGTCGGAGCCGCAGTCCAGGGCGCAGTGGTCGCCAAAGAGCTACGTGCAGCAGCCGCAGCCACAGTCGACGGTACAGTCATCATCGTCGAGCTACGCGAAACCGCAGCCGCAGTAGACGATACTGTTCTCACCGTCGAGTTACGTACAGCCGCAGCCGCAGCGATGATCGACGACAGGTGCGTCATCGAGGGGTGCGCAGCCGTAGTCGCAGCACGCCGCGCGACCACAAGCGCAACTATAGCACCAACCAAACCAGCAGCAGGGATCTCATGCTTCGGGAACTTTCAAGAACGAGAGAGCGTCTAGTTACTTTGGAAAATGAGGTACGGAATGAAAGCGAAAGATTGGGAACGAAAAAGATCAAAAAGCCATATCCACAACCTTTTGTACAAGATTCGGATTCTGGCGACTCCATTCCCAATCCTTCGGGTACCAAACAAGACGAAATCCATTCCAATATCCAAAATTCAACATTAGGTGATTCCAAATTTCTTGAGGAGTTCTTAAACGTGTTGAAAAATAGGTCAGGGGATCGTGAATCGTTTGCCACACTGAATAACGTAGTTCCTGAATTCGACCCACTATCGAAAGAACAAACGATAAATTTATGGCTCGACAAAGTGGACGAATGCTCCGAAATATATAACTGGAGTGAAAAGCAAACAATACTAGTGTAAACAATACCCTGCCTAAGCTGACCGGGCATGCTAGAACTTGGTACCAGGGGTTACCCTCTATTAAGCACACTTGGAGTGAATGGAAGATAATGCTCAGAGAATCCTTTCCAGCTACGGAAAATTACGCTGAACTTCTTACAGAGATGCTTAATAGGCGGGCACGCCCTGGAGAATCACTAGAACTTTACTATTTCTCAAAAATAAATCTGCTGAACCGTTGTAAGATCTTCGGAAAGCAAGCAGTGGATTGCCTGGTTCATGGGGTTGACGATAGAGGGGTAAGAGTAGGTGCCCAAGCGGCGAAATTTGTAAAGTCTGAAGATGTACTAGAATTCTTCAAAACACTTAAAAACCATAGCCGCGATTTTTCTGACCATAGGGAAGACAATGTCCGCGACAGACGTTTTGCACCGGCACCTCACGTTATAGACAAAAACAATGACTCGAATACCAATAGATCACGATTTAGACCAGGCCCAATAACTTGTTTTAACTGTAAGGAGGTTGGACACCCGAGTTTCAAATGCCCTAAGCCACTCGTAAAGTGTAACAATTGCTATCTCATGGGGCACGCTTCTTCAAATTGTCCCAAGGTCAAAGAGCCAAATAATCAGACTAAAGATAAAAGTATACTTAAAGTTTCGGTAGCTGAAAATGACATCACTACTGTTATGAATAAAATGTATATTTTTAGAACGCATCAGTCGAGTGTTCGGTCGACGATTTTGTTTTTTTGTGTGTGGTAACACTTCTCTCACTTGGAGCTGTCAAAAAACCTAGGAAAGGCGAATTTGGGAAAAGGGTCGCGGTCGATCACATTTTTAGTATATTAATGGTTTAATACGTATAAAATTGATGTGGACATCTTAAAAAACATTATTGAGTCAGGGTCTGACAATATTTTGGCGTGAAGGCCACTATTAATGTATTTCCTGTGTGTGTGACATAACCTGCATACATGCGGTTTCCAACAAGTGAACTGTGTCAGATTACCATTTCTTCTGGGTTTGGATGCATCCAGGTGTAGGTGGGTTGTGTTTAGATTCTTCGTGGAAGGGGAACAACGTGTCACAACACCGGCACACTTTGGACTCCGTGTACAAGAGAGGACTCGTACTGCGGACGTCATCAAGTGCAATTTTCTGGTAGGAAATTTTGTATTTACCTTTGTAGCATATCAGCGGATTGAATCTACATGGACGTAGATCTGGGACAGCTTATGGGCCCCTGTTCCAGCTGCTAATATCGCCCTTTTATCATTCAACTACAATAGGCAAGGATTTCCTTAAAATCCCAGTTGGTGACGATCCCATTGACAAATATAAAATAGCCATAAAAGTAAATAACACCATGACACCGTGTTTAGTAGATCTGGGAAGTGAAGCGACCGTAATACGTGAAAGTGATGCCATTAAATTGGGTTTGACTTGGCAAAGCGTTGAAGGACCGTTTTTGAGAGGGCTTGGTAACGTTCCATACTTACCTCTTGGTCGAGTTTATGTTGATATTGATGTGCAGGGTATTTTGGAGAAGAACGTCGAGGTATTTGTGGTATCCGACCCTCTAATTGGTCATAGTTTATTGCTCGGGCACAGTTTTACGGAAAGACCCAATGTACGAATTATTAAAACTGCATTGGACTTGAAATTTGAGCGGTTTGATTGCACTGAAAACATAAAACTAGCCTTCATTTCGGCACAAACGACTGTTGTGGAGATGAGCGAAATGAAGTCAGTTTTTGTACGATCCGATTCCGAGCTCAGTGGAAGCATTTACGTCGGTGGGTCAGTGCGTGGCAGTCATGGTCATGAATACTATCTGTTACCGGGGGAGTACCAAATGACAAATGGTGAGTGTTCATTATTGGTACAGAACGTTGGTACGAAACCGATAACTATTGAAAAGGATTTCCTTGTGACGCGGGCGCACTACTTGGGAGCTAGTAAATCAGTCAATAGAATTTCTAAACATGTTGATACGTGTGATGAACATGAAAATATAAAATGCGGTGAACAATTAAATGACCTTGAGAAACAGCAGTGTCATGAACTGTTAGAGAAATATAAAGACTGTTTCTCTAGTGGCATGCATGACTTGGGTTTTACAACCGTCACAGAGATGGAAATTCATCTTAAAGACTCCTCTCCAGTAGTGTACAGATCCTACCGATTGGCCCATGCATATCTGCAAAAAAATCCAATGGCACCGACTGATAAGACAAGTGAAATAAAAATTTACCAGTGAATAAAGTGAACCAGTGATAAAATTATAAACATAAAAGGAAATAAAACTGCAAAATAGTGATTAAATAACAAAATTTTGCAAACGAACATTTTTGTCGCAAACAACCAACGAACTACAACGGTGTCAAAACACCAGCCTGTGTGTCATAATCTTTTGTGCCCCTTCTCTTCCGTGAAAAGGGGATAAACAGACAATAGTGGCCGCAACGTGTTGAGCGATGTCAGACCCACCCGACGACCCCAGCCATACTCCTTTTAGGAGGTCTACGAATGTGCAGCGGACTCCACCAAGCGGCGCAAGCACAGTGCCAGCCGGTATCTTTGCTGCGGGCATCCCCTCCACCCAGCTGCCGCCTCCTATCGCTACCGCCGAGAAGAGAACTTTAGACCTCATTTCTCGGCCTAATCCTGAGGACCAGCAGCGACTCCGCCCATAACTCCGTCAATAAACCCCATCCCCTTTGCCGCTGCTGCCGCTGAAGATGTCGCCATCTCCCCTGCATCTGTTCCCGAGCGCGACGAGAACCCGCATCAGTACTCGCACGACGCGATATTTGAGCGCGCAACTGGATACTGCCAGGCTCTTATGGCAGATATCCAGGAACAGAACTCGCGCCTCAATAAGACGCAGATCACTAATATGGGTAGCCATGTAACAGGGATGCTGGAGCTAGTCAGTATAATGCACTCGCGCATAAAGGAGCTAGAAATACGCACTTTACGCGCAGAAATAATAAGCCGTCAGAGCGCCCCATCGACATTTACAGCCACTCACGCCACCCCCGCCGCTGCCGAACCATCTTATGCCTCTGCGCTAAAACTCCGCAAGGGAGACCCTCCCCGGAGACTCCCCACCAACACCGGCCACACTCTGGCCATTTACCCCGCTGCGACCACTGAGGGCTCTACGGCAGCTAGCACCAAAAAGCAGCTTAAAGAGGCTATTGACCCTGCGAAGCTGCAGGGTGTGCAAGTGCAGAGCGTCCGTATGGTGGGAAATGCGGGGGTCGTTATCCAAACAACCACTGCTGAGGCTGCCACCAAAATTAAGTCCGCGCTACCAGCCACTTTACGAGTGACCGAACCGAGGCAAAGACAGCCTATGGTTGCCCTCCAGAGTGTGGATGGCAACATGGATTTTGAGGAGCTGCTGGAAGCCATCCACACCCAGAACTTCAGAGAAGACCCCGAATGGCAGCTTGCCAAAATAAAAGCTGAATGTCGCCTCGCCTTTAAAAAATGGCGCTTCAACAAAACGGCGACGAAGTTTGTGGTCTCGTGCTCGAGTCAGTTGCGCAACGCCCTTACAGCAAAGGGCCGCTTATTTGTGGGCTGGCAGGTCGTTGAGGTCGTGGACTTTTTGGAGGTCAGCTGTTGCTCCAAGTGCCAGAACTACGGCCACCCACTCCGATTCTGCAAAGCGACAGTGGAGACGTGCTCCAAATGCGGCAAGGACGGCCACCGTCGGGACACATGTGAATCCACGACAACCGCGTGCGCCACATGCTCCCACTTCGGGCACAAGAGCGCCGCTGACCACACCACCATGGCTAGGGACTGCCCAGCTCGTCTTCATGCAGAACAGCGCCAGCTCCAGATGACCCAGTATGTGTAGTAGCCGTAACTGGAGGATAGGCCAGCTAAATCTAAATGGCAGTGAGCTGGCGACGAAGGAGTTCCGCATTATCGCCAGGGACCTCAACCTGGACGTGGCCCTCATACAGGAGCAGTACCCGGGTCAATACAACACCATTGAAAGCGGTACTCCTGCCATGGCAGGTGTACTCGTAATTAATAAAAACCTCGCCTGTGCGGTGCTCCATCATCTCTCGGGTACTCACTGTGTGGTATGCCACCTCACCGATGGACGGTCGGAATTATACATCATCTCCTGCTACGCGCAATACTCACACGACGTCGCCCGCCACCTCGCTCATCTCGACCACGTCTTTGACGTACTTCGTGGGAAACCAGTCGTCCTCGGTATCGACTCAAACGCGCACTCAATCATGTGGCACTGCCTCCCACGGCAATATTCCGGTCGCGGCCCTGACACTGAATATAGAAGGACGAATGTCGAAAACTTCATCCTGGGACGCGACCTCATAATTCATAACGTCGCAAACCAACCGCCCACCTTCAAGGGACCCATGGGTGAGTCAAATGTAGACCTTACGATCAGTACCAGAGGGGTGAGAGTGGATGAATGGATGGTGCACGAGGCTCTCAGCACGAGTGACCACCAGCTGATTACGTTCCGCATCAAAAACGTCTCCGACACCAACCAGCCTGATGCAGCACAACAGCCCGGGGTTGAGCCGATGAGATTCCGGGACGCAGGGGTCAACTGGGCGCGCTTTCGTGCTGTGATCCACCAGCGAATGGGGGGTCTTGTCTTCAGTCTACCCGCTCCAAAGGTATGTGAGGATTTTACGAATATTGTTTTAAAAACTGCAGCTGAATGTTTGGGTGTAAAGAAGGACATGAAAGATAAGGGCTATGATTGGTGGAGTGAAAAACTGGACGCTTTGAGAAGGGATAACCGGCGAAAAAGGAGAGAATGGCAGAAAGTTAGAAAACAAGGTGGCAAGATCGAAGAAATTCGAAGGTATGAGTTTCACGATGCGAGGTCTCGCTACAGACTTCACAAATGGAGGCGGCGGAAATGGCATTCTTCCGAGGGATAGCCGACACCGGCAATGACGATCCTTGGGTCTGGCATACCGCACTGCAAGCGGCCGTGTTAGGCCACAAGAACATGTCATCAACGGCACGGCCTACCTCTCGGGATTCGCGGACGATGCGCGCGGCGCCATGCGCAGTCTGATGCGTGCGCTTTGCCCGGACGACTCGTGCGTCACGGACAGTATGCACCATGCACAGATTCGGCTCATGGCGCGGTGCGTGCCGTCCGGGGAGGATTCTCCGCCTCCATCAGTACAAACGGTGGGCAAGATTATTCGTAATTTGCCCCGGACTGCTCCGGGTTTGGATGGAATGAGTGCTAGGATCGTGGGGAACGTGTGGATGGCGGCTCAGGCCGAATTGTATGGAATCTTGGCTATGTGCGTGCGAGAGGGAGTGTTCCCTTCTATTTGGAAAGACGGCCGGCTCCTTGTCCTGCCAAAGGGTAACAACAAACCACTGGCGGACCCCAAGGCTTACCGTCCTATTACCTCGCTTCCGGTGCTCGGTAAAACTTTAGAGCGAGTCCTTCTGACTTGCGCGCCCAGCATCACTAGTGGTCTCTCCAGCGACCAGCATGGGTTCATGCGTGGTCGCTCGACTATAACGGCGCTTAACGCTATCATAGAGCGCACTCGCGAGTCTACGTCCAAATACGTGCAACTCATTTTTCTCGACATCTCAGGCGCCTTCGACAACGCATGGTGGCCTATGGTCTTACTCAAGGCGAAGAGGGGAGGTTGTCCTCCAAACATCTATAAGATGCTGGTGGACTACTTCACTGATCGCCGAGTGGGCATGTTCGTGGGTCCCCTAGTGGAGTGGAAGACGTCAACAATGGGGTGTCCGCAGGGCTCTGTGCTAGGACCGACGCTGTGGAACGTGCTCATGGACGACCTGCTGCGATTGCCACTACCACAGGACACGGCGCTTACAGCTTACGCAGACGATGTCACTATCTTGATAGAGTCTCAGTCCAGAGCGGCCATTGAACGCACAGCCGCCGCCGTGCTGGCCAGCGTGGTCGAGTGGGGCGTGCGGAACCGACTCTCCTTCTCCCCGGCAAAGTCGCTAACTATGACCGCCCGGGGAAAGTTTCAACGCCCCCCGATCATTAAAATGAACGGCGACTCTATCAAGAGCGTGACGCAGGCGACGGTGCTGGGGGTGGTTCTCGACGCGGGACTGTCCTTCGCTCCACACGCGCAGTCCATCGGCGAACGCGCGTCCAAATGCTTCGGCAAGATGGCGCGCGTGTCGGCCAGTAGGTGGGGGATGCGCCACCAGGCGCTGCGCTTCGTGTACCGTGGCACGTATGTCGCGACCATAACATACGCAGCTGCATGTTGGTACCAGCGCGCCTCGTTCCATACGGTGCGTACCGCTCTGTTGCGCACCCAACGCCCATCGCTCGTCCTGCTGACCAAGGCGTACCGCTCGTGCAGCACGCCGGCACTTGCCGTGTTGGCCGGTGTGTTGCCGGCTGACCTCGACGTGGTGCGCGCGGGGAGGGAATACGAGGCAAAGGAAGGCGCTACGCCGCGGGAGTTAAGGCAGCGACAGAAGGACATACGGACTGACGTCGTCACTCAATGGCAGGACCGCTGGACCTCTGAAGAGAGGGGGAGGGACTTGTTCCTCTTCTTCCCGGACGTGGCGACTCGGCTCAGTGCTCACTGGGTCGAGCCGGACTACGAGACCTCGCAGATTTTGACAGGTCATGGATGCTTCAGACAGAGACTGTATGATATGAAACTATGCGAAATATGCGAGTGCGAGTGTGGCGCGGGCTCTGAGGACCGGGATCAAATTCTTTGGCACTGTCCGCTTTACGAGGACGAGCGCAGGGATATGCTGCAAGGAATATTGCGCGGAGAGTCGCGCCCGTTGCACCACTGCGACCTGGTCTCTTCGCAGGCCAACTACAGGCTGCTAAGGATATACGCTCACGCGTGGCACCGCAGGCGAAGACAGTGGGAATGCGGCTAAGGTTTGGTCGATGGATTTATTTAATAATATTTATATATATAAGAGAGCAGATGTACAGCAGCAGAAGCTAAATGTTGGACCGCAATACATAGGATGCGGTACATGTATATTGTAATTTGTTTAGCCCATAACGGGCGGCAGCGTCTGAAACGCCCGCTCCCACTCCTTCAGAGTGGGAGAGACGGGTTAGGGACATTTTTTGAAAGTAAAAAAAGAACTTGTAGGGGGGTTCAAGCAATGCAGAGAGCAGGGTAACCAGAATGGTATTAAATCCCGAAGAGCCGTGCATACCCCCCGCGTTTGGGCATTATAACCATAGAGTTGGTATGGCCATGGGAAGGTTGGTGGGTAATGGCCCATTCAGAGAGAAAACTAGTCCAATCCATGGTTGATGAAATGGTCGAACATGGTATAGTCCGCGAGTCTAATTCCCCTTATGCCAGTCCTATTGTGCTGGTTCAAAAGAAAACTGGAGAAAAGAGACTATGCGTAGACTATCGTGCCTTAAATAATCGCACTAAAAGGGATCATTACCCTTTGCCCATAATAGAGGACTTATTAGATCAGCTATCAGGTCATTCATTGTTCACATCCTTAGATTTGGCGTCTGGGTACCACCAGATCCCTATAGCTGAAGAATCCCGCGAAAAAACTGCGTTTGTCACACCCGATGGACAATACGAATATAATCGCATGCCCTTCGGGTTGGCCAACTCTCCAGCTGTATTTCAGAGAGCGATCCATAAACCTAAAGCAGGTTATGTCATTATTTATATGGATGACATTTTGATTCCTTCCAAGACATTTGAGGAAGGTCTGCAGCGTTTAGAGGAAGTCTTGGTCCTTTTGCGTGATGCAGGTTTAACCTTGAAAATGGACAAATGCAACTTTTTCCAAGAACAAATTGACTTTCTCGGGTTCCAAATAGATAAAGATGGCATTAGACCTGGGGTTCAGAAAGTAGAAGCAGTGTCCAGATTTCCAGCGCCCCGCAACCAGCATGAGGTTAGGAGGTTTCTCGGATTGGCGGGTTTCTTTAGAAGATTTGTCAAAGGATTTGCGATGATCGCAAGACCATTGACGAATCTCTTGAAAAAGGAAGTTCCATGGCATTGGGGAGAAACGGAAGCAAATGCTTTTGAACGCATCAAGGGCCAGCTTATTAGTAGACCAGTCTTAGCTCTGTATGATCATTGTGCAGAAACGCAGTTACATACAGATGCCAGTAAATTTGGTGTTGCAGGCATACTGATGCAAAGGAAAGACGGTGACCCGTGGCATCCCGTGGCATATTTTAGCCGTCAAACAACGGTCGATGAGATGAAACTTCACTCTTTTGAGCTGGAAACGCTGGCCGTTATTAGCGCCTTGAACAAATTCCGGACCTACCTCATAGGAGTGAAATTCACCATCGTCACTGACTGTAACGCGTTGCGCTCCCCGTTTACAAAAAGGGACCTCATATCGCGAATATCACGGTGGTGGATCCAATTCTTAGAATTCGATTGTGACATTGAATATCGTCCTGGCAACAAAATCGCCAATGTGGACGCCCTTAGTAGAGGACCTATCACATCAGGCCCAGAAGATGTTCACACTTTAGACATTTTGACAGTAAATGCAGAGGATTGGATTTCAACAGTACAATCATCCGATGAGGAAGTAAAGCGTATTAGGGACATCTTGGAGGACCCAGATACCCCAAAAATAGCGGAAGTACATAAAGAGTACAAACTTAAAAATGGTCTTGTTTTCCGTGTTCTCGGAGATGGCACACTACGGTGGTTAGTTCCACGTGGAGTGCGCTGGCAGGTGTTAAGGTCAAACCATGATGATGTCGGTCATTTCGGCTTCGAAAAGACCCTACAGCGAGTGCGATCCCTTTTCTGGTTTCCAAAGATGCGCAAGTTCATTAAGAAATATGTGGGTGCATGTCTTGAATGTGCCCACCATAAACTACCATCAGGAGCCAAAGAAGGGTTGCTACACTCAATCCCAAAGGTGAAAATTCCCTTCCACACCCTGCACGCAGATCACTTGGGCCCATTTCCGCGGAGTAAGCGTGGTAACACGTATATTCTGGTGATAGTCGACTCCTTCACTAAATACGTAAGCTTAACGCCTGTGCGTAGTACCAAAACGAAAGAGAGCATTAAGGCATTTAGAAATCTTTTTAGTTATTTTGGTAGCCCAGTTCATCTAATAACTGATAGGGGAACCAGCTTCACGAGCAAGAAATTCAAGTCTTTCACTAGTTCAGTTGGTATGAAGCACATATTAAACTCTGTAGCCACCCCACGAGCCAATGGCCAGGTCGAGCGGTATAACCGCACGATCTTGGCATCTCTTGGCTCCATGACTCATGGTAAAAGTAACAACACATGGGACGAACAGTTGCCAGACGTACAGTTGGGCATAAACTCTACTGTTCACGATGTCACCAAGAAAACGCCTACCGAATTACTGTTTGGTAGGAAAATAAGTAACCCAGCTCAAGGTGTACTGAATGACTTAGTTGATGATGTAGATGAAGGGACAATAAATAAAAATATTGATGAGATAAGGTCGGAAGCAGGTGAACTCATAAGAAAGAATCAGGAAGCGAACAAAAGAAGATACGATAGTCGTAGGAAGAAAGTCACAAAGTATAAGGAGGGTGATCTTGTGCGTATAGCAAGAGCAATAGTTACGGGTCCTGGTCAGTCCAAGAAACTAGAATCCAAGTGCCAGGGGCCGTATAGGATTAAGAAGTTATTACAAAACGATCGTTTTCTTGTTGAGGATACCCCTTTGACAAGGAAGGGACAAAAATACGAAAGCGTTGTAGCTATTGATAAAATATATCCATGGTTAAGCTTTAATGATCCTGCTTGCTCTTCGAACGACGAAAGTGACAGTAACGATGAAAGTGATTAATAAATAAAGTAACGTGAAAAAACCTTTATACTGATGTGAATAATTAAAATTTAGTGATAATGATAATTTGAAATTGTAAATATGATGAAGAAGAATTAAAAGACAAAATGATTATGGACTTGCCGCATTAGTGAATCAGTGAGGCATATGAACTTGCCACATTAGTGAGTAAGTAAGGCATATGATCTTGCCGCATTAGTGAGTAAGCAAGGCATATGAACTTGCCGTATTAGTGAGTAAGTGAGGCATATGAACTTGCCAGATTAGTGAGTAAGTGAGGCATATGATCTTGCCGCATTAGTGAGTAAGCGAGGCATATGAACTTGCCGTATTAGTGAGTAAGTGAGGCATATTAACTTGCCAGATTAGTGAGTAAGTGAGGCATATGATCTTGCCGCATCAGTGAGTAAGCGAGGCATATGAACTTGCCGTATTAGTGAGTAAGTGAGGCATATGAACTTGCCAGATTAGTGAGTAAGTGAGGCATATGAACTTGCCAGATTAGTGAGTAAGTGAGGCATATGAACTTGCCAGATTAGTGAGTAAGTGAGGCATATGAATTTGCCAGATTAGTGAGTAAGTGAGGTATATGAACTTGTCAGATTAGTGAGAAAGTAAGGCATCTGAAATTGCCGCATGTTGTGTTTGTTAATAAAAATAGTGAAATTTAACGAAAATGTTAGTCAAAATGGCGTGTTGGGCATGAGTGACATGATTTTGCCGCCCAAATGAGAGTTAAATCTAAATGAGTGATCAAAATTGTGAGTTCCTTTATTATAATTGTGTTTGAACAACTTAAGTGCTGGTAATTAGGTAGCCGTAAATTATTATATTTTGTTATTATTAGCTTCCCTAAATTAAGTAAACTAATTATGTAATCTTCTAATTTGAGATAAAACGAAGGGACTCGTTTTGTGAAGGATGGCCGACTATAACAAACATTTGCGTGTGTCGGTAATAGTCTGTATACGTTCAGTGTTTAGTAATTGACTTCTCGATCATACTATTCGATTCGAGTAGTAAATGGTTATCTGTGAAGTGCAGTTGGTTATCTTTTATAAAAACCACACCTTCTAATCTGTGACGGTACATTCGCGCGCCACTTGGATGTCGGGCATTGATTTTTGTGGTTAGCTGCTGTGAGGTTGTGAACAGAATAAACACATCAAGAATTCATCCAGGTTTTGATTTCATCCCATTTCCTTCTGAGTTTTTCACTATCATCAAAAACATAGCTAAAAACTGAAATTTCAAAATTGCCTTTAGTGGGTATTGAACTATTAACAATCTGTGTCCTCACTTCAAGTGCGAAAATATCCTTAGGACATCGGAATTCGATAGTATATCTATGTTTTTGATGATAGACACCCAGTCCAGAAGGCAACTAGAGATACACAATAGGCCCGCTGGTATACCCATGCCAAATTACAGTTTTCTGGTACAAAGAGTCTCTGAGCTAAACTGCGGACAGACAGACAAACAGACAGACGGACGGATGGACGGACATGGCGAAACTGAAAATTTTAAATATTTAATTATTTCGGAAGTTATAATTGACCAAGTTAATTAGACCCGGTTTCGTTAGATACATAGAGTTTAATAGATCGTAAGTGTCAAAATAAGTTGGTTATATATAACTGCAAGTGGAATTATGTACTATAATGTCTTTAGGGTTCCGTATCCATATTGTGTGGTGGTTCAGAACCCTTTGTGTGCGAGTCCGATTCGAACTTGCCCAAATATGATATAAAAGAAGCGCGATCGCGCCTTGTGTAATTGGACGCTAGATATTTTTATAATCTTATATTTTGATTAGAGCAACGACAGTCATTGGTTCCCGCATTGTTCCGTGTAATCAGTCATTGGTTCCCACATTGTGCCGTGTAATCAGTCATTGGTTCCCACATTATGCCGTGTAATCAGTCATTGGTTCCCGCACTGTGCCGTGTAATCAGTCATTGGTTCCCGCATTGTACCGTGTAACCAGTCATTGGTTCCCACATTGTTTCGTGTAATCAGTCATTGGTTCCCACATTGTGCCGTGTAATCAGTCATTGGTTCCCACATTGTGCCGTGTAATCAGTCATTGGTTCCCACATTGTGCCGTGTAATCAGTCATTGGTTCCCACATTGTGCCGTGTAATCAGTAATTGGTTGCCGCATTGTGCCGTGTAATCAAATTCAATTGTTATCATTATCAGTTTTCCATCAACTAAACCTGCGTTACGAGTTTATGACATTAATCATTACTGGACCAAACATGCTTTTAATGAATTCATGGATTTTAATTGGTCTAAACTAGGAACTTAACTAAAGATGACCCAAAATAAAAATCTAACAAAGTAAAATCAAAATCTGAAATATTTATAATAAAAAGAAAGTGCTGGCCAGATCAATGCCGTCGTTAAGAAGGGTGCCCAAGAGGCTAGCGGCATTGCCACGTTGAATGGCCAAACTTATTCTTTGGTTTAAAGTAGCTTCCCCCCCTGAAGTCATTGTATTTATTTATTTGGCGACACACATAATGGGCCCCATGCCATGGTATATAACCGTCTCCCTTCACTCGTGACAGAAGCAAAAACTGTCTTATTGAGCGGAACCTGTACAGTGTACAGTGTACAGTGTACAGTGTGGAGGAATTCTGCACAGAATAAGTAGTTGTGTCTTTGTGATTGTCATTTTTGACTGCAACAGTTTTTGAATTAATTTTAATGCAAATTTTTATTTTTATTATTTGATTTTATTTAATTTTTTTTTTTGCTATCAGACCTATCTCTTCTAAATACATCATAACGGTTGTCACAAATTTCACTACTAAAATCTTCATTTAAATTGGTTTCGGTTAGAATAATAATATCGCATGGTCATTTTATTTTATTTCTAGTTTTACCGTAACTATGAAGGTAGAAAAAGAAAAACTTTGCGTTGCAAGAAAATCAAACTTAACTAATTTATAGCATGACATGTTGCATCCAATGCATGCACATTTATTTATTGTATTACGTTTCAACATGTCTCCATTGTGTGATCACGATCACTAGCCATTACTCCTAGATGCAAAACTGCATTCGGCACGTACACACACACCTTCGACTGACTGAACATCAAAACATTACCTTCTGACTCTTGTTCCCTTAACTTAGAAGCTAATATAGCTTGAGGAGACTGCACTGGTTTGGTCGCCATTGTTGGAAGTTGTAGGTATGAGTTATTTACAGAGTGCGTGGTGCCAATTGAATGATAGGTTGATGGGTGCAGGAGATGCTGTGACATGTGTCACTAAAGGAGATCTCATTTCAGATGAAACCAGAGCCATGGTTCATATTTCCGAAACACAAAAGATGAATAAGGGTACTTTTTCACAATCTACAACATACAATACGTAGAGCTATATCCATGCATGGTTTGTTCCGCAGCATCACAGCCGACACTTCTACTCACCTAACTTTGTGACATTTGGAATACGAGCTAGTGGTATCACGAAGTCACGGTGTACCTGCTCGATGGAAGATTGGAAGACAAACTTATTCGAAGAAAACGACAATGTAACAAAATGAATAATACGGAGATCGAAACGGGGAGACTTGTCAATTAAAATATATAAGAACATTTGAAATGTAATGAAATATACAAAAAAAATATATATAATGGCTGAAGTTAACAATGACCAGGGACAGATCCCCCACCTCTGGCTTGCCTTGGGAGGCCGGTCAGAGTGGATCAGCAAGAGCTATACAAGGGTGGATGTGAAACGTAAGTGGCGAGTGGGCACGTGATGCTGGACCCTCAGGGAGCAAGTGATCGTCGTCCTCTCCACCCTTTAGTCGCTCAGCGAATGTTGCCCCCCTGTATCTCTGTGCGAGCGACCATTTGGGAGCCGCGAGTCTCCGCCTGCCCATTTTCCGTGTTATTAACATAGGTCAGGCAGGCGCCATAGTTCCTTCCATAGTCCCAGGTATCCAGTCAACTTAGTCTGATTTCCTTCGTTTTCATTCCTTACAATAGTCCTACACAGACCACATAGTCTCGAGATATAATAAATATATATTTGATAAAAATAATAAAAATATATAAATAAAATATATTTATTTATGTAACGTAAGTAAGGCCAGTTTGGGGAAGACCGGCTTACTTTATTGAAAAGTTTACTAAAATGAAAAAAACGAATATTTGGTAAGTTCTAGACCGATATGAAGCATTCCATGTAACGGAACATATTATCAGTAACAATTTTGTGCTACATCAATTACAATATCATAGAAAATCTTTCAAATAGCAAATTATGACAAAACTAAGGACATTTTGTGTAATCTAATACAAAAAAGCCGGCCAAGTGCGAGTCGGACTCGTGCACGAAGGGTTCCGATGATTATTTATAATAATACAGATCGGCCAAACTTCTAGTACGCTCGGAAGTTGCACTTCCCAAGAACGGCCCATACATTTTGTTCCTGCTGATGCGAATCGCCCCATGTTTAGAGGGGACTAAAAGTTTGGCGCGATCTGTACTCGTTACTTGTAAAGGCTACTTAGCTGTGATAGTTTTCCTTTTAATTTCGTTATGTATAGTACTGCCGTGATTTTTTTCACGTCTCCAAATACAACCGTTTCGCTGGCAGGGGGGGGGGGGGGGACACTTGACTCTAACAAAAATTAACACTTTCAAGCTTAATAGTTCGCAAACAGAACCCTGGATCGAAAAATGGTCTTCTCACATCCCCAATATTTTTAAATTACCTATCTAACGACATCCCACACTAGAGATATACGAGATATACGAGATATACGAGGATAGACGAGAAAAAAAAATTATCCCCACTTTACGTGTAGGGGAGTTAGTCTAAAAAAAAACCTTTTTCAAAATTGTACTGTACCACTTTATCGCCACGTGATAAATATGTATATCCATAGCAAATTACAGCTTTCTAGTACTAATAATCTCTAAGCTAAGCCGGGGACAGACAGACGGGCAGACAGATAGACGGACATGGCGAAACTATAAGGGTTCCTTGTTGTTGACTACGGAACCCTAAAAAATGTTAAATGTGCAATTGAAATACTTACTCAACCACTTTTTTAGAAGAAACTCGTTCAATTAATCACTTTTTTCTTTTTTAAGTCAGCACGTGCCTTTTGGTAAGGGACCTACAAAACGCTTCAAAAAAATGGCAGCTAATTTTCTCCCTCCGTGGTGTTGCAGAAGGATGGGTACAGAGACGGTATCCAACGCTTTTTTCAAATCCAGGAAAATACACAGGGCCTTTTTTAGGGTTCTGTACTCAAAGGGTAACCAACGGGACCCTATTACTAAGACTCTGCTGTCCGTCTGTCTGTCCGTCTGTCACCAGGCTGTATCTCATGAACTGTGATAGTTAGACAGTTGAAATTTTCACAGATTATGTATTTCTGTTGCCGCTATAACAACAAATACTAAAAAACAGAATAAAATTAATATTTAAGGGGGCTCCCATAACATGTTTTTTTGGCGTTTTGATAGATAATGGTACGGCGAGTGCGTGAGTCCGACTCGCACTTGGCCAGTTTTTTGTTCTTAAGCAGTTCAGTTACATTTTGCATTAATATTCTGTACTAATACCTTGACGGAAACCGTACTGTGATTTAGATAGTATACCATATTTATTTAAGTATTGGAACAGACGGTTGTTTATAATTTAGATAGTATAACATATTTATTTAAGTATTTGAACAGACGGTTGTTTATAATTTAGATAGTATAACATATTTATTTAAGTATTTGAACAGACGGTTGTTTATAATTTAGATAGTATACCATATTTATTTAAGTATTTGAACAGACGGTTGTTTATAATTTAGATAGTATAACATATTTATTTAAGTATTTGAACAGACGGTTGTTTATAATTTAGATAGTATAACATATTTATTTAAGTATTTGAACAGACGGTTGTTTATAATTTAGATAGTATAACATATTTATTTAAGTATTTGAACAGACGGTTGTTTATAATTTAGATAGTATACCATATTTATTTAAGTATTTGAACAGACGATTGTTTATAATTTAGATAGTATAACATATTTATTTAAGTATTTGAACAGACGGTTGTTTATAATTTAGATAGTATACCATATTTATTTAAGTATTTGAACAGACGGTTGTTTATAATTTAGATAGTATACCATATTTATTTAAGTATTTGAACAGACGGTTGTTTATAATTTAGATAGTATACCATATTTATTTAAGTATTTGAACAGACGGTTGTTTATAATTTAGATAGTATAACATATTTATTTAAGTATTTGAACAGACGGTTGTTTATAATTTAGATAGTATAACATATTTATTTAAGTATTTGAACAGACGGTTGTTTATAATTTAGATAGTATAACATATTTATTTAAGTATTTGAACAGACGGTTGTTTATAATTTAGATAGTATACCATATTTATTTAAGTATTTGAACAGACGGTTGTTTATAATTTAGATAGTATAACATATTTATTTAAGTATTTGAACAGACGGTTGTTTATAATTTAGATAGTATACCATATTTATTTAAGTATTTGAACAGACGGTTGTTTATAATTTAGATAGTATACCATATTTATTTAAGTATTTGAACAGACGGTTGTTTATAATTTAGATAGTATAACATATTTATTTAAGTATTTGAACAGACGGTTGTTTATAATTTAGATAGTATACCATATTTATTTAAGTATTTGAACAGACGGTTGTTTATAATTTAGATAGTATAACATATTTATTTAAGTATTTGAACAGACGGTTGTTTATAATTTAGATAGTATACCATATTTATTTAAGTATTTGAACAGACGGTTGTTTATAATTTAGATAGTATACCATATTTATTTAAGTATTTGAACAGACGGTTGTTTATAATTTAGATAGTATAACATATTTATTTAAGTATTTGAACAGACGGTTGTTTATAATTTAGATAGTATACCATATTTATTTAAGTATTTGAACAGACGGTTGTTTATAATTTAGATAGTATACCATATTTATTTAAGTATTTGAACAGACGGTTGTTTATAATTTAGATAGTATAACATATTTATTTAAGTATTTGAACAGACGGTTGTTTATAATTTTTTCCAGGATCTATGTCTAATAGTTTTATATAGTAAAACCAGCCAAGTGCGATTCGGGCCTCCTTCTTTTAGGGTTCCGTACTAATCCGTAGTAATAGACTGAATATTTATATCCCATTCGATGGCGTCTATCACGGAATAAATGTACATACATACACAGATAGGTAGGTTTTGTAACTAAATATAATCATACCCATAAAAACATTAATTTATTAAATTTAATATACATAAATAATTTAAACAGAAATTATAAACTTATCATTACCTACAAACTTCATGAAATAAAACTGCAAAATTAAGTTGGTTGAGTATTCGGGGACGTAACGCTAAAACTACATTATAAATCGGCGTTTTTAGTATTTGTTGTTTAAATAAATTACAAATTCCGAACTGCTTTGGCCTTTGAGATAGAACCCGTAACAATTATGGTCTAAAATGGCAACTTTGATAGCCCCCCATTTCTTTATTTTTTAATATAAATAAATTTAAATTTAAATTTATACCTACTCTACTTAATGAGCTCTAGACAATGACAACCCACATGCTATAGTAAGAAAATCATTTTTTTTCGGCTCTATTTTCATGTATGAAAAATAATTTAATTACATTTTAAATTAAAAATTCGGTTTTGGGTCAACATTTTACACAAGATATAAAAACTTCAGGTTTTCTATCTCATTCTGTCTAAGAGTTAGAGACCTGTGACATACGGACATACACACAGACGGACAGCGGAGTAACATAAATAGGGCTCCGATTTGCCCTTTGGGTACGGAACCCTAAAAAAGAATGAAGGTTTGGTTTACTTAAGTTTAATAAAATAATACACTTGAATAAAATAAAAAATGTCGTTATAGGGAATAAACAATATGAAAATATATGCAATACATGTAATAAATATATGTCTAACTCAGCCTATTCGATTAGTCTAGCTAGGAAGAAGGGCAAGAAACTTAGCAAAAACATGTCTCTTTTTTTTCCATTATCGTCTAATTATTCATATTCATTTATTTTATAATATGCCTTCTTCAGTAGGCCCTGCTTAATAAACAGTTTAAACTTGTTCTCTGACAAAGTAAGGACCTCCTTTGGAAGTTTATTGTACAATCTTATACCATGTCATACCTTGGCGAGTCTGATTTTTAGAAAAGCTAGCTTATTTTTTTTCTGGTTTCTTTACAGTGTTTCTCACCAAGCCTTGGGGAAGACTCAATATTTTTTCTGACATATCTAAGATCTTGGTAAATAAATTCACAAGGAACCGTTTATATATTAATTTCTTTAAATTTTTCTCTTATTGAATCCCGGTGCTTCATATTATAAATATACCGAATTGCTCTCTTCTGCAAAACAAAGACTGCGTCTGTATCCGCGGCTCTACCCCATAACAGCATGCCGTATGACATAATGCTGCGAAAGTAACTAAAATAGACTAATCTAGCAGTACCTACATCAGTAATTTGCCTTATGCGTCTAACAGCGTATGATTTTTTTAGTGTACCTGCTTGACATGCAAAGTATGGATGATTTTCTTTTCTCATCTATCCCATGGCGTGTTGTGTCGTTGGATAGGTCGTTAAAAATGTTGCGGGTGTGTGAAAATCATTTTTAGATTCAGGGACCCTAGAGTCAATATATGTCTGCCCCCCCGTCCCTTGCCAGCTAAATGTTTGTTTTTGGATACGTGAAAAATTTCACGGTAGTAGTATGTATAACGAAGTTAAAAGGAAAACTATCACAACTTAGTAGGCTTTACAAGTTAACGAGTACAGATCGCGCCAAACTTTTAGTCCCCTCTAAACACGGGGCAATTCGCATCGGCAGGAACAAAATGTATGGGCCGTTCTTCGGAAGAGCAACTTCCGAGCGTACTAGAAGTTTGGTGCGATCTGTATTCTTCGCCAAACTTAAAAATGTACTTGGAGAAGAAGTCCGCATATTGTGTAGAGCAACTACGGAACCCTACACTGCGCTTGGCCCGACACTTAGTCGGCCGGTTTTTTTATCTTCTGGGCATTAGGAGGGTACTAGATTATATAAACTGTTAATGTTGAGAAGTTTACAAGAAAAACTGAATACTGGTAGCGAAAAGATTGGTAAGTAGGGTTATCTAACGCATGGCCCATGATCTAACGGAACTGAGGAGCACACCAGAGAGAGGTGTAAAGTGTCGGATAGTGAGATGACACGAGGTGCAAGCTATTTGTGTGTCGACCCACTTCGCGTCTACACACCATCCAACGTGATGCACCGCTCGTTATGTTTATTTTAGTGTTCGCACAAAATATACGACGACGTTTAAATTGCAAATAAAATAAATGCCTGCCTATTTCACAACGCAGAAACAATCATAAAACTTGCACATTCATCGAATCGCACGCAAATACCAGTGTTGTCAATAGTCTTCGAAAATACACGTCTCTGTAAAGTATTCAGCTAACCTCCGACAACTTGTCATTTTACGCAAGCAGCTACATACATAGACACAAGTCGGCAGAGCGTCGCGGCGTGCGACATTAAGTTTTGCAATTTCGTGCTGAAATAAATAAATCACGGTTTACTTTGATTTTGTTTCCCTTGTTCAAAGACCTGCACATCATCAGCCACCTGTAGTTTTCATCAGAACGTACAAAAAGAAAGGTATAAATGGTATCTCGCAAGGATGACCTGACTGTAAGTACAGGCACCAGTAATGTTCACGATATGATACCCACGTTTGATCTGTTAAATTGTTAAGTAACCACATGGCTGAAAATGATGGAATCCTACGCAAATCAAATTTTTCTCAATGCCAGTGCTTGTAAAAACTTATTTTTTATGCATCAAAACTGTTCGTAAAATCAATTTTACCGCACACGTGTATTTTTTTTTTCAATCTGTTTGCTAACCTGCAACCTTTGCCATAGACCTTTCCTTTGGTGAGGTTATCAAAATAAACAGATTCACAGATTCACCACGCTCAGCTATCGTTGTTGGTAAGTCGGTTACGTAAACAAACCGAATAAACCCATGCGGTCTTCGTGACCGACCAATGAAGTGTGAAACCACCACCAACCACCATAGTCCATCCATACCATGGTGGTTCGTAGTGGCCTGAAGTAAGCTGCACAATCACGTTTCACAGCCAATTTTTCCTAACGATTATTGACAAGAGTCATGCATGACCGAATCGTGGGTGTTTTTGGTGAAAAATAGTGGTTTATCGAGTTCTCATAACCTCGCCCCTTGTGTATCACGAGTGTACAGTGCTACAAGGATCTGATGGCGCGTGGATGACAATGACAGGGGACTGCAACTGTGAAACAAGGAGTATGGTAGAGGCGTTAGGTCCGATTTTGGACACAACCAATCCAAGCACCATAAAATCACTGAACCATGAGGTTTTTTAACAGTTTAACGACTCTGGGTACTCGGTGTTTTTGAGCTAGTCATAAAGTTTACTTAAGTTGACAACACTTTAATTTCACATTGAATTTTAAGGGAAAAAATTGTAGTTTTAGTGTTTAAAAAAAAAAAAAAATTCGGGTCACTTAAAAGTTCGTGTAAGCGGCAAAAGTCATTATTTAATTATTATTGTCACGTTCATTGCTCAGAGGTTATAATATAGTTATAATATTTATTTAACCAGCGCCAGACATGAAAATGAAAAATACTTTATCCACAAGTTACGTTAACATTCAGAGTACATTACCTATGAGGGCCTTAACTACGACATTCCACAAAGTGATCCACACTCAGGTACCAAAGCTCGAAACAAGTTAATGGAACTAAAATGTAAAACTACTTTTATATTATGTTTTTCAAAACAATTTAACAAATATGCCTCAAACAAATATTTATAGCATGCTAAAGTTAAAAGAAAATAATAAGTACTTAGAATCAAACGCTGCTTTGATAAATATAAATAATAGGGTTACGTTATGTTGTTTTATATGTATATGTACTCGTATATTACATAAACTTAAGTAAATTATTTATAGTAAATAAGTATATATAAAATATTTCTCAATGCAAGTGCTCGTAAAGGCCCACTTTTTATGCATCAAAACCGAACAGAAAGTCGATTATTTTGCCCTAGGGCTTTATTATTTCTTTTTTTTATTTATTTACGAGAAGTTAGCTAACCTGCAACCTTTCCTGTGTACCATAAATGTTATACTTTTTTTCCACTGTTTAACGGCTCTGGATACAGTCCTTTTGAGCCAATCATTAACTTGCAAAATTGTAACATTGTAACTTTCAACTTTAATAATTAAATTGTTTTCTTTGATTATATTTGATTTATTTCCTCACACTATGCATTGAAAAACGTAGTACGTTTACACGGACATAAGAGCAATAAATTACTCGGTTATGTTAAAACACTCGCTACGCTCGTATTTTAAATCTTCCTCGTGATTTATTCCTTTTCGCCCTTGTAGCATAAACTACTATTATATACGTAATGTTATTTAGAATCACTTTTGATTTGGATTTAGTATTTGTTCTGTCTCGTCATAGGTAAGGAATTGAAGCCGGTTATGTACTATTTGTTTTGCTTCAGTTAGCTTGCAGTTTTTAATGGCACAGTTCTTGGCTACCTGGTTATATATTTCTGATGTCACACGTAGACCAAAACGCTTGGCAAACGGTGTACTCACGGCCGGTACAGCCGATTTAGAAATTGTCTTGCCTAACATGTTTTCATAGTCATCTGAGTTTAAAACAGTTTTATGAACAATAAGAAATACTCTAAAAATAAATAACTGCTGGACCGTAAGGACATTGCAGTCTTTGTAGAGTATTTTCGTTTCGTATAAGGCCGGTTTCTTTGTAGAGTATTTTCGTTTCGTATAAGGCCGGTTTCTTTGTAGAGTATTTTCGTTTCGTATAAGGCCGGTTTCTTTGTAGAGTATTTTCGTTTCGTATAAGGCCGGTTTCTTTGTCATTGTTTTTAAGACAGACCGTTGTGCTCTTTCGACATTCAGTATAACTATCTTTGCTGCATTTCCCCAATAAGAGATGCAGTATACCAGTAATAACTGGCACAAAGCATAGTAGACCGTCTTTAGCGTTTCCAAGTGAGCTGTATCACTTAGCTGTTTCATAATATATATCAACCTACGAATTCGGCCTTACAATACTCGTAATTATGTGCGATTTAAAGTTGAGTTTTTGATATATCAGCACGCCTAAGTACTTAATTTCATCAGTTCGTAAAATAGTGTCACAGTTGCATACAACTTCAGAGTCCATTCTACAGTAATGAATTTTTAGCTGGGTTTCAGTCGTTAGTGTGGACGCTGCAGTTTTATGAAATCAAATGTATTTGGATTTTTTGGGATTCAGAGGTAGCAGATTCCGCTGTAACCATCTAGTAACGTGGTTCATACCCTTCTCAGCATTATCGAGGGCATTTTCCCAGTCCTGCCCGCTGAAGATAATAACAGTGTCGTCAGCATAGCAGATTGTTTCAGCTTGACTAATTGGCAGATTGTGTATGTCATTCATATACATTATAAAAAGAGTTGGGCCAAGAATGCTTCTCTGTGGGACACCGAAGTTACTACAGTTCAAGTCGCTTATACCTTGACCAACCTTAACACACTGTCTCCGCTTCATTAGACAGACCCCTGATGCCCATTTGTTCAACAGTGTCAAAGGCCTTGGCAACGTCAAGAAAGACTGCAGCACAGTTGAGATTTTTGTCCAGCAGGGATGATACAACTTTGGTCATAAGAGTCACCGCATCCTCAGTTGAATTGCCATGTCTGAAACCGAACTGCCTTGGGGAGAGTAAGCTTTTGGATTCTATAAATTTTACTAGTCTCTTGTTGACAAGTTTCTCCAACAGTTTCGAGAAGACAATTAACAATGATATCGGCCTATAATTGTCAGGTAGATCTTTTGCTCCACCTTTATAAATTGGACAAATTTGGGAAATCTTCCATCTATCAGGGAAAACACCGGACGAAAGACTGAGGTTACACATATGGGTAAGTGGCCTGTTAATATAATTTTGAATTTCCTTTATGCCATCAATTCCTGGTGCTTTATCATTTTGGAGTTGCATTATCAAGGAATCAATCTCTCGACGAATCAGTTGGCACCGTGGGTTAATTTAATTTCTGCCGCCAAATCTAACTCACTCGTTTACAATTTTGAAAGTATGTTTTCGGCTAACGTTTGCCCCACCGTAGAAAAATATTTATTTTAGGTATTTAAAGATTGTTTTGAGTCTGTTGTGCCAGGAATGGTTAGAAGTTCAGTAGGTTCTTTGTTTGTTTTTGTCTGGTTGCAAATGAGACTTTTTGGATTACCTTCACTTTCCTTTAATTGACTTCTCTCATATTCATGTTTGGTTTTGAGCAAATATGAGCAAATACGCAAATACCTACAAAGTTGCAAGTGGTCGCACGGGTCTTGAGTATATATACAAATACTTGAACAAACCCTCCTTTGCCCTCCAGTGTCAGTTTTTTAGCGCACATCAAAACGGACAAAGTTCAAATATGTGACCTGCCACACTTGTTCACAGTTTGGATTGTCAATGGGTTGGAGCAATTAAACTTTATTAGAATTTATCGAGCTGCTGCAAGCGGAGCCCTAAAACTAAGGACCATAAGAACAAAAATTTGGTTCAGGATGCCTGGGTCAGAATAAAAAATAGCTTTTGGTGCCTTGTACATATCGACGTCCATCCTATTAGTCGTCTTTGCAATAAATGTGGTACAAATGTTTGCAAAGCAAGTCTGGCAGGGCTGACTTCTTTGTGTACAAATCTTTTTGACAAAACGTGCATAAAGCTTTGCCACATGTCTGACGTCCGCATTATGTGTTGTGTTGTGATAGTATAATTGTTGTAATAAAACACTTGCTCTTGTCCACAAAACGTTTGTATATAACAACAAGCTTCAAGCTATCATGTGACCATCACCAACAGTAGTATCGTCGTGGAGGCTGCAGCTGAATGTACCTACAATAAAGATAAGGGTGGTATTGAATGAAGCTATAAAACGTATTTGTTTACTCTGTAACAAACACCGAATTCAGGCCAGTGTCCGCGGCACAGATGGCTGGCAGGGCAATTGGCCGGCATCCCAGTTCATGCGAGCTTATTAGTACACGTGCTCGAAACATTTAAAAAAATAATCGTGCCACCGAATCATTAAATATTGCACATAACATACATGGAAGTATTTTGTATAAGATGTAATAACATTGCCATCGCTAACACAAAATTGAAAAGGCTTTAAAATAAACAAGATGAATGGATGTGCACGATTGTTCTGTCCGTAATGTTAAAAATGTGAGGATCTTGGTCATAGCACACCCCCGACACTTCATAGTCAAGGCTCAAGTTATTTACCTACACTCTCACGCGCGCATCTGGCTTGTCCGCACACGCTTGTGTGTGTGCGTGAGCTAGTCTAGGGCTGGCAGCAATCGTGTGAGCGTCGTCGCCCGAGAGGGACACAATATAAGTCAGCAACCTATGTGATTCTCTTCCTAAATTTTAGCGTAGTCCAATTCCTGGTTCCCCGTGGATTACAGTATTAAAAAAATATATGTGTATATATATATATATATATATATACACATATATTTTTTTAATACTGTATATATTTTTAATTAATATATATATATATACAAGGTTAAATTCAATTAGTTGGCGAAATTTGAAACATATGTAGAACATGTCCATATGAATAACTTTTTTTAATAGGATAGTGAAAAATTCTTAAAATTCGTTTTCATCTTTCCATACTGGACGAGTCAGCTGATCGGAGCAATTTGTACAGGAGGAAGTGAAAAACAGTTAAGAATTTCGCTTAGCTCCCATACAAACAGTTGTCCATATAGACTAGTACTACCTTTGTTTTGAGTTTCGCCAAATAATGTTATTTAACCTTATATATGTATATAAATCGTTACGATCGTAATGCCCCGGGGGGTGTCGGATGTGTTCCGAGTGTGAACTTTGAAATGCAAGTCACAGTCCACCCACACTCGGTAAACCCGCGTTTCACCTGCAAATATTACGTCCCAACGTGATGGGTGGTGAGCCCTATCATCGTTCTTCGGGCACAAATACACTCTTTTTAGGGCATGCAGGTTTCCTTACTATGTTTTCCTTCACTGTTCACAAGTGGTAAGTACCTATTAGCAAATACTATGCACATTATGTAAATTCCGAAGAACTCATTGGTGCATGCCCGACCGGAGATCGAACCTTAATCTCAAGATTAAGAGGCCAGCGTTCTACCCCTGAGTTACCGCTGCTTTTTCGTTACTTTAAAAGTAAATATATATTATATATACATATAGTATGCCTAAGCTTAGTAGGTACCTATATAGTTTCGTATGCATAAATGATCATCATATAATTAACAACTACTCAAACATAAATAACGCACCATACTGATTAAAAATCAGTATCGTGATAAAACTTTGTAACAAAACACGCGCGCAGCAAACGAGTGGTAATCGAGCTCTGCCTGACTCCAGATTTCCACTAACTTGCGGGGGACCGCGGGGGACGTTAAATTCGCGCGGGGAGGTGAGTGTCGCTTCTTTACGTAGTAATACCACAGAATAAAATACTACGTACAGAAGAATCACCTTGCAAAAACATTGAAATAAATAGCTACTCTCGCTAAGCAGCAATAAAGTACAAACTAGCTCGCACCCGCCCTTCGGCAACTTTTTATAATTGCCTACAGTCATGTACCACACGTGCGTGCAAGCGAGAATGTATGGAATTACTACGCGCTAGAGTTCCTTTTACTGTGACGGTCTCAAGGTCATAAATCACTGTTCACTCAGTAGGGTTGTTTAAAACGGCGTGAAAGAGGTATTTTACAAGGTGTTTATGCAGTCAAATTCATACCTACTGAATGCTTGGTAAATGATCAGTATCACGGATCGATAACAAGTTTTATTAATTTCACAAAATAATATGTTGACCTACCTTCCATAGTAATTGACTCGGCGCTAGGCTTGCGTTTGTAGGGAACAGGGTTTTTTAAAATAAGGAAATAATTTTCGAATTTCCCAAAAAAGGACATCGGACCTTGATACCGACATCTTATCGTGTCTTCAGTATGAATTTGGCTGCATAAATTAATGTCACCATATATTTTAGTTTGTAAAATTATTTATAAATTAATGATGTAATATTTTGTTTTATTACTCATACATTACATACGATAATTGTATTGTATAAATAGACCTGACATGCATCTTGACCGAGAGTAAATTATATATATATTTTTTGAGCACCTAAAAAAAGTAGTATCAAGTATGGATGTAAGCTTTCTTTGACTATCCATAGCCAGAGCAGAACATGAAAAGTCGAGACGCGTAGGTACAAGTGAGAACGTGTATCACAGAGCGTGCGTAACACTCGACTGACTCTAGTGCCGACGACGGGCTGCGTCGCGGTAGGTATTTATCGCGGGTCACGTGGTCAAGTGAGACCCCCCTGGTAATACTTTATATTCTCTGGTCATAGCATGGCCACGGGTATGTGTACTGCGGTCAAGTCATCGCGCCACCTGTCACATCGACATCGATAGACCATATACCTACGAGTAAGTTAGTCAATCGAATGACAGCTTGGATATTAGTTTTCCTCCCTAGAAAAGGAGCCTCTGATTGATTCCTTCTTGCTCAATATTCAAATTAAATTTTCTGCATCAGTGATTGCTGTCAGTTGAACAACAATTTCCTCATTTTCTCGGAGGTAGTTGATGACGTCACGAGCTCTATCGCGGTCACTGCCATCTGACAGCTATTCTATTAGCACATGCGTGTTTGAGTGTTGCTAATTGTTTACATTATTACGTAGCTAGAGATACCAAAGTAGAAGCAGCACACTCGTTGTTACAGTCAGCTGCAGCTCGAGCTACTTGTATTTAATAATACCGTTTTGACTTCTACGACAGCGCAAGCGCAATAACGACTACCATTGAGGAAGGTCGAGGAGCGACAACATATTCGACTTAGCTCGAAAGTACTTGAATTTAACATCCAATGGCTCTGGCTGTTACATGTCTTTTATTTATGTGGTAAAATAATTTACCTACCTAAGAAATCATGGTGTGGTGACGAAGTAAAATTGCGCACACTCGCTACCACTACCACACGTATCAAATTATAATTATTCGCGTATAACCGAACGTAATATCAACGTGCGAAATTGTTCGTGGTTACGGAGTTTTTAGGATTTCGTACCTAAAGGGTAAAACGAAACCTTCTATCCATCTGTCCGTCCGTCCGTATGTCACGGGTCTCTTGCTAACAACAGGCCTGTATCTCAAAACAAAAAGTGATTATAAATTGGGAGGCTGCTACTGTGGGACGCAACATGTGTCGATACTTTAGCGTCCTCCCATGTCAACCAAACATGTGTCGATACTCTAGCGTCCTCCCATGTCAACCAAACATGTGTCGATACTCTAGCGTCCTCCCATGTCAACCAAACATGTGTCGATACTCTAGCGTCCTCCCATGTCAATCAAAGCCGCTGCTAGCTAGGTGGCGGCCGCAAGCCACTGAATGCCTCAAGCGGCGCAGGGATGCTGTTCTGGGGATAAATCGTCTCCAGCAGACTGGGCACCTTGCTGCGGAGCAGCTTATCTGTATAAAGCTTTTTATTTATAATTTTAGCTTATATGTTTTTTGATACAAATATAAATTACATATATTATTTTATTTATATATATACATTATATATTATCTTAACATTCTGTATTTAAACAACAAATACTGAAAACGCCCATTTATAGTGTAGTTTTAGGGTTCCGTACCTGAATACTTGAACAACTTAATTCTGCAGTTTTATTTCATGTATTTTATAGGTAACGATGAATTTATAATTTTTGATCATATTATTTAAATAGTACGGAACCCTCAGGCCGCGTGTCCCACTCGCACTTGATGGGTTGTAACACAATAGGCTGTAAACGTCAAGTATCCTTTACAATAATTTAACAACCAACACATTATTCAGTACATAATATAACAGGTAATATAATAAATACGAGATACACAAAACAAATACGGAGGTTATTTACGTGGTGCTATACACGCACATTGTACCATCAAAGAAATTGCCGCTGGCCCATTTAAGGCACATATTACTATTGTAATACGGGTGATAAGTGGGCCTGCGGATTTTTTTCGATAGTACATACAAAGTCTTCTGGTCGCCAAGTTTGTACCTCAACCTGCCCTACAAAGTGATCTATGTGGTAACTGCACGTTTGTGCCTCAACCTGCCCTACAAAGTGATCTCTGTGTTAACTGCACGTTTGTACCTCAACCTGCCCTACAAAGTGATCTATGTGGTAACTGCACGTTTGTACCTCAACCTGCCCTACAAAGTGATCTATGTGTTAACTGCACGTTTGTACCTCAACCTGCCCTACAAAGTGATCTATGTGGTAACTGCACGTTTGTACCTCAACCTGCCCTACAAAGTGATCTCTGTGTTAACTGCACGTTTGTACCTCAACCTGCCCTACAAAGTGATCTATGTGTTAACTGCACGTTTGTACCTCAACCTGCCCTACAAAGTGATCTATGTGTTAACTGCACGTTTGTACCTCAACCTGCCCTACAAAGTGATCTATGTGTTAACTGCACGTTTGTACCTCAACCTGCCCTACAAAGTGATCTCTGTGTTAACTGCACGTTTGTACCTCAACCTGCCCTACAAAGTGATCTATGTGTTAACTGCACGTTTGTACCTCAACCTGCCCTACAAAGTGATCTCTGTGTTAACTGCACGTTTGTACCTCAACCTGCCCTACAAAGTGATCTGAGCACGCGATATGACGGCAGTGCTTTGTATCACCATAGGTTTTAAAAATAGCGGGAAGTGAAGAGAAATAATTACGAAGATGAAAGATCTGACCTTGGGAAGGAGCTGCATGCACCACAAACCACGCTTCGCCTGAGCCACCAAGTCTCTGGTGTTCTCCAAGATGGTTTTCTTCTTCCTCTTCGTGCCTGGTTGCGCTCTTCTCGGCTAATCTTCTTCGTAATAGTAATAGATGAAAATGAGGCGCACAGCGGGTGCGATCTCAAAATGGCGGGCGGTAGGGTCGAGGTAGGACCTAGTCAAATGACAATCAGCGTATACCTCCGGCGTGAAAGGCTTCTGATTGACGACTCATTGATTTGCGTCCAAAACTAAGCGGGTGGAGATGCAGCGAAAATGACAGTTGAAAATATTAATTCACAACTACCCCGCAGTATGAGAGCCACAAGAAGTGGCGCGAACATTTGCCCCCGGCGTTAAAACCATTGGTTTTAAAATAAGAATAGAAAAGTAAAAATAAGACAGAGAATAACGAAATTTTGAAGCGGGGGCAAAGAAAGGAGTTATTGAGATGGGAGAGGGCAAAGACGCACGACAGGTCGTTTGTAAACACCTGTCGTCGTTTTGACAGAAGCTACCCTAATGACATTATCTTTGCCAGGGTATACAGCTACAATAACACCGAGCGGCCATTGAAGCGGTGGAGTATTGTCGGTAACTACAACGACAACAGATCCAATTTTGATTGGGTTGGTAGGTGTATTCCATTTTCCTCTAGACTGGAGAAGATGGAGATAATCATTCTTCCATCGCCTCGCGAACGATTCTACCATTTGATCAAGCAACGCGTAGCGACGTAATAAATTAACTGGCTCATCAGCCACCTTGCAAGCGGGTAATTCTTTTAAAGGAGTTGACATCAGAAAATGTGCAGGAGTTAACGCGCTAAGTTCAGATGGATCTTCACTCAGCAGCGTAAGCGGACGAGAATTTATGACACATTCTATTTGCGTAACTACAGTTAATAATTCTTCGTAGGTCAACAGTTGAGTACCTACTACTCTATGCAAATGCGTCTTAAATCCTTTGACATATATCTCATAATGTCCCCCAAAATGTGGGCTACGTGGAATATTAAATTTCCATTGTATTCTATGATCGGCAAGTTCATTCGCGAAAGACGTTTTAAATTCTTCGGAATTTGTCAAATTGTAAATTTCTGAGAGGGCATTTCTAGCGCCTACAAAGTTCGTAGCATTATCAGAATATACGAAAGACACTGCTCCACGTCTAGATAAAAAACGTTTGAACGCGGAAAGAAAAGTGTTCGTGCTAAGATCAGTTGCCAATTCAACGTGAACTGCACGAGTCACCAGGCATACAAATATGCAGAGGTAACATTTGACGGGACGGACTCCACGTTTTCGATACGGAGTGATACTGATAGGACCACAATAATCCACAGCGCAGTGGACAAAAGCTTTAGCCTCATTAACGCGGCATGATGGTAAATCTGCCATGAAAGGGAAGGTTTGTCTCGGCTTCGCCTTAAAACAATAATTGCAGCTATGTATTACGCGACGAACAATATTTCGACAGGAAAGTATCCAAAATTTTTGGCGGATTATTGACATTAAAGCCACTGGTCCAGTGTGACAATTTTTGCGATGATAATGAATGATAATCAATTCGACAATATGATTTTTACGAGGTAACAACACAGGGTGTTGTTGATCGAACGTCATGTCTGTGTTGCGAAGTCGACCACCAACGCGTAACAATCCATTTTTATCTAAAAATGGCGATAGTCGATTTAAAGCGGGAGAACAAAGTTTATTTGACTTTAATCTTTTTATTTCATCAAGAAAATAAAATGCTTGAAGAGCTTTAATCAATGCAACTTCAGCGAAATCCATATCGGTAGCGGTAAAAATATTAGAGCGCGGTAAAATACGTAAAAATCGGTAGATGTAAATGATTGTGTGTAAAAGCACAAGCCATGACGAAATTCTTTCCGAAAGAGAAAGAAGTGGATGCGGTTCTTCATTACTAAAAGCGGGAAGAGAAATTGTTTTTGATTCCGGCAAGTTTTCTTCAATAGAAGCTGATTCTATTGTTTTGATTGGCCACTCTTTAGCGTCCAGATAAAGCCAAGCAGGTCCAGTGAACCAGAGCGGGTGACTCATCAACTGCGTGGGAGTGAGACCACGGGAAAGACAGTCGCTCGGGTTTTGAGAACCAGCTGTATGGTAAAAACATTCAGCGGGAATAGCGGATATTATTTTTGTTATACGCGTCGCGACAAAGGTTTTAAACCTGTGCGGTGAGGAATGTATCCAGTGTAAAGTTACCATAGAATCGGTAAAACAGTAAATACGTTCAATATTGTGACGTATTTTATAAGCGTCAACTACACGACGAGTTAATTTCGACATGAGTAACGAGGCACAAAGCTCAAGGCGGGCGACACTGACGGTCTTGAGCGGACAGACTTTTGACTTTGCGCATACCAGCCGAATGCTAGTGCAAGTGTCTGAGTCATCTTGTACTCTAATATATACGACACATCCGTATCCACGTTCACTTGCGTCTGCAAATGATATTATCGAAATTTTCGAATTTTGGAACACGTCTAAGTGGCGTTTAATACGTAAATCCCGCAAAACAGGTAGCTCCTTCAAATAGTTTTGCCAAATCTGCGCAATATCAGAGGGTAGTGTTTCATCCCAGTCTAATTTTAAAATACAGATTTTCTGCAAGAGTAATTTTGCGTACAAGATCACAGGAGCGGTAAAGCCGAGGACGTCGTACTGACGTGCTATCACGGACAAAACATTGCGTTTAGTACATGGGCGACTATCTAGCGATACAGTAAAAGAGAACTCGTCAGAATCAGGCGACCACTGTAAGCCAAGAACTTTAAGAGTTTGAGTTTGTTCTTCAAAATTCTTACTAGAATTTAAGCGGTGAGTATCAGGCAGTGTATCAAGTAACTGTTGACAGTTACTAGACCACTTGACGAGCTCAAAGCCACCGGCCTTAAGCAATCCTACCAGCTCATCTCTGAGCTGTAAGGAGCCCTGCACGGTGGGCGTGCTATAGCAGATGTCGTCCATGTAACAGTTTCGTGCGGCTACAGTAGCGGCGAGCGGGTACGCTGAACTCCCATCCTCACAGAGTTTCCTGACTACTCTCATCGCAAGGAAAGGGCTACTACGTAGTCCAAAGCAGACGCGATTGAACTGATAAGCGATAAGCGGTGAACACGTGTCAAAGCGGTATAAAAACTTTTGAAATTTGCGATCATCGGCGTTAACCAAAACTTGTAAGAACATTTGTTTGATATCCGAGGTAAAAGCGATTTCATACAAGCGGAAGTCAAGTAAAATTAAAAACAAATCGTTTTGCAAATTAGCACCTGTGTGCAGCGTGTCATTTAATGAGACACGAGTACCATCAGCGGAGTCAGTCTTAGTACTGGCATTCATACAAATACGCACCTTTGTCGTTGATTTATCAACACGCACTACGGGATGATGCGGAATATAATAACCAAGAGATAATTGGTCATCATTATGAAGCGGGGATATGTAACCTTTAGTTAGGTATTCATTTATTATATTGTTATACTCGGAACGTAAATCTGCGTTAGAAACAAACCTACGCTCAAGAGACATAAAACACTTTTTTGCGTGATGGTACGAGTTTCCTAGTATGTTAGGATTCCGTGCGAACGGTAAAGAAACCGAATAGCGACCAGCGGGGTCACGTGACACATTGTTAATAAATAATTTTTCACATTCATCATTTGCGGGACTAGAAGCAGGTTCACAATGCACCTCTTCTAATTGCCAAAATTTTTGTAAAATAAAATCTATTGGCGGTTCAATCTCCATATAAGAGCATAACGAAATTGAACATGCGGTATTTTGGTAAACAGGCGTATTACCAATTAGCGTAAAACCGAAGATGGTCTGAAATCCCGTCGGCGTACCCGGGGGACCAGAGACGCGGCCTGATAACAAGATATCCGCGAATAAAGATGCACCGATAAGAATATCAATCTCGCCCGGTAAGTAAAAGGTTTCATCAGCAAGTGTGATACCTTTTAAATATGAAAGCGTAGACAAATCGACCTGCACCGATGGTAAGTTGTCGGTAATACGGTCGATTACATAAGTGTCAAGCGAAATTGAAACCGAATCATCAAATCGTGAAAACAATTTAAGGTTTGTCGCACCCTTAATTGGGTTTGATGAAGAGCCGATGCCCTTAACAAAAGCGCGGGGAATTTTCTCATATTTTAAGTTAAGCTTCTCACAACAGGAAACCGTCGAAAAACTGGATTGTGACGCAGGGTCGCAGAGCGCACGTAGACGGACAGACATACCGTTAGAATCTTTCACGATCACTTGAATTGTACCTAAAAGGCATGTTTCATTACGCTGCGAGTTAGGCTGTAAGTTACATAAAGAAATATTATTACTCGCAGTTGGTACGGATTGAGAATCATTAGTCATATGTTCTGTGTTAGTCGCCGATACGGCAGGATCCACCAACCTCGAAGATTGCGTATGTGTGCGTGGAGACACGGTAATATTTTGACCAAGCGCGGTGTGAGTATTCATCACATTTTGTTTGCGGCACAACATCGAATGGTGTTTACAATTACAATGGCGGCAATTATAAGACGATTTACAAGCGGAATTGTTATGCGTAATACTTAAACAATTGGTGCAACCGTTATTAGATTTGATGAACTGAAATCTTTTCTCGATATCTAGTTTCACAAATTCGGGACACTTATATAAATTATAGTGTTTTAATTGTTTACATAGCGGACAACAATTATTATTGGTCGAAGCGGAGACAAAAGCATGGGTTGACTTGGTACTGTACCCGGTTTTGTTGTTATTATTATTAACGGAGCGGTTCGGAGCGGGAGCGGTAATTGCGGGTGCAGTGCGGTTCAGTATCTTAGTTTGTTCCCGTAAAAATGATATTAATTCATCATAATGGGGTAAATCGGAACCACGTTTAAACATTTCAAATGAACGAGCGGTTTCAACATCAAGTTTTTTAAGGGCCAAATACATAAGGATAAAATCCGAAAGATCTTTAATATTCAGCGATTTTAAACACGAAACAGCGGAACAGAACTTGTCTAAAAACAAGTCCAAGTTTTTTGAACTAGCGGTAGTTAAAGGGCGAAATTCAAACATTTGATCCAAATAAGTAGTGGCTAAACTACGCGAGTCTTGAAAAGTAGAAACGAGTGTTTTCCAGATTATGTCGTAGTTAGTTGCGTTCGGTGTGATTCCAGAACAAATCGAAAGTGCCCGGCCAGAAAGTTTACCCATCAGGTATTGTACTCGTTCGTTGTCGGTCAAGTCCGGATTATCGTGAATCGTGGTTTTAAATGTTTCATAGAATGTTGGCCACATAGTAGCTTCACCAGAAAAACCAACGAGTTCCAGTTTTGGAAGCTTGATAGTAGGTTTTTTGGGACATTCCATGTCAAGTGGAGCTTTAACTTTAGAGTCAGCCGATTTCGAAGAATGTGATAACTTCCGGTTGATGTATTTGCAATGGGAGTAAAGATCCTCAAAAGCTGACCAACTTTGATAATTTGGTTCAAAATTAGGATTTATCAATACCTCTGTGTCATTAATTTCATCTATGATTACATGAATTTCTGAGCGTACAGTATCCAAAGTTTCGACATTGGCCATAAACAATTCTGCCGAAGAAACATCCTCTAAAGCGGTTTTAGAAAAGTCATAAACTCTCTGAAGGCGATTAAACAATTCTTGCCTTTTATTTTTAAGCTTCTTTAAACTATACGACATCTTTAATTTTGCAGCTTCTGCGGAATTTGGCATGTTATATAGTACAAAGTTAGGCAAGTACCAGAACTATTGAAAGTTTTATACTGACTACAACATAGAATAATGCTAATGAGTTAGAGATAACACGGGCGGCGGACGAACCTGTGTACGAGTACCTCTCGATAATATTAAGAATTAGCAGGTAGGCAGATAATATTTTCTGTGAAATGATCAAATGGTATAATCGCAGCGGATAAATTAACAGAATGGCGTATTTCACTGTAGATAATTTATAATTTCCAGTATATAGGAAATGGAATCACTAATATTTTGACGAATGCGGGGTTTTAATGCATAGATAATGCAAATAAGAGCGGGAATGCGGGGTAATACTGCGGGCAGAGTGAAAATTAGAGCGGAATTCACGTGTTCTTTAGACAAAGAACATGAAGATAGCGGTTGGAAATACCAAAAAATGGTTATAGATCGCAGATCAAAGGGCCTAAAATGGATCTAGATCCGGCTCGAATGGCCAAAAAATGAGCACGCGATATGACGGCAGTGCTTTGTATCACCATAGGTTTTAAAAATAGCGGGAAGTGAAGAGAAATAATTACGAAGATGAAAGATCTGACCTTGGGAAGGAGCTGCATGCACCACAAACCACGCTTCGCCTGAGCCACCAAGTCTCTGGTGTTCTCCAAGATGGTTTTCTTCTTCCTCTTCGTGCCTGGTTGCGCTCTTCTCGGCTAATCTTCTTCGTAATAGTAATAGATGAAAATGAGGCGCACAGCGGGTGCGATCTCAAAATGGCGGGCGGTAGGGTCGAGGTAGGACCTAGTCAAATGACAATCAGCGTATACCTCCGGCGTGAAAGGCTTCTGATTGACGACTCATTGATTTGCGTCCAAAACTAAGCGGGTGGAGATGCAGCGAAAATGACAGTTGAAAATATTAATTCACAACTACCCCGCAGTATGAGAGCCACAAGAAGTGGCGCGAACATGATCTATGTGTTAACTGCACGTTTGTACCTCAACCTGCCCTACAAAGTGATCTATGTGTTAACTGCACGTTTGTACCTCAACCTGTCCTACAAAGTGATCTCTGTGTTAACTGCACGTTTGTACCTCAACCTGCCCTACAAAGTGATCTATGTGTTAACTGCACGTTTGTACCTCAACCTGCCCTACAAAGTGATATATGTGTTAACTGCACGTTTGTACCTCAACCTGCCCTACAAAGTGATCTATGTGTTAACTGCACGTTTGTACCTCAACCTGCCCTACAAAGTGATCTATGTGTTAACTGCACGTTTGTACCTCAACCTGCCCTACAAAGTGATCTATGTGTTAACTGCACGTTTGTACCTCAACCTGCCCTACAAAGTGATCTCTGTGTTAACTGCACGTTTGTACCTCAACCTGCCCTACAAAGTGATCTATGTGTTAACTGCACGTTTGTACCTCAACCTGCCCTACAAAGTGATCTCTGTGTTAACTGCACGTTTGTACCTCAACCTGCCCTACAAAGTGATCTATGTGTTAACTGCACGTTTGTACCTCAACCTGCCCTACAAAGTGATCTATGTGTTAACTGCACGTTTGTACCTCAACCTGTCCTACAAAGTGATCTCTGTGTTAACTGCACGTTTGTACCTCAACCTGCCCTACAAAGTGATCTATGTGTTAACTGCACGTTTGTACCTCAACCTGCCCTACAAAGTGATCTATGTGTTAACTGCACGTTTGTACCTCAACCTGCCCTACAAAGTGATCTCTGTGTTAACTGCACGTTTGTACCTCAACCTGCCCTACAAAGTGATCTCTGTGTTAACTGCACGTTTGTACCTCAACCTGCCCTACAAAGTGATCTATGTGTTAACTGCACGTTTGTACCTCAACCTGCCCTACAAAGTGATCTCTGTGTTAACTGCACGTTTGTACCTCAACCTGCCCTACAAAGTGATCTATGTGTTAACTGCACGTTTGTACCTCAACCTGCCCTACAAAGTGATCTCTGTGTTAACTGCACGTTTGTACCTCAACCTGCCCTACAAAGTGATCTATGTGTTAACTGCACGTTTGTACCTCAACCTGCCCTACAAAGTGATCTATGTTTTAACTGCACGTTTGTACCTCAACCTGCCCTACAAAGTGATCTATGTGTTAACTGCACTTTTGTACCTCAACCTGCCCTACAAAGTGATCTATGTGTTAACTGCACGTTTGTACCTCAACCTGCCCTACAAAGTGATATCTGTGTTAACTGCACGTTTGTACAATATACTCGTACATATAAGTAAAGGATGGTACGGTCTTAGTATCGCCAAATGGATACTTTCTAAAGCCTACTCCTTGTTTATGGCCAAACCAAAAACATTGAAAAAAATGTAGGTAGGTACGTGAATTATCAACTGAAATGCAACATTTTTTTTCAATACCACCAAAACTTCTATATGAAAAAGAATTTCAGCCGAATGTTGTTTTTTGGCTAGAATTCCCTACTGCCCCTAAGCTGCTTGGTCGATTTAATTTATTTATGCTTTGAGTAATAGATAAACTTAGGATTTTTCAATTGAATAATCATGTCCATGTGAAAAGTATTATTTTCTCCTATTTCGCCCTATCAAGGACGCAGCGAGCGTCGCGTCGTAACAGCCACAATGCATTGCACGCTGATATGAACGTTATTTCAATGTCGTTTCCGTCGATACTCGCCCCGACAAACATTGAGCTGCTAATTTGGCGACACTAATCGCCTTAATTCAAATGTGTCGAGATACCAGGAAACCAGAATGTGAGGAGGGTTGTCTTTCTTTCGATACAAGCTAGATAATCTTTGTGACGCAACGAGCTAAAGAACATCGTCATGGATGAAGGAGAATGTATGCTAACCTACTTTATTTGTATGTATATTTGAAAGAAATTTAGGTTTTAAGCTATAAACTGACACAGCATGGTCAAAGTAAACTCTCTCAGGACACGGGTTTCTTCTCCTAAAGTTGAATCTCTTATTCCTATCTGTCGTGAGCAGATCGTAGAATTTAGCAAATAAAGTATGAAGCCGTAAATATTTTACTTAAATCAAAAATAGAAGCAAAAAGGAATGTGTTAGGTTTACATGTAAATAAATTTGGGGAGCCCAGCGAAGGCATATCATGATAATAATATGCCCAATTTTACGATGTGCATTACGATTAAATGTTATCGACCACTACTAGGTTTGTGATGGCTGGCACATCTACTTGTTAGAATGTCTACTCGCGCTGTTAAATGGTGTGGAAAAACCAATACAAACAGAAACTTTACAAAAGGATGCAATCAAATTTCTTAGGTAAATACAACATATTTTTACAAAATCATCGCAATTCAACTTAAACTGGTCACACGATGATTGAAACTTGCGCACCGCGTTGAAGTCTTTCAAGCTGTCTCTTACTCTCTTGCGTTCTATAGTATTTTTGTCTCGCTTATTTCGTCGCTGCCGTGTAACGATAGAGTTGCGAATTTATGGAGCCGTCACTTATCGGTAGTAATTGATCTATATAGTTATAAAAAGTATATATCTAGGCCTTTAAAGCAAGTTAAACACATACTTAATATATACGATATTATATTACGATACGGTAAGTAATTAAGCTAAATGTTAACTTTATGTCGTTTAGTTCTTTTAAAAGTTCATTACTTAAGTAATTTTTTGTACGTTTAATTTGATTTTGTGATTCTTTTTTTCTTTCATTGTATAATTAATATTTAAACGAGCAGCACTGGTTGGCGGGGGACGAGACGTCTCCAGAGCCGAGACGGGTGCGTCTCTGCTTCCGCCAACTGACGTCACACGTCACTCCTCTCATTTTTATAGCATGTAGTGTTTACCTGTTATTGGAGTTACACTCTATTCCTACTGTACGATACCAATACCAATACGATAGACCAAATAAATAAAATAAAATAAAAATAAATAAATGATTACTTTCTTAAAATAACATATGATACAGTCGGCTGCAGTTCATAACATATGATACAGTCGGCTGCAGTTCATAATATATGATACAGTCGGCTGCAGTTCATAATATATGATACAGTCGGCTGCAGTTCATAATATATGATACAGTCGGCTGCAGTTCATAATATATGATACAGTCGGCTGCAGTTCATAATATATGATACAGTAGTCGGCTGCAGTTCATAATATATGATACAGTCGGCTGCAGTTCATAATATATAATACAGTCGGCTGCAGTTCATGGTAGGAGTACCTATTTTTTATAAGTACCTACATTACATTAAATCAGCTATCAGCCCCTCTATTCTGTATCTTTAGTTGCCAACTGGACTAGGTGCCTATCATCAAAAACATAGCTAAAAAAGGAACTTTCAAAATTGCTATTAGTGGGTATTGAACTATTTACAAACTGTGTCGTCACTTCAAGTGCGAATATATCCTTAGACAATCGGAATTCGATAGTATATATATGTTGTTTATGATAGGCACCCAGTTTAAATGGCAACTAAAGATACATAATAGCCCCTCTGGTCATTTGACTAGCGCGCGCGCAGCGGGCAACTATACTTATTTTATTATACCTATTTACATATAATATTATCATACTAATGAGTTGCAACAGGGCAGTTAGTATGTTTGTTACTTCTTCACGCTGAAACAACGGGACGGATTTGGATAAAATTTGAAGTGGAGGTAGATTATACGCTGAATTAACATATAGGCTACATTTTATCCCGATAAAAAAAACACTGTTCCCGTGGGAAAAAGGATGACGTAAAACCGAAATTCACGCTGGTGGAGCCGCGGGCAAAAGCTAGTTGTCGTATAATATCCACTTCCGGTATGTACCTACATTCTATGCAGGCACTAGTAACACATATATAGTAACAAATATTGAAAGTTGACCCTTAGTCTTTTAAATTATTATAATTACATAAGAAAACAGTTAAATTAAATTTTAGTGAGATATATTTCGGGCCACTCGGGCCCGGCATCAGTCACAATCAATTGTGACTGATGCCGGGCCCGAGTGGCCCGAAATATATCTCACTAAAATTTAATTTAACTGTTTTCTTATGTAATTATAATAATATATAGTAACACATACTTATATAATAACACATACTTATATAGTAACACATATTTAATTTACGATAGGTACCGATGCAGTTAGAAAGTCCCGGCTCGGCTGTATACCTCTAGCAGCTCTCCGCCGCGGATTAGCTCGAATTCTCGACGACTCGACCTGACCCCACTTTCGCTGCTTATTTATACGAATATACGCTAAATACGCTTGAATATGTATAGACGAGACCCTTCGGTGCTACTCGAAAGTTGTACAACACAATCACAGTATAGTGACACAATCGTTGTATGTTTTCTTCCAATGCTTACGTTTGTCGACATCTCCGCACGGTCACAATAACGACCTGTCATCACACCAAGCACAGTTTGTCTCGCTGATACATCTATTTATCTACACTAATAATGTATATTATATTACTATACTAATATTATTAGTATATAAAGATAATTAAGTAGTAACATGTCGTATCTCTGTATATTAACATGTTTGTTAATTTGTTAATGTCATTATATTGTATAGTATAAGTTTTATGTTGAAAAAAAAGACATGATCTTGCTAAGTTTCTTGCCCGTTCTTCTTAGCAAGACTAATCGAATGGGCGGAGGTAGGCATGTATTTATACATGTAACCTTATTAGTATGTAGTATATAGGATGGGATTTGTTCGGACGCCTAGATTCGTGCTGGGGGCTCGGTTGGTGATCATTGAACCTTGTTCCTGGTCCCTGGCCGGGTCTCCGGTGTGGGTTCGGGCGGTTGATTGGATTTCAACTTGTATAATATATATTTTATCTATAATTTTAATCGTATATATATTGCTACATAAATTAAATAAACCTTTAATCTAGTTCATGTACATTTATTATTTTATTGCATATATTTTTTATAAGATTAAATTTTTTTGACTAGTGAAACGTGTATTTTATCTACCTACTTTGCAAAATAAACTATTTGAATTTGAATTTGAATTTGTGAAATGTTAAATGAAATGGCTATGAGTATATAACTGAGGTCAAAACTAACATTTATAGAATTTTTTCTTTCTATAATTATGTATGTCTGTTCCGTTTTAACTCGAGATAAGAACCACTTAACGGATTTGGATGTGGTTTCCTATATTATCATCGTAGTGATATCATGGTCAACATATGGGTATAAGGGATGTTGATAAAGTAATTTCCAAGCCGAAAACTGGCGATAGTAGTTAAAACTAGATCCTAGATCCTGCTGGGTAGTTATCAAGCAGCAAGTCCGTTATGTCCGTTATCTCACTCCATAGCCCTGATATCCGGTCCATTTAGCATCCCATCATAGTATCAATAAAAATATTACGGTTGAATTATTTGTTAAGAAAACAAATTACAAATACACAGCGAAAAACATTTTTCTAACAGTATCAGAGAAAAGAGTTATACAATACATCATGGAGAGGTATCGGTGTGATGTGTGTGGAGGTATATATGTATGTATATATGTTAATATTTATATACAGGTAGGTATATATATATATATATATATATATATATATATATATATATATATATATATATATATATATATATATATATATATATATATATATATATATATATATATGTAAAGGTAAAATGACTAACCAAAGAAAAAAATATTATATGAAGATAAGTGCTGAAAATGATAACTCTGTGTACAGTGTATGTGCACTGTATGTATGTGCACTGTATGTGCACTGTATGTGCACTGTATGTGCACTGTATGTGCACTGTATGTGCACTGTATGTATGTGCACTGTATGTGCACTGTATGTGCACTGTATGTGCACTGTATGTATGTGCACTGTATGTGCACTGTATGTGCACTGTATGTGCACTGTATGTGCACTGTATGTATGTGCACTGTATGTGCACTGTATGTATGTGCACTGTATGTGCACTGTATGTGCACTGTATGTATGTGCACTGTATGTGCACTGTATGTGCACTGTATGTATGTGCACTGTATGTGCACTGTATGTATGTGCACTGTATGTGCACTGTATGTATGTGCACTGTATGTGCACTGTATGTGCACTGTATGTATGTGCACTGTATGTGCACTGTATGTATGTGCACTGTATGTGCACTGTATGTATGTGCACTGTATGTGCACTGTATGTATGTGCACTGTATGTGCACTGTATGTATGTGCACTGTATGTGCACTGTATGTATGTGCACTGTATGTATGTATGTGCACTGTATGTGCACTGTATGTATGTATGTGCACTGTATGTGCACTGTATGTGCACTGTATGTATGTGCACTGTATGTGCACTGTATGTGCACTGTATGTATGTGCACTGTATGTGCACTGTATGTATGTGCACTGTATGTGCACTGTATGTATGTGCACTGTATGTGCACTGTATGTATGTGCACTGTATGTGCACTGTATGTGCACTGTATGTATGTGCACTGTATGTGCACTGTATGTATGTGCACTGTATGTGCACTGTATGTATGTGCACTGTATGTGCACTGTATGTATGTGCACTGTATGTGCACTGTATGTATGTGCACTGTATGTGCACTGTATGTATGTGCACTGTATGTGCACTGTATGTATGTATGTGCACTGTATGTGCACTGTATGTGCACTGTATGTATGCACTGTATGTGCCCGTTTGACAACGACGGTGAACGCCGCGTCGTCGTCCTAAGAACGACACTCGCCTTGATAATGCCGAAATTGTATCGGTGAAACGGTTGGCATATAGTCAACAACAATCACACGTGAGTGTTCAAGCCGTATGTAATAATAATTTAGTATGTCAGCTCACGCGAATTTTAATAATATTATGATAACTCCTACCTATTTATCAATTGATAAAAGATTTTCGGTCGTTTCATAGTCATGCTCCAAGAGAAAACTACGCACTGCCATTTTACACATTGTCTGCTAATTTAGATAGTCGTTACTTAGAGGTCATGGGTTCAATCTCCGCGATAATCGTATACGTATGGTTGTCTTAATCATCGGTGAAAAGCGGGTGTACCAAGTGTGGACTGTGACTTGGCTGTTCATACCTGGGAACGCCTTCGGGATTCATGAGGTGACGATTGATTTTGTTCTGTTAGTCTTAAATGGTCGTTTACGTACGGAGTTGGTGATGAGCGGAACATACCCGCAGATCGTTGACTATTGGTACTATTGGTGCAGGTTACAGAAGCGAAGATGAGACCAACAAAAAGAGTGAAACTCCTCCCCTCTTATCTAGTAGATCACATCGATCACAGACAGTGACAGTGATGTTCAGTTCAATGGCAGACTTGGTTTTTGCTGCGACTTCGCTCTTCGTGTGAACCCGAAGTAGTTGATGATTTACTTTCACATATTGTTTGACGCCAATACTGTCGCATCAAAGGCTTGGTTTTAAGAATGGAAATTAAAAGTTTTCTGTAGTTAATTTTTACTTTATGCAAAAGTTGATATGACGCTTCAAGCGATAGTTACCATCAAATATTACTTCGCACAAGGTTGTGTCACAATTCCACATTTTTCAAATTTTATATTGTAATTACTTTAACTTTGAAAAATCTCCGTAGAAGAATACAGTATAGCGGACGGACCGGGTGAACGCATAAATTACTATGCATAAAGCATGGAACCATTTCTACTAGACGGAGAGCTAGCGACCAAATCGTTCATGTGGCTTCAGCTGTATTGAAACTCCGTTAGCTACTTCCCTGAACAACCTTTTCCGATAATCTTCGTGCTGGCAGGCCGCGGGCGGTGGGTGCGGGTGTAGTAGGGTGGGGAAAAAAATGAAAAAAAATGTGGGCTCAGCGACTTTAATTTTTTTTTCAAACAGTTGCTCTGTGCACCCAAAAAAAAATTTAAATCGATTGGGTGGTGGGTAGAGGTTGCCAGCGTTAGTTAAAAGTACCAAAAGAATAATAATTTTCATGTGGGCTCAGATATCAGCCGGCGAACGCGTCATCGCGCTCACGGCTCACCGGCGGCTTGGTACTTTTAATTAACGCTGGCGACCCCTTCCCACCACCCTAACAATTAAAAATTTTTTTTTGGTGCACAGGGAGTACAGAGCAACTGTTTGAAAAAAAATTAAAGTCGCTGAGCCCACATTTTTTTCATTCTTTTCCCCACCCCACTACACCAGCACTCACCGCTCGCGGCCTGCCAGCACGAAGATTATCGGAAAAGGTTGTTCAGGGAAGTAGCTAACGGAGTTTCAATACAGCTGAAGCCACATGACCGATTTGGTCGCTAGCTCTTAGACTATACCGCTCCATTATAGCATAATAAAACCAGAACAGTAGTTTATCTTTAAGCAAAGGTACATCGCGTGGCTAATATGTGTGCGTGCTAGTACGCACAAACTACAGTACGCACACAACAGCAATATCTTAGTATACGAGGTAGGCACTAGTCGGGGCCACGCCGCGCGCCGCGCGTTACCGACCAATTCAAATATGTCGACAGCACGCAATCATAACGCAATCGAACATATTGTATTGTCTTCGGATGCCACAATAATAATTCCTCAAATCCAGAATTATCGTTATTCTCAATACCTACTCAACAAGAAAGGTGAATAAGAATTGATGGTATACATAAATAATAATGTGAAATGTAAACCGTATTTACTTTGTTCACATTTAACATAGGTACCTATGATCATAACTGTGCTATGTTTGTTAATTATTCAAGGTATTTTTAAACGTGGAGCTGATATGGTTGAAATCGCAAAGATTTTTTAATCTTAGACTGGGAGCCAATGTTTGATTAGATACTTAAATTTTATTATGTACTTTAATGAATTTAACTGATTAATTTAGGTAACAATCACAAATATTTTTAAGCAAAGGCGTCGCCAGGGGGGCAAGATGACATAAATTGTAGGTAAAATAATAGTACATTACGATACGAGAGCAATCACACGAATCTAGAAAAAGTTTCTCGCACGAGTTTCGTCTAATTTTTTATAGTACAAGTGCGGAAAATGCCGACTTTACGCACGAGCGTGCGTAAAGTGGTCATTTTACGCACGGCGTGCTATAATAGTACATTACGATACGAGAGCGATGAGAAAAAGTTTCTCGCACGAGTTTCTTATAATTTTTTATAGCACAAGTGCGGAAAATGCCGACTTTACCGACGTAAAGCGGTCATTTTACGCACGGTGTGCTATAAACAAATTTTAAGTTTTTAACATAATCTTCTTGGGTTTCTCGCGAATTTTTCGACTACTTTATTATTAAAATCTCAAAAGTTTTTCGAATTCTAGGGGGGGACAGCTACCCCCTTCCCCCCTCTGACGATGCCCATGTTTTTAAAGTAAAGTTCAGGAGCCAATATTTTTTCTTACAATAATGAAGATAAGCAAATAAGATTTCTTTATGAGTTATAGTGTCTATATGTTTATTATGTATGATATGAATGTATGTTTGTTTGTAGTAGGTATGTATGTTTGGATGTTTCACTACGTCATCTATTAATAGCTTATTTGCCATAAACGGCTTCAAAACATTTTAAGTATTGATTTTACGAAACTAAAAGAAGGGACAACCCTGCAACAGCAGGTATTTAAGTCTCGTACGGGGCGTGAGTTAAACTACTGTTCTGGTTTTACTATGATTATAGTGCAACGAAAACTACCGCGGTGGGCGAAACGCGTTAACATCTTCCCTTGAAAATGGTGTAAAATCCGAAACCGGTTGGGAGTTAACATAAATAAAGTAAAACTATAACGTACAAGTGTTTGAAAGAAAAAAAATCTAGTTGATCTCTTAACCGCGTTTTTGAAACGAACATTTGAAAACCAAAAAAAGAGGGTGAAAAACATATTTTTTTTTGACAATTGTATAAATCTAAAAAAATTAAACATTGTTTATACTTAGATGGAATCTCTAGAATTTGATAGAAGATCGATAAATCAAGTATATTTCTCTCACACTTGAAATGAATCACTGCACTAGAAATTCTTCAACTGTTTTATTCAGGCTAAATTCAAAATTCAAAATTCAAAAAGTTTATTTTGCAAAGTAGGTATATATAATACACGTTTCACAAGTCAAATTTTAATCTTATAAAAATATATGTAATAAAATAATAAATGTACATGAACTACTTAGATTAAATGTTTATTTAAATTATGTAGCAATATATATACGATTAAAATTATAGGTAAAATATTATTATACAAGGTGAAATCCAATCAACCGCCCAAACAGTGGCGTGCACAGAACTTTTTTCCGGAAAAGCAATCAGAAGGTCAAGTACGACAATAAAAAAAATATGAAAAAATTTAAATAACACTTTGAAAAAAAAAGTTTGTATGAAAATGTTTACTCTGGGAAAGGCAGTGCCTACCCTGGCGTCATACAAACTTTTTTTTTAAAGTGTTATTAAAAAAATTTCATGTATTTTTTATTGTCGTACTTGACCTTCTGATTGCTTTTCCGGAAAAAAGTTCTGTGCACGCCACTGCGCCCGAACCCATACCGGAGACCCGGCCAGGGACCAGGAACAAGGTTCAATGATCACCAATCATATCTACCAATCATACCAATCATAACTATCGCAGAGGCATATAACAAAAGTGAGAAAAATAAAAAATATTATCTTAAAAATACAATATGGGGTACCAAATTATAGATATTAAAAAGTTGATTGTAAAAATATATACTTTTACTATATTTACTAGCACTGGATTAGAGAAATCTTTAAAAAACCACAATAATATGTATGTCTCCCCCTTAACTCCGATACTGGTAGACCGAAATATATGAATAAAATGTCGATTATAGATCATAACTGGCCAATTACAGGAAAACTGTAGCGATTTAAAAAAAGTTGAGCAAAAATGAGAAATATAAAAAAAGAAGTAAAATAAATAAAAAAAACATTTTACAAAAATGCAATATGGGCATCAAATTATAGGTTTTATAAAGCTGATTGTAAAAATATATAGTTTGACTATATTTTATTTCGAGAAATCCTTGAAAACCCATAAAAATGTATGTTCTCCCCCCCTTATCTCCAAAACTGGTTGACGGAAAAATATGAAAAAAATCATGTTAACATGTGTTTACGTCTTAGACCATATAAGACTCTAAGGTTTACGTAAAGATTACAGGAAAAATAAAGCGGTTGAGAAATTCACGAAAAAAAATGACAAAATTAAATTTATCATCCACAATACGGAACCCTAGGTACGCGAGTCTGACTCGCACTTGGCCGGTTATTTTTTTAACATGTCGGTTACATACTAAAACTTATACTATAAATTACTTATCTCTACTTTTGCTAAGAAATAAGAAAATATAAGACAGCAGGAATTTAGGGTAATGAAAAAAAGAAAAATATATTTGAGTTACGAAATCTTTATCTACCTGTCTCATATAGTCTATTTCCCTTTACAGTCCGTAATTAATGTTAATACACCAATAACTTCGGTAAACCAATTTTCGGCACAATATTTATTACATAATATTTATTACAAATAAAGCAGATAGCTTTATATTGTGAAGTTATTGGATTAAATATTTAAAATGTAGTTACTCCAAATTACAAATTTGGTTTTATATACTTACTTTGTTTTTCGTGGAATGGTGTTATGCAAAAATAGTTATTTGGACGCTAATGTATAATTTTACTTTTGTATTTTTATGGAACTTATTAGTGAGAAGTTACTAATAAGTGCGTTGATTTTCTTACTTCTGAAAATAAAGTTTATTTTTTATGTGAAATACAAGTTACAGCACGCCCGCTTTTTACCGACTTATTTACGTCCGATTCAAACCGTATTTATAACATTGTTAGTTATTATAATGATGATTGTTGTATACATCATGATTATTTTATTATTTTAAATAAATAAGCTACTTTGTAAATTTGCTCTATTTTATTTATTACCAAAGGGCCGAGATAAGGAATAAAATAAAATTATTGTATGAAGAAATACTCAAGTATTATGGAAAATATCAACGATTACCTTTACTTATATAATATTTAACTTAAATAATATTTTTTGTCCATTTAATTTAAGATTAAACTTCAATAATAAAAGGTAAAAGACTATATGAGACAGGTAGACAAAGATATATATGTTTTTCTTTTTTCATTAACCTGAATTCCTGCTGTCTTGTATTTTCTTATCCCTTGGTTAAAGTAGATATAAGTCATATATTGTATAGTATAAGTTTTATGTTGAAAAAAAAAGACATGATCTTGCTAAGTTTCTTGCCCTTCTTCTTAGCAAGACTAATCGAACGGGCGGAGTTGTATTTATATATGTAACATAGTATGTAGTATATAGGATGGGATTTGGTCGGCCGCCTGGATTCGTGCTGGGGGCTCGGTTGGTGATCATTGAACCTTGTTCCTGGTCCCTAGCCGGGTCTCCGGTATGGGTTCGGGCGGCTGATTGGATTTTACCTTGTATAATATATATTTTACCTATCATTTTAATCGTAAATATATTGCTACATAAATTAAATAAACCTTTAATTTAGTTCATGTACATTTAATATTTTATTACATATATTTTCTTTATTAGATTAAATTTGACGTGTAAAAAGTGTATATATCTATACCTGCTTTGCAAAATAAACTATTTTAAATGTTCTTAGACGTACAACATATACAAGCAGGTATCGACCGTCACGTACAACATATACAAGCAGGTATCGACCGTCACGTACAACATATACAAGCAGGTATCGACCGTCACGTACAACATATACAAGCAGGTATCGACCGTCACGTACAACATATACAAGCAGGTATCGACCGTCACGTACAACATATACAAGCAGGTATCGACCGTCACGTACAACATATACAAGCAGGTATCGACCGTCACGTACAACATATACAAGCAGGTATCGACCGTCACGTACAACATATACAAGCAGGTGTCGACCGTCACGTACAACATATACAAGCAGGTGTCGACCGTCACGTACAACATATACAAGCAGGTATCGACCGTCACGTACAACATATACAAGCAGGTATCGACCGTCACGTACAACATATACAAGCAGGTGTCGACCGTCACGTACAACATATACAAGCAGGTATCGACCGTCACGTACAACATATACAAGCAGGTGTCGACCGTCACGTACAACATATACAAGCAGGTGTCGACCGTCACGTACAACATATACAAGCAGGTATCGACCGTCACGTACAACATATACAAGCAGGTATCGACCGTCACGTACAACATATACAAGCAGGTATCGACCGTCACGTACAACATATACAAGCAGGTATCGACCGTCACGTACAACATATACAAGCAGGTGTCGACCGTCACGTACAACATATACAAGCAGGTATCGACCGTCACGTACAACATATACAAGCAGGTGTCGACCGTCACGTACAACATATACAAGCAGGTGTCGACCGTCACGTACAACATATACAAGCAGGTATCGACCGTCACGTACAACATATACAAGCAGGTATCGACCGTCACGTACAACATATACAAGCAGGTGTCGACCGTCACGTACAACATATACAAGCAGGTGTCGACCGTCACGTACAACATATACAAGCAGGTATCGACCGTCACGTACAACATATACAAGCAGGTGTCGACCGTCACGTACAACATATACAAGCAGGTATCGACCGTCACGTACAACATATACAAGCAGGTATCGACCGTCACGTACAACATATACAAGCAGGTATCGACCGTCACGTACAACATATACAAGCAGGTGTCGACCGTCACGTACAACATATACAAGCAGGTATCGACCGTCACGTACAACATATACAAGCAGGTATCGACCGTCACGTACAACATATACAAGCAGGTATCGACCGTCACGTACAACATATACAAGCAGGTGTCGACCGTCACGTACAACATATACAAGCAGGTATCGACCGTCACGTACAACATATACAAGCAGGTATCGACCGTCACGTACAACATATACAAGCAGGTATCGACCGTCACGTACAATATATACAAGCAGGTACTCGACCGTCACGTACAACATATACAAGCAGGTGTCGACCGTCACGTACAACATATACAAGCAGGTATCGACCGTCACGTACAACATATACAAGCAGGTATCGACCGTCACGTACAATATATACAAGCAGGTACTCGACCGTCACGTACAACATATACAAGCAGGTATCGACCGTCACGTACAACATATACAAGCAGGTGTCGACCGTCACGTACAACATATACAAGCAGGTATCGACCGTCACGTACAACATATACAAGCAGGTATCGACCGTCACGTACAACATATACAAGCAGGTATCGACCGTCACGTACAACATATACAAGCAGGTGTCGACCGTCACGTACAACATATACAAGCAGGTATCGACCGTCACGTACAACATATACAAGCAGGTATCGACCGTCACGTACAACATATACAAGCAGGTATCGACCGTCACGTACAACATATACAAGCAGGTACTCGACCGTCACGTACAACATATACAAGCAGGTACTCGACCGTCACGTCCAACAACGGCCACGACCTTGATCGTGGCTAAATCTAAACATATTACAATCACGATGATATTATTATGAACTCCGACGACCTTCAACAGCGCTTATCGATTATCTCATCAGCTGATAAATCATTACGTAGCTATGAATCGAGTATAGGTAGTACGTTCGCATCACAGGACATATTCACTACCTACTTGCCTACGGATGCAACAGTTTTTATGGTTATTTATGAATACAATTCCTTAATCCGAATGAAATATGCACGCTTGATTCCGAACTTCAAAATCCAAAACACCTTGAACAAACCTTATTTTGTTGGTGGTTTGATTGTCAACGCGTGCCATCTCGTCGCATTACATTGCATCTTCAGGAGATAATAGTAGCATGATAGTTGAATGTTCGTGCGTCGACGCGTGACGGGGCGGAGGTCGCCGCGAGGCCGGCGCGCGCGCACTTTGCATCACAAGCAGACGAACTCCTCGCTCCACCGTCACGTCTACTACATCATGCACGCTTGAAGATCATGCCGCACTAGAGGACATGTTACGTTTATCCTTCCTTCAACATTTCACAGACGTTTGTTTATTTAACAATAAACAAACGTCTTTATTTAACAATAAACAAACGTCTTTATCCAAAAAAATTATCCAAGGATTTAGATCAGCCCCCCTATTCTGTATCTTTAGTTGCCAACTGCACGAGGTGCCTATCATCAAAAACATAGCTAAAAACTGAAATTTCAAAATTGCCTTTAGTGGGTATTGAACTATTAACAATCTGTGTCGTCACTTCAAGTGCGAAAATATCCTTAGGACATCGGAATTCGATAGTATATCTATGTTTTTGATGATAAACACCCAGTCCAGAAGGCAACTAAAGATACACAATAGGCCCGCTGGACGCCCGCGACTTCGTCCGTGTGGATCTGAAATATAACAGGCCTTACACGTTACATGCATTGGGAAAGCACTTTTGATACAAAACTTTACACCAGGTTCCATTCATTTGAAAAATCCTTTCTTAGTGCTCCTCTACACCCCTTAGAATGTTACTAATTTCATATTATGTTTCTATATCTTCAGTCAGCGACTTATGGATGTGCGTTGTCTGTCATACTCTCATTAGTTACTCACGGAACTATTTACATACATAGGTATACGAGAATATAGATAACAAGTTTAATGGTGATGTAAGAATTGTACCACGTTTACAGGGTCACAGGGTCATTTAATATTATTACGTCAAAATAGAGGTCTCGAAACCTCGACACCAGCGAGATGGGCTGATCATGACTCGGAATAGAGGTCTTTGATTTGAGTCTTGAACTACGAAATCCCACATCTTCCGATGCTTACGTTTTAATGACCTCATCGCTAGTTGTCCCAAAATTAAAAGTTGCAGTCAACCGCGTGGCTTCATTGAGCAATTTTCGTCACCTCTTGTTGCGTGTGGACTTCATCAGTAACGTAATGTACGTGTAGACTTCATCAGTAACGTAATAGGTACGTGTAGACTTCATCAGTAACGTAAAACGTAACGTAGAATTGCTTCTACAGATTAAAAGTGTTGTATAGGATTCGTAACTATCTGAGCGTTGAAATGCGCATTAGGCTTTGTGAATCTATAATTTTATCAAAATTGAACTATTGCATTTCTGTTTATGGCCCTTGTTTAATGATCAAGTCACAACGTCTTATTCAGCGCGTTCAGAATGCATGTGCCAGGTATTGCTTTAATATCCCACCTCGTCAACATGTATCCCCCTATCTTAACAATGCAAATATTCTAAAAATGTCAGCTAGGCAAGATCTTTACTTTGCAACTTTATTGTTCGGAGTAATAAAAAACAGGTCGCCAGAGTACCTCTATGAAAAATTAACTTGGGTTTCTTCATACCAAACAAGAACCAGGGGATCGGCACACAAGCTCAAAGTGCCAAAGCATCATTGTGCTGCATTTCGAGGTAGTTTTCGTTATCTATCCTCGAAATGCTGGAATAATCTTCCACCTCCATTTATTGATATAAGAACAGAATACTCTTTTAAAAGTAAGTACAAAAATTACTTACTCGCACTACAAAAATCCACATGATATGCTTTATATTATTGGCATTCAGGCAAAATTTTACTATTGACTACGCCACACATCTTTATTATTATATTTTTATCTCTTGGGGATGTCTGCGTGTCGCAGATGAAACACACCGTCCAATTTTATGTTCCTAGGTTCAATTAGCTGGCCCGGGCATTGATAGACCAGTCAGTCAGGATATTCTCTTATTTAATATATGTAGCCAAAATTTTTATACTTACTCATATACAAATTACACAACCATTATACTCACATACACATTTACACATTAAATAAACAATAATTGTCCACTCTCGATGGAATTCGTGCGGCTCTCTGCAGGTGACGACAGAATAACAGCGTCGCAGATTTCGGTTTGCGGCATTATGCTGAGTCGGAGCCTTTTTCTCTTTGCCGCGACACTCATACCACTAGGATAGATTTAAGTTACTTTCTTTTTGTGTTTTAACTTTATTTAATTTTTGTTTTCTTTTATTTAAGTTCTACTTTGTTTTTTGTATGTATGTGTCGTGTTTTTGGGAAATAAATGTTATATCTATCTATCTATCTAATAGGTACGTCAATAGGTAGCGTCAACAGAAAAGTAACAAATCTCGTCGTTTACTGACGGAAGCGGACAACAGTACTACAGTTGTTGCTGAGAACAAGAAGTTAGTATTTGCTGGACATGTACAAGTTAGAGATCGTGGGTTCAATCTCCGTGGTGCACAACATTCTGTCGTCGATCTGCGTGATTTGGAGAAAACGACAAGTCGTAAAGTCGAGTGGCTCTGGCTCTGAAGTGACAGTGTATGCACAGTATAAGCATAGTAAAACTATGGTATAAGTGACAGTGTAGGCACAGTATAAGTGACAGTGTAGGTACAGTATAAGCATAGATAAATAAGGAAGGATAGATTGCTCACTCCATACATTAGAACGAAGGCCCGCGTAAAACTTATTATTTTCGCCGGTACCTAGTAGTTCGACTTATTATTTTTGATGTCGCTACTATACTAGATAAATTGTGATATACCTAGTGCCATCTATCGAACAGTTGATGAAACGAAATTCGATGTGTGCGTGTGTGTAGCAACTATACGGCGCCCACAAAACAAAAATTTGCTAGAATACGACAATACGCGACACATGGCATACGATAAATCTGAGGGTAAATTGCTCAACCGTGCATGACAGTTGAGTCAAAGAGTAAAGTTATATACCGGTATGTATGAGTAGTGTGTGTTAGGTAAATAAAGCGTATTTTAATGCACATATTTTGTTTAATTGATCGTTGTGCGCCATCTACCGGAATCCAGAATAACCATCTGCACGCTTAGTTAGATTGCCAGCTTACCACCGAAAGTTTAATGAAAGAAATGTTAAAAACACCTGATTAAGAATTCACTATTTTCTGATGCGATGTTATGAAAAGTTTGTGTTTTTATTCATAAAATAAATAAATATGATGAACCAGAACAGTAAAATGCTATATTTCGTCGATTTCAGACAAATTTAATTTCCAGCGAGACAAGTAACGCCATCTAGCAACGTTATTGTTAGTATTGCGAACCGTACAAGGAGATAGCAATCTATCCTTCCTTTATTTATTTATGGTATAAGTAACAGTTAAATGTTTTCTTAGTGATACTTAACTTTGTGTTAGTGTTAATTTTTAATTTATGTACATTTTTCTCTCTTCAATTTGCTTTGTTGATTTGGTAATTTATATATATTTTTTCCCTTTTCAATTTGCTTTGTTTTGTGTAACTTTACTGAGTAACTTATTATAACGTAAGTACATGTTGCATTGCTATAATGCCGTGCACATAAATTTATTTACTAGCAAGATTTATGTGGAAACTTGTTTGGTTTTAAGATTAATTTATTGTTATTTGTATTATGTGTTAAGAAATCTGTTTGTTTCCCAATCAATAAAATAAAATAAAATAAAACAGTGTAGGCACAGTATAAGTGACAGTGTAGGCACAGTATAAGTGACAGTGTAGGCACAGTATAAGTGACAGTGTAGGCACAGTATAAGTGACAGTGTAGGCACAGTATAAGTGACAGTGTAGGCACAGTATAAGTGACAGTATAGGTACAGTATAAGTGACAGTGTAGGCACAGTGTAAGTGACAGTGTAGGCACAGTATAAGTGACAGTATAGGTACAGTATAAGTGACAGTGTAGGCACAGTATAAGTGACAGTATAGGTACAGTATAAGTGACAGTGTAGGCACAGTGTAAGTGACAGTGTAGGCACAGTATAAGTGACAGTGTAGGCACAGTATAAGTGACAGTGTAGGCACAGTATAAGTGACAGTGTAGGCACAGTATAAGTGACAGTGTAGGCACAGTATAAGTGACAGTGTAGGCACAGTGTAAGTAACAGTGTAGTCACAGTATAAGTGACAGTGTAGGCACAGTATAAGTGACAGTGTAGGTACAGTATAAGACAAGTATACTGTGCTGTAGGTACTCAGTGACGACGACCAGACAAACCGCGGCGCGTGCTCCAACACAATGCAATGACTCTCTAGCACGAGACCTTGTTTAGTTCTAACAATATTAGTATACATACGAGGTGGACGCCTGCTATTGTGCTTGGACGATGAACTTGTTTATAGGTTTGTATATTTTGGGGACGGCTGGAAAACGTTGTAAAATTTGCGATTCCCATATCCCCCCATAAAATATGTGACATTTTAACAAGTATAAATTTAAAACTTAATACAACCCCCACACACTTTAATCAGGCTATAGTTTATACAGTGGGGACAGGCAGTTCCCTGGTGACATAGGGGACGGGAGTTAGTTCCCTAGTGACATAGGGGACGGGAGTTAGTTCCCTAGTGACATAGGGGACGGGAGTTAGTTTCCTGAAGAAAGACATATAGTCATCAATAAACACCGAGCACGAAGTCTCTGTTAATAAGTAATGACCCGATTATGAAAATCTTTACACTTTTTCACTTTTCATCTTTTTTTGTATGTAATACTTGCAGTGGTTTCGATAGGACTACACAAAAACTAAACAAACGCGGGCAAAAGCTAGTAGCTAAGAACACTCTCTAAGAACACTAAGAAGTTACCTTTCAAACAAAAAGCCGATCAAGTGCGAGTCAGACTCGCGTACCTACGGTTCTGGGATCAGAAAATTGAATTTTTTCATTTTGTTTTAGTGAATTTCTCAAACGCTAAATATTTTTTTGTATTCTGTACGTAAGCACAAATTACCATGATTTTATCATATTTTTCGGTCCACCAGCAGCCGTAGCACAGTGTTTAATCGCGCGCGATGCGACTTAGTTAAATCACAAATGCGAGGAGCGTGACACGATGTTTTTTGCGATTAAACAGTACGTCACGCTCCTTGCACTTGTGATTGATTCTACCAGTTGCGTCGCGCACGATTAATGACTAGGTATGCTACAGGCCCAGGTTTGGAGATAAGGGGGGACATACATTTTTTGTGGTATTTCAAAGATTTCTCGAAATCAGTGCCAGTAAATATAGTTAAGGTATATATTTTTCCAATCAGGTTCATTTCCTCGCAATCGAAGTGTAAAGTACAGTGTTGAACTCAGTTACAAAAGAGCCATATTATCTTAAACTATAGAGCTACCTTCGCCAAGGTTCAAGCAGATAAATATCTCGGGTAATATGGCTCGTTTTATGCACTCTTATAAAAATCTATTATTGGAGTTGGCAGAGATCGCTGGGGAGCATTGATTAAAGCTCCTATTGAGACTATTGAAAGTTCCGCTTTTGATGGGACCCTAAAGACAACGCAATGCTGCGCTCATCGCATCACGGAACTCCAAGTCACGACCAACGCTTCATAAAAACACTTATAATTTGTAGTACCTAAGTAAGTTCTCGCTACCTCGCCTATGAGGTTACACTGTTACAGCTCGTCAACAGACCGAAGTCGCTCATGCAAGCGATAGCCACCCCTATTGTGTAGGAATTAGGGGTGGCGGAGGTGGAACAGAATAGTGGTGGTGGTTCTGGCAAGAGAGCGCGTCACCTCGATGTGCGACCAGCCGACTCCCGACGCAGTAGGTAACGCCGCGCCACGCCCCGCCCCGCGCCGCGCCGCGCGCCGTTCCGTACTTATCTACATTTACACCTCTACCTGTACAGTCGGCAAGGTTCGCGCCTGTCCAGTTTCAAAACCTTGTTGCTTGCATGTGGCGATCACAGCTAGCCCCGCCTTTTATTTGGTTAACCAATGATAGTTTATGAGATATGTTTATGGTTTTATTTTTATGTTATAGTTTATGGCGTTTTCAGGTGCATCCTGATAACAGCAAAAATATATTTTAGGAATTCTTGTTGGTAGGGTTCCGGTATTTTTATAACCGTAACATCTGGCAGCTCCACAATGGTCATCGACTATTATTTAAAAAATTCGCAGAAAATTCTATTGCTTTCTGAGATTTCACTAGTTCTCAAGTAGACAACATGCTGCATTTTGAAACAGAATTATAATTATTATTAGAGTGCAATACAAACTAGAAAATATCAATCAGAAACAAACCCAAAGACAAGAATATGAAAAAATTCCCCGGGCCAGGATTCGAACCTGCGACCTCTTGTTATCAAGACAAGCGCGCTACCAATTGCGCCACCGAGGTTCCTACCCGGACCGGTGAATTCTTCCATCATACTTGTCCACTGTTATTTTTGCTTCTGCTTGATATACTAGCTTGTACAACACATATAGAACGCTCACGAGGGCGTTATGTGATTTCACGCCTTGTTCTTAGAAACAGATGGCGCTGTCGTCGCTACAATATTGTTGCTTCAGACAGTTAAGAAATTCACAGTTCTCATTAACTAAGATTATGTTTATTTTGCGAAATCCATCGCTATGAATACTCTAAATATTATTAGAGTGCAATACAAACTAGAAAATATCAATCAGAAACAAACCCAAAGACAAGAATATGAAAAAATTCCCCGGGCCAGGATTCGAACCTGCGACCTCTTGTTATCAAGACAAGCGCGCTACCAATTGCGCCACCGAGGTTCCTATATATATAATTATCCATATTGTTTATAAATTCCACAATCACTAGCATCTACTTGTCCATATGTTATCCACAGTGTATGCAAAAACGAGCAGGGGTCCTGGGTTCCATTCTGTTTGGGGCAGATATTTGAATTATGAGTTTAAATATCTGTTCGGGAGTCTGGGTGTCTTTGTGTTCAGGTTTTTTTATAATATGATCGTTGTTTTTTTTAATGAGTAATTAAAAGTTTTGTTAGGGGGTAGATATACGTATAATCGATTTATATACTTACTGTAATTTTTGATCACTTTTCATGACTTCACATTATTTTTGTATAAAAAATGTGATGCTTTACACACCAAATTAACAGCATTTATAACTTCATTTTATTTATTTTCAAGAAATAAAACGTTTATATAGGTACTGAATTGCATATTATTATTACTTATACATAATTAAGGTGTAAAAATTTCAAATAAAATAAATCGTAATAAATATGTAATAAAAACAACCGACCTCTACCTCAAATATTTTGCTATATTTTTTATTTTTATTTATCAAGTAAGTAAAGAATAAAAATAATCTTTGAAATTGGTTCACATTTTACGGAAATCGGAGGTAACATTATACAAAAAAAACAACCAATACGAAGTAGATAAAATGAATTGTTTAAGTACTGCATCGTTATTTCTATTTCCAACAGCCAAAGCCTTGAAAGAATGCTTTTCCTAAACATTTATATGATCAGCTGATCGTATCAATTGTGACGTCCCTACCTGTCTATCCCTAAATTAGGGTAGGGATAAATAAATTGATAGACGAGGCAGGAGTCCGTTAATAAAAAAATATATATTAAAAAAAATTAAAATAATAATAATAATAAAATCGGGCCGAAATAAGTTTGATCCCCGAGATGGTTTCAGTCCGCACTTCCCTGTAGCCGCGGGCGGTCTCCAGCCGAAATTACGTGGGATTTGCTGGGACGGGCGGCGGCGGCGCGAGTCGAAGTTCTAGCGACCGGCGACGTTGCGGTGTGGCGATGTTCGTGTGGAAGGAGTAGCCCTTCAAAGACAGGTCCCAAATTTCAGTTGGCGTATTAATTCGCCTTAAAAGCCGTAGCGTTGTTCCCTGCAAATCCACGGACGTGTTAGTATTCACGACCGAACACAAAGGTTGGCCAGCCACGACAAATCAGGGAACCGCGGTAATGTAGTAATTGTCGTGGTGGTTCCAACAGCAGAACGGAGTTACAATCATGGAATAACTTAATACATAAACACAAAAATAAACGAACTAGGTAATACTGTTCACCGTTTACTTACCCGAGTTGGGGAACAAAGGAAAATCCAATAATGCGTCACACACAAATAAATAATGTCGTGGTATTATTCCAGCAATATTAAATACTAAAGGTATTTATGTTGTACCCTTTTAACAATAAAAAATAACATATAACTAGGTCCCGACAATTATATTTTACGGCAATTATAGTGACCGTTATTTAGTTGTCGCGTTGGAAGCTCGAGACCCGAGAGTGGAATGTGTGGCGAGTTCCGGCCGGGCGGCGCACCGCGACGCCGACGGCCGCGTCATCGAGGCGTGAGGACAACGAACGAATTTGCGGGTACCGCTCGCAATAAAAAATATGAATATTAGGTTATGTATGTTTTAAAATGAATGTAATTAATTGTTTTAATATTTATTGAGATAGCATTCTGTAAATAATAATAAGTAATTGAACTGCTTTATAAAAATTTATTTAGAATTGTAATTTTAAGATGTACATAATTATTAATTAAAATAATTAATACTTCATTATGGAACGTTCACAAGTGCAACGTTACACAATAAGAAAACAGCTATTCACAAAAACTTATAAGGATCATTTAGAACTATAAAAAAAGTTTATGTTTCAGCAGAATGACTATTGGCAGACAAAAACTGGCAAGGCGTAGCGGAAGTTGCCGCGAACCACTGCACACAAAACTAGCCCTTAAGGTGGACAGGCGGGAACTTTGCCGACTGTACATTGTACATAAAGCGGTTATCAGTGACGCGTAACGAAACACATTTTTAAGGGTTCCGTAGTACCTGAAAGGTACAAAAGGAACCTTTATGGTGAGACTCCGTTGTCCGTCCGTCCGTCCGTCCTTCTGTACGTCACAGCCTCATAACTTTAGATAAAGACATGAAATTTGGCACAAAAATAGCATTAATTTGCCCACATAGCATGGTGTAAAAAAAATGAAAAATTTGAAATTGTTCAAAATATTTCCAATACAAAAAAGAAAAAAAAAAGTCCTAAAATACAATATGGGTACTTATCAAACTTAATCAAATTACAAAAATATACAAGGTGACTTTTTGATCATCGTCCAAATTCATACTGGTGGCTTGGTAAGTGATCAGTATCATGGATCAATAACAATTTTGGTGAAATTCGTAAAATGAAATTTCGACTCCCCATAGTGATTCACTCGGGACTGGAACTGAATTTATATGGGAAGCCGAAATTTCATTTTACGAATTTCACAAAAATTGTTACTGATCCAAGATACCGATCACTTATCAAGCCTCCAGTATGAATTTGGACGATGATCAAAAAGTCACCTTGTATGTCTTAACCATATTTACTGGCACTGATTTCGAGAAATATTTAAAAAACACAAAAAAGTGTATCCCCCCCCCACCCCTTATCTCCGAAACCAGGAGACCGAAAAATATGAAAAAAATTATCGATTACAGATCATGCATGACTGGCCAATTACAGGAAAACTATAGCGATTTCAAAAAAGTTTAAAATAAACGAGGAATATGAAAAAAAAGTAAAATAAATAAAAAATAATTTTATAAAAATACAATATGGATATCAAATTGTAGGTATTATTAATAATAATAATAAGCCAGGGGAAGACCTTGTTCCTCATCTTCGGCTTGCCTTTATTGGCCGGCTGAAGTTAACAATGATGAGAGACAGATCCTCCACCTCTGGCTTGCCGTGGAAGAGCTATATGCTCGAAGGGTGGATGTGAAACGTAAGTGGCGAGTGGGCACGTGATGCTGGACCTTCAGGGAGCAAGTGATCGTAGTTTAAAGTCCAGTGACCAGTGACACCTCTCCACCCTTTAGCCGCTCAGCGAATGTTGCCCCCTTGTCTCTCTGTGCGAGCGACCGTTTGGGGGGCCATTTAATTAAGTTGGCGAGTCTCCGCCTGCTCATTTTTCCGTGTTATTAACATAGGTCGGGCAGGCGCTATAGTTCCTTCCATAGTCCCAGATATCCAGTACACCAGCACCTCAATCCAATAGTCTGGTTTCCTTTGTTTTCATTCCTTACAATTGTCCTACACAGACCGGGGGTTGTCCTTGGGTGCACTCCTACAGTGCGTACAGGGATAATCGTTGGTTAGTGTCATATCACAAGCTTATTAGACCATGCTCTAAGATCACAAGGCTTAAAGTATCGTGAATGCCCTTGAGCGTTTGACCTCTAACCACAGATAACCTCTAGCCAACATAAAACGGGAAGAGCGCCATCTAGCAAAATGCTCATGTATATGCTAACTATGCCTTACCTAAATGTGTCTCTCAGAGCCAAACGTTGCAACTAATATTCTACTTGTGAACTGTTATAAATAAGAGTTATATTTAAATTTACGATTCAGTATGTTAATAAAATGACTGTCAACCCAAAAATGGGATTGTTAATTCATTGACATGGTAGTTTAGTCGTAAGGAGTGTTCTAACACGATAGTAATGTATGGGTGTTATGTCAGGAATTTAATTCGGACTGGGGAAAAAGTTTGACATTTGACATTTTTTGATATTTGAAATGACTTTTGACAGTTTTTCTGAAAAATGGCAGAATGTACAGGAATTTGTGTGGGACTTAAGCGAGCCTTACGAATAAGATTGAGAGCGCGAAGCGCGAGCGTGCGCAGTTCGTGCCCGTGTGTCCCATCACAGGGGACTTACCCTGAATTTTTTTTTTACTTTGACGCTAGTGATGTGATAAATTGACATTTTAGGGAGCCCAACGGGTTCGCCTAGGAACAAGCATGCGAGCGCAAAGCGCGAGTGTGCGCAGTTCCTAGGGATGTCCCACGCAACTAGGGATGTACTTTGACATTTTTTTTTACTTTGACACTAGGGTTGGGAAAAATTAACATTCTAACGCTACACGCTTGTGTGCGCTGTTTCTAGGGATGTCCCCAGCCACTAGGGATGTACTTTTTTTACTTTGACACTAGGGATGTCCCGAATTTTTTATTTCGGCCATATCTTCGGAACGGAAGGTGGTTTGGACCAAAGGACGTCTAATAATTTTTGAAATTTTTTTATACGTCTCAATTAAATTTTGTTTCGTCAATATCTTCAGAACGGAAGGTGGTACAGCTATAGGGGTTGGTTCAAATGGTTCATTGGGTGTCAAAATTTTTATTTTTTGTTTTTTTAGTGTCGGTACTTTGAATATATTATATTCTACTGCTGAACGAGAGTCAGTGTGGCGAGGAAAGGAATTGCACGGGAGGTTTCACAAGGCTCTTCACGAGCCTCACGTTGACAAAACAATCTCCCTGCTTTGGCTGCGCTTCGGTGACCTCTTCGGGGAAACACAAGATCAGGTGATCAAGACGCGTAACTACCGGAAATACATTTTCAAGGATGGGACCCAGGACACCTGTCGGGCATGTGCCCATCCTGGAGAATCTCTTCGACATGTTATTTCCGGTTGTTCCGCTCTTGCCAACACTGAGTATCTGCACAGACACAACCAAGTGGCCAAAATCCTTCATCAAGAACTCACCCACAATACGGCCTCGTAAATCAGAAGGTGCCATATTACAAATACTCAGCGGCGCCAGTACTAGAAAACGACCGCGCCAAGCTCTACTGGGATCGGTCTGTCATCACGGATGGGACTATTCTCACGAATAAACCTGACATCGTGTTGATGTACCGGGCGCAGTCTCGGGTGTCTTTGGTGGATATCACAATCCCACACGATGAGAACCTCGTGAAAGCCGAAACCGAGAAGAGGAGGAAGTATCTTGACCTGGCTCACGAGGTTACCAACATGTGGGGCGTGGCATCCACCGAAATAATCCCAGTTGTTTTATCCGCGAACGGATTAATACCAACCAGCCTCGAAACAAACCTGAGACGGCAGTTCGCTTCCAGCGCGGATGCAGAAGGCGGTTCTGCTCGATACTGCTCGCATCGTTCGCCGGTTTCTTTCCCTGGGGCTCTGAACTCGGTCGACTGTGCTTCTGTCGAGGAATGTACCGTCTCTCGCTCTCTTTAAATTATTTTGGCCAAGAGGGAAAGACGAGATCAAAAATTCTCAAAATAATAAGAATAATTTTTATTTCAAACCATTGGTCCATATTTTAAATTACATGATAAGATTTTAAAATTAAAACTAAATAGTTGAGATATTTACTCTTGCATCTATTTCCAGAAATTTTCGGAACAGCAAAAAAAATGCATGTTCCCCCCTATCTCCAAAACTAGTGGACCGAAAAATATCAAAAAAATTATGGTGATAAGCGCTTACGTAAAGATTACAGGCAAATACAATAAAATATAAATAAAATATAGCGGTTGAGAAATTCACGAAAACAAAATGACAAAATTAAACTTTCTGTTCCCAAAACTGTCAAATTATGGAACCCTAGGAACGCGAGTCTGACTTGCACTTGACCAGTTTTTTAACTGATTATCACTTTAGCGTATTTCCAATTTTGTAAGTTTGAAATGATCCGTGCAGCATGCGGGGTAAGTTGAAATGATCCGTGCAGCATGCGAGATAAGTTGAAATGATCCGTGCAGCATGCGGGGTAAGTTGAAATGATCCGTGCAGCATGCGAGATAAGTTGAAATGATCCGTGCAGCATGCGGGGTAAGTTGAAATGATCCGTGCAGCATGCGGGGTAAGTTGAAATGATCCGTGCAGCATGCGAGATAAGTTGAAATGATCCGTGCAGCTTGCGGGGTAAGTTTGAAATGATCCGTGCAGCATGCGGGGTAAGTTTGAAATGATCCGTGCAGCATGTGAGATAAGTTGAAATGATCCGTGCAGCATGCGGGGTAAGTTTGAAATGATCCGTGCAGCATGCGGGGTAAGTTTGAAATGATCCGTGCAGCAAGCGAGATAAGTTGAAATGATCCGTACAGCATGCGGGGTAAGTTTGAAATGATCCGTGCAGCAAGCGAGATAAGTTGAAATGATCCGTACAGCATGCGGGGTAAGTTTGAAATGATCCGTGCAGCATGCGGGGTAAGTTTCGTAGAAAGCCGGTCGGATCTGACAATTTGATTGTTTGCAGACACAGGCATTATCAGCATTTTACAGGTTGGTACAAGGTACCTAGGTACCTAGAATGATGCTTTGGTTATTTTGACATGTGGGGAGTGTGACGAAATAAAAATATCATGCGCAAGTGGAAGAAAAAGCTCGACCGGACCACCATATAAGGACATATGCCAACCAAATTGGAGACATGCTGAAGAAGGGCCCAGTCAAGAGCACCGGAAAAGGCGAAAGAGGTGGGCCAGCTCAGCACAGTGCCAGATGAATATCTGCGGTCTCTGCCTTCCCCTAGTGCGTGACTATGAGGAACAGTATTGCATGTTAACCTCTCCTGAGTTCGGTGTCCCATTGTTGAACTGTAACGCCTCAGTTCCCATTCGTATTGATGGTCCTGGTTTATCTCTTCGGGTCTTCGGACTCTGACCTTCGACAGGTCATTCACGGACGTTTCCTAATTACCGTCAGATCGTTGATTTCATTACCTCCACATTACATTGACATTCACACCGCGTGGACACGACCGAGCCGGCGCGGGCGCGGCGCTCACCCAGCCGTTACTAATTAATACAATATCATTATTATGCTTGTCCTTATTCACGAATAAATCCGTTTGAATAGACCCAGTAATTTAGAATAAACACTCATATTTTAGTTCCGTTGAAAGCAAAATCACTCTCAGGTGGTAGAGCTGATGCCGGGCTCGACTGTGGAGGTACCCCATCTTACTTCGAGACCCCCTCGAAGTAATTCGGGGTAAAGTAAGAGGGCAGCTCACAGGCAAAAAACCAGGAGGCCCACTATGCCTGGGACCGATGGATGGCGGTATATCCATCCCTAATAGCCGGACCTTATATGGAACTGACTGGTGACGGGCAGCGGCGTCACTGGTGCGAGGGTTCCGGCACCACGCTCACCAACCCGCCTGCCCAGCGTGTGTGAGTATGGGCAATTCTTCCAGGATGACCACTGGGAGTGGCAAAGTCCTGGAAAGGCTTATTTCCAGTAGTGGACGAATTAGGCTGATGGATGGATTGATGGTGCAAAATAAAAAACCCCTTCAACAAATTATACACTTGATGCTGCACCTTAATAAAAAAAATATATTAACTGACTTCAAATGTAATAGCAATCATTCACCAAAAAGTTAACAATAATTGTATAATGAATGACCGACAGTACCAAAACAATACTTCTGCCGAATTCTTTGTTCCTGAAACATTATGTATCGAGAAGTCGCCGCTCTCATATTGTTTTTTTTTTTATTGCTATATCGTAAGGAGTACGCTGCCTTCTAGATAACACTATGTTTCACGAAGAAAGAAGTCAGCAAAATCAAACAAAAACCATCGGTCACTATACAATTATTATTAACTTTTTAGTAAATGACTCCTATTAAATTTGAAGTCGGTTACTATTTTTTTGTGAAAAGTTTATTTTTTTATATTACATTTTTTAGTGTTGACGGGTTAAATTGTGAAATATGGGTAGTTATTATTAGAGCTCATTACAAACTTGCAATCAATCAGAAACAAATTAAAAAGCACAAATTTATATGTTGATGAACGATGAAGCCAGGATCGAAGGTCAGATAATTTTCATGTAATACCCTTCAATCAGCAACTTAACACAGTGATTGCCGCAATCTCGAGTAATTGTGCTCTTATCCGTTGAGGAGTTCTATGGCGGACAAGATCGAAGGTCAGGTGAAAGAATGTGAATTTTCAAGTAATACCCTGCAATTAACATCCTGGTTTAAAGCGATTACCTCAATCTCGAGAGATATGCTGTCATTTTCTGAGGATTTCCACTGCCTATCTCTAAAGACCTTTATCAGATCATGGCTAAACCTAAAATGGGAAATACATGAAAGCACACTCATCCAAACAAAAAAAGAATAAGAAAATTAATTTAAAAAAAAAGTATGAAGTAACAACGCCCCAAAAAATTACAGCCAAATTGACAACCTCTTACTTTTTTGAAGTCGTTTAAAAATACAAACAATTATAACAACAACCTTCGAGTGGAATTGTTGTACGGGAAAGATGCGTTTAGTAGCAAAACTTTGCGTCAACGTGTGAATGTCGTGCGTGCAATTATTGGCAATATTGGTTGCGGCCACAGAACATGCGACAAAAATGAATTATTTTGTTTGAAGCAGGGGCTCTACCGCGTAATTCTCATTCGTATCAACTTCAAGCAAATGCATGCGAAATTCAACGCGTGCAAAAGAGATGGCATGTTAGGCGGGCGTCGTCGCACGCACGTCAAATTTCAATCTCAAGTTGATGTTGATGAAAATGAGAATTACGCGGCAGACCCACAGGTCGCTTTCATACCCAAGAATTGGACCAAATCAAACCTTGTGTTGGGAATAATTGAAGTTAATAGTAGCTATGTATTTTTCTAATTCAACTAACGACGACCACAAGTTGGTCGAAATATATCTCGAAAATAATTAATACTTTTTTATTTATATTTACTAGCTTCTGCCCGCGGCTTCGCCCGCGTGGCCAGCGGCCGAAAAACTTGCATGTTCAGACGCCTCGCCAGAGTGCCAAACACGGGGACTCACCGATCAAAGTTTTTCCGAAAGAGTGTCAAAATCCCTATCAGTTGTCAAAAAATGTCAAATTTGAATACCCCGAATGCCCCTTGAGTTTCATGCAAAACGGAATACTTTGTTGGACCTGTCAAAAAACTGTCAAAACTTGTAATTTTTTTTTGTTTTCGGTCGTGTAGCCCCAGTTTGACCGATCACTATAGTTGAAACCCGAACTCCCTGAGATTAGCCGTTCGGGAGATATGGCCGATCAAATGTTAGGCAATTTTTTTTTCGACTTTTTTTTTACTGTCATCTGGATATCGCCGAGTTTTCTTAGAGAACCATGAACATGGATCTAGCATCAGCCGTTTGGGAGATACGGGCCTGTAAAGTTTTGACACTTTGATCTCGTCGAGACCTTTTCCTAGACACCCATCAACAGGGGTCTGACTCTAGCCGTTTGGGAGATACATGCCGTCAAAGTTTTGACATAAAAAAAAATCTTTTTTTGGCACCCCAAGGTCCAACCTCTAGGGATGTATAAGGGGTTGGATATATTTTTTTATACCTGGCCAGACCCTTTTGCGGTGTGGTATTTTACACGCAACCGTTTAATTATATGGCACGCAGGCACTGAAAATGGTTGGATTCCAAGGGCTCTTCTTGTCTCGAGCAAACATTTGAAAAACTCAAGTGCAGACTATCACGAAGACATGTGTTCGGAATTGTTCGAAAGATGGTTCATAGAGCAGCTTTTACCCAATATCCCTGCCAACAGCGTTATCGTTATGGATAATGCGTCTTATCATAGCCGGCAAGACGAAAAAATTCCCAACACAAATACAAGAAAAGCGGATATAATAGCTTTTTTAAGAAGGCGTCATGTTACTATACCTGAGAAAATAACTATTAAGAAGTTGTTGGAAATTGTAGAAAATCAAAAGTTTGAAAAGAAATACGTCATCGACAAAATAGCGGCTTAGGATGGGCATGACATTTTAAGGCTTCCCCCCTATTATTGTGTGTTAAACCCTCAGAATAAGGAATACAAATAGAAACCTGGCTAAAATAATACGCGGAGAAAGACACCTATCCTTGATTTTCTTACGACATTCTAGTGCGTTAGATAGAGATGGATATGTATTAGTTTTTTCTTAATTAGGTAGGTTGTCACTAGTTCGTTGCTTTGCTAGTGATGTAACAATGTCGATTTTTGACTACGATAAATAAACCAAATCGAAATGAACCGCGACCAATCTTCTTACCACACATTATATCGTATCAAAGTGTGAAAAAAAAGAGAATGCAGGAGGCACCGACCTTTCTGGTGACATCCTCTTGCTTTGGAAGGAGGCCAAGAGAATTAATAGCAAAGTGGTCTCTGTCTACCCCAGTGGGACACATGTTATATTGTGTAAATAAGGAATTAATAAAAGGATATCTTTCGTTTAGCATAATATTTTTATTAAGTACAAATTACTATATCGTAGGCAGGTAGGTACATAAGTTAAGTCCAAAATTGTGCTTGTTTCTAGTACAAAAAATGCTGTAGCTTGTATCAGAGATACAACCGTAAACTATTTAAGTGGATACTTTTCAAGTCGCCTCTTAACTCAATCAAATAGATGTTCGTTGATGTCGCGTCTTTGTTCAATCAAGGAGGAAGGAATTAATCGCAACAATAGAAATCATAATAATCATAGACTTATAGGATTCGTAATAATAATATTATGTCAATGATGACCGATGACAGCGCAATTACTACAGAGGTAATTTTTTTTTTTTTTTATTTCTATCAAATAAACATCAACTTATCTTGAATAATAACAAATAATGAACGATTAAAATACCTAATAACCTGTAATAAGAAATCAAATTATGCGCAGTTCAAGTCAATAAGCATTCCCAAAATTCATTTCACGATAGAACTACCCTGTCAAAGTACTTTTATTGTCAACCACTAAGTACGAAAATGTCTTGATCTGCGGAATTTCTTCGTGAAGTCGATCACGGCAGTAACGTGAACGAACAGGCCTTTCAGAACGATTTGCGAACATAGAAGTATGCACTTTTCTAAACCACATACTGGTTTTTTAGGTACTGGTTCTGTTGCCTAAAATTGAAAAATTATAGAGTTAATATACTATAGTATAGTACAAGCACGTACCTACAAACAAGATTGATAATGCAATTATACATAATTATTTAAAGGTTACCAATGTGTCTGTATCTGGTAAATATAACGTCGGTAAGGCATCTGCTTTTAAAAGTCTCCATTTTAAATTTTCGTTTGGTCCAAAAGAATCCGACGCAAAGTGTTTTGAACAAATATGACTACTTTTTTTAATTGCCCAATTTGGTCAAATTATTCGTCTAAGCCATTCGCTTTTTAATTCTTCCCTTTTTGGAAATCTGTAACAAAAAAATATAGCGATATTTATTCGGCACAATTTTTCTTTTAACTCGCGCTGCAATGAGGGATTTTCTTTTCTTTTTTTTTTACTCTTCCCTAGTCGCTGGATAGATGGCGCTGAACTTGGTAAGTTACTGCAAGGAACGGAACGTCACATAATTTTTTGATTATTGCACTTGGATGTAATTTTGAGATCGTTAAACGAAACGTACATAAAAAAGTAATTAATGTCACTGTCACATCACATCACAATGACATTTTGAAAATAAATAAATAATAACAACAAGGAAAAAGAAAAAAATAATTAGCAGTCTTTTTATGAGTTTTCTACGCCAGAAAGAAAATGTCCCAAGAGAAAAAGAAGAGAAGTCTGTGCCTTGTGGATTTGTATAAAAATGGTGCCTCTTTTTCCTAAAGATAAAAGTTGTAAAGCGCAATGAGTACAAGCCATGGTACATACATTTTAAACCTGGACGGACCATAACAAAGCATTCGCACAAAATATGCTCAGCACACATGTCATCAACCAACGAGCGTATGTGACGTGACGCAATGTTTTTTTTTCAATCGTTTTGGCTTTGGCACCTAGCAACGTAGTCAGTTCAACACCATCTACAGAGTTCTTGGAAACTATGTTTTTTTTTAATACTCAAAAAGAAAACCTCCCATTAATCTATTATGCTTTATGCACGGCTGCCGCGGGAACCAATGTTCGATAGTTTGTCACATGGACTTTAGTACATCACTATACGAAAAAACATAACCTCTCATAGTCGGCAGAAAACCTATATAAAACAGGCAAATATCGGTGTAGAATTGAACACGAGTATGATTTACAAGAACTACTATTATTGTTACTGAGTTTTAGATTAGAACTCACCGATGAAATGATATTGCTTCATTGTTGTTTTCTTTTCTTCCTGTATGCGATTTACAGTGTTCAATCGCACAAGACATTTTATTACAATGTTAAAAAAACAATCAACACAAACAATAATAAATCACACTTTCACGAATTTTGAGAGGAAGAGCACCAAAATATTTAATTTCTCTCGGTGAAGCTGTAAACTTTTGCAAAATGCATTAGACATTTCGATGCCACCAAATTAAGATGTGATGCACGCAACGAACGATATTACAACAAAACGATACAATGATGAGACGTATTTAATTTGATGGTATTATAATTTTTAAAATACATCCAAATTACATCCAACTGACATTTGCTTGGTTCAATCTAGTGACACACCAGGAAAAAATATAAAGTAAGTGCGGTCCGGTGTTTCATTCACTCGTACACAGGAGTAATTTACGTTAGATGAGTACAATGGCTAATGCCCGGTTCTTATTTTAGCCAGGCTTCTATTTGTATTCCTTATTCTGAGGTTAAACCCAATCGAGCTTATGTGGAGTCATGTGAAAAAACAAATTCGTAAGACGAACATTACACCAACAGTGGGTGATACCGCAATTCAAAATTTAAGAACTGTGGTAGATGTTACAAATTGGAACGCAACTGAATGTTTTTGAAAAAAAATAAATGTCACTCTTGCAAATTGGTTAGAACAGATCGTTTCATTTCGCAATTAAATCTATAAATAAAATAATATCCAACACCAATCCCAACTCAAAACATCTGGCGACCGTGACAATAAGATTGTATTATACCTGCGGTGATATTATTTTGGTAAAATATGGAGAAATTGAAAAAGGAGCGAGCTGCGACAAGAAGCCAATTTACAAGGGTCAGCAATGCTCTTGAGAATTCTATGAAAAGTCAGCACTGTCCACATGAAGCGTCGGCTTCCTATGAACTTATGGTCCAATACGCTGAGAAGTTACAGCGATTGGATGAGGATATTCAAAACCTCATGATAGACAGCGATTGTGACACTGAAATCATAGAAAAAGATATGGAAGAAAGTGGTAACTACTTTTCAAAATGGCGGAAGATGAAATCAATTATTGAAGCGTCAAAAGTTGCTTTACAACACCAACTGTCAGTAACACAGCCAAGTACCAGCGGAATTTAGAAAAATTTTCATTTGCCTATTCTGGAACTAAAAAGATTTGATGGCAGTCTGAAAAACTGGATTCCATTCTGGGGTCAGTTTACAAAAATCGACAGTGATCCGAACATCGATGATTCAGACAAGTATCAATATCTTATCCAAGCCATGGAGCCAGCAACAGAAGTTAGAACTTTTGTGGAAAGTTTCCCACCTTCACAGAACAGTTATAAGCAATGTCTGACAGACTTGAAGGCTAGATATGCACGAGAGGATCTCCTTATTCCGGTATATGTAAGAGAACTGCTAGCTATCATCCTCGATAGAGAAAACCGAATGAGCCTTACACCTCTTTATGATAAATTGAATGCCCAGTTACGGTCATTAGAGACATTAGGAGTAACTAAAGAGAAGTATTCAGCATTTCTACTACCGATGGTGGAATCTGCAGTACCTGTGGAGATACTGAAAGCCTGGGAGCGATCCAGACCTACAAAAATGGAAGATGAACTTGGCTCCCTCATAGAATTTCTAAAGCGTGAAGTTGAAAGTGAACAGCGCATACAGATGGCAACTTCAAGTTTCCAGAAAGGAGGTGAAGTAATAATTCCAGAGACAACTGCTGGGTGTTTAGTTTCTGGAGCAAAGAAGACTGATGTGAGACCCGCTTGTATTTGGTGTGATAAAGTAAATCACTCAAGTTTAGTCAAGATGGCATAGTAGAGGTGGTAGCAGAAGATGAGTCTCCACAGAGCAATGTGCACTACTTACCTCATAGAGGTGTGGTGAAAGACTCTAGCTTGACCACCAAACTGAGACCAGTATTCGATGCCTCGGCACGTGATAAAAACTCTAGGTCTCTGAATTCATGTATGAATAAAGGTATGAACTTTTTGGATAAAATTCCTCATTTACTTATGGGCTTCAGAAAAGGCAAGATTGGTGTAAGCGGTGATATTGCTAAGGCTTTCCTACAAATATCAGCGAAACCCTCTGACAGGGATTTATTGAGGTTTTTATGGTGGAAAGATGAATCACAGACAGAAATAGTAGAGTATAGACATTGCAGGGTTGTATTTGGTCTAACAGCTAGTCCATTTCTTCTGTCAGCAACAATTTCACACCATCTGAACCAGGTCATAGGTAAGCTAGAAGACACCGCCAAAATTTTAGCTAAGTCTTTCTATGTAGATAACTGCCTAACAAGCTTAGATTCAGAGGAAGATACTTATAAGTTTATTACTGAGGCAAAGGTAATAATGAGCAGAGCAAAATTTGAGTTAAGGCAGTGGGTTACTTCGCCTATGGAAGTGAATGAGACAGGTAATAATATTGTCTCTGTCCTAGGGCTATTATGGAACACTGTCAGAGATGAGCTAGGCTGTAATTTAAATAACTTACCTGCTTATGAAGCACTCGGTAGGATCACGAAAAAGGACCTTATGTCATTAATACAAAGAATTTTCGATCCAATAGGGTTTACATGTCCCGCTACACTTAGCCCAAGATTGATAATGCAAGAAACATGGCGTCGCGGACTATCATGGGATGATGAGATTCCTAGCGACCTAGCAGATGATTTTCGAAAATGGTATGAACATCTTCACTATTTATCAGACTGTATGGTACCACGACGGCTGACAGTCAATTTATTTGACCAAAGCGTGCTTAGTTTACACATGTTCTGCGATGCAAGCAAGGTGGCTTATGGAGCCTGTGTTTTACTATGGTCAGAAAAAAATAGTGAGGTGAGTGTTCAGATGATATCTGCAAAAGCTAGGGTAGCACCACCTGGAAAAGTCTCTATCCCACGTCTTGAATTAACGGCAGCACTAATTGGTTCCAGATTACTTTCAGAAGCTAGAAAGAGCCTTGGTATCGAACCAAGTGAAGAATATTGTTGGACAGACTCATGTGTTGCATTCTATTGGATTACAAAAAACTTACCATGGAATGTGTATGTGTACAACAGAGTAAAAGAAATAAGAGAAAATGCTAAACAGTTAAATTGGCATCACATTCCAGGCACGCTCAACTGGGCCGACGTAGCTTCCAGAGGCTGCACCGCTGAACAACTTCTTTCACTTCGGTGGTGGGAAGGGCCGGCATGGCTGCGTCTTGGCAAAGAAGAGTGGCCGAAGTCATCGATAAATGTAGACGAGAAAGAAGCGTGTAAAGAATTACGCAAAACCACGTGCAATACTAGTATGTGCACACAAGAAGGTACTGCGCGATTTTGTTATTTCTCTAAATACACGAAGATAATCAGAATGATGGCTTGGATACTGCGATTTATACGTAATATGAGACCTGAAACAAAAAGAAATGGTGAAATAACATGTGATGAGTATGACGAAGCGGAAAAGAAAATAATAAAGCTAATACAGCTAGAAGAAAAAGATTTGATTGAAAGAACAACAAATTTGAGTACTTACCTAGATAATGATGGTTTGTTGAGAATAAAAACAAAACTATTACTCTCAGATTTTCCAGAAACGACGAAACTTCCAGTATTGCTACCTGCAAGAAATATAATAGTAAGAAGATTAGTGGAACAGAGACACAGAGAGTTACAGCATGCCGGAACAAATCAACTGACAGCAGACATCAGAACCAGATTCTGGATTATTGGTATAAGACGTCTTGCTAAATCCATAATATCAGCATGCATAATATGTACCAGATTCAAGGCCAAACCGGTACAAACAACGACTGCCCCATTACCAATAGAAAGATTGACGTGCAGTGCTCCATTTCAAGTATCAGGCGCAGACCTAGCGGGCCCTCTATTTCTTCGTAATGGAGACAAATGCTGGGTGGTGCTGTTTACATGTGCAGTGTATCGCTGTGTGCACCTTGAACTGACGAAATCTCTATCAACAGAAGCCTTCATGCTTACGTTGAGAAGATTTATCGCTCGCAGAGGGCGAATCAAACAGCTGATAACAGACAACGGAACGAATTTTACTGGCACGAAGAATCTTCTCTCATCAGTAGACTGGGATGTGGTACAGAAGCATTCGATGATTGATCACATCAAGTGGAAATTTAATGTACCGACAGCATCATGGTGGGGTGGATTTTTTGAACGCCTTATCAGAATCATGAAAGATTTACTGAAAAGAATCCTAGGGAATTCAAGAGTAAAATACGAAGAACTAGAGACAATTATATGTGAATGTGAGGCTGTCATGAATGGACGTCCTCTCACGTATGTACAAGACGACAAAAACGACTCCCTAGAACCGTTGACTCCATCATGTTTCTTACAATGTATTTCTCAGACAGATGTTACCGACTTGGACGTCGTAGATGCCACCAGCTTGAACATACGGCACCGTTACCTGCAAAAACTCAGAGAAGACTTCAAAATGAGATTTAAAGCAGAATATTTGACAGCCTTAGTTCAAAAAGGAAAGGAAAAAGAAGACAGATTAAGATTAGGAGACATTGTGCTGATTCAAACGGAAGAAAAACGGATAAAATGGCCACTCGGTCTTATTACAGAAATTCATACAGGTAAAGATGGTGTTAACCGAACGGCACGAGTTAAAACTGCAGTAGGTATTAAACTTCGACCTTTTCAAAAGTTGTATCCATTAGAAGTAAGGTCAGCAGAAGTAAGTATTCTGCTGAAAGGCAGTAATCACGTGACCACAGGTAAGTCAGCTAATAGTTATTCATTGCATAAATACACGAAGACAGCTGAGGATAGCGAGGATGTACCGAGCTACAAAGAGACGATGAAAGTCCCCGAAGAGGTCACCAGTGGCAGCTCTTTGGAAAGAAGAACTCGATATGGCAGACTTGTCAGAATGCCAAGTAAGTATGGTTGGTAATTAATTATTACCTTTTTACACAGATGCACATTTTTTGTAGAGAATTTATATTTTACATATAGAAACATACTATTTTTTTTTATTAAAGCCGCATTCTCGTTTGTCTGCTAATATAGTAAAACTATTTAAACGTTTGTCTTTAACGACATTTAATTTTTTTTGTTACAACATTGTTAACTATTGCTATAAAATGTATCTTTTAAAATAGATACTTGTCTATTTTGTTTCCATAAAAACGTACTATCGAAGATTAATTTATTTACTTTAATCTATTAATTATTAGGAACCTCTATCATAATTTTGTAATTTCATTACATGTATACTTTTCTGGGTGTGGAGGATGTTACAAATTGGAACGCAACTGAATGTTTTTGAAAAAAAATAAATGTCACTCTTGCAAATTGGTTAGAACAGATCGTTTCATTTCGCAATTAAATCTATAAATAAAATAATATCCAACACCAATCCCAACTCAAAACAGTAGACAATACGAACCCCACGCTTTGGAAAAATGCTTGTGAGCATGTCATCAAAGTGGAGAACGACTTTTTAACCCACCCTGTGTATCCATTCATCATAAACACCTGCGAAATCTCAAGTTCGGAAGAAAATATGTCAGAAAGCGAATGAATCTTATATTTTTTATAATTAATGTACCTATTAAACGTAAATCAATTAAGCTAGTCGTAACTTAAGTTATCTGAATGTCTGTACTTGTTAATTATTAGACGTTATATGTAATAAATATAAAGATACCATAGTATTATAATTAAACATTAATGTAAATAACTAATCATATCTACGTATTTTTATTTTCAAGTACCAAAATTTCTTAGTCACGCTTTAGTTACATACAGATTGCACCGACGCGTGCCAATTTGAAGTGCTCCAAATTAGATAACAAAAGGCAAACATTATGAGCCCCATTGTTAAGTTTCAAGTGGAATCGGGCCATGGTATTTGAAATGTACTATACCACCTTCCATTCCAAAGATATTTTGCTGAGATCTATCTATAGATATATATATATCTATCTATAGATAGATAGATAGATAGAAAACAGATAAATAGATATATAGATTGTGGATATATAGATAGATACCTCAAAAGGAAAAAAATGGAACCCTAATAGTGAAGTATAGTAACAACGTATACACATTGTTTTATAGCATTACTGCGACATGCCGCTACTGACTGCAACATTGTGACGCATGCTGCTTATTTAGCAATAATTTGTTATATTAAAGAATATTGTACAGTTAAACGGGGCACTCTATTTTGGCAGTTGACCATTAAACATGTCAACTTAACGTCTGTGTTTCAATCACCACTCCAGACTTCTACACTACAGACCCTTGACGAATCCTGTTATTTGATGGCGACCCTGCCAGGATATATATAACCGCGGTGTTATAGGAAAAACACCAAAATGGAAGCCAACTGCTCCAGTCAGTATTGTTGCTATCGCACTGTATCCTAAGATAAGCTCCTAGATGCTTGTGAGTGTTCTCTAAGGCTCCTAGGGTTTCATGGTGGTACGCGGTTGAGTGTAATTTAGTAATATTTAGTAAGCTACAAATTTCTGAAAAAACTGACGACATAAACTCTGTCCCCATGTCAGTTACTATTTCTTTCGGGATACCGTATCTTAAAATAAAATTATTTACAAATAACCTAGCTACCGAAACCGTATCTTTCTTTTCTAGTGGATATGCTTCGACATACTTCGTCAAATCGCACTGTAAAGTTAAAATATATTTATGGTTTAAATTATCTAAACTTAAAGGACCCATTAAATCTAAACTAACTCTTTCGAAAGCTGTGGATGCCGTAGATGTAATCACCATCGGCTCCTTTGTATGCCTATTGGAATGCTTTTGAATCTGGCAATTGTTGCACTTTTTAACAAATTCGCTTATATCGTTAGTCATTCCTGGCCAATAGTAATATTTTTTTATATTATTCAACATCCTATTTACCCCCGCGTGGCCACTTGTGGGTAACAGATGGAAGTCATTCATGATCACAATTTTGGTGTCTCTATCAGTTACTCTCATGACGTCTTTGAGAATTAGTAACTTAAGGATACCATTGAATTCAAATTTATTAATTTCCTTTATGAGAATATTTATTAATTCTTCATATCGTTTGCATTTAATAATTACGAGCTCATCTAATTTTAATTTGTTGCAAAAATCATGTAATTCTCTCGCTAGCACACTTACGGTAGAAAACGATCGAGACATTACGAATATGGCTGATTTTTCAGGCACAAAAATGCAATTACCTTTATCACTAGTGATTTGCTTCAGTTTCTGTATTTTTCTTTGAGTACTCATATTACCTATAATTAATTCTATGCTCTCTGCTGGACGCTTGAGGATTTCCACTACTTTTGGTTGATCAGACCTTGGAGTAGCGGGAATCTCAGGAGTCATGGCAGTGCTGTCACTACGCAACTTACGAGCTTTTGCTCTGGTGATGACTGATACTACATGTTCGTGCATGTTCTTTAAATCGGTGGAAGTTAAAGTAATACGGCTCAATGCATCTGCAGCTGCGTTTTGCCGTCCCGGAACATAACTTATTTCAAAATCATACTCCTCTAGATAGAGTCTGAATTTAGTAAGTCGACTTGAAGGATCAGTCATGTTAAATAAGTAAATCAACGGCTTATGATCCGTTTTAATATTGAATTTTTTGCCATATAAATAAGGCCTAAAATGTCTTACAGACCAAACAATAGCAAGTAATTCAAGCTCAATTACTGGATAGCGTGTTTCGGCGGGCTTAAGACTACGGCTCGCGTACGCTACTACCTTGCCATTGCTATTTGAAAGTACTGCACCTAACCCAAGTTTTGAGGCATCCGTCTGTAGAGTAAACGTATTTCTATCAGAAAAATCTGGATAATCTAGTACTTTCGGGCTAATGAGTGTCTGTTTAAGCTTTTGGAAAGCGCTCTCACATTGATCCGTCCATGCAAACGCTACACTTTCTTACATAATGCATTCAGAGAATGGGCTATCTCTGCGAACTTTGGTATAAAACGCCTATAATAATTTGCAAATGCTACAAATCTTTTGACATCGTCAGTGTTCTGTGGAGTAGGGTAGTTTTGTAAGGATTCTACTTTAGTTGGGTCGGGGAAAATCCCTTCTGAAGTTATCTTATGACCTAAATAAACGATTTCCTTACGCAAAAACTCACATTTTAGAGGATTTAATTTTAAGTTAACTTCACGTAAGCGCTCTAAAATAGTCATTAGGTTTTTATTGTGCGTTTCTAGGCAATTTCCGACTATTATACAATCGTCTAGGTAAATAAAACAAGCTTTATAGTTTAAACCAGATATCGCAATCGTCATCAGACGAGAAAATGCACTCGGAGATGTCTTTAAACCCATCGGACATCGCTTCATTTGGTATTGTTTATCCGTCGTAAATGCTGTATATTTCCTAGATTGCTTTTCAAGAGATAATTGATAGTAACTTTGACTGAGATCTAGCTTCGAGAAGTAGATACTGTTCGATAATGAGTCTAAAATCTCTGTAATATTGGGTAAAGGGAATTTATCGTCTTGTATTCTGTTGTTGAGTTGACGATAATCAACGACAAGTCTCCATTTTTTATCTCCTGACTTATCAGTCTTTTTAGGAACTAAAAGTACAGGGCTAGACCATTCAGAAGTGGTCTCCTCAATAATGTCATTCGTAAGCATTTCATCAATCTGCCTTTGAACTTCTCCTTTCATTGCATTTGGCAATCTATAAGGCTTCACGTACACTGAGGACGTATTATCTTTCAATTTAATAGAATGTTTAATTAAATTAGTTGTGGAGAGCGTATCTCCTGGTAAATGAAAAACGTCGGCATATTTGGCACACACGTTTTCAATGCTTTTTTGCTCTTCTTTATTTAAATAAGAATGCAAATCAAGTAAATTAAGCAAAGTTCGAACTCTATTGGAACTAATACTATCTTTGTCAAACTTGCAAACATCAAAATGATTCAGACTAATGACTTCTAAATCCGAAATATCTACCTTAATTGAACTATCCGTGGTATTTAAAATTCTAACTGGAATAAGTCCATTCTGTGGTTTCGAAATGACACCCGCTGTATACACTCCCTTATGTATTTCCCTAGCTAAAATTACGCAATCACTACATAGTGTCGTCGGGATGTGTTTGATCATTTCGCATCGTGGCGGAATTGTAAACAAGTTTCCACTTACTTGTACAACAATAGACTGGTCTTGGTTTTCTAAACTCAAAGTACCATCTTTATAATTTAACATCGCGGAATATCGCGTGAAAAAATTTTGCCCGAGTATCCCCTCTGCGGTGCAAGATAAGTTCTTGAAAACGTAGAACTTTTGTTTAAAAACCACATTCTTAATAATAATATCTAAATTAATATAGCCAATAGACTCTAAATTACCACTTATTCCTTTAATTACTAACTTGTCCTGTTGTATTAAATTCAATAAATCCCTATTTTTTAATAACCATTCATATTTCAAAATAACTGGCTCCAGTGTAAATTAATAAATTTAACTCATCACCATCCCTTAACTGGCAAGTAATAACACAAAAGTTGTTAAAACTAAAAATAAAATGATTGCTCGGTTTAGGTACGAAAAAACTCTATACGTTCATTATTATTTTGAAGCCTTTCCTGGCCGTCGTACTCTAACGCGTTATGCTGAATGCGCTGGAAACGTGAGTGGCCGCCGCCGCGTGTTTGCTGACGCTGACCATTCTTGTGTCTACCTCGATAACCTGCACTTATAAAGGAAGTTTGTTGACCTCGATTATTGTTGTGATTATTGGAGCTATTATTATGAACAAAATTTTTATTCGAATAATTTCCTCGGCCACGGAAACCGCGATTATGATAGCGTTTATGCTGGTACAATTTATTGGACCCAAAATGCATAGTTTGGTTCTGAGGCTGGGTGCATATAGATTGTTCATCTACTGCTGCCCTAATAGCTTCGGGTAGCGAATCAAACTGTCGCGACGCGATAACAGTACTAAGCCGCTGGTCGGACAAACCATCCGCAAACCGCTTGATAGCAGTTTTTTCATTAAGAGGGCGCAAGACCTCAAACTTAGACGGTTCATCATCTACTTGAGCAATCGTCAGATTGACAAATAACTCTTCCAGCTCTGTACCGAACTTCTCAATAGACCTACGACCTTGTGTAATTTGAAATAACTGCGTTTGTAAAGCAACAGTCGATTTTTTCGGTAGTAAAAACTTGCGAATATCATTAACTAAATATTGGACACTGCTGTAAGTACTTTTCAGTCGCAACTTTGCACTAGCTGAAAGTCACGTTTTTAACACAAACTCAATAAGCTGGTTTTTACTAGATTCACTAATAAGAGAGCTATACAACAATATCCCATCGACGAGCTGGTTGGTCACTTGTTCCTGGCCATTCATAACAGGCAACAGGGAAAAAGCCGTTTTAATATCAAAAGAGTCAGCCATTTTTGATAACTTTTGCGATAACTTAGGCTCAATTTCTACAAAATGACCTTCCCCAGTTTGGCAACTATTATCTATTTTTGATAGTAATCTAACAATCTTATTATAAGCAATAGTTATTTCATTTATCAATTTCTGAAATAAATCTGTGGATTCAGTGCTTAGCTGCTCATCTATAATTTCTTGGTATATATCTATAATTTATCGTCTTGTATTCTGTTGTTGAGTTGACGATAATCAACGACAAGTCTCCATTTTTTATCTCCAGACTTCTACACTACAGACCCTTGACGAATCCTGTTATTTGATGGCGACCCATACCAGTTACCTGTGAAGATTTTCTGATTAATAATTGAAGAAGCGAAGGCAAAAAGAAGATGACTTATCAACACCAAGGAACGAAAATACTACAATACCAGAAGATCAGGAGACCAGAAAAACAGCATCAATTGTAAGAAGAAAAAATCAAGCAAGAAACTTGGATCTTAGCTGTAGCAGACAATATTATAGAAGAATCGTGCATAAGAAAAGGTTGGTGCCGGGTGCCGGGAGATATGCTCAAGCCTAATAGGAGATCGAAGGACATGCAGGGCGCCGGCAAATACATAGTACGGGTCAAATAAGGAGCAGCTGGAAGCCTGTTCGAGTCCGATGACCGATGACCACCACAGCACGTTTCAACCGACGTCAGCGTGACCTACATAATGCTAAGCGGTAACATACCTAACTGCGCACAATTCTGTAAGTTTTTGAACAAAAGTTTTTGCATTCAACTTAAATGATTTAATTTAGTAGTTTTGCTTATCATGCCGTAATTTTAATTGTCGATTCATTGTAATATGTCCGATCAGTTAAAGGAATTACATATTAAAATAAATTTAATTAAGGAATACTTGGTAAAAATCGGTCCAGAACGTCGTAAGAAAGATATAGCTTATAAGAAGTTACAGGAAGCCGAAAATGAATACAAAAAGCTCAATGGTATTTTGACTCAGTTGAACCAAGAAATTATAGAGAAGCAGCTAAGCACTGAATCCACAGATTTATTTCAGAAATTGATAAATGAAATAACTATTGCTTATAATAAGATTGTTAGTTTACTATCAAAAATAGATAATAGTTGCCAAACTGGGGAAGGTAATTTTGTAGAAATTGAGCCTAAGTTATCGCAAAAGTTATCAAAAATGGCTGACTCTTTTGATATTAAAACGGCTATTTCCCTGTTGCCTGTTATGAATGGCCAGGAACAAGTGACGAACCAGCTCGTCGATGGCATATTGTTGTATAGCTCTCTTATTAGTGAATCTAGTAAAAATCAGCTTATTGAGTTTGTGTTAAAAACGCGACTTTCAGCTAGTGCAAAGTTGCGACTGAAAAGTACTTACAGCAGTGTCCAATATTTAGTTAATGATATTCGCAAGTTTTTACTTCCGAAAAAATCGACTGTTGCTTTACAAACGCAGTTATTTCAAATTACACAAGGTCGTAGGTCTATTGAGAAGTTCGGTACAGAGCTGGAAGAGTTATTTGTCAATCTGACGATTGCTCAAGCAGACGATGAACCGTCTAAGTTTGAGGTCTTGCGCCCTCTTAATGAAAAAACTGCTATCAAGCGGTTTGCGGATGGTTTGTCCGACCAGCGGCTTAGTACTGTTATCGCGTCGCGACAGTTTGATTCGCTACCCGAAGCTATTAGGGCAGCAGTAGATGAACAATCTATGTCTACCCAGCCTCAGAACCAAACTATGCATTTTGGGTCCAATAAATTGTACCAGCATAAACGCTATTATAATCGCGGTTTCCGTGGCCGAGGAAATTATTCGAATAAAAATTTTGTTCATAATAATAGCTCCAATCACAACAATAATCGAGGTCAACAAACTTCCTTTATAAGTGCAGGTTATCGAGGTAGACACAAGAATGGTCAGCGTCAGCAAACACGCGGCGGCGGCCACTCACGTTTCCAGCGCATTCAGCATAACGCGTTAAAGTACGACGGCCAGGAAAGGCTTCAAAATAATAATGAACGTATAGAGTTTTTTCGTACCTAAACCGAGCAATCATTTTATTTTTAGTTTTAACAACTTTTGTGTTATTACTTGCCAGTTAAGGGATGGTGATGAGTTAAATTTATTAATTGACACTGGAGCCAGTCTATGTATTTTGAAATATGAGTGGTTATTAAAAAATGGGGATTTATTGAATTTAATACAACAGGATAAGTTAGTAATTAAAGGAATAAGTGGTAATTTAGAGTCTATTGGCTATATTAATTTAGATATTATTATTAAGAATGTGGTTTTTAAACAAAAGTTCTACGTTTTCAAGAACTTATCTTGCACCGCAGAGGGGATACTCGGGCAAAATTTTTTCACGCGATATTCCGCGATGTTAAATTATAAAGATGGTACTTTGAGTTTAGAAAACCAAGACCAGTCTATTGTTGTACAAGTAAGTGGAAACTTGTTTACAATTCCGCCACGATGCGAAATGATCAAACACATCCCGACGACACTATGTAGTGATTGCGTAATTTTAGCTAGGGAAATACATAAGGGAGTGTATACAGCGGGTGTCATTTCGAAACCACAGAATGGACTTATTCCAGTTAGAATTTTAAATACCACGGATAGTTCAATTAAGGTAGATATTTCGGATTTAGAAGTCATTAGTCTGAATCATTTTGATGTTTGCAAGTTTGACAAAGATAGTATTAGTTCCAATAGAGTTCGAACTTTGCTTAATTTACTTGATTTGCATTCTTATTTAAATAAAGAAGAGCAAAAGAGCATTGAAAACGTGTGTGCCAAATACGCCGACGTTTTTCATTTACCAGGAGATACGCTCTCCACAACTAATTTAATTAAACATTCTATTAAATTGAAAGATAATACGTCCTCAGTGTACGTGAAGCCTTATAGATTGCCAAATGCAATGAAAGGAGAAGTTCAAAGGCAGATTGATGAAATGCTTAGGAATGACATTATTGAGGAGACCACTTCTGAATGGTCTAGCCCTGTACTTTTAGTTCCTAAAAAGACTGATAAGTCAGGAGATAAAAAATGGAGACTTGTCGTTGATTATCGTCAACTCAACAACAGAATACAAGACGATAAATTCCCTTTACCCAATATTACAGATATTTTAGACTCATTATCGAATAGTATCTACTTCTCAAAGCTAGATCTCAGTCAAAGTTACTATCAATTATCTCTTGAAGAGCAATCTAGGAAGTATACAGCATTTACGACGGATAAACAATACCAAATGAAGCGATGTCCGATGGGTTTAAAGACATCTCCGAGTGCATTTTCTCGTCTGATGACGATTGCGATGTCTGGTTTAAACTATAAAGCTTGTTTTATTTACCTAGACGATTGTATAATAGTCGGAAATTGCCTAGAAACGCACAATAAAAACCTAATGACTATTTTAGAGCGCTTACGTGAAGTTAACTTGAAATTAAATCCTCTAAAATGTGAGTTTTTGCGTAAGGAAATCGTTTATTTAGGTCATAAGATAACTTCAGAAGGGATTTTCCCCGACCCAACTAAAGTAGAATCCTTACAAAACTACCCTACTCCACAGAACACTGACGATGTCAAAAGATTTGTAGCATTTGCAAATTATTATAGGCGTTTTATACCAAAGTTCGCAGAGATAGCCCATTCTCTGAATGCATTATGTAAGAAAGATGTAGCGTTTGCATGGACGGATCAATGTGAGAGCGCTTTCCAAAAGCTTAAACAGACACTCATTAGCCCGAAAGTACTAGATTATCCAGATTTTTCTGATAGAAATACGTTTACTCTACAGACGGACGCCTCAAAACTTGGGTTAGGCGCAGTACTTTCAAATAGCAATGGCAAGGTAGTAGCGTACGCGAGCCGTAGTCTTAAGCCCGCCGAAACACGCTATCCAGTAATTGAGATTGAACTACTTGCTATTGTTTGGTCTGTAAGACATTTTAGGCCTTATTTATATGGCAAAAAATTCAATATTAAAACGGATCATAAGCCGTTGATTTACTTATTTAACATGACTGATCCTTCAAGTCGACTTACTAAATTCAGACTCTATCTAGAGGAGTATGATTTTGAAATAAGTTATGTTCCGGGACGGCAAAACGCAGCTGCAGATGCATTGAGCCGTATTACGTTAACTTCCACCGATTTAAAGAACATGCACGAACATATAGTATCAGTCATCACCAGAGCAAAAGCTCGTAAGTTGCGTAGTGACAGCACTGCCATGACTCCTGAGATTCCCGCTACTCCAAGGTCTGATCAACCAAAAGTAGTGGAAATCCTCAAGCGTCCAGCAGAGAGCATAGAATTAATTATAGGTAATATGAGTACTCAAAGACAAATACAGAAACTGAAGCAAATCACTAGTGATAAAGGTAATTGCATTTTTGTGCCTGAAAAATCAGCCATATTCGTAATGTCTCGATCGTTTTCTACCGTAAGTGTGCTAGCGAGAGAATTACATGATTTTTGCAACAAATTAAAATTAGATGAGCTCGTAATTATTAAATACAAACGATATGAAGAATTAATAAATATTCTCATAAAGGAAATTAATAAATTTGAATTCAATGGTATCCTTAAGTTACTAATTCTCAAAGACGTCATGAGAGTAACTGATAGAGACACCAAAATTGTGATCATGAATGACTTCCATCTGTTACCCACAAGTGGCCACGCGGGGGTAAATAGGATGTTGAATAATATAAAAAAATATTACTTTTGGCCAGGAATGACTAACGATATAAGCGAATTTGTCAAAAAGTGCAACAGTTGCCAGATTCAAAAGCATTCCAATAGGCATACAAAGGAGCCGATGGTGATTACATCTACGGCATCCACAGCTTTCGAAAGAGTTAGTTTAGATTTAATGGGTCCTTTAAGTATAGATAATTTAAATCATAAATATATTTTAACTTTACAGTGTGATTTGACGAAGTATGTCGAAGCATATCCACTAGAAAAGAAAGATACGGTTTCGGTAGCTAGGTTATTTGTAAATAATTTTATTTTAAGATACGGTATCCCGAAAGAAATAGTAACTGACATGGGGACAGAGTTTATGTCGTCAGTTTTTTCAGAAATTTGTAGCTTACTAAATATTACTAAATTACACTCAACCGCGTACCACCATGAAACCCTAGGAGCCTTAGAGAACACTCACAAGCATTTAGGAGCTTATCTTAGGATACAGTGCGATAGCAACAATACTGACTGGAGCAGTTGGCTTCCATTTTGGTGTTTTTCCTATAACACCGCGGTTCATACTGAGACAAAATACACTCCATTTGAGTTAGTGTTTGGAAAAGTCTGTAACTTACCAAGCAATTTACAGAACCCAGTCGTAGAACCATTGTATAATCCCGACTCTTATCCTTTGGAACTCAAATACAGGCTTCAAAGAGCACAACTTGAAGCTAGAAATAATTTATTAATGAGCAAGGAACTAAGGAAATTACATTTTGATAAAAATGCCAATCCAGTAAAGTATAAGAGTGGAGATTTAGTTGTAATTAGAAACCAAGTTGGTGATAAGTTAGATAAGATTTATTTAGGTCCATTTAAAGTTATACAAGATCTGGAACCGAATGTTAAAATTTTAAGGAATGGTAAAGAATATGTAACCCATAAAAATAATACAAAATTATTTGTTAAATGAAATATTTAAGTTTTAGCAATTATTTTATAAGAAAATTATATTTAGATAAAAATGTGAACCAAGTAGTATGCCTCACATTTTTTTTGCAGTACCCCGGGAATGAAGGGACTTAAAAGGGGAGATGAAGTATAGTAACAACGTATACACATTGTTTTATAGCATTACTGCGACATGCCGCTACTGACTGCAACATTGTGACGCACGCTGCTTATTTAGCAATAATTTGTTATATTAAAGAATATTGTACAGTTAAACGGGGCACTCTATTTTGGCAGTTGACCATTAAACATGTCAACTTAACGTCTGTGTTTCAATCACCACTCCAGACTTCTACACTACAGACCCTTGACGAATCCTGTTATTTGAATAGGATCACTTGTGTGGCTGTCTGTCTTACAGCCGATTTGCTCTGGCACACATACTTTCTAGAATTTTCATGTCCACTATATTAAATTTCAAAATCGATGCCATTTTCGTAATCAACGTCCCAAAAACCATAAAAATGACACCCATATTGGTATTTACGCATTTCAACATTTCAACCCCATCGCACTCCAACAGGGGTGACGGTATTTCACGTCCACTACGTTAGATTTAGAAATCGTTGTTGTTTTCGCAATCAGCGATCCGATAAACCATACAAACGATACCCATGTTGGTTTTCAGACTTTGTCACCCCATTTCTCCCTTTTAGGGGTTGAATTCTGGAAAAGCCTTTTTTACGTCCACCGCGTTGGATTTTAAAATCGTTGTTGTTTTCGTAATCAGCGACCCGATAAACCATACAAACGATACCCATATTGATTTTCAGACTTCTTTACCCCATTTCCCCCTTTTAGGGGTTGAATTCTGAAAAAACCTGAAACACATGTTCACTCATTTATAGATAAGAGTACTTCTGTCAAGTCTCGAATAAAATAGTCTAACTAATCTTGTTATACAAATATACAAAATACAAACTTTGTACCCCCGTTTCACCCCCTTAGGGGGTGAATTTTGAAAAATTATTTCTTAGTGGATGCCTACACTATATAAGGTATCTATGTGCAAAATTTCAAGTCTCTTGGACCAGTGGTTTAGGCTGTGCGGTGATACTCGTATATCAGTCAGTCAGTCAGTCAGGACTTTGAATTTTATATATACAGATAATCTGTATAAAATACTTAAAAACTAAAGAAAGGCTTTAAAATAATATGTATTCGAATAAATGGAAGATAATATTAAATGTTTCACAGGCAGCAGCACATCTTCACCTTTTGTACATTATGTTTACTCGCACGTTTAATTTTATCATATTATTATGTCCTGACAAATAAATTAAGTTAAGTAATACAATATCAGGAGCACGTTTTTTAGCCCTGAACACCATCTTCTCGCTCTTTTATCATTGTACGTAAGACCGTGTTCTTTTGAATAACTTTCACATATCTTCAAAGCTTCCTAAGTGCGCTGATTGAGGGATTCAGCAGCACCATATCATCCGCATAACTTATGTTATTCACACAAACCCCATCAATATGATGATGATGATGTCCTCCTCGACGTATCCGTCGACGGCGACCCTTATTGCTTTCTGGCATGAGCTCGGATGTGGCTGGAAAATCCGAGTTTCGTCAGAAATATCCTGTCTCACCTTAAATACAGTGCAGTTGTCCATACGAGTGTATACGTGGGCTTGGGGCGAGTCTTGCGGTGTAAGTGTTTGGCGTCGAGGACTTCCAGTCGAACTGTTTCAAAGTTCTCGGTTCGGTTCAAAAGAGAGAAAAAATAAATTTAAAATCCTAAAAATGGCTTTCAAATTGTAGATTTTAAAGAACTAATTGTAAAAATTTCTGGCACTGATTTCGAGAAATATTTGAAAAACCCCAAAAATGTATATCCCTCCCTTATCTCTGAAACTGATAGACCGAAAAATATGAAAAAATGTCAATTATAGGTCATACCTGGCAAATTCAGCAAAACAAGCGACTTAAGAAAAGTTGAACACAAATGAGAAATGTAAAAAAAAAAGTAAAATAAATAAAAATGTTTTTAATTAAAATACAATATGTGTATTAATTTGTAGATATTAAAGAGTTGATTGTAAAAATATATAGTTTGGCTATATTTACCTGCATCTATTTCGAGAAAACCTCGGAAAACAACAAAAAGTGTGTCCCCCCCCTTGTCTCCAAAACTGGACAGAAAATTAAGAAAAAAAAATCGTGGTAATATTTGTTTACGTAAAAATTACAACAAAAATATAGCGGCTGAGATATTCATGAAAACAAATTTTTATCCACGATACGGAACACTAGGTACGCGAGTCTGACCCGCACTTGACCGGTTTTTTTTTGTATTTAATCGCGTTGTCGTCTGTCTTGCATTACCTAGAAACCGGCGAGACTACCACTACCATGTTCTGGAACACCTTCAAACATCTTTTCAATTAGCAGTAAAGTATGTAAAAACTAAAGAGGTAAATACGACGTGTAATGAAGGTCTGCACGACTTCCTGAATCTTATCGTGACTGAACATCAAAATGGCTTCATTTAATTTTATCCTCGTGAGTATTGGTAGACACAATTAACGTAGGTACTGATTCAATGTAATAACTAATTTGGACAAGTGTAAATCGGACTCGCATTTATTTCCACAGCATTATTAAAGCGACAAAAACAAGCCGCTAAAATGGTAGCGGTTGGCAAACAATTTGGCATCCTCTGAATGCAGAACCCTAATAATAATATTTTAATCACTATATTTTTCCTGTTATTTTTACGTAATCACCTGTTACCATGATTTATTTTATATTTTTCGGTCCTCTTGCTTCGGAGATAAAGGGGGAAATAATGGTTAACAAAACGCTACCTTTTCGAGATTTTTTTGTATTGGACCCCTTGGGTTTACTTTAATTATTTTAAATTTTAATTTTTTGCCGTGAGGCCATAGTATATGAGCCACGTATTGTGTGTAAATTTCAACTGGCTACCCATAACAGCTGAATCTATAGTGTAGACCCCTGTTACAGACGAACAGACAGCGGAGGCTTAGTAATAGGGTCCCGTTTGGCACGCTTCGGGTACAAAACCCAAGGTAATGTAGTAATGGGAAAAAAATGAAATAGCACTGTTTTTCGATGAAATATCATCATTTGATTAAGGTTTGTGGCTCCGTAGCTCCCAAACGGATGGACCAATTTCAATGCGTTTTTCAGGGTCCGTATCCAAAAAGGCAAAATAATAATGTCACTACGCTTTCATCTGTCTGTCTGTTCGTCCGTATATCACAGGTCTCTAGCACTCAGACGAAATGAGATAGAGACCTGAAATTTTGATGTTGTGTAAAATTTAGACCCAAAACGAAATACATATTGAATTTAAAATGTAGATGAATTTAAATAGAGCTTACTGAGTAGACTATGGTAGAGCTACCACTTAAGGTGGTTGGTAGAGCTGATGCCGGGCTTGACTGTGGAGGTACCACTATCTTACTTGGAGACCCCCTCGAAGTAATTCGGGGGAGAGTAAGAGGACAGCTCACAGGCAAGAAACCTGGAGGCCCACCATGCCTGGGACCGATGGATGGCGGTATATCCATCCCTAATAGCCAGGCCTTATATGGAACAGACTGGTGACGGGCAGCGGCGTCACTGGTGCGAGGGTTCCGGCACCGCGCTCACCAACCCGCCTGCCCAGCGTGTGTGAGTATGGGCAATTCTTCCAGGATGACCGCCGGGAGTGGCAAAGTCCTGGAAAGGCTTATGTCCAGCAGTGGACGAACTAGGCTGATGGATGGATGGATGGATGGAGTAGAGTATACATTATTTTTTTATTTATTTTTATCTTCAAAAATAATTAAATGGGGCGCTATCAAGGTTGTCATTTTTAGACTATTAATGTTACGAGGTCTATCAAAATATTTCCAATACAAAAGAGAGAAAAAGAAAATGGGTAGGTATCAAATTGTAGATATTAAAAAACTGATTGTAAAAATGTATACTTTTACGTACATATATGTACCTGGCACTGATGTAGAGAAATCTTTGAAAACTACAAAAAAATGTATGTTCCCCTCCTTATGGTAATGGTAAACATGGTATAATATATGCTTACGTAAAGATTACAGGAAAAACATAGCGATTAAGAAATTCACGAAAACAAAATGACAAAATTAAATTAAAATTAAACTGGCCAATTACAGAAAACTATAGCGATAAAAAAAAATTAAATCAGAAAAAAAAAGGAAAAAGACAAAATATATACATACATACATATACTCACGCCTGTCTCCCAGAGGGGTAGGCAGAGACTACAGATTTCCATCTGCTACGATCCAGACACGCTTCTTGCACATCCATTAATCTAGTCATACAGTGATAATGATATTTGTTATGATAGTAGGTTATAATTTAATTGAAAAAAATGAAAAAAATGAAATGAAAAATGTATTTATTGCGAAAAAAAAGCTTAAAAATAGAAATATTGTTGCTGGAACATCCTATTAAGTATTTAAACAATACCTGTGCCAGGATGCCCCGCACCTCCATTTGTATCATTATAAATTATAATATATGTACATTACAATTTTACAAAGTAAACGACGAAGATGGTAAATAGTAATTCTAACTTAATAATATATTATTTTGTAAGCTAAGTGAATGTGTTAGTGCGTGGAAGTTGGATAAGGGAAGTAGTGTGTGTGAGATTGTAGTTTTGAGAGTCGCTCTCTAGCCCTACGAATGTCTTGGGATCAGTATTATAATAATCTAGGGAGCGGCTGCCAATGTTTGTATGATTGGAAGAATAAGTTGTTATTTGTGTCAGGGTGTGTTAGAGTGTGTGTGTGTGGGTGGGGGGGGGATTTGTAAAATTTATTTTATTTATTTAGTGACCTGCATTAGTGCCTCAACTTCACTATAGATCAGATTTCTTAACCACGTAGTGATTGTATTTTTGCAGTTATAAAGTTGTAGTGGATAAATGTTTAATAACCCGTTTACTTTATTGTAAACGAAAACAGATTGATTCCTATATTGGCGTCTTGCAAATTCTGATTTAACTCGGGATTTGTCTACAATGTCTTTTCTCCTTTTTCTATTGACCGGATTATAGGGCAAAGTTTTGTGTTTTTGTAGTAGCAAATGAAGGATATACAGTTTTCGAACGGTAAGTAATTGTGAGACAGAGTACAGTTCCTCAGTTGGAAATCTCAATCGCTTGGAATACATAACCTTAATTAGTGATCTTTGACCTCGCTCTAGCTCCAAAAATTTGTTTTTTGATGCTCCTCCCCATATGGGAATACAGTATGTTAGTATTGATTGTCCCAATGCGATGTATATTTGATTAAGAAGGCTTTTGGAGGCAACATACCTCAAGCTTTTAAATGTAAAGATAAGTTTCCTAATTCTATTAGTTGTAACTTCGAGATGTGGATGCCAAGAGAGACGGTTATCTATGACTATTCCTAGGTATTTAGTCCTAGGAACTTGGTCAATTATAGGGCAGCTACAGTCTTTCGTCTGATTGTAGCATTTGTGTATTTTAAGGGTTAGGTTTTTAGGTTGAGAGCGGTTGGTAATACTGAAACATATGTAATTAGTTTTTGAGGTGTTTAAGGTAAGTAAATTTTGTTCTAGTAGTATAATTTTCTAACTTATGATTCCTCTAAGGTGTAAACATTAATTAATTACAGATTGTAAAAGGAAATAGACTATATGAGACAGGTAGGCAAAGATATATATGTTTTTTTTTCTTTTTTTCATTAACCTGAATTGTCTTGTATTTTCTTATCCCTTAGTTAAAGTAGATATAAGTCGTTTGTATAGTATAAGTTTATGTTAAAAAAAAAGACATGATCTTGCCAAGTTTCTTGGCCTTCTTCTTAGCAAGACTAATCGAATGGGCGGAGGTAGGCATGTATTTATATATGTAACCTATTACTATGTAGTATATAGGATGGGATTTGGTCGGCCGCCTGGATTCGTGCTGGGGGCTCGGTTGGTGATCATTGAATCTTGTTCCTGGTCCCTGGCCGGGTCTCCGGTATGGGTTTGGGCGGTTGATTGGATTTCACCTTGTATAATAATATTTTACCTATAATTTTAATCGTATATATATTGCTACATAAATTAAATGAACATTTAATCTAAGTAGTTCATGTACATTTATTATTTTATTACATATATTTTTATAAGATTAAATTTTGACTTGTGAAACGTGTATTATATATACCTACTTTGCAAAATAAATTTTTTGAATTTTGAATAAAATAAAAGTAAAAAAAATAGAAATGGGGTGACTAAAAAAGAGTAATAAACACCAATCAGCGATTTTTTGAATTCTTTTCTATCTGTCTGTCTATCTGTCTGCCTGTTTGTTCCTGCACTTCTCCGAAGCTACTGAACGGGTTATCATGTAGTTTTCACAGGTAGACAGAGCCTAATTTGGGTTAGAATATAGGTTAGGCTTTGTTTTTATTAAAACCGGGTGTCGGAGAAAAAGTTATCGTCATTTGAAAATTTTTGGAATTTACTTTTCTACTGTTAGAATTTACACAGCAAATAATAATTCCTGGCGATGAAGGCCTATAGACGTCACAAACGATTATTTAAAACAAAGAAACTAAAAAACTTTGGCTAGAATTATGTAGCGTATAAAATTTTAGTAAGTACAGAAAATTGAACTTTAAACAAAATAATTGTAACCGACTTCAAATGTAACTGCAGTCATCCACTAAAAAGTTAAAAATAATTGAATAATGTAATGACCGATGCGATGGTACCGAAACAACACTTTTGCCGACTTCTTTCTTCCCGAAACATTATGTTGTCTAGAAGTCATTGCTTTCGTATTGCTGTATCGTAGGGAATACACCGACTTAAATACCTACAGCCAGCGAACAAACTTGTTTTCAATCTTTTCCACCATGTGACTATATTTAGTCTCATGGGGATTCCAGATAATTGCACTACTTTCTAAATTACTGCGTACTAAGGCATAACAAAGAGCTTTTACGGCTAGCATGCTATTGAAACTCCTGGCCTGCCTCAGTATAAAGCCTAACTTATTAAAATGCTTTTTTCTGATAGCCACAATGTGATCACGAAACGTTAGCTCGGCATTAATCAACACTCCGCTAGCGCAGCCCCCTCCATCTCCAGCAGCCCCCCCTCCCGCGCGCGACTATACGACATCACCACGCACTTTGACACATTGAAGTGAAGATTGTTGTGCTGGCTCCATTCTACTACCCTCCAAATGTCCTGCTGCAGTCTCTCAGAATAAGTCTCATCTTCAATCTTAAAGACTAATTTAAGGTCATCCGCAAATAAGAGACAGATGGCGCTCCTGACGACGTTTGGAAGGTCGTTATTCATTAGCAAAAACTCGATGGGCCAGAGATTGCTGCCCTGACTTACTCCAGAATAAGTGAAATACGGAGCTGAAGTTGCACCCCGGTAATCCACATATTGCCGTCTATCTCGCAAGTAACTGCTAAAAAAATTAAGCAACTGGGGAGTGAATTAATCCAGCCACCGCAAGCTTTATCAAAAGGATGTAATTATCAACCGTGTCGAATGCTTTCCTAAAGTACGCAGCGTCAATTTGCTTACGTTTGTCAAGCTCTGGCATTACATACGTCATAAAGCATAACAAGTTACTTCCGGTGCTACGTCCTGGCCTACAGCCATGTTGAGCATCCGAAAGCTGGGAATCCACTTGTTTTAAAATATAACAATGTAAAATTGACTCAAAAAGTATAATAAATACTATTAAAAACTGTAAAATAAAAGAGCTGTATCCATGTTTATTTATTTCGTAATTTACCGTTTCAAGGCTTTTTATTCGGTCAAATTCACAGACAACTAAATATAACATAACTTCAATACAATACTAAAATTATTCTAAATTAAAATTACCTGTCAATAAATATGTACATCCTAAAATTTAGCTAAGTAAACCATATATATCTTATATTTAAAAAAAAAGTTTTTATGTCGTCGCTGATCCTCTGACCGAGGTAAGCGCTGGCTCTTGGATCACCAGAGGCATCGAACAGGCGCACCGACAATTCTTTAAAAAGCGATAGCCGCGAACAGTAACTGTTTGTGTTCGTGTTACTGTGTACAGTGAAGACCACATCAAGCTATACTATTTGTGTTTGTGTACAATATAGAATACCATGACGAGTGTTTCTTTTCTAATTTTTCGTGAAATTGTTTTAGATGGTTGTTAAAGTATTGTGTGCAACTGGACGTAATTAGACTTTGGAACACTCGTGAACGAAACAAGCACTCATATCCCAATGTCTTACATTATGTCACAGTTGAACAAAGTACTATTGTAAGTATAGTACGGAACTCTTAGCGTTTCATCAGTTTTCTTTTTCAAAATCCTAAACTAACTATACTCGTAGATATGTATAAACACCGCACGTTTGAAATCAGACACGATGATAATAACGGGCCATGTGATGTCTGCAACCTGATTTCTCCGAGGACAAATCCTCCCAGGTCGGTGCGACTGCACCGAGCGCAGCATGCACTAGGTAGCCTGCGCGTGCGCCCCGTCTGTAGCACCGACATTACCCGCACGCAACAACCAGCGTACCGCCCAGACTCGCACCGCTGACTCTCCTCCATCAATCAAGCGACTAGTTTCCCCACTGGACCCAATTTCAAAACCTAATTCGCATATAGGTGACCCCATAAGAATGGTATGTTGCGCAACCGGCACGTTTGCTCTCTACTGGTACGAAGGCGTGTTATCGCCGTTCCGCTCATTTGATGCAGCAATTTGATCAACAGATTATGTACCTTCTTGGATACCGTGAATGATGTTGTAAGTATCTCGGTTTTAGCTTTAACAAATACCATTCAGATACTCATAAAATTACGAGAACGTTTAAATATGTTGAAATTCCAACGTTTACGGCGACTCCTTTCTTGAGTTTTGGCTGTTTTTCGTACGGTAGGTTTTGTTGTTCGTACGGTAGGTTTTTCCACAAGAATGACAGTCTCTTCGCATGACGTCTGAGCTGTTAGGTCAGCGCTCCCCGAACTCCGTTATCCTGCATTACCATCTCATTGTGCATGGCCTTACACAACACGGACTGAGGCTGCGATAGTCTAACAGCTGACTCAACTCGACGTTGCCAAATGCACAAGACAACAATTGTTACACGTATAATTTTATGATAATTACGAAACGTTGATGCAGACAACTGGTTCTGGATGAATGCAGCTCGGGTTTAGTTGAATTGATCTTGTTTATACACTTATCTAGTTCTTAAACCACTTTGGCATAATCGTGGCAACCAGTAATCATAGCTCACGAATTCGAGACCCAATTTCGTTAATGGAATGCTACTGCATATTGGTGTCAAATATGATATGAAACAACGAGTTTAAAAACCAGTTGTTTTTGAGATGGTAGACTGGGTTATATGTAACGTAGGTGGTATAACGGGCGGACGGTACACTGGGTGATATGTAACGTAGGTGGTATAACGGGCGGACGGTACACTGGGTGATATGCATTACTACTGTTTAAAGCCCAGCCCTTAAAAATCGTATAAAATCCGAAACCGGTTAGAAGAAAAACTGGTCATAAATAAATAGTACAACTACTAGTACAACAGATTTTAATTCAAGATGTGTTTCAAGTTTCACCAGGTGCCGTCAATTGCAAGTATAAGTTTTGTAAAAATTAAGGATATGACATATGCAAATAAAACAGTTCCGGGCGTGGCTAACTCATTTTGCAACAGCGCGCGGGGAGAAATTTGTCCCACTCTCGACGCTCGCGTCTACCATAGCTAATCTATGAATAGATTGGACGAGGTAGGGTCAATAGTAATAGGTCAATAGTGTATTTCGATCATCGTTATACGGCATTGGTCCTACTTACTATCACGTCGGGACGTAAATTTTATTTATGGTCGGCTTAAAGTGGTTTTTTGAGTGTTTGATTTATCTGTTGACACTCAGAACATTTCAGACACTCCCTTAGATATACATAATAATATCGTGACGGTTAATTGTCACCATTACCCGTGTTTAAATATTTTTCGCCCGTTGAGCTGGTTTTACACTTGCAGCAAAATAAATTGGACCAATTATTTCTTTAATTTTTTTTTTTAATAATGTTGTTATTACAAAAAGTGGAAACTAATAAATACTTTCGGAAGAAAAGCACCACGTCAGCACGCCTATCTTAATTAGGTATGTTACTATCTTTCTCATTTAACTATGTACGTTTAAACTGCGTTAATATCTCATTCCAACTCATTTTTAATAGCGTTACTATTTATCACTCTCTAACGCGTGTCAAATTCTAATTTACGTCAAATAGCTTCACTGCCCGCCACTCTTTCATTTTAAATTATAATTATTGAAAAAAATACGCAGCTCCTTTGGTAGTAAAATAGCAATAACTTTTTTTTCAAAACTAATACATAGAAATTGTCAGATCATTTTAAAAACAAGATTTGATGAGCCATTATTTTAGACAATTTGCCAGACTAACATAGTATATACATTTTATTTCAGGGTGTGGTGTCGAAGTTACCTAATTTAAAAAAATATACATAAATCGGGTATTTTTTTTTTCTTCCTAAAGTTATAGCATTTCCAGGTTTATTTTTGACTTTATCAATAGCAAGAACTATTCAGAAATGCGCAACAAAAATTTTATCCTTAGAATTTAGAATTGGGTAGCTTTGGCTCTCAAAAAACTATTCGAAGTTGTCAAATTTCACGAAATTTATAAAAGTACCATCAACTCGAAGACTACGTACTTTTTACTGAGGTCATATTTTGATATTCTGGTCAGTCATAAGCTGATCTATCAGCCTTATAAGGGATAACTTTGACTTTTGACACTCTGTATACACTTGGGATAAATCGCAAAGTGTTTAAAATGTAGAAATTTATTTCTATCATAGTTTGAAATTTTAATTTAACTTTTTCATACAAATTTTCACACTATGAAAATATAGGGATGAACACTCGACCATAGATTATTATAGTAGTCTTGACATAATATTTTGCATTTGAAAGTGAGCTGCTTTTTGGGCTGTATAGAGACGTAGTTAGATGTGGCTACAATATACTTATGACAATATTATATACAAGGTGAATTTTTGATCATCGTCCAAATTCATACTGGTGGCTTGGTAAGTGATCAGTATCATGGATCAATAACAATTTTGGTGAAATTCGTAAAATGAAATTTCGACTCCCCATAGTGATTCACTCGGGAGTGGAACTGAATTTCTATGGGAAGCCGAAATTACAATTTACGAATTTCACAAAAATTGTTACTGATCCAAGATACTGATCACTTATTAAGCCTCCAGTATGAATTTGGACGATGATCAAAAAGTCACCTTGTATATTAGACTTCACATTCAGTTTATACCTATTGCATGCATTTTAAGAAAAATCCAGGCGTAAAGGGGCCTCTTAAGGAAAACCTTGTATTGAACTATTTGTTACCTTAGTAAAAAAGAATTCAAGGAAAAAAATAAACAAAGCTATCGCCACATTGAAGAGTAGATAATTAATCCCTAGAATAGAACAACATGGTTTTCATATTTTTTACATTATTTGTTCTACAATTCCTTTCTGTGTTGACTTTTAAATGCAAAATATTATCTCAAGAGTTCATCCCTATATTTTCATAGTGAGAAAATTTGTATGAAAAACTTTAAATTAAAGGCCATAAAAACGTCAAAAGTATGTTTTTTACAGCTCTATACAGGGCCATAAATATTTGCATTTATTAATTTTACCCAGAAAAAAATATCTAGACAAACGAACAGACAGACAAACAGAGGGACAACAAATTAATCCTTAAAGGGTTTCGTTTTTTTCATTTTGCGTAACGGGACCTGAACATATACCGACAGGATTACCTACGATCTAATAATTTTGCCATGCACTGTAAATATATCAAAATAAATTTCTGTATTTTAAATGCTTGGCGATTTATCCCAAGTAAGTGTACCTATATAATTTGCAAAAAACTTCACTTATTGGGGCTGAAATGGTGAGCCAATACTGGAGGGCAATTTCACGAAAAGGTCATTGACCTTTGATACAGATCTCAGTAAGTACAAATTAATTTGGGTTTCAATAACGAACAAAAAAAAATTTTTTTTGAGGTTACATGTTTTCCCGCATTAAAGTATGAATTAATTCCAAATTCATTCAGCTTTGTTGTTATGACTATGGCAAGATGTAGCTAAATTAAATCACTGATACGCCTATTTTGTTGAAATTTTAACGGCAGGAATATGATGCTCCTCGAAATATTAGTTCATCAAATTAATTTCAATGTCTTTGGGAGCAGTTTTGAGGAGAAATATTTAAAGCTTGCAAAAAAGGCACAGGTTCGACGTCTTACAGGCGCCAACACTAGGCGCAAAGAGTACATTATAATTAAGAAGTGTAAACTAGAGGGATACAAAAAAAATATTGACAGTATAAATATGAATCGATTAACGTGGTTTGTAAAAATCGAATTACTTAAAGTTCAACCAAGAACATATATTTGTTTTATGGCTATACGTAACCTAATTATTACAAACAAAATTATCCGAAGTCTGACGTTTTATTTCTGTTTGAGTTTTTTCCGGTTTTAGATCAAACGCCAGAAGAATTTAGCAATTTCACAATAAAACTAGGTAAGTATAAAGTTTAATCGTTTCGACGCACATAACCGGCATTCAAAACTGATTTTTTATAATTTTTATAGACATAATACGTACTAATAATACGTAATAATAATGCGTTATATTTATTAAAATACGTTAAATAATACATAATATATATTAACGACGGTATTTCTATACCGATAAAGAATTTATACCCGGTATAAAGTCCCTGTCCCAGACTACATACTAAGCAGATTGACATAAATGTATGGAGGGTGACGACCGCAGATAATATCAATATGACGATGACGTCACGACGCGGGGTTTATCAACGTTTATCTTACTTATCTGGTATCGTCTCAGCACGTTTCGCAATAGGTGGCTTGTTTTCGGTGAAAACAAGACCAGTGTCAATACAACGTACGGTAAAGATGACGGCACACCTCGGGCGGGACATGGCTGTGAGAGTCTGAGATCTGTTATATATCTTAAATAGCTTTTGGTGAAAACAAGACCAGTGTCAATACAACGTACGGTAAAGATGACGGCACACCTCGGGCGGGACATGGCTGTGAGAGTCTGAGATCTGTTATATATCTTAAATAGCTTTTGGTGAAAACAAGACCAGTGTCAATACAACGTACGGTAAAGATGACGGCACACCTCGGGCGGGGGACATGGCTGTGAGAGTCTGAGATCTGTTATATATCTTAAATAGCTTTTGCCCGTGGCTTCGCCCGCGTTGATTTAGTTTTTGGATAGTCCTATCGAATCTTTGAATATTTTTCGGACCAATAATTTTATAGTACGACTTTGACTTTTTTTTATTTTCATGAAAATTATGTTATTTGTCTGACACTACGTCTATATCCCTAGGGACAAACTATAGCCCATGTCCAAGTGGAAGAGTCTAATCATTATAAAATGAAAGATCTTTAAAATCGGTTCTGTGGTACCAGAGATTACACGCACGAATGTAATTAATGTATCCAGCTCCAGGGAACAAACCATAGATAGCCTCAGGGATAATGTAGCTTCCTGTCAGTGAACGAATGTAATTAATGTATCCAGCTCCAGGGAACAAACCATAGATAGCCTCAGGGATAATGTAGCTTCCTGTCAGTGAACGAATGTAATTAATGTATCCAGCTCCAGGGAACAAACCATAGATAGCCTCAGGGATAATGTAGCTTCCTGTCAGTGAACGAATGTAATTAATGTATCCAGCTCCAGGGAACAAACCATAGATAGCCTCAGAGATAATGTAGCTTTCTGTCAGTGAACGAATGTAATTAATGTATCCAGCTCCAGGGAACAAACCATAGATAGCCTCAGAGATAATGTAGCTTCCTGTCAGTGAACGAATGTAATTAATGTATCCAGCTCCAGGGAACAAACCATAGATAGCCTCAGGGATAATGTAGCTTCCTGTCAGTGAACGAATTTTCAGAATCGGATCAGTAGTTCTGGAATATTCGGAGATTACCTCCTACATCCAAACTCACAAACACTTTCTTTTTAGGGTTTCATACCCAAAGGGCAAAACGGAACCCTATAATGTCACTCCGCTGTTCGTCTGTCCGTCCGTATTCCACGGTTCTCTAGCTCTTAGACGGAAGACCTGAAATGTTGATATTATTATCAAGATCTATGTTTAAGTGGAATTGAAAATCATGAAATTTGATTAATATCTTAACAACAAACCCCTAAAATACGTAAACGGTTTTCTTACCAAAAGTGAAGCCGAATGTACTTTTATTGTTTAAGGCCCTGCCATTCCAAAATGAGCATTTTGTTTAATTAATATTGTCAGTTCAATATCTCATTCAAATACAAGTTAAATATATGTTTTAATAGAGGATATACTCTAAACACAAGTTGATCTAAAAACGTTATTGAGTTAACTTCACTCGATGGAAAAAAATCACAAAGTAAGCTCGTCAAATTGCGAATAAATGTGTTTATAGCAAAGGTGTTCAACGGAGAGAATTATAACTTTTCCTGAATTTTCTTTACAGATAACTAAAGATACTTATAGACCCATTTTTATTTATTTCTCAATACTTTTTCAGAAATTCCAGAAAAACCTCGCAAATTCACTGATTATGCGTGCCCGCAGCGCACGAAGCGAGCGTTCTAATGTAGACTTTCTGACAATATCATTGAGTTCAAAATTACTTAATACGATTATTGTGTTGGATGCGTAGGGCCTTAAGCCGTTTTATCTGACTTTCTTAAACGTGTCTCCACACATTAGTTCCGCCAGTATCTTGTCTCACTGGAAGCTTTGCAGTTTGAAATTTTTCCAAACTTGAATGAGGAAGAGTCACGATTTTTGTTAAGTATGTAGATCGATGACAGTAAAAAAAACATGACTTATGGTGAAAAAAATATCCAAATCGGACAAGAAATGTCGAAAGTACAGCAATTTTACTGTAGCAGTTCAAATAACGCCCGCCAGTACCAGCCGCGAGCGCGTGACGTCATCCCACACATACCCGGGGCGCGACCCCGCACGCGCTCTTCAGTTCTGTAGGTGTACTCTGTTTCCCGCGCAGTTCTTGAGCTGTGCTTGTCACGGTCGCTTTGTTATAGATTTATTGTTGTGTATCAATATCCTTAAAAATGTCTTACAAATATTGTGTCGTGCCAAAGTGCAAGAGTACAAGTAGTAGTACGCCCGACAAACTATTTTTTCATGTTCCAACAGACAAAAAAGCTAGAAAAAAGTGGTGTAGTGTTATGAAGAGAGATCCTTTATCAAGCAAAAGTACTCATTACTGTTGCGAAGATCATTTCGACGTAAGTACCTTTCCTACGTTATACCTTATACTTGACGTATACCTATTTCCTCGTATTATTGAGTAAATGTCACCTATTTTATCGATCAATGGAATCAAAAACCTTAAAACTTAATCCTTTTATGTCATAATAAAGCCGATTCTGAAGGCTTTAGCTTTAGTTTTAGTGCTGTCAAGACTTAAATTTTTCCAAAGTAATTTAGCTTCTGTTCTTCACATTTATGAACTATTTTGCAACAATGAAAATTTAGTTTTGACAGCACTAAAACTAAAGTTAAAGCCTTCAGAATCGGCTACATTGTCTCAACCTTAACACAATCGTATGAGGTAATAACAATAAACAATAATCAACGTAGGTATGATATTTGTATTCCGGGAGACTACCGCATTTTTATCTACGATAATGAATACCTATCAACAATAGGTAATGATTCGAATTTTAATTTCTTTGCTGTAGGACCTATTTTTTGGATCTGCTTTTCTCAGTAAGTAAAGTATTATTTAAAAATAAAATAAAGAATCTTTAATCTGTTTTTACTTTTTACAGGTCGAAAATGACATGGAAAATTATATAAGGTACCGATTGATGGGTGGTCAACTAAGACTAAAAAAAGGAGTTCTGCCGCATAAATTTGACTGCCAAAGAAAGGATAACGCCGTTGTAGAACGGACTGGATATAAAAAAAGACAGCAGATTGAGTACTTTGAAAGAGTGCTTAATCCGGAAGTTGGTCATGAAAACCTAATAACACAAGAAGAGTTCGTGGCGTGTGAAACGATTGATTTTAATTCAAATGATACAGAGGCTATAAACCCGCTTGAAGAAGATAATGCGGCAAATCTACACAATGATCCTAAATATAAATCACTCGCAGTGCAAGTTAATATAAAGCCAAAAGTTCGAAGCAAGGGCATTAATACTGACGCCGGTTTTGACCGGGTTGAAGAGTTTGCTCTTAAAATAAAAACGGTGAAACCAAAAGAACATCGTCGGGATCATCATCGGGAACCAATGCATGATAGCTTCACATCTTACTCTAATACCTCATCAGTTTCTGCGAGCCTAAGTGGATTCAGTGTAAATACTGACGCCTGTGAAATGAAACGACAAGTAGATACTGAGTTATTTAAGGAACACATGCAAAAAGGAACTTTAATGTCTATATCTAGAGAACCTAAGCTTTTTCTCGGATTACCATCGCAAGTGTATTTCTGTTTAGAATATTTGAGTGAATCTACTGAGAGACCTCTGATGGATGTATTATTGAGCTTGAAAAAACTGAGATGGCGTGAACCGAATTCCGTGCTTGCTGTTCAATTTGGAGTTTCGGAATCTACAGTCGCCAGACATTTCAAAGAAACAATACCTAAGGTTGCTCAATGCATGGAGAAACTGATTTTTATTCCTCCTCGCGACGATATTCGCTCAAATCTTCCGATACCTTTTAGGAGGCGTTATTCAACAGTCGTCAGCATCATAGATTGTTTAGAAATTCAAATCGAGAAACCTAGCTCAGCAGTACATCAGGCGCTGACGTGGTCACAATATAAAAATGCGAATACTATAAAATATCTAATATCGATAACACCTAATGGACTTATAAACTTCATATCCGAAGGTTATGGAGGAAGGACATCGGACGCCCTTATCTTTGAAGACTGCGGTTTTCTTCAGATGTTATCCCCCGGTGACGTAGTGATGGCTGATAGGGGATTTAAGAATATAGCTCATTTACTTGAACGTCAAGGTTGCAAACTTTTAAGGCCTCCTAGCGTTGATTCGGGATCAAAACTAAGTAAAGAAGAAGTTTTAGAAACTAAAAGAATAGCGGCCCTTCGAGTACACGTCGAGAGAAGTATAGGGCGTTTAAGGGAGTTTGAAATGATTGCACCTCATGCATGTGTTGACATTGATTATGTTAGAATATTAGACTATGTTGTGACATCTGCTTGTGGAGTAGTTAATCTTCAAGAATGCTTATTTAGAAACCAAGTTTAAAATAAAACAATATTTATATCTTAAGCCATCTGTTTATTTTTATACCTTAACCTAAGTTTTGACCAATTTAGGAAAGACTGAGTGTTTCCAAAAACTTGTTGACTTTTCCAAAAGATCTTTGCAGTAAATTTCATCAAAATCTTCTTCAAAGATTTCTACTTCTTTGTTAGCTTCAAAATTCTTATCAGCAACACAAAAAAGCCCTTTAGTTTTGTTGCAAAAAAACATTTGCAGCTGGATTTGACCTTTTGATTTGTTTGTGAGACGATTATTTTTAATAAAGCTTTCTTTGCCTTGTGTGGTCATGGGACATTTTATTTCTATGACATATTCTTGTGTTAAGCCATCAGGAGATGCACCTAAAATAGGCCAATCACTTTTCAAAAACAGCCCACCATTTTCGATTACAAATTTTCTCAATTTTGCTACTTTTGCCCTAACATCAGGTTCCAGTACTTTGCCTCTTCGCATTGCAGGAGTTTCTGGTATGGTTGCACCGAATATTTGCTCAACTAATGAACCATCAGGGGTTTTGCAATGGGCGGCGTCGTGTATTTTTGACGCGGTTATTCTGCAATATCGCATCTCATGCCATAAAGGAGACTGAGCTTGAGATAGAGTTTCTTGTTCTATTTTTGAACACTTTTCTGGTGTTTGTTTTGTTGTACAATAATCGATGAAGCCTTGTGCACTGTTCGTGTCGTTACCTTCTTTTTTATAATCATTTATCAAGTTATGCAATGATAATTTCGTAAGTTCATTCTGTGTAACGTAACTTGTTAACTGAATCCTAATAGAATTTAACTGTATATTGTGCACCAGTTTGTTAAAAAATTGTTCACTTCTTACATTAGCGTTATCGTCAATATCTCCAGCGCTGGAACCGATATCTTTGGCTTTTATAAATTTCAAGGTTGTGCCCACTGTGGCCAGTTTTGGTTTGGCCCAATAACATTTTTTTTCAGTTGGAGAAGGCTCTTCACTGCGTCTGTGTATCCACATAAGAAATGCTACACTATGTTTGCAACCTCCTTTTTGTGCAGCACAATCATGACAAGTAACATCAATAATAGTTTTATCATTTTCTTCACATTTGAGAGTGCAGCTATAACCTTTAGTTTTTACTTTATGCTCCGGTGTTATTCTTGCCTTTACTGTGCACACATTTCCATTTCTTTGGACTTGGACATACCCTACGGCATCGTCGCCATATGACTCTCGTACAGACCTGTAATAATCATACAGCATTAAATACCTACATCACATTACCTGATGCGGTTGCACCATTTAAGTGCATCGAAACAAAAAACATGGTAGGTATCCGCTAATGTTAGTTAATCTACGGCGCGCTCCCGGTCTATAATGTTTAGGTGAACTTGAAACCGGCACTTACTAAATCGCAATGAATCATGCCTGCAGTTGCCTGCTTACAAAAACATCAACTCGAACTCCGTAGGAAGAAATAATGTAGGTACTTGACTTGACTAACGTTTTTATGATGGAGTGTGTTATGCTGTCCATGTACCTTTTTACCCAGGTTATTTTATTATTTTCACATTACCTACCGCAACAGCCATGGGAAAAAGTACCTAGGCCTAAACTCACTAACTAACACATTAAATTTGGTAGGTACTTACCGTTGAAGCTTCCAACCTCGGATTTCAGCGCTGGTATACTTCACATGATTGTTTAAGTATTCAAAAACCATGAAAGAATCCACTTTAGGTAGATTATCTGACTGTCCTTTTTCGAATCCATCTTCCAATTTGTTGCTCATTATTACAGAACACCGAAACAATAAACCGATAATGCATAAAACTCGAAAAAAAACCGAGTGTTCGCTACTAATCACGAATGTGCGTACTGGACGACTGCGATCGCGCGGGGTCTGTGTGTGATGACGACATCGGTATCCACGGGCGGGAGGCGCGCGTTTTAAAATCAAGCCCGATAAAATATTAAATAACTTTGCCATTTATGGACGGATTTCAAAAAATCAAAAAGTAGTGTAGTCAGAAAATCATAACACATGCAATGTAATAGTCAAAATTGGATTCTCCCGTTATGTGACTTATCCTCATTCTCAAACGTGAATCTACGACAAAGAATATGGTACATTTCTACATCTACAAGTACAACACAAGACAGAGGACATCACATCACAATATAGGTAATACTCGTATATAGGAACATAGAAAGAAACATAAATCAATACATATAATAAAAGAGTAGAACCCGCTGTGTCTGTATATTGGAGAAAAGTAATAAAAATAGAAAGAGGGTGACTAAATAAGAGTAATAGAACACAAATCAGTGATTTTTAGAATTCTTTTCTGTCTGTCTGTCTGTCTGTTTGTTTTTTCGCACACATCTCCGAAACTACAGAACGGATTTTGATGTAGTTTTCACAGGTAGACGGGGCTCAATTTGGAGCAGAATATAAGCTTTATTTCATTAAAATCTAACGACAGAAAAAAAGTTATCATCATTTATCGATTCCAGGAATTTACTTTTTTACTGTTAGAAGTTACATAGCAAATAATAATTTCTAGCGTTAAAGGCCTATAGACGTCACGCACGAAGTAAACAAGAAAGCTTTAGTTAGAAGTATGTAACGTATCAAATTTTAGTACACAAACATTAGTCCTTTACGTAGTCAATTTGCAAATTGACTTACCATGGAAGGCTATGAGGCACTTCCAGCTTTCTTAGAAATTTGAAATTCCGTTCACAAATAGATCTTGTAGCATAATATGTAAATATAGCATATGTAAAAACCGCCCAAGAGCAAGTCAGTCTCACATACCTAGGGCTCCGTATTGTGGATGATAAATTTAATTTTGACATTTTTTTTGTGAATTTCTCAACCGATTTATTTTTCCTGTAATCTTTACGTAAACACCATAATATATTACCGTGTTTTTTTTTTCATATTTTTCAGTTCACCAGTTTTGGAGATAAGGAAGGGTGACATACAGTTTTGATGGTTTTTCAAGGATTTCTTGAAATAAGAGCAATTAAATATAGCCAAACTATATATTTTTACAATCAGATTTATAATTGGTACCTACAAATAATTTGATAATTTGATTTGATATTAATTTTATTTTTTGTTTAATTAAAACATTAAGTATATAAAAATTATTTTCGAAATATATTTCGGCCCACTTTGGGGCCGGCGTCAGTCGAATCATTAAGTATATAAAAATTATTTTTCGACTGACGCCGGCCCCAAAGTGGGCCGAAATATATTTCGAAAATAATTTTTATATACTTAATGTTTTAATTAAACAAAAAATAAAATAAAATAAGTGCTCTATGTAGCAATATATATATATTTGATATTAATGATATAAAATATTTTATAAATTTATTTTTCTTTTTTTTTTACTAAGACTCCGCTGTCCGTCTGTCTGTCCGTCTGTCCGTCTGTCACCAGGCTGTATCTCATGAACCGTGATAGTTAAACAGTTGAAATTTTCACAGATGATGTATTTCTGTTGCCGCTTTAACAACAAATACTAAAAAACAGAATAAAATAAATATTTAAGGGGCTCCCTTACAACAGAGAAGTTTTTTTGCTGTTTTTATAGATAATGGTAGGGAACCCTTCGTGCGCGAGCCCAACTCGCGCTTGGCCGGTTTTTTATATTTCTCATTTATGCTCAACTTTTTTTTAATTACTGTAGTTTTCCTGTAATTGTTCAGTTATAATCTATATCGACATTTTTTTAGTCTTATCTCCAAGATCTGAATTACTATGGTTAGTTCTGGAATTGAAAAGTAGATGGCGCTGAGAGTCAATTAAATCGCGCAATTATTTGATTCGAGCATGAAATTTGTGCAATGGAACTCGACTGCTTTACAACGTAAAATTGAAGCTGAGATTCTTACTGGATGTGACGCAGGTGAAACAGTTTTTATACCGCGTTTACCACTCATCCCCAATAACTTCCCGTTCGAATTCAAGAGTTTCCAGTAGCCACTTGTTTTGCGATGACTATGAACAAGTCCCAGGGTCAGACCCTAAAGGCTGCTGGTGTTGACGTAAGGTCTGATTGTTTTTCTCACGGCCAACTGTATGTGGCTTGCTCTCAGGTCAGTAATGCATGTCATCTTTTCATGCTAGCCCAAGATGTAAAAACGGTAACTGTTGTTTATATATAAATTCTTTAATGTGGCTTAAACATATTAAAATTGGAACTAGAGGCTTATTCAAGCTTTACTATAAAAATAGGTTACTGCGTAATTTTTGGGCGAATAAGCCTCTAGTTTCAATTCCTGACCGTGCGACCACATTCACTGCACGTCATCACCCCTCCAACTATATTATAATTGATGGCCACTGGTTGTCGGGCCTTAAGTGTCGAGCTCAGCGCGTCTAATCGACTCGAAAGCATACACCTTAGTGTTCACAGCCTGCCTCCAATGCGGTCTGTCTGCTGCCAGTGTTTCCCATTGTGCTGGGTCTATTGCACATTTCTTCATGTGGCGGTTAAGCACATCTTTATACCGCAGATAATGGCCGCCCTGTTTCCGTTTCCCTTCCTGCAGTTCGGAGTAGAAGATGCGCTTAGCCACCCTGGCATCAGACATTCGGGAAACATGGCCACACCATCGCAGCTGACACCTCATTCGATAGGCCTCAATCCCACCGACATCAGCACGTCGCAGAACTTCCGTGTTTCTCACACGGTCACGCAGGCATTTGAGGTGGAACCTATCCAATGTGCGGATATGCTTCCGGTATGGATACCACGATTCGGAGGCATAGAGAAGATTAGGCAAAACTATCGCCATGTACACAGAGACCTTTGTATGGAGCTTTAGGTCATGTGACCGGAACACCTTGGGACGAAATTTGCTGTAGGCTGCAACAGCTGCTCCTATTCTGCTGTTGACTTCGTCGTCAAGATGGCACTTGGATGTAATCGTGCTCCCCAGATATTTGAATTTCTCTACTTGCTTCAGCGTTGCCTCACCGAGTTTTATATCGACTGGTGCACTGAGAATATTTTGAACCATCTCTTCGGTTTTCTTAACACATTTTTAGGCCAAAACGCCGACATATCTCATACAGAACCAGACCCCCCTTAATAGGGTAAAAGTTACATATTTCTTACTTTTCTTGTTGTTTGTGTGCTACCCCTAGCCTGCATACCAAATTTCAGCTTTCTAGGACTTCAGGAAGTACCCTAGAGTTATTGATGATCATCAGTGAGTGATGAGTGAATGAGTGAGTGAGTGACGAAATCGACGTGTTTTAGGTGTTAATAAAATTCAAAGTATAAAAGCTGGACAAATGAAACTTATTGTGTTTAATAAGATCGCTTCCTATATCTTATCTTGAGAATTTGGTATCTCTAGTATTATCCAGACCTAAGCTATGAGGGTTCGAAAATATGACGAAACGCTTCGAGAAAAGGTACGTAGTGCCCCGCTTCCTTTGGCTCGTCTTGGCGGGGGGCACTATCGTGCCCCCAGTATTTGATACCCATATTGTATTTTTGGGATTTCTTTTCTCTCTTTTGTTTTGGAAATTAATATTAAAACAATTTCAAATTTATCAAAATTTTCTGATGCCTTTTTATGTGGGCAAATTAATGCTATTTTTGTGCCAATTTTCAAGTATCTTAAACGCTGCTAAAGTTATGAGGATGTGAGTGTGACATACGCACGGACGGACGGACTGACGGACGGACGGACTGACGGGCAGACAACGAAGTCTCATAAAGGTTCCTTTTGTACCTTTTAGGTACTACGGAACATTAAAAACGAAGCAATTTATTGAACGAGTGAGTGAAGCGAATGAAGTTCTCAGAGTCTACTTGAACAATTCGGCGTTTGTATGTGGGTATGTATTGTTAGAAGGAAAACACTTACATTGAACACTCTCCAACTATTTTATAGAAAATTAGATGTGCCCGCGGCTCCGCCCGCGTTGAAAATATAATAAATATTCAATTTGCGTTTAAAATTCAAAATTCAAAAAGTTTAATTTGCAAAGTAGGTATATATAATACACGTTTCACAAGTCAAATTTTAATCTTACAAAAATATATGCAATAAAATAATAAATGTACATGAATTACTTAGATTAAATGTTTATTTAATTTATGTAGCAATATATATACGATTAAAATTATAGGTAAAATATTGTTATACAAGGTGAAATCCAATAAACCGCCCGAACCCATACCGGAGACCCGGCCAGGGACCAGGAACAAAGTTCAATGATCACCAACCGAGCCCCCAGCACCAATCCAGGCGGCCGACCAAATCCCATCCTATATACTACATAGTAATAGGTTACATATATAAATACATGCCTACCTCCGCCCATTCGATAAGTCTTGCTAAGAAGAACGGGCAAGAAACTTGGCAAGATCATGTCTTTTTTTTTAACATAAACTTAAACTATACATTGAATTACTTATATCTACTTTAACCAAGGGATAAGAAAATACAAGACAGCAGGAATTCAGGTTAATGAAAAAAGAAAAACATATATATCTTTGCCTACCTGTCTCATATAGTCTATTTCCTTTTACAGTCTGTAATTAATTAATGTTAACTCTTAAGAGGAATCAAAAGTTAGGAAATTATATTAATTAATTAAATTATTACCTACTATCATCAAAATCAGTATCACTATAACACCATGCTTCACCATCATCCAAATATTCATTTATTTTATTTTTCTTTATTTTACATTAAATAAAATAACATTACATTTGGTAACGTGAATTTTATTCATTTTGTCTTTTTTGCGTTTAAAACTAAATTATTTACAGTAAACCAATCAAGCACCAGTGATAAAGTTGTATTCGCGTCGTCAAGGATATCTTTACGTCTATTAACTTTAAAAATAAGTGACGTGTCGTCTGCGAATAGTACTATCTTAGTTAAGTCTTTAATTAAATAGGGAAGGTCATTTATGTAAATTAAAAACAGCAAGGGCCCCAATATGGAACCCTGCGGGACACCTATTTTAACTAATGCTCCACATGATTTTACCCCATTAATGTCTACCTTTTGAATACGATCACTAAGATACGACTTCATTAACGCCAAAGATTTGCCCCTCACTCCGTAGTAATCTAATTTACATAAGAGTGTTTCATGATTAACGCAATCGAAGGCTTTCGAGAGGTCACAAAATACACCAAATGCATCCTGCTTTTCTTCCCAAGCATCAAAAATGTGCTTAACTAAAGCAACTCCTGCATCTGTGGTTGACCTTCCTCTAGTGAATCCGTATTGTTCACAGTGAAGCAACTTATTTAAATTAAAATGAAATAACAATTGATTAAAAACTATTTTTTCAAAAACCTTACTCAAAACCGGTAAAACTGACACAGGTATATAGTTTGATGGGTCACCGTTGTCGCCTGATTTAAAAGGGGGGATCAATTTACTAAACTTCATTAAGTCAGGAAAGATACCATCATCTACACATTTATTAAAAATTAATACCAAATAAGGAGCTATTAAATCAATAACAGAACTTATAACTTTCACAGATAGGCCCCATAAGTCCTCGGTTTTTTTCAAGTTAAGCGATTTAAATGCTTTAATTACAGTTAAAAGTTGCGTTGCATGATGTTACGTATTTACAAACCTTAAACAGTATGAAACGCCGTTTAGACATACCACACGCCATACAGATCTGACGTTTGGACATACCATACGCCATACAGATCTGACGTTTAGACATACCATACGCCATACAGATCTGACGTTTAGACATACCATACGCCATACAGATCTGACGTTTAGACATACCATACGCCATACAGATCTGACGTTTTAACATACCATACGCCATACAGATCTGACGTTTAGACATACTATACGCCATACAGATCTGACGTTTTAACATACCATACGCCATACAGATCTGACGTTTAGACATACCATACGCCATACAGATCTGACGTTCAGACATACCATACGCCATACAGATCTGACGTTTAGACATACCACACGCCATACAGATCTGACGTTTAGACATACCATACGCCATACAGATCTGACGTTTTGACATACCATACGCCATACAGATCTGACGTTTTGACATACCATACGCCATACAGATCTGACGTTTTGACATACCATACGCCTAAAACGCGGAACATTTTAATTTTATTCTTTAATTAATAAACGATGACTTATCCAAACCTATATTGTTTATGCCGTTCATCATTTTTTTCGCGATTTTGAGTTCGTGTGAGTGATACGCGCACACAAAGGTGTGTAGAGCGCCATCTCACCCTTTCCCGCGAATTTGGTCCCTTTCTAGCTTTTCGATTTTATATAATAAAAATACCTACCGAGAGAAGCGATAGGTATATATAAGAAGATACGACTTCGAAAAACAATTTCTGCATTCTATAAACGGCAAGAAAGCGCGCGCACGCGCAAATCTGACTTTATCTGACAGCTGTCGGCCTTGTCTCCCTCGCTCAACGCGGGGCGTAGCGTCACAAAATAACCACTAACAGAAGGTTCACTCCATATAACAAGCGAAAACAGGCGCGGCGAGTGCATGCCTGTGATACCTCTGATTATTGTTTGGAGTGACGTATTTTATGTTATAAATTATGAGTAAAGCCTATCGAAATTGTTGCGTATATGGTTGTTTTAATACAACATTAAACCAAAGGGAATTTACTGTTTTTTAATTACCCATCATTGCAGAAAGGTTAACGAATCTATAGACTTAGTAATCAATTATAATAAATATATACGTTTAAATAATATATACATATACTTTTTGGGGAAACTCAAAGTTTTCGCAGATTTATTGTAAACTAGCCTTTCGCCCGCGGCTCCACTCGCGTTCATTAAATCTCTGCATTTTATTAACAAATTAGTAAATTATTAACAACCGTTTTGACCTATATGTTGACGAGGGTCACTACAATAATAATAATAAAAAACACATCAAAATGCGTCGAGTAGTTCTCAAGTTAAACGGAACATACAGACAGACAAACATTCTAGAAATGGTAGTTTTAGCTTCATTAAAACACTAGAGTACCTACGAAATTTTAACTACTTATTAGTACATAGTTGACAGCCCTAGCGTTACGGTCGAGCGTAGGTAAGTCACGCGGAGTAGGGCTTTTATTCTGTGCCTTCTGTTTATTTTGTGGTAGCGCTTCCGTCGCGCGTGCGATCTGAAATCGAATGATTACAGGTAAAGTAAAAAAGAGTCTAGTTAAAGAAAAAAAAAACCGGCCAAATGCAAGTCAGACTCGCGTACCTAGGGTTCCATATTGTGGATGATAAATTTAATTTCGTAATTTTTTTTCGTGAATTTCTCAACCGCTTTATTTTTCCTGTAATCTTTACGTAAAAACACATTACCATGATTTTTTTTATATTTTTTGGTCCACCAGTTTTGGAGATAAGGGGGGGACATACATATTTTTGGGGCTTTTTAAAGATTTCTCGAAACCAGTGCCAATAAATATAGTAAAAGTATATATTTTTATAATCAACTTTTTAATATTTATATACTACTTATATACTATTTATATACTATTTAATATTTATATAATCAACTTATTATTTTTTTTTTTATTTATATAACTTCTTTTTTATATTTCTCATTTTTGTGCTCAATTTTTTTTATCACCTTAGTTTTTGGCCAGTTATGATCTACATACAACTGAATTTTTTTTCATATTTTTCGGTCTACCGGTTTCGGAGATAAGGGAGGGGGGGCATACATATTTTTGGGGTTTTTAAAGATTACTCGAAACCAGTGCCAGTAAATGTAGTAAAAGTGTATATTTTTATAATTAATTTTTAAGGGGAACAAAAATACAAACAGAAATAAAATGTCAGCTTTCGGATGATTTTGTTGCAATAATTAGGTTACGTATAGCCATCAAAAATATATATGTTCTTGGTTGAACTTTCAGGAATTCATTTTGCACAAACCACTTTAATCGATTCATATTTGTACTGCAATGATTTTTTTTGTAACCCTCTATTTTACACTTCTTATCGATTTTGTCTCAGGTACCGCTTTCGCGATTTTGTTGCTTTTATTTTAATAAAATTAGTATGAATGATATCTATTCAATTTGCAAATACCGCGTTATTCGGGTCAAGAAAAGCACCCTCTTTTTCCAAAAATATGTAAATCCACTGATGCAGTCGGCGGCAGCAAGATATTGTCAGTCTACGCCTAGCCAGAGAGCAGGCCGCCTAGCGTTGGCGCCCGTTAGACGTGAAACCTGTGCCTTTTTTTGCAAGCTATAAATATCTCCCAAAACTAATCCAAAAGACATTGAAATTAATTTTATAAAGTAATATTTCGAGGAGCATCATATTCCTGCCGTTAAAAACTCAACAAAATATGCGTACTTATGAGTGATTTAGCTACATCGTGCCATAGTCATAACAACAAAACTGAATGAATTTGGAATTAATTCATACTTTTACGCGGGAAAATAATATATGTTACTCTAAAAAAATATTTTTCTGATCGTTATTGAAACCCAAATTAATTTACTTATAAGTACTTATATTGGCTCACTATTTCAGGTCCAATAAGTGAATTTTTTGCAAATTATATATGTAGGAACACTTATTTGAGATGAAACGCCAAGTATTTAAAATACTTATAGAAAGGACATCATTCAGCGTTCATACATTTTTGGGCTAAATCTGAAAGTGCCGGCCAAAAAATTATAATGTTATATTTCGATAAAATGTGTCATTATATTCATTTTTTGCTATGGTACTTAAGTTGTAGGGTCATTCTCTACTTAGTTAGATGATTTCGAAAATTATTATTTTTGTATTAATTTTCAAAAAAATATCACATTATTAATGATTTGTTGTGCAGAAAAGATGTTTTGAACATATTTTACTATGAAATCAATGCACAGGGGTTATTCTCTGTACTCTTTCACCAGCTATAAATAGTCATATTCATACTTTTTCAATAAACTAACCTGAATTTCACTTATCTAACTTAATAAATAATAAATTAATTGGTTTAAATCTGAATAAAACGGTAACATGGAATAAAATATTTATTTGAAAAAAACAAAACAGTAAAAAGGTTAATATTCGTTCTGTCTGACTATTATATTTTCCAGACCCTCTGCCGGTGGAACTATGGTGGGATCATGCCGCGCAAAACCCATGTACCATATGATGGTCATAACGTGTGCACAGCATCCTAATGTACGTCTCCCAATATTGCAGCTACAGTAGTAATGAGGAATTGCTTCTCTTCCGAGTAAAGTTGGCTCAACGGCGATGTAAACGTAGTAAGTTTTGGCTTGAACGTGTCTTGACTGTATGCGACCTCTTATAAGCCAAAGGTCTCTTCCATCCAGTTCCCGAACCTCTTGAGCTGGCATGTCTCCACCAAGCTCTATGATAAACGCACCATCAGGTTGAATATGCTCCCCATAATAGCTTCGAGCCTGCTTTATTTGATAGCTACCCAAGGCAAACAATGTCAGTTGCTCTTGCGTAAATCTGGGGAACTGGTCAAATTCCGGCGTATTGGCTGTCATCGACTGGAAATGTGCTCTCCTTCTATTGTAGTTATTAGTGATGACAAGATCTGCTAATCTATTAGGCAGAGTTATTCTTTCATTAATAATTCTTAAAAACTCATTAGCATGCACATTATTGTCGATCAGGACATGGAAGTCATTTATAAGAGCTGCAGCAATTCTAAAGTAGTCCATCATATGTCTTAGTGATCGGTTACTGTGGACTATTCTTAATAGGCGAAAATCTATTTTGAAACGTCCATTTATGACTTCGATCACCCAACGACAAATGGTCACAAGCCGAGACTTGTTGGCTTGGTCAGTGGTAAGCTGCAGTTCCCTTCGGTTCTTTGTCTCCGGCATATGCACTACGTAGCCGTAGTCTTCAAGGGACCTCACCGAGTCCCTGAATCCGCGGTCTAAAATAAATACGTCCCCCGGCCTAAAGAACCAATGAAAACCGCCTTCTTCGTTATCTACAGAGTTGTTCATAATCACCGCATCAGAAGTAGTTGCAGCATGAGGTCCAGAAACCTCTATTATATGACCCTCACAGCATACATATAACATTGGTTTGAGAAGGTGACGATACTTGTGACCACTATACGATTTCCGTTGGTAGAAATAGTTAGAGCTCTTTTGATGATAGATATAAGTACCATCGCACATTGTCACAGCTTTCCTTTCATTGATTGGACTGTCTGGGTTGCCAAAAAGTCTTTCTGGGACTATCAAGTTTCGTTGGACCACTTCCTCACGGGTCATGTGGTCGAAACCAACTCGTGACGGCACATAGTCCGCCATCAATGCTTCACGACCTTTCTTCAACATTCTTTGAAAAGTTGATTCGGACATTTTGAATATTGAGGCTAGTCTTACATTGGAATCTCCGGTCCGCATTTTTGTTAATACCGCTGCGAGCATAGTTTTTTTGCATCGATTATTATTGAGGCTGGGCACATTTTCTAACAAAGAAGAGAACTGTTCTTTCGTAATACTGGTCCACGTGCGGAATTCACTTGGATTTATGTCTTCGTACTCCTCGAAGTTTAAAAACTCAGATGTGATGTGGTTTTTCGCTATGGTGAGAGTGTAAACAATCTGATTTGCAGTGAACTCTTCCATTAAGTTATTTTGCAGTGGGAGTTCATGCCAAACATTTTGTTGCAAGTGTTCTTCACAAACGCGGCCATTTTCAGGAATCATGAGGTTGTAACGACATAACATACGACAAATAATGTTTTGTGGTATGCGGAGTCTGGACATATTCTGACAATGCTCAAAAACACAATTTACAGTAGTGTTGGGAGTACGCTTGAAACCAGGTAGTGCTAATGTTGACCCTGCAGCTTGACGGTTTTCGTTATTATTTTCCTCAGCAACGTTGTCCTGGCGTACTTCCCGTAAAATTCGTTGATGTGTCCTTTCTGCCCTTTGCCAACAAGCTCGGCAAATGAAATCCGTTGGTGGCATCTAGAACAACAAAAAAATATACATATCATATTATTATCTCATAGACATAGCCACGTTATTTATTTATCAATGAAACTTAAATGCGCAGCACTGTACAAAACAAGTAAGAAAAATGGTAACTCTACTAAAACAAAGGCAAATAACGGAATCCTTTCTGTTCCTTACACATTAATATTCATACTTTAGTGTTTGTATGTACGTATAAGTATGAGCAAGTTCTTAAGAAACCAAGAATCATCTCTGCAGAATCTCTGTAGTAGACTCATATAAGAGACACGTTCTTCTTTTGTTGCAAGTTTTACGCACACGTTGAGCTGGTCAGGGCAGTCCATAGCATCCTTACATTTAGACATATAGGAATGTCATTCTGATTAAACAACAGTGTTGATCTGACTCAAAATGCAATGCAGGGTTCAAAATTAATGACGACAACATCGTTTTAACAATAAAATATAATATATCACTCTTTAGTGCAAAAATAACTGTAGGTCAATACTTACTTGATTTTCCATTAATTCTTCTAAAACAATCTGAGCAATATCGATGAATTCTTGCTCTCGAGAAACCCAGGTGTACCAGCGCCTCCCCCCAATTATTTCACGACACCTTATACACAATTGTTCGTCCATGATGTAAAAACAGTAACTGTCCACTAACCAGAGGTCGCGTGCTTAGAGATAGCCGTCCGATGTAACATAAGTCCCATGGATAACTAAATGTTAATTAACCCTTTCTCCTTTTTTTACTTGTACTTACCACCGTTAATTGTGTGACAATTACGTGTAGATAAGGATTTAGCGTCTCGCTCCCTCCTATGGTTGCGCTTATATTTCTATCTCACCTGTAGCGAGGCTGATTGCGTCAGGTAAAAAAACCCAAACCCAATCTATAATTATCCTTGTTTACGCAGAAACGGGGTTTTAGACACTGATTTGTTTGTTACTCAAAGTAATATTTTAGTTCAAATATAAATGTGCAATACTCTAGAGACTTATTATAGTATTACATACTCGTGATTATGTTTTTCTACACTAAAAACAATCCATTTTATGCCATCAATCATACGCCTTTATAAAAAGCATAAAATATCGATTTCGAGCTCACAGAATAAAGCAAAGAATGACCCTACAGCTTTTGTCTCATAATAACAAATAAATACAATTACATATTCTAACGAAACATAGCGTTATTTTTGTTTGGCCGGCACTTTCATACTTAGAAAAAAAAAATATAGATTTTTCGAAGTCATATAATAAAGCAGAGAATGACCCTACATATTTTGTCTTGTAGTAACAAATAAATCTAATTACATATTCTAATGTAATATAAAATTATATTTGTTTTTGCCGGCACTTTCATATTTAGCCCAGAAAAAAATATCGATTTTTCAAACTCATATAATAAAGCAGAGAATGACCCTACCGCTTTGGTCTCATAGTAACAAATAAATATAATTACATATTCTAACGAAATATAACATTATTTTTAATTGGCCGGCACTTTCAGATTTAGCCCAAAATGAATGATGTCCTTTATTTTGAAATATTTACAGTGCATGGCAAAATTATTAGATCGTAGATAATCCTGTCGGTACATGTTCAGGTCCCGTTACGCAAAATGAAAAAAACGAAACCGATATTATGACGCCAGATATTGTACGGCCATGGATTGTATGCCCCATATTACGTGTCCATAACATTGGCTTCGTAATATCAGGCCGTGTAATACGTGGCTGTGTGCTGTACACGAAGTGGTTATATTGTCTTTGTGCTGTACAATAACCGGACTCGTCGTTGCCGTTGGTTCATATCCCTCTATAACATAGATCAAAGACAATATAACCACTTCGACATAGATAATACACCTCTATAATTTGTGCGTTGGTTGGTACAGGGAAGAAACGCGTTAGTTAGTATTATTCAAAGAGTATTAGTATTATTTACTAGTCACGTCAGTCGTAATTAATTTCTCGTTGTTTAGTTTTCACGGGCAACCTGCTTAGCGGCGAACAATGTCAGCACCAGGCGTAATGAAGGTGGAAGCGGCGAGCACAGCCGAGGGCTGTGCGCTTTGCGGCGCCACCGCCGACCTCCAGCAACTCGAAGAATACGACGCCACCGCGAGCCCGGGCCTGCCGCCGATGCGGGCCATGCTGCTGCACCTCAGTCACAATAAGGTGCGTCTCTAAAACTCACCCTGGTTAGATTCGTTCAGTAACCACGACCTTTAGACGCGCGTGTTTGTCAACAGTCGTCCGTATTGCTTGTCAACAAAGTTCAGCCTTGTCCAAAGTTTTTGCGGCAATGATTTTATGTCAATGTATTGCGGTGTTTTGATAAACATAACCTCCAAATACGTTCCCGCTTTTGCAATTCACATTATTTTGCTTGACCCATACTTGTAGCCTATCTGCCATGTTTTTTTTCAGCCAGTTGGAGGACCTAAAAATTGCTTTAGTCAAAGAGTGGCAGGAAATCTCACAAGATTCCATCAGGAAACTCATCCGGTCAATGCAAAATCGATTGCGAGCAGTCATTAGAGCCAGGGGGGGTAATACAAAATATTGAGGGGGAAGAATATAAAATTGGAAATAAAATTTTAATATCTTTTCATTTTATTCTATTCGTTTAGATGTCCACAATTTCGACCTGTTGCACTAATTCCTTAAATTTAAGTAGGAAATAAAAAACAAAATTATTTTCTTTACTAACATTCGAAAGCCAATAAAATTACCTTTCAAATGACACCACATTCTATAATTTTATTGCATGAAAATTATAATATATATAATCGGGTCTACCGCAATCAATTTTTACCTTTTTACGAAAAGGGGACATTTCATTTCATTCATTTCATTTATTTATTCACAAGCAATATACATCACATTTGAATTTCATACATAATAAAACAAACATAACACTAATAACTTATTTCTACAATTATATACATTTATGTTAATGTCAATAATAATATGTCCAAAATTTTATAATTATGTCAAAATAAAAATTTGTCACAAGTCATCAATTTCGTACAGATTCCTCTCCAACAAAAACTGTCTTAATTTGTTTTTAAACAAAGTATGACTTGTAATAGTCTTTAACTCCGTAGGCAACTTGTTGAACAAGACAACTGATTGATACCGTGTGCAGTGTTTAGAAATCTCTAGTTTAGGGTTAAAGTTATTTGTTAAGTTCTTGCGTCTAGAGCTAAGCCTAATTAGCCGTTCATCCGCTGTTTCAAACTTGTGCATATTCTTAGAAAAATCCGTGAGAAGCACGAATATATACAGACTTGGAGCAGTTAGTATTCCTAGTTTTTGGAAATATTCTCGGCATGACTCGGTTTGCTGTATTCGAACCATCGTACGAATAGCTCTTTTTTGAATAACAAAGGCTTTTTCAATGTTATATTTGTAACTATGTCCCCAGAATTTGATAGTATATCGAAGTCTTGACTCGACCAAAGCGTAATATACCATTTTCAATTCCTTTATGCCAACCTCATCTCTCAAGCTTCTGATTGCATAGCAGACAGACGCAATCGATCCCACGATGGCTTTTAACTCACATCGCCAATTTAATAGCGAGTCAATGTTAATTCCTAGGAACTTGACCTGTTCTACCAATCCAATTTTTTCACCATTCATAGAAATGTCAATAAAATCTCTGTTTCCTGCTGTTGGTCTGAATAACATAGCATTCGTTTTAGTTGCATTGACCAATAATTGATTTGTTCTAAACCAAGTGTCAAAGGCCTTAAGGGTGAGGTTAGCTTTAAGACTTAAGTCGGCCAAATTCGAAGAGGAGATGATAGCGTTGGTATCGTCTGCATATATAACTAACTGTATATCTGTTATTACTTTCATGACGTAATTAATGAGGTCGTCGACGACCCCCCCTAGACCCGATTATATATATTATAATGTGTACAAAACGCGAGAGTTTAAAGTTATGCATGAAAATTGTTTTGAACAACCCCCATTTAGGTGATTTGAGTTTAAAGCTCGCAAGTGTAGATCTATGTTTAAGTCGACCTAAAAATTGTAAAATTTGAGTAATATTTTAACAACAAATCCCTATAATATGTAAATTTAACGGTTTTTTAGCAAAAGTGTAGCCGAATGTGCTTTTATAATTTTAGATTTAATCGAAAAACTAATACTAATACGCGTCAAACATCGAAAATTTTATCTAGATTCTTAATAACCAAAAATAATGTTTGAAAATGTGTTTTCTCCTAAAATAAGTTTTAAAATTTACGCCCACAACGAAATCAGCACAATTGTGTTGTCCTCACAAGTTTCATGGAGCGTGCACCTCATAGCGAAATGAAACAGCATGACATTTGACCAAGCCCACAACTGAGTTGGTCGTGACATGACATGGTCTGTTGTTAAGGACGCAAAGTGCAGACCACCATACAAACACAAACACAAAATTGTGAGGTGTCCGTGTATGAAATGTTTTTATAATATTTGAGGCTGAGTCCATTGATTACATCTAGATATTATCTGCCAAATGGGGACTAAACTCATGAGAATCATATCTTAACAAGCATCCCCAGAATAATGTGTTATGTTTTAGATGAAATCAGAAAATTAATACCTATTTCTCATCAAAATTGTTATCTAATTTTAACCAATACTTTGTTAGAAAACCTTCACAGTTTTGAATTATGTGCCCACGAAGATTGCCTTTATAACACAATATTTTATTTGTTATTTACTACACATGTTTTTTTGCGTTGTATCTTGTCTCTGGTACAGTTTGCTAGAATAAATATTGCCTAACGTTTTTGGCGCATGCAAAACTTATTATTTTGTAATTGCGGCTATATTGGGTTTTTTTTGTTCATGTAATAAAATTTGTTTTGTTAGAAAGTATAGCTACTTGTGTTAGTATCGTTTTTCAAATATTGGACCTGAATTGCATTTTTCGTAAAATGTATACTTTTTTAATGTTATTTGATTGTAAGGAGACTAAAAGTATTTATGAAATGACCTAAAATTTAGAAGAAGTATTTATGAATGACCTTGAGACCTAAAGATGAGTTGTTTTTTGAGATTTCTTTTATAGTTGTGAATAAAGTCAATTATGTTTACAGGCAATCCCTTCAGGCCGTATCTGCGGCGGCTGCGCCCAGCGCGCCACGGATGCCTACGAGTTGAGCTCTGCTCTAGCGACACGGGCTGCTCCGCCCCTTAGTGAAAAGATCCGGGCATTGCGAAGACGGTTGCATGACCTCACACAGAAGATTGATGTCTTCATTGTTGTTGGCTCGCAGGCTCAAGGTAATACAAAAATGTTCATTGTTGTTGTATATATTACATTGTTGTTGGCTCGCAGGCTCAAGGTAATACAAAAATGTTCATTGTTGTTGTATATATTACATTGTTGTTGGCTCGCAGGCTCAAGGTAATACAAAAATGTTCATTGTTGTTGTATATATTACATTGTTGTTGGCTCGCAGGCTCAAGGTAATACAAAAATGTTCATTGTTGTTGTATATATTACATTGTTGTTGGCTCGCAGGCTCAAGGTAATACAAAAATGTTCATTGTTGTTGTATATATTACATTGTTGTTGGCTCGCAGGCTCAAGGTAATACAAAAATGTTCATTGTTGTTGTATATATTACATTGTTGTTGGCTCGCAGGCTCAAGGTAATACAAAAATGTTCATTGTTGTTGTATATATTACATTGTTGTTGGCTCGCAGGCTCAAGGTAATCCAAAAATGTTCATTGTTGTTGTATATATTACATTGTTGTTGGCTCGCAGGCTCAAGGTAATACAAAAATGTTCATTGTTGTTGTATATATTACATTGTTGTTGGCTCGCAGGCTCAAGGTAATCCAAAAATGTTCATTGTTGTTGTATATATTTCATTTGCATTCCGGAATTCCTCCGAGGTAATAGTGTATATTTAAATCTCGTGATCCTGACATTTCTGATAGGCATAGCCATGTTATGATCTATGGATCTACCCAAAAACTCTACCTGTTCCAACCCCGGTCGATCAGTCAACATTGCACTGACCCATGCTTTACATCCCAATCAAACAGGCTTCATATTATTGTGTGATTTACTGTTGGAAAGCAAGTGGCAAGTAGTACAGATCTTGTCCCCTTTATTGACACTCTGACCCAGCTGCCCAACAGTTAATTGAAATGAAATATATTTACTTACTAGCTGACCCGGCGAACTTCGTTCCGCCTAACAGTCTAATAATATAGTGTTAACTTTAGTTAAACGTAATTTAGGATTTCATTAAGGTAATAACATTAATACGACTTTTGTGCAAATACAGAAATGTTTTCTTGCTTGCCATTGCGAAAGAAGAATGGCAGGGACCCATGTAGTTTCAGTACCGTTTTTAGGCTTAGCATAGGGTATTGAATATATGCAGAAATAATAGTTCTTGGAATAACTAAGCGATTTTTAAAACTTGGGGTTTAGATGTCAGAACGCTAGATAAATAGGTTTCTTTTATATGCGTAGTTTTGTCAACAGGTGGCACCACATGCTGTTTGCATTCGTAAAACTAATTAAATAATTGATTATCCGATATTTTATTACTTATTCTGCTATTCGGAGCGGATAAGAATACACCAAAAAAGAGATAACTAACATCGATCCAGCCGATCTTGAGTTATAAGTGGTGTAACTAACACGACTTTGTTTTATATATTTAAGATGTAATATTAGATACACTTATTACAGGTCAGTTTTAATCTTATTTAATAATTGGTATTAATTTATTGTTTTCGGTTAAGACATTTCTTGGTGAAATAAACATTTTTTGATTTTGATTTTGATTTGATCTACACTAATATTATAAAGAGAAAAGATTTTTATTTTTGTATGTTTGTAATGAATAAACTCAAATACTACTGGACCGATTTCAAAAATTCTTTCACTATTAGAATGCTACATTGTCCTTGAGTAACATATTTCTTTAGGGATCCCTAATAAAACTTCAATAATGTAACCCAAGGTATAATTTTTTTTTCCATAAAATGTCTTTCATCGCATGCACTGCGGAAACTATTGATGATACAACAAAAAAATGTTCTACAATATTCAAGAACATATCACGCGATACCATATGTCCAACTATTGTAGTTATGTCAACTACTTATGTCCTGCATAAAGATACATTTACTCTACGTTTATCACAAAATGTTTAAAAATAAATGCCCACCCGTGCGAAGCCAGGACGGGCCACTAGTCTAATATAATTAAATAATCTGTGTCTCATAGTTTTATATAATAAATAATAATATGGGGAAATAACAAAGGTTAGGTTTACTTAAATTTGATAAAAAAATACACTTGAATAAAATAAAAAATTAGGAATAAGGGATAAATATATGCAATACATATAATAAATATATGCCTAACTCTGCCTATTCGATTAGTCTTGCTAAGAACAAAGGCAAGAAACTTAGCAAGATCATGTCTTTTTTTCATAATATTAGTTACAAACAAATAAATGTGTACGAAGTTCGAAAGTAAGCCTATAGCTTAATTGAACAAAGAGATAAAAAATACAAGACGGAATAATCTACCTGTCCCATACAGTCCATCTGCTTTTACAGTAATTTCATCTATTAACTAATTAACGTTAATTCTAGAGGAATCATAACCCTATGCTTTATTATCATCTAAGTAATTATTTATTTTATAATATGCCTTCTTCAATAGGCCCTGCTTAATTAACAGTTCTCTGATAAAGTAAGGACCTTCTTTGGAATTTAATTGTTAAATGTTATACCATATCCTACGAAAGTTAATTGTAAAATGTTACACCATATACACACCTCCATCCATGCATCAGCCCGTATTCGTCCACTGCTGGACATAGGCCTCCCCAATATTACGCCACTCTTGGTGGTCCTCAGTCATCCTCATCCAGCCGCTACCCGCAACGTCCTTCAGATCGTCAGTCCAGCGGGCACGAGGGCGGCCTACGCTGCGCTTTGCTGTACGTGGTCTCCATTCCAACGGTTATCACGTCGGTGACAAATATGGCCAGTCCACTGCCACTTCAACTTGCTGATTCGGCAGGCTATGTCGGTCACCTCCGATCTCTGACGGATATCTTCGTTTCGGATTTTATCCATCCGAGATATCCCAATCATAACCCGCTCCATAACTCATTGAGCGACCTTAAATCGGCAGATCAAGCCTTTGGTAACAAAATTGACTTAAACAAAATAGCTGCCCATCTGCATGTGTCAATGAAAACCTCACTATATTGAAAATGATGAGTTCAACTCCAGTGTCCATCTTTGTCAATGAGGTTCTGAACTATTGACTAGTGTTTTAAAAAAATTGAAAACACAAATGAAACTGAAATGTTATATATACGTGTTGTATGATTATACACTTATACATGGTGTTAGGTGAAATTGCGGAAGCCGAATTGTCCATAAACCACTTTCCGTAAAAAAAATATGTTTTTTACGTTGTTTCATACATTTTTAACCGTAGCTATGTAATTTTTCTATGAAACACCTGATTTTTGTCACGTTTCAATGATTGGTTCCATAGTAAAAGTTGATCATATGGATAAGCACGATCGCCAGTTACCGGCTTCCGCGACTTCATCTTAACTTAACAGCCAGTGCAAGATATTTGAGAAGTGCTAATTAATATGTTACATAAACAGATGGCAGCACTGGAACATACAGTGAAGAGGACATCATTATGGTGGAGCGTTCAGCGCTGGCGGCTGCGGCCGCAGCTGATGACGAGGAGCTGGAGCGAGCACACAATGCTCGAGGGGACACTGTGTACCAGTGTGGAGTGTGTCCTGAGTCCTTCCAGGTTAGTTTTGTATATACTTCTTTTTTTTTTTACTTTACTTATTTTGTGCACCATTGCAATCTGTAGTTTGTCAGCTACAATAAGCAACTCTTCCGTCATCCACAAGGATATTTGCAGGTTGTGTGATTGATGCTGAGTGGGATCCACATACCCCCATCCTCTTGGCTTCTCTTCCTAGTGTATAGTGTAGCAAGGGCGGATAATGACCCCCCCCCCCCGGGCCTAGGTCAACCTTTTTTTTTTTTTACCTATAGTTACACTTAACCATACACATATAGTTACTAAAAGAACTGATTTTTATCTGCACCCTTGGACGAATAAACCAGGGGACGAGAAACGCAAGAAAAATGTATTAAATCACGATCGACCAATCTATCTATGCGGGGGAGGGGTGAGTCACCTGTAAGTTTTTCCATTAACTATTAACAATAGTACATTGAAAACTACTGAATGAATGAACGAGTACGAGTATAATAAATTACTAGATTTAATAATACGGTGTTTGATTTGAATAACGGCGAAAATGTAATTTTACAATATTTTTTATTTTCAATATGAACTAATTTGGAATCTTTCTTACTTTATATTTTTAATACTCGTGCATGGTTTGTGTTTGTTTATAATTACTTTTAAGTAATGTCTACTATAGGTTATAGAATTAAATGAGACTTGAGGATAATTCATGACTTATATAAAAACGGCTCACCTCAATACGGGAAAACCGACCAGTTTCAGCAGATTTAGACTGCCTTCATCTGGGCGAGTGAAGACGTTTACGCGACGACGTTACGCCTCACATGTCCCCCATACATATTTTTGGGGTTTTTTAAAGATTTCTCGAAACCAGTGCCAGTAAATATAGTAAAAGTATATATTTTTACAATCAGCTTTTTAATATCTACAATTTGATATACATATTGTATTTTTAGGCTAATATTTTCTATTTTTCTTACTTTTGTTTTGGAAATATTTTGAACAATTTAAAAATTTTAATTTTTTTTTACCCTGTGATATGTGGGCAAATTAATGCTATTATGGGATTAATTTCATGTATTTATCTTTAACGGTGCCAAAGTTATGAGGTTATAAGTATAAAGGACGGACGGGCGGACAACGTAGTCTCACCATAAGGTTCCTTTTGTACCTTTTAAGTACTATAGAACCCTAAAAAGCCTTTTTTACACCTCAGAACCCGGGCGTGCAGGCTAGAACAGCCGTTCCGGACATATGAACCGTTACAGTTTTGACATAAAAAAACGTTGAGAAATGTCGTGAGACATCCGGTGGGACGAAGTTTTTTTTGTTTAAATTTTGGGGCCTGTGGACCCCCCCCCCCCCCCTGGCTCACAGGCTGGATCCGCCCTTGTAGTGTAGTAGCACACTAGGTCTGTACTAACTATTTGGCAGGTCTAAAACAGTTTTTCTCCAGTCGACTTCAGCATTCGCTACACTGACGCATTATGACGTCAAACCGATCCTTTACGGTAGCCCTTATTTTGTGGTTGAGCAATCCCTGGAAAAAACAACAGCTCTTTCCCGCCACTGTTTTTTATTTATTCTTCCACCAAATGACCTTCCCAAAGGGAACTTACCCCATACAGCCATGTCTAAATAATCAGACATGCATGTCTTTTTATTTATTTTATATTATCTCTCTTTAAAGTCACTCTATATCTTAGAATATTCCTTAGTCTAAGCTGTATATATCCTTGAGCATCATCTGAAGCTTCAGTCCTGTCAGTTCGCGCTAATAGAATAGAATTATGTTTATTTGGTACAAAAAATAAGACACTTTACATAATTAAACTTAAAATTAACACAGGATGTACCAAAAAGGTCGCCGCTCAGCTTAATGCCGTGACAGATCCACGGCGCTGATTTTGGAATATGACAGAATCTTAGCGCGAAATATTGCGTTTCAAAAAGTTAAGTTGTACTGTGTATCTGGCTGCATGGCCTATTGCCATAGTCTTAGAAGAAGTAAACACTTTTATGTACTAAAACATAAAACGTAGTTTTAGTGTGCTTGTAGCAACCATAAACTAATACTTTTTAGTTAGAGCATGAGAAGTGAAAAAAAATATATATAAAAATACAATATGGTTATCAAATTGTAGGTATTAAAAAGCTGATTGTAAAAACATATAGCTTGGCTATATTTACTTGCATCTATTTCGAGAAATCCTCGAATAAACGCAAAAAATGTATGTCCCCCCCTTATCTCCAAAACTGTTGGACCGAAAAAAAATTAAAAAACTGATGGTAATATGTGCTTACAGGAAAAATATAACGGTTGAGAAATTCACGAAAACAAAATGACAAAATTCTCAAAACTGTCAAATTACGGAACCCTAGGAGTCTGACTCGCACTTGACCGGTTTTTTAATGCACAATGCCATTGTAGCACACCTGTTAGAGCATCAATGAGACTTAGAGGAAGAGGAATTGCACAAAAAGAGAGTGAAGGCATGAGGTGCCTTAATCAGTCTCCAAGGACTCTCAAACTATAATTATATTTATATTCGAAAGTCAGTAATGCAGGGTTTACATATTGGCTATTTTAGTTACAAGTAGAGAAAACAGTGTACTATTAAGCCAACTACTTTACCAAATGCGTTACCCACTCTCTAGTACTATTTATATTCAATTTTATATCTTTAGTTGTATTTTGTAATAGTGTTTATCCCTGGTACCCTAGCTGTTTAAACTAGGCAACAGACGAACGTGTGACACTATGCGAGTGCCTGTAACACTATCACAGTTATGTATGAAACAATGCCGGGTCCGTTCCTCCGCAGCGCATCTCCGAGTACCGGTCGCACTGCGCGACGCACCCGGGCGACGCGCGACACTCGTGCTGGACGTGCGGCGCGCAGTTCACGTCGCGCGACGCGCTGCTCGAACACCGCGCCTCGCACGACGCCACCGCGCAGCCCGTCTGCCATCTCTGTTCCACGCAGCTGCAGGTACACGACTGTGACATATGTTGAGACTATTATTTGTTCGTTTCGTTATAGACGGTACTAAATACTATCTACTAGCAGTTCGCTCCGAACTGGACTCCCTCTTACAATTTGGTTCATGTTCGAACTTAATTTTTTTTTATCACACCTATTCGAAAAACGATAATTGGCTTTAGGGGATAGCGAAAGTCAAAGTCAATTTAATTTCTAGATAGATTAGTGTCATTTGACCATAGTTCGAACGTCATTTGACCACAGTTCGAATGTCATTTAACCACAGTTCGAACAGTTCGCTCCCTTATGACACAAGTAACTATTTCGTATGACATTATTTATAAAATGTTTAACTAAAAATTTCACGCGAAATGAGAACACTCATTCATGAACCTCAGGTGCGTCGTCCGGTATTGTTGCCTGACGGCCAATCAGAAGCTACAAAGAGAAAAAACGGCGTGGATTAAGAAATAAGAGCGGAACTTAATTTATTTTTCATCGCTGTTGCTGTTGATTGGTTATATAGGGTGTTATAATAAATTGGGCTAAACACAACTCAGAATCGCGGTGTTATAATGTAATATTATTACATCGGATAAACGATCTAGGTACCTAGGTATAAAACTGCTTTTGATGTTGCAATTGCCTTATTTCAGTAAGGGAGTAAATAAAAGAATATTAACTGTCACTATGTAAGGAAGCGAGACGCTCCTCGACAGTTTAACCCTCAAGTACGTCAGATAAGCTCGCTATAGGTACGTTGTAGCTGTGCGCTGTATATTGCAGAGTCAGTCGGAGCTGCGTCGACACGAGATGAGCTGCCCGTGCGTGTGTCCCGCGTGCGGCGCGCTCTCGCCGGACCGCGCCTCGCTCTCCGCTCACTGCAGGTACCTGACTATTTATTATTTATTGATCGGACATGGTCACCTCTAATTTCGCATTTATTTGCAAAAAATCACAAAAATCAATAATTATCATTAAATAATGAAAATTAACACACATACATACATATATGCACACCTGTCTCCCATATGGCTACACAGAGGCAAAGACTACAGAGGCTACATACTACAGCCTGAAACACCGGTCCAGAGTACTCTAGCACCTAGTTCGGGCACAGACGTACTTACTGGCAACTTATTTTATGTAACTTGTTTTTAAGTAATCATGTATAATCAAACACTGTTATATGATAATTTGATTTAAATAAACTTATTATTATTATTATTATCTGCTACGATCCTGACACACTTCTTTCACCTCTTCTACATCCGTCAATCTAGTCATACAAGCTCTTCTATTCCGAGTAATTTTGACATTGCCCTTCAATATGTCGCCAATTTGGTCAGCATACGTCCTCCTTCTAAGGCTCGAAAAAAAAATAAAGACACAATTTTAAAAACAAATTCAGATAAACTAAATATAATACTTAGCCTTACGTCATTTCTAGTACTTTCTAAATGGCCTATCCTGCAAAAGGAGCGCTGGATGTCTGTCGCGGCCAGTCTGAATGATGTCATACATCGGGCCCTTGGCACCGTTGGCGTGCCGCCTATTTTGGAGCCGAAAGGCATTGTACGCAGCGATGGTAAGAGGCCCGATGGAATGACACTCATTCCGTGGAAAAATGGCAGGTCGCTGGTGTGGGACGCCACTTGTGACGACACATTGGCGACCTCCCATATCCAAGCGACTGCGGCTAAAGCTGGTGCTGCGGCAGCCTCAGCAGAGAGCTCCAAGAGGCGCAACTATGTAGATCTAAGTTCAGACTATACATGTGCGCCTTTTGGAGTAGAAACCTTAGGGCCGTGGGGTCCAGCCGCGAAGCAGATGTTCAAGGAAATATCTTCGCGACTGGTCGACGTTTCGGGGGACCGGAGGGCTGGGGCATACCTCGGACAGCGTCTTAGCTCAGCCATCCAACGAGGGAATGCTTCCAGCCTTTTGGGGACCCTGCCGATCGACTGCGGTGATTTGGAAAAAATATTTTATATGGTTTAATTTATAAGTAAGTTTTTCTTCGTTTTTTCTTAATTTAGTTAGCTATAATTTTATCTTTCATATTTATATTAATTTATAGGTAGTGTTTTAATGTTATTTAAGTTCTATATTATTAAATAAAGGCAACCTTAACTTTCTAAAACAATATTTTCCTAGTAAACTAAAGTAAGGCGTGCGACTGTATGTTGAGGTGAGTAAGGGTGTGTACAGATGAGTGAAAGGGTGTGTTTGAGTGTGAGGGAGGTTGTGTGCGTGAGGTGTGTGTGTATGTGAGAGGAAAAAGGGGTGTGTGTGGGTTTGCGTTTGTTTATATATATATATATTAAGTATGGTTGTAAATATGTATTGTGTGATAGGTATATGATTCCAATATTGTTATTATCTGTGTTGTATGCATACATACACTGATAAGTGATATTTATAATAAACGTTAGACTATCGGCTGTAGTAATGACTCAATTTCGTCATAGGTTTTATTTAGTATCCAATTGGTTATGATTTTTTTACATTCGTGGTATTGTTTAGGGTATATATCTAAATATTTTATTGCATTATATAGACGGGCTGATTGTGTTAAATATTGTTTGCTGGCATATGAACATTTTACACTTTTTATATTAATTACTCTATCTCTCATTCTTTTGTTAATATAAGATTGGTCAAAAGTTAACGTTTTATGTCTCCTTAAGAGTACACGTAATATATAAAGTTTTCTCACTGTCAAGGTTTGGCTGAGCAAATATAACTCGTTCGTTGGAAATCTATACGGCTTGAAATAACCTTAATCAAGGATCGTTGAAAAACTCTTTCAACTTCGATAAGTTTAGTTTTAGCGGCTCCACCCCAAATCGGCACACAGTAACCTAATACGGATTGTGCCGAAGCAATATATATTTTATTGAGTAATATTGGAGGAGCTACATGTCTTTCCATATTAGTTTACGTGTTCTACCTCTATCTGTGTTGACCAAGATAGACTTTGATCAATCATTACACCCAAGTATTTGGTTGAAGATGATTTACTTATGACAGTGCAGTTACAGATTAAACAATCACAGGTATGAATTTTAATAGTAAAGTCATTTTCGGGTTGAGTGCGATTGTACATGGTAAAGCACATATGATTTGTTTTAAGCGCATTTAGAGTAAGCAAATTTGATTTTAGCCTCCGCGCAATTCTGGCGAGACCTGTCTCTGTCAGCAATCGAGTACTCTCCCAAGTTGTACCAGAGGAGACAACCGCGGTGTCGTCGGCGTAAGAAAAGATATTTGCGTTGTTTAAGTTAAGGTTGCTCAAATCATTGACATATATCAGAAAAAAGGTGGGTCCTAAGACGCTACCTTGTGGTACTCCATATGTATTATTATGTTGAATGACGTGTCTAATGTTGAATAAAATCACACTTAATTTTTATTTTTAACCGAAATTTGAAATGTACGTCATCACTAAATGCGGCTGTCATAAGTGCCATCACTCAGTGGCACTACTTTAAATTTTTTGCAATGTGCGTAAGTTGACAATTTGACGACTTGACGTCAATCAAAATGCGCGAGAATCTCGGATTAGAAGACGCTTTTTGCACTAAACGTCGAAAATTTCGTCGATGACGCTTCAAATCGGCACAGTTTATTAGCTGTCATTTGTACCGGACACCCAGCTCAGTGAATTTGACACAAGGTGTCAATGTATAATAGAACATGTCAGCTGTTCTATCCACCTCTCACTTTGTCAATGTTATTAATCGTCGACGGTACAGCCACAGCGGGCAGCCATTTATAATCCCAAGGTTTTTTGGTGCAGGTAACTCTTCCCTCCATCCCTTGGGTGAGTTATGGCAATTATTAAAGAGTGCATTACAAAAAAGAAATCAATCAGAAACAAATTTCAAGTAAACTTATATTTTGCTTATAATCCGCGGGCCAGTATTGCCTGTAAGAAAGAGGTCGCAGGTTCGAATGTAAGCAAGAGGTCACTAAAGTCGAGTCCAGAATTAGGCGAACTAACTTGACAGTTCATTGTACACTAATGTTGCCACAGTTTGGCTAGTGCTGTTAATATCGAGGTTTAAAAAGTCTAGTTAATCATTATTATTGTGTTTGGAATCAAACTAACAATTTTACTAAGCAAAATAATAATAATAAAAATTTATTAAATTAATTAAAACCCTCTATCACACTTTCATATTTGCCAGAAAGAAAGGGATGAATGCTATATGTATAGTACATGAAATGTACCGTACTAGCCCGACAGAAACCACCTAAAAGGATCACAATGGCCTGTTGTTATAAAGTAATAACATCATTATTTTTTTATTTTATTCCTAATTTGAGGAGTAAGTATCGTAAATATCCGCTTTAAACAGTACATCCTTCAGATCATATTATATCATATAAATTGCTGTAGTTCGTCCCTATTTGGCAAGTATGTATGACTGTGAAAGTTTCGACGACAATTACTTGATAAAATATAAATAGAATCAGATTTATAGAAGGCACAAGGTTATATCGACATATTTGTGTCGACATAAACCTATCACTATTTATTTTTTCCTATGTCTGGCAACATTTTCGGCTGTCAAGTTAGTTCGCCTAATTCTGGACTCGACTTTAGTTCGAATCGTAGCCCGAGGAATTTTATTCAAAAAGTTGTTTTACTTGAAATTTGTTTCTAATTGATTTCTAGATTGCACTCTGACAATAATTAGAGTATCCAAAGCGATGAGTTTCGCTACAAAAACACATAATGTCGGTATACTATTTGAGAGAACGTTGCGTGTGTAATTCCAGAGCGTTGCACGGCGCGGGTCACGCGGGGCCGCACGTGTGCGCCGCGTGCTTCCAGTCGTTCCCGGCGCCCGAGCAGCTAACTGCGCACGCGCTGCGGCACCGGCAGGCCAAGCAGTTCGTGTGTGGGTACGACGGCTGCATTCTGCGGTTCGCTACCAGGTAATTGTTGATAACAGTACTACCAATGGGTGCATACCCTCTATCCTCCTTTACTCAGGGCTTCAAATATTGGTTTTAGGTTTATGATTCTTTATTTCTCATAAGAACATTTACATATTCACTTTAAATGAGAACTTAATAATATCTAACTAAAGTTAAATATATTACATGACCAGTGGGTCCAGTGCAAGCTGACATATTGTAGTGCTCAAACACAACCGTTATTACATCAGATATGTATACTAAAGTTAAATATATTACACGACCAGTGGGTCCAGTGCAAGCTGACATATTGTAGTGCTCAAACACAACCGTTATTACATCAGATATGTATACTAAAGTTAAATATATTACACGACCAGTGGGTCCAGTGCAAGCTGACATATTGTAGTGCTCAAACACAACCGTTATTACATCAGATATGTATACTAAAGTTAAATATATTACACGACCAGTGGGTCCAGTGCAAGCTGACATATTGTAGTGCTCAAACACAACCGTTATTACATCAGATATGTATACTAAAGTTAAATATATTACACGACCAGTGGGTCCAGTGCAAGCTGACATATTGTAGTGCTCAAACACAACCGTTATTACATCAGATATGTATACTAAAGTTAAATATATTACACGACCAGTGGGTCCAGTGCAAGCTGACATATTGTAGTGCTCAAACACAACCGTTATTACATCAGATATGTATACTAAAGTTAAATATATTACACGACCAGTGGGTCCAGTGCAAGCTGACATATTGTAGTGCTCAAACACAACCGTTATTACATCAGATATGTATACTAAAGTTAAATATATTACACGACCAGTGGGTCCAGTGCAAGCTGACATATTGTAGTGCTCAAACACAGCCGTTATTACATCAGATATGTATACTAAAGTTAAATATATTACACGACCAGTGGGTCCAGTGCAAGCTGACATATTGTAGTGCTCAAACACAACCGTTATTACATCAGATATGTATACTAAAGTTAAATATATTACACGACCAGTGGGTCCAGTGCAAGCTGACATATTGTAGTGCTCAAACACAACCGTTATTACATCAGATATGTATACTAAAGTTAAATATATTACACGACCAGTGGGTCCAGTGCAAGCTGACATATTGTAGTGCTCAAACACAACCGTTATTACATCAGATATGTATACTAAAGTTAAATATATTACACGACCAGTGGGTCCAGTGCAAGCTGACATATTGTAGTGCTCAAACACAACCGTTATTACATCAGATATGTATACTAAAGTTAAATATATTACACGACCAGTGGGTCCAGTGCAAGCTGACATATTGTAGTGCTCAAACACAACCGTTATTACATCAGATATGTATACTAAAGTTAAATATATTACACGACCAGTGGGTCCAGTGCAAGCTGACATATTGTAGTGCTCAAACACAACCGTTATTACATCAGATATGTATACTAAAGTTAAATATATTACACGACCAGTGGGTCCAGTGCAAGCTGACATATTGTAGTGCTCAAACACAACCGTTATTACATCAGATATGTATACTAAAGTTAAATATATTACACGACCAGTGGGTCCAGTGCAAGCTGACATATTGTAGTGCTCAAACACAACCGTTATTACATCAGATATGTATACTAAAGTTAAATATATTACACGACCAGTGGGTCCAGTGCAAGCTGACATATTGTAGTGCTCAAACACAGCCGTTATTACATCAGATATGTATACTAAAGTTAAATATATTACACGACCAGTGGGTCCAGTGCAAGCTGACATATTGTAGTGCTCAAACACAACCGTTATTACATCAGATATGTATACTAAAGTTAAATATATTACACGACCAGTGGGTCCAGTGCAAGCTGACATATTGTAGTGCTCAAACACAACCGTTATTACATCAGATATGTATACTAAAGTTAAATATATTACACGACCAGTGGGTCCAGTGCAAGCTGACATATTGTAGTGCTCAAACACAACCGTTATTACATCAGATATGTATACTAAAGTTAAATATATTACACGACCAGTGGGTCCAGTGCAAGCTGACATATTGTAGTGCTCAAACACAACCGTTATTACATCAGATATGTATACTAAAGTCTAAAACTATTAAAACAAATAAATAGTTACAAGCTAACAATGCTACTTGTCCCATCAATTTTATAACAATATCTATTAAGCATGATTAATGTTTTACTTAGTTTTAGATAATTGTTAATATTCTTTTTAATATTGGTAGCGACGTAATTTTTCAATAGCTTTTTAAATTTGGGCAAATATTTTGATTCTTTTATTGTTTTTGGCAGCTTATTAAACATTTGCGCTCCCTGAAATACCAGACTTTTTTCGCATAATTTGTTCTAATTTTAACTAGGGTTAAGAAGTAGGGTTGCCCTTCTTGTGTTGTACTTATGTTGCCGTGTTTTTAGAGATAAGTTTGAATGAATATTTTTATTTATAATTTTATATATTAAGATACAGGTTTGAAATGTAAATATCTGATTAATGTGCATTAAATTAGTTTCTTTGTAAATTTTTGATGTTGATTCAAAATAATTATAGTGAAACAAGACCTTTACAATTTAATTTTGTGCTATTTGTATTTGTCTAAAATATGTTTTGCCTGCTGAACCCTAAATTGGTATATTCAAATATGAATATTTGTCCCCCTGCAGCGATATTAATATGACGGTTTTCTGATAAACACCATACCAATATTACACCGTACACTAATGTCAAAAATTTTAGTAAAATTTTGATACTTTACTAGTAATTTATTGATATTTTCCTCATGGACGAAAACTGGCAACGTTGCTTCGCCACTTTTTCTCATTCGAATATTAATAATTATCGGCATTTGTTTATTAATGTCGAGCCCTGCTCATAAAGTTTGGTCCCCTTCATGACCGCGAGTCTCGCGAGAGTGTAAATGAGGTATCAGATATAAACGAACGTTAATCTAGAATAAATTAGTTTGAAAAAAGTCGTCGTTCCCCGTATTTGCGCCACGTGCGTAGTTTAAACTGAATCTGCGCGGCCGTTATGTAACGGACCGTCCAACTGGCACTAAACTTGAAGGCATCATTTTAACTCTCTTGGTCTAACTAAATGATAAAGTACATGTGACGGTATTCTCTCCTTGTATGGACGAGCTCCCAAATGCCAGTTCTTATAACGACATCACAACCGTTAAAATATTTACAAATAGGGAGCTTGAACTGCGGGCGACTGTACATTATTAAAGATATTATGAAGTGACAGCAGCGAGCAGACGGGATCATCATGGGTCATGGATCAGGAATTGTTGGCTCAAAAAAGAAAGCTCAGTGTAGAACAGAACAGGGGCCTTATTGTCAAACTTCAACACTTTCCAGAAGCACGCTGATGTCCCACATCCGCAAGTGTCACGGCGGCGAGGAGGGCGATACCGGCGGGCAGGCGGACGTAGCGGGGGAGGGGGTCGCAGTCGCCACGCAAGTACCCTGCGAACACTGCTACAGGACGTGAGTCCCCCTACATACTGTTAACATACTTCAAGTAGTCCTCTGGAAACTGTCAATGTTATCTACGCGCCAAAAGAGCCTTGGACGCGTACCGTATTGCAACTGCATAATTCGTTATTTATTACCTAACAAGTGCAAACACCACATCTAACTGTAGAAACCACTGACTGATATTTAAGGCGCTCTTATCCCAAATTTCAAAGTCAAATAGAACTTTCAAATATCGTCTAAAACTTCCAAAAAAAAAAATACGCAATATAGTTCAAACCTTTATCTAGGTCTTCCACGCATGTGTTACACGATCAGATACACTTTGCTCGATAGAAATAATTCACGAACACAGCATGTAATAAGACCTTTCAAATCATGCCATTTCCATAATTCCACTCTTTTATTAACGAAACATATCTGGTAATTTTGCTCTTTAAATTTTCTAGGTCGACCACGTAAGTGGGTTTCAATAAACATATCCCTTATTTTTAAACAATTTAATAACCGATAAAAACAACGAAAAAGTACAAAAGTGTGGTTATTTTCTTTACTCCTTACACGTAAAGAAAAAGATAGAGAGTCACTCTTCTGGGATAAGAACGCCTTAATTGTAGTTTAGTTGTGAAGATGGTAAATCATTGCGCTGTGACTGAAGGCTGTGCAGTAAATTAAATTCTAAACGTGCTAACATACAGATGACAGAAGTTCCGTTGAAATTCATTACTTTTGATAACCTCTCTATGGATCAAAATCGCTACGTCGTCGTATTACAAAGAGCAAGCCAATCGGTACTTGGTAACTCCCATGTTACTACAAAATAAAATCAATATATTGACTATGAGTATATTGAAGACGATAGGTAGCGTTCATAACGGTATATAATTGATGTCCAGGTTTGCGACGATGGCCGCCATGAAGCGACACGCGCGCGTGCACCGCAACGAGGTACAGCAGCAGGTAACAGCTTTACTTTATATAATGGGAACATTAACGCACGGTGACTCGCTTCAAACATAGAAATGATCAAATTAAATAATTAACTTTATGTTTAGAAGTAAGAATATCACGTTAACATTTTTCTGACGTCAATAAATTAACCAACTATTATAGTCTGCTAATGATCCGCGCACACCATTAACCAGTCCTCCACACCTCACAATAAAACGTATATATTGATAGAGGGACGCCATGAAAATCGGCAAACTACCAGAAACACACAGAAAGATCCCTGTCAGACAACTGTGAAGAAGAAATAAAAACTTATCAATTTATACATGAACCAAGCCTCGTAGCAGTGTTTACTCGCGCGCGATGCCACTTAGTTGAATCACAAGTGCGAGGAGCGCGACACGATGTTTTTGCGATTAAACAGTACGTCACGCTCCTTGCACTTGTAATTCAGCTAGTGGCGTCGCGCGCGATTAAACATTATGCTACGGGACCAGGATCACTACGATGATAATAAAGAAAACCGCATGCAAATGTGTTGACGATTCTAGAGTTAAAACGGAACTTTAGGGAAAAACAAACGGCTATAAGGGGTGTTGATAACGCCCAAGCCGAAAACAGGACATAGATTGAATAAACGCGGGCGGAGCCGCGGTTGAAAGGCCAGTTTAGTATAATTTCCTAAGTTATGATTCCTCTAACAAGTTAACATTAATTACAGACTGTAAAAGGAAATAGACTATAATGAGACAGGTAGACAAAGATATATATGTTTTTCTTTTTTTCATTAACCTGAATTCCTGCTGTCTTGTATTTTCTTATCCCTTGGTTAAAGTAGATATAACTCATTTGTATAGTATAAGTTTTATGTTGAAAAAAAGACATAATCTTGCTAAGTTTCTTGCCCTTCTTAGCAAGACTAATCGAATGGGCGGAGGTAGGCATGTATTTATATATGTAACCTATTACTATGTAGTATATAGGATGTGATTTGGTCGGCCGCCTGTGTTCGTGCTGGGGGCTCGGTTGGTGATCATTGAACCTTGTTCCTGGTCCCTGGCCGGGTCTCCGGTATTTTATTTAGTTCATGTACATTTATTATATATTATATTTTTATAAGATTACATTTTGACTTGTGAAACGTGTATTGTGTATACCTACTTTGCAAAATAAACTATTTGAATTTGACATTTTATAGTAAGTATAAGTATAAGTTTTAGGTAACAGAAATGATAACAAAAGACATGATCTTGCTAAGTTTTTTACCCTTCTTTTCAGCAAGACCATGGACGAACAAATACCGTCCATGGTAAAACTAATCAAATGGGCGTAGTTAGGCATGTATTTGTATATGTAACGTATTAGTGTGTAGTATATAATTATATTATATAACATAATAATATCGTTCCCGTGCTTCAACTATTTTTCGCCCGTTGAGCTGGTTTTACACTTGCGAGAAAATAAATTGGACCAATTATTTCTGTACAAAAAATTGTTTTTACAAAAAGTGGAAACTAATAAATACTTTCAGAACCATATACTCGTATTATGAACCATATTTTTGAAGATCCGTACTGTCATTTTATTTACCTAGTTTTTCCAGCTCTTTATTTTTAGGGTTCCCCAAACGGTCGTCGACAGAATGAGTTGCAGATCTATACAGGGTGTAAATGCAAAACCAAGAATCCCTTTAGGGTATGAAAGTATACACGATACTGATACGATTACGATAAAAAAAGTGTACCTTGAATTTTGACCAAAAATTCAAGGTACACTCGTATCAATGCAGTTCATTCACCCCGTAGTGCGGTTACAACCAATCACATTGAGTAATTATGTTCTGTGCTACTGACGCTATCAGAGGTCAACGACCAGCGAGAGTGTCCACCAGATTAGAGTATTTCAAGTTTAACAAATCGTGTTATTATGTGGTACTGCTACATGAAACAAATTGCCGCTATTTTTTTTAACACTGTATGATTCATACTAACATACCATAGAAGGATTCTTGCCTTTGCTTTTACACCCTGTATTTGATCAAATTTATATTTTTGTTCATATTGTTGACACAAAACCGAATATTGAATTAGAAATTCAATTTAATTATTTTTGAGGGGAAAAATATTTTTAATTTTTTTCTGTCTTTCTCCAGAACTGATGAAATACGGTTGTTAATTTAAAACATGTAAATAAAACAAATTAAATGTATATCGTATTTACTTATTAATGAATTATTTGTACCGAGGAGATTGTCAGAGTCGGTCAGTACAATATGTTTTACTGTTATTAATTTGCTGCGTTTGAAGCTTTGTTGTAATGGAACGTAACAAGACATGGTATCAGTAGTAAAGTCTCTCATCTCTCCCCCCAGGTGGTCATAGAGCAGGAGGAGCCGATGGAGGAGGAGGAGATGGTGGACGAGACGGAGGGGGAGGTGGAGTACCTCGAGGTGGAGACCCTGGAGGACGTCGAGTACGTGGAGGAGATCGACGAGGTCGAGTACAAGCCCGTGCTGCCCATAGAGTAGCTCCCCACAGAGTAGCACGCCCCGGAAGGACTCCGGTACACTTGTTGTTTGTGTCAACATCCTAGTTTATATTGTACTGGATGTAAACGGACAGGTATCTAACTGAAGGTTATCTAGTGAGCATATTGTTTCCTAAAAAAGCATACCTGCGAGAATAATATTTTCACGTTTTCTTCCTCATTTTGAAACCCTACTGTGAATGTTGCATGAGCAGGTCTAATATTTCTTTTTTCATTTTCATTTTCTTAGGTAAAGTTGTTCGGTATGTCATGGTCACGTCATAGTATATACAGTGTGTCCCTCGTACAAGTGCACATCCGAATATCTTTGTATGGGACGCGAGCGCAGTGCCTTTGGTTAACCCACAGAACATTTAAATCAAATAGAAAGGCTAAGTGGGCGTGTCACACTCGCCACAACTACTGTTGAACACCAATACTTAGACCGAAACACGCGATCGCTGCCCATAGTCGCACGCGAACCGTGACTCTGTGAACAGCTCTGCCTAATCTAAAGAGAAATGCCGTCTTGTGCAATAATTACTTGCAGAATCACGAATAAGAAAGCAAACCGGAAAAATTGAGATATTTCCTTTCACCTGTGATTATAAAAACTTTGTATAATTTTAGATAAATAACTAATTTACTCATGGTGACAACAAAAATATACATTACCGGCAATGTACGCTCACAATTTTGGCTAAGATGTAGTAAACAAGTAATGTATGCTCTCCCTACTTGTCAAACTTGCTCGCTAGTGTTGTGCCGTATCGTGGTGTCACACAATCGATAGACGTTTTTTATTCCTTGAGCGATATTCTTAAATTAAGATTTAAGATAAAACTTTTATAACATTCGAGAAACCGTTGTCAGTTACCCCAAAATCGACCGGATAACTGTACAAGCAAGGAGAAAAGTTTTTATATAAAGTGTATGAGAAAATATTTAAAAGTCAATAAGTGTGCGTTTATTTCCTCTACGGTGTAATTCTTGGCTATGCAAAAATACATATTTTTCATAATACAGGAGATATTTGTACAGTCGAGAACAAAAGTATTCGTGTGAAATTTATGAAAAAAAAAATGAAAAGTGTTAAAGCGTGTTTTAATTACTCTACAATGTAATTCTAAGCTACGTATATGTATGTTTGAAAACATTTTTCAAAATATATAGGGTAAAATGTACAGTCGAGGTCAAAAGCTTTGGGATAAAATATTTAAAAATGTATGAATGTGTGATTATTTAATCTATAGGGTAATTCTAAGCTATGCACATGTCCAATTGATTATTTATCAAGATATAGGGAATCTGTATAGTCGAGGAAAAAAGTTTTTGCTAAAATATTTAAAAGTATATAAATGTGTGTTTAATTATCCAATAGGGTAATTCTAAGCTATGCATGCATATCTTGAATATATATTTACAGTAGTTACAATATGAGAGTTGGTATAACATACTAAAGGTTTTTACAAAATATATAGAAAAAAAGAGCTTGGAATTACACTGAAGAGTAAATAAACACACTTCCTTGACTGTGCAGATGCCCCTTATATGTTGATAAATAAGTATTTAATCATATGCATAGCTTAGAATTACCATACAGAGTAAATAAACAGACACTTATACACTTTTTAGACATACATATGCATAGCTTAGAATTACGTTGTAGAGTAAATAAAATACACTTTTACACTTTCAAATGTTTTTTCATACATTTCACCCGAAAACTTTTGTTCTCGACTGTACAAATATATCATATATATTGAAAAATAAGTATTTATACTTATGCATAGCTTAGAATTACACCGTAGAGTAAATAAACACACACTTGTACGGTTTTTAATATTTTCTCATACATTTTATATGAAAACTTTTTTCCTTGATTGTACAGTTACCCGGTCGATTTTGGAGTAACTGATAACGGTTTCTCGAATGTTATTATAACACCTATTTTATGTCACCTAACACAACTGTATTGGTGGTATGGACCAAAACGCCCATTCTCCTTTGAAATGGGATTTTCCATAAGTGTTTATGAAAAATCCAATTATTTTGAAGCTACCACAATATAATTTAAAATACGTTAAATCTTAATATATTCGTCGGTGAAACGCGGGTGTACCGAGTGTGGACTGTAACTTGCATTTCACAGTTCACACTCGGAATACCTCTGATACCCCCTCGGGGATTCATGTCGTGACCATATAATATCATTATTACTGATCACTTACAAAGTTTTAAGTATGAATTTGGCAATATCAATGAAATCACCTTATATACACCTAATACACGTTAAAACAATTTTAATAAAATATGTAAAACAGGATAATAAAAATAGAAAAAAAAACAACACACAAATTGTCTCAGAGCAAATTGGTTTCTCGATTGATTATAAAAAAAGTTAGTCGACGTTTTACGTTAAGAAAATACATCTGTTCCCATCCCTAGCAATAAATACATCTGTTCCCATCCCTAGCAATAAATACATCTGTTCCCATCCCTAGCAATAAATACATCTGTTCCCATCCCTAGCAATAAATACATCTGTTCCCATCCCTAGCAATAAATCATCACGTCATATAATCAGACTGTGTTTAATATTAAGTTCGCAATACCGCTCCGGTCAAGTTATTAACCACCTAAAGCCGGTAGGTTTATAATGGTCACATGGTATCAAAACTAAAACTTCGTAAATGAAATAGTTTGTTTGAAAAATACACCGTTTTACACAGAGTATACGGTAGTTTTTTCATTTGATAAGTTTTCGATATAAGTCATTTGTTGTGCGTAGAAAGAACAACCATTTGGATTAAAGTTTTGGTAGTATTTCAATTACGACAAGGTGTGTGCCTGTGGGTGTGAGGCGACAAAGGTGCTGGTACGCATACAGCTCCAAGGCCTTTCTAACTATTTAAATGTTCTGAGGGTTAACCGCTCGTAGAAAATATTGTATTTATGATAGAATGTTGTATTTTTTTTTTTAGAAAGCTAATGTTATAGGCAATGATAAATAGGAATAAAAGTATAGTGAAACGGGGACATTATTTTGAAAAAATTGACCATTACTGAAAAACCCTGTCCACGTTCATACTAATTGTGATAAGTTGAATGACAAATATAACTGAAGTCGAACGATTGTTGGTACAGTTTTGATGTAAAGTGAACTTTTGTTTTTATATATTTACAGTACATACACCGAACATTATGCACTCACATTATGTAAAATCTGATCATATTCAGATACAAATAAGAAAAGAGATGAACAATAATGAATTAATGTAATTTATGTTATGACAGATTTCAATTTATATTCAAAATCAGATGTCAAAGTTGAAAAAGAGGTCAATTAGCATTTCTCTATTCAGTAATAAATAATGTACAGTCCCTTTCAATAGAATCCGCCAATAATGTAAACAAGATAATTATTTGACAGTTCTCTATGATTATGGTGTTGTACCCAAAGATTTGGTTGTACCTATACTGATGTTAAAGTGGTATTTTGGTGTGGTATTTTTTGAGTTTCTAAATAATGCTTCATGGTATCTCTTACAACATACTGAGACACCTCCATAATTTCTGAAGTAATTTTATATAACTCCATTTTGGATGGGTATGTAAGAGAGGATTTACCACCTTGTTTCTTGAGAAAGAGATCCAATCGTAAGCAAAAACAAAGTCCGTGATTTCGCGCAGAAGTCGTCGTTCCAAGAATAAATCCAAGCAAATCGCAAAGAAAATGTCCAAAAACCAAAATACAAAAAGCAAAGTCGTCGATAATTAGAGGAAACAGAAAAACGCACAGAACTCTGAACAATACCCACCAATGAATAAAAAATCTAAGGAAATGAAATAATTGCCAAACCCGCTCTCTAAATCAGCTGTTTGCGGCCATTACAAATTTTCATTTTGTTGGTACAAAAGCGGTGTTTGTGAGAGGTTTGTGAAGTCACAACACTAACTTTCCAAAGACAAAAAAGACTTCGATGATAAAAAAGTAATATGACAGTTTTACAAACTATTGAAATTTTCGTCGTCCGATTATTTTTAATGAAAATAACTATCATAAAGAAGTTATTTGGTGTCGAAATGATTTTAAGAACAATGTATGGTTCCTTGAAATGTGAATATGATCAGGATTGATATTCAAATGTAAGTAATTACGCAGTAATCGTGTTTAAATTGGTTTGTTTACATTTTTGGCGGATTCTATTGAAAGGGACTGTACTTAACCTTATCAATCAATTGCAACATGATAGAAATGTCCTAATATTACTTGTCCAATTAACACTTGTACTCATTTGAACTCCTCCCGGCTCTCAGTTAAGGCGATATGCGAAAAAAATACGGGTGTTTTTTTTTCTGTGTATTTCATGACATGTGACATGTTTATGTTTTTAAAATATTTGCACGCTGACTTATTATTAGCTGAATGAGGCGATTTCTGTGCAAACCTTTGTTTCATCCTACGTATGACCCTATTCTATGCAAATAAACGATTTATGGTTTATATATGTATGGAGCAGACATACGATTACAGCTCTTTTGTTTTGATATAGGATTAATTAGATTTTATTACCCTTTAAAAACCTAAATCTTTCTTATCCTATTTGGAATGTGTATTTTAGTGAAGAGAAGCATTTGCGCTTCTATGAAACATAATATTTGTAAATAAATCCGTGTTAGTTAATTAAGTTATTTAAGGGAAATTAAATAATTACAAGTTGTAATTCATAATAATTTTATTTCATCGAAAATCGTCCACCGGTTTGTAACTCGTCAAGGTTTACCTTTACCTACCTGTAGTATAACATCCAGTACTAGTGATCGAAACTCGACAATACATCACAGTTGAGGCCGGTACAGAAGCTCCGCGCAACTGCGACATCACTTTCTGTAGTGTACTGGCGGTGATGACTTACAGTCCATACAATATATAGCTTGAGCCCTGTGACAGCTGTCAGCGCTATACATATTTGAGCACGAAAAAGAGAGATAGAAATACAAATTGTATAGCGCTGTTCCGCTGTCACAGCTATATTTTACGGACTGTAAGTTGTACTAACCAACCGAAAGGTGCAGGGAAAGAACAGGGGATTTATTATTTAGAGAAAAACTCATTATGAAGTTCTACAGTACGAGCATCTTTTTAGAATAGAATACAATAAGTTTATTTACCAAAAAGAAAATTACATTAGATTTTGAACTTAACAGTGGTCCCCAAAACTAGATCGAGCCTGAACCGCGGGGGCCTAATAGAACTACATTTGTAATCGTATTGATTAGAGATCAGTTTAACAGATTGTTATGATTACAGTGATTTAATGTATATGTAGAAAATATGATAGTGTCTGACGGTGTGAAAGAGTGTGTATGTATGTTTTGAACAAAGATTTGGTGACATAATGATTTATAAAGTGATATATAGTATGATATAATAGATAAAAATATATATTTATATTTTAACGTTTTATATTACTATGTTTCTTGTAAGATAGAATATGTTTATATATATCACAGCTTAACAGTTGATAGGGTTATATTGTCATACTATGTAGGCTTTTTAAGAATATCTTCTGTAGCTTCGTAGGACAATGTTTTAAGCCATGTTTGGATGGTAGTGTTTGCTTCTCTTAAAGAAGAATTTTTAATATCGCAGAGTTTTACTACTTTGTTGTAGATAAAACGGAACAAATATTTTGAAAAATGTTGTGCAAAAGTGGTTGTTACTAAAATAGAAGGGTATGAAATATTCTTTTTTTCAGTAAAATGATGGATAATCTGGAGACGATATAATTTTGAGTTGCCAATGAAGCTTTTAACAGGAAGATCTGTCGTACGGTCAAAAGGCCTGCCTCTGTACAGTGTTTCGTAGGATACCGAAAAGGTCTCTTGTGCATGACTTTAAGAAGGGACCGTTGTGCTCTTTAGCTTAAAATTGATTCGCAAAGAGCAGTGTATACTAGATTAAGCACTCTTTTATCCGCTGAGTTACGAACAAGTTTCATGACGTACCTATATTAGCTTCCGTACTTTTTTTGCAGTAGTTGCCACATGCGTTTTGAAGGAAAGGGTCTGGTCAACAGTAACACCGAGATACATAACAGAGTCAGCACGGTCTAGTGTCTCGCATGAGCATGTCAAAGGATTATTACGCGCAGAGTGGATTTTAATGCGAGTACGTTCTTTGGGCTGGGACGCACGTGTCTTGTAAAAGCATAGGTACTTTGTTTTTTTAGCGTTAAGAGAAAGAAGGTTAGTGTCAAGCCATTTACCGATAATGGACATACCATGCTCCGCACCCTCAAGCACTGTCTTCCATGAATTACATGGAAAAGTGCAACAGTATCATCGGCGTAGCAGAGTAGTTTTAAAGAGAATGTTTCATTTTTGTTATCCATTCTTTAGTTTCTTAACTACAAATTACGTCTTCCCGGTTGTTTCACATTTGGGCCAATCGACAAATGTACTCTAGTTGACATCTCATTGTATTTGTGATTGGAAACGAGACTACGATAAACAACAAATATGGGATATTCCTTGTTCTTTCACTGCACCCTTCAACTATTATAGGTACCTACATACAATAATACTAATAGAAGCTTCTCAGCTGCTATTTAAATGACTAGTTTTAAACAAGGTCACTTCATCTAAATAAATCACACTTTCATTATTATAATTTTGGTAGTTCCGTGCTAATATTGTTGAAATCCCTAGCGGTAGTATGTCCGGTCGAGTACCGTCCCTCGTTCCGTGCAGCTGTCTCGCTCGCACGCGGGGCGGGTGCGGGTGCGGGGCGACTGCGCGTGATGACAGCGACGCGTCTCACCCGCGACACACCCACGCCCCGCCACACGCTCGCCTCACCGCCGAGCACCGCGTGCGTGTAGTCATACCGGGCCGTGCCTCTGTGAACGTGCGGCTAAATGTCACTAATGTTAATTAACGGTGAGGGGGGCAATACCGAGTCTATCGCAATAGCCTTCTCGACCGTAATAGTTATGCGCAACTTCGACACGTAAGAGGGCGTATATTAATTACTTGAGACGATTTTGGCGATTTTCGACCCCCCCCCCCCCCCCCAATCTCACGTCATCACGTGAGATTTTTCAAATTACGTATTTTTTGCGTAAATTGCGTTGGATTTATTAAAAATACCGGCAAAGTGCGACTCGGACTCGCACACAAATGGTTTCGTGCAACCACACAATACGGCTACGGAAACCTAAAAACATGGTAAATAATTCCACTTGCAGTTATGGCAAACCAACTTAACTTGACACTTACTCTATAAAACTCCATGTATTTAAAGGGTCTAATTAAGATGGACAATTATAACTTCCTAAATATTTAAATATTTGCCGATTTTATCCTGTGTGCACCTACCTGTAAACGAAATTTCAAGTTTCTAAGTTAACTGGAAGTCCCCTGTAGGTTTTGATTCCCTTGCGACTGTCAACAATTTATATGAACTTGATTATGTAAAGAGCAATAACTTTTTTTCACGTGTTTTTTTTATAGCCGTAGACTTCTCTAGGAGGTATCAATTTCAACTTGATATAGTGGAAAATATGTTTTCCTTAATTTAACCCAGTTTTCTTGCAATTTTACACTCTTCTTGGGGGAAAGATGTCAGATTTGGCTCGACCCCCTCCCCCCCTAAACGCCTCACGTAATTAATGTACGCCCCCACTTGCCCAGACGAAGGCAGTCTGAAACTGGTCGGCTATCCCAATGATAGTATTTATAGATTGGAGCCGTTTGACGGTATGTGATACACGTATTTACCTCATGATGTAGAGGCTACGTCGTGGCAGGAAGGCGTTCAGAGCGAGCTGCGGGCGCGCGGTGTGCACCAGCTGCATCACCGCTGCCGACAGCAGGCTGATACCCGCAATCACGTTGCCGCAGAACTGGAAATACATTCACTGTGGGCCTCATTACAACTGTTATAGCTTCCTTTTGGGTAGAGTATAAATTGATTGAACCTGTTGCTCCCATCCCCATGAAATTATGTACCGTGCGGTCCAAATCAGAGTATCATCGCTAAATTATGTACCGTGCGGTCCAAATCAGAGTATCATCGCTAAATTATGTACCGTGCGGTCCAAATCAGAGTATCATCGCTAAATTATGTACCGTGCGGTCCAAATCAGAGTATCATCGCTAAATTATGTACCGTGCGGTCCAAATCAGAGTATCATCGCTAAATTATGTACCGTGCGGTCCAAATCAGAGTATCATCGCTAAATTATGTACCGTGCGGTCCAAATCAGAGTATCATCGCTAAATTATGTACCGTGCGGTCCAAATCAGAGTATCATCGCTAAATTATGTACCGTGCGGTCCAAATCAGAGTATCATCGCTAAATTATGTACCGTGCGGTCCAAATCAGAGTATCATCGCTAAAATCGATTACACATAATGAATGGTAGGCAATTGTACCTACTAAACATTTTTTCCTTCATTCAAAATTAATCTCGACTTCCTGATGTCTTTTGACTGGTCCAAATCATAGGGTACGGTCATCAGATCACAATTAACAACTATTTTCCACTATAAACACCCACGATTCGGTCATGACCCTCAACAAACGTCAAAAATCATGGGGAAAAACCGGTCAAGTGCGAGTCGGACTCGCGCACGAAGGGTTCCGTACCATTATCTATAATAATACAGATCGCGCCAAACTTCTAGTCCGCTCGGAAGATGCTCTTCCCAATAACAGCCCATACATTTTGTTCCTGCTGATGCGAATCGCCCCGTGTTTAGAGGGGACAAAAAGTTTGGCGCGATCTGTACTCGTTAACTTGTAAAGCCTACTTAGCTGTGATAGTTTTCTTTTTAATTTCGTTACGTCTCCAAATACAACCGTTTCGCCGGCAGGGGGGGGGGACACTTGACTCTAACAAAAATTAACACTTTTAGGTTTAATATTTCGCAAACGGAACCCTGGACCGAAAAATGATCTTCTCACACCCCTAATATTTTTAAATTACCTATCCAACGAAACCCCACACTAGGGGATAGACGAGAAAAAAATAATCATCCCCACTTTACGTGTAAGGGAGGTACCCTAAAAAAAAATATTTTCCAAATTTTTACTTTACCACTTTATCGGCGTGATAAATAGGTATACAGCTTTCTAGTACTAATAGTCTCTAAGCTAAGCCGCGGACAGACAGACGGACATGGCGAAACTATAAGGGTTCCTTGCTGTTGACTACGGAACCCTAAAAATTGTCTGTCAAACGTGATTGCGCAGCTAACTTCAGGCCACTATAAACCACCATGGTATGTACTATGGTGGTTGGTGGTGGTTAGACATTTCAATAGTCGGTCGCAAGGAGTAATATGGAGTAATAATATTTTATTTCTAGAACATTATGTCTTTACATAAAGGGCTGTGATAACCCTAGTAAGTTTATACAAACCTGTAACAGGGTTACCACGCTCTTCCGCCAGTGGTTTTAAAGATACAGAAAAAAACTAAAATAAAATAAAGATAATACAGATTAATTATATAATGCTTAGTGTACAAGGGTGTGAGGGTGTATATGTGTGTGTGGATGCGTGTGTGAAGTGTATGTGTTAAAATCACAAATAGTAAACGAAAAATAGTGTTGATTTTGGTTTTACGCTGTGCTTATGGTTTAGTATACTTATTTTATTTTGGAACTTCTAGAAGAGATTCAGTTTCGTCATAAGTGAGAGTGAGAAGCCAACTTCGAATTTCTGATTTACATTTGTAAAATGGTAACGGATAAATATTTAGTGATTTATTAGCCCTATTGTAGAGGCGGGAGCTTAAGACCGCATAATGCCGTGCAGCTAATTGAGTCCTGTGCGGTATACCTTTGCACACTAGATCCCTTCTCCTTCTAGCTTCGACGATAGAAGGTTCATATTTAAGGGAGGAGTGTTTCCGCAGAGTGGTAGCAAGGACAAATAGCTTTCTCACAGATAAAACCTCACAGTCTCTGTATAGATCATCGGTACTGTACCAGTAAGGCTTGTTGGTCATTGTCTTTAGTCCGCATGGTTTTATTAGGTCTATTCTGTTTAATTACATAACCAACGTACGCACAATAGCTGAGTGTGTTTATTCTGTTGAATCTGATGACCACACTCATAAGCGACCTTACTAAACGAAACGACAGATGGACATAAGCTAGCCAGCTCCAACATTGACTAGGCGGCGCCGGCGCTTACTGCTCACATTACAGATTGACATAAGCTAGCCAGCTCTAACATTGACTAAGCGGCGCCGGCGCTTACTGCTCACATTACAGATTGAACATTATATTTTGTCGAGGAAGATCTGGACTTCACAGACCAGGATTAAAAACCGGGTTAAGTGCGAGTCAGACTCGCGTACCTAGGTTTCCGTAATTCGATAGTTTTGGGAACAGAAAATGTAATTTTATCATTTTGTTTTCGTGAATTTCTCAACCGCTATTTTAGTTCGTTGTATTTTTCTTGTACGTAAGTACATATTACCATGATTTTTTTTATATTTTTCGGTCCACCAGTTTTGGAGATAATGGGGGGGGGGGTTATACGGTTTGGACCTCGTAGTAGTCCACGTCTCGAATCACGAATAATTAAAATGGACCTATTCGATGGAATATCACTGATTTTCAATGATGATTAATCTATAGTAAGCTTCTGGCCCATGCGGGAGGTTAAACATTCGAGAAATTAAGAGAAACTTTTAGGATAAGAAACAGAGTCAGTGCGAAGGAAAGGTGATGCCGCATGCCGGCCGGGTACAACAGACAGGTGATGCCGCATGCCCGCCGGGTACAACAGACAGGTGATGCCGCATGCCGGCCGGGTACAACAGAAAGGTGATGCCGCATGCCGGCCGGGTACAACAGACAGGTGATCCCGCATGCCGGCCTTGTACAACAGAAAGGTGATCCCGCATGCCGGCCGGGGACAACAGACAGGTGATGCCGCATGCCGGCCGGGTACAACAGACAGGTGATGCCGCATGCCGGCCTTGTACAACAGAAAGGTGATGCCGCATGCCGGCCGGGTACAACAGACAGGTGATCCCGCATGCCGGCCTTGTACAACAGAAAGGTGATGCCGCATGCCGGCCGGGTACAACAGACAGGTGATCCCGCATGCCGGCCTTGTACAACAGAAAGGTGATGCCGCATGCCGGCCGGGTACAACAGACAGGTGATCCCGCATGCCGGCCTTGTACAACAGAAAGGTGATGCCGCATGCCGGCCGGGGACAACAGACAGGTGATCCCGCATGCCGGCCTTGTACAACAGAAAGGTGATGCCGCATGCCGGCCGGGTACAACAGACAGGTGATCCCGCATGCCGGCCTTGTACAACAGAAAGGTGATGCCGCATGCCGGCCGGGTACAACAGACAGGTGATCCCGCATGCCGGCCTTGTACAACAGAAAGGTGATCCCGCATGCCGGCCGGGGACAACAGACAGGTGATGCCGCATGCCGGCCGGGTACAACAGACAGGTGATGCCGCATGCCGGCCTTGTACAACAGAAAGGTGATGCCGCATGCCGGCCGGGTACAACAGACAGGTGATCCCGCATGCCGGCCTTGTACAACAGAAAGGTGATGCCGCATGCCGGCCGGGTACAACAGACAGGTGATCCCGCATGCCGGCCTTGTACAACAGAAAGGTGATGCCGCATGCCGGCCGGGGACAACAGACAGGTGATCCCGCATGCCGGCCTTGTACAACAGAAAGGTGATGCCGCATGCCGGCCGGGTACAACAGACAGGTGATCCCGCATGCCGGCCTTGTACAACAGAAAGGTGATGCCGCATGCCGGCCGGGTACAACAGACAGGTGATCCCGCATGCCGGCCTTGTACAACAGAAAGGTGATCCCGCATGCCGGCCGGGGACAACAGACAGGTGATGCCGCATGCCGGCCGGGTACAACAGACAGGTGATGCCGCATGCCGGCCTTGTACAACAGAAAGGTGATGCCGCATGCCGGCCGGGTACAACAGACAGGTGATCCCGCATGCCGGCCTTGTACAACAGAAAGGTGATGCCGCATGCCGGCCGGGTACAACAGACAGGTGATCCCGCATGCCGGCCTTGTACAACAGAAAGGTGATGCCGCATGCCGGCCGGGGACAACAGACAGGTGATCCCGCATGCCGGCCTTGTACAACAGAAAGGTGATGCCGCATGCCGGCCGGGTACAACAGACAGGTGATCCCGCATGCCGGCCGGGTACAACAGACAGGTGATGCCGCATGCCGGCCGGGTACAACAGACAGGTGATCCCGCATGCCGGCCGGGTACAACAGACAGGTGATGCCGCATGCCGGCCGGGTACAACAGACAGGTGATCCCGCATGCCGGCCGGGTACAACAGACAGGTGATGCCGCATGCCGGCCGGGTACAACAGACAGGTGATCCCGCATGCCGGCCTTGTACAACAGAAAGGTGATCCCGCATGCCGGCCGGGGACAACAGACAGGTGATGCCGCATGCCGGCCGGGTACAACAGACAGGTGATGCCGCATGCCGGCCGGGTACAACAGACAGGGAAAGGTTTGTCACTGAAGCAAACGATGTGAGTACCTAATATTGTTCTCATCACACAGAAGCACTCGAGTCGAGTCATGGGATGGCTATATGGGAGGCCATTTAGGGACACAAAGTCCCGAACCTGATTGTTTACTCACAAGAAATGTACGATATACAGCATACATATATGCACGTAGACTGTTAGAGACGTCGCATCATAACTGACAGAAAGACTGATCAACATAGATCCTAGGCAAACGATATTTTGCATAATGTAATTTGTAACAACACTTGTGTCACGCCGCAGACGCAATTATGAAATAAGAATGCATACTAGGTCGAGTTTTAAATAGAAAGGGAAAGTGACGATGCTTGAAAATGCTAGTATTATTATTACCTAGTTGTTGCCGAATCTGCCGAAGTCGCTGAAACCGCCGATGCCGCCAAAACCGCCATAGTCGCTCTTTTATTATTTCAAATGTAGACTAAGACCCAAGAAATTGTTTGATGAGGTAGCATTTGAATGTACCAGGCATGTATGGAGTTGGTTTTCTTATAAAGAAATTCTACAAGAAACACATACAAGGCTTTATAGGAATATCAGATAGAATAGCCAAACTTAACATACAACTACCCGGATTCGAACCAATCTCCAATATACAAATATATGCTCCTACAGAAGGGGCCACAGAGGAAAAAAAAGACTTATTCTATGAACAATTACAAACAACACTAGAAATGTCCCACAAATCAATATTCTTGATTGGTGACTTCAACAGCCAAATAGGAGAAAAACGAGTAAACGAAGACAATATACTGGGACTATACAGTACAGGAAAAAGAAATAATAATGGACAAAGACTAGTAGGCTTAGCACAAAGAAACGACAAGAAAATAATGAATAGTTATGTGAAAAAGTCAAAAAACAAAAAATTGACATGGATGTCACCCAACAGAGAAGTAAAAAACGAAATAGACTTCATACTAACAAATAAACCTCAATACATTTCTGACGTCGACACTGCAAATCAACTTAACTTCAATACAAATCACCGAATTGTAAGAGGCAAAATCTACATGAAAAAGCCAAGAAATTGAAGAAAACACATCAAAACGAACACTACTAAAATAGTACTGCAACACTACCAGAGGAACTTTTGTTTGACACCTTTAAAAGAAAAGCTAGCTTCAGAAGTGAATCACCAAAAGGACATACAACAAAAACATGATTTATTAGTAGAAACGCTGAATGAAATAACAAAAAAGGTAAACTGCGTAACAAGTCAAAAGGATAAAATAGGTACAGAAGAAAGAGAGTTGATGAAATGCAGGAAAGTATTATTGGAAAGAAATAGAAAAGAAATAGCAAACATATATAAACAGATAACACTTGAGATTAGAAAACACAAAAAAGAAACCAGAAAGAATGTAATTCAGCATCACATAGAAAAAACAGGAGGAATAAATAAAGCTCTCAAGCAACTCAAAGAAAACACGCCATGTATACCAAGTATGAAAAGTAGGGAGACGAAAAAGACAACCAACAGAACACATATTACAGAAATAGCGACACAGTTCTATAGAAACCTATACAAAGATACGGAAAATAATGACAAATATCAGGAACTTTTAATGGAGGAAGAAACAACTCCAGTCATACTAGCAAGCGAAGTCCAAAAAGCAATTCTGTCGCAAAAAAATTGCAAAGCACCAGGCGATGACCAAAATATCAAATGAAATCATTAAAGGAAGTTTAAAGTATATAGTCAACTTCATCACAAACTTATTTAATGAAATCTTGGAAAAGGAGAAATTACCAGAACAATAGTCAAAATCTAGAATTGTTTTACTACACAAGAAAGGCGACAAAAATGAAATATGTAACTACAGACCAATAAGTTTAATACCTAACTTATACAAAATCTTTTCCAAGGTGATCCTTAACAGAATTCGCAACAAGCTAGAAGAGAATCAACCAAAAGAACAGGCTGGATTTAGAAGTGACTACTCTACTTTGGACCATATACACCCCATAAGACGAGAGATGCAGAAATTTAACGAATATGGCAATGTGTATTATTTGGCGTTTATTGATTATAACAAGGCATTCGACTCTATAAAACATAATAAATATATATGGGAAGCTTTGAAAAACCAAGTTGTTCCAATAAAGTATATAAGGATTATTAGAGAAATATATAAAAACGCCACAGCTAAGATACAAACAGAAAAAATTGGAGAAGAATTTGAAATTGAAAAAGGAGTTAGACAGGGAGACCCACTATCACCCAAGCTGTTCTCAGCGGTGCTGGAATATATATTTAGAAAGCTGAACTGGGACACTTATGGAATAAACATAAATAGAGAAAGATTACATCGTTTGAGATTCGCAGATGATCTGATCACCTTAAAAGAAACACCAGAAAATCTACAAACTAAGATACAATGGCTAGCAGACGCGAGTGAAGAAGTGGGCCTGTTAATGAATACAAACAAAAAAAAATTAATGACAAATGGGTTACAGAGTATGATCAAGGTAATGCACTATAGAATATGTGAAGCAGTATATGTATAAAATTATTTGATCAAAAAATCAAATCATTTTACCAGAAGACCAGATGCAGAAAGAAATAGAAACAAGAATAAATAACTCATCGAGAAGATATTGGTTGCTCAAAGAAATAATGAAAAATCCTCAGTTTTCAATAAAAGACAAAAACTAAATGTTTAACACTTGTATATTGCCATGTATGTTATACGGCTGCCAGACATGGGCATTAACAGACAAGCAAAGACAAGCTGTACGAGTATGTCAGAACAGGATGGAGAGGAGAAAATTAAACTGACCGATATAAGGGTGGGAACTGGTGTGGCAGATGTGACATACACAGTGAAGAGATTGAAATGGAATTGGACAGGACACACAATACGAAGTAAGAAAAATAAATGGGCCAAAGACGTCACTGTGTGGTACCCTCGGGATGGAAAAAGAAATCGAGGAAGACAAAGGAAAAGCAGCTGCAGAAACAACATGGAGAAGGACAGCCATGGACAAACAGCATTGGAAAACTCTAGGGGAGGCCTTTGTCAAAGGGCAATCAGATTAAGATAAATAAAATAAGTTAATGTTATTAGTATATATGTATATTCTGAATGAAGGCTTATATTATTATTATTATATTATATTATTATATAGGGTGAGATTTGGTCGGCCGCCTTAATTCGTGCTGGGGGCTCGGTTGGTGATCATGGAACCTTGTTCCTGGTCCCTGGCCGGGTCTCCGGTATGGGTTCAGGCGGGTGGTTCGATTTCACCTTGTTTAATTATAGACTATCACTATCACTTTAATCGTATATGCAGGGTGCTTGGTAATTCCACCTATTCCTTTAAAGGGGTTATACTAGGGATCATTTCCAACAAATAATGCCTATCAACTAAGGGTCCAAAATATTTTTTTTTTTTTTCAAGTAAAACACGTCGATATTTCAAAAATTACAAAATAAAAAAGGTTTTCTTTCCACTTAAGACCTTTTAATTCTGAGACTATGGGAATTCAGGGCATGTATTTTTTTATAAATGATCACTCATCTCTCATTGATCAGATATATACTAAATAAGTGCTGAGAGAGGAATAGTTATTTTTAAATTATTTATTTTTTGTTATTAGTCTGAAAGTTTGAAAAATAATATAAAAACCTTCGTAACTCGGAGACCATTCATTTTCGACACCTAGTTGATAGGACTTAACTCGTTGGAAATAATCTCTAGTATAACCCCTTTCAAGGAACAGGTTGAATTACCAAGCACCCTGTATATTGCTACATACATTAAATAAACCTTTAGTTCATGTACATTTATTATTTTTCAATGCAAGTGCTCGTAAAGGTCTACTTTTTATGCATCAAAACCGAACAGAAAGTCGATTATTTTGCCCTAGGGCTTTTTTATTATTATTTTTTTATTATTTATTTACAATGGTTGGCTAACCTGCAGCCTTTCCTGTGTACCATAGATGTTATACTTTTTTTTCCACTGTTTAACGGCTCTGGATACAGTCCTTTTGAGCCAATCATAATTTAAAGTTCACAAAATTATATTTGTTTTATTTCCTCACACTATGCATTGAAAAACGTAGTATGATACACGGGCGTAAGAGCAATAAATTACTCGGTTACGTTTAATACACTCGCTTTGCTCGTGTTTTAAATCATCCTCGTAATTTGTTCCTTTTCGCCCTTGTAGCATAAACTACTATTATTACATATTTTTTTTTGATTAAATTTGACTCGTAAAAAGTGCATTAAGTATACCTACTTTACAAATCAACTTAAGTATTTAAATTTGAATTTTCTCTCTTTTTTATTGGAATTATTTTGAACAATTTCAACATTTTTCAAATTATTTTTTTCACAGTGTTATGTGGGTAAGTTAATGCTATTTTTGTGCTAAATTCCAAGTTTCCATCTTTACCAATGCTAAAGTTATGAGGCTATGACATAAGGACGCACGGACAACGGAGTCTCACCATAAAGGTTCTTTTTGTACCTTTTATGTACTACGGAACCCTAAATATGATGAAGTTAGCTGTTACCTGCGCAGTATTCCCTCACATCTCTCTTCCTCATTGGAAGCTTTGAGAACTGCAACTCTATCTATCCACATAGTATGAATGTAACCTGACAAAACAAGACAAAATTATCTTACCCTAACAGCATCGACGTGTGGCTTGATATGTCCAGTATTGGCGAGATCCAGCACGTGCTGATGCGGCAGTGGCTCCCCGGAGTCTGACCCTGGTGGGAATGCTACCTCCAGCACTCTCCTCAGTACTGCTGCGTTTGCCGCATTCCAGTTACTGCGCTCTGTCTCTCTGTAGCCGTGGATGGCCTGCATGATAACCACTACATACAATGAGACAAACAGGTATAATGAGAGAAGTTTTGAGCCTCCAATCCTTGCTTACACATATGAATTGAAATTTATAGGGTGTAGGGTAGGTAAGAAATATATATAAATAGGTATTTTGTTTCACTGTGCCCCTATGTCACATTTATTTATCTCAGAAAATTAACCTCCAGAGAGAGCTGAAAACATGTTCAGTGGGTCTACCGCATAATTCTCATTTTCATCAACATCAACTTGAGATTGAAAATTGACGTGCGTGCGACGACGCCCGCCTAACATGTCATCTCTTTTGCATGCGTTGAATTTCGCATGCATTTGCTTGAAGTTGTTACAAATGATATTTACGCGGTAGAGCCCCAGATTAACATTTGTTTCAGGGTATCCCTTGTAGAACATTGTAGAACAAGTGTATTTTCTATGAACTTTTGTTTAGACATTACAGAACGAAATGAGTTTATGAAGGCAAGTATTGAGAAGTTAGCCAGACAAAATAAAACACCACCTAATATACGAGGGTGACACTGAAAGTTTTTAGAATGGGCCACTTGTAAACGATATAATAAAAAGCAAGTTAAAATGTTGAAAATGGAACTCTTTGCTAATATGATTGTGTATGTATTTCATTAATTTGTCATTTGTTTTACGATTTGGCGGCAAATTGAAAATTGTCTGTGTAACGTCAGCATGAACTTAACGCGAGAAAATTTTCGTGCAATTATTTTTTATGACTTTCGATGTCATTTAAGTCAACAAGAAAGTTATGATAGATTTCGATTGGCCTTTCAAGATGAAGCTCCGTCTCGTGCCACTGTTTACAACTCGTTTAATGAGTTTAAACGTGGTCGCACTAATCTCACCGATGATCTGCGTGAGGGATGGCCTTTTACAGAGATGACTGAAGATAACATCAGTGTTGTGCGGTGTATGATAGAGACTGACAAAAGAGTGACCTATCAGCAGATTTGGACAAGCTTAGGCATCGGTATGAGTCAAGTGCACAAAATCCTCCCTGAACATTTAGCGGTCAGGAAGCTTTGTGCTCGGTGGATACCTGATAATTTGACAGAGGCCCAAAAACTCCTTCGTGTTGATTGTTGCCGTGAAATGGTTCAAAGATTTAACGGAGGTAACTCAAATGCTGTGTTCGACATACTAATGGGTGACGAAAGCTGGATTTACTGTTATGATCCTGAAACTAAGAGACAGTCTGCTGTGTGGGTGTTTCCTTTCGAGGAGTCGCCAACTAAAGTGAAGAGAGGTCGAAGCGTGGGAAAAAAGATGGTGGCCTCGTTCTTCGGAAGGACAGGTCATTACGCAATAATTGTTTTAGAGGATCGAAAAACAGTTACTGCAGAGTGGTACACTAAAAATTGTTTGCCACTTGTCTTGGAAAAAGTTCGGGAGAAACGACCTCGCAGTAGGATCCTCTTTCACCACGACAACGCCTCGTCGCACACCGCCAAGCAAACGATCGACTATTTGGCGACATCAGACGTGGAATTACTGGGTCAGCCGCCGTATAGCCCCGACCTCGCACCTTGCAATTTTTAGTAATTCATGAAAATAAAAGAAAAACTTTGAGGAAAACATTTTATGGACGCCGAGAAAGCAGTGGCTGAGTTTGGAAAGGCCGTCGAAGAGACCCCTAAGGACGAGTGGGCAAAGTGCTTTTCTCAGTGGTTCCATCGGATGCAGCGATGTATTGATGTGAATGGACACTATTTTGAAAAGATATAATAAAACTCATAACTTGCTAGTTTGTTCAGTTTTTGATTTTCTAAGAACTTTCAGTGTCGCCCTCGTAACAGTTCCTGACTTCGAATGTAATCATAAATTGTAATAAAGTAGTATTTGGAATCTTATTAAGGGGAAAATTAACAAGAGTCAAATTAATTAAAGTAAATTTGGGTGTCATATGACAGTCTGTAGGCGACCAGAAGTTGAAGAATCTGTCATGGATTATATCGAAAGCAGCAATAGAACTGTACCGAACAGTGGCGAAGATTCATACACTAATACTTCATAATACTCTACTATTGTAAGAGAAGTATTGAGTATAGTCAGGTTCATTTACTTTTAGCGATTCTTCACATAGTGATGGCTTGATAATAGCTAGAATTGTTACAAAAAAATACGTAGGCCTAATAATTACACCGCAGATATTGTACTCACATCATCCCAGTGATCAAACTCGTATCTCATCTTCTTAAGGTAGGGATCCAGTTCCCTCATCAGCTCGACCTCTTCTCCTTCCGAGATGAAATCCGGGATGACGCGCATGTCAGCGAGAACCGACGCACGCGACTCCGGCTCCACATCCGCCGGCCACGACTCCAGCACTTCCACGAGACCACCGCTCGCTATGAGAAAGAGGTGAAAATACAAGTGATCTAACTCTACCTCCGCTCCGTCGCTAAAGTCAAAAGTAAAGAGTTCTGTTCAAGTTTTAGAACCTACCTACATTATCACCAATTTTCGTTTGAACGGCATCATTTCGAAATCTATTCGAAGTTAGGTACGAAAGGGTTTTGTATCTGAAGTTTCGAAGGAAACTAAAAGTTAATAGACGCATTTTCAAATATAAAATATTAGGAAAGTTTATCGCATTTTACAAAAATCGCAGTTTTAAGCGGTGATGGGTGACAGACACCGCGGCAGGGTTGGATTCAGACCCTCGGAAAATTATTGTCTATGGGAATTAAAAATATACTACTTGGCTAAAATTATACTAAGTTTCGTTTTTCGTCGATTTTGTAAGTGAAATTAAAAAAAAATGTACTAAATATATACATAATTTAATAAAATAGCGTATTTGTTAGTGAAATTTTTAAAAAATTTTACTTGAAAATTTTCATAATGCACAGAAATTTACAGGGTATATGTTAAAAAGCAAAACGTCTCAACCAATAAAACAAGTCAGTCGGCCTGAAGATAAAATTATGGTATTTTTACGTAGTATAGTTCCATTACAATACTACATACTACATGTCATGAAAATATGGTACAAATAGTATAATTATACTACGAAATCCAACCCTGCACCGCGATGAAAGTTAGGGTTGCCAAACTTGCCAACATTTTTTTGGAAAAGTGATTAAAAATATAGTACACTTCAAAAAAATATAATAAAAACACCAAAGAAAAGGCTATCATTGTCTCTTTACCTGTCCATACCTTTGCCTGTTCAAGAATGGGACAAATTGATGAAAAAAATATTATAATATTTTATATGATTATGATATGTTGAGTCAGCTATTGGGCAATGCTATTCGGACAGTTTGATGCGGTTTTTGCCTTTGTTATGTTGGTAAAAAATAAATGGAATCATTTTGAGGCACATATACGCGTCACACACAAAACGGATTGCATCCAGAGGCCCGTTCCGATACACGAACATCGTATCAGTCGAATAGTAATCAGTGCGTATACAAAGTGATGTTTTGATTGTTATTAGTTTTTGCAAAAAAAGATTGATTCATCAAACTGAAATATAGTATTTTGTGTACTATATATTTAGTATAATAGTACGCAGAACCGAAATATAGTACTATATACTCCCTCTACGCATATATCATAGTACGGTTGGCAACCCTAGCAGAGAATATAAAGTATTACTACCCCTTGCGGTCCGAAATAGAATTACATTGCTAAAATCAATTACGAAAGTATGAAGTGAATGGCTTATGATCCATTGTAATTCTATTTCGGACCGCAGGGTACGTAAAGAAGAGACAATCAACTCCCCATACGAGTTTATCGTCCCCCAGTGCGAGCGCCGATGGTCCGTTATTTGTGAGTTAACAAACAATGTGAAAGCCAGCTCATGATCCGGACCGCGTTAAAGATACCTCATAAATTTTTTTATACCAAAATAGTCTCTAAGCATACAATTAACATGGTTAATTTTACCAAAAATAAAGGAATTCGGTTGTTTGTGCTGTGTTATCAACTTTGATGACTTGGTATATTTTTATTGATTGACTCCACAAATACATTCATGAATATAAATTCTTCCATTTCATCGTTTACACTTGAAGAGTTCAAAAGAACTTTTCCAAAATTTTCTCTGGGATGATGGAACGAAAATTTTTGACATTCCATTCCGCTCAACGCTCACTTCGTCTTACCTCCATGTTCAGAATAAAATGTATATTTCGGAACGCATCCATCAATGGTCTATATATTTTGTCTATGGACTTGGAGCTGTCAAAAACGAGGGACGTGGAATTTTCTTGGTATAGATCGCGGACGATTTTAATATGTGTTATTAAGGGCTTAACCCAAGGGAAATCGGTGCGGACATCGTAAGAAACAGTATTCGATCAAGGGCTGAAGATATTTTGGCGTGAAGGCCACTTTTGAGTGTATTTCCTGTGTGTGTGAAATAACCTATATCCACGCGGTGTGCGACAAGTGGACTTGTCATTTACCATTTTTTCTGGGTTCGGATGCATCCCGGGGTAGGAGGGTTGTGTTTAGATTCATCGTGGAAGGTGATCTACGTGTCACGGCACCGACACGCCTTGGTCTCCGCAGCGAAGGGTCTTCGTGCGAGGACTACTTGATGAGGTCATCATACAACTGTCTGGTAGGACATTTTATATTAAATATTAGATCATAAGATACTTGTATACTATAAATCTGGGACAGCTATGGGCCCCTGCTCCAGCTGCAAGTATCGCCCTTTAGCATACAATTAGTGGTGTCTGAGCGTGGTTATGGAATCCTCGCACCAGTGACGTCGATGCCCGTCACTAGTCAGTATTACTACTTTTTATATGCTACAATTTCTGGTAGCAACGAGCGTTTATATCAAACAAGTGTTGGTAGCCAGTCCGTGGTTAATCCCAACTTTGGTTTATATACATATAAACAGCGGAACTGGGCGGCCCCAGTGTCATTGAACTGTTAACATAGCTAGGCTATTTACATGTACATGTAGCAATTACAAATTGGATTTGTTTAGTGCTTTGAGTAGATAATTGATTACCGGAGGGTACCACATTGATGTGGTTCAGTAATATCAGTATAAATTGTTAATTTAGTACATATCAAGTGTTCTTGTATTGCAATAACATTATATCATATAACGGTTTATATTATAGATTGGAAATCAACTTGTTAGCTAATATACGGTTATCTTGGCTTGAATTTATGTACTTACAAGCATGTATACAGTTGCATAGTGGAATGTGCATTCGGGTTTGTGTGTATTGTATACACCAAATATAATTTAAATTTGGTAATATAGAATTAGGTAGGAACCTATTTGTTTGTTTAGTATTGACGGACAGTACATACATTGGTAATTGGGAATTAATTTTGCTAATTAAATTCTATTTATAGGTAGGGTACCTATTGAGCAGTGCTTCTGTATTTTGTGCCGTGTCAGGGTGTTTGCTAAATAGTTTTTATTTATACATTTCCCGGTTCATTGCGGCATGATGTCCAAGTCTCACAAGGCTGCGTTGGCGAAAGAGCTCCGCTGGTTTACAACCGTCCAGGGATTGCTTTCTCGTTCGGATCGCGACAATGCAATCCTGGAGAGAGCCGAGCGGATGCATCAGCGGCTGGCTGATGCAGAGGCGGCTGTGGCAGCACTGCAGGAAAGTGACGGGCCTATGGATAGGTATGTTACTGATTTAGCCCAGATAAAAGGGATTTATGATGATATAACAGAGGCGGCCTCCATGATCAAAAAGCGACAATCGGGCAGCCCGGTTGTTAGCACACCTAGACCAATTGATGGCGCCACTGGTAAGACGCTGGTTATAACGTCGAATATTATTGCTGATGTAAAGAGGCAAAATTCAGGAGGTCCTGTAGTTGTCACGCCTCAACCAGTAGATGGCGTGTCTGGTAGTTTGGTTAGTTTAGAACTAAATAAATTTAATGGGAAAATTCAAGAATGGGTTTCTTTTAAAAATATGTTTAATTCATTAGTAAATTCTAGGGTAGATTTATCAAAGGGGCAAAAGATGGCATATTTGATGTCAACATTGGAGGGCGAAGCAAGGTCGCTCATCCAGCACCTCAGGGTAGAGGATGATCATTATGATATAGCGTGGGGCTTATTAAATGATAGGTATCAGAACATGCGCTTACTGGCTGATGCGCATGCGTCTCAATTGTTGACGTTACCTAGGGTAACTGACCGGGCCCAACTAAGGTTGCAGTTGCTGACCCCGGTCACTGTGGCGTGTAATGCCCTTAGAACATTAGGTTTACCGGTGGACGAGTGGTCGTTTTTACTCGTTCACATTATTTTAGATAGGTTGCCTAATGATGTGAGGTCACGTTTTGAGCGGGTGTCCGCAGGAAAAGATGGCAGCACTGTGCCAAAATTTACGGACTTATTAACGTTTCTTGAATATGAAGCTAGGGTAGCAGAAACATCACAGCCGGACTTGGCGCCATCTGGGGCGCAATCATTTTCGTCTGCTGGCTCATCTGAATGTGGGGAGCCCAGACAACCGCAGCAGTCGCGGGGACGCGATATGACACGTTTGGCGGGGGTCGCCGTGATCGAGAGGTCATTGACCTGTTTACAATGTGGCCATACGGGGCATGACCTGCTGAGATGTCAGCAGTGGCGAAACCTGCACGTCACCGAGCGGCGACGCATAGTGAAGCGTAAGGGCCTGTGTTTCGGTTGCTTGGGCAATCATTTTGAACGTAATTGTCCCGAGCCACGACGTTGCAGTGTTTGTGAGGGGCCTCACCATTTATTGTTGTGTGCCAACAGATCTGAAGCGGCTTCACCGGTCCCGCAGCGACGGAGCCCTACGGGCGGGGGTGCTTCAGGGAGAACTCCCCCCCCCTTGGACAACGGGGGTGCGTCAGGGAGAACTTCCCCCCCCTCGGTCCAGGGAAGGCATGTTGTCGGGCAGAGCTCCCCTCCGTCGGAACGGAGGACTGCGGCGCGAGGCGCGCCCCCTCACCGGGAGGTGAGTTATGTATTTGCGCGTGGACCCGTAGGGGGCTTGCCTACGGGCTATCACACATATGGCCATGTAGTGAATTGGGCCCCTACGGGCGGGGGCCAATTGGAGTTGGCAAGGGCTAGGCCCCCCCTCCCCGCGCCAGTTTTGGTGCCAGCTGGCATAGAGCACCGTGTTAAGACGGAGTCACGTGGTTACTCACCGCCGTACCGCGAGTACCCGCGGTTAGAGTACCACCCGCCGTACTCAGGGAGAGTTGGAGGCTACGCTCCCCCCATGGTGGGGATGTGCACACACCAGCCGTATTATTGCCAGTGGACTGGTCCTGCACTCCACAGGTGGGGTAGCCTGTAACTAGCTTGTTCAAGCCATGAGTACGGAACCGCGGACGGTTCTGTTGCCTACCGCGATGGCTCGCGTCTAGGGCCCCAGGGGGGATTGAGTTAGGGTAAGGGCCCTCCTCGACTTGGAAAGTCAAGTGGCGCACCGATTAGTTTTGAACCTGGAGGTTTCGTCGGTGCCGCTCCTAGGTATTGGTGGACTGGAGTTGAATCAGCGGCTGCAGCCATGGTTATAGACAATATTGTCGGCTGGCAGCCTTCTTTGGACCTTCCTCCGTCCACAATCTCATGCACGTCAGGTCTGCATCTGGCAGACCCACGTTTTGTCATCCGGCCCCAGTCGATGTTTTCCTGGGCGCGGATTTGTTAGGATGGATCCTATTTGGTTTTTAAAAGACTCTGGGTTCTTCTTCATTGGTGGAGGTATCCACAATTTTGGATATTCGATATTTGATTCGATACTTGGATTATTACGTTCGAACTTAGGAAATGGCTTTCAAATGAACATATACTGTTTGCAGATTTGGAGGATCCCAATATGATGGTGGTATTATGTTGAAATACCAACCAGTCAATGATATTCATATATTTTGTCCCCAGCCGTGAGTGCAGAGGAGCGTTGGAGCGCATTGGTACACTGGGTACGTGTACTTCAGGCGGACCTCATCAAGTTTAGACTTCGAGTTCTGCGCGAGGATCACGCCAGGCTGAAGTGAGCGGTTGCTCGTTTGAATCCTTTCACGGATTATGAAGGACTTCTGCGTTTTGGAGGCTGATTTTGGAGAGCTGACCTGCCATACGGAAGTCTTCATCCTTTGCTTCTACCCAAGACGGACCTTTGGTAAATCTGTTGGTGTCGGATTGACACATACGTAAAGCGCACGGGGGTTTTTAGCAATCGCAACGCTCGGGTTGTGAAAGCATACCTTGTGTATTTGTGTGCTTGGCCACCAAGGCCGTTCACTTGGCAGTGGTATCAGCTTTGACTACGGAGGCCTTCGTCGCCGCGTTGGATCGTTTCGTGTCGCGTAAGGGTTTACCTTCACTTATTCGCTCCGACAATGGCACAAACTACAAAGGTACTGCTAACCATCTAAAAGATATTGATAATTTTTTGTTTTGTAAATAACTATGCTAGTTTAAGTTAAATCTTCGCCCGGAAAGGGGTAACTTGGCGGTACAGTCCCCTAAATTGCCCTCACTGGGGAGGGAATTTTTTTGAAGCTGCCGTCAAGTCGGCGAAGACCCACCTCCGCTGCGTTATTGGGGAAACTGTCCTAACTTTTGAGGAGCTTGCCACTGTTTATTGTAAAGTGGAAGCGGTCCTCAACTCTCGTCCTCTCTGTGGTCAGACAGGACTGAGCATCCTAGGGAAGGAAATTTAATTCTTTGGAAGGATATGAACTTGCTATCCTTGTTTGGCGCCGGGGCCGTAAATTAAAGTTGTTTTGGCGGAGACGGAACTCCACGCGTCGCAGAGGTGTTGGTCGAAGGTTCGATTTTGTGACGAGCCATGACAACTCTCTCCCGTCTCCCGGTTGTATGAGCTAGTGGCCTGATTGCTCAGCCCAGAGCGGGGGACTGTTCAGAATAAAATGTATATTTCGGAACGCATCCATCAATGGTCTATATATTTTGTCTATGGACTTGGAGCTGTCAAAAACGAGGGACGTGGAATTTTCTTGGTATAGATCGCGGACGATTTTAATATGTGTTATTAAGGGCTTAACCCAAGGGAAATCGGTGCGGACATCGTAAGAAACAGTATTCGATCAAGGGCTGAAGATATTTTGGCGTGAAGGCCACTTTTGAGTGTATTTCCTGTGTGTGTGAAATAACCTATATCCACGCGGTGTGCGACAAGTGGACTTGTCATTTACCATTTTTTCTGGGTTCGGATGCATCCCGGGGTAGGAGGGTTGTGTTTAGATTCATCGTGGAAGGTGATCTACGTGTCACGGCACCGACACGCCTTGGTCTCCGCAGCGAAGGGTCTTCGTGCGAGGACTACTTGATGAGGTCATCATACAACTGTCTGGTAGGACATTTTATATTAAATATTAGATCATAAGATACTTGTATACTATAAATCTGGGACAGCTATGGGCCCCTGCTCCAGCTGCAAGTATCGCCCTTTAGCATACAATTAGTGGTGTCTGAGCGTGGTTATGGAATCCTCGCACCAGTGACGTCGATGCCCGTCACTAGTCAGTATTACTACTTTTTATATGCTACAATTTCTGGTAGCAACGAGCGTTTATATCAAACACTCCAAGTAAGGAATTACATTACTACAAAATCTAATTAACCGCAGGCAGTGGCGTGATGAACATAGATTCTTCTTACAGCGTGGACCCAAGGAAAAAGAGAGCGGAAAATGGCGGAATCGACTATTTAAACGATTCTCCCCTCCACTTCATCGTGTGTCTTGTATAACCAGTTGTGGCGGTAATGTCGAGTGTGGCCAGGCTGGACAGGGTGGCGAGTATTAAGGTGTAACAGAAGCTTAGACCATATAACACTGGACCACTTTTAGGCGTATTTCCACATACAGTCGGTTCTGCCACGTTTGGTGGGGGAGGAGGTAACCACCCTTACATAACCGAATCATGTTCCTACAAACGCACCCACATGCGATTCGCACACCTGCAACACAAATTTACGTAAATACGTACGGTCTTTGAATGTGTGCGTTAAATTTAACAGAGTTGGGAACACGTTTATCGATAAATACATTACTGCTACCATTTCATCAGAATCTGTTCAGGTGAATAAAATATTCTCTATATCTACATATAAAATGCAACGTACTCGTATATCTGTGTGTCTGTATGTACGCTTACTTAAAACTTGGGAACCACTCAATGGAATTTGATGCAATTTTTATTGTAAGGTAGAACATTTCTTGAGGAAGGTATTAGGTTATGTGTCATCACGATATGATATATATTATATTATATTATGAGACACAAATTAAGATTTATTTACTTCAGATAACTTCAATTTATCTGAGATTGAAAACATTTCGTGGGGAAAGATCTATTATTATTATTATTAATTAGAGGATACAAGTCGATGACAATATAAACTTTGGTGACAGAAAATATAGTTCTTATTTGTCACTTATGTTATAGGTAATAAGTTTTGTAATAAACACTGCTTTAGATGTATATACTTATTATTCACAGTAAACAGAGCCAAATTATACTAAAATTTCAGTCGGGGACGAACATAATATTATAATATATTGTATAAAATCGGCTCCATAAAAAACTTATAACAACCAGAGGAACATTTTCAATGACGGCCGTTTTAAAAAAACATTAAATAACAAACAGATAAATTTTCGATTAGTACTTAAGACAGTCAGTATTGTTAATACATACACAAATTGTTAGGATTATTATTACCTACCGCCTGCTTACATATTGTAACAATTATTAATGTACTTGAAATTTTAAAACTGATTCTGTTTTATCGATAACTACCATCGATAATATCTGATACACCCCTAGCCTACTCTTGAACATCCTTTTGTAGATTTGATGTGTTCAACTTTTTCTTGCACCCATACACAGCACAAAACGGCATTTTTCACTCATTTGCACAGAAAAACGGTGTTACAATATGTTTGTACCATAATTTTGCGGTTATATTTTTAAAATAAAAAATCCAATTATTTTCAATTTCATTTCGTAACTATCCACGTAATAAAATGTTAAATATGTTGTTAGAGTGCCACAAGTAGTCACAACATAACTTGCCATCTCAAATACTACATTAAATCTTATCTACCTAAACATCACAAAAATACGTGAAACCAGCAGATCGTGTCGTCGTACTACGATCGCTAGCTAGGATATGGACAGGAATTTTTAACATCTTCATATGGCAACACCTTCAGAGTCGTTACTGTATAGGTTAGGAATCTAAATTGCTTATTATCTTATTTATTTTGGTGATATTATACTTTTTTTTGTACAAATGATCTTGATTGTATAAAAGTAAAACAAGCAATTTCATACACTGAAATACATTAAGTAATTACCTATGCATCACCGGGCATAGTGTCAGAATGCACGACCGGCGGGTACCTGGTCTTTCCACCAGTCGTACTACTGAACAAGATAAAATTAAACAGTGACCTAATTGTAACCTAATAGTTGGTAAAAGGTTCTGAAGAAAACTTCGAGGTACTTTACAATGAAGTGTATTTAATTTTATCAAAACAAATCGTCAATTCCACAAGTCAAAGGTGTTACGGAAAAATTATACTTAGTTACAAGCTTTTGGCCAAGACCTTCATTTGGCATATATCCTGCCAAGACATTACTAAAACCTTAAGTACCTTTAAATAGTTGTGTAAGGTGCCGCCTTAACATCTGGTAGTAATATTACAATGGAATTAGTATTGCCAAGACATAAGTAAACATTTAAGTGATAACTAGATGGAATTGTTACCGCCTTAACCACAGGTAACTAGATTACATGGAATCTTGTGAAATTACATTAAAAAAAACTTTAAGTGTAACAAACTTGTAAACAAACAAGGGAATTAATTTCCAAAATAAATCTAGCTCAGGGGAGCCGTACATCCAACTAACAATACATATTTGTCGATCATACTCTTTAAACCAAATCGTCTGGTACACCATTCAGTTCTACCAGGGAAAAAAATATTACGGAACATTAAATTTTACAGTGTGGGTTATTCAGTGAAACAGGAAGAAGAATTTACACTTGGTTACTAATAGGACACATAACTAAGTGTCCTGAAAACATACCGTCCTAGGTACCTTAATTGTGTGTGGTTAAAAAATAAAAATTCCAACACATACTTGAATTCTCCAATATTCACAACAGGAAATGTCACGCCGTCCGCTGCCCCCTTTCAAGGTCAACGATCCCCGTCCACGCAGACAAAGGAACTGCTTACTGCGTACACCACGCGGCGGTCATTTCTCTGCCAGCTGGATAAAATCACCAACGAGGCAATACAACTTCAAACTTGAACTTGGAAAACTTGAAAAAAACCCTGGAATTAGCAGAAAAAACAACATATTAAAACCTTTACTACACAGAACGATGAGAACAAAATTCCGGTGACTCAAAATACAAAGAAAGCAATACATACCATGATCTGACAATAGTCAGAACTCCCACCAACCCGACGAAAAAATTCCTTTTTTAAATCATCCGAAGAATGTAAATATTTTCCTGAAATACAAAACAATATTATAGAACTATTCCACACAAGAATAATTAACCAAATTGAACACGAAAACCCACCTATATTATTAAAACACAACTCCTGTTGGCACAACCGCCATTATAAAAACACAAATGAAGATACACTCAACACGAGTTGACAGCAAAAGCTCCGGCCGACAAATGAACGAGAAAAAACCTCGGGAATCGCAGCAGACACGCGAGCAAATTCATGTCTAGAAAAGAGGGTAAACCGCAATTTACCATCAAGCAAAACTACGACGCGTAACTTTTTGTGATAACCGCACCTACAAAATTTGCAATGCTACAATAGCTCGTTCTTCACGATTTTTGTAGCTTAGAACACTGCAATTCACCATATTTGTTTTTTTCGGAACGCTTTACACAATATGAACTTTGTCAATATACGTATATTTAATGAAAATAGGGAAATCCCTATCCCAAAACTTGCAAAATTAAATAACTGCTTAGATCTTGTTGTTTGTCTGCTCATTAACCTCACTGATTGCTTGGGGCAGGCAGGGCAGACAAAACAAAGAGGTTACACTTTTCTTTTATAGTCTATCTCACTCTTTTGCACGATTACTGTATATGTTGGTTTCATTTTTATTTTGTATGTGTGAGTTGTGACTTGCTCTATAGTTTTACTCGCTCTAGCTCTATGCCTCCGATCGTAGAGGGAGTAATATATTAAAAGTAAAATTTATATGAATAAAATATATATAATATATATTTTACTCTCTCTACGCCTCCGACGCATTAGCCACAAAAGTTATACGAATGAATGAAATAATTTGCTTCACTCATGGCTTATTGCCATTCACCTCATTCATTCGTAATCGATTTGAGCGTATTTCGGACCGCACGGTTAGACGTCAGTCGTCAGCTGTTTGATCGTGTTCCACTTTGTGCATCTACTATGTAAGTCAGCCCAGTTAACTTCTAAGAAGTCCCTTGGAAAACCTTTGCGTATTAAACCAAAAGAGTATTCACGATGACTAAATTCTATTCAAAAAAGTCTGCCGCTTTTGGTGGGGGGTGAGGCAGCGCACACAAACACATATTGATTACTAATGCATATTTCGATTACATCGCTATGCACGCACACTAGCATAAACTATACGCTCACTTTCACATTTAGACACATGTCATCTATCTGTACACGATAAGATGGCGTCCGTTGCGTCAACAAGTTGGTGCTAGAAACTGTCGATATTTAACTATCGATGAGTTCTGTAAACTTGGTATGGAAACTGGGTACCTGACATTTCATTTTCCATACCTGTCTCAGGTAAAGTTTTGCTACGCCATGTATCATGATTCACTTGTCAGACTCTTAAATGGCTACTTTCTTGTTTTATTCATCCCTAAAAAATTAAAGCTTGTGTAACGCAAAAATGCCTCTTATGCGAAATGTGAAACAGTAGATGCGCAAAACGGAACATGAAGTCCGCCATTGTTGTTAGAATCGATCGAAGCCAGCCAAGCCAATCTACAAAATTGTTCTAATATCCATATTCATCTTATTCAGGAAGTGTAATTGTGTCCGTATTGTTTTGAAAATATTATTAAAAATCTTATACGATGTCTATCGGCGTGCCTATTAAAGTACTTCATGAGGCCGAGGGCCATGTAGTGACCTGTGAAACGAATACCGGGGAAGTTTACCGCGGCAAACTAATCGAAGCTGAAGACAACATGAACTGCCAGATGACGCAGGTGACGGTCACGTACCGGGATGGCCGCGTCGCTCAGCTCGAGAATGTCTACATTCGGGGGTCCAAAATTCGCTTCCTCATATTACCGGACATGCTGAAGAATGCTCCTATGTTTAAACGACAAGGGAATAAACCTACGGCAGGACGCGGTAAAAGCGCTATATTGCGGGCACAAGGTTAGTCCTCATCCATGTCATTCATTTACGGGCTAAAGTCGCCGTCAATAGAAATTGTGGACTATGTAAACAAACCGTTTTCTCAATTTTTCTCAAGGTTCTGTCACGGAGTCTCACTAAACATTATTCCAAATCATGAAGCATCGAGTCTTACCAGTCATTCACTGTATTTCATCATGAAATATTCAATAATCACCAGTTAATTACGGAAAATCATAGAATCAATAGTCAATTCTGTACTGCGTCGAGATTGCTGTCATATTTTTTTCTCATCGAATCTGTATTGTCTTTGAAAATTGGTGATGTACGAATCTATTTGAATATGAACCTATTTTATTCGTGATGTTATTTTTTTCCGTCATTTTTTTTTAACAGCGTTACTTCGTAATCTTTGACATAAACGTGTGTGTGATTCTATCGAGAGCTGTGTGATCTTCCAGCGATGCTCTAAAATGTGTAGCTCATGTCCTAAAAGTAGAAGAAAAAATGAAAGAACTGGATGAGATAATAGATACGGCCTACAACGCTGTGACGGAACCATTTGTAATTAACGTGGGCGATTTGACTAGCGATTCATCAGAATATTTTAGCGATGAATCAAATAAAGAAAACTAATTAAGCACCTAACATATTTTAATCACATACTTACCCATCTCTAGATAGTTCACCTATTCATAGACAAAGACAACATGGCGCTTTGTTTACATAGTTCACAATTTCTATTGACGGCTACTGTAGATATCAATGTTTGTCATCAAAACAAATTGTTTATTTTGGTTCTGTGTGTTAGGTACGTTATGTTCTTAGTATCTGCTTGTTATTAATAAAATTTTATGTCAGCTGCCCTTATTTAGTCAGAACTGGATATTTTCCTAAGAAATTCGCAATTTCTAAAATGCTTTCCTAAACGCCTGGGCAAAAGTAAAATTTAAACTGTCTAAAGTAAATTACATTTCTGACAAAGTTCATGAACTGTTCTTTTTCTCTCAGTCAGGTGGTTGTGGAACGGTTGACAGTTAATTTTTTTAACTTTTAGGGTTTAGGAACGCAACCTATGCATACCATATTATCTACTTTTGTTAACCACAGAGTTGTTTTAATTTAGGTTGATTTGTCAGTGAATCTAGCGGAAGGACTCTTATATAAGTATATGTACCTATGTATATGTTTTGGGGGGGGAGGGGAGGGGGAAGGGGGGTATAATTCCTCCCCCCAAGGGGGGGGTACCGGAAATCAATAGTTTTTTTTTAATAATTTTTTTTCAAAATAAAAAATTTCTAGGTTATTTTAGGTAGGATGAAATAACTCGAATATTAAGTATACGTATAGTGGGAGGGGGGGGTAATGAAACTAGTTTCTTAAAAAAAAAAAAACAAACATAACCTCACTTTTTTGTCTCTATAACTTGATAGACCCAACATGACTTCTGCAATTGCTTCGGCGTTGCGGAAAGTGCAGCCCCTTCGCCCTTGCGTAACAAAGCACAGTCACCCATGCTCACCTTCGCAGCTTCGGCTTGTTGGTCGCCTTCGACGACCAGCCTCAGCCGCTACGGCTCGCACGGGTGCCTATGCTTTGTTACGGCAGGCGAGGGCTGTCCTTCCTCCACGCCTACGGCTTTTTATATACACTCTAGGGGTAGTACCCACAAGACTGTATAGATTCGGGGTGCTCTGATTCGGTTTTGGAACATATTCAACCTATTTTTTTGCAGGGAGTCAGGTGCTCTGATTCGGTTTTTGGTAAGCTAAATAAAAGACATGCATAAACTTTGAATGAAATCACAAAGAAAACAAAATGCCTGCATTGGTTTTATACTAGTCCTTTGAGCCAATTTTTAGCGAAATACAACAAAAAAAAATTAAATTACGTCAATTTTAATGCGTGACTCACAGCAGTTTCGAAACAAAACCAAAAAAAAAATCAAGTCATAAAATCAATTAAAATTGCACCTTAAGACAATTTTTGAGGTTATTTTACGAAACTGAACATTTTTTTTTGGGAAAACTATTAATTTCCGGTAACTGAAATTTCGTGAGATTAATGACAATAACAAGAGCTATTCTGGAAAAAAAAATGAAGGTACCTTTGTACATATACTCGTATAAGAGACGAGCCAATCTAGCTGCTTGTTGTGTGGCCAGTTGAATGTTAAGGCTATCATTGATGATAGTCCCTGCAAAAACATAAAAGTTCCCTAATTTATTCTTCGCGGTTTGAAGAATCTATCTAGCAATACTAATGAAAAAAAAAAGTATTTCTGCCTAGAATATAATGCACACACTTAGCGAAACAGAATGTTCCAAGTGAAAATTATCTAAGTCTTTTTTCCCATATTGCCCCCTCTCACTTTATATCTATGTATATTTAAATCAAAATGATGTTACGGGCATTACACGTAAGAATTTAATGAAGCTTGCATTATTATTAAGTGTTTTATTGAAAATAGCACAAATTACATTTAATTTTTCAAAAACGTTGTCTTGCTCAAGTTCGTAATATTATATAACATATTTTTAAAATGTAATAAAACTCTTTTATACCCTGTTTAGATTCTTCAGTAACCTTATTGCCTTTGTCTTTATAATAATTTTTATAGCACACCGTGCGTAAAATGACCACTTTACGCACGCTGCGCGTGCGTAAAGTCGGCATTTTTTGCACTTGTACTATAAAATATTATACGAAACTCGTGCGAGAAACTTTTTCTCGACTCGTGTGACTCACACTCGTCAGAAAACGTTTCATCGCTCTCGTATCGTAATGTACTAATTCTGAATAGCTGCTTGCCAATTTCAGGACCCAATACATCTGACACTACTTTTTTAACAATGCCTTCAATTTTGTTAGGCGAGTTTGGCTGGACACTGTTTACTATTCTGACAGCTTACCCAAAAGTTTGCAGGCATTTATATGTGCCTACTGGAGAAGAAACCACATTTTAATTTTTTTTATTTAGTCTAAGTTTCCGGACCCTATCACAATTCTTTAAGTGAAGGTATTCACAAATATTTTTATCATCATTTTGTTTAGCCTTTTGCTTTTCTTGCTTTATTTTATGTCTTTCCCTTTCTTTGCGTAAATATTCTTCATATTTTTCTTTATTTTCTTTTAACTTTTCTCTAAATTTCCCAATTCTTTCTGTACCAGTAGCAGGCATCGTAATACTTGTAAGCTACCTGAAAACAGCATCATTCTCAATGATCACCACCACAAAACCAAGCAAGCATAGTAAATAATAAAGAAATAATCATTGCAAAAAAACAATGATATAACAGTAAAACAGTTACAATACCATGAACATCAAACTGAAACGCCCGTAACATTACGGGCATTACAAAAGAACATCTAACTAAAAAACTCTTTAAATACTTATTTAGAACAAAAGATACTTGATAATTAGGCGAACAAACCATATTACACTTTTTCCATACCAATAAGCTTATATAAAAGTTAATAGTATTCATATAAAATAAACTTTAATCTGTTTTTCGTTACGGGCATTACAATGAAATGACATGCAATAATTGGTTTAATAAACACATCAAACAAGAGAATTTTATACAAACCTCTTGTAGAAATGCAGATTGGAAATATAAACCTTCAAATTGCAACATTTTGACAAGTGACAGATACCGCAATTTATTTTTTTATTAATTTTGCAACTTGAGGAATAAATAGTAGGCATATTCTCAATTATGTTACCATTTGAAAAATAATTGAAGAATACTTAATTTTTTCATTTTCTTTATGAAATTAAGATAATTCAGTATGTTTATTAATAAATTAGGCATATAATTATCTTCTACTTCAATATAAAAATAAAAGTGTTGAGTAGTGTTTGTCATTGAATGAGTCTAAAGGTAGTTTATTTATGTGGCAAACGATATTTTTTTGTTAATTTATAAGTGAAAATTGATCCCTGAATTTACGGGGAGTAAAATTTAGCAGTCGAAAGTGAATTTTACATTTTTCATTTTTCTCCTGAATCCTTTTCCTATTTTCCGGTCTCAGGAGTAACAAAATGATTTAGATAACTTTTCAGAATAAATTGGGGTTCAAATTTTGATAAACATTTACTATAAATTTGTGAGAAAACAATATTATTTTATTTTTGGTGTCAGGTACTTTCTTTGACCAATGTTAACTTATTTTACATTAATATATAGGTAAAGCTCTAGTGTCAAATACGGTGTCAAATTTTGGTGAACAATTTTGAATTAAGAATGTATTTTTTTGGATATAACCTTTTACTCTATTTAGTAAGCAGTTTAACCGTAGCATCTTGAAAACAAGAGCTAATAAAATACATACAGTGCGAGTCTCATTTAAGTGCACATATGAATTTGGGTAAAACTAGACCCAATTTTATCGCCAGAAAAAATAAACAAAATTATAAAAAAAGAATTATTGTTGTAATTTGCTATCAGCAACTGAGGACCCTTTGTAAAGGAAAGGTTGTAATTTTTGAACCAAGTGCCCTATTGAGTTTTAAAACAAAAACGGTAATGACCTAACAACAGGCAGTGATGATTTAATTACAATTAACCTAAAGAAAATCAGCATCAATTAAAAATAAGAAAATTTAAGGAAAATGGTTTTATTTTTCAGTGTTTATTTTTTCAATAATAGCTAAAATTCTTCGAATAATGCCCAGTTAACCCCCTCATTTTTATTACTTTAAGTTAAACTGTATTATATCAGCTTTAATAAAATAAAAATATTACGTTTCTATCCCAAACAGAACATTTTCTAAGACCAGTTAAACAAAGGCACTCTGAGCGTACGATAATAATCAATACGGTATATCAATAATGAAGCATTCCTTCTTTCAGGTCGTAACGATCCGTATGTCGTGCCTCATAGCCCCAATTCCTGCTAGCCCCAAAACGAAAATTCATACTTGACTTCCTTCTAGCCCAAAGGATAAAATTGAATTTTTTGTGCATATCACACTTGACCAAGTTTTGTACTAGTAAGGAAAAAAGCTATAAGGCAATTACTTTTTAGAAAACTCATAGGTACTTCTAATCAGTCTAAATAATGATATATAACAATTGTTCAGTTTTGTAATGTTTAATAATATGACAATCAATCAACAAATTATAAAAATAGTAGTAGACAAGTATTTGAGAAAAACGTTTTTATTACTAATATTCTTTGTTTGCAATAAAAAAAATTAACAAGTATATAAATTAAAATCACGAAATAGTGTTTGTAATTGTATGGATAGGTTGTATGATTGTATATCCTACGAGTAAATAAAGCACATTATCTATTATTATTACTTTTAAATACTCTATTTAAACACTTTTTCATTGACTGTACCATTCATTTTGTCAGTCAAGAGCGAACCTTGCAACTAATATTTAATAATAATCGCTTTAGGGCTGAGACGAATTGGGGCTACAGAGCATCACCCATACTTTTCACTCTATCATTCAAGTTTAAACCACATATACCTTTACATTTAGGAACAACTTTGAGAATTGTTCGGAGCTGTTCAGAGCTCTTACAAATAACTTGGATAATTATATCAAATAGATATATATATATGTATGTATGTAATTTTTGTAAGAATGTCATATATTGTTTATCAAATTTAATAGTATGGTATGTACACAACAGCACACATATGTATGTCTACTTATTTATTAAGAAAAATAAAAATATATATGAAATAAACAAATATATAAATGCATATACATAAATAAAAATAAGGGTAGGATATTATCTATTCTTTGGATGCCGATTTGTCATCTGAGCTTTCACTATCTCGAATCATGATCCACAGTTGAATACAATCAACAGACCAAACATTAATATAATGACCTTTTGTTGTTGACACAGGAATACTTCACGACACCTCATAATGATAATTTTCAAGAAATTCGATATTACAATCTAAAATGACGGTGTGCAAACTTGTATGGGAGTTTGACAAGCACTGCCGAGATTAAGATGATGTTAAATAAAAGGATATAATTTGGTGTAGCACATCTTATCTTATCTGACAGGATTAAACTTAATTTAAGTGTTCTGTCCTTGTCTTTTCGATAAATAAAATAAAAAGGTTAGTCCTATCAAATAAGTTAAGTTGTGTTACGCCGAATCGACATAATTGTAGTCCTAAAGCAAGCAAAACCCCATCAAAATAAAAGAATGAAAATAGAAATCTTTTTTCCTACAGTGCACCAAGCCAACCAACTAAGATTTTCTAATATGGTATTTTACATACTATAGCATTACATTTAAAATTTAAAAAACATTTAAAATATAAAATTAGGCAAGCCTGGTGACAGCCAAAAAAAAAGGATAAATCAGGATAAATGATGACATTTTAAAATAATATATAAATTGTATCAAATTCCACTGAAGCCGACTATTTGTCGAAATAGTTACTAATACTTCCGCGAAATACTAGTTTCTGGGATCCTATAAACTGGTTGTAACATTCTATTTCGAATCCATAATATCGTAAACCAATAGCGTCGTTAAAGCTATAGTAGATTACCAAAATCCTAAATCAAGATAGAGTCTAGGTATTTTTTTGTGTTAATTTTTTGTGTTAAGTTCCGACGTAATGCTCTTGTGATATACTTGTGTTTTTGTACCTTTTTTTTTTACTTCAGTATTGTTATTTTTAGTATACCCAAAAAAATTATATAGTACGAGTATCTTTATCCTGATTTATCCTTTTTTTTTGGCTGTCACCAGGCTTGCCTGGTGGCAGTCCAAATTTAGGCCAGATCAACCTAATTAATAAAATTACACTCGTGATTCTCAAGTAGCTTACTAATTTTAAATGTAATGCTATAATACATACATACAACTCATGTCAGTCTCTTAGAGGGGTAGGCAGAGACAACAGATTTCCATCTGCTACGATCCAGACACATTTCTTTCACTTCTTTCACATCCATCAATCTAGTCAAGCTTTAGTGGTATTTGATATCAGAATGTTGTCCCATTTCAGTTGCTGGCCGGGGACGAGCGGGCGGGAGAGGCGGAGGGCATCGCGGTGGCTGGCAGGGCGGCTCTGGACCATCACGACGCTAAGACTAACTCTATATTTAATGCTAGCATAGGTTTAACTCTCATTGCTTTGGACTCACTTGTAAACTCTCATCAATGTATTAAGTATTTCCTTTTGTATTAATCTGTAGAATTATCGATTTTCGATTAACAATAGATTGATGCCGCGATCGTGACTTGCACAACCGGTTTATCTGTCAAGTTGCTGTAAGTGTGTGTAACTGTTAACATGTTACAGACAAACCAAAATATAAAGATGTCTATTGATAACTTGGATAAATTCATCTGTTCGTAATTAAAGGGCTCAGAACGATAATAATCAAGAAACACAGTCCCTTATAAATTAAAGGGCTCAGAAGGACAACAACCAAGATGTATTCGTACATCATAAATGAGCTAATTGAAACCATCACTGCATACTAGTAACGCTTATTTTTGCTCAAAACTGAAGGTGAAAGTGTGCACACCTCTTTTGATGAAGTTTCAGCGTGACAGACACTTGTGCTCGTGGAAGATCGATGAGAGTAAAATTTTAATTTAATTTAGTTATATATTAAATCATTGTGCGATAAAGTTATATTATAACGCGAACGCGACATTGGCGGAACTAATGTGCGGAATTACATTATCGGAAGCGATAAAATGGCATTGAATTGATGACTACTGTGAACCTTTAGTTATTATTATTATACATTAAAAGGGTAAAGTGCTCTTTTGTTATCATAGATGATTCTATGGTGATACATAGTGTTAAGGCACCTAAAAAACGCTAATGGAACGCCATGAAAGGCATTGGTCGCTCATGACAGTAGGACGGTGGCAAATCCGCTAAAAAACAACTCACCTGCCGAAGCTACCAGCCCTGACAATGTATGTCGCTGAAGCGTTTTGTATGTAATTGCCGTAATAATAATGGGCTGTATTATCTATGGTCACAGCTTAATGACATTAAGCATGCTTAAGCAAAGTTCGTATTTCCTGACACTTTCTATACAAGCAATAAGGTCACGCGGTACGTCCGGTCGCTGGACTATAGATTTGAATGCGCATTATTACTTTGGGAGCACTGTATCTAATTTTATAAAAGTGTGTGTGTGTGAAACTGCCACTAGAACTATCCCGACGGATGTCCAAGTCTGATGGCATCGGCAGGTCAACTCCGGCTTTGTTATGTACTACCGTATGTGCATTGGGCACTCATGTGGATACCACAGTATGATTGAGACAAAAAAAAATTGTTTCACGTCTCTAGATTATAAGGAAGTTTGAATTATTCCCTAGTTTTATTTAAGGGAATACAAGTGAGTTCATTGTTCTTGTATAAAATTAATTGTGATAAGTGTGTGGTGAAAGAGGACACAAAATAAAAGGTCAAAGTTTGGCAAACAATTGAGAGATGTTTTCAATGAAAATCGTAATCTTGTTTATCGTTTATTAGTTCACCTGCCTCTGTAATATGTTACGCACATCTACAAGCGTCACATTCACCATACAAATCTCCCTACAAATAGATGATAATTAAATTAGTCAGCCACGACCCTGCTCCTTACACTGTTAAGTTAAAGATGGTTACGTTACTTGCACAATATTTTATAAAATTAATATTCAACCTGATAGTATACGCTATTTAGTGAGACGATGCGAAGCGGTCCACTCATCCCTCAGTATTATAATACTTAATTTTAGAAAACGATACTTTTGACATGTACGACTTCTGTTATGAAATGCAACTAAAGTCTGTTTATAGGGCACCTCAGTGAACGAAAAAACAGAAGTCTGATTAGAGCTGAAAAATGACCCACGATAAAGTATGATGAACACAATTTTCTTGTCCAATAGTTTTTGAGTCGGCCAATCAAGGCTGGCTTAGTGTCGCATGACAACAGTACGAACCAATCATGAGCTTTTCAGCCTCTGGTGCCATTTTCGAATCACACTTTGTTCGAATGCGTCTTCCGTGGTTTTTCATTTGCCTAGGCACCTGGAGAAACGAAACGATACGTCAATCTCGCCAAACAATCTTTATTTCTGGTTTTCGTAATACTAAATCTAGTTTCGTGATACTAAATCGGTCTAGTGAAACATGCGCAAAGGTCATTGGCTGATTTTCTAGCTGCTCTAGAAATATACTTTACACATGATTATCATGGTACGAGGGTCAGGTCACGAGCAGCATGCATGAGGCATGAGGCGGCAGGTGTCAGTCGGGAGAACGACCCGCTTTGCATCGTCTCGCTAAACATAGTATGTGTTGACTGACAAATGTTTACATGTTATAGTGCAAGGTGCCCTTACTATTCTTGATAGTCACCCTGTTTACCTACTTGCTCTTAAATATTAACTAAAGGAATCTACAAAACAAGCAGGTACAGTTTCGTCTTACCAGCTACATTTTCATATTAAAATTTAAGATTTTACATTAGTAAAATTTAAGATTTTACATTAGTAAAATTTAAGATTTTACATTAGTAAAATTTAAAATTTTACATTAAGATTATACATATATTTAGTAAAATATTGCAATAATCTCCGATACCTTAGACTAGGCACTTAATTTGTCTACAAAATAATGGTTCAGGAAATATTTCTGGTGTTTGTTTAACATTAAACATTGCAGAAATAATAACCCGTTTCACTAAGTCTGCACCACGAGGTTGGTAACACCCACAACACTTGTACAGTAATAGAGATAGGTACTCTACTATTCTAGGACGTAGCCAAGATTTTGCTCAGGAGTAAACTGGCAAGGGATACTTACAATAATACGCATGCTACATGCAAAGACTATAGAATATTTTAATGGTCTAGAATGGCTAAACAAAAAACATCACGTCATGTTGTATAATCCGCACACATTCTACAAGTAATGAAGGGTATGAATTCCAAGTAAATACAAAAAGAAGTCATTTCCATTGATATGACACACAATGTTTGTTTGTGAGACTTTGTTATTACTAACAACACTATCGAATGATGCCATAATACATTTTAACTACTCCCATACTGCCATAAGGCAATTGCAACTTCAAAAGCAATTTTATAAGTCCCTATCAGATGTTATAATATTACATTACAACACCGCGAACCTGCGTTGCAATTGGCCCAATTTATTATTAAACCACTAAACCCAATCAATAACAGAGACGAAAAATAAGTCCCAACGTGGTCCCAACCTTATTTCTTAAGCCACACCCCCTTTATTCTGATTGGCTTTAAGTCGCATTACCGAAACGACGCACCCGAGGTTCAGGAACGAATGTTATTATTTTTCGTGAAAGTTTTAGTTTAAAATATTATAAATAACGACGATATTTTCGATGGTCATAGATAAAGTGTTGTGTGCAACTGAACATAATTAGACATGTGGACACTCGTGTCCCAATGTGTCAAATTATGTTACAGTTGCACAAAATTCAATTTTTTGCAAAACGAGCAGGTTCGATCGTGTGCGTTATGCCAGCGGCATGTTGTCACTTTCAGGATTTCAACTTGACAGATAATTAGTAGATACCTTATCTCGTGTAATTGTGCCCGAAATTTAGAATTTGTGCTTCCAGCCGATCCAAAGATTTTTACGAAAAATCATGCCGCTGGAGTAACGTTACTCCAGCGGCATGATTTTTTACCAGTGGTCTTAGCGAAATACAAACTAGCTACTTAGATATAATTAGTAGGCACCCAAATGTGCCCAAAAGACAAAATTAGTGCGTCTTAATTAGTATTGTCAAGTTGGTCGTATACGGGAGAAGCTACCCCTCTGGCTACGCCCATGCTTCTTGGTCATATTCTATCAAATGTGTCTGTAGAACAGCGATATACGTTGTTGTAGAACAGCGATATACGTTGTTGTAGAAACACTATTTGTTTAAAAGATGTTACAAAGAGAATGCTGTTGAGTAGTCCACAAGCCACAAGCATGTCCCAAGCACGTACCTATGTCCTAGCCCCACTTATATTTAAACCTACTGTATGTACTACTTAAGTCGACGGCCCTACTTGTAACAAATCTTTATTCAGACTTATGAAACCCTGCACAATCCTGAGATTAGCTCACAAATGATCAGTCTTCTCAACCACGTTGTTGTTGTCTTCGATGTTGGTCTTCTTGCGGTCTCGTAACAGATCGGTGAGTGCTCGGTGCAGACGTTGGAATGGCAGCTCGACGAGCAGAGTTAGCGGCAACGCTACTAAGTATGAAATGGCTGCTACACCGCCCCATTCAAATATCTGAAATAATAAAGGCAAAGTTCAATTTTACTTCGTCGCTAGTAACAGATGTATTATTATTTTAAGGCATGTACTAAAAACGCTACTACAGTGTTTTTTTTTTAATTTATTGTTTCGATATAACAATCATCAAAAACCTTTACGATACAATTAAACCCTTAATACAATGAATTGCAAGTTTTGTAATAGGTAATTAGATTTACTTATAGTCAAGTAAAGAATACTCGCCGTACTAGTTTATAAAATAAACTGTTTGACGGTCAGTTATTTTGTTTGACACATTAGTGTTCTATCAAAAATACTAACTGCACATCAAAAAACCGGCCAAGTGCGAGTCAGACTCGCGTACCTAGGGTTCCGTATTGTGGATGATAAATTTACAGACGTGACACCAACATTTGAACTAAAATGCTTTATTACATTGGACTTTAGTCGTGGTGCGGACTCTACCTACACATTTTATACATCGAACATGGGATTAATATAAAGACATGGATATTACTTTTTATTTTCCGTCATTTTACGAGCATTTTCTCTTACGTGTTTCAAGTGTTTGGTTTTGTTTAATTTTCGTTTGATTTTGTTATTATTCCCCATATCGGCAATGTTATTATCCAAACGTAGTTGATCTACTTCTATGTAAATGATTCAGTTATTAAAAAGCTGCCGGATACCGACTACCGACACAGGTCTATCTCTGATAGAAGTCACGGGCAAACTGCGGGTCTACCGCGTAATTCTGATTTTCATCAACATCAACTTGAGATTGAAATTTGACGTGCCTGCGACGACGCCCGCCTAATATGCCATCTCTTTTGCACGCGTTGAATTTCGCATATCGAAGTTGATACAAATCAGAATTACGTGGTAGACCCGCTGGGCGGGAATACGAATCTAAACGAAAGTGACAGCGTTAATTACTTCTACATAAGAAAAAAGAGAGCGCAAACAATGCGCGCGACTCAAACCAACTAAAATAACGTAAGCGCCAAACCACATAAAAATTGTTTAAAAATAAACTAAGCTATTTTGTCAAAAAGATTTTCAAGGAGACCCTGCAAGGCTGTCCAGTGGTTGGAGAAGGTTTTCAGGAGGCTATTGGCGCTGCCGCAGACCCTGCACATCAAGGATGCCACTCTCTTTCGCATAATAGCGTGAAAACAATCTGTGCGTGCTTTTGCGAACATTCCGGATGCACTACAATACCGCGGCAGTCCCAGCAACATCCTGAAGGTGTTGTATGCCTTCTGCGTATATCGTACTCACAGGCTGCATGTGTAAAACGATTGGCAAAAGGCCCTAAATAGTGTAATTTTTACTTGATTTGTACACCTTGCAAACCTGCGGGCCAACATAATGCATCTTACAGACAACGCCCTGCGCTCCCTTTCCATGTCCATGTCATCATTTAAATTCTCAGTGACCCAGATATTTGAAATGAGTGACCCTTTTCAGTGGAAGACCGTTAAGAGCAACTAGTGGTACCTACTTGTGAATAGGCATAGCCGTCTCCATTTTACGGAGACGGCTATGGAATAGGTCGTATTACCCGCCTTAAAGATAAGCAGCTCGCTTTTTGTACCATTATTATCTGAGTCCATGACATAATTCTCACAAATGCCAATCAGTTTTCTCAAACCACTAATCGATGGGCTCAGCAGCACCATGTCATCTGCATAGCTCATGTTATTCATGGCAGTACCATCGATCGAGCAGCCCACACCAGCACTGCTGAGCTCAACGATCAACTGGTTCATATAGAGACTAAACAACTTAGGCGAAGTTAGCCCACCCTGTCTAACTCCGCTCTTTAAACCGTACACTTCAGATTAGGACCTATCCCATCTTACATAGTTTGTCTGATTTGTATACCATGTTTTTAAAATTCCAACCATCTCACGTGGCAGGTCCGTTTCATTATATAATTTTGACCAAAGTATTTCATAGGACACTGAGTCGAAGGCCTTCGACAGATCAAGGAAGCACGCGTACACCGGAGTCTTCCTGTGTGTGTGTGTGTGTGTGTGTGTGTGTGTGTGTGTGTATGTAGTACTGAACCACACCCCGACACTTCATACTTTGTGCTCGAGTTATTTACCTACACTCTCACGCGCGCACTGGCTTGTCCGCACACGCTTGTGTGTGTGCGTGAGCTAATCTAGGGCTGGCACTGGCAGCAATCGTGTGAGCGTCGTCGATCGAGAGGGACAACATTTATAGTCAGCAACTTATATGATTCTCTTCCTAAATCTTAGCGTGGTTAATCCCTAGGTCCAGTTCTGGTTCCCCGTGGCTTTATTTGTATTAAAAATATATATATCGTCATGACCTGAATGCCCGAGAGGGTGTCAGAGGTGTTCCGAGTGTGAACTTTGAAATGCAAGTCATAGTCCACACTCGGTACCACACCCGCGTTTCACCTACAAATATTACGTCACAACGTGATAGGAGATTAGCCCTATCGCCGTACTTGGGGCACAAATACACGATTTTTAGGACTTATAGGTTTCCTCGCGATGTTTTCCTTTAGCGTTCAGAAAGTAGGAAGTATTTAACTATAAGCAAATACGATGCACATTATGTAAATTCCGAAAAACTCATTGGTGCAATCCACCGCGGATTGAACCAGGGTCTCGAGATTGAGAGGCCAGCGTTCTACCCCTGAGTTACCGCCGCTTTTTCATAACTTTAAAAGTAAATGAGACAAATACTTCAGTCGAAGTCTGTCCGTCTGTCTAAACGCAGGGTCAATGGCCCCGAAGCCCGCCTTCCCTTTATGATGCCGCAACGGCGCGCGGCGGTGATCGTTCGATACAATTCTGGCACAATTTTGTAACGGTGGCACGCGCGAATTAATATTGTGTAAAATTTACACGCCACAAATCCTTTCAGAGGAGTCAGATGTGTTTTTTACGTACATAAAAGAAAATGCCTTGGTTCACCGGAAGGAAGGAAATTTGAAAAATCTCCCGTTCTTTATTGGTTGCTCCGTTTTCTAGGCATCCATAAATACCACAATAACGAACCATATTGATTAAAAATCAGTATCGTAATATAACAAAACAAAAAACGCGCGTAGCGAACGAGTGGTACTCGAGCTCTGCCTGCCTCCAGATTTGCTACTAACTTGCGGGGGACCGCGGGGGACGATAAACTCGCGCGGGGAGGTGAGTGTCGCTTCTTTACGTAGTAATACTTTATATTCTGTGACTGAACAGTGTGCTTGAGGCATAATACAGCAGTTTCCGTGGACAGTCCTGGCCTAAAGCCAAATTGTGCATCGTGGATTTTTAAGTGTTGACTTAGGTATTGGTCAAGCACACTATCCAGCACCTTAGCTACCACGTTTGCCAGCGATATTGGTCTGTAATTTCTCTTATCAGATGCATCACCAGTCCTATTTTTGATACGTGGAACGACTATAGTTTTTAAAAGATCGTCAGGTAGGTAGGTGTGCCTAATACATAACGTAAATAGCATCGCCAGCACTCTCGCAGCATGAAAACCAGCGTGCTGCAGATGTTCTATGCTGAGATGCTCAATGCTGGCGATTTCCCTCTCGTCATACTTAATAATTATCTCGACTTGGCTAGCTGTCACTCTGACGGGGGCAAGCGAAGAACGATCATCAGCATCGGGCAACTGATGCGCGCTCCCCTGGACCACCGGAGACTCAACCCTAAAGAAATCCCTAAATAAGTTTGCAATATCAGTAGGTAGGCTCATTTAAACTATCTACACTACACTAATAGGCTGACCCGGTCGCGGATTCAATTTATTCGTCTCTTTCCAAACCTTATTAAAGTTTTTAGAAGTATGGTGGGTTGCCAAAATATCCATTTTAATTTGTTGTTGATTATTTTGGCACCATTTAAGTTTCGACTTAAAAACTTTTCGTGTTGAACACATTCGATCATATTATATCACACCTGATTTAGGATAGTTATGTAAGACCCAGTCTCGAAAAGCCAACCGAGCCAACCCGAGTGTGTCTTTAACATGTTTAATCCACCCCATTATATATTTACGCTTATTAATTTTTATAACATTATAGCTTTTAATCGCTGCCTCCATAACATTTGTATACAAACTGTCTACAATATCTCTATGTTCTAGGTTACAACACATGTGATCACAACATTGTAAGAGATCATTGGGAATGTTTACCTCTCTCAGCATTTTTGACAATGATCCGCATAAATTAGTTTTTGTGTTTCATCTCTTTCCCCCTGGGAGAACCTGGGAGACGTCATATATCTGGTCACTTGGTGCTCATTATGGACCTGGACTCAACAAACAGCACTGACAGACATGACCCGACCCGACCGACCGACGAATTAGACCGCTCAAAATTTCAAGTAAAAACACCAACAACATCACACAACCACCTAACCACCATCATCGATCATCCAAGAAGAGCAGTGATTAAATAATATCAAAAATAACCAACATCATTTTTAGAGAAACCTACTTTATTATTTTTTAGAAAATAGTTTAAAACTAAAATTGTTTACAGGTGTCACTTTTACTTTTTATTTCTTTATTATGATACCTAAATTATATGTCACAAATTCTTTTACATTCGACTGATGACGGCCCCATACCGAGGGCCGAAATAATATATCGAGTTATAATTTTTTTAATTGTTTTAATAATAAATTTAATAATCTCTTTCCCCCCAACTATATAAGGTGACTTTTATTTATATAGCCACATTCATACTGTACACTCGGTACGTGTTCAGAATTATTTAGAATCAATGTAAAAATATTACTTTGTTCTGTTTTGTTTGGAATAAGTTGCAATCCTATAATAGCGCGATTCAAGTTTTTTTGCAATTCACAGTTAGCTTCTTTTTGATTTTTATTACCTCTTTTAAAGGTTCAGTTATATCCACAGTCTCCGTTTTCATGAAACAGTTCACGTCGTCGTATACCATTTTCCTTGCCTGTCTAGTCGAAAAGTTTCTTTTCGGCATTTTGGTAACGAAATCGCAGGTCACAAAACTTTCTAATAAAAATATTTGTGTGCGCGACTGTACCCAAGGACTCCGAGACGAGTAGCTATGTGGTAGTAACAACGCGGGAAACAGTGTGCGACTATCAAGCCAAACCCGTCGCGCCCCCCTTATGTCCTCCAAACAGTGTGCGACTATCAAGCCAAACCCGTCGCGCCCCCCTTCTGTCCTCCAAACAGTGTGCGACTATCAAGCCAAACCCGTCGCGCCCCCCTTATGTCCTCCAAACAGTGTGCGACTATCAAGCCAAACCCGTCGCGCCCCCCTTCTGTCCTCCAAACAGTGTGCGACTATCAAGCCAAACCCGTCGCGCCCCCCTTATGTCCTCCAAACAGTGTGCGACTATCAAGCCAAACCCGTCGCGCCCCCCTTATGTCCTCCAAACAGTGTGCGACTATCAAGCCAAACCCGTCGCGCCCCCCTTCTGGGGATCTAAAAAGGCCAACTTGGGTGAATCATGAAATGAATTGAAAGTAGGATAGAGTCAGAGTTTCTTCATGCGTGTAAAAGAGACAGCATTACAACAGAATCATAACATGATTCATCCAAAGTGGCCTTTTTAGAGGACCTGTCCTCCAAACAGTGTGCGACTATCAAGCCAAACCCGTCGCGCCCCCCTTATGTCCTCCAAACAGTGTGCGACTATCAAGCCAAACCCGTCGCGCCCCCCTTATGTCCTCCAAACAGTGTGCGACTATCAAGCCAAACCCGTCGCGCCCCCCTTATGTCCTCCAAACAGTGTGCGACTATCAAGCCAAACCCGTCGCGCCCCCCTTATGTCCTCCAAACAGTGTGCGACTATCAAGCCAAACCCGTCGCGCCCCCCTTATGTCCTCCAAACAGTGTGCGACTATCAAGCCAAACCCGTCGCGCCCCCCTTATGTCCTCCAAACAGTGTGCGACTATCAAGCCAAACCCGTCGCGCCCCCCTTATGTCCTCCAAACAGTGTGCGACTATCAAGCCAAACCCGTCGCGCCCGCCTTATGTCCTCCAAACAGAGTGCGACTATCAAGCCAAACCCGTCGCGCCCCCCTTATGTCCTCCAAACAGTCCCAATAAATGACTTCTGCGCATTTCCCTTCCCCCACTACCTTTGCTCGTACAAATATTTTCGAGTAAAATACTGCTCTTATATGTATAGAGGTAGGGTGTATCCCTTGGGGTAGTTAAATGATAAGTCTAGATGTCCACTATAGATTATATTGATAAGGTATTGATATTGATAACTGATATGGGAGGTGAGAGCGCGTCCGCCGTGATGTAGGCTCAAACGTGAACTGAACTGTGGTAATTAGGTAAATCGCCGGTGACGCGCTGTTTGATGAGTTAGCGATATTGTGCGGTGTACGTACCGTACAGGGGGTGACTAAAGAAGAGTAATAGAACACAAATCAGCGATTTTTGGAAATCTATTTGATGAGGCTTGATTAGTAACTTGGTAAAACTTGGTGACCAGAATATGATAATGGCACTGGAAGGTGTGGATATATATGGCAACTCTTAAATTGATCATTGAGGTATTCCGTAAAGTTTGGGTTTACGATAAAATCATAACGCTAGAAAAATCGTGTTACTTTTTTTACCTTATTTCCACGAAAATCTAAACAACGCGGGCGGAGCCGCGGTCAAAAGCTGGTTTTAACAATAAAACTATAATAAACTAGTAAGTAGAAAAGTGGCTACGATGGTCTTGTTGACCGGCATGTGCAGCAGTAGCGACGTGAAGTGAGCCCAAGCAACTCGACAGGTTCACCGCGGTATGTCCTCATCTCTCTCTCTCTCTCTCTCTCACTTCACGTCGCTATTGCTGCACATGCCGGTCAACAAGACCATCGTCGCCACCAGGCTCGCGCCCAAGCAACTCGACAGGTTCAGCACTGTGCAGCAGTAGCGACGTGAAGTGAGAGAGAGAGAGATGAGGACATACCGCGGTGAACCTGTCGAGTTGCTTGGGCGCGAGCCTGGTGGCGACGATGGTCTTGTTGACCGGCATGTGCAGCAATAGCGACGTGAAGTGAGAGAGAGAGATGAGGACATACCGCGGTGAACCTGTCGAGTTGCTTGGGCGCGAGCCTGGTGGCGACGATGGTCTTGTTGACCGGCATGTGCAGCAATAGCGACGTGAAGTGAGAGAGAGAGATGAGGACATACCGCGGTGAACCTGTCGAGTTGCTTGGGCGCGAGCCTGGTGGCGACGATGGTCTTGTTGACCGGCATGTGCAGCAATAGCGACGTGAAGTGAGAGAGAGAGAGAGAGATGAGGACATACCGCGGTGAACCTGTCGAGTTGCTTGGGCGCGAGCCTGGTGGCGACGATGGTCTTGTTGACCGGCATGTGCAGCAATAGCGACGTGAAGTGAGAGAGAGAGAGAGAGAGAGAGATGAGGACATACCGCGGCGGTGAACCTGTCGAGTTGCTTGGGCGCGAGCCTGGTGGCGACGATGGTCTTGTTGACCGGCATGTGCAGCAATAGCGACGTGAAGTGAGAGAGAGAGATGAGGACATACCGCGGTGAACCTGTCGAGTTGCTTGGGCGCGAGCCTGGTGGCGACGATGGTCTTGTTGACCGGCATGTGCAGCAATAGCGACGTGAAGTGAGAGAGAGAGAGAGAGAGATGAGGACATACCGCGGTGAACCTGTCGAGTTGCTTGGGCGCGAGCCTGGTGGCGACGATGGTCTTGTTGACCGGCATGTGCAGCAATAGCGACGTGAAGTGAGAGAGAGAGAGAGAGAGAGAGATGAGGACATACCGCGGTGAACCTGTCGAGTTGCTTGGGCGCGAGCCTGGTGGCGACGATGGTCTTGTTGACCGGCATGTGCAGCAATAGCGACGTGAAGTGAGAGAGAGAGATGAGGACATACCGCGGTGAACCTGTCGAGTTGCTTGGGCGCGAGCCTGGTGGCGACGATGGTCTTGTTGACCGGCATGTGCAGCAGTAGCGACGCGAAGTGAGAGAGAGAGAGAGAGAGAGATGAGGACATACCGCGGTGAACCTGTCGAGTTGCTTGGGCGCGAGCCTGGTGGCGACGATGGTCTTGTTGACCGGCATGTGCAGCAATAGCGACGTGAAGTGAGAGAGAGAGAGAGAGAGAGAGAGATGAGGACATACCGCGGTGAACCTGTCGAGTTGCTTGGGCGCGAGCCTGGTGGCGACGATGGTCTTGTTGACCGGCATGTGCAGCAATAGCGACGTGAAGTGAGAGAGAGAGATGAGGACATACCGCGGTGAACCTGTCGAGTTGCTTGGGCGCGAGCCTGGTGGCGACGATGGTCTTGTTGACCGGCATGTGCAGCAATAGCGACGTGAAGTGAGAGAGAGAGAGAGAGAGAGATGAGGACATACCGCGGTGAACCTGTCGAGTTGCTTGGGCGCGAGCCTGGTAGCGACGATGGTCTTGTTGACCGGCATGTGCAGCAATAGCGACGTGAAGTGAGAGAGAGAGATGAGGACATACCGCGGTGAACCTGTCGAGTTGCTTGGGCGCGAGCCTGGTGGCGACGATGGTCTTGTTGACCGGCATGTGCAGCAATAGCGACGTGAAGTGAGAGAGAGAGATGAGGACATACCGCGGTGAACCTGTCGAGTTGCTTGGGCGCGAGCCTGGTGGCGACGATGGTCTTGTTGACCGGCATGTGCAGCAATAGCGACGTGAAGTGAGAGAGAGAGAGAGAGAGAGAGAGATGAGGACATACCGCGGTTAACCTGTCGAGTTGCGTGGGCGCGAGCCTGGTGGCGACGATGGTCTTGTTGACCGGCATGTGCAGCAATAGCGACGTGAAGTGAGAGAGAGAGATGAGGACATACCGCGGTGAACCTGTCGAGTTGCTTGGGCGCGAGCCTGGTGGCGACGATGGTCTTGTTGACCGGCATGTGCAGCAATAGCGACGTGAAGTGAGAGAGAGAGAGAGAGAGATGAGGACATACCGCGGTGAACCTGTCGAGTTGCTTGGGCGCGAGCCTGGTGGCGACGATGGTCTTGTTGACCGGCATGTGCAGCAATAGCGACGTGAAGTGAGAGAGAGAGAGAGAGAGAGAGATGAGGACATACCGCGGTGAACCTGTCGAGTTGCTTGGGCGCGAGCCTGGTGGCGACGATGGTCTTGTTGACCGGCATGTGCAGCAATAGCGACGTGAAGTGAGAGAGAGAGATGAGGACATACCGCGGTGAACCTGTCGAGTTGCTTGGGCGCGAGCCTGGTGGCGACGATGGTCTTGTTGACCGGCATGTGCAGCAATAGCGACGTGAAGTGAGAGAGAGAGAGAGAGAGAGATGAGGACATACCGCGGTGAACCTGTCGAGTTGCTTGGGCGCGAGCCTGGTGGCGACGATGGTCTTGTTGACCGGCATGTGCAGCAATAGCGACGTGAAGTGAGAGAGAGAGAGAGAGAGAGATGAGGACATACCGCGGTGAACCTGTCGAGTTGCTTGGGCGCGAGCCTGGTGGCGACGATGGTCTTGTTGACCGGCATGTGCAGCAATAGCGACGTGAAGTGAGAGAGAGAGAGAGAGAGATGAGGACATACCGCGGTGAACCTGTCGAGTTGCTTGGGCGCGAGCCTGGTGGCGACGATGGTCTTGTTGACCGGCATGTGCAGCAGTAGCGACGCGAAGTGAGAGAGAGAGAGAGAGAGAGATGAGGACATACCGCGGTGAACCTGTCGAGTTGCTTGGGCGCGAGCCTGGTGGCGACGATGGTCTTGTTGACCGGCATGTGCAGCAATAGCGACGTGAAGTGAGAGAGAGAGAGAGAGAGAGAGAGAGAGAGATGAGGACATACCGCGGTGAACCTGTCGAGTTGCTTGGGCGCGAGCCTGGTGGCGACGATGGTCTTGTTGACCGGCATGTGCAGCAATAGCGACGTGAAGTGAGAGAGAAAGAGAGAGAGAGAGATGAGGACATACCGCGGTGAACCTGTCGAGTTGCTTGGGCGCGAGCCTGGTGGCGACGATGGTCTTGTTGACCGGCATGTGCAGCAATAGCGACGTGAAGTGAGAGAGAGAGAGAGAGATGAGGACATACCGCGGTGAACCTGTCGAGTTGCTTGGGCGCGAGCCTGGTGGCGACGATGGTCTTGTTGACCGGCATGTGCAGCAATAGCGACGTGAAGTGAGAGAGAGAGAGAGAGAGATGAGGACATACCGCGGTGAACCTGTCGAGTTGCTTGGGCGCGAGCCTGGTGGCGACGATGGTCTTGTTGACCGGCATGTGCAGCAGTAGCGACGCGAAGTGAGAGAGAGAGAGAGAGAGAGATGAGGACATACCGCGGTGAACCTGTCGAGTTGCTTGGGCGCGAGCCTGGTGGCGACGATGGTCTTGTTGACCGGCATGTGCAGCAATAGCGACGTGAAGTGAGAGAGAGAGAGAGAGAGAGAGAGAGAGAGATGAGGACATACCGCGGTGAACCTGTCGAGTTGCTTGGGCGCGAGCCTGGTGGCGACGATGGTCTTGTTGACCGGCATGTGCAGCAATAGCGACGTGAAGTGAGAGAGAAAGAGAGAGAGAGAGATGAGGACATACCGCGGTGAACCTGTCGAGTTGCTTGGGCGCGAGCCTGGTGGCGACGATGGTCTTGTTGACCGGCATGTGCAGCAATAGCGACGTGAAGTGAGAGAGAGAGAGAGAGATGAGGACATACCGCGGTGAACCTGTCGAGTTGCTTGGGCGCGAGCCTGGTGGCGACGATGGTCTTGTTGACCGGCATGTGCAGCAATAGCGACGTGAAGTGAGAGAGAGAGAGATGAGGACATACCGCGGTGAACCTGTCGAGTTGCTTGGGCGCGAGCCTGGTGGCGACGATGGTCTTGTTGACCGGCATGTGCAGCAATAGCGACGTGAAGTGAGAGAGAGAGAGATGAGGACATACCGCGGTGAACCTGTCGAGTTGCTTGGGCGCGAGCCTGGTGGCGACGATGGTCTTGTTGACCGGCATGTGCAGCAATAGCGACGCGAAGCTGAGTCTTGCCAGCGGCGCCCAGCCGGGGCTAGCGAACCACTGCTTCCACGGACCTGGAAGTAACAGTGTAGTGTTTTTAGAAGTGGAATCATAGAATCATATCTTTATTCATGAACATAGGTAATGTTTGGTCGGTACAAATTTTTGAGCGCTATGTTCTACCGACAGGAGTATGAATACATTAATATTAAAAACACACACACAAGCAGCATGCTTCATAATAACTTAAAGTAGATGAAAAATGGAGGAAAAATCTTAGATTAATTACATTAGCATACATATGTAACCTATATATACTTAGCTAAAATGTTTTGTATACAAAACAAATCTAATCTCCAAATAATCTAAAATATACACACATACAAATAAACACACTGTCTTATTATTATGAACTTAGAATCTTAATGCAGGTTAAAGATAAAACGAAGAGTCGATTCCTTCGATGAAATAAGGACTAACTCCCAACATTCACCAATTCAAATTCAAATTCAAATTCAAATAGTTTATTTTTCAAAGCAGGTATAGATATATACACTTTTTACACGTCAAATTTAATCTAATAAAGAAAATATATGTAATAAAATAATAAATGTACATGAACTAAATTAAAGCATTAAGCATTAAGAGTTGCGATTAGTATACAACGTGTCTAGTCGAGTGACTATAGCCCGAGTCAGCCCGACTTACTCTCGAGTGACTATAGCCCGAGTCAGCCCGACTTACTCTCGAGTGACTATAGCCCGAGTCAGCCCGACTTACTCTCGATCCCGTGCAGCGCTCCGAGCACAGAGAGTCCCATCCCGAAGGCGAAGACCGGCCGCTCGAGCACGGCGAGCGCCGCGGATGCCGCGCGGGACGGTGGACCGGACCCTAGCAGCAGCGGCGACATTGCCGCCCACAACACTGACAGCGGGAATGCCACCAACGTCGACCACCGGAACAACTGAAACATCAAACACCAGACAATGAACCTATGGAGACATATTATTGATTCATGTCATGACACAAACGCGCTTTAGAAATAATATAATTTAAATTAGGGGAAGAATGCAACGCTATCATTGGTCTGATCTTGGTGACTCTCCTCACCCCCTCCTCACCTGCATGAGCAATCATGTGGTTTTCTTGTCTGTGTCATCAGTCTACACCTCTATTACTGAATCTCCTCATTTTAACTATAGCAATGTTATCCAGGTCACGGTAGGCAGTGACTCGGCAATATAGGAACATTTCTTTTATAAGCGGTTCTAGACACTATAGAACCTGGGTAATATGTATGTATAGGCAAAAAACAGGCCCTTGGCGGATTACCGATGCGTCCAAATTGTGGTCTGCAATATTTTAATCGTAACAAAACATATTTTTCACCTTAGGTTCTTTCATTATTTATCGATACAAGAGTGTGACAAACAAGACAGACAATACATACAAAAGTACATAAATTATGTACTTTTTTTGTGTGTGTAGAAAATGACAAAACATGTAAGAAAACTCGAAAGTTCAAGTACCTACTTACTTGGTTTTTTTTTTGTAAAGGTGCTTATAATTTTCCTTCATTTCAAAAGCACGGTCGACGGAGAAAAATATATTTGTGGCTATCAAATTATATATTTGTGGCTATCAAATTATATATTTGTGGCTATCAAATTATATATTTGTGGCTATCAAATTATATATTTGTGGCTATCAAATTATATATTTGTGGCTATCAAATTATATATTTGTGGCTATCAAATTATATATTTGTGGCTATCAAATTATATATTTGTGGCTATCAAATTATATATTTGTGGCTATCAAATTATATATTTGTGGCTATCAAATTATATATTTGTGGCTATCAAATTATATATTTGTGGCTATCAAATTATATATTTGTGGCTATCAAATTATATATTTGTGGCTATCAAATTATATATTTGTGGCTATCAAATTATATATTTGTGGCTATCAAATTATATATTTGTGGCTATCAAATTATATATTTGTGGCTATCAAATTATATATTTGTGGCTATCAAATTATATATTTGTGGCTATCAAATTATATATTTGTGGCTATCAAATTCATTATTTTCAGCCCATTTCAAAGCAGTGTATAAAGCTCCCATTGTTTCAGAGTTTTCGCCGCCCGCCCCACCACACATCGGACTACAGGGGAGTCCGGAATAGCGCTGTGTTAACTTTTAGGCTTTTGTAAAATAAAACAGCCAAGCCCCGGTTGCTGCAGTCCAAACCGCAAAATAAATAAGAAGTGGCCGGGCCTTCGATCCATTTCTAGGGTTCCGTACCCGAAGGGTGCCAAACGGGACCCTATTACTAAGCCTCCTTTGTCTGTCAGTCTGTCACAGGGACTACTGCTTTAGCCGTTATAGGAAGCCGCAGTTTTCACAGAATACCTTCGTTTTTCTATAGCATCTATCACGGCAAACAATAAAATTTTATAAAAACTAAAACCCAGGGAACCCACAAAATAACCTCGAAAAAATATAATTTTTTAACGATCATTAGATCCATAAAGTAAGACCCAGTCGTCGTCCCCCCCCCCCCATTATCTCCAAAACTCCTCTTGGACCAAAAAATATGAAAAAAATCATGGTAATAGGCGATTAGGTAAAGATTACAGGAAAAACATAGCGGTTAACATATTAGGGTTCCGTACTCAGCGGGAACCGCGAATTGTTTCCCAGGCGGTATACTTTAGCGGCTTGTTTGTGTCGCCTAAAGTTTGCTATGAAATCTGTTATTTATTTAATGTTCCATGTTTTTAGGGTTCCGTACCCATATTGTGTGGTGGTACGGAACTCTTTGTGCGCGAGTCTGACTCTCAGTTAGCCAAACTATATTTGTTTCTAACAAAGAAATTCATATTCTTTATTGTTTCACATTGTACTATCATTATGTAGGTACATAGGCGAACTTATCTCTAAACAGAGAAATGGGGGACCGTCAAATGGGGGGCCGTCAAATGGGGGGCCGTCAAATGGGGGCCGTCAAATGAGGGACCGTCAAATGAGGGGACGTCAAATGGGGGAACGTCAAATTGGTCATATTAAGACCATTTTTAGAGTTCCGTAGTACCTAAAAGGTACAAAAGGAACCTTATGGTTAGACTCCGTTGTCCGTCCGTCCGTATGTCACAGCCTCATAACTTTATCACCGTTAAAGATAAATACATGAAATTTGGCACAAAAATAGCATTAATTTGCCCACATATTAAAATGTAAAAGAAATATGAAAAATTTTAAATTGTTCAAAATATTTCCAAAACAAAAGTGAGAAAAATAAAATCGTATCAAATTGTAGGTATTAAAAAGGGCAGCTGGCGAGCGGGAGTCAGGTTACTGGCTGCACGCTTTACCATCTGTCGTCATTGGCACTCAGCTGGACAAAACAACGTTTTCTTTAGCCGTGAGTCTCCGGATCGGCGCCAGGACAAATGAACCTCACCGCTGTCGATGTGGTGTCAACGTCGACCAGCTCGGACACCATGCCCTATCCTGCAATAGGAGCGCTGGACGTCTGTCGCGGCATGCCAGTCTGAATGATGTCATACATCGGGCCCTTGACACCGTTGGTGTGCTGGCTATTTTGGAGCTGAAAGGCATTGTACGCAGCGACGGTAAGAGGCCCGATGGAATGACACTCATTCCGTGGAAAAATGGCAGGTCGCTGGTGTGGGACGCCACTTGTGTCGACACATTGGCGGCGTCCTACATCCAAGCGACTGCGGCTAAAGCTGGTGCTGCGGCAGCCTCAGCAGAGGACTCCAAAAGGCGCAAGTATGTTCAGACTATATATTTGCGCCTTTTGGAGTAGAAATATTAGAGCCGTGGGGTCCAGCCGCGAAGCAGATGTTCAAGGAAATATCTCCGCGACTGGTCGACGTTTCAGGGGACCGGCGGGCTGGGGCATACCTCGGACAGCGTCTTAGCTTAGCTATCCAACGAGGAAATGCTTCCAGCCTTTTGGGGACCCTACCGATCGACGGCGGTGATTTGGAAAAAATATTTTATATTGTTTAATTTATAGGTAAGTTTTTCTTAATTTATTTTTTAGTTAGGTATAATTTTATCTTTTATATTTCTATTAATTTATAGGTAGTCTAGTTTTTTAATGTTATTTAAGTTTTATATTTTTAAATAAATGAACACTTAAATATATAAATGTTAATATTTATGTTAAAAAGCTGATTACAAAAATATATATTTAAGATATAAAAAATGTATGTCTGGAGGGGTCCTTATTTCCAAAACTGGTGGACTGAAAAATATGAAAAAAATCATAGTAATGTGTTTACGTAAAGATTACAGGAAAAATAAAGCGGTTCAGAAATTTACGAAAAAAATAACAAAATTAAATTTATCATCCACAATACGGACGGAACCCAAGGTACGTGAGTCTGACTCGCACTTGGCCGGTTTTTTTATATTTTTTTCTGTTACATACTAAACCTTATATTATACAAAGTAGGTACTTATTCTACTTTAGTTAAGGGATAAGAATATACAAGACAGCAGGAATTTACGGTAATGAAAAAAGAAATACGTAAATTTTCTGTCTCATACTTATAGTCTATCTGTCTCATACTTATAGTCTATTTCCTTTTACAGTCCGTAATTAATTAATGTTAACTCCTGAGAGGAACTATAAGTTAGGAAATTATACCAATATATAAACAATTATTATGACAAATATCACTATAACACCATGCAAATATTCATTAGGGTTCCGTAGTACCTAAAAGGTACAAAGAAACGTTTATAGTGAGACTCCGTTGTCCGTCCGTCCGTCCGTATGTCACAGCCTCATAACTTTAGCAACGTTAAAAATATAACCTTGAAATTTGGCACAAAATAGCATTAATTTGTCTACGTACAAAGGTGTAAAAATAAATTTGAGATTGTTCAAAATATTTCAAAACAAAAGAGAGAAAAATAAAAAATATTATCCTAAAAATATAATATGGGTATCAAATTGCAGATATTAAAGAGCTGATTGTAAAAATGTATACTTTTACTATATTTACTGGAACTGGTTTTGAGAAATCTTTAAAAACCATAAAAAATGTATGTTCCTTCCCTTATCTCCGAAACTGGTGGACCGTAAAATATGAAAAAAAATGTCGCTTACAGATCAAAACTGGCCAATAACAGGAAAACTATAGCGATTTAAAAATAAATTAACACAAATGAGAAATGAAAAAATAAATATATTTACATGTAAATAACTTCATGAGAAAATTATTAAGGAAATTGATCTCCTGAAAAAAGTATATTCCAAAGAAAAATATTTATGTGATGATACTAATAAAAACTTTTATGAAAACTATGGGTTTTATTCGAATTTTTAGTCAAAACTCCCTTTTTTTAGCGTCCGACCTTGGGACTCAAAAGTCCATCTTTTAAATATGTGTTTTATTCGATGTTTTTGTCAAAAATCCTTTTTATTTTTCTTAGCGTCTGGTCTTGGGGCCCAAAAGTCCGGCTTATTATCGGATAAGCCCGGCTTTTTTATTTATAGAGATGGCAACGCTATGCGCAAGGTCCTGGGCTTGAATTTAAATATTTAGTTGTCAAGGAAGGAATGTTAGTAAAGAATTGTTTAAAGGCATTTGCAACTTCTTTATCTCCTATAACAACTTCATTGATAAATATTAAATTTAAGTTAATTTTTCCGTTTCTTAACGGAAAAAGCAGTATGGAACATTACAAATACTGCTTTTACTTTATTATCGGCCATTCTAAGTTTTTTATTCAGGTACAAACTTTTTGCTTTAAGCACACGAATTTGAAAATAAGTGAGTATTTTTTCAAGAATTCAGTCATTTCAATATTATTATTGTAGGTACAAGCGATTTCTGATTTTATAACACTTGACCAACTTAATTTTGCAGTTTTGTTTTATACATTTTGTAGGTATTTTTTGTTTAAACTATTCAAGTCTATTGACTTATTTGAATGGTACGGAACCCTCAAGGTGCTAGTCCTCCTCGCACTTGACCGGTTTTTAAATATTAGTGTGTGGTGTGAAATGAAGGGGCGCATTCGAACAGATACCTATATAAATTAGTTTGAAGTACCTAATAATTGTCGGTGCAAAGCGCGTGTCTTATGTAACTTGCATTTCACAGTTCACACTGGGATCTCTGACATCCCCTTGGGGATTCATGTCGTGACGATAACAAAAAAAAGTTTCATATATAAATCAGATAAGTACAGAGTGTACGACGTAAGCTCTAATGGCTACTGGCCATTCTAGTTACAGTTTGAATACGCCCACTAAATGGGGTAGATACAGACAGGTAGTAAAATAAAACTAATATTATAGTAATACAGTCTTGTAAAGTAGTGTCATCATCTTGTACTAACTAAACCTAGTAACATTTGAACATTTCGAAACTGTTCCGCGTAGTATTGAACCAGTACGACTGCTTTGAGTGAAAGTACTGCAACTATTCACATAGCCAGGAGACGTAAACAGGCCAAGCTCGACCAAAGCCCTTTCTTGCCGAACCAAATGTTCCTTGTGATTATTTATCAGTCATTTGTTGTTAAACCTGCGACACTAGAGCTTATCTTGTTGTGAAATTGTGCTTTGCTTTTTGACTCGACTTTTCGATTTGATTCGGATGCACTTTTACACAGCATAGGTAAAAATTGTTTACCAAAAGCGCCTCAATGCTAAAGGCACCAAAAATCTTACAATAATATACCTATAATTCAAAATTCAAAATTCAAAAAGTTTATTTTGCAAAGTAGGTATATATTATACACGTTTCACAAGTCAAATTTTAATCTTATAAAAATATATGTAATAAAATAATAAATGTACATGAACTACTTAGATTAAATGTTTATTTAATTTATGTAGCAATATATATACAATTAAAATTATAGGTAAAATATTATTATATAAGGTGAAATCCAATCAATCACCCGAACCCATACCGGAGACCCGGCCAGGGACCAGGAACAAGGTTCAATGATCACCAACCGAGCCCCCAGCACGAATCCAGGCGGCCGACCAAATCCCATCCTATATACTACATAGTAATAGGTTACGTATATAAATACATGCCTACCTCTGCCCATTCGATTAGTCTTGCTAAGAAGAACGGGCAAGAAACTTGGCAAGATCATGTCTTTTTTTTAACATAAACTTAAACTATACATTGAATTACTTATATCTACTTTAACCAAGGGATAAGAAAATACAAGACAGCAGGAATTCAGGTTAATGAAAAAAGAAAAACATATATATCTTTGCCTACCTGTCTCATATAGTCTATTTCCTTTTACAGTCTGTAATTAATTAATGTTAACTCTTAAGAGGAATCAAAAGTTAGGAAATTATATTAATTAATTAAATTATTACCTACTATCATCAAAATCAGTATCACCATAACACCATGCTTCACCATCATCCAAATATTCATTTATTTTATAATATGCCTTTTTCAGTAGGCCCTGCTTATACTGTTTAAACTTATTCTCTGACAAAGTAAGGACCTCTTTTGGAAGTTTATTGTAAAATCTTATACCATGTCCTACGAAAGAGGTACTCACTTTGGCGAGTCTGATTTTTGGAAAAGCCAGTTTATACTTATTTCTGGTTTCCTTACAATGTTGCTCACCAAGCCTCGGGAGAGACTCAACATTTTTTCTAACATATCTAAGGACCTGGTAAATATATTCACAAGGAACAGTTAGTATATTAATTTCTTTGAACTTTTCTCTTAATGAATCCCGGTGCTTCATATTATAAATAGCACGAATTGCTCTCTTCTGCAAAACAAAGACTGCGTCTGTATCCGCGGCTCTACCCCATAACAGCATGCCGTATGACATAATGCTGTGAAAGTAACTAAAATAGACTAGTCTAGCAGTATCTACATCAGTAATTTGGGGTCCCTGAAGTTGTAGTGCACTTATAGATATATGATAATTTAATGTGCTTATAATATTGTACACATTTTGTACAATTATGTACAGCAAAAAAATAATTTTGTACCCTTCTAATTACGTCACAGTTTCCATTTGAAGTTTTGTAAAAAGGTGCACTACAACTTGACCCTGGAGTGCACTATCTCTGAAAATGAAAACTTTTTATACATTCGCGTACTTTGAATTTTGTACAATTATGTACAACCAAAAAATAATTTTGTATCATTCAAATAGCCCCGAAAACTTAGATTCAAAGTTTGTTAAAAAAGTGCACACCAACTTGAAGCTTTTTCAAAACTATATATTTAGGGTAGATAGGACCCGTTTCAGAAAGGCCTAATTATGTACATTTTTGTACAAATTTTGTATCTCCGAGAAAATGTATAGTTTTCTGGCAAATTCATTATTCGTGGATAAAGATAATGGAACTGATATACTTGTATTCGCTAAGATATTAGTAATACATCTATATTGGATTCTGATATGCTAATATCACAATTAAGAGTTGCAATATAAGCGTCCGTACATTTAGACCATAACTATCTTATCCGTTCGGTTGTGTTTTATTGTTGACGACGTAAGGACCATTTTGTATTGCATTTATATCATGGCATCCAGGAAGTTGGATTTTTCAAATACAACAAAGCTAATACTTCTAGAATGTTTTAGTTTTTATTACTGTGTATTTACATTTATTATTATAGTTCGCGAAAAATGATCTACACGAATGAATGTAAAAAAAAAGGAGGGCTTATCTATTGTGTTCATATTGTGTTACAATAAGGTCATAAAAACAGTCCTGTTTTAACAAAAAATATGAATTGGGTACGATTTATGGATGGCACGTTCCTTGCCGTGCCATGTGTTTTTTTTTCTGTTGTGCAAATATTTTTTCTTTAACTATGCTATTTTGTTTTAATACATTATTATGGTTTAGGACATGGTGTCCATTTTTCGAATACCAAAAAAAAGTATGACTATGACTAACTTCTCGACTCTTTAAGTTTTTACTACATAGTGTGTGTCTACATTTATTATTGTATGCTCAATAATAATTAGTTTTATTATTTATTATTATTGTCATGATCTGTCCGATTTTCTTTTACCTTTTAAGTATTTGTATTAATTAACTTTGATCAGTTTTAACCGTAACTATATAATTATTAATAAATAAGAGATAAGATACGTTTAACTTAACTGATTTACCTACTCTACACTTTACCAAAAGGCGTGTAAATATAAAATTAGTTTACATATTTTTTAATTTCCAACAGCGTAATTTGTAATCGATATTTAAACAAAAGCAAATTTTATAGATATTTATACGGATTAACATGCAAATTTCTCGGGTCTCAATGCTCAATCGACTCAACAGCTTACAAAAAATAAAAATACTTTAATTAATTAAATTAAACATGTCAATTGTCAAAGATGAAAGTAATTAGATCGATTTATCATGAATAAAGCCTTTCGCTGTGAAATTACATTCTCTCGTTAGAAGTTTGAATAATTTATTTTCAAATACATAAATACTGATATATTGTTAATATTTTCGGAATTTTAGTAAATAATTTAGGGCCTATAATATAATAATAATAACGTTTATTTCGGATATTGTATCCATATTGTTAGTAACAGTTTTACTTAATTGCTATTGTTAGTAACTATTATATTTACAAATTTTAATTTATTTCGCATTGGGTAGGATTGACAACTGCACCTAATGCATAATGAATGGGTTGTCAATCCTATGATAAATATTTTCTCATTATTTAGTTTTCATTGATATCTGATTCAAACCTAATTACTTACTAATATTTGTAAAAGTATTATGGTTTTATTTTGTTGCAGTGGTATGTTTATACTCTAAAAACTTTTTTTTCTCTCAAAACAGTTGAATCATAAATAGTAAGAGCCCTAAACATTGCCCTTGCATAATATGGAAACAATAAAAGAGAAAGGAGTAACGGTAATTTTAAAACAGGAGCTCCAAACTTTTTAGCCTGAGGGCCATAGTGACTCCTCCACTAAGTCCCTAGGGGCAAAACCAAGATTGCATTTTTAACACAAACTTTAAATGTCCCTGTTTCTTAATTGGTAGTTAAAATCATACACAACTAATTTGTATGATTGACTATTATTGTATATTTAGTCTACTGTCAAAATGTTTGTTGAAAACGGACAATCAAGTGGCTTCCTTAGGATTACGCGCAATTTTTTTTTATAAGGCTAGCTGATTATATGTAATGTTACAAAATTAAATTTATTTATATAACCACATTCATATTGAAGACTGTTAACTGATCAGTATCGAATGTTCAATGACCCTTTTTGTGAAATTCGTAAATTATTTTTTTCGTGTTATGGGAGGTCAACAATTTATTTTGAGAAATTAGCAATGTGTTATCGATCCCTGATACTCATCACTTACCAAGCCTACAGTATAAATTTGGCTGCATAAATAAATGTAAGCTCATGTATGACAATCATTATATTTTTTTAATTGGTCGTTAACAACATAAACCACAAACATCTGATTATTAAATTGTATATAAACGTACATTGTAAATTTTAGTGAAATTTAAGTGAGCTGCTTATTGGGCACTCTACTGTGCGGGCCGGATTTGTGGAGCGTGGGGACCGGTATTGGCCTGCGGACCGTAGTTTGTAGACCCCTGTTTTAGAACATGTTTAAATAGTAAACAATCAGAACCAAAAGCAATTAAGGGTGTAATTTTGGTTGTCTTTTAGTCGGCTGAGCGCAAACTTTCATTTATTTTGTTCGTTAATTTCTGTTTTGTCCGTCTAAATATTCTGAGTGTAGTATTGCCATAATTCGTGGAAATTGAACGCCGTGAAAGTCTAAGTATAGAGAGTAAAAATAGTTAAAAGTTAAAAAGACTACTTAGAAGATGAAGAACGCTAAGTGTTGGATTATTTCACAGTAGACTTTGAAGAAAATAAACTTGCAAATGTTCTATTTGCAAATTACCCAAATGAATGGCCGGGTTCATAAAATTACTAAGCCCGTTTTTAGTCGGTTGTGGGTTGCAATTAAAATGAAAAAAATATCTCTATCGATTGGTGTTTTAACTATTTATTAAAAATTTCGTAGTAGTATCTACTTTTACGTATTGCAAAATATAATAAATCCATGTTTTTACAAACATAAAATCACAAAGTCCAGTTGAATGAATAACTATATTCAGAGACTTCCATCCATCCATCCATCACCCTAGTTCGTCCATTGCTGGACATAAGCCTTTCCCGGACTTTGCCACTCCCGGCGGTCATCCTGAAAGAATTGCCCATACTCACACACGCTGTGCAGGTGGATTGGTGATCGCGGTGCCGGAACCCTCGCACCAGTGACGCCGCTGCCCGTCACCAGTCTGTTCCATATAAGGCCCGGCTATAAGGGATAGATATACCGCCATCCATCGGTCCCAGACATGGTGGGCCTCCTAGTTTTTTGCCTGTGAGCTGTCCTCTTAATGTCCTCCGAATTACTTCGAGGGGGTCTCCAAGTAAGATGGTGGTATCTCCACAGTCAAGTCCAGCATCAGCTCTACCACCTTGTAAAGATTTTTGTCAAGTCCTAGCTACTAGCAATATCGATAAACAAAATGTCAAAGCTGCATGTTTTTTTTTCCTGGGCATAAAATAAACTTATAATGATGTGTTTATTTTATTCGTAAGACAATAAGTTTATTTGATGAGTAAAAATAAAATTACAAAAATATTATTTTTTTGTAAAATGGATTTAGTTATTTTATGAACTGCGCCATTCAAATATAAAAACTGTAGTGCTTGGTGGTATTTTTTGGTATTTCAAATAATGTTGTGTCGTTGGTGCAGTTGATGATACCAATAGTAATGAATGGCGCCTGCCTAGCACTTTGTCAATTTCTGTAACTGCCAATTCGATCACTCTCTTTTTGGTTGCTTCAGACAATTTGACAAACAGATGGAAAATATTTACAATTTTCAGAAACATTTACATCCGGGTCACCCTCCAAATGCCCCAATACAAGGAATTCAGGACATGTTTTTGACTCACCGGGACCAAGTTATCAATAAATATGGTGAGATTGTTCCCCGCAGCCACGAAGTATGGGAAAAGTTGAGTGAGGAATAAAAGACATATACAAAATAGATTCAAAATCACTCCGTACAATAACCAAATTAAACCGGTACGGTCTTCAGACTATTTTAGGAATCGACAAAAAAATACATTTAACATTAGGTGCTGATAATAATCCATCTTATGTTATGATTAAGAAAATTAAACACAAGATGACGCATCAGAATATGAAAGAAAAAGTGAAGAAACGGAAATATCAGAAAAAGCTATTACTATCGTAATCGGCTGAAGAATGGTTATCCATTGCACCTGAAGAAGTGATTTATACGACCAACAAAAGAAATAAAAAATATGAAAGAACCTACAGTGCGCGCCAATCTTTTAGTCGCCTCTGAAGATAGCCGCAAGAGGCGACGCAATAGCCGTTTTACGGTGTCAGGAGGACGTTACAGGAGCGAGAGCGCGGAGCGCACCCGCCTGTGTGCCGCACCACACCCCCCGCTCGCCATTTAGCAGGTGTCAACACTATGCGTTAGTGTTAGTGCTACGTCCGTACACTACACATGCGCGCGTTCCATGAAAAGTACATTCGAGGAAAAAATTCCATGATTCGTTAAGTTTATCGTTGAACCTGTTTGTTATTGTTTTTGTTGCCTTTATTTGTTGTTTTGTTAATTTAGTTTGTTAAAGTTTATAGTTGTTGTTATGCCTCGCGGACGCTATAGCGTTTTAAGGCGACAATGTAGGAAAATGGCGTTTTATTAATATAGTTCAGATTGCACTAAAATAATAAATAAATAATGAATTAAGTAGGTACAACAAGTACACCTTCCCACTTATAGTAAACATTTAATAATCAACGGTTGATATTATTGTTTCCTTGACTGTACCTGCGCAAGCTTGCACTCGTAACTCAATCAGAGGCGACTAAAACATTGGCGCGCACTATACCAGATGTTGAAACGGAGTGCATGGACTGACATTATTCACGCACATTTTGTTGCGCAGACGCAAATTTCGTGAAAAGTTAATAAAAAGTAGATATGCTGCAGATGCCATCGGTTTACTTTGTATAGCAAAATATAATTCACTTTATAATGGGTCCATTAAGGACGTACAAAATGATAAATTTTGTGTACATTTTTAGAGTAATGCCCAAGTTCACGCCGAAAGACAATATTGCATTCGTGAAACCTGCTGCAGAGTCAGCATTGGCGCAAGTGGCGAAATGGTCAAACGTTTGCTCCGTCCAAAAAAACTCAAGCCTCCTCATATATGAAATATATGAAATTGCTATCAACGATCAAAAATCAAAAATGCAGTTTCCAGTGTCCGGAATGATATCTGAACGCCACGATACGGAGACTATACGTCATTAGATTGTTCTTTGGCTGAATGATGGAGCAGCTGTACCTAAAGAAGTAGTTGCGGATATGTCCCTTGCTTTGATGAATGGATGTTTACAAGCATTTGCTCAAATACAATCTTTTTCTCAATACCTCCAAGAATGTGCAAAAATTTTAAAGATAGAGAGATGTTTGTATGAGGAAATACCGAACGTTCCAACAACTTTTTTGAGGTGTAGCCAATACCATGAAACTTTTTGCATTTTTGAGCTCTTATCAGACTTATCAGACATATGTTTTTTGTGTTCACTGGTGGCACCCCACTATAGGGCTAAACCTGCCTTAGTCATAGAGTGTTTTTTTTACACATTACTTGATTTATAATATTCCTATTGATTTTCTTACAATAAAATATAAACAATATAAAGCGAGGATATACCTACATTTTATTTCGAATAACACTTAAATAACAAAGAATTACTTAACATTAAAACTTAATATTAATTAAAAATACTAAAAACTTAAACAAACTAAAGACCAATAAATACAATAAAGATAAATATTACAAAAATAATAAATAATTTAAATCACCTTTAAAAAAAATTTTAATCTAAAATGACAATCATAGATTTTTTTGTATTTTGTTTTTAACTTTATTTGAGGTACCTACTTAAAAAGTTGCATATACATGTTTTCTTATAAGCTGGTTTTTATTTACTTGTCATTCAAATTACTTTAAATATTCGAGTTTGGGCTTATTTCATTGGTCTTGATTAATACTTTGGTAAAACGTGGTGACCAGGGTCTGATGATGGAACTGGAAGGTGAATACGAGACCTCAACGGACAACAGCAGACCCTTCGAGTTTGGCTTATTTCATTGGTCTTGATTAGTACTTTGATAAAACATGGTGACCAGGGTCGAACAGCATTGACCGTGAAGGATTCGGTGAAAGGATCAGTGCTGTGGGCAGGTATCACCAGATCAAAATGGTGACAGAAGCGAAGCGTTCTGTTGCTACGGTCAGTGCAAAGGACAATTCTTTCTTTCAAATAATTAGGGTAGACGAGATTGTGAAGAACATAAAACATTATATAACAGGGAAAGGATATGTAAGTTCCTGCGAAGACGAATAGGGAGAAACTTCAATCTGCATCGAAAATCGAAAACCCGGCCATACTAGCGCAGTCCGTATATGAAAAATATGTAAGTTTTTAATGTAGGTATACATTTTGAAGGTATAGCGATCTGGTATTGTCTGTAATGTAATATTTTTAGTTACTTTTATGTATAGTACATTACTGCCACGGTCTGTAATGACTGCTTTACTGGCAGCGTTTTTGATGGCTGAAAACGCAACTGCAGCTCCAGGCCTACACAGCGTGGTTAGCATTGAAGCCCTTGATGGACAAGCTGGAGTAAAGGCTGAGACCGAAAGTCAAGGCCTTTACAGCGTGGACAGCAAGGGCTGCAATGATGACCAAGCTTGAAGGCCGAGAGCGTAGTTAAGCTGAGCTTGAGGCGGACCGCATTAATTGCGGACCAAAAATGTTAAAAACTACTCACAAATGCGTATGTGCACCTGAGTAGATTTTGCCACCATCAGTGAAGTGTGAGGCGGCTAACTATGAAAATTTCCAGGGTCCAGTACTCCAACTTATACAAGGGATATCAATTTGATCGAAGTTTGATTAATCGTGTTTAAAAATTTTTCAATAATATCAAGCTGATTTACGTTAGTACCATCAAAGCGAACGTAGTAGGGCCCTACTTGTTTTTTATCAGTTTTTTTTTTTTTGATGATTGTACAAAATGCTACAGGTGGCGGCCAGCAAACTCTGTTTATTTTGATGTAGTTTTTTTTTCTACACAACGACGAATTGGTCACGTCTTGTTACTCGGTGTACATAGGGTACCGACTGTCTATATATCTAGTCAAGAAGTCACTTCTGTTAAATTGAAATACAAACATTGACGTGTCAATGAATACAAATAATGTTCGAGATGTCAGATGACATAAATAAAATTACTAATATATTATTGTTTGTGAACAAACAACACAAAAAAAAAACCAAATGAAGCTGTGAATTGAATTTTATTCGTAAAATCTAATCTTTATTGAGAATTTGAGCTAAACATACAAACAATAATTATTATTGCCTAACCAGGCGGTCAGTTACCAGTCAGTTGTTCGACAGACAGAGTTCGGAGAACAATAAAACATCTGGACTGGTGTTTACTAGCATCAAAGGGTCGATCGGTCGCACTCGCACAATGTCAAAAACAAAACATTTGGCCTACCATTTTTTGTCTAACCAACTTTCTCCAGAAACAAAAATACTAAATATATGCACTTGCGTATTATTATTTTTTCTAACTCCCCGACGCACATCCACTTCCGGATTTAGCCTACTAAACGTTGTCTCGCTCACTTGCATTGAATTTCAATAGTAGCTAACCGATATTCTCCAACATAATATTACAGACAGAGTATTACGCAGCAATTAACTTTGTCCAAACGATATTGAAAGATGTTGAATATTGGGTCTGATGCTAAAGATGCAAACTCATCATTTTCTATAAGTAAAAAAGATACAGTCAATATTTATTTCAAGAATTTGAGTTCATTGACGAATTTGCTCGGACGCTTTACAATTCTAATTGGGATATTGGCATAGGGTTGCCATCTCCTAATTTTGAAAACCAGGATTTGAAAGCGGAAATACCAGGACAATATGGTTTAAAAACAGAATGCAGTATAAGAGCGGTAGTTAGATTACTAATAGGTAATTAACATTAAGGTGGATGGTCTAAGGCAATTTTCATACAAACTTGTGTAATCCATAGTACGAAAGCTGTAAATAGCAAAATTAGACTGTAAACACATTGTGTTTGTAACAAACTGATTATTAACGAGTATAAAATCAATGGAACGTGTAGAAAAAGTAACAGAACGAAATAACAGTACGTCTGTCGTCGTTATTGGTTCCCTCAAGTTTGTATGAAGACTAGCTTTTGCCCGCGGCTTTGCCCGCGTTAATTTTGTTTTGTGTAGTACTTTTTATAGAACGTATTTAAATCAAATTTGGAGTTGTTTTAAACTTTGTCAACCCATTTCCCCCTTTTAGGGGTTGAATTCTGAAAAAACCTGAAACACTTGTTTACTCATTTATAGATACGAGTACTCCTGTGAAGTCTCGAATAAAATAGTCTAACTAATCTTGTTTCCCCATACAAACTCTGGACCCCCATTTCACCCCCTTAGAGGTGGAATTTTGAAAAATCCTTTCTTATTCCTTGTCTACATTACAAAGGGAAGCTCTGTGCAACATTTCAGTTTTTTAGGTCCAAGGGTTTGGGCTGTGCGTTGATGAGTCAGTGAATGAGTGAGTCAGTCAGTACTTCTCTTTTTATATATATGATGATTGTCTTGGACCATCCACCCTAAGCTAACAGCGACTTTAATTTATTTTTTTAAAAGTGTCAGCTGTAAAAAAAATATTACGAATCTTATACATTTAGGACGAATTGTCTTTAAAGATTTAATTTTTGTAATCAAACTGAAAATAAAAACAAAATTGTATACGTGGATATAAAACCTAGAAAGCAACTTTTGAACAAAAAAAACAAATGGAAATAGCTATTGAAATATAGGAATGAACTCATGAATCTTTAAAAAAATTTCGGCAATTTCAGTTATGACCTATTGTTAATTACGCAATGAAAACAGTGTAAATGAAACTTAGCTATACCAACTACAATTTCTAGTAATGTGTTTTCAATTAAATTATATAAGAAAATACCATTACTAGGTAGCTTTAGTTCTTTTTAACAATTTGTTGATGAAACGTACGATAAGCGCCTGTAGTGGCGCACGAACTTTAAAACCCATAATGTTTACAGGGCGCTTTAAAAATCCAGGACGCTACTAAAAAACTACCCAAGATACTTCAGAACACCTAAAAAACCAGGACATGTCCTGGGGAAACAGGACGTTTGGCAACCCTATATTAGCATATCAGAATCCGTTGAATTACTGGTACACGAATATATTCACTTCATATTACTAATATCTTAGCAAATATTACAAATATATCAGTTATATCTCGATCCATAACAAATGAATTTACCAGAAAACTATACATTTTCTCGGAGATACAAAATTTGTACAAAAATGTCATAATTAGGCCTTTCTGAAACGGGTCCTATCTACCCTAAATATATAGTTTTGAAAAAGCTTCAAGTTGGTGTGCACTTTTTTAACAAACTTTGAATCTAAGTTTTCGGGGCTATTTGAATTATACAAAATTATTTTTTGGTTGTACATAATTGTACAAAATTCAAAGTACGCGAATGTATAAAAAGTTTTCATTTTCAGAGATAGTGCACTCCAGGGTCAAGTTGTAGTGCACCTTTTTACAAAACTTCAAATGGAAACTGTGACGTAATTAGAAGGGTACAAAATTATTTTTTTGCTGTACATAATTGTACAAAATGTGTACAATATTATAAGCACATTTAATTATCATATATCTATAAGTGCACTACAACTTGAAGGACCTAGTAATTTGCCTTATGCGTCTAACAGCGTATGCGGCCGAACTAAGTCTACCACATAGGGCTTCTATGTGGGGACCCCACTGAAGACGAGAGTCTACCGTAATGCCCAAAAACTTAGTTTCGTTAACTAACTCCAGCTTGGACCCCTGCAAAAGCAAATTACAATCCACTTGAATAACATTTGGTAACGTGAATTTTATACATTTTGTCTTTTTTGCGTTTAAAACTAAATTATTTACAGTAAACCAATCAAGTACCAGTGATAAAGTTGTATTCGCGTCGTCAAGGGTATCTTTACGTCTATTAACTTTAAAAATAAGTGACGTGTCGTCTGCGAATAGTACTATCTTAGTTAAGTCTTTAATTAAATAGGGAAGGTCATTAATGTAAATTAAAAACAGCAAGGGCCCCAATATGGAACCCTGCGGGACACCCATTTTAACTAATGCTCCACATGATTTTACCCCATTAATGTCTACCTTTTGAATACGATCACTAAGATACGACTTCATTAACGCTAAAGATTTGCCCCTCACTCCGTAGTGATCTAATTTACATAAGAGTGTTTCATGATTAACGCAGTCGAAGGCTTTCGAGAGGTCACAAAATACACCAAATGCATCCTGCTTTTCTTCCCAAGCATCAAAAATGTGCTTAACTAAAGCAACTCCTGCATCTGTGGTTGACCTCCCTCTAGTGAATCCGTATTGTTCACAGTGAAGCAACTTATTTAAATTAAAATGAAATAACAATTGATTAAAAACTATTTTTTCAAAAACCTTACTCAAAACCGGTAAAACTGACACAGGTCTATAGTTTGATGGGTCACCGTTGTCGCCTGATTTAAAAAGGGGGATCAATTTACTAAACTTCACTATATTTTTAGTTTGTGTTAAACCTTGTCAGAGCACCTGAACGCCTGGGACCCTTGGTTTCGTTGTGAACATCACTATCATTCGTAACTCTTTTGACACTACTTAAGGCGATATGTAAAAAAATAGAGGTGCTTCAAAATAAACTTTTTGAATTTTGAATTTCTTTTTTGTGTATTTCGTGAAATACACGGAACATTTTAATAAATTTCTGGTATATGCATTTTGACTATGTAATCTAGGGTTTTGAAATTGGAAAACATGTATGGATAAATTTTCCTCGATAGAAATAATCCCGGCACGTTGCCCAGAGGAGACTGGTACAGCAAGTTGAACGACATTGAGCCGTGGTACGTAGTGCAGACGTACCTTGTGCTGGCTGGGGTTCCACTGGTGAGCGAGCAGCGCGTGATGTATGTGGGCGAGCAGCAAGCCGGCGAGCGCTCCCGGCACGTTGCCCAGCGGAGACTGGTACAGCAAGTTAAACGACATTGAGCCGTGGTACGTAGTGCAGATGTACCTTGTGCTGGCTGGGGTTCCACTGGTGAGCGAGCAGCGCGTGATGTATGTGGGCGAGCAGCAAGCCGGCGAGCGCTCCCGGCACGTTGCCCTGCGGAGACTGGTGCAGCAAGTTGAACGACATTGAGCCGTGGTACGTAGTGCAGATGTACCTTGTGCTGGCTGGGGTTCCACTGGTGAGCGAGCAGCGCGTGATGTATGTGGGCGAGCAGCAAGCCGGCGAGCGCTCCCGGCACGTTGCCCAGCGGAGACTGGTACAGCAAGTTGAACGACATTGAGCCGTGGTACGCAGTACGGACGCATCTGTCGAACGAACAAATATTAGATACGCGAGATACAGTATGATCAATGACCAATTGACCATGGCTGTTGTGGACTTCATCTGTTTACTATTTGTTTGTTTATAATAATACTGCTTGTCGTGGATCGTGTTTGGAATGAATATTTAATCATATAATCATCTCACACTCCCGTGGTGAGGGTGTGGGGACTCAGTATCGGGGCGGGTGCCCCCTGACTGAAGGGTCTTTTGCTGTCCATAACATTGGACAGGTCTATGGAGGTGTGCGCCAAGGCGCACTGATGTCTTGCTCGGGGCCTGCGCTCAACTCATAGAGGAGCTGCGAGCCCGGCCTCTTGCATGCCTTTTTGAAAGGTGGGGAAGCTGAAGAGGGGTGTTGATAAATCTTATCAACTCCTCCTCCTGCACCGCGTCCTCCTCTTGGTGAGATTCTGCTGGGGGTGCAGCTGGTACTGCGGCAGTCACGGTTGGGGGGGCAGGTGGGTCTGCCACGGCCTTCTTGCTGTGTCTCTTCCCGGACCTCCTACGACGAGACGTCAGTCCTGGCGGTAGGAGGGTTTGCCTCGGCCACGAGTGAGGCTGGCGCGCCGTCGCGTCGTCGCGTTTATGGAAACCCTTCCAGTATTCAGAACCACAGTACTTCTGAGCTGCGGGAGGGTTTAAGCGATTGAACGCGCAGTTTGATGAATTAAATGCTACCCTGCTTTTAGTTCTGTAATGCGGGAGGCTTTACAAACGCAATTCTAGCATTATGGATATAAATTCCTACCGCTACTCAGATTAGCCTACCCTGCTTTTAGTTCTGTAATGCGGGAGGCATTACATACGCAATACTAGCGTTATGGATATGAATTCCTACCGCTACTCAGACTAAAAATTGGGTTATAGGTTTAACAGAATACGCTTAGTAAGGACATCTATGTAATCAAGCGAAGATTAAAGAAAAGATGAATATCATAGTACCAAGAAAAAAATTTTAATTGCATAAACGTATGACAATATATTCATAAAGTTTTTAACAATTTTTTTCGTGAATTTCTCAACCGCTTTATTTTTCCTTTAATCTTTACGTAAACACATATTACCATGATTTTTTTTTATATTTTTGGTCCACCAGTTTTGGAGATAAGGGGGGGGGGGACATACATATTATTGTTTTTTAAAGATTTCTCGAAAGCAGTGCCAGCTAGTAAATAAAGTAAAATTATATATTTTACAATCAAATTTTTAATACCTACAATTTGATTCCAATATTGTATTTATATAAAAAAATATATATTTCACTTCTTTTTTATACTTAATTCTCATTTGTGCTCATTTTTTTTTCGCTATTGTTCTCCTGTAATTGGGCAGTTATGATCTATAATTTATATTTTTTTCATATTTTTCGGTCTCCCAGTTTCGGAGATAAGGGGACAAGAACATACATATTTTTGTGGTTGTAGTAAATATATATATTTTTACAATTAGCTCTTTAATATCTTTAATTTGATATCCTTATTGTATTTTTAGAATAATATATTTTTTTTCTTACTTTTGTTTTAGAAATATTAAACAATTTAAAAATTTTCATATTTTTTTACACAGTAATATGTGGGCAAATTAATGCAATTTTTGTGCCAAATTTCAAGTCTTTATCTCTAACGGTGCTAAAGTTATGAGGTTGTGACATACAGACGGACGGACGGACGGACAACGAAGTCTCACCATAAAGGTTGCTTTTGTACCTTTTAGGTACTATGGAACCCTAACAAACAAAAGCGCGATGCGCATGATATCGCTCTCTCTCTCTCTCTCTTGGCACGTGCCGCTTTCGATCTGAGATCGGGGAGCATGGCACAGAAATCCCTCCCGCGTGTCAGATCGCACCTAAGTACTTTTATGCTATCAAAGGATCTGAGTAGAGGAAGCGTTTTTATTATGAAGTCTTGAATACTACACCGAAAACAATACCCGAATCCAGATTCGTGTCGCTTGCGATCTGAGATCGGGGAGCATAGCGCAGAAATCCCTCCCGCGAGTCAGATCGCACTTAAGTACTTTTATGCTATCTAGGGATCTGAGTAGAGGAAGCATTTTTATTATAAAGTCTTGAATATTACACCGGAAACAATACCCGAATCCAGATCGTTCGCAACTCTGAATAGTGGAATGGTTTAAAGCAACTTTCTGTGAATTAATGCTAGTAAACCCTCCCGCAGCTCAGAAGTACTGGGGTTCTGAATACTGGAAGGGTTTCCATAAACGCCGCGTCGTCTAAACTTCTTTTTAATTAAAAAAATCGATTCTATATTTATTCTTAAAACTACTGGTTAGCATCTTGCATCTCACTCTTTCTTATTGTTTTGTCCCGTGGTCCGCAGGTCAGCCAGCCACTCAAGCGATTTTGAGTCGTATCTCGTTCCAAGCTAATGGCACAATTAAGAAACATTTAGTTTTCGATAATTCATCACCTTTTGTGTGGTCATTCGTCAGCTTCTGTGACCAATCAACGGTCTGCGTTTTCTCAGTCGGTTGGGAGCTTGCTCGGCGTCCATAACAATAACCATGTAACGATTACAAGTAACCCACCAAAGTTGGACAAACTAATAGAACATACTCAGGGCGATGCATGACGAATGTGGGTGAGAGATGCCACAGGTAGGCCAACACAGCGAGTACCCCGAGCGAGGCCACTAGGAACCCACTGAGCAGCAGGATAGCTCCTCGTCTCCAGCGGAGCAGCGCCAGGGTGAGCAGCAGCGACAGCGCGTACAGCTGCATATCTGCTGCCAGGTACCTGCAATACAGGAGAAGACTATATAAGCTGCTGTTACAGGCCTTCTAAACTATTTTATCTATCATACTTTCTATAAGTAATTATCACTGTTGACCGCGCACTCACCAAGTCTGTATAAGACACTTGTCGTCGGGATAGACGACGTTGTTGAGGTATAGCAGATGGGTCCACCACTTCTTTCTGCAGATGGCAGCCTCGGCGCCGACCAGCGGCGTCCACAGCGGCCCACTGTTGAGGCGCGGCCACCAGGACGACGCGAACCACACCACGAACCAGTACGCTGGGCTGATCCTGAACACGACAAACACGTTGTAAGTTGAAATTCTTCCAGCTAAAACCTTACATACTACATGTGAAAGTGCCTATATACCCCACGTGCTACACTGAAGTACATACATAGTAGGTAAATGTTTTTTATTGATAGTACCGTCATCATCAGTGACAGCTCGTTTCTGTCTTCTGCTGGGAATATTTTCTGCAGCACTTTCAGTCCTTGGCTAGTATCTTCCCGCCCCCAGTTTTACCAGTAATTTCATTGGCCCAAGAAAAATGCTAAATGTCCGTCATCAAAATACACTAACTAATAAAGCAGATGGTGAATATAGCAATATGGCTAGCCTGGATATAAGTGTACTGACCTGATGACCCTGTTGATCATGGTCTCAACAAAGGTGGAGAGCAAGGGGATGCGGTCACCGCGTCGCTTCATCTTGAGCAGTTTGTGCGCCAACAGGAACGTGGACATCATGAAGAAGATCTGCACCACGAGTGTGCTGTTCGTCAGCAGCATCACGTCACTCTCGCGACGTCTCTGCACAGTAACGGTTGTAGATAACTTAACAGATCTAACCCTTTTAGTGAAACAGAACCCGCCAGAGCCCAGAAAAATGCTACAATTTTGAATTTTCCCACTTTGTGGGTTTTCTGTCCTTCGCCCCTATGTTCAGTTGCGATGAGCCGTGACGCATACTGGTCTCACGAGTACCGCCCATGGGGATCGAATGAATGGAGACTTAAAGAACAAGAAACGGTTCGCTTTCTTTCTTCACATACAGGCATATATGACCACGGCGGAAACGCTTTTTACCTTCATCGTTTCGGGCTGAGCGGTGACCCTGGATGTGTGTGCACCCCGACGTCGAACAGACAATTGAACACGTCCTGAACGAGTACCCAATGTTCGGAGCCAGGAGGCTTCAACTTGAACTCGAGCTCGACACCAACATCGAAACTTCGAACTGGGGCTCCCTACTGGCCGGAACAAGTTCAGGGCCGAAATTCATCAGATTCTGTATCGACGTAATGAAGGCAGTGGCGTGGACAAACCAAACTTAGGACATGTAATAACATAATATTATATAAATAACTTATTAATGTGTATATTAATTAATAAAATGGTTTATACTAATAAAAAATATGTATGTATCTCTATTGTAGTTTATTATTATATATATTATATTGATTTTATTAGAGCAAAGCGATTCCTATTTTTTATAAATTTTCAAGGTCTCTGAAATATAAGTATCGGGGGAAACACAGTTAATAAAAAAAAAACTGCATATTGGCCCAACCTACATTTTTCGATAGTCTGCTAAGTCCTGCTCACTGGACGAAAACCTTCCAAAATTGTTTAAAAAAAAATTTGGAGATTTGCGACTGGTCTGCTCACCAAATTTAGGCTAAGGTAAAGATTCCGAATAGAATCTATGATATAGATAAATTTCAGTTCGCTAGATTAACGGGACAGTCTGGGAAAGAAATACTACTAAGCTGTTGCAAACGGGAGTAGAAGTAAGATGATACCTGCTCTGTGTATCTGGGCTCGGCCGAGTAGGAGAGCGTGGCGAGCCAGCAGACGTGCTCCATGATCACACACAGCATGCAGAACACCCTGCAACACCACAACCGGCACCTCACTTTAAGTCGCACCTTTATTGCAGTAAACCAGATATTCGACCGCCACTGTGGAACGCCTGTTAACCCACAAGTCGTGGGTTCAATACCCGGTGTTCGGTTTGCGTGCTACTGAAGGAACGACGAGCTGTTGGTCCATTTGTGCCCGTTTGTAGTCTCCTGGTGAGTCTTGCAATATAAAATTCAATTCTCTACATGACTGTGAGGAATTTCGAACGCATTTTGGTGCGCTTTTCATTATCATCTAATAGGGTTCCTTATGTAATATTTCAGCAGAGAAATGGGTCGTTGTTTTCCTGGACTACGTCTAACAATTAACAGACCTGACGCCATCGAAGATCCTGAGATCGGACTCGGCGGAGAAATTTTGCGGAGCGTTGAGAGCTCGCCAGCATCCGCTAAGTGACCACGCCAGCGCCCAGCCCGCGCCTGCGAACATGGGAGAACTGCCGTCAAGTACCACTAATTTTACTTTTACCCGCGGTCGCACCCATATATGGTTTGAATTAATGGCAATGTCCCTAGGGAATTACCCTTTCCCAGGGAAAAAACTATAGCCTATGTCCAAGTTAACGGTCTAAACATTATAACAGTGAAAGAATTTTCAAAATCTGTAGTTCCGAGATTACCCGCGTGAATCTAATTAATAGCTATGACCCTAGGGAACTGCCTGTTCACAGGGAACAAACTATAGCCTTTAGCACTGTGGGATAATGTAGCTTCCTATTAGTAAAATAAATTTAAATTTTATTTACACTTTTTTTTCTTATTGCCATTCCATGTTCTTCTCGCAGTCTTTTTTGATTTAAAATTATCGCTGACAAATTTGAGGGGAGGCAGAATTCGGACCCACACGACTCCCTCCCTCTCTCCCACACGACTCCCTCCCTCTCTCCCACACGACTCCCTCCTTCTCTCCCACACGACTCCCTCCCTCCCTCCCACACGATTCCCTCCCTCCCTCCCACTGGCTATGTGCTCATCTAAAGATTCATTAGATCGATTAAAACGAAAGATATGTACTTTGTATGACCCTTGGGTTACTAAACTCTGAGTATGAAAATACGCCTGAGGAAATATTTGCAAAATGTTGATAATGAAATAACCACGTTTGAAATTCTGATTCACGGCTTCATAAATAATTAATGTGACGCCGACGTCGAATCGCGATACCTATCGCTGTTTCACAAGCGAGGTATTCAGACCGGACAAACGGGGGGAACGGCCCTTATCGAAACTTTGTATTGCAATCACATTCATGTTTGTATAGTTATACTTACCTTTTTAGATAATTGCGTAACGTCATTTGAACAATTCTTATAAAGTTTTCCTTGATTTTATTTGACTAAAATATCATCTTTTACAACATTTTTATAGCATGCACTTAACTTAATTAAGTGCATGCTATTGTAACTATTTATTTGTCCATCAATGTACGACACTTTAATTATTAAATATTTTATGATCCTTACCCATGAAGTAGGTATATGATAAAATAGTTTAAACAAAGCATGCAGAAATGTAATGTTAACAACTTTGCACTTTTTTATTGTATTGCCATGCCCCCCCCCAAACCGTTGGTGCATACAGAGTGGGTCTATGGAGGCCATGCCACCTCCCCCCCCCAAAACGCCCAGGAATTCCATATATTTGACTCGACTTTTCGATTTGATTGGGGTGCACTTTTACAGAGCATAACTAGGTATATGACGTATTATAGATAGGTTTGTTAAAAGCACCTTTCGGCTTAAATTTTTAGGGTTCCGTAGTACCTAAAAGGTGCAAAAGGAACCTTAATGGTGAGATATCCGTACGTCAGAGCCTCATAAACTTTAGCACCGTTAAAGATAAAGACTTGAAATTTGGCACAAAAATAGCATTAATTTGCCCACGTAACATGTTCACATTCGGGCGTGAAATGTGCTCCTGCAACAGTCAAAGGATAGCTATTCCAGAAAACAGAACAGGATTTTACAGTGACTCATTTTCGGTACACGCTGCAAGACTCTGGAATCGCTTACCAGTGTCAATTCAGGCATTGAAAAATACAAATCACATTAAAATAAAAGTGAAGCGATTTTTCTCATCAGAGTACCCATATTAGAACTCAAACATCCAATATTATTATAATTTTTGTATTTTTTTTTTAATTTATATGTGTATGTGTATATTTTATAGGTATGTACTCATTTATTTAAGTATGTTCATGTTTTTTTATATGTAAGTTTATTTCTTAGATATTTAGGTTTATATTTTAATCTTGATCTCCCTATTATTTTCTGATTAGTATTTACACCTCCACATGTTGATTTGTTCATCTTTCTGTTAGTTACCAAGGGTTGCCCGGAAGATATTGCTATTAGCAGTAAGTCCCGCCCTTGTACACCAAGTTTAATTGTTTCTTTTGTCTTTTAAGTTATTTGTGTAAATGTGCAAAAAGTGTTATAAATAAACTAGCTTTTGCCCGCGGCTTCGCCCGCGTGGATTTAGTTTTTTGTAGTTTAAAATTATTTCTTGATCTCTTGTTTGATTCTCAGGCTTTGACGAGGCCGAAGGCCGAGCTACGTTTCCTCACGAAATAATTTCTCGATCACTGATTTGATTCCGAGGTAAAATTTGGAAATTCATAATTGAAAATTTAGGTAAATTCTGAACGAAATTATAATTTTTTTCTCTGAATTAAACTTCGGTTAGTGTGTTAACACTTTGAAACACAATATTTTTTTCTTAAATATATTAAATCCTTAAACCCAACCCTAGTAACAGAAGCAAAATTTCAGCTCTATAACTTCAAAGCAACTGTATTTCGAAAAATATTCTTGTCCTTATGGAATGATTTTCCGAATACCCTGAAAAATGTCATCATAATTTGTAAAGTATCTTTGGAAGTCCGAGCCGCTTTTAAAAACGAAACTATTTTTTTGTTCTTTGAAATGTCCTTTGCTAAAGTGGTTTTGTTCAGGCCGTAGGCCGAGCCGCGTTTCCGAACGAAATTATTTTTTACTTTTATTTGATTCGATTTTATTCATTAGAGATATCCCACGCAAAGCTCGCTCCATAGCTCCTTAAGCGACCTTAAGTCGGTAGATCAAGCCCTTGGTAAGAGATAACTTATCGGTTAAATACTTTTGCCTTTAAGCACTGCGGAAAGTCATCGACATAATCTGCCGAATCAGTAAGTTGAAGTGGCAGTGGGTAGGCCCATATTTGTCGCCGACGTGATTGCCGTTGGAGCCAAAAGGCCTAGAATGGACACCACGTGCAGCAAAGCGTAGCCTAGACCGACCTCGTGCCTGCTGGCCCGGCGGACTTCGCGGGTAGCGGCTGGATGAGCATGACGGAGGAGCGCCAAGAGTGGCAAAATTTTAGAAAGGCCTATTTTTAGCAGTAAACGAACACAGGCTGATGGATGGCTAGATATTTTATCCCCAGATAAAGTGTCTTTGGCGAGGTCGAAGGCGTATCAGCGTTTCTGAACGGAAAAAGCACGATTGCTTATAAAATTTGTTGTCGCACGTTTACTAATTCAAAAATGATTTTCAATAAGTTCCGCATTGAGTCCGCGTAGTAGATTGTAGCCGTAAGTACGCTAATTATTCCTGTTATATTTGACGAAAAACCGGTCAAGTGCGAATCAGACTCGCGTACCTAGGTTTCGTAATTCGACAGTTTTGGGAACAGAAAATTTTATTTGGTCTTTTTTTTCGTGAATTTCTCAATTTTTTTTTCTGTTATCTTTACGTAAGCACTTATTGCCGTGGTTTTTTTTTTACATTTTTCGGTTCACCAGTTTTGGAGATAAGGGAAGGGACATACATTTTTTGTGGTTTTCTGAGGATTTATCGAAATAGATGCAAGTAAATTATCAAAACTATATATTTTTACAATCGACTTTTTAATACCTATATTGTATTAAAAAAATATGTATAAATTTATTTAACTTTATTTTTATTTTTCATTTGTATAAAAAAAAAACGCTATAATTATCCTGTAATTGGCCAGTTATGACCTATAATCGGGGTGGGTACATACATTTTTTTGTGGTATTTCGACGATTTCTTGAAAAAGGTGCAAGTTAATATAGCCAAATTATATAATTTTATAATCAGCTCCTTAATACTTATAATTTGATACCCATATTGTGGTTTTAGGAATATTTTTTTTTTTCCTCTTTTGTGCAAAATTCTAAGTCTTTGTCTTTAACAGTGCTAAAGTTATGAGGCTGTGACATACGGATGGATGGACAACGGAATCTCACCGTTAAAGTTCCAAAAATGTCAAAATTAAATTTTCTATTCGCAAAACTGTCGAATTACGGACGACTTGCGAGTCTGACTCGCACTTGACCGTTTTTCTTTTTATTTGGTACCATTTTTTTGTACTTTGCGCTTGTGCAAATTTAAACGAGCTTGTGCTTGAGCTTGTGTAAAACACTTCACTTTTCTAAAGAAATTTGTCAACCCATTGCCATCCCATGGGAACTGATATATGGGATAAAAAGTAGCCTATGTCCTATTTCAGGTCTAGAACTACATTTGTGCCAAGTTTCAGCCCAATCGGTAGGTACGGGGCGTGAAGGAGCAAAACATCACTTTTCTAAAGAAATTTGACAACCCATTGCCATCCCATGGGAACTGATTTATGGGATAAAAAGTAGCCTATGTGCTATTCCAGGTCTAGAACTACATTTGTGCAAATTTTCAGACCAATCGGTTCAGTAGTTACGGCGTGAAGGAGTAACAAACATCCATCCAAACTTTCGCATTTATAATATTATATATATTAGTGGGATAAAAATAAAAAATATTGTCATAAAAATACAATATGGGTATCAAATTGTAGAATATTAAAAATTAAAAATAGTACTATATTTACTGGCAAAAACCCCGGAAAATTGTATGTACCCCCCCTTATCTCCGAAACTGGTGGACCAAAAAATATGAAAAAAATTGTCGATTATAGATCATAACTGGCCAAAAAATATTGAAAAATTAAAAGAAATAAAAAAAAATTTTTTGGACTTACTATTCTCGTATCAGATTGCAAATTGCAAATTGCAATGATTGCAAAACTATTTAGTTTGCAGGAAAAATATCACGGTTGAGAAAAAAATTGATAAAAATTGAATTTATCATCCTTAGGTCGCGAGTCTGACTCGCACTTGACCGGTTTTTTCTTTGTGATAAACCTTGTCAGAATGCCCCCCCTAAAAATCAAAACCTGGATCCGCCCTTGTTCCACACTTAGAGGGTGCGAAATTATGAAAATTTGTGTTCCAAACTTAGAGGGTGCGAAATTATGAAAATTTGTGTTCCACACTTAGAGGGTGCGAAATTATGAAAATTTGTGTTCCACACTTAGAGGGTGTGAAATTATGAAAATTTGTGTTCCACACTTAGAGGGTGCGAAATTATGAAAATTTGTGGTCCACATTTAGAGGGTGCGAAATTATGAAAATTTGTGCTTCACACTTAGAGGGTGCGAAATTATGAAAATTTGTGTTCCACACTTAGAGGGTGCGAAATTATGAAAATTTGTGTTCCACACTTAGAGGGTGCGAAATAATGAAAATTTGTGTTCCACACTTAGAGGGTGCGAAATTATGAAAATTTGTGTTCCAAACTTAGAGGGTGCGAAATTATGAAAATTTGTGTTCCACGCTTAGAGGGTGCGAAATTCCCGTGTTATGCATCGTTTTGTTGCTATTCAACTCAATGTTCTTTAGGCTAACCTAAAGTAGACTTTAGATTTGTTTTTGATGAATACCATCTAATCTGACTCGACTTTCAATATAAATAATACAAGTAGTACACATGTCATGCGCGCCATTACGCAACGTCTCGAGTCAAGCACGTGAGTGAAATTCGGCGAATGGCCGACATTCGGCGACCGAGTGGCGCGCTGCGGTCAAGGTCCAATGCAGGCTGATAACATCGCTGGCCCTTCAAGGTTCAAGGTAGCCGCCAGCCGGTAATGGACTGTTCCTGCTGGTGCTCACATTTATTTGACCTCACTACTAACTACTCACTACTCACTACCCGCTCAACTCTTCAAAATATATTGATAATGTCCTCAGGAATGCTATTTATCTTTTACACAAACGAAATAATTTATTGTAAGATTTATTGTAATCTATTTTTACCTTATAATTATAACTTTTAAACTATTTATTGTAATCTATTGTTACCTTATAATTATAACTTTTAAACTATTTATTGTAATCTATTTTTACCTTATAATTATAACTTTTAAACTATTTATTGTAATCTATTTTTACCTTATAATTATAACTTTTAAACTATTTATTGTAATCTATTGTTACCTTATAATTATAAGTATAACTTTTAAGCTATTTATTGTAATCTATTGTTACCTTATAATTATAACTTTTAAACTATTTATTGTAATCTATTGTTACCTTATAATTATAACTTTTAAACTATTTATTGTAATCTATTGTTACCTTATAATTATAACTTTTAAACTATTTATTGTAATCTATTGTTACCTTATAATTATAACTTTTAAACTATTTATTGTAATCTATTGTTACCTTATAATTATAACTTTTAAACTATTTATTGTAATCTATTGTTACCTTATAATTATAACTTTTAAACTATTTAGGCTTTAAATTATAATTATATACTTAGTGTTAAGTTACTTTAAATTTGTAACAAACATAGCTTTTGCTAAAACTATACCCATTGTTTGCTGATTAAAATGAGAGCGAAAAATGAACGAATACTAACTAATTAATGACTAATTAATAACTAAATGGTAACTAATTATTATAAAGGTTTGTTTGTTTGTAGCATAACATAAGGGCTATTTTGTAAAAAATTCAGACGCTTATGAAAAGCAAACAAGGCACAAAGGTAAGCTGTATACGCCTCAATGTAAATCGGATATATATAAAAATAATGTTTCTTACATGGCGATAAAAATGTTTAATAAACTGCCATCAGAATTTAAAAGTTTGCCCATAAAAACATTTAAAAAGAAGATACACAGATGGCTTCTTCTAGACAAATGTAATTACGTCGTCAAAGATTATTTGAATGAAAACATAGCTTTCTAACAAAAATATGGAATAAGACCTATCTAAATTTATAAAAACGCATGTTTTAAAAATAATATTTTACTTTACTTTAATTTAAAAAAGTATATTTAGGACTTTCCGAAAATTCCCTTTATTAGGGTTCCGTAGTACCTAAAAGGTACAAAAGGAACCTTTATGGTGAGACTCCGTAGTCCGTCCGTCCACCTGTACGTCACAGGCTCAAAACTTTAACACCGTTAGAGATAAAGACTTGAAATTTGCACAAAAATAGCATTATTTGTCTACTGCGCAAAAAATTAAAAAATTGAATTTGTTCAAAATATATCCAATACAAAACAGAGAAATAAAAAATAAAAATTCCTACAAATACAATATAAGAATCACAATAGTTTATTTTTCAAAAAGGTGCGAGGAGCGTAACACGATGTTTTTGCGATTGAGGCGATATGTAAAAGTTTTAGCGTCCCTGTTACTTCATATGCGAAAAAACCCTCAGTGCGAGAGGGACGGATTCCTGGGAAAGTTACAAAATGTCGGTTTTTCATTAGTATAAAATGTACTAAAGTTGCTATCTAAATTTCCTGTTCAAACCTTTCCTTATTCCAAGGTTCAAACCAATCTAATACAATATAATTGCAGTCCATATGTCATTCCAAATTGTCAAACCAGGAGAAATGGTGTCGAAAAAGACCTCATTTCAATAAATATTTTTTAATACAGTTGCTCAAAAAGTGGCGTATTGCAGGGACGTATAGCGTTCGGGATGTGGGCTATTACATACTCGAGCTTTTTCTTTACCTTTTCCGAACTCGTGCGTTCTCTTTCCCTACTGTCAAAATAATGTCTATTAAAAAGAAAAAACCAACCACGAAGTTTTTACTAAAAAAAAAATCATAGAAGTTTTTATGATTTGAACACGCGATATGACGGCAGTGCTTTGTATCACCATAGGTTTTAAAAATAGCGGGAAGTGAAGAGAAATAATTACGAAGATGAAAGATCTGACCTTGGGAAGGAGCTGCATGCACCACAAACCACGCTTCGCCTGAGCCACCAAGTCTCTGGTGTTCTCCAAGATGGTTTTCTTCTTCCTCTTCGTGCCTGGTTGCGCTCTTCTCGGCTAATTTTCTTCGTAATAGTAATAGATGAAAATGAGGCGCACAGCGGGTGCGATCTCAAAATGGCGGGCGGTAGGGTCGAGGTAGGACCTAGTCGAATGACAATCAGCGTATACCTCCGGCGTGAAAGGCTTCTGATTGACGACTGATTGATTTGCGTCCAAAACTAAGCGGGTGGAGATGCAGCGAAAATGACAGTTGAAAATATTAATTCACAACTACCCCGCAGTATGAGAGCCACAAGAAGTGGCGCGAACATTTGCCCCCGGCGTTAAAACCATTGGTTTTAAAATAAGAATAGAAAAGTAAAAATAAGACAGAGAATAACGAAATTTTGAAGCGGGGGCAAAGAAAGGAGTTATTGAGATGGGAGAGGGCAAAGACGCACGACAGGTCGTTTGTAAACACCTGTCGTCGTTTTGACAGAAGCTACCCTAATGACATTATCTTTGCCAGGGTATACAGCTACAATAACACCGAGCGGCCATTGAAGCGGTGGAGTGTTATCGGTAACTACAACGACAACAGATCCAATTTTGATTGGGTTGGAAGGTGTATTCCATTTTCCTCTAGACTGGAGAAGATGGAGATAATCATTCTTCCATCGCCTTGCGAACGATTCTACCATTTGATCAAGCAACGCGTAGCGACGTAATAAATTAACTGGCTCATCAGCCACCTTACAAGCGGGTAATTCTTTTAAAGGAGTTGACATCAGAAAATGTGCAGGAGTTAACGCGCTAAGTTCAGATGGATCTTCACTCAGCAGCGTAAGCGGACGAGAATTTATGACACATTCTATTTGCGTAACTACAGTTAATAATTCTTCGTAGGTCAACAGTTGAGTACCTACTACTCTATGCAAATGCGTCTTAAATCCTTTGACATATATCTCATAATGTCCCCCAAAATGTGGGCTTCGTGGAATATTAAATTTCCATTGTATTCTATGATCGGCAAGTTCATTCGCGAAAGACGTTTTAAATTCTTCGGAGTTTGTCAAATTGTAAATTTCTGAGAGGGCATTTCTAGCGCCTACAAAGTTCGTAGCATTATCTGAATATACGAAAGACACTGCTCCACGTCTAGATAAAAAACGTTTGAACGCGGAAAGAAAAGTGTTCGTGCTAAGATCAGTTGCCAATTCAACGTGAACTGCACGAGTCACCAGGCATACAAATATGCAGAGGTAACATTTGACGGGACGGACTCCACGTTTTCGATACGGAGTGATACTGATAGGACCACAATAATCCACAGCGCAGTGGACAAAAGCTTTAGCCTCATTAACGCGGCATGATGGTAAATCTGCCATGAAAGGGAAGGTTTGTCTCGGCTTCGCCTTAAAACAATAATTGCAGCTATGTATTACGCGACGAACAATATTTCGACAGGAAAGTATCCAAAATTTTTGGCGGATTATTGACATTAAAGCCACTGGTCCAGTGTGACAATTTTTGCGATGATAATGAATGATAATCAATTCGACAATATGATTTTTACGAGGTAACAACACAGGGTGTTGTTGATCGAACGTCATGTCTGTGTTGCGAAGTCGACCACCAACGCGTAACAATCCATTTTTATCTAAAAATGGCGATAGTCGATTTAAAGCGGGAGAACAAAGTTTATTTGACTTTAATCTTTTTATTTCATCAAGAAAATAAAATGCTTGAAGAGCTTTAATCAATGCAACTTCAGCGAAATCCATATCGGTAGCGGTAAAAATATTAGAGCGCGGTAAAATACGTAAAAATCGGTAGATGTAAATGATTGTGTGTAAAAGCACAAGCCATGACGAAATTCTTTCCGAAAGAGAAAGAAGTGGATGCGGTTCTTCATTACTAAAAGCGGGAAGAGAAATTGTTTTTGATTCCGGCAAGTTTTCTTCAATAGAAGCTGATTCTATTGTTTTGATTGGCCACTCTTTAGCGTCCAGATAAAGCCAAGCAGGTCCAGTGAACCAGAGCGGGTGACTCATCAACTGCGTGGGAGTGAGACCACGGGAAAGACAGTCGCTCGGGTTTTGAAAACCAGCTGTATGGTAAAAACATTCAGCGGGAATAGCGGATATTATTTTTGTTATACGCGTCGCGACAAAGGTTTTAAACCTGTGCGGTGAGGAATGTATCCAGTGTAAAGTTACCATAGAATCGGTAAAACAGTAAATACGTTCAATATTGTGACGTATTTTATAAGCGTCAACTACACGACGAGTTAATTTCGACATGAGTAACGAGGCACAAAGCTCAAGGCGGGCGACACTGACGGTCTTGAGCGGACAGACTTTTGACTTTGCGCATACCAGCCGAATGCTAGTGCAAGTGTCTGAGTCATCTTGTACTCTAATATATACGACACATCCGTATCCACGTTCACTTGCGTCTGCAAATGATATTATCGAAATTTTCGAATTTTGGAACACGTCTAAGTGGCGTTTAATACGTAAATCCCGCAAAACAGGTAGCTCCTTCAAATAGTTTTGCCAAATCTGCGCAATATCAGAGGGTAGTGTTTCATCCCAGTCTAATTTTAAAATACAGATTTTCTGCAAGAGTAATTTTGCGTACAAGATCACAGGAGCGGTAAAGCCGAGGACGTCGTACTGACGTGCTATCACGGACAAAACATTGCGTTTAGTACATGGGCGACTATCTAGCGATACAGTAAAAGAGAACTCGTCAGAATCAGGCGACCACTGTAAGCCAAGAACTTTAAGAGTTTGAGTTTGTTCTTCAAAATTCTTACTAGAATTTAAGCGGTGAGTATCAGGCAGTGTATCAAGTAACTGTTGACAGTTACTAGACCACTTGACGAGCTCAAAGCCACCGGCCTTAAGCAATCCTACCAGCTCATCTCTGAGCTGTAAAGAGCCCTGCACGGTGGGCGTGCTATAGCAGATGTCGTCCATGTAACAGTTTCGTGCGGCTGCAGTAGCGGCGAGCGGGTACGCTGAACTCCCATCCTCACAGAGTTTCCTGACTACTCTCATCGCAAGGAAAGGGCTACTACGTAGTCCAAAGCAGACGCGATTGAACTGATAAGCGATAAGCGGTGAACACGTGTCAAAGCGGTATAAAAACTTTTGAAATTTGCGATCATCGGCGTTAACCAAAACTTGTAAGAACATTTGTTTGATATCCGAGGTAAAAGCGATTTCATACAAGCGGAAGTCAAGTAAAATTAAAAACAAATCGTTTTGCAAATTAGCACCTGTGTGCAGCGTGTCATTTAATGAGACACGAGTACCATCAGCGGAGTCAGTCTTAGTACTGGCATTCATACAAATACGCACCTTTGTCGTTGATTTATCAACACGCACTACGGGATGATGCGGAATATAATAACCAAGAGATAATTGGTCATCATTATGAAGCGGGGATATGTAACCTTTAGTTAGGTATTCATTTATTATATTGTTATACTCGGAACGTAAATCTGCGTTAGAAACAAACCTACGCTCAAGAGACATAAAACACTTTTTTGCGTGATGGTACGAGTTTCCTAGTATGTTAGGATTCCGTGCGAACGGTAAAGAAACCGAATAGCGACCAGCGGGGTCACGTGACACATTGTTAATAAATAATTTTTCACATTCATCATTTGCGGGACTAGAAGCAGGTTCACAATGCACCTCTTCTAATTGCCAAAATTTTTGTAAAATAAAATCTATTGGCGGTTCAATCTCCATATAAGAGCATAACGAAATTGAACATGCGGTATTTTGGTAAACAGGCGTATTACCAATTAGCGTAAAACCGAAGATGGTCTGAAATCCCGTCGGCGTACCCGGGGGACCAGAGACGCGGCCTGATAACAAGATATCCGCGAATAAAGATGCACCGATAAGAATATCAATCTCGCCCGGTAAGTAAAAGGTTTCATCAGCAAGTGTGATACCTTTTAAATATGAAAGCGTAGACAAATCGACCTGCACCGATGGTAAGTTGTCGGTAATACGGTCGATTACATAAGTGTCAAGCGAAATTGAAACCGAATCATCAAATCGTGAAAACAATTTAAGGTTTGTCGCACCCTTAATTGGGTTTGATGAAGAGCCGATGCCCTTAACAAAAGCGCGGGGAATTTTCTCATATTTTAAGTTAAGCTTCTCACAACAGGAAACCGTCGAAAAACTGGATTGTGACGCAGGGTCGCAGAGCGCACGTAGACGGACTGACATACCGTTAGAATCTTTCACGATCACTTGAATTGTACCTAAAAGGCATGTTTCATTACGCTGCGAGTTAGGCTGTAAGTTACATAAAGAAATATTATTACTCGCAGTTGGTACGGATTGAGAATCATTAGTCATATGTTCTGTGTTAGTCGCCGATACGGCAGGATCCACCAACCTCGAAGATTGCGTATGTGTGCGTGGAGACACGGTAATATTTTGACCAAGCGCGGTGTGAGTATTCATCACATTTTGTTTGCGGCACAACATCGAATGGTGTTTACAATTACAATGGCGGCAATTATAAGACGATTTACAAGCGGAATTGTTATGCGTAATACTTAAACAATTGGTGCAACCGTTATTAGATTTGATGAACTGAAATCTTTTCTCGATATCTAGTTTCACAAATTCGGGACACTTATATAAATTATAGTGTTTTAATTGTTTACATAGCGGACAACAATTATTATTGGTCGAAGCGGAGACAAAAGCATGGGTTGACTTGGTACTGTACCCGGTTTTGTTGTTATTATTATTAACGGAGCGGTTCGGAGCGGGAGCGGTAATTGCGGGTGCAGTGCGGTTCAGTATCTTAGTTTGTTCCCGTAAAAATGATATTAATTCATCATAATGGGGTAAATCGGAACCACGTTTAAACATTTCAAATGAACGAGCGGTTTCAACATCAAGTTTTTTAAGGGCCAAATACATAAGGATAAAATCCGAAAGATCTTTAATATTCAGTGATTTTAAACACGAAACAGCGGAACAGAACTTGTCTAAAAACAAGTCCAAGTTTTTTGAACTAGCGGTAGTTAAAGGGCGAAATTCAAACATTTGATCCAAATAAGTAGTGGCTAAACTACGCGAGTCTTGAAAAGTAGAAACGAGTGTTTTCCAGATTATGTCGTAGTTAGTTGCGTTCGGTGTGATTCCAGAACAAATCGAAAGTGCCCGGCCAGAAAGTTTACCCATCAGGTATTGTACTCGTTCGTTGTCGGTCAAGTCCGGATTATCGTGAATCGTGGTTTTAAATGTTTCATAGAATGTTGGCCACATAGTAGCTTCACCAGAAAAACCAACGAGTTCCAGTTTTGGAAGCTTGATAGTAGGTTTTTTGGGACATTCCATGTCAAGTGGAGCTTTAACTTTAGAGTCAGCCGATTTCGAAGAATGTGATAACTTCCGGTTGATGTATTTGCAATGGGAGTAAAGATCCTCAAAAGCTGACCAACTTTGATAATTTGGTTCAAAATTAGGATTTATCAATACCTCTGTGTCATTAATTTCATCTATGATTACATGAATTTCTGAGCGTACAGTATCCAAAGTTTCGACATTGGCCATAAACAATTCTGCCGAAGAAACATCCTCTAAAGCGGTTTTAGAAAAGTCATAAACTCTCTGAAGGCGATTAAACAATTCTTGCCTTTTATTTTTAAGCTTCTTTAAACTATACGACATCTTTAATTTTGCAGCTTCTGCGGAATTTGGCATGTTATATAGTACAAAGTTAGGCAAGTACCAGAACTATTGAAAGTTTTATACTGACTACAACATAGAATAATGCTAATGAGTTAGAGATAACACGGGCGGCGGACGAACCTGTGTACGAGTACCTCTCGATAATATTAAGAATTAGCAGGTAGGCAGATAATATTTTCTGTGAAATGATCAAATGGTATAATCGCAGCGGATAAATTAACAGAATGGCGTATTTCACTGTAGATAATTTATAATTTCCAGTATATAGGAAATGGAATCACTAATATTTTGACGAATGCGGGGTTTTAATGCATAGATAATGCAAATAAGAGCGGGAATGCGGGGTAATACTGCGGGCAGAGTGAAAATTAGAGCGGAATTCACGTGTTCTTTAGACAAAGAACATGAAGATAGCGGTTGGAAATACCAAAAAATGGTTATAGATCGCAGATCAAAGGGCCTAAAATGGATCTAGATCCGGCTCGAATGGCCAAAAAATGAACACGCGATATGACGGCAGTGCTTTGTATCACCATAGGTTTTAAAAATAGCGGGAAGTGAAGAGAAATAATTACGAAGATGAAAGATCTGACCTTGGGAAGGAGCTGCATGCACCACAAACCACGCTTCGCCTGAGCCACCAAGTCTCTGGTGTTCTCCAAGATGGTTTTCTTCTTCCTCTTCGTGCCTGGTTGCGCTCTTCTCGGCTAATTTTCTTCGTAATAGTAATAGATGAAAATGAGGCGCACAGCGGGTGCGATCTCAAAATGGCGGGCGGTAGGGTCGAGGTAGGACCTAGTCGAATGACAATCAGCGTATACCTCCGGCGTGAAAGGCTTCTGATTGACGACTGATTGATTTGCGTCCAAAACTAAGCGGGTGGAGATGCAGCGAAAATGACAGTTGAAAATATTAATTCACAACTACCCCGCAGTATGAGAGCCACAAGAAGTGGCGCGAACATGATTCATGCAAATATTTCTAAAAAGAAGCTGCTAATTTGTTTCAATATCAGATTTAATGATTTGATTCAATGAGTTAGGTTAGGTTTCATTTCATTTCATCTCATTAAATTTCATTTTCATTTCATATCAATAAAAAAATTCTACTGAAGACTTAACTGTATGGACATAGTTCCCTTTGCCTACCCAGAATGGGTGAGAAAAACAAAAAAAAAAATCTCTGCTTATATTCTTTTACGGTTGGCGCCATTTTCAAAAAAAATTCTTTGCGAGTTTAGTTGTTTGTTGCACACAATGAGTAATTTCGACGATATTTTATTTGAATTAACACCACCGGAACTCAGTATAATTGCACAAAATGCTTCGGAGAACATTTTACCTGAAAAGTCAAAAAGTCGCTACATATCTACATACGACGAATTTATTGTGTGGAGAGAAGAGAAAAAAGCAAATAGTTTTTCAGAAAATGTTATGTTGGCATACTTCTCCGAACTTTTATCTATCTATATTACAAGATGAGTTTATTGTGTTTTTATTATTTTATTAAATTGCTTCATTTTTTCGCAACTGTATTAAAAATAGTTGTTCAGTACACGTGCAGAACCGTCATTGCAACTTGTTCCGACTGTCAACCCTCACCTTCGGCTGCGCCTCGGCTCGGGTAGACATTTGTCGGAACTCTTTGCAATGACAGGCTTTCCGCACTCGTAATGAAATATACTATTTATCGAGCCGAATTTCTCCAATCGCGTTTCTGTTTAACAGATCCCTAGAAAAAGGTTCCAAAAAATAATATACTATTTTATCAAAATAATACATTCTTTGCTGAAGTACATACATATGCAAGTTCTAAAAGTGTCGATTTTTTTCCCACTATTCTAGAATGCACTCTCCAGGCGGCGTAGCATAGTCTTTAATCGCGCGCGACGCCAGTCGCCACTTTGAACGCGTGTCGTGCAGCGTGCATAAACTGTTGCATTTACGTAACCAAATAACCAAATGGTGGCTAAACTATGATTTATTGTTATCAATTTATACTATAGTCCAATAAGAAAATGGTGATAGGAAATGAGGACAGTATTTATTGTGCAACATGTCTCCAAACCAACAGAATATGCATCCGAACTTTAACCCAACCTTAATTCGACGTTCGAGGCGACTTTCCACATCATTTCACTGAGCAAGAACAATATATTTTTAAGCTGAGACGTCGATAATAAAATTCTAGCACAGCTTGATCTCAATGCGAGTGCACAGAGGCGTAGTGCGCGTCAGTTGCCTTGTATTAGGTAACTATGGGGTGTTATCTATGGACAAAACATAACCTAACTGCAATATCACCATGAATTTTACAGCAAAAATAAACAACCTACTTTAATATTATAAAGCGGTAAAGTTTGTTTATATTTTATATGTACGAGCACAGATAATTACGAGTGTGCAGGGATCTCTGGAACTAATGAACCGATTTAAAAAAATCTTGTCACTATTGTAATGTTTAGCCATAGGCTATTGTTTGTTCCTAGGGGACGAGCAATTCCCTAGGGATATAGTCATTCGCACGGTTGAAACCGCGGGCAAAAGGCTAGTAATAAACAATCGGAAGTCAACAGGGAGACATGTTTGAGCCTGCGCTAGTTTTGTGACCGAGATTCGTCTTTGGAAGTTATCGATGAGGTTTTACAATACGCTAGTAGTTATCGAAAACGAGTTTTGTTATGACGATATTTGATAGTTGACTCCATTGCAAAATATAACGTCACACTTATGTAAAACGACTACAGTACAAGGTACGTTGTAACTGCCAAGTTTTTGATGCCTTAGGGATGTTCACAGTGCAATAAATGTGATTTGATATTTGTATACGGTGTACGTGGTGTGTAAGTACTTACTCGTTTTTATCGATTACGTTTAGTTTTGTATCTAATATCGACCAGCCCCCCTATTCTGTATCTTTAGTTGCCAACTGGACTGGGTGCCTATCATCAAAAACATAGATAAAAACTGAATTTTCAAAATTGCCTTTAATGGGTATTGAACTATTTACGAACTGTGTCCTCACTTCAAGTGCGAACATATCCTTAGATAATCGGAATTCAATAGTATATCTATGTTTTTTATGATACGCACCTAGTCTAGTTGGCAACTAGAGATACACAATAGGCCCGCAGGCCTCGTAGCACAGTGTTTAATCGCGCGCGATGTCACTTAGTTGAATCACAGGTGCGAGGAGCGTGACATACTGTTTTATCCACTCTCCTCGCACTTGTGATTTAAAGTGGCGTCGCGCGCGACACTGTGCTACGAGTGTTGATATTATTATACGGCTATATCTACCGATTTTGTGCATTTCAAATTCGTTGCTCAACCCAAGACCGTTTAAAAATGATTACCATGGACTATTATTACCAACCAAGTCCCTTCCAGCCACTGAGGTATTACGTAGTACATAGAGCTCAATGCTTACAGACAACATTCTGATCTCAAGGCTTATAGAATAGGTATAATAATTATAGATGAAACGGATAGTGATTTGGCCGGATACCGGATACCGGATATCCGGCGAAACACTAGGCCGGATAGCCGGATATCCGGCGGCCGGATATCCGGCTCAAGATATGCGTTTCGCACTCATTGAGCAAGTCTAAATATTACGCACCAAGGTGCGTGCGGGTGCAAGTGGGCGAGATTATTCGTGCATTTTTAAATGAAGATCATTTCTAAACGATCATTTCTAAATGATCGTATCACAATCATACAAATGCTGGTTTGCAAACGCGAAACAATTTCCGATCCTAACGAAATTTGTAAATATGTATCTTTTGTCTCCTTGGAGTGGTGTATACTGTATATAAATGGTCAGGTATCTTTAAATGAAACCACTTAATATACTGTTCATACTGAACAAATTTTCCAAAGTAACATATTGAAAAAACATAGTTGAACCTGCCCGCCTAGTGCCCTTTCAAAATTTACAGTAGGTTTTCAAAATGAGTAGGGAACCATGAAAATATTTTTTCATTTCCACAAGTATGTTTCTTTGGAAAAGTTGTTTAGTATGATTTCAGTATGACCATGTGTTTTTATTAAAAGATACCTGTTGAGTTACATTCGGTATATTGTGAGAGCAAAAGAAGCTGGTGTAATGTATGAAGAAAAGCACAAACGTTTATTCCCAACAATTGATGTAAAGCTTGTCTTTATCTACCATAGCTTAATTCTTATTCACTTTATGTATTAGAATTTAGATTATTCAATCATTGATACAAATATTTTGTAATTTAAACGACTTTTTGTATGTTGAGTTAAGTATCCGGTATCCGGCCGGATACTATCTACTATCCGGCCGGATACCGGATACCAAAAATATGGCCGGATAGGCCGGATACCGGATAGTAACCGGATATCCGTTTCATCTCTAATAATAATACAAACAACTTATGAAGAAATATTTTAAATATTTGTGCTATCACCTAGTTCTTCACAAAAAGCAATTTAGGTATATAATAATTTTATTATTGGTTGCAGCTAGTTATTATTAAACCGACGTGTTTTACTACGATCACAGAAGAAATAGTATGCTAACGATGTTGTGCCGAGGGGTGCTGAAAATCAGCACTGGTGACCTACCTTGTCAGGTACCGCCAGCGCTTGCAAAAATTGGTAGGTAGGGATGATTTGCGTACAGAACAACAAGCGTGATTATAATAATTGTTATTAGTTCAACTAGGGTACAAAATAACCACTTACAGAATGTTTACTCCGCATAACTAGCGAAAACAGGCGCACGCACACATAGACGCGTACGTACGACGATCTCGAAGAGACTCGGGTGAATGCCAATACGAAATTCTGCCGAGATCATCATACGTACGCGTCTATGCATGTGTGCGACTATTTTCGCTCCGTCGTCAAGTCGGCCTTCTGGTAGTATATATTTTGTGACTAGGGCGCCCGTTGTTATTGACGCAAAATTGTAGTATAGATTACATAGGTATGGCTGACAGTACGCAACTGCCTGTGACCACTGTCACTCTCACTCTCACGGTATTGTGTACATGTCGACAGCCGTTACCTTTCCTCTTGTGGTCTGGCAGCGTCAGGTCGAGCACGGTGGAGACCGCAGCGAGGCCGAGCAGCGCAGCGACCACCCCCGCGAACCACTTCTCGTTGTCGTTGAGCGGCTGCTGTTCCTCCTCGTCAACCACTCCGCGCCGGCAGTACTCCCGCCGGTAGAGCCGCGCCGACAGGTTGTACCGGGACGTCGTCCACTCGTCCACGCAGCTCTCGAACCTGGCGGTAGGAGATTCATCATTCATTGCTGTAGTAGGTACTTGTAGTTCTTGCACTACGACGACTGATCTGCTGTGCTCGTGTTTAACATGACAATGTGTGTGTACGACACACATTGCAGCACGCACAACGGTGCACTGTGCATATATATATACACGAGCAGATTGGTTGTCGTGGAGTGCAGGAACTATGCTGCCAGATGTAGGCCATTAGGCTGCAACACAGAGTGTCGTTTTGCTGCGGTTCGTACTAAGTAGGTACTACGGATGTGGTTTGTACTGAGTACGGATGTCAGTAGTTAGCTTCCTCTATGTGTCAGTGTGTCAGGCAGGCAGGGTACAATTGTTTACAAGATACGGTACTGGAATATAACCAAGTGATACGTTCAGGTGATATAGTTATGTCAGTAGTTAGCTTCCTCTATGTGTCAGTGTGTCAGGCAGGTAGGGTACAATTGTTTACAAGATACGGTACTGGAATATAACCAAGTGATACGTTCAGGTGATATAGTTATGTCAGTAGTTAGCTTCCTCTATGTGTCAGTGTGTCAGGCAGGCAGGGTACAATTGTTTACAAGATACGGTACTGTAATATAACCAAGTGATACGTTCAGGTGATATAGTTATGTCAGTAGTTAGCTTCCTCTATGTGTCAGTGTGTCAGGCAGGCAGGGTACAATTGTTTACAAGATACGGTACTGGAATATAACCAAGTGATACGTTCAGGTGATATAGTTATGTCAGTAGTTAGCTTCCTCTATGTGTCAGTGTGTCAGGCAGGCAGGGTACAATTGTTTACAAGATACGGTACTGTAATATAACCAAGTGATACGTTCAGGTGATATAGTTATGTCAGTAGTTAGCTTCCTCTATGTGTCAGTGTGTCAGGCAGGCAGGGTACAATTGTTTACAAGATACGGTACTGTAATATAACCAAGTGATACGTTCAGGTGATATAGTTATGTCAGTAGTTAGCTTCCTCTATGTGTCAGTGTGTCAGGCAGGCAGGGTACAATTGTTTACAAGATACGGTACTGTAATATAACCAAGTGATACGTTCAGGTGATATAGTTATGTCAGTAGTTAGCTTCCTCTATGTGTCAGTGTGTCAGGCAGGCAGGGTACAATTGTTTACAAGATACGGTACTGTAATATAACCAAGTGATACGTTCAGGTGATATAGTTATGTCAGTAGTTAGCTTCCTCTATGTGTCAGTGTGTCAGGCAGGCAGGGTACAATTGTTTACAAGATACGGTACTGGAATATAACCAAGTGATACGTTCAGGTGATATAGTTATGTCAGTAGTTAGCTTCCTCTATGTGTCAGTGTGTCAGGCAGGCAGGGTACAATTGTTTACAAGATACGGTACTGTAATATAACCAAGTGATACGTTCAGGTGATATAGTTATGTCAGTAGTTAGCTTCCTCTATGTGTCAGTGTGTCAGGCAGGCAGGGTACAATTGTTTACAAGATACGGTACTGGAATATAACCAAGTGATAGGTTCAGGTGATATAGTTATGTCAGTAGTTAGCTTCCTCTATGTGTCAGTGTGTCAGGCAGGCAGGGTACAATTGTTTACAAGATACGGTACTGTAATATAACCAAGTGATACGTTCAGGTTATATAGTTATGTCAGTAGTTAGCTTCCTCTATGTGTCAGTGTGTCAGGCAGGCAGGGTACAATTGTTTACAAGATACGGTACTGTAATATAACCAAGTGATACGTTCAGGTGATATAGTTATGTCAGTAGTTAGCTTCCTCTATGTGTCAGTGTGTCAGGCAGGCAGGGTACAATTGTTTACAAGATACGGTACTGTAATATAACCAAGTGATACGTTCAGGTGATATAGTTATGTCAGTAGTTAGCTTCCTCTATGTGTCAGTGTGTCAGGCAGGCAGGGTACAATTGTTTACAAGATACGGTACTGTAATATAACCAAGTGATACGTTCAGGTGATATAGTTATGTCAGTAGTTAGCTTCCTCTATGTGTCAGTGTGTCAGGCAGGCAGGGTACAATTGTTTACAAGATACGGTACTGTAATATAACCAAGTGATACGTTCAGGTGATATAGTTATGTCAGTAGTTAGCTTCCTCTATGTGTCAGTGTGTCAGGCAGGCAGGGTACAATTGTTTACAAGATACGGTACTGGAATATAACCAAGTGATACGTTCAGGTGATATAGTTATGTCAGTAGTTAGCTTCCTCTATGTGTCAGTGTGTCAGGCAGGCAGGGTACAATTGTTTACAAGATACGGTACTGTAATATAACCAAGTGATACGTTCAGGTGATATAGTTATGTCAGTAGTTAGCTTCCTCTATGTGTCAGTGTGTCAGGCAGGCAGGGTACAATTGTTTACAAGATACGGTACTGGAATATAACCAAGTGATACGTTCAGGTGATATAGTTATGTCAGTAGTTAGCTTCCTCTATGTGTCAGTGTGTCAGGCAGGCAGGGTACAATTGTTTACAAGATACGGTACTGTAATATAACCAAGTGATACGTTCAGGTGATATAGTTATGTCAGTAGTTAGCTTCCTCTATGTGTCAGTGTGTCAGGCAGGCAGGGTACAATTGTTTACAAGATACGGTACTGTAATATAACCAAGTGATACGTTCAGGTGATATAGTTATGTCAGTAGTTAGCTTCCTCTATGTGTCAGTGTGTCAGGCAGGCAGGGTACAATTGTTTACAAGATACGGTACTGTAATATAACCAAGTGATACGTTCAGGTTATATAGTTATGTCAGTAGTTAGCTTCCTCTATGTGTCAGTGTGTCAGGCAGGCAGGGTACAATTGTTTACAAGATACGGTACTGTAATATAACCAAGTGATACGTTCAGGTGATATAGTTATGTCAGTAGTTAGCTTCCTCTATGTGTCAGTGTGTCAGGCAGGCAGGGTACAATTGTTTACAAGATACGGTACTGTAATATAACCAAGTGATACGTTCAGGTGATATAGTTATGTCAGTAGTTAGCTTCCTCTATGTGTCAGTGTGTCAGGCAGGCAGGGTACAATTGTTTACAAGATACGGTACTGTAATATAACCAAGTGATACGTTCAGGTGATATAGTTATGTCAGTAGTTAGCTTCCTCTATGTGTCAGTGTGTCAGGCAGGCAGGGTACAATTGTTTACAAGATACGGTACTGTAATATAACCAAGTGATACGTTCAGGTGATATAGTTATGTCAGTAGTTAGCTTCCTCTATGTGTCAGTGTGTCAGGCAGGCAGGGTACAATTGTTTACAAGATACGGTACTGGAATATAACCAAGTGATACGTTCAGGTGATATAGTTATGTCAGTAGTTAGCTTCCTCTATGTGTCAGTGTGTCAGGCAGGCAGGGTACAATTGTTTACAAGATACGGTACTGTAATATAACCAAGTGATACGTTCAGGTGATATAGTTATGTCAGTAGTTAGCTTCCTCTATGTGTCAGTGTGTCAGGCAGGCAGGGTACAATTGTTTACAAGATACGGTACTGGAATATAACCAAGTGATACGTTCAGGTGATATAGTAGGTGATATAGTGATAGTGAGTAACGGTTTCGGCTCTTTATTAATTGACAATCGAAAATCAACCGATTAAATTATTTCGCGTTTTCCAAAAATGTATAGGTATAACAAGTAAATACAAAAATCAGTCAAAATAAATACGAGCTGATCCTTTTTCAGATTCTTGTTCTGGAACCGGTCTTGAGCTGAACGGATTTCTTTGTTAGTCCAGGGATCATCAGATTACTCGTTCATTTCTTTGTTAGTCCAGGGATCATCAGATTACTCGTTCATTTCTTTGTTAGTCCAGGGATCATCGGATTACTCGTTCATTTCTTTGGTAGTCCAGGGATCATCAGATTACTCGTTCATTTCTTTGTTAGTCCAGGGATCATCAGATTACTCGTTCATTTCTTTGTTAGTCCAGGGATCATCAGATTACTCGTTCATTTCTTTGTTAGTCCAGGGATCATCAGATTACTCGTTCATTTCTTTGTTAGTCCAGGGATCATCAGATTCCTCGTTCATTTCTTTGTTAGTCCAGGGATCATCAGATTCCTCGTTCATTTCTTTGTTAGTCCAGGGATCATCAGATTACTCGTTCATTTCTTTGTTAGTCCAGGGATCATCAGATTACTCGTTCATTTCTTTGTTAGTCCAGGGATCATCAGATTACTCGTTCATTTCTTTGTTAGTCCAGGGATCATCAGATTCCTCGTTCATTTCTTTGTTAGTCCAGGGATCATCAGATTACTCGTTCATTTCTTTGTTAGTCCAGGGATCATCAGATTACTCGTTCATTTCTTTGTTAGTCCAGGGATCATCAGATTCCTCGTTCATTTCTTTGTTAGTCCAGGGATCATCAGATTACTCGTTCATTTCTTTGTTAGTCCAGGGATCATCAGATTACTCGTTCATTTCTTTGTTAGTCCAGGGATCATCAGATTACTCGTTCATTTCTTTGTTAGTCCAGGGATCATCAGATTACTCGTTCATTTCTTTGTTAGTCCAGGGATCATCAGATTACTCGTTCATTTCTTTGTTTGTGCAGGGATCATCAGATTACTCGTTCATTTTCCCCCTTAAATATTTATAATGTGATGGGCATGAAGTGATAAAAAGAAGAATATATTGGTAAATGTAGTTCAATCACTGAATGGCAAGAGCCGAAGATCCGGACACATGACAGTACAGTATGACCCGGACACATGACAGTACAGTATAACCCGGACAAATGACAGTACCGTATAGCCCGGACACATGACAGTACAGTATGACCCGGACACATGACAGTACAGTATAACCCGGAAAAATTACAGTACCGTATAGCCCGGACACATGACAGTACAGTATAACCCGGACACATGACAGTACAGTATAACCCGGACACATGACAGTACAGTATAACCCGGATACATGACAGTACCGTATAGCCCGGACACATGACAGTACAGTATAACCCGGACACATGACAGTACAGTATGACCCGGACACATGACAGTACAGTATGACCCGGACACATGACAGTACAGTATAACCCGGACACATGACAGTACAGTATAACCCGGATACATGACAGTACCGTATAGCCCGGACACATGACAGTACAGTATAACCCGGACACATGACAGTACAGTATAACCCGGATACATGACAGTACCGTATAGCCCGGACACATGACAGTACAGTATAACCCGGACACATGACAGTACAGTATAACCCGGATACATGACAGTACAGTATAGCCCGGACACATGACAGTACAGTATAACCCGGACACATGACAGTACAGTATAACCCGGATACATGACAGTACAGTATAGCCCGGACACATGACAGTACAGTATAACCCGGATACATGACAGTACCGTATAGCCCGGACACATGACAGTACCGTATAACCCGGATACATGACAGTACAGTATAACCCGGATACATGACAGTACCGTATAGCCCGGACACATGACAGTACAGTATAACCCGGATACATGACAGTACAGTATAGCCCGGACACATGACAGTACAGTATAACCCGGATACATGACAGTACCGTATAGCCCGGACACATGACAGTACCGTATAACCCGGATACATGACAGTACAGTATAACCCGGATACATGACAGTACCGTATAGCCCGGACACATGACAGTACCGTATAACCCGGATACATGACAGTACAGTATAACCCGGACACATGACAGTACCGTATAGCCCGGACACATGACAGTACAGTATAACCCGGATACATGACAGTACCGTATAGCCCGGACACATGACAGTACAGTATAACCCGGACACATGACAGTACAGTATAACCCGGATACATGACAGTACCGTATAGCCCGGACACATGACAGTACAGTATAACCCGGACACATGACAGTACAGTATAACCCGGATACATGACAGTACCGTATAGCCCGGACACATGACAGTACAGTATAACCCGGACACATGACAGTACACTATAACCCGGATACATGACAGTACCGTATAGCCCGGACACATGACAGTACAGTATAACCCGGACACATGACAGTACAGTATAACCCGGATACATGACAGTACCGTATAGCCCGGACACATGACAGTACAGTATAACCCGGACACATGACAGTACAGTATAACCCGGACACATGACAGTACAGTATAACCCGGACACATGACAGTACAGTATAACCCGGACACATGACAGTACAGTATAACCCGGACACATGACAGTACAGTATAACCCGGATACATGACAGTACCGTATAGCCCGGACACATGACAGTACAGTATAACCCGGACACATGACAGTACAGTATAACCCGGACACATGACAGTACAGTATAACCCGGATACATGACAGTACCGTATAGCCCGGACACATGACAGTACAGTATAACCCGGACACATGACAGTACAGTATAACCCGGATACATGACAGTACCGTATAGCCCGGACACATGACAGTACAGTATAACCCGGACACATGACAGTACAGTATAACCCGGACACATGACAGTACAGTATAACCCGGATACATGACAGTACCGTATAGCCCGGACACATGACAGTACAGTATAACCCGGATACATGACAGTACCGTATAGCCCGGACACATGACAGTACAGTATAACCCGGACACATGACAGTACAGTATAACCCGGATACATGACAGTACCGTATAGCCCGGACACATGACAGTACAGTATAACCCGGAGCGTTAAAGAAAGGAATCTTCAATGGCGGCAAGTACTTGTATTTTTATTGCACAGTGATACAGTCAGTATGAAAAGTTGTTTGTTTAGTTATTTTTTCGACTAATATTGTGACAGACGGACAGACAGGCGGCAGAGGCCCAGTAACAGGGTCCCATCTGACACTCTTTGGGTACAGAAACCTTAAAAAAAAAATCGTTTAGTTTTGGTTGTGTGTATTTTTATTTAAAGTTATTTTATTATCAGATGTCACTTAAAGTCTATTGAATGTGTTAGGAAACTAAACGCGTGGAGTAAACTTGACCGGCAAATCCAGACTGTTTTTTTTACATGCGGTACATAGGTGTGCGAGTGAGAGGGGATGATGATGGGTGCCATTTTTGATTCGTTTCTTTAAATCTCCCTTCCTTGAAAACGAAACAAAAATCTTGTAGGCATACTTAATTTCATGGGGGTTCACACTTCACATCCATCTGCATTGATGGAATCAACCATTATACAAGGTGACTTTTTGATCATCGTCCAAATTCATACTGGAGGCTTGCTAAGTGATCAGTATCTTGGATCAGTAACAATTTTTGTGAAATTCGTAAAATGAAATTTCGGCTTCCCATATAAATTCAGTTCCAGTCCCGAGAGAATCACTGTGGGGAGTCGAAATTTCATTTTACGAATTTCACCAAAATTGTTATTGATCCATGATACTGATCACTTGTCAAGCCACCAGTATGAATTTGGACGATGATCAAAAAGTCACCTTGTATATGTCGTTTACTATGTCGTAAACTGTAAGATGAGGGAGGTATTGCTCACCAGGCGTCCATGTCCGCATGGTGGTGTGCTCTCGGACAGCGGCGACTGAGGCACAGGCCGCGATGCAGGCGCGTGTGGTTGAACCGGTCCACCCAGTTAGCGGAGTACCGCTGCAACACAACACTATGTAGCTACTCTACTGAGGCTATCGGGTACGTACCTACATTAAAAATACATCTAATGTTTTAAAATGTAATATTGTTCAATTATTGATAATAATTAATAGTGTTTTCATTTATGTTTGCTCCTCATCGTTTCGTATCCTACGTTCCACAGCCTACCCACTCACACTCCCATTGAGGTACAACGCAGGTGTACCCACTCACACTCACATTGGGTACAACGCAGGTGTACCCACTCACGCATCCATTGGGTACAACGCAAGCCTACCCACTCCACTCCCATTGAGGTACAACGCAGGCCTACGCACTCACACTCACATTGGGTACAACGCAGGTGTACCCACTCACGCATCCATTGGGTACAACGCAAGCCTACCCACTCCACTCCCATTGAGGTACAACGCAGGCCTACGCACTCACACTCACATTGGGTACAGCGCAGGTGTACCCACTCACACTTACATTGGGTACAACGCAGGTGTACCCACTCACGCATCCATTGGGTACAACGCAAGCCTACCCACTCCACTCCAATTGAGTTACAACGCAGGCAAAGTATTATACTGTGGCGCAGGCACTTTTCTCCATATTATTATATAATAATACGTATTGCAATAGTAACAAGAGCGAAAAGTACTAAATTTGTGAAATTATACTCTTCCTAAACTATATCAGAATGTTTAAACTTTACCCAAATTAAAATTTCCTCGCACTTTATTTCCGACAAGAACAATTCATGGACCATACACGACCAGCCCTGACCCTGACATCAGTGCTCGCTACTATCCACAATGTAAGCATGTGACGGACAGATGGATGGACGCTGTCGATCAGAACCTGAAGTATTGATAGATGACCCTATTGTAATGAGAACGATCATCAATCTGCTCATTTGCGATCATTTTTTCAAATTAAACAGCTGGTGACCCAATTAGAACAGTTTCTGGGTTAAAGTAACATTTGTGTGTATTGTTGAATATGAGAGAGTCATTATTTAGAAATAAGTTATGTCTAAGACAGATCGACTCTTGAAGAGCCCAGGTTCTGCGATGACAGTATCCGTATTTGAGTAAAGTAGCTGTGTTACGTAACGATCGTTGTTGTCTTCAATTAGGCACACAAGTCCGATGACCATTTCACAGTAATCGTACGCGTGTCTCGCCAAGACGCGACGCGACGCGACGCACTGAACGTGTAATTCCTTTCACTTATTTCCGCGTGAACCGTCTCATGTGGCATCACGTAATAATTAGCGCAGTGACAGTGTTCTACTGTGGCTAAGTGACCAGCTTTGCCAGGTGACCCAACTCCTAGTGAAACTGTTCTACACGACGACGACACCAACCGATACTTTTACTTGGATGACCTAAACTCCAATTCACAAGAGAATTGCCAAAACTAGCAATGTATTATAATACTAGCTTTTGCCCGCGGCTTCGCTCCCGTGGATGTGTCTTTCAATTAAAGAAAGTTTTCGGCTTGGCGGTTATTTATTTTATTAATACTCCTTATATACGTTGACCAACGGGTCACTACGATGGTAAGAAAGAAAATGGCATCCGAACCCGTCGAGTGGTCCTCGAGTTACAACGGAACATACATACATACAGACACACAGACAAAAATTGTAGTTCTGACCTCGGTTAGTACAAAACTAATAAAGCATTTTATTTAAAGTTTCGCAAAAATAATAAATATACACGACTTTTTTACCATTTATATTATTAGTATTATTACATATACATATTTATGAACCTGTAAATATATTGGGAGATATACTTGAGCATGTATGACTCGATTGGTGAATATGTTAGAAGCAAATGAGGAATGTGGCGGACAGGAAATATGCTGCAGGATCGAGTTATAATAAGATTTGTATATGTAAAGGTGAAATCACAAAGGACGCTGGTAGGGAAGCACTTACCTGTGCTGACAAGAGCCAAAAAGTTGCATACTAACAAATGACGATATTTTTTTATACGACAAGCGCCGACCGGTAAACCAGAGAGTACTTTTAATTTCACCCTAATCCTCTCTGAAAGATCGACGTATACGCTAGTTAAAACCTACTTTTAGACAGCAAAAATAGGTAACAAAATCTTTAAGAAAAATACAACCAAAGTGATATTTGCAAAAAGAACGATGGGGCAACGCAACATCGCTAAATCGTGACTTCTGCAATCTCTGAGATTCCATTTTAGTGTCGGACGTGATTTTGTAAGATAATTCAAATGACATAACTGTAATAAAATAATTATTATTATTGCGTACAAATTGGCTACGACTATTGTAAAAAAAATGCTTACAAGCGGTGTCTTCAAGTTCCGGAGCCCTTCCATTCATGTGATTGTCAGTCAAGTAAATGTCAACGACCTTCAAGGTCCCCAGCTGACTCAATAACATTAGCATAACTGTTGGTTTTAGTCGAACACAAACATGTAATCATAGTCGTAATTTTGAAATCTATATTGCTTTACGTCTTTTACAGTGAAAACATCTTCTTGTTTTTAGTTTCTGTTGTGTACAGTGGAGACCGCATCAAGTAAGACACATTAGACTTTGTACCTATCTTATATTCTTCTCTGTAGGGGCTAATTTCGTACTGCAAGTGTATAGCTTGATGTGGTCTCCACTGTACATATTTTTGGCCGAATTATTTATTTTGTCCTAGATAGATTGCATATTAAATACTTTATGTAATCTAATATATTATTTATGATATACTTTTTTTATATAACAATGAAGTTGTTGTAGGAGATAAAGAAGTTGCGAATGCCTTTGAACAATTCTTTACTAACATTCCTACCTTGACAACTAATTATTTAAATTCAAGCCCATGACTTTTGCAGGATCTTTTGAGTGAGCACGTGCCTAAGTGTCATTCTGTATTTGCTTTTAAACTCATTAACTGTCATTAAAGCATTCAAATCTCTAAATTTAAAAACAACAGAGGATTTATGGGGGCTATCTGTTAAAGTTTCAAGTTCTGTTATTTATTTATTAGCTTCTTATGTAGCTTTAAGTTTTAATAAATGTGTAGATGATGGTGTCTTTCCTGATTTAATGAAGTTGAGTAAATTGATCCCTCTTTTTAAATCGGGTGACTTTCAACCGGTGTTGGAGACAATCTTCAAGCCGGTGCGTGACGGGTACCGGCCGCCGTGCGGTTTTAGACTAATTTATAAGTGCGCGCGTTTAATTTATATTCATTCATTCATTCAATAATTCAATCAATCATTCTATCTGTCTTCATTCATTCAATCAGCCTTCATTCATTCAATCATTCATTTTTATGTTTAGTCATTCTCTTCTTTCTGCGATCTTGTACATACACGCACGCGACACTATTATCATTAAAATACAGCACCTAAAATTACACTCCGTTTATTTTACTCGAGCTATCCCGTCAGAACTCCCGTCCAGAACATCTAGGAACAGCGGGCACTGACCCCCACCAAGACAACGTCTTTTGTTGGAGCTTCTAACGAGCTCCAAAGACTTATGGAAGACTCTTCTTCCGAAATAGCCTCTTCTTTGGTCAATGAAGGGATTAAATTTAACCTTTTGACATCATTTACACCTCATATGGGTGGATTATGGGAACGAGCTGTTAGATCTGTCAAGCATCACTTGAGGCGCATACTTTCATTAGCCCATTTGACGTACGAAGAACTGTCTACTTGTTTAGCGCAAATAGAAGCTATACTAAATTCCAGACCTCTCACTCCGTTATATTCAGACCCATCCGACTTCACAGCCCTTACCCCCTCTCACTTTCTTATAGGACGATCATTAATGTCTGTTCCTCATCCACAGATCACTGACGTGAATATCAGTCGCCTGCAAAGGTTCGAGAGGGTAGAAAAACTCCGACAACACTTCTGGAACCGATTTTATAATGAGTATATCTCTCTACTTCAGAGAAAGGCGAAATGGCATCGCTCTACAGGAGACCAGCTGAAGGAAGGGATGTTATGTCTAATTCGAGATCGGAACCAGCCCCCAGATCCGGCTAAGGACCATCCGGCTAAGGACCATGATGGGGTGTCAGTGCCCGCTGTTCCTAGATGTTCTGGACGGGAGTTCTGACGGGATAGCTCGAGTAAAATAAACGGAGTGTAATTTTAGGTGCTGTATTTTAAGGATAATAGTGTCGCGTGCGTGTATGTACAAGATCGCAGAGAGAAGAGAATGACTAAACATAAAAATGAATGATTGAATGAATGAAGGCTGATTGAATGAATGAAGACAGATAGAATAATTGATTGAATTATTGAATGAATGAATGAATATAAATTAAACGCGCGCACTTATAAATTAGTCTAAAACCGCACGGCGGCCGGTACCCGTCACGCACCGGCTTGAAGATTGTCTCCAACAAGCGGTGTCAGGTTTACCAGTACTGAGTAAAATTTTCGAAAAAATTGTTTTTAATCAATTATTATCTCATTTTAATTTAAATAAGTTGAATTAACATTGTATCATTGCATGTGATTTCCATCCAGATTTACTTTTCTTTCTGCATTTCTATACTGCAGTGATATAATGTTAATTTATATTTCCTTGCGTTGGATAAATCGCCAAGTGTTCAAACATAAAAAATTTATTTCTGTCATAGTTTCGGTTAAATAAGTTGCTTCACTGTGAATAATACGGATTCACTAGAGGGAGGTCAACCACAGATGCTTGGGAAGAAAAGCAGAATACGATCGGTGTGTTTTGTGACCTCTCAAAAGCAGAATACGATCGGTGTGTTTTGTGACCTCTCAAAAGCAGAATACGATCGGTGTGTTTTGTGACCTCTCAAAAGCTTTCATATTCATATTCATTTATTCAGTAAATTACATCGTCAATATACAGTAAATACATCAAGGTACATTTTGAAGTAAGTACAATTTAAATATAATAATAAAATGGTATTTTACAATTACGCTGTTATTTATAATAAAACAAAAATGTCAAATTAAAAATAGGTATGTCATATTATTCAAAATTAAATTATTATGTCAAATAAATTCAGGTAACTATTCAAATATAATATGTAAAATAGATTCAGGTAAAAATCAATAAATAGCATTTACTCATCAAGGAACTCACTCACAGTGAAGTAAGCTTTGCTTTTTAGAAATGTTTTTAGTTTATGTGTAAACAATGAGAAGCATTGCTTGATTTGATCTGCTTCGCCTAGCTACAGTCATACAGAGCCATGTCTAGCTACAGTCACAGAGAGCCATGTCTAGCTACAGTCACAGAGAGCCATGTCTAGCTACAGTCACAGAGAGCCATGTCTAGCTACAGTCACAGAGAGCCATGGCTAGCTACAGTCACAGAGAGCCATGTCTAGCTACAGTCACACAGAGCCATGTCTAGCTACAGTCACAGAGAGCCATGGCTAGCTACAGTCACAGAGAGCCATGTCTAGCTACAGTCACAGAGAGCCATGTCTAGCTACAGTCACACAGAGCCATGTCTAGCTACAGTCACAGAGAGCCATGGCTAGCTACAGTCACAGAGAGCCATGTCTAGCTACAGTCACACAGAGCCATGTCTAGCTACAGTCACAGAGAGCCATGTCTAGCTACAGTCACACAGAGCCATGTCTAGCTACAGTCACAGAGAGCCATGTCTAGCTACAGTCACAGAGAGCCATGTCTAGCTACAGTCACAGAGAGCCATGTCTAGCTACAGTCACACAGAGCCATGTCTAGCTACAGTCACAGAGAGCCATGTCTAGCTACAGTCACACAGAGCCATGTCTAGCTACAGTCACAGAGAGCCATGTCTAGCTACAGTCACACAGAGCCATGTCTAGCTACAGTCACAGAGAGCCATGTCTAGCTACAGTCACAGAGAGCCATGTCTAGCTACAGTCACAGAGAGCCATGTCTAGCTACAGTCACAGAGAGCCATGGCTAGCCATAGTGTTCACATGAAGACAACAGATAAGGATTTTGAATCTACTTACTTATTTGAAATTTGCAAGTGAAATCATCGAAAGGTACGCGGGAGATTCTAAGAGTTGAATAGAATCCAGCCACTTGGTTATGTTTGTCAAGTGTTCAGCAGTTCGGTGCATACCTGCATGACATCAAATAGTGGATTTCCCGGGCGGTCGGCGCTGAGCTCAAAGCTGCCCACACAGTAGACCTGCTCGGAAAGTACGCATTCGCGGTACTCGTCCAGATGGAACAGCCGTGGCATCTCGTAGTACTGGACATCTGAAACAAACCGTCTGCTGTCAACACATGACAGAGAAGAATTGTTGTTTCTTTATACACTAACTGGGCTAAGCTTACCGAGACGTTGCCACAATCATAACTGCAATCATACAATGAACGCAGATATTCTAAATTATCAGTTGCAAATGCAGGATGTAGAACTCCCTCATTCTTTTTAAAAATTCTTTCATTCTTTTTCGTAAATATCTGTAACGAAACGATAATTTCGATGAACCAATTCAATAAAATAAAAAAAACCGGCCAAGTGCGAGTCAGAATCGCATACCTAGGGTTCCGTATTGTGGCTGATAAATTTTTTTTTCGTGAATTTCTCAACCACTTTATTTTTCCTGTAATCTTTACGTAAACACATATTACCATGTGTTTTTTCATATTTTTTGGTCCACCAGTTTTGGGGATAAGGGTGGTAAAAATACATATTTTTGGGGTTTTTTAAAGATTTCTCGAAACCAGTGCCAGTAAATATGGTAAAAGAATATATTTTTACAAACAATTTTTAATACCTACAATTTGATACCCATATTGTATTTTTATAAAATATTTTTTTTAATTTATTTTACTTCTTTTTTATATTTCTCATTTAAGCTAAATTTTTTTTAATCGCTATTTTTTCCTGTAATTGAACAGTTATGATCTATAATAGACATTTTTCATATTCATATTTTTCGGTCTACCAGTTTCGGAGATAAGGGAGGGGACATACATTTTTTTTCAAGATTTGTTAAAACCAGCGCCAGTTAATATAGTAAAAGTATATATTTTTACAATCAGCTTTTTAATACCTACAATTTGATACCCATATTGTATTTTTAGGCTAATATTTTTATCTTTCTCGATTTTGTTTTGAAAATATTTTGAACAATTTCAAAATTTTTCATTATTTTTAACATAGTGATATGTGGGCATATTAATGCTATTTTTGTGCCAAATTCCATGTATTTATCTTTAACGGTGCTAAAATTATGAGGCTGTGACATACGGACGGACGGACAACGGATACTCACTGGTTTCTTTTGTACCTTTTAGGTACTACGAAACCCTAAAAACAATGGCGGAATATTTCTTGGTAATTTGTAACTCCTCTGAGCATTTTATACGTCGCTAAGACGCGTATAAGCCGTAAAAAGTAGGTGGCTAAGTTTTATAGCGGTGTATGTAGCAAAAATATGGCCTTGATAGCAGTTGATCATCAATTTCTAGGGTACGGTATCAAATATGTAATGAAAAATAACACAATCATTTCAACATTAGTGTTTTGTGAAGATTAAAATGTGCATTTATTGTTATTCTGACCTAGGTACTTTTGTATTATTTTCTATGAGTTAGTACATCCTAAAAATAGATCATTCTCAGTAGAGTAAGATCCAGTAGATCGAAATTCGCTTTGACACTTTAAAAACCGTGTAGATAATATCTACATAATTTCTGAGGTGTCAAGTGAATTTCGACTTTATTGACATATTACAACCTCTTTGTTCTTTGACTCAGGGTACTCAGTAAAAGATCTAAAAAAACATAAATGTCAATAACGTTGATATTCACTTGATAACTTAGAAACTGTCTAAATCATATGCACATCATATCTAAGTTGTCAAGCGAATTTCGGCCTTATTTAAATTTTACAACCTCTTTGTTTTTATGATCCAAGCCAAGGTACTCCGTAAATGATCAAGAAGCTGAATTTTATTAATTTTTATAAATTAAAAAAGAAACATAAATGTGAATAAGGTTCGAATGAAAACTGTATAGACCACATAATTTCTAAAGTTACAAGTACAAGCGAATTTCAACCTTATTGACATTTGACAACTCCTTTGTTTTTTATTCAGGGTACAGGTTAAATTATTTGGAAGCTGAATTAAACAAAAAAAACATGAATTTCGTTGATAAGTGTGTACAGAACACTCAAGGCACGAGTCCTACTCGCACTTGACCGTCTTTTTACTTTTTACTTCTTTACGATATTTGGTCAAAAAATGGCAGACACGTGCTGTCCGTGGTTTTTAGGTTACAAAATCAGGAAGTAATACTCCCTATTTCTACTCTTGAAGCTGGTTAAAACACCATTAGGTAGCTGTCATCGCTGATACTTGGCGATGTCTTGTATAATAGAGATATTATAAAGATATCTAAAAAGGCCGTTTTGCATGAATCACATTATGATTCTGTTCTAATGCCGTCTCTTTTGCACGCATGAAAAAACTCTGACTCTATCCTACTTTCAAATAATTTTATGATTCACCCAAGTCGGCCTTTTTAGATCCTCTTGTGTCACTGGTCTAAAATGGTGAATTCTAACTGAATTTGGAAAATATAAACTCTAATAGAATCCATTTAAGCATTCTCTAACTCTACGAGAGTATTTAAACTCAACTGTGCGTGCTTTGTTCTTATATCGGTGGTAGTAACATCGGATATACGGCTGCCATACATTGGCGTTAGTATTACACCTTTTTATCCGTTCAAGACGTTGAAATGATTTCTGTAACTCCTTTACTTTTCCCAAGTTCTCCATTACTGCCTATTGGAGTTGTAAATCGCTAAAGTAGTATTTACTAACTTTTTGCTGCAGTTCAAAACTTCTAAAATTGCTGAGAGCATTAGCTAATGCATTTCTATGTCTTCAAGTAAATTTCACCGCTTTTATAGACCACTTTTGCATCCAAGAGGATTTACAGAAGCAAATAAAGCAGCTTGCGTGTTAGTTGGGTACCTGCCTGTATACGTACACCTTCGTAACTCATGTATTTGTCAGTTATTTTAGGGATGTACGTTTTAATCAGACCATAGTACGATATAGTCTTATAGCTTTAATTGCTCCCGAATTGTGCGACCTAATTTGGCAACTGTTGCGGAAATTGTTGTATTTCTTGAGGTAATTTATGTAACACGTGTACATATTATATTAAGCTAAGTTTAATTTTTATTTCTTTAACAAACATTTCCCTGGCCATCCATCCACGTGTAGACCCTTGACATCATTACACATTTATCTTCACAAGCTCCGAGATTGATTTATGGAAATATTTTATCATTAAACGGTTTATGGCCATCCGCTTCTGACACCATCACGTAACTCATCTCATCACATTTAACGATATTTATGTGAATAAAGGTTTACGTGTGAATAGCTTTAAACAAATACACTATTATAAAAGAACAAAACTAATGAATCACTTAACTTTACCAAATGCAAAAAGTTCAAAACCAAAATGCAATACTCACGTATGGTAAGTAGAGAAGGTAATGGTAAAAATTTATTACAGCAAATGGTAGCAAATTGGCATGAGAAAGTGATTGTTACTACAAAACCTGACAATTTATTGGATAAATTTGACGATTTTACAACTTTCTCTTTCAAGCTGTCAAACCACTCCAAGTTAGAATTCTATCGATATCTATCTTACCAAGTTACTAGTTACCTAGCTTACATAATTCATGTCCTGTTCTGCCTAGCGCATTGCAGCTTAGATTATTTCTACCTCGAAAGTTGCAAGTTACCTCATACATAGGATTTAGCTTACTTAGAGCAGTTAATATTACTGATTCAGTCGTATATTCACCTATATATAGTATATTTACCTATATCTATATAGTATATTCACCTATATAGCATCCTATATTTTCACAAAAAGTATTACAATCATACTCTGTCGTCGTCATCATTATTTTAATCAATACAATAAATAAATAAATAAAATACCATCAACTTCCGTTGGAAAACATATAAAATCAGCCCCATTAATCGTTTTTCACCCAGGGGTTCCTCAAGGGTCCGTTCCAGGTGCGGTATTCCATAATTATTTATTATTATGATCATTAGCTACAAGAACAAGAAATTTTAAATACTTATAAATGGATAAGAGGGATTTCTTCGCATTTTTAAGGATGATTATTTTATCCTGAATGTTTTATCAATTTCATCGCGCTTCGGAAGTAAATAAGGTTATTTTCCGATGAAGAATTTCTCATATAATTATCGCAATTATTCCAGTTTTTGCTGCAGTTGACTGGACATCGGCGCCGACTTCGACACCGGCACTACCAAATTATCTTTAACCTCTTTACCCAAGAAATACAAATCTTATTCTCTGGTATTAAAATTCAATAATAAGTTGGGACACTTCGAAGATAAGTTTGTCAGTTAATGATGTAACGGTGGAAACAAAATACCCTCGATACAGTTTTGCGTGTTCTTAAAATACATTTAATTGTTGTTTACCATTTGGTCCGATCAACAGACTCAATAGTTCGCATTAAATTAAGCCCATGTTTTGTTTTGAAAGTGTTACGCCAATTGCGTTTGTTTACAACATTTTGTGAAACTATTTATGCGGTAATTGACCTTGCAGAGAGAAGGGAACCCGCTGGAATAGTTGCGGATGATAGATGATACATCTTATATCACTCTGATACTGTACTGATTTACTTCTAATGTCGTGTATTTACATTGACGACGGAATTGCTCAGTGTTGAGTCCAATGACCGACTCTATCTGCTGCATTTCGACCTCATTCCTCATTCGACGGATGCATTTGATACACAATCTCAAAGTTCGCATACTTTAGTTAGACATTAATTTTATCTACGTTAATTGATTACTGCTCACAATTCAAGTAAGGAAAATTAGAACATTTAAATAATTAGAAAAAAAAAAAAAACAGAAATTGCTTAACTTTTTACGTTTGTGAGCGGTGAGCATTATCTAGATTGTCGGCATCATACATACAGATTTACAGATTTACTAACTAGTCATGGTGGCATTGTCTCAACAAACGTAAATAAAGTTTTGCTGAATCCTCTTTCCCTTTCTGGTATAGCTCCCTCTTTGCTTCATCCCATTTACTTGGTATCCCATCTCCTAGTGCGCTTCTATCCTTTTCAGCATCATATTTTTTGTCGACTACTCTGACCACATGGTTTTTCATGCCACAGTTACTACTCTGTTCTAGTTACTACTCTTTCCAACTTGGGCCAATAGTGTGCATCCAGCATGACGCCGCTGCCGGCCAGACATAGCATTCGCATCTCCAGAATCTCCATCAAGGCGCACAGTACAATAGCCTTGTGAAGCCTTTCACCGCCATACTGCGGGTAGAGTCGTAAACCGCTTTATCATCCATCCACTTTGTGGGATGACGTTCGTCCTTTCTTTCACCGGATCAGGTTTGTTTCCGGCTGAGGGTTACTGTTACAGTTTAGACTGTGTGTCTTTCAGTTTACTGTTACTGTCCAGGCTGTGTGTCTTTCAGGTTACTGTTACAGTCTAGACTGTGTGTCTTTCAGGTTACTGTTACTGTCCAGGCTGTGTGTATTTCAGGTTACTGTTACAGTCTAGACTGTGTGTCTTTCAGTTTACTGTTACTGTCCAGGCTGTGTGTCTTTCAGGTTACTGTTACAGTCTAGACTGTGTGTCTTTCAGTTTACTGTTACTGTCCAGGCTGTGTGTCTTTCAGGTTACTGTTACAGTCTAGACTGTGTGTCTTTCAGGTTACTGTTACTGTCCAGGCTGTGTGTATTTCAGGTTACTGTTACAGTCTAGACTGTGTGTCTTTCAGGTTACTGTTACTGTCCAGGCTGTGTGTATTTCAGGTTACTGTTACAGTCTAGACTGTGTGTCTTTCAATTTACTGTTACTGTCCAGGCTGTGTGTCTTTCAGGTTACTGTTACAGTCTAGACTGTGTGTCTTTCAGGTTACTGTTACTGTCCAGGCTGTGTGTATTTCAGGTTACTGTTACAGTCTAGACTGTGTGTCTTTCAGGTTACTGTTACTGTCCAGGCTGTGTGTCTTTCAGGTTACTGTTACAGTCTAGACTGTGTGTCTTTCAGGTTACTGTTACTGTCCAGGCTGTGTGTCTTTCAGGTTACTGTTACAGTCTAGACTATGTGTCTTTCAGGTTACTGTTACTGTCCAGGCTGTGTGTCTTTCAGGTTACTGTTACAGTCTAGACTGTGTGTCTTTCAGGTTACTGTTACTGTCCAGGCTGTGTGTATTTCAGGTTACTGTTACAGTTTAGACTGTGTGTCTTTCAGTTTACTGTTACTGTCCAGGCTGTGTGTCTTTCAGGTTACTGTTACAGTCTAGACTGTGTCTTTCAGGTTACTGTTACTGTCCAGGTTGTGTGTCTTTCAGGTTACTGTTACAGTCTAGACTGTGTGTCTTTCAGTTTACTGTTACTGTCCAGGCTGTGTGTCTTTCAGGTTACTGTTACAGTCTAGACTGTGTCTTTCAGGTTACTGTTACTGTCCAGGTTGTGTGTCTTTCAGGTTACTGTTACAGTCTAGACTGTGTGTCTTTCAGTTTACTGTTACTGTCCAGGCTGTGTGTCTTTCAGATTACTGTTACAGTCTCGACTGTGTGTCTTTCAGGTTACTGTTACAGTCTAGACTGTGTCTTTCAGGTTACTGTTACTGTCCAGGCTGTGTATCTTTCAGGTTACTGTTACAGTCTAGACTGTGTGTCTTTCAGAAAAAAATGGCCAATGGTTGGTGAAATGGTGAACAGAGCACAATGAAACACACAGTGATTGTGAGTTGTTCAGTCAGTGTTGCTGCGCCTCACTCAGGCACATTCTATTGCTCTTATTCTTTGTTTCCGTTGTAAAAAAACTGGTCAAGTGCGAGTCAGACTCCCGTACCTAGGGTTCCGAAATTCGACACTTTTGAGAATTTTGTCATTTTGATTTCGTGAATTTCTCAATCGCTATATTGTTCCTGTAATCTTTACGTAAGCACGTATTACCATTACCTACTTGTTTCATATTTGTTGATCTATCAGTTTTGGAGATAAGGGGAGAGACATACATTTTTTTGGGGTTTTTCAAGGTATTTCTCGAAATAGATACTTAGAAGTAAATAATTAAAAATAGCCAGACTATATATTTTTACAAACACGTCTTTAATACCTACAATTTAAAACCATGTTGTATTTTTAATAAAAAAAAGAAAATACTTTTTTATATTTCTCATTTGTAAGATTATGTTTATTTCATTTGTGTTCAACTTTTTTTATTTTATTTACCTAAAGGGTACAAAAGGAACCTTTATGGTGAGACTCCGTTGTCCGTCCGTCCGTCCAATGTCACAGTCTTATAATTTTAGCACCGTTAAAGATAAAGACATGAAATTTACCACAAAATAGCATAAATTTTCCCTCATATTATTATCACGGTGTAAAAAAATATGAAAAATTTGAAATTGTTGAAAATATTACCAAAATAAAATTTATCCTAAAAATACCATATGGATATCAAATTGTAGATATTGAAAAGTTGATTGTAAAAATATATACTTTTACTATATTTACTGGCACTGGTTTCGAGAATCTTTAACAAAACACAAAAATATCATGCCCCCCCCCCCCCCCCGCCCCTTTATCTCCGAAACTGGTAGAACAAACAATATGAAAAAAAAATCGATTTATTGATCATATGTAACTGGCCAATTACAGGAAAACTATTGCGATTAAAAAAATTAGATATATAAAAAAGAAGTAAAATAAATTAAAAAAATATTTTATAAAAATACAATATTGGTATCAATTTGTAGGTATTAAAAAGCTGATTGTATCACCCCTCGAGGTGACGAAATCGATGCGCTTTTTCAGCCGCTGTATTTGTTAAAGTTAAAAGAAATCGGTAGTCAGTAGGTGTACCTACATTATACCAAATGCTTCTGATATAAGGTTGTAACTAGGGAATCCAATCCCGCAAACGCGGGATCCCGCACCTTTTTTGCGGGATCAAAAATGCGGGATTACTCATGCGGGATCCCGCACGTTCGCGGGATTTAAAAAAAAAAGACGTGTGGCACTCGGGGACTGCCGCGGTAAAGCTATTGCATAGCATTTTTTATATCCAAAAAATGACAAAAAAACTGTCAATTCTTAAGAAGTGTCAAATTTTAAAACGGTACCGTAATCAGCGACCTACACACCCCTTGATACCAAATTAAATGCAAATTGGACCACTTTTTAAGACGTGTCAAAAAACTGTCAAAAGCTGTCAAATGTCAACTTTTTTAATTTGGCCATGTAGCCCCTGTCAAACCAATCATTATAGTCTAAACCCGGTGTCAGTAGCTTAAGCCGTTCGGGAGATACAGCAGATAGAAATTGTTTTTTTTTTTTTTTTTTTTAGTAGATAGATCTCGTCGAGCTCTTTTCTTAGAGTACCATGAACATGGGTCTACCTTCAGCCGTTTAGGAGATACAGGCCTCCAAAGTTTTGACATTTCCGGCGCTTAGATCTCGGCGAGGTGATTTTAAATGCCTCTAAAACCAATGAATATGTTCTATTTCAAATAAAAATCTAAATATGAAACGTGAAATATTGTGAATATTGTATTGTCTTAAACATCATTATATTTAATTTATAATATAAGTGATAACTTTGCTTCATGTTGATAAGAATAATTAAAAATATTTGTGTGTATTTTCTTTCTTTAAATTACATGAAACAAAAATAATAATAATTAAAATCAATCCCGCAAAACCCGCGGGATCCGCGGGATTGATGATCTTAATCCCGCAGGCTTGCGGGATCGCGATTTTGATGCGGGATTGGATTCTCTAGTTATAACCATTACATACGAAATATATATAGAATGAAACTTCTACCGTATAGAAATAGCGTATTTAAGTTAGGTAATTATTCTAGTCGAGAATATTGACTTTCCCTATTCAAACCGATTTAGTTAGATTATAAAAAATCCCAGCAAAAAATGCATTGGTATTAGTTCAAATTTAGGTATCTCGTCTCCTATGATATTGTAGTAGGTATATGGATATTGTGGTATATGGACTCACTGAGATATTAATTAGGGTGCTTTTCCAGCAATTACTACTTACATGAAATTTGAGAAATTCTACAGTGTAGAAATATATGCTATCATGTATCATCAATCATGCGATTCTTCCATATTGAAACATTTTAATTTAATTTTATGTTTTTTTTTGACATAGTGAATACGTAATGGTTGGGAGTACGAAATTTTTGTATTTACAAAATAGATGCAAAAAAGGCGAATTTACCAATCTTAATTGCAATATTGATACATAACATATATGTAAATACTTAATAAAACAGAAATATTTATTTGATGAATGAGCAAAGCACTCAACATGATGAATCAGAGACGCTTACTTGCAACCGTAAAATCTTACCTTACTCGTCTCCCGAGGGGGATGTATTAAATACGAATTTTCATGGCTTAAACTTTTAGACGATAGCTCTATTTTCGTCATCTCGATGGGACCGTACCGAGCTTGTCTCTTGTTACGTTGGTGGACTAACAGAACACGGGAAGCATGCCGCTCAGTGGGACCGTACCGAGCTTGTCTCTCGTTACGTTGGTGGACGAACAGAACACGGGAAGCATGCCGCTCAGTGGGACCGTACCGAGCTTGTCTCTCGTTACGTTGGTGGACGAACAGAACACGGGAAGCATGCCGCTCAGTGGGACCGTACCGAGCTTGTCTCTCGTTACGTTGGTGGACGAACAGAACACGGGAAGCATGCCGCTCAGTGGGACCGTACCGAGCTTGTCTCTCGTTACGTTGGTGGACGAACAGAACACGGGAAGCATGCCGCTCAGTGGGACCGTACCGAGCTTGTCTCTCGTTACGTTGGTGGACGAACAGAACACGGGAAGCATGCCGCTCAGTGGGAGCGGGCCGATCACAAGTTTTGGTGTTTCAAGGTGTTTTTATTTATTATTTTGGAATTAGATGGATGGGGTTGTAATATAGCAGCCGGTTTATATTTTATTATTTATTTATATTATTTTGTATGACGTTTATTTTGGTAATAAACGGTAATATACCAACCACGTATAAGTTTTATTTTCAAAAACCTAACAGAAATCAAATGAATATTAATGGTAGATCATATAATTGACCTATCTTTGTGATTTTATTTTTAGCAGGGAAATTTAAGTAACCCTTACCCTAAAATGTACTACTTAGTGAGTGCCGCGCCACAAGTGAGTGCCGCGCCACAAGTGAGTGCCGCGCCACAAGTGAGTACCGCGCCACAAGTGAGTGCCGCGCCACAAGTGAGCACCTCAAACTATGCACTTATATAAATGCATAGTTTGAGGTGCTCAAATATTTGCATATATATGTCGCAGGCAAAAAGTAAAATTCCACCGTTTACAAACGGCGTCGTCAAATAGTAAAATTCGGCATTTTTTATTTGCCTCGACAAATAGTAGTACTTCTGTTAGAAGTATTGAGGTTCGCCTCTCTCTGCTCCATTCCGCTCGGCTCCCAGTATGTACTTACATGTATACCTAACACGCCCCTCCTCGCTCCGCTCGTCGTCGCACCAATTATTCACTTTTTGGTGAAAAACTTTCGATTTCGGCTATTCAGAAAATGAAGTCATTTTACAAACGGCGGACATTTTTCACTTTGCCGTTTGTGTAAAACAGGTAGCTAAAATTTTCAAATAGACTTACTATATGCACAAGATCTCAAATAGAGTTACTATATGCACAAGATCTCAAATAGAGTTACTATATGCACAAGTTCTCAAATAGAGTTACTATATAGACAAGTTCTCAAATAGAGTTACTATATGCACAAGTTCTCAAATAGAGTTACTATATAGACAAGTTCTCAAATAGAGTTAGTATATGCACAAGTTCTCAAATAGAGTTACTATATGCACAAGTTCTCAAATAGAGTAACTATATGCACATGTTCTCAAATAGAGTTACTATATGCACAAGTTCTCAAATAGATTTACTATATAGACAAGTTCTCAAATAGAGTTACTATATGCACAAATTCTCAAATAGAGTTACTATATAGACAAGTTCTCAAATAGAGTTACTATATGCACAAGTTCTCAAATAGAGTTACTATATAGACAAGTTCTCAAATAGAGTTACTATATGCACAAGTTCTCAAATAGATTTACTATATAGACAAGTTCTCAAATAGAGTTACTATATGCACAAATTCTCAAATAGAGTTACTATATAGACAAGTTCTCAAATAGAGTTACTATATGCACAAGTTCTCAAATAGACTTACTATATAGACAAGTTCTCAAATAGAGTTACTATATGCACAAATTCTCAAATAGAGTTACTATATGCACTGCAGTTTCTCTGATTTTTTTTTTTTTAAATATTCCGTAAAATGTACTGTCCGAAAATATCATAAAATACTAACTATAGTTCCTTCCTTCAATAAGGTAGAGTTGGCCTTAATTATTCTATTCATTTATTGTTTTTTGAAATTGACCCCGATTATGTTTTCGACAAGTTTGCATTTAGTTGGTGAATCTGCTGATTCTGCTACACATTCACGTGGTTTGGTTCACTGCATTTTATTTTAGTTTTATAAATTGTAGACGATGTGCTCACCTGGTTATCTTTTATAAATGAGGTCAACAGATCAAATCTATCTACCAATAATAAAGTAAGTATTAAAAAGTCGTGCCTTTACCTACTATACTATACATTGAATATTTTTGCGAAATTTTAAATATAATGGATTATTATCGGCAAAACTACAAGAATTATTTAGAATTTTTGTCTGTCTGTCTCGACTAATACTGAACGGATTTGGATGTGGTTTTCTTTATTATTATCGAGTTGCCCTGGTCAAAATTATAGGCTATAAAGGTGTTGACAAAATAACCGCCAAGCCGAAAACTGTCGATACTCAAATATTTGACCTACATTTTATCTTACGGGCAAATAAAAGACACTTCCACGCGGGCGAAGCTGAGGGCAAAAGCTCGTACAATAATATGTTTATTTACGTATCATACACGTTAGTTAGTGCATTGTTTAAAAGCATCTCATTTATTATTCTAATGCAAACATTTCCCTATCTACGACCTAGTTCGATAAACAAAACAATCGAAGAAAGGCCAAAGGAGCGACATTTGGTCATCAACAGAACAGCAACAAGCTGGCTCAAATGTTAGTGTATACAAATTACAAAAACTCCTCTTTATTCTAACAAGATTCCAACCCAGGATGGCTATTCTGGCACGTGCGGAAAAATTGCTAACGTAGATTTCTTTAATATATAATGGTTTTTTTTTATTGAAAATAAGCGAGAATTTTTTTCATCACCTTTTAAAATCAGCTAAACCCAAGTGAGAGACTATCTATCTCCGACCGAGCAACACTTATGACAACTATGACGGGACACCTAGACTTGGTGGCCCATTTATTGCAACTTGCATTAGAAAGTTTCTCTAGCTCCTTTGTTTTTCTTCATTTATAAGCGCAAAATCACATGATTTTTTGTCTCTTCCCCTTTTTCTACGACATCAACAAACTCACTACCAACATTCTTACTTACGAACATCTAACCACCTACCACCTGCTGGTTATGAAGAGATCAAAAGATAACACGGATATATCCCATCACACTCATCCATGGGAACCCTTTACCCTGGTATCACTTGCACAACACGAGTCCTGAATGGAAGATGGACGTACCGGAGATGTCATATTGCCAGTAGTGGTCACTGGTGGGGGCGCGGGGGTGGTCGCCGGTGGTGGCGGCGCGGGGGTGGTCACCGGTGGTGGCGGCGAGGATCGCCAGCAGTGCGAGGGCGTGCACCGATCGCGGCATGGCGCTGACTGATTCCGGCCGCCGCTGCCACTTGCATCATGTACGGCGTGGTGGGACTGACCTAGCCGTGGGCATCCAGTGCCGGCACTGGGCTACATTATGAGGGGGGGGGGGGGGTGACCGAAGTGATAGATCTGATTCATTACAAATGCTTATTTTAACATAGAATTTACTGTTATAGTAAAAATACAGTACATTTACGATCATCTATAGGATTAGGGTGTTGGATACTGGAATAATGACTCAAACAGTAACGGAATGTTGATTAAACATTTTGAACTCGGTAAATAAATAAACTCCATATCAACATCGGAAGGTTTGTAATGTATGTCCACTCATCCACAAAGTTTGTAATGTATGTCCACTCATCCACAAAATTAATTCCATTAAATATCTAGGCATACTGATCGATGAGAATCTTTCCTTTCGCCAACATATTGACCTACTTGCTTCCAGAGTCCGCAAGCTTATTTTAGTCTTCAAAAAACTACAATGTATTGCAAACAAGAAATTGTTCTACCAAGTATATTCAGTAGAGTTGCCGCGAATAGTTGTTATAGCGAATAGTCGAATACCGATTTATCGCCATTCACTTTGGCGAATAGTCGAATAACTCGACATTACTATTCGACATAAATAAGGCACATTTAAAATATTTCTGATTTCTTCTAAGGTTGTGAGAAAAGAAAACAATCAAGTTAAATAAATCGGTTTCATGTTATACATACCTACTGTTCAGAATAAAATGTATATTTCGGAACGCATCCATCAATGGTCTATATATTTTGTCTATGGACTTGGAGCTGTCAAAAAAACGAGGGACGTGGACATTTTCTTGGTATAGATCGCGGACGATTTTAAAATGTATAAATGATAAGGGAAATCGGTGCGGACATCGTAAAGAACATCAGGGGGTCAAGGGTTGACAATATTTTGGCGTGAAGGCCACTTTTTAGTGAATTTCCTGTGTGTGTGTGACATAACCTGTGTCCACGCGGCTTCCGACAAGTGGACTTGTTAATTACTATTTCTGGGTTGGATGCATCCCGGGTTAGGAGGGTTGTGTTTAGATTCATCGTGGAAGGTGATCTACGTGTCACATCACCGGAACGTCTTGGAGTCCACGTGCAGAGGGTCTTCATGCGTGGACCAGCAGATGACGTCATCATACAACTGTCTGGTAGGACGTTTTATATTAAATATTGTAGGATATAAGATACTTGTATACTATAAATCTGGGACAGCTTATGGGCCCCTGTTCCAGCTGCAAGTATCACCCTTTAGCATACAATTAGTGGTGTCTGAGCGTGGTTATGGAATCCTCGCACCAGTGACGCCGATGCCCGTCACTAGTCAGTATTACCACTTTTTATATGCTACAATTTCTGGTAGCAACGAGCGTTTTTATCAAACAAGCTTTGGTAGCAGAGCGTGGTTAATCCCAACTTTGGTTTATATACATTTAAACAGCGGAACTGGGCGGCCCCAGTGTCATTGAACTGTTAACATAGCTAGGCTATTTACATGTACATGTAGCAATTACAAATTGGATTTGTTTAGTGCTTTGAGTAGATAATTGATTACCGGAGGGTACCACATTGATGTGGTTCAGTAATATCAGTATAAATTGTTAATTTAGTACATATCAAGTGTTCTTGTATTACAATAACATAATCATATAACGGTTTATATTATAGATTTGGAAATCAACTTGTTAGCTAATATACGGTTATCTTGGCTTGAATTTATGTACTTACAAGCATGTATACAGTTGCATAGTGGAATGTGCATTCGGGTTTGTGTGTATTGTATACACCAAATATAATTTACATTTGATAATTAAATTATAGAATTAGGTAGGAACCTATTTGTTTGTTTTGTATTACTGATACAGTACCTACATTGTTGTAATTGGGAATTACATTTGATAATTAAATTCTGGAATTAGGTAGGAACCTATTTGTTTGTTTGTATTGTCGGACAGTACATACATTGGTAATTGGGAATTAATTTTGCTAATTAAATTCTATTTATAGGTAGGGTATCTATTGAGCAGTGCTTCTGTATTTTGTGCCGTGTCAGGGTGTTTGCTAAATAGTTTTTATTTATACATTTCCCGGTTTGTTGCGGCATGATGTCCAAGTCTCACAAAGCTGCGTTGGCGAAAGAGCTCCGCTGGTTTACGACCGTCCAGGGATTGCTTTCTCGTTCGGATCGCGACAATGCAATCCTGGAGAGAGCCGAGCGGATGCATCAGCGGCTGGCTGATGCTAAGGTAGCTGTGAAAGCACTGGAGGAAAGTGAAGAGCCTATGAAGAGGTATGTTACGGATTTAGCTCAGATAAAAGGGATTTATGATGATATAACAGAGGCGGCCTCCATGATCAAGAGGCGGCAATCGGGCAGCCCGGTTGTTAGCACACCTAGACCAACAGATGGCGCCACTGGTATGGCGCTGGTTATAAAGTCAAATAATATTGCTGATCTAAAGAGGCAAAATTCAGGAGGTCCTGTAGTTGTCACGCCTCAACCGGTAGATGGCGTGTCTGGTAGTTTGGTTAGTTTAGAACTAAATAAATTTAATGGGAAAATTCAAGAATGGGTTTCTTTTAAAAATATGTTTAATTCATTAGTAAATTCTAGGGTAGATTTATCAAAGGGGCAAAAGATGGCATATTTGATGTCATCATTGGTGGGCGAGGCCAGGTCGCTCATCCAGCACCTCAGGGTGGAGGATGATCATTATGATACAGCGTGGGGCTTATTAAATGATAGGTATCAGAACATGCGCTTACTGGCGGATGCGCATGCGTCTCAATTGTTGACGTTACCTAGGGTAACTGACCGGGCCCAACTAAGGTTGCAGTTGCTGACCCCGGTCACTGTGGCGTGTAATGCCCTTAGAACATTAGGTTTACCGGTGGACGAGTGGTCGTTTTTACTCGTTCACATTATTTTAGGTAGGTTGCCTAATGATGTGAGGTCACGTTTTGAGCGGGTGTCCGCAGGAAAAGATGGCAGCACTGTGCCTAAATTTACGGACTTAATGAGGTTTCTTGAATATGAAGCTAGGGTAGCAGAAACATCACAGCCGGACTTGGCGCCATCTGGAGCGCAATCATTTTCGTCTGCTGGCTCATCGGAATGTGGGGAGCCCAGACAACCGCAGCAGTCGCGGGGACGCGATATGGCGGTCGCCGTGGTCGAGAGGTCATCGACCTGTTTACAGTGTGGCCATACGGGGCATGACCTGCTGAGATGTCAGCAGTGGCGAAACCTGCACGTCACCGAGCGGCGACGCATAGTGAAGCGTAAGGGCCTGTGTTTCGGTTGCTTGGGCAATCATTTTGAACGTAATTGTCCCGAGCCACGACGTTGCAGTGTTTGTGAGGGGCCTCACCATTTATTGTTGTGTGCCAACAGATCTGAAGCGGCTTCACCGGTCCCGCAGCGACGGAGCCCTACGGGCGGGGGTGCTTCAGGGAGAACTCCCCCCCCCTTGGACAACGGGGGTGCGTCAGGGAGAACTTCCCCCCCCTCGGTCCAGGGAAGGCATGCTGTCGGGCAGAGCTCCCCTCCGTCGGAACGGAGGACTGCGGTGCGAGGCGCGCCCCCTCACCGGGAGGTGAGTTATGTATTTGCGCGTGGACCCGTAGGGGGCTTGCCTACGGGCTATCACACATATGGCCATGTTGTGAATTGGGCCCCTACGGGCGGGGGCCAATTGGAGTTGGCAAGGGCTAGGCCCCCCCTCCCCGCGCCGGTTTTGGTGCCAGCTGGCATGGAGCAGCGTGATCAGACGGAGTCACGTGGTTACTCACCGCCGTACCGCGAGTACCCGCGGTTAGAGTACCACCCGCCGTACTCAGGGAGAGTTGGAGGCTACGCTCCCCCCATGGTGGGGATGTGCACGCGCCAGCCATATTACTGCCAGTGGACTGGTCCTGCACTCCACAGGTGGGGTAGCCTGTAATTAGCTTGTTCAAGCCATGAGTACGGAACCGCGGACGGTTCTGTTGCCTACCGCGATGGCTCGCGTCTAGGGCCCCAGGGGGGATTGAGTTAGGGTAAGGGCCCTCCTCGACTTGGAAAGTCAAGTGGCGCACCGATTGGTTTTGAACTTGGAAGTTTCGTCGGTGCCGCTCCTAGGTATTGGTGGACTGGAGTTGAATCAGCGGCTGCAGCCATGGTTATAGACAATATTGTCGGCTGGCAGCCTTCTTTGGACCTTCCTCCGTCCATAATCTCATGCACGTCAGGTCTGCATCTGGCAGACCCACGTTTTTGTCATCCGGCCCCAGTCGATGTTTTCCTGGGCGCGGATTTGTTAGGATGGATCCTATTTGGGTTTTAAAAGACTCTGGGTTCTTCTTCATTGGTGGAGGTATCCACAATTTTGTATATTCGATATTTGATTCGATACTTGGATTATTACGTTCGAACTTAGGAAATGGCTTTCAAATAAACATATACTGTTTGCAGATTTGGAGGATCCCAATATGATGGTGGTATTGTGTTGAAATACCAACCAGTCAATGATATTCATATATTTTGTCCCCAGCCGTGAGTGCAGAGGAGCGTTGGAGCGCATTGGTACACGGTACGTGTACTTCAGGCGGACCTCATCAAGTTTAGACTTCGAGTTCTGCGCGAGGATCACGCTAGGCTGAAGTGAGCGGTTGCTCGTTTGAATCCTTTCACGGATTATGAAGGACTTCTGCGTTTTGGAGGCTGATTTTGGAGAGCTGACCTGCCATACGGAAGTCTTCATCCTTTGCTTCTACCCAAGACGGACCTTTGGTAAATCTGTTGGTGTCGGATTGACACATACGTAATGCGCACGGGGGTTTTCAGCAATCGCAACGCTCGGGTTGTGAAAGCATACCTTGTGTATTTGTGTGCTTGGCCACCAAGGCCGTTCACTTGGCAGTGGTATCAGCTTTGACTACAGAGGCCTTCGTCGCCGCGTTGGATCGTTTCGTGTCGCGTAAGGATTTACCTTCACTTATTCGCTCCGACAATGGCACAAACTACAAAGGTACTGCTAACTATCTAAAAGATATTGATAATTTTTTGTTTTGTAAATAACTATGCTAGTTTAAGTTAAATCTTCGCCCGGAAAGGGGTAACTTGGCGGTACAGTCCCCCAAATTGCCCTCACTGGGGAGGGAATTTTTTTGAAGCTGCCGTCAAGTCGGCGAAGACCCACCTCCGCTGCGTTATTGGGGAAACTGTTCTAATTTTTGAGGAGCTTGCCACTGTGTATTGTAAAGTGGAAGCGGTCCTCAACTCTCGTCCTCTCTGTGGTCAGACAGGACTGAGCATCCTAGGGAAGGAAATTTAATTCTTTTGAAGGATATGAACTTACTATCCTTGTTTTGGCGCCGGGGCCGTATATTAAAGTTGTTTTGGCGGAGACGGAACTCCACGCGTCGCAGAGGTGTTGGTCGAAGGTTCGATTTTGTGACGAGCCATGACAACTCTCTCCCGTCTCCCGGTTGTATGAGCTAGTGGACTGATTGCTCAGCCCAGAGCGGGGGACTGTTCAGAATAAAATGTATATTTCGGAACGCATCCATCAATGGTCTATATATTTTGTCTATGGACTTGGAGCTGTCAAAAAAACGAGGGACGTGGACATTTTCTTGGTATAGATCGCGGACGATTTTAAAATGTATAAATGATAAGGGAAATCGGTGCGGACATCGTAAAGAACATCAGGGGGTCAAGGGTTGACAATATTTTGGCGTGAAGGCCACTTTTTAGTGAATTTCCTGTGTGTGTGTGACATAACCTGTGTCCACGCGGCTTCCGACAAGTGTACTTGTTAATTACTATTTCTGGGTTGGATGCATCCCGGGTTAGGAGGGTTGTGTTTAGATTCATCGTGGAAGGTGATCTACGTGTCACATCACCGGAACGTCTTGGAGTCCACGTGCAGAGGGTCTTCATGCGTGGACCAGAAGATGACGTCATCATACAACTGTCTGGTAGGACGTTTTATATTAAATATTGTAGGATATAAGATACTTGTATACTATAAATCTGGGACAGCTTATGGGCCCCTGTTCCAGCTGCAAGTATCACCCTTTAGCATACAATTAGTGGTGTCTGAGCGTGGTTATGGAATCCTCGCACCAGTGACGCCGATGCCCGTCACTAGTCAGTATTACCACTTTTTATATGCTACAATTTCTGGTAGCAACGAGCGTTTTTATCAAACACCTACATATATGTAATGTAGTAATTTAATTTTTCATTTTTAAATGCTGGCAACATTTTCTTGTACATATTTTACGGGGAATACCCCGTTTTGTATAACCCAGCGTTTATTATTGTAGGGGATTTCCAGCTCAATCAATACGCTTGTGTTTAGGGTAGGCGCAGGCGGCACGCATTTGTAATTTGATTTTCGACACCGGTTGACGATTTTTTTTTCTTTCTATACTTATTTGAAAATTGCTATTGAATTAAAGACTTGAATACTTAATTAGTTAAAGTGTTACTTAAAAAGAAGAACAATCATGCCAAACCCAGGAAAAAAGTCTCATGTTTGGCTACATTTTGAAGAGGAAAAAAACAGTGCAAAATGTATTTTGTGTGGTGTAAAAATAAGTAGAGCAGCAAAAAAAGCAGGAACGACGGCTTTGCAGAATCATTTGAAATTCAAACACCCAGGTTTGTTTTTTTTTACTTATATTATTTTACCGTTACAAACTAATAATGAGAACGTTATAATTATAATATAATATTTGTTTCAAAAGTTCTTTTCATTTATGAAGTATATTGTACTTGTTAGTTTTGTAACACATTATTTAAATAATTGCCGCTACCTACGTTCCTGATTAAGGGTTCTTTTCTTTGTTCACTGATGATTATCGCAGGTAAAATTTATGGAAGCTCAAGTAGTCATGCTCAACATAATGCTCCCGCAGAATCATCTCCAAGTACCTCCTCATCCACCCAGTTGCCCAGTCAGCCTTTAGTGCAACCGTCACTAAAACAACTACTTGAAAAAAAAAAGCTCTGGGACATCAACGATAGCCGAGCAATACAATATCACTACTTGATCGGTGAAATGATCGCTGTTGACAACGAGCCACTTTCCATCGTCGATCATCATGTGGGCTTTCAACGTCTCATTAATAATGCTTTGCCGCAATACACTATTCCTGGCAGGACATATTGCATTCAGAAAATAATTCCAGACATGTATGAAAGAGTGGTTAGCAAACTAAAAAACGAGTTAGAAAGGGCTGAAACTATAGCATTCACTACCGATCTTTGGACTTCTTCTGTAAATAATGCTGCATTTCTGAGTTTCACAGGACACTGGATTTCAGAAAACTTTAAACTGAATCATGCCGTTCTAAACATGGCGTATTTTTCTGTATCACACACATCAGAAAATATCAAAAGAGAACTGTTACAGTGGATAACGAAATGGGACATACCCATCACTAAAATTCAAGCGATTGTTCACGATAACGGTGTGAATATGGTTAAAAGAGTTAAGGAAACTCTACTTCCTTCAGAGCGTTGCTTCATACATACTCTCCAGCTGGTGATAAATCATACATTAGATAACAGTTCTCCAATAAAAGAAATTCTTACTAGTGCCCGCCGCATAGTGACACATTTTAATCATTCAGGATATACAAAACTTGAAAGTATTCAATCTGAGCTTGGACTTCCTAAGCATAAACTGATTCAAGATATTTAAACTCGCTGGAACTCAACATATTACTTAGTGGAGCGTCTATCTGAGCAAAAAAGAGCAATTTCGGTGTATATTTCAGAATAAAGGAGCGTGAATTTTGAAAATTTTACCAGTGATCAGTGGGAGGTTATAGAATATCTGTTAAAGCTCTTTGGAAGAGATAACAAAAATCACGAGTTCTACATATGCACCTGTATCAGATGTGATACCTAGCACTGTTTCATTAACCAGATACCTAACGAAAGATGCGCAGATTCAACAAACTGCACACGTTGATGATTTTAGAAAGGCGTTAATAGAAAATATGCAAGCCCGTTTTAAGTTGGACGATCTATGCGTTACGAAGACATATTAGTTGTCGACATTTTTAGACCCCCGCTCCGCTACAAGGACTTTTACTTTGACGCTACCCTGACGCTGAACGGATCCGTAGAGCTGCGCTCAGAGAAGGAAGTTTCTTTAGATGACGAAAATGATGATTCGGATCCAGAAACGGCATCCAAAAGGTCTCGTTTAGACAATGAAAGTGAGCATGTCGATTCAGAAACTCATAAACTATTTTGGGCATGTTTTGAAGAATCATCTATAGAGCAGCCTACTGAAGAGCAACTTAAGAATGCCACTGCTGAAGAAATCGCCCACTACATCGCATTAGCAAAGGCTGACAGAAAAATTAACCCCTATGAATGGTGGGCTTTGAGTACCAATAATTTCCTATTAAGATTTCCTATTTTAAGTAAGCTTGCTAAACGATACTTAATCACACCAGCAAGCTCTGTTTATTCAGAAAGACTATTTTCCGAGGCAGGTTTAATTTATGAGGAAAAGCGAAACCGACTTGCAGAAAAACAGAACGTGCAGAAAAAATGGTTTTTTTGCACCACAATCTGCCTCTGTTGAATTTTAAATATTTAAAATGCCTAACTAATTTTTTCAGATGAAGTGAATGTTTATTCAATACAATTAACTTAAATAACATTAAAATAGTAAAAAAAAAAAAAAAAGGGGGACTAAAATAAATTTATCTAAACTAAACTAAACTAATTTAATTTCATGAATATGATAGGCACATATTACATATAATAATTGATACTGTGTATTGTTTTATTAAGGAAAATAATAAAAATTGATTATTTTTAACTCGTTAGTTTTTTTGTTCATTAAAAGTTTTCGGTATTCGACGAATATCAAAAAAATGTCAAGTAATGCCGAATACCGAATAATAGCGAGTATTCGCGGCAACTCTAATATTCAGCCTTATGTCAATCTATACTAACATACTGTATTTCATCATGGGGCGGAGCTCCTAAGACCACTCTGATTACACTTGAACGAGCTCAAAGAACAATACTAAAGGTCTCTTTCGGCCATTTTACTTCTCAACCAGAGAACTATATCAATGTTGTTCAGTCCTAACCGTACGCCAACTTTTTATTACGAAAATAACAAATCTACACCCTATAACACGGAAATAACTAATAAAAGACACAACGACATAGTCTTCGCACAAACACGCACCCCCCCCCCCCTGCACACTCTTTCGCGCAAAAATTCTTCCGGTTCTTAGGCCCCTATCTTTACAATAAAAAAAAATAAAAAAATCTACTTATATGACCTCACAAGCATTAAATGCAAAATTCGAGTCTCTGAATGGCTACAATCCTTGTCCTACGACGAGACAGAGAACCTACTCTCAGTTATGTAACTATTATATGTAATGAAACTGTTCTAGTTTATAAGATAATTTAGATAGATAGATATAACATTGATTTCCCAAAAACACGACACATACATATACAAAACAAACAAAGTAGAACTTAAATAAAAGAAAAAAAATTAAATAAAGTTAAAACACAAAAAGAAAGTTACTTAAAGCGCGGCAAAAGTTACTGTTCGCGGCAAAGAGAAAAAGGCTCCGACTCAGCATAATGCCGCAAACCGAAATCTGCGACGCTGTTATTCTGTCGTCACCTGCAGAGAGCCGCACGAATTCTATTTAATGTGTAAATGTGTTTATTCGGAGCTTCTGAAATGTTACATCATACACCATTTGTAACAACCTTTCGCCCATGACTTTGTTCGCGTTGATACAAAAGGTAAATAAACCGTCATAACTTGAACAATGCCCAGTACGGGTGTCTTATTAAATGTCAAGGGGGTATATCGTCAAAATCGACACTTTTTGAAGTTATTTATTTGCTCTTCAAAAGAAGTCCCAAGTTAAATAAATTAGTGTAACAATTTTGGGACCTTCTTCTAGATTTTTGACCATCAGAAACGCGAAATATTGGAGGAACTCCACTCGATAGAAATAATTATTGAAATGAGGTCTCATTTGCAATGGAATTGTATCTGCTACAGTTAAAACCCGTTTTTAGTTAAAACTCTTTTTAACTAGTAAAAACTAGTTCTAACTGAAAGCCTTTGTTACAACTAGTTTTGACTAGTTAAAACTAGAATTTACTTATAGAGTAATAATAATTCAAGTTAAAACTAGTTTTAACTAAGAAAATCGAGTTCTTACTAAATGAGTCTTTCACCAAAAAGTGAAAAATAGGTGCGACAACGAAAGAAGCGAGGAGGAGCGTGTTAGGTTTACATGTAAGTACATACTGGGAGCCGAGCGAAGCGGAGCGGAGCGAGGCGACTCTCAATCCTTTTGATAGAATTAATTGAATAGTCACAACTACTTGTCACCGCGAATTTTATTTTTGTCACTGTCACTCCAAGCGAAAACACGCTCAATGCGGTTATGCGGATTCAGGGCAAAAGCGAAAAATATTTAGTTTATAATTTTTATAAAAAAACTAAAATAGCTAGTAAAATTTCAAATATCAAATCTCTAGATATTGTTGAAACACACCTAATAAAATATGTTTGAGTTCTGTATATGGTTCCTACTCGTCAAACGAAGAGAAAAAGTGTGTTTGAAGACCACATTTCAACAATTATATCTATCAAGGAAAATTTATCCAAACATGTTTTTCAGAATACCAATACCAGAAATTTATTAAAATTTTTCGTGTATTTCATGAAATACATAAAAAAGCACCTCTATTTTTTACATATCGTCTTAAAACTAGTTTTTACTTTTACCTGTAACATACACAAAGACTTCAAAAATATTTATTTTGGTGGGTTTTAATAATACCTAAATTACTGGTTACGGAAATTTTCATAGCTATTTTAGTTAATGTTGTATTAGTTTAAAACCGACCTTTTGTCAATTTTCTCCGATTCTGTCCCTCTCGCACTGCGGGTCTTTACGCCTGGAGTAACGGGGACCTTTGCACAGGCCATATATCACCATAAGTCCAAGCAACAACTTGCTCCCCTTCCCAACGTTATCCGAAAATGACTCTATTGATAAAGGTATTCCTTTTAAATGGTATGTTTAAAAATTATGAAAAACATATATATTGTTAGTTTAACTATAACAACTTAATTTTAGTAAATTATTCTCGCGTATAAGAAACAGCATGAATATATTACACAAATTCTAGTTGTTTTTAAACTAAAATTCAGTCATCCTATTTGTCTTCTCCCTTCTTTTCTCCCCTTTTTTTTAGGGATCATACGTATGTATACATCAAATAATAGGTCGAACTTTTCTTACAGATTCATAAGTTCATAATTCCTGTAATTCGATAGCTATTTCAATTATTTGTTTTTTTTAAGTATATTTCAAGGTTTTACATCTACTTTTATTTTCAGTTTGATTATAAAATCTTCAAAAACTGTTAGTTCTAAACGCCATCCAATTCCATGATAAGATTCGTAATAACTTTTCAATTAATTTTTTAAATTATCAACTTTTGATAAAAGTCGCAGTAAAAAGGTGTGTAAAGAGTTTTTAATCTTCTGACACAGCTTTATTATGCTATATAGTTGCATTCATGTCTTTAAATATTCTCACATCCGTCTACAAGCAATCTAGTTGCTATATAAAAGTGTCGAACCTCTACAGTTTGTCTAGTTTAAGGAATATGAATTTATTATCGCCCTTTGTGTTTATAATAAGGCTGCCATCATCGGTCTCCCGACACTGGGCAAGGCTGCCATCATCGGTCTCCCGACACTGGGCAAGGCTGCCATCATCGGTCTCCCGACACTGGGCAAGGCTGCCATCATCGGTCTCCCGACACTGGGCAAGGCTGCCATCATCGGTCTCCCGACACTGGGCAAGGCTGCCATCATCGGTCTCCCGACACTGGGCAAGGAAAAGCCACCAATCACATTAAACATTCTAAAGAGGAGACAAAACCAATCCATTATTGAATCATGCATGGCAGACAATGATGGGAACTGAAAATACAAAAATAACCCCGCTGTTATACTGAAACAATAGTAAGAAAAATATTACTAGGAAACCTTAGTAAAGGGGAATAAAAATTGTGTTTTTTCATCATTAATATGACCTAATTACTAGGTGAAAAACAATGACGAGATTTTTCGTGAAGTCATAAATAATTTTACTTTTCTTTGTGAGAGTTGATGGATAAATGAAATTTTTTTTTGTTCAACTAACTTTATTATCTTAAAAGTAAAAACTCTTTGAAGAAAAAAGTTGTGATTAACTTCAATACATTTTTCATAAAAATATTTATTTTTCTATGAATTGATGCTATTTTATTATGCTAAATGAATTTCTCATGTGTTTTTCATACGAAAATGATACCAAAATTGTTCTATTAGTTCCATTTCAAGTGCAGCGGGGTGGACTTCCCCTCTCCACTACTACCCACTCCAACCCACTCCGATGTTTGGAACCGCCGGCGCCGCGCGCCGGCCGGTAATCTATTTAGAGAACATCTGTGCCAAATTTCATGCTTTGGTCACGAACCGAATAGTTACAGTAATGATGGATTATCAAAAGTACCCTATAGTAAGGCTATTATGTGTCGGAGTGCGCCAGAGTAGATGATTCTTGGTCGTTGAGAGCGGCCAAGAGAATCGCGACAAACGAACAGCTCTTTTATGATGTTGCAAAGAAGCGTTAAGATGCGAGCAATACAACGATTCTAAATTCTAAATTCGAAGCAGGGGCGATGAGTCCCCTGCACTGATTCTCGGTAATCATGAATATTGTACACTTCCCCCCGGTCAGTCAGCCCAGCCAGGACAGCTCCTTAAAGTAGAGTCGAACAGCTTCAGCATTCTGACACATAAACTGTTCCAGTGAAGGGAAGTTGGAGCTCGTCGCAATCCCTGCTTTTCGTCTCATGTCTTCGGTTGCGGAGCACATGTTCCGCTGACTCGTCCTCTAGAAGGCACCCTCTGCATAGAGGGCTATCGGTGCCACCTGTGGTAAAAAGGTGGTCGTTTAGGTTGCAGTGTCCAGTTATGATACCTATCATGTCACGTAGGTCGGACCGTTTTAGTTTTAATAAATATCTTGTTACCTTACCATTCGACTGCGGTATCATTAGTTTTGACAGTCGGCAGTTGATTCATTCTGTCCATGTTTTGTTGTGTACACTCAGAGTATGTTTTCGCAGTTCACCCCTGATTGCTTCTGCCGATGGTCGACACAGATTAGTAGCCTATGTTGTTATTCCCCATATGGGATGCTAGTTTAGCCAGAGAGTGCTTGTTCGTTACCTTCAATTCCGTTGTGCGATCTAGTCCAGTATAATTTGACTTTGCACATGGTTGACAGGTTTTGCAGTTCCGCATGACAGTCTGCAATGATTTTAGATCTACTTACAGATTTGCTGAGCGCTGATAGTATGGCCGCACTGTCTGTAGTTATTGTGACCTCCTGCATGTCGCAGGGCTGGTGCAAATCGCAGTTGCTGCCCTGGCCGCTAGGAGTATACCTGCCAGCTCTGTTTGGAATACCGTTGTTGTGGTGTTGAGTAGAACTAATTTACTGAGCCCTAGTTCGGGGGACACATAGCTGCATCCAGCGCTGCCATCGCTCCTTTTGGAGCCATCAGTGTAAAAAGTCAGTACCTTTTGATTGGAGTGTGGCTCTCCTTCAGAGTGTATCTCATATTTCCTATCCATTATGTAGAATTTCGGTGTCCTGTCAGTGACAGTGGCTGCCTCTGGTACGATCTCTAATGCTCGTTCTAGGATTCAACAGTGATTGGTTTTTAAGTTGTTACCTTTCCATTACCCTGTTGACTTCACCCGGAGGGCTGCGATCATCGCCTCCTGCTGTTGTGGCGGTGTTAACCCTAGTAGGATGTTTAGTGCTGGGGAGGGTGTTGATCTCATACATCCGGTTATTAGTGTACATACTAGCCTCTGGAGTTGCTATATTTTGTTCTCAGTTGTAACTAACTCCGTTCTTGGCCACCACACCAAGGCTCCACAAGTTAGTACCGGCCTTGCCACTACTGTGTACACCCATTTATAGGGTTTGGGCGTAATTCCCCAGTCCCTGCCCACACAGCTCTTCTGCACTGGAAAAGTGTGTTCGTAGCCTTCTTTATTATGTGTTCTACCTGCTTTGCCCACAGTAATTTGTTGTTCAGCCAGATACCAAAGGGATTTTACCTCCTTGCTAAGAGTAAGCCGGGTTCCAAAAAATGTAGGAAGTCTTTTTCTTTTTGGTGAATAAGATAAGCTCAGTTTTCTGTGGATTTACGGTTAGCTTATGCTTACCACAGCAAGTCTCCGCCCCTTGCATCTTACTGCATTTCCATTTCGGGATTTCCAGCTCCCCATCTAGAACCGTCTGTACCGCCCGTCTGTAGCTTTATTACTGTGACGTCATCACAGCACAAATGGGTTACGAGGGATGCTTTGTACAGTAGGTACTGGAACATAAATTAAAGTTCGAGTTTTTTGTTGTTTAGGTGAAGTAAAAACAGTGCCTTTTAAATTTCCATAGCCGCTCACCTTTCCTCGAGTTAAGTACGGTTCTTGGATGAGTGCTATGGTATTGGGTTCCTCCTCTGGCGTCCTCCTTAGTGCGGCAAACCCCGTGACACTGTGTTGAAGGTTGACTTGGAGGATATTTAAAGAGCAAATGTTTTGTGATTCCCTGTTTTTTGTGAGTAAAAGGTGGCAGGTTTTGTGACATCTAGGCCCGTAGGGCCAGGAATGTTTGATCTATTTGAATCAGTAAAAATTTCAGATGTTAAGATTGTGACACACGGTCATACTTACGGAGGCCAAATATGTACCGTATACATAGATTGAGAAGACCATCTAGCATTCTTGCTTATTTAACAATCCTTCAGTGAGATCGGGGTAACAGACACAGGCATAAAGTCTAAAATAGGGAGCAAGCTTCGCAGAATACAGCAACAATATTTGCATGCGATGCAAGGATCTTTTCACTAAGTTCCGCCACGTGCAAATCCACTCGGAACTCAAAGTGCCTTACAATAATGACATAGCTATCTATATGTTGAACAACAACAAGCATTGTCTCACGGATTGCGACAGGCGTATCGTAGAAGTCGGCTCTCATTTACAACCGACTCTAAAGTATTATGCCACATAGAATTAGAATTTTATTATTTTTGTTATTCTTCCGGCTAAATTAAATACGAAACATTAAATATTAATAATTAAATTCTTTACAATAATATTCAAATAAATCATTACACAAACACTTCGGAAAATCACTAAAAATAATAATTAAAATTATAACAAAAATGAGTTGTATAGATCGTATTTTAAAAAATGAAAATTATTAGTTGGTATTTTACTAGGTTTTAATTCCAAAAAGAAGAAATTGTACACTTGTAATTTATTTATTAAAAAGGTGCACCAACAGCACAAGTATTGTTACACTTAAAAGAGCTTACATTTTTATAAATATTCTGATACATGCGCCACTTATATAGGCATACACAACATTTGCCAAGTAATTAATAGGTTCACATACATAATATTATGTTAACTTAGTACTTAATGACATCTAACATCTAGGCATTTGTTTTATATTTTTCGGGGTAGCAAATCAGTTTTAAAATATCGGGTTTAGTTTCCAAGTACACGGAAAAAAACTGAAGTATTATTATATGTAAAGCAATTTGCTTCAGACCGAGAATATATTGATCTCGATATCAGGAACAAATTTTGTGCTTTGAATTTAGTATTTTATATTGTTTACATTGGCTTAAGAATGCGTCAGTTTCAGTGAAAACTTTAAAATTGTTGAAAATCTATTTGTTTGATCAAGAGTAATGAACTGTTATATTATATAACTCGTCAGAATTCTTAATTTCAGTCTATTTTCATCCATGACGATGTTTCACCTTTTCATTAAAGTAAGAGTTTTAATTTTCAGAATTAGGCTATTGAGTCTTGCGATAAGATAAACTATTTTAATATTGAACTATTAACTACTACTACTATTACTATTACTATCATATTTTTAAAAGAAGAATACCTAAGATTTTATTTAATATTTGAGTATAAGTTACATATATTTGGTAGTTAAAAATAAAATACAATCAACAATCCAAGTTGGAATTTCGACAATATAAATGACAAGCTTCAGGCCTTTAATAAAACTATCACTGAACTTTACGATGTCCATTCACCAATCCACAGGGTTCGGTTGAAACGTGCTCCTACACCATGGCTTACGGATGAAGTTCGTCAACTCATGGCTAGGAGAGACAGTCTTAGGCGAAAAAGAACCCCATGGAAGACAACTGGGATAGGTTTAAGGCTGCCCGAAATCGGTGCAACCAGATTATTACGAATGCCAAACGTAAACATATTCATTCTTCCATTGAGAAGTGTTCAAGAGCAACTTGCTGATTTCCTATCCTATAACCATCTCTTTAGTCCTTAATTAGTCTGGGTTTCGTCCAGGCCATAGCACTACAACTGTTCTTGTAAATGTGACGGATGACATAAGGCTAAACATAGAGCAGAAGAATCTCACCGTCCTAACGTGGTCCTAACGCTCCTAGACTTCAGCAACGCTTTCAACACTGTCGACTTCGACATACTTGTTGGCATGCTGAGGTCTCTCAATGTTTCTCCGGAGGTAATATCATGGTTCAATTCCTATCTTCGCGGCAGACAGCAGCTAGTCAAAATCGATAGCTCCAAATCTGATTGGTGTAATCTGATTGCCAGCGTTCCACGAGGTGGTGTTCTTTCTGCTCTCCTTTTCTCTATCTTTATCAATTATATTACTGCATCTTTATCCTCTTCCTTTCATTTATATGCTGACAACTTGCTGTTATATACGGCTGCACCGCAAGACGATATAAACAGGGCAGTACATACTGTTAACATCTTGTCGCCATCAGGGAATGGACAAGGCGTTTTGGTCTGCATGTCAACCCAAAGAAGTCGCAAGCTATAATCATCGGTAGTAATTACTACGTCTCCCGCTTGGACATGTCTGACGTGGTTGACGTGGTTTTTGATGGAGTGATAGTGCCTTATTGCACGACCGTTAGGAATTTGGGTTTGTGGATGGACCAAACTCTTTCGTGGTCTCCACATATTAATAAAGCAAGCCGTAAAGTTTTCGGCTCATATCACTCGCTTAAGCGCCTACAGAATTTCTTGCCACTGGAAACGAAAATTACCTTAGCACAATCTCTTCTTCTTCCCCTTCTGGATTATGCCGATGTCGCTTATCTAGATCCCACCGAAGAGCTGCTCGATAAGCTGGAACGTCTTCAGAACTTGTGCATTCGATTCGTTTTCGCAGAGATGTACACATTCTTTCCCTATAATATAATGTTCTCCATAATCCCGTTTACCCTAATTATTTAAAAAAAAGATTTTTCCTACGCAATGATCGCAGCAACAGAGCGCTTCGGTTTTGTCATCATCTCCATCTGGCGATACCTGCGCACACCACTGATCGTTTTTCTAAACCATTTACGGTCAATGCAGTTCGGCTTTGGAATGAACTTCCGCAAACCCTCAGAAATCTTCCTTCTGTGTCCTCTTTTAGATTTAACCTGAAAAATTATTACCTTTCATCTCTTTGACTAGACTGACTATGCTACTTTATTTGTATGTATGTATTTATGTATTTGTGTATGTATTAGTATGTAGTGTATTATACGAGTATTAAAATATTAGGCTTGAAGAAGATTATTTTTCTTTTTGCGCAAATATAACCTCACTTGTAATTTTTTTTCTTTCTCGGCACCATCGGTTGACTGGGAATAAATCCGTCCTTGCCTTTTGTTATTCTGAATTCTGTGTTTTATTTGAATTTTCTGTGCAATAAAGTGTTTATTCATTCATTAATTCAATACTCTTGTTTCCGTGGTCTTTTTCTGTTCTTACCACAGGCATGCTGATGACCTTCAGTTATACTTGTCTTGTAAGCAAGATGGTTTACGGGATTCTATACATAAGCTTTCTTCCGATCTTGATCGGATTAGTGAGTGGACTAAGGAATTTGGTCTACTTGTGAACCCATCTAAGACGCAGGTGATGGTAGTTGGGAGCAGGGCCCTGATCGACAAGACTGATATCTCCAGTTTACCTCCAGTCTGCTTCAATGGCACCCCACTTACATACTGCAGATCTGTTAAAAACTTGGGGCTTCACATTTTCAACAATATGTCCTGGGACTTGCAGGTTGCAGAAATCAGTAAGAAGATATTTGCCTCAATGCATTCACATTGCGCATGCAAAGCGCATGCAAAAATTTCTTCCATACTCTGCCAAAGTTACATTAGTCAATTCTCCCTTGCTTACGCTGATTACGCTGATATTATTGATTACGCTGACGTGTGTTACCCTGATCTCACAGAAGAACTCTTAGACAAGTTAGATCGTCTTTTACATATCTGTATCGATATATCTTCGTTTTGCGCAAATACTATCTATACATATCTACTATCATGTCTCTCAATTTCGTCTCCAGTTAAATTGGCTAAATATCCATTATCGTAGAATATCACACATTCTATCACTCGTTTATAACGCTCTCAACAGCCCCTTTTCTCCTCCCTATCTTCGAGACCGGTTTGTCCCTGTTGAATTCCTTGGCCGCCCTCAGCGACCGAGTAGAGCTATGCTCCTACTATTTTCCGAACACAGCACCAACATGTATACAAATTCTTTCACAGTGTCGGCAATCCGCCTGTGGAACAGTCTTCCTCTGAACGTCCGACACGAACGTTTCCCACCATCTCTATCTTTAAAACCAGAGTCTATCAACACTATCTACGGCTACAGAATCTGTCACCACACCTGTAATTTTTACTTTGTCCCCTGAGTCATCCTTCTCGTAACTCCCGATATATTGTTGTATATTTATTTATGTACAGTATAAATGTACATTATATGTATGTATATTTTTGTATTTATGTATGTGTATGTAGATATTATAATATATGTTATATTATTATGCAGACATTATTAAAAGTTAATATTTATAAATTAATTAATCAATTAACTTATTTGGCACTACCCTTGTAATCTCCACATCACCAAAGGTAGAGAATGTTAATTTGTGTATTATAAACTTGTACTAAATCCTGTAACACTAATTACTGCTCACACTGAACTCCATCGACCCGAATAACAACCCACTTACAACCTACATAGTTTAACGTTTGGTGCTTAATAGAAATGATTTTAACAGATATATGGCCAGAGTGTGATCGTCAGATTAGAACCTTACGTTGCGCCTTAAGTAGTAACCTAAATTCTTTAGAAGCGATTCAGAGATGAAGATAGCTAACAAACCCTTATTAATAGTCCTGTTCTAAAATATAACTTATCTTTCACGTGCTAAGTAAATTGGACATAAAATAATTAAAACCAAATTCGTAGATTTAGATAGTAAAATCAGAGAATATAAAGTATTGGTAAAATGTTCAGATTAGAAATTTCACTGTTTGTCAGTTAAGCCAATATATGAAAGTCATAGAGATAAATAGCACTTTGTAAACAATTCTAGATGTAAAATTCATTAATGTTTCAAATAATAAAAAGGTGAATAAAATCTCTGTAGCAATTCTGCGCCAGTCAGCCTCTTAAGAGGCTATGTGAATTTACTATGTTAGACTATACCCGTTACTTAAGATGATACATCACATTCATATTTTGTTTGTTTATGTTATGAATAAAATGCATTATTATTTTTTTTTTTTAATAACCACTACCAGTAATTGGGGATGGATGAGGTGAGGTATTTCTGAGTTTGAAATTTAATAATTTATTGATGATCAAAGCTGAATAGTATTCTAACAGCTAACCTTTATGTATGTTGTAGAACTTATTACTCGATAGATACTTCTATACGAAAATTACTTATTTAGCTGGTAATCTTCGAATAAGTCCATAGGACAGTGAGTAAAATTCTCACATCTGTGATTATCTGGTCAATAAAATAGAGACTCAAAGAAAGCCATATTGGCAACTTCTCAGAAGTACCTTCCCTTGGATGTGGAATACCCCCGTGACTTTTTTTAGTGTATACTTTTTTTTTTGAATTCTAAATTTAAGATTTATTTATTTATTTTTAATTTTACGCGCCTATGTTGGTTCCCTGACTACACAGCTCTGGTAAAGAACCAACAAGAAATCCAGAGCGTCCCTACCATCATAGTAACCAAAACCACAAATGACACAAATAATCCAACAGAATGATTTCAGATTTCCAACTTATGGCTATCTTGTGTTTCTGTACCAAATATATTTTATTTGTTCTTATGTCATTGGTAAGCTAAACTACCCCATTTCAGTGTATAGTTAGCTCGTGGCTGTATTTTGCCTGACAAAAGAACAAGTAACATCTATACAAATACACCAAATGTTACTAATTATATACTTGAGTAACAAACATTGAAATCACTCGTGTTGCACCATGTCCCACTCAAAGATTCAGTCTCTTTAACAGATCTACTCAAATAGTGACTGACAGTTAAAATTAATTTCTTAGATACTGCTGGTAATACTCAACTTAAAGTTGCTATGTCAATTTGACAAAACTATCTAGTAAAAAACTTAGACTTTCATATTCAGCGTACAGTCATTCTGTTTACTATTCAATAGAGAATTTCTATCAAGTCAAAATTGCAAGTTGTTTCAGTAATAAACTTCTCTAATACAATCGTCTTTGTTGTATTTAATGCAAGTCAGATAAGTACAAATTTCTACCAGGTTGGAATTTTACCCATTTTCTAAAAATCTCCAAGTTTCAGTAAGGTTTTTACATAATAAGTCTCAAATATATTAAAACTTTTGAATACAATAAATTAGGCTTTCAACCCTCATTTCATGTAGGAAAGTTTACTTTAAAAATCATTGATTTTCTAGTAATATGAAACTACTGTGACTTTCATCCTTAACAGTATTGCAGTTATTTATGTAGTCAATTTTATAACTACACTCAGTAGAATAATTTCAATATATTTTGAAAGAGAAATCTGCTCTAGGTAATGTAGTATTAAAAATACTAATAGAACTTTGTTTTTATTCTAAAGATGTATTCATTTAATTCCATTGACGAAGAACAACTTTTACTACCCCATATTTGGTGTATAGTATCAGTTAAGGCTTTTATTTTGCCAGACAAGGGAAAGCATTTATGCAAACAAATACATCATGTTATGTACTTCAAGTTTATTGAACATTTATAAGAATTGAAATTATTCTCTTGAATAAAGATTTCCCGAACTATTTTCACGGTAATTAGTTTATTAGTTACTTACTCAATTGAGTAATAAAAGAAAATCCGAAACATTCTATATTTCATCTAGGTTCTACTCTGTATCAATGCAGTCATTTCGACAAGGGAGTAAGTAAGTAAATACTGACTAAAAGGTTCGTCAGTCTGCTATACTCTATTTTGGATTCTTATATACCAAACTATTTATTAGGCATATTTTGTGCCAAACTCAAGTCTCTTTATTTCTTGAAAGAAATACCTAAGTAAATACAATATTTTAAGAGATAATTAAGTGATGAAACTTATGTTTCCTATCATTTCATATTTATTGCCAATATTAAAGCCCTATGCCCTAGCATTCAAAACTAGTGTTCTGTGGGCATATAAAACCCTCTTAGATAAACAATGAAACTATTTCAGTATCAAAGCCCTATGCCCTTACATTCAAAATTGGACTTATAAAGCCCTCTCAAATAAACAATGAAACTATTTCAATATCAAAGCCCTATGTCCTTACATTCAAAATTGGACTTATAAAGCCCTCTCAGATAAGTAAACAATGAAACTATTTGTCAAACAAACTAGTCAACAACAACCTATTCCTGAACCACTAACTCTAATTTTCAGAGGTCCCTATCTACTTGAAAACTTGTAACCTATCATAATTGAATTTATTGACCTATTTTCCCTGAACAATGAAGAAAGTTACCTGAAACCTCCCACTATGCATAATTTCTAAAAAAACCTATTAATGTCCTAACAATAGACTTGAATTTTTGGAATTTACCTACCTAACATTTGGCCCTAAAATCAAATGTTCCCAGGCTTTTAAATGTGTGAATTTTCAAAGCTAGAGGTCCGTCACCTCACATTTACAATTAAACGTGTGTGTGGTTGTATATTGTGCTAGCAAACACCATACAACCCCTCAACTAATCGACAGAAAGAAGTGAGGCAAGTTGAAACCTCTCTGTGTGCCTAACACCCTAAAACTTTGCCCTACTCAGACAGGGGGTGATACAGTAGGTAAAAAGGACGTCACCCCGCTGGCTGGGATAGCCTATATGATCATGTGTATATATAAATATATAGATATGAGACCATGACCAGCTCAGTCAGATGACAAAGGACAGAACAAATCGCAGCCTCTTCACGGCTCGGACGCTTTGCCATAAACATCGCCTTTCATGGAGGATGTGTTTCCAGTATGTAAAACTGGCGCAAGGCCATCCCAGACGCTTGCTTCCCTCCAGAGGAGGTTAAAACTAGACTCTGTCGTTCACACCAGTAGGTGACCCGAGCCTTAATCCAGTGCGACTTCCGCTCTGTAAGATCCCTGCCTGACTCTTCAAGATTTCCCAGCGACTAGCCCTATGCCACTACCCTGGTACATCTTCCCGTTTCCACGTCCGGCATTACTAAGAAGAGACCATACTCCCTTCCCTCCCCATCAACCCCTGAATCGACCTATGCACTATTACATTATTTAGGTACGTACTTTAATTTCGGAACTTGAAAAGACGATTATCGAACCCTTTACATAACGCGGAATCTAGCTCGTTCGCTCGTTCACCCTACACGAATTCAAACGCGTGTGTCAATCGCCGAGTCGGAAAAGTCAAAAACTATTGACCATAACCGAATCTATTTACGAAAAAAGGGCATTCCGCCACCTAAAAGCTAACGCGACGCGAAATGGTCCCGAGACCTAACGAACAGATAGATTGACACATTCCGTATTTTAATCGCAAATTCCGAAAACAAAATCACTATTAAAACAAACAAAAACTTCCCCAAATAAACTCAAAAATGAACTACACCTTTAAAACTTCTTGCAGCACTTCCACTGACGACGGTGTAAAAATGAATGAGCCCCCACCCTACATTTCCACCCATTTATATACTAAGTGTGATATTAGCGTTATCAGTGCTATCGGCGTCAACGGTGCTAACGGTGTTATGTGCGCTTTCGTGCAGAACGAACAAAAGTGAGACAACCAAACAAGAGTAATAGAGATGGCAACATAACAACAAAACATGGCAACAGCATATACTCGGCGTAAGCAGGACAGGACAAAAATATACAAGTAAGAGTGAAAGAGATAGACACATGGTGACAAGCCTAAGGCGTCATCTAGTCTACGTGGCAACAACTTGGCAGTTGCGTGACAACAACAGCTAATTTAGGGTTCACGCATAATTTATTCTTAATTCCTTCCATATTGGACCGATTGTTTGGGCCGGTGGTTGAGTTTACTGTATTTATCATTTAAAATCAGTTATTCTACGCGATCGATTTCAATTTGCTTTATTTATTTCAACGTGATTTATTTGATTACATACAACAATCTTCCTGCCCATTATCATAACATTTATTTGTGAATTGAGACGTGAACAGATGAGGTACGATCTGTCACAGCGCTTTCCCCAAAATTTACGCAGATTAGCAAGCCTTAAACGAAGGAAATTTTCTCTCCCATCATTCACAAATACACGATAACAATGTTCACTCTGATATTAATTTATTATCACCTTTCTCCCAGACCGTTCATGTGTGGTGTGTGTTTATACCTAGTAGTTAATCAAAACTTAACCGATTGAGACTCCAAACCATTGCTTAATTGTTCACGAATAATCTGTCCGTCAAACAAGGAGATCTGAAATTCCCAGAGAGATCGTTTGTGAGACGACCTTGTCCTAGTGACACCGCAAAGATTTTCTAGACAAATTCTATTTTTTCAATTTAAGTAGACACGCTTTGCGCCTCTTTCATAAACCAAGATCACTTTAATAGCTATCCATCCAGATACCCAAATGAGCAATTGTTCTGCTCGGAATCTCTCCCAGCATTAAATTCTAACCAACTATTCGGAGAATGTATAGTGTTGCCGAAGATAGCATTAGCTGCGTGTAGAGTTAAACCTTTAAGTATCACAGTATATACTGTCCTTTAGTCTTTAAGACTCTAACCTAACACCAATTCAACTTAAAAGTTTATGTGTAGTATAGAGTCTCCAGGATATGATGACAATAAATTTAAGTCCACACCTTCGAACTGTTGTCTTGTTAGGGCCCTTTTTGTTGTCAACGTCATAGTCATATGTCAAAGTCGTTTCATTCCATTCCTTCCACCGACACACTCTGACTTCCTCATCCGCTCTTACAATTTCCCTAACAAGCCACCAGCCCTACAAATATGAACCTATTTAATTTTAATTACCTCCATTTAACATGACTATCTTTTGAATACCACCATTACCTTTTAATACCTCCTTAACCTTTTTAATACCACCTTTACCTTTTTAACAACACCTTTATATACCTTTTAAAACTAACTTAAAATATAACTTATTTTAAATTTACTCAAAGCCCTTTTAAACGCCAAAATGCAAGCATTCGCTGATTGTCAACTACGCTTACACTCATGAGTGCATATCTACACAAAGCTAATTACGCAGAGTGCTAGACACGTAAAGTGTCATATACGCCAATTGTCAACATTGGCAAATATGCCCATTCACAATTACATAAAGAATAAAAAATAAAATATAACTTATTTTAAATGTACGCAAAGTCGTTTTAAACGCCAAAATGCAAGCATTCGCTGATTTTCAACTACGTTTACACTCATGAGTGCATATCTACACAAAGTTAATTACGCAGAGTGCTAGACACGTAAAGTGTCATATACGCCAATTGTCAACATTGGCAAATATGCCCATTCACAATTACATAAACAATAAAAAATAAAATATAACTTATTTTAAATGTACGCAAAGTCCTTTTAAACGCCAAAATGCAAGCATTCGCTGATTTTCAACTACGCTTATATTCATGAGTGCATATCTACACAAAGTTAATTACGCAGAGTGCTAGACACATAAAGTGTCATATACGACAATTGTCAACATTGGCAAATATGCCCATTCACAATTGCATAAAAAATAACCATATCTAAATAAATTCGGTATTTATTATCATGTTCCTCCCAGAATGAATATGTGTGGTGTAATTTTTATACCAAACGGTTAATCAAAAATTAAATCAGTTGAAATTCTAATCTATAGGTTTATTAACTACAGATAAATATCCATCAAACAAGGAGAACTCAATCCTTCAAAGAAGTTAGTTGTGAATTAACTCTACCCTAGTGGTAACACAACAACCTTCTAGCCAAATTCTATTTTTTCAATTTGAACAATAGATGTGCCTTTGTGTCTCTTTCTTGAATCGAGATCACTTTAATAGCTCTCAAGATAAGTACCCAAATAACTAATTCCCCAGTCTAGAATCTCTTCCAATGTTAAATTCTAATCAACCATTCGGAGAATGTATAGTTGCCGAGAAAATATGCATCAGCTGCGTGTGTAGTGAAACTATTTAGAATCGCAGTTTATACTGCTGATTAGTCAAGATGACTCTAACCTAACTCCTTTTCAACTAAATAGTTTGTTGTGTAGTGTAATGTCTCCAGGATAACACGACAATAAACATGAGTCCACATTCCTGAAACTGTTGTCTCGCTAGAGCCCTTTTCTTTGCCAAAGACAAAGTTAATTGTCATGGTTGTATCTTTCTATCTCTTCCACCAACAACATACTTCCTTCCTCATTCTCTCTAACACTTTCTCTAACGAAGCACCAGCTCAACAAATATGGACAAATCTAAATGATTTAAGTACCTCTTATTTAAAATATTATCTTTTAATACCTCTTAAGCTAATACCTTTTGAGCTAACTTATAAACTTACTTATAACATAACTAACTACCACTAATTAAAATAAAACCCAAATTAATTTCTATAATTTAATATATTTTTTTTTTATTTCAATAAGACAACGAGAAATTGGAATAAACTGCTTTTAATAAACTTCCGAATATTTTTACATTTCATTTCTTAATAAATTAATTTATTAAAATACGATCTTGTACTTTTTTATTTTTATTTAATTTACTATCAATTGACAAAGCATTTACACAGTCAACATATTAAAATTTCATAAATTTTTAATTTTCTTCTCTACTTCCCCCCAATCTTAAATTTTCTCTTCTCTACTTTCCCCCAATCTTACTTCCCTTTGTACTTAATAAGTAAGTTCTTCCTCATCTACCTGTAAAATATAAAACTTCATCAGTGGCGTACTGTCTACTTCCTTTTCCATTTGTCCTTAAATATTTCATTAAATAAAACAAGACTTTTTTGTAATTAAATAGATTTTATTTAATTCCTTAAAGTAAAATTCTAACTACCACTGAAAGTCATTAACAGTTTTTTTTTTCCATTTAATTATCAAAAACTGTCTAATTTTTAATGACCGAAGGTATTATTTCCCTGCAAGTAAACAAAAATAGTAAATACTATAATTAATATTGACAACCCTACAAATTATAACCAGAAGATGCTAAATTATTTAAAATATTTTTAAGTTATTCTAGTTTTTACTAACAGTAGCAATGATTGCTTTAAAATATCATTCTAATGAATTCAGTAGGTATCGTCAGGGAACCTGACTTTCATAGACTAAACCTTTAAATTTCGCAACCGATTACTTCAAGCTATATAAACTAAAGTGTAGATTGTTCAGTTATACTTTGTTCACAAGATATATATAATTTAATTGGGCCCTCAGCTTCATAAAAGCATACTAGCACATAGGCACTAGTTGCATGTACAGCCCAAATCTAGTAAATAAATGCTGACGTCACGCACGCGTCCTATGCGAAATCAAATGTAAAATAAAGTCTATCATACCAAACATAAATATTATATTTTTAATACAACATCTACATAAATAAAACAACCTATACGAATAAGAAGATAGTATAAAAACACAAAAAATGAATTCGGAATACGTTAGCGTCACTAGAGATTCGAACTTCCGGTTTCCTACTTCCTAGGTGACCATTCAACCACTCGGCCACAGAGACATTTGATTATTGGTGTGAAAATAACATACAATATCCACCAGTCAGATTAAAACACTACCTAATTTACTTTTATTTCTTTTTGTTCTCTAAAAATTAAAAGTTAAGCTAGCCAATATTTATAAGATATATTTATCTACTTTCACTTTAAGAAAAACTTCTAGATCAATAGATTTTTGCATTTATCAAAGTACAACAAAGATAATTTATAGTACAACTCAGTTCTCGATCTAACCCTTCAACACATAAGTTGCGATCCTCGTGAGTTCGCCATCCAGATCTTCAATTAATATAAATTGTTCTTCACTGTCTACATATATTAAAGATACTAATTACGCAACCCTGAAATACCCTGAAGTTATCGTCCAAGACTATAACCAAACCAACACGCAATCTATAACCTTTTCTACAGTACTATTAACACGTCGATCCCTTGTCGTACTACTAATTTACTTCTTTCTCTTGTAAGTATGAAAAGTTTACTTCCCCTTAATAAAATAAAGTTTTGACGGTATTATTTATTTTCTATTTGAAACAACGTACTTACATATCTCACCTAACAATAAACTTTTTCCCTCAATTTTTATCAGAAATCATTATTTTGGACCATCAATAAATCAGCAAAACCTCTTAATTTTATATTACTCTTTTTGTACTAAATCCTCACTTCGGTAGGCACCCGATTTTCTACTAATAGCTTATTCCCATTTTAAATTTACACTTACAAATTCTTATTTGATTTATCAACACTGTTACTTTTCATACTGGACCCTCTAATAGAAAGTGAAACTTTACATACAGAACCCTGATTCTATTACCCATTACCAATTCATTCTTCATCCCATATCAATTATTTGTAAAATACAAAGTCCACACATTATAGGTAGGTATTTACTTTGTGTATGATGACAATAGTACATTAATTAAATTTAAATATTTTTTTAACTACTATACTATATTTAACCTTTCCCCATTCTCAACTAACTAAAATAAATACTATTTTCCATAATTGTTTCTTTGGTACTGACATAATATTAATTGTAACTCCTTCTCAAAATTTGGCATGAAAACCTACGCAACTTACACCTGCTCAATCTCTAATATATACAATACACTCATACAGTACATACTACAAATACCGCCTTAGACAACACCCCCATATTTACTTTGAAAATAACCAAAAAGAAAACAATTATTTAAATAAAACAGCTTTAGTTTATTTACCTATGTAACTGTCAACCTTAAGTTTGAAAACCAATCGTCGGAACCCATGCATCTACTTATGTTTTCACAAAGGATCCCCAAAACTGCCTAATGAAGAAGGTGGTCTATGCTTACAAAGCAAGACAATACATCTAAACCTCGCGCACAGATCCCTGCCTATGCGAATCGATAATTAACCATAAAAAATAAAAATACAATAAATAGACATATCACACACTAATATGTTTATTACGTACAATAAATTTCCAATTATTTTTAGATAACCGTCGTCTATATTTTACACGTCTAAATATTTGTAACTCACTCATCAACATTTGTACTAGGTACCTACTGAACGAAATTCCATGTGGTTCTCGCCATGATTTATCCAGAATTCTAAATCAATATAAGATAATATATTTAGTGTAAATAAACAAACTCCAACATTAATAAAATTCTCTTGTTATATTGAAATTCGACATTTGACGGTCACCCCCCTTACTATCTCCCGTCATAACATTTTTCTAAACATTAAATAAAGTAAATATCCTTGAATGTTATGTAATTAATTTCAACACAAATGAAACCATAAATAAAGCCAGTAGTTTAGACTACAAACTGTTTGGCAAGTAGCAAATCTCGAAATGACTTTACTTGCAAAGCTAACATAAATCTGTAGTAATAAGAACAATTAATATAATCATTTGATAAAAGGAATTTGGAACATTTTTAACTCGTCATGAAACATAATGTATTAACGCCATCTATAAATTTATTCCGGTACCAACTACCTAACTTCTTGTTACGCTTGTTCGTCAATAAGTGTCCCAATTTTGACGACCCAAAAAGTTCCTAGTTCATGCACTAGATGGAACTGCTAGTATTTTAATGGAAAATAAACAACTGTAGATACCTAAGTATTTAATAATAACTCAACTCCATACTACAACCATCGACATAAAGAAGAAATATACTACACTTGTCATTCTTATATCGTCAACTGAATATCGAGCTTGTTGCTTGATCAAAACACCGGCGGCGAAAGACAGAGATAAAGCGACGAGTTTCGACGGTAGCGCAAACGAGACAAACGTATAAAGCAGGACGGTTGTATGAACTAGGTTTTGCAGGATCACACACATGAACGGGTAAGTACTATATCTTCTCATTTTGTGTTTCTATCTAAGAACTAGGAATATGACAAACAATTTTACAGAAACCCATGTGACACATCAACACATCGAACAATGTTACAAAGTTTAACCTACACACTGATTCAACTTACTTCGGTAATTTTCTACTTTCCCCATTCCTTTTAAGCATTACGATCCTCTTGTACGCTCACTAGCCACTACTTTAAACGCTATCTGTCTAAACAATCAAACATTCGAAATTAATATAAAGTTGGGGTACACAATCATTAACTCTCTCATAATTTAAATTTAACTGACATAAGTGCAAATTGAATTAATTTATTGATTTGGTTTTGTTATTTATACCATAAACCTTTTAATAAATCCAGCTTTTAAATAATTTCTACCCACGTCCAAACGCAAACCCAGCGTACAATGATCATTGTCTCCAAAACGGAACAGACCCTGTGGTTACATTCATCAATATACTCTATGGTTATATTCTACATTTCGGTTTAGCTCTTTATACAGAAACATAAAAACTAAAATAACATGAAATACAACTAAAATAAAACCTTACAAATTTACTTATAAAACTAAAATGTCTCCTAAAGTAAAATCAAATTATGTAGAAAATGTTTGCTATATATGAACAGCTTTAATATATCTAGCGCTTTAAAAATCTCGCTAACCTGTGACAAACTCTACATACCAAACAAAACAAATTCAAACTGAAGCTGACAGACGCCATTTGCTCAGTGACGGACGCTTTCTTTAATTTAAAATTAAATTCCATGACGGACCTACCGCAAAAGAAGCTTCACTTAGAAGATACCGAAAACAAAATCGAAAATGATCCATGAGCATATCTACTGTAACTCGGACGCAAAATTATTTCACAAGAAAGGTATGTACCGCTTTTACAAACGTAAACATTTCCAGTTGGATTCTACTTCGAAATTATTAGATTTACACTTAATTATTACACGAAAACGAAGCTTTTCATGCGATAGTCGTTGTTTCTAAGAGCCAACAAGCATTAAAATTCTTGAATTATCTTCGTACAAATATAAACTTTCATCACCATAAACAAACATTTCATAAACCTTTTCATTTACTTACAGATGTCGGTCACACTGTCGATAAAAGGGCAAGACACCGGACTTGCCTTACGGAGTTCTCTACAACATACTTAACTTCTGAAGAATTGTACAAAGTTGGAGCACTACCTATAACCTGGATGGACAGAATCTTCCCATAGTTCCGTGTAAAAGTGATATGTTACCATCTACCGTACGTCTAACAGGCTTCACGCATACAAGGTACCTATATACTTCGACTTACTTTCAAAGTTAAATCCAATTCATCAATCATTAGGTTCCCGTTTAATTATACTAAAGTCCCATAGCCCCGCAATACATGTGATAACCTCTGTAGTTCCATACAGTACATACATATACTCATGCCTGTCTCCCAGAGGGGTAGGCCTTTCATACATTAGTTGTTAATTAATGACCATTGTAATTCTCTTCAAGGTCAATAAAACAGTTGGCCGTAGGTCTTACTTGAAAAACCATGTTGCAAAGCACCAAATCGGTAGATATGTAATTTTTACTAACACTACTGTGTTGGCAGAATAACTTTCTCTTTAATTTTATAGCCTCATAGATTATATCACATCTGTTAATGAACCTACTTCACCCCTACTAACTTGTGTCAATCTTTGTATTTGAATACTTGACTCCATAAACTAAGCAAAATACAATACATAGCCTTTGTCAAAATATTGTTGGCCCTTAATACTGGTACGTTCATTGAAAGACCCTGAATTAAGAATTTAGCCCACTGTACTAAGCAAAAGCTAGAGATAAAGTATTATAATAATTGACTCATTTTATTTTCCAGATTTTGGATCCGTTATTGATGTCCCTAAATCTTCAACCAAGACGGAGACTGTACGTCAGTACTGGAGTACTTCCCCTGACACCTAAGACAAGTGACGCAGTCAATGGAACCGTCAGAAGTTAACTTTCCTATCAAAGAAGCTAATGTTTACCTTGATCATTGTTGACAAATTTACATTGTCTTCGTCCACGGGACCAAATTTACAATATACTGTTTACCTCTTATAAATATAAATATTTATCTATCGTAACACTCTAAATCACTTCTCCTATTTACACGAACAGCAAATTGTACCCAAAACTGGGTGACATTTCTGTATCAAACCATTTCTAAAAGCACCAAATTACTTAAAATAAGCCCAAAATACCTATACTGGTCACGGTTACCCATATTGTACTAAATCCTGTAACACTAATTACTGCTCACACTGAACTCCATCGACCCGAATAACAACCCACTTACAACCTACATAGTTTAACGTTTGGTGCTTAATAGAAATGATTTTAACAGATATATGGCCAGAGTGTGATCGTCAGATTAGAACCTTACGTTGCGCCTTAAGTAGTAACCTAAATTCTTTAGAAGCGATTCAGAGATGAAGATAGCTAACAAACCCTTATTAATAGTCCTGTTCTAAAATATAACTTATCTTTCACGTGCTAAGTAAATTGGACATAAAATAATTAAAACCAAATTCGTAGATTTAGATAGTAAAATCAGAGAATATAAAGTATTGGTAAAATGTTCAGATTAGAAATTTCACTGTTTGTCAGTTAAGCCAATATATGAAAGTCATAGAGATAAATAGCACTTTGTAAACAATTCTAGATGTAAAATTCATTAATGTTTCAAATAATAAAAAGGTGAATAAAATCTCTGTAGCAATTCTGCGCCAGTCAGCCTCTTAAGAGGCTATGTGAATTTACTATGTTAGACTATACCCGTTACTTAAGATGATACATCACATTCATATTTTGTTTGTTTATGTTATGAATAAAATGCATTATTATTTTTTTTTTTTAATAACCACTACCAGTAATTGGGGATGGATGAGGTGAGGTATTTCTGAGTTTGAAATTTAATAATTTATTGATGATCAAAGCTGAATAGTATTCTAACAGCTAACCTTTATGTATGTTGTAGAACTTATTACTCGATAGATACTTCTATACGAAAATTACTTATTTAGCTGGTAATCTTCGAATAAGTCCATAGGACAGTGAGTAAAATTCTCACATCTGTGATTATCTGGTCAATAAAATAGAGACTCAAAGAAAGCCATATTGGCAACTTCTCAGAAGTACCTTCCCTTGGATGTGGAATACCCCCGTGACTTTTTTTAGTGTATACTTTTTTTTTTGAATTCTAAATTTAAGATTTATTTATTTATTTTTAATTTTACGCGCCTATGTTGGTTCCCTGACTACACAGCTCTGGTAAAGAACCAACAAGAAATCCAGAGCGTCCCTACCATCATAGTAACCAAAACCACAAATGACACAAATAATCCAACAGAATGATTTCAGATTTCCAACTTATGGCTATCTTGTGTTTCTGTACCAAATATATTTTATTTGTTCTTATGTCATTGGTAAGCTAAACTACCCCATTTCAGTGTATAGTTAGCTCGTGGCTGTATTTTGCCTGACAAAAGAACAAGTAACATCTATACAAATACACCAAATGTTACTAATTATATACTTGAGTAACAAACATTGAAATCACTCGTGTTGCACCATGTCCCACTCAAAGATTCAGTCTCTTTAACAGATCTACTCAAATAGTGACTGACAGTTAAAATTAATTTCTTAGATACTGCTGGTAATACTCAACTTAAAGTTGCTATGTCAATTTGACAAAACTATCTAGTAAAAAACTTAGACTTTCATATTCAGCGTACAGTCATTCTGTTTACTATTCAATAGAGAATTTCTATCAAGTCAAAATTGCAAGTTGTTTCAGTAATAAACTTCTCTAATACAATCGTCTTTGTTGTATTTAATGCAAGTCAGATAAGTACAAATTTCTACCAGGTTGGAATTTTACCCATTTTCTAAAAATCTCCAAGTTTCAGTAAGGTTTTTACATAATAAGTCTCAAATATATTAAAACTTTTGAATACAATAAATTAGGCTTTCAACCCTCATTTCATGTAGGAAAGTTTACTTTAAAAATCATTGATTTTCTAGTAATATGAAACTACTGTGACTTTCATCCTTAACAGTATTGCAGTTATTTATGTAGTCAATTTTATAACTACACTCAGTAGAATAATTTCAATATATTTTGAAAGAGAAATCTGCTCTAGGTAATGTAGTATTAAAAATACTAATAGAACTTTGTTTTTATTCTAAAGATGTATTCATTTAATTCCATTGACGAAGAACAACTTTTACTACCCCATATTTGGTGTATAGTATCAGTTAAGGCTTTTATTTTGCCAGACAAGGGAAAGCATTTATGCAAACAAATACATCATGTTATGTACTTCAAGTTTATTGAACATTTATAAGAATTGAAATTATTCTCTTGAATAAAGATTTCCCGAACTATTTTCACGGTAATTAGTTTATTAGTTACTTACTCAATTGAGTAATAAAAGAAAATCCGAAACATTCTATATTTCATCTAGGTTCTACTCTGTATCAATGCAGTCATTTCGACAAGGGAGTAAGTAAGTAAATACTGACTAAAAGGTTCGTCAGTCTGCTATACTCTATTTTGGATTCTTATATACCAAACTATTTATTAGGCATATTTTGTGCCAAACTCAAGTCTCTTTATTTCTTGAAAGAAATACCTAAGTAAATACAATATTTTAAGAGATAATTAAGTGATGAAACTTATGTTTCCTATCATTTCATATTTATTGCCAATATTAAAGCCCTATGCCCTAGCATTCAAAACTAGTGTTCTGTGGGCATATAAAACCCTCTTAGATAAACAATGAAACTATTTCAGTATCAAAGCCCTATGCCCTTACATTCAAAATTGGACTTATAAAGCCCTCTCAAATAAACAATGAAACTATTTCAATATCAAAGCCCTATGTCCTTACATTCAAAATTGGACTTATAAAGCCCTCTCAGATAAGTAAACAATGAAACTATTTGTCAAACAAACTAGTCAACAACAACCTATTCCTGAACCACTAACTCTAATTTTCAGAGGTCCCTATCTACTTGAAAACTTGTAACCTATCATAATTGAATTTATTGACCTATTTTCCCTGAACAATGAAGAAAGTTACCTGAAACCTCCCACTATGCATAATTTCTAAAAAAACCTATTAATGTCCTAACAATAGACTTGAATTTTTGGAATTTACCTACCTAACATTTGGCCCTAAAATCAAATGTTCCTAGGCTTTTAAATGTGTGAATTTTCAAAGCTAGAGGTCCGTCACCTCACATTTACAATTAAACGTGTGTGTGGTTGTATATTGTGCTAGCAAACACCATACAACCCCTCAACTAATCGACAGAAAGAAGTGAGGCAAGTTGAAACCTCTCTGTGTGCCTAACACCCTAAAACTTTGCCCTACTCAGACAGGGGGTGATACAGTAGGTAAAAAGGACGTCACCCCGCTGGCTGGGATAGCCTATATGATCATGTGTATATATAAATATATAGATATGAGACCATGACCAGCTCAGTCAGATGACAAAGGACAGAACAAATCGCAGCCTCTTCACGGCTCGGACGCTTTGCCATAAACATCGCCTTTCATGGAGGATGTGTTTCCAGTATGTAAAACTGGCGCAAGGCCATCCCAGACGCTTGCTTCCCTCCAGAGGAGGTTAAAACTAGACTCTGTCGTTCACACCAGTAGGTGACCCGAGCCTTAATCCAGTGCGACTTCCGCTCTGTAAGATCCCTGCCTGACTCTTCAAGATTTCCCAGCGACTAGCCCTATGCCACTACCCTGGTACATCTTCCCGTTTCCACGTCCGGCATTACTAAGAAGAGACCATACTCCCTTCCCTCCCCATCAACCCCTGAATCGACCTATGCACTATTACATTATTTAGGTACGTACTTTAATTTCGGAACTTGAAAAGACGATTATCGAACCCTTTACATAACGCGGAATCTAGCTCGTTCGCTCGTTCACCCTACACGAATTCAAACGCGTGTGTCAATCGCCGAGTCGGAAAAGTCAAAAACTATTGACCATAACCGAATCTATTTACGAAAAAAGGGCATTCCGCCACCTAAAAGCTAACGCGACGCGAAATGGTCCCGAGACCTAACGAACAGATAGATTGACACATTCCGTATTTTAATCGCAAATTCCGAAAACAAAATCACTATTAAAACAAACAAAAACTTCCCCAAATAAACTCAAAAATGAACTACACCTTTAAAACTTCTTGCAGCACTTCCACTGACGACGGTGTAAAAATGAATGAGCCCCCACCCTACATTTCCACCCATTTATATACTAAGTGTGATATTAGCGTTATCAGTGCTATCGGCGTCAACGGTGCTAACGGTGTTATGTGCGCTTTCGTGCAGAACGAACAAAAGTGAGACAACCAAACAAGAGTAATAGAGATGGCAACATAACAACAAAACATGGCAACAGCATATACTCGGCGTAAGCAGGACAGGACAAAAATATACAAGTAAGAGTGAAAGAGATAGACACATGGTGACAAGCCTAAGGCGTCATCTAGTCTACGTGGCAACAACTTGGCAGTTGCGTGACAACAACAGCTAATTTAGGGTTCACGCATAATTTATTCTTAATTCCTTCCATATTGGACCGATTGTTTGGGCCGGTGGTTGAGTTTACTGTATTTATCATTTAAAATCAGTTATTCTACGCGATCGATTTCAATTTGCTTTATTTATTTCAACGTGATTTATTTGATTACATACAACAATCTTCCTGCCCATTATCATAACATTTATTTGTGAATTGAGACGTGAACAGATGAGGTACGATCTGTCACAAACTTATTTTGTGCAATGAAGAATTTACATACATACATACATACACGATACAACCAAACCCCGTTTTTTTTTGTTTATTATCTTAGTTTGGTGATTCGCTGAACCTATACATGAATAACAAGTATTTTGTTTTAGGCAAAAATTTCAAAAAGTAAAGATAAGCCCTCACCATAGTATGACAGCACCAAAATGTTTTCACCGTTAAATGTGATAGTTGGACGCTTTAATGAATTTTTACGACAAAAGGGTCTCAATATGCCGTCGTGTGCATTTTTAAAGTGCACTACCATTTCAAGAAATACGAATAAAGCCAAAAGTGTCACATTTCACATTCAAAAACAATGAAATAGATTTTAGGTGCCAGGGCTCATCTAAACTTTTGAAATCTTTGGTTTTAGGTACCTATCTTTATAGTTTTGACAGCGAAGCGGCGCGCACAATGAAGACGCCCCAATGGCATTGATGAAGACGTGAGAGACCCATGATCTGCAGAAACGTGCCCTTGAACCTGCGCCTAGCTATTACGTCTTCAACAATGTTATTGTATTTGTTACAACAATATTGTCGAACATTTAACATGTTCTCGAAATTGTATGCTATAAGGTGCAGACCTATGAAATGAAATTTTTGCATTTTTTTAGGAATGACAAATCCTAATTTTATAAATTTTTTGTGTATGACATTTATTTAATGCATTAAAAGTGTCAGCTGTAAAAAATATTACCAATCTTGGAAATTGATGGCATTTAGGACGAACTGTTTTTACACGACTGCCCCCTAAGAAGGAGTGTATTGTTTTCAGGGTTCATGTATTTTTCTTTATTCCATCATATCTTCTGAACGCTTTAACCAATTTGGATGGATGAGGTGTCGATGTCATTAGAATCTCTATACTATCCGGATTGGCACTAGGAATAAAAATTAATATGAATAAAAATAAATAATGAAAAATATTAATTAAACACGACTGCTATAATTTCAAAATGTACTTAGTAACGACACCCAGTGCAGTCAGTGGACAATAATAGTGGACATACAAAACAACACGTATCCAATGTAAATCTGTCAACTGACTGCACTGGGTGTCGGTCGTTACTTAGTTGATTTTAAAATTATAGCAGTCTTTACTAATTTTTTATTTATTATTTGTATCGAAGATTTACTTTTAGTTATCAAACTGACAATAAAAACAAATTTAATACGGAGATATAAAACCTTGAAATCAACTTTCAAACAAAAACAAATAATGGAAATACCCAACCAGCAAAAACTCGCTTACAACAGTCTCTAGACTTTTTTTCGCTCTTACATTGATATATCATCTTATAAGCATAGATTTGGGCACAAATTATAAGCGTATTTATTTTAATATCAGTCTAAATGAGTGCTGTTCGTATTAACAATAGTCTTGCTAAAACTAATTTAAGCTGCCTTAGGCTAGTATCGCTTTTACGTAAGTATCTTGTAAGCCTGCACCCTTCTATCGTGTGAGTGCTTATTTGAAAGTTACAACATAAGAAGAAATAAATAAATTCAAACTAATAAGGGTAAAGTTGTTTATTAAATATTGTAATACGTGCCGTTATCATCAAGTGTGTATATTTATGTTTTACAGTAAGACCCTGTTTTACGCTTCAAACTTCATGCGCCTCCTCAAATATATTATGGTATTTCGTATTCTCGTTTAATTATTTTATTTGTTAATTTGTATAGCTGCATTTGTAATGCACACTATTAGACTATTTTAACATCGTTAACAATATGGTGAATTAAATCTTACTCTTACAATTGTATTACTAAAATCGATTTTACATCAAACGCTCTTATATTAGTCAGTCTTTTGTATTGTAAGTATGTTGATACAATATCACTCTAATATCGCACTTATCCACTGCTATTGATTTTACAATAGTTTTGGATAAGATCCGAAAAGCACCTACTGAAAGTTTACTTATGCAAGGCTGATATTAGTCTGACATTCATAGCATTGAGCAAGCCTATCACAAAAACCGGCCCAGTGCGAGTCGGACTCGCGCACGAAGGGTTCCGTACCATCATCTTTAAAAAGGCAAAAAAACATATCTGTTGTGAGCCCCCTTAAATATTTATTTTATTCTGTTTTTTACTATTTTATAATGTTATTGTAGGAGTAAGTGGCTCACAATAGCATTGTAAAATGCTCTTTTATGAGACTAGGTGATAAGACTGAGTGTTCTTCAGCCCATACCGGCTTGTCTGAGACTAATGTAAAAGCTATGGCATGTTCCAAAACAATTATAAGAGCGCTATTAGCCTACCAGTCTTGTAAAGTGCTCATTCTAAGACTGTTTTGCTGGTTGGGTACCTATTGAATTAGAGAAATTATGAACTCAAGAATCTGAAAGAAAATTTCGGCAATTTCATAGGTAAGTACCCAACCCAATAACAAATAATAACGGCAAAAAAACAACATTTAGTATAAACAAACGGTTACTCACAAAAACAACATTTAGTATAAACAAACGGTTACTCACAAAAACAACATTTAGTATAAACAAACGGTTACTCACAAAAACAACATTTAGTATAAACAAACGGTTACTCACAAAAACAACATTTAGTATAAACAAACGGTTACTCACAAAAACAACATTTAGTATAAACAAACGGTTACTCACAAAAACAACATTTAGTATAAACAAACGGTTACTCACAAAAACAACATTTAGTATAAACAAACGGTTACTCACAAAAACAACATTTAGTATAAACAAACGGTTACTCACAAAAACAACATTTAGTATAAACAAACGGTTACTCACAAAAACAACATTTAGTATAAACAAACGGTTACTCACAAAAACAACATTTAGTATAAACAAACGGTTACTCACAAAACAACATTTAGTATAAACAAACGGTTACTCACAAAAACAACATTTAGTATAAACAAACGGTTAATCACAAAAACAACATTTAGTATAAACAAACGGTTACTCACAAAACAACATTTAGTATAAACAAACGGTTACTCACAAAAACAACATTTAGTATAAACAAACGGTTACTCACAAAAACAACATTTAGTATAAACAAACGGTTACTCACAAAACAACATTTAGTATAAACAAACGGTTACTCACAAAAACAACATTTAGTATAAACAAACGGTTACTCACAAAAACAACATTTAGTATAAACAAACGGTTACTCACAAAAACAACATTTAGTATAAACAAACGGTTACTCACAAAAACAACATTTAGTATAAACAAACGGTTACTCACAAAAACAACATTTAGTATAAACAAACGGTTACTCACAAAAACAACATTTAGTATAAACAAACGGTTACTCACAAAAACAACATTTAGTATAAACAAACGGTTACTCACAAAAACAACATTTAGTATAAACAAACGGTTACTCACAAAAACAACATTTAGTATAAACAAACGGTTACTCACAAAAACAACATTTAGTATAAACAAACGGTTACTCACAAAAACAACATTTAGTATAAACAAACGGTTACTCACAAAAACAACATTTAGTATAAACAAACGGTTACTCACAAAACAACATTTAGTATAAACAAACGGTTACTCACAAAAACAACATTTAGTATAAACAAACGGTTACTCACAAAAACAACATTCAGTATAAACAAACGGTTACTCACAAAAAATATTACAAAGTTCGTAAAAATAAATCGACAAATAACATATGGGTATTATTTAAACGAGCGAATATAAATATAAATATAAATATAAATTCAAAAATATGGGGTAAACTGATCATAGCGTTCATTTCGTAAACAAGCACTTGTGTCCCAATGTCTCTCATTATGTCACAATATGGGGTAAACTGATCATAGCGTTCATTTCGTAAACAAGCACTTGTGTCCCAATGTCTCTCATTATGTCACAATATGGGGTAAACTGATCATAGCGTTCATTTCGTAAACAAGCACTTGTGTCCCAATGTCTCTCATTATGTCACAATATGGGGTAAACTGATCATAGCGTTCATTTCGTAAACAAGCACTTGTGTCCCAATGTCTCTCATTATGTCACAATATGGGGTAAACTGATCATAGCGTTCATTTCGTAAACAAGCACTTGTGTCCCAATGTCTCTCATTATGTCACAATTGCAAAAATACTATTTTATATTTCGTTATAATTCCGAAGAATCCGCATTGCCGCACTTTTGCTATATTATGTGTTTTTGTGTGTTTACAAGAGTATGTCTATGTATAGGTATCTACAGTATAGACGTGCGGCGTGCGCGGCAGTAGCGAAAGGAACTTCGTTCCAGCCGGGTATCCCACCACACTTCTCGTATTTTTAGGGTTCCGTTCCCTATTATTAAACCTCCACTGTTTGTATATCTGTCTGTCCGTCTGTCCATCTGTCACAGGGGTTTACAGCTTTAGCCGTTATAGATAGTCATTTGAAATTTTCACACAATATTTGTTACTATCACCTGTATCTCATCTCGGCAAATAACAATAATATAGATGCCATAGCAATATTAGGGCGACAAAAATAAGCCGCTTAAAAAACACGGTCTAGTGCGAGTCAGACTAATTTGACAGATTTGGGAATTTAGTAATTTTTTATATTACCATGATCTTTTTCATATTTTTCAAAATTTTAAAAGTCACAGATGTCAAAAGTGACATTTGTATTAAAAGTGACGAAAGTGTCAAAATATCAAAAGTGACAAATGTCAAAGTGACAGATGTGTCAAAAGTGACATAATTGTCAAAATGTACCATAGTATCCAGTAAGTATGCCAGTTGTTATTATTTTTAGACAAGTATCTTAAAAGTTACCGCTGCCATAAAACAAATAGCAACATATAAACGTCCGTGCATTCAGCCATCAGTTTCAATGTAAAGCGTTTTATTTTGTTATCTAATATGGTAGTTGTCAATATTTTAAATTACTATTTGAGATAGGTACTTCAATATTAATAGGAATAAAGGGATAATAATAAAGCCTCCGAAGAACAAATTAAATCCCAGCGCACTGCTGCACACTGTTATACTAACTGAGCAGCGGCAAAATTAGTTATCGAAAAATATACTAATTTAACATCTACCAACAAAATAATTTAAACATAGCAAACTAAAATTTCTCACGACCACCGAATAAATTACTGAACTTCGAAAGAAATACTAAGTTACTCATTACTTAAAAAACATAGTTAAAAACAAAACTATCAACCAAAAGTCAAAAATAGGTGCGACGACGAGCGAGTTAGGTTCGCATATAAGATAAAATAAAGAGCTGAGCGAAGCGAGGCGAGGTCTCTAGTTTTAACATAATTCATAACATGCAGAAATATATATATATTTATTCGGAGATCGACGATAAAAATAGTTGACAGTAGTTTTCGGAGGTTTCAGTATTTCATTCGGTAGTTTTCGTATATTTATTAGCAAATGAGTTTTCGGTAGATTAGTATTTAAAGCAGTAACATTCATAAATTGAACATCCTCATTTTTATTTTGTTTTCGGAGATTTTATTACGACTCATAAACATAGCTATTTCTTACATTTATTCATAGATTTTGTTCCACCTAATACAGTATTTCATTATTAATAATCGGAGATATTTACATTTCGTTTGCGCTGGGCTTGGGCTTTTCTTACTTTTACCTACTTCGCGTCATTCATAGTTCCATCGGACTGACAGCACCAGCAGCACCTGAAGTCTTTAGCCAGTGTAGCTTGCACTACCGCCGACCTAATGAACTCTAAGACTGACAGCACCAGCAGCACCTGAACTCTTTAGCCAGTGTAGCTTGCACTACCGCCGACCTAATGAACTCTAAGACTGACAGCACCAGCAGCACCTGAACTCTTTAGCCAGTGTAGCTTGCACTACCGCCGACCTAATGAACTCTAAGACTGACAGCACCAGCAGCACCTGAACTCTTTAGCCAGTGTAGCTTGCACTACCGCCGACCTAATAAACTCTAAGACTGACAGCACCAGCAGCACCTGAACTCTTTAGCCAGTGTAGCTTGCACTACCGCCGACCTAATGAACTCTAAGACTGACAGCACCAGCAGCACCTGAACTCTTTAGCCAGTGTAGCTTGCACTACCGCCGACCTAATAAACTCTAAGACTGACAGCACCAGCAGCACCTGAACTCTTTAGCCAGTGTAGCTTGCACTACCGCCGACCTAATGAACTCTAAGACTGACAGCACCAGCAGCACCTGAACTCTTTAGCCAGTGTAGCTTGCACTACCGCCGACCTAATAAACTCTAAGACTGACAGCACCAGCAGCACCTGAACTCTTTAGCCAGTGTAGCTTGCACTACCGCCGACCTAATGAACTCTAAGACTGACAGCACCAGCAGCACCTGAACTCTTTAGCCAGTGTAGCTTGCACTACCGCCGACCTAATGAACTCTAAGACTGACAGCACCAGCAGCACCTGAACTCTTTAGCCAGTGTAGCTTGCACTACCGCCGACCTAATGAACTCTAAGACTGACAGCACCAGCAGCACCTGAACTCTTTAGCCAGTGTAGCTTGCACTACCGCCGACCTAATGAACTCTAAGACTGACAGCACCAGCAGCACCTGAACTCTTTAGCCAGTGTAGCTTGCACTACCGCCGACCTAATAAACTCTAAGACTGACAGCACCAGCAGCACCTGAACTCTTTAGCCAGTGTAGCTTGCACTACCGCCGACCTAATGAACTCTAAGACTGACAGCACCAGCAGCACCTGAACTCTTTAGCCAGTGTAGCTTGCACTACCGCCGACCTAATGAACTCTAAGACTGACAGCACCAGCAGCACCTGAACTCTTTAGCCAGTGTAGCTTGCACTACCGCCACCTAATAAACTCTAAGACTGACAGCACCAGCAGCACCTGAAGTCTTTAGCCAGTGTAGCTTGCACTACCGCCACCTAATAAACTCTAAGACTGACAGCACCAGCAGCACCTGAAGTCTTTAGCCAGTGTAGCTTGCACTACCGCCACCTAATAAACTCTAAGACTGACAGCACCAGCAGCACCTGAAGTCTTTAGCCAGTGTAGCTTGCACTACCGCCACCTAATAAACTCTAAGACTGACAGCACCAGCAGCACCTGAAGTCTTTAGCCAGTGTAGCTTGCACTACCGCCACCTAATAAACTCTAAGACTGACAGCACCAGCAGCACCTGAAGTCTTTAGCCAGTGTAGCTTGCACTACCGCCACCTAATAAACTCTAAGACTGACAGCACCAGCAGCACCTGAAGTCTTTAGCCAGTGTAGCTTGCACTACCGCCACCTAATAAACTCTAAGACTGACAGCACCAGCAGCACCTGAAGTCTTTAGCCAGTGTAGCTTGCACTACCGCCACCTAATAAACTCTAAGACTGACAGCACCAGCAGCACCTGAAGTCTTTAGCCAGTGTAGCTTGCACTACCGCCACCTAATAAACTCTAAGACTGACAGCACCAGCAGCACCTGAACTCTTTAGCCAGTGTAGCTTGCACTACCGCCACCTAATAAACTCTAAGACTGACAGCACCAGCAGCACCTGAAGTCTTTAGCCAGTGTAGCTTGCACTACCGCCACCTAATAAACTCTAAGACTGACAGCACCAGCAGCACCTGAAGTCTTTAGCCAGTGTAGCTTGCACTACCGCCACCTAATAAACTCTAAGACTGACAGCACCAGCAGCACCTGAAGTCTTTAGCCAGTGTAGCTTGCACTACCGCCACCTAATAAACTCTAAGACTGACAGCACCAGCAGCACCTGAAGTCTTTAGCCAGTGTAGCTTGCACTACCGCCACCTAATAAACTCTAAGACTGACAGCACCAGCAGCACCTGAAGTCTTTAGCCAGTGTAGCTTGCACTACCGCCACCTGAAGTCTTTAGCCAGTGTAGCTTGCACTACCGCCACCTAATAAACTCTAAGACTGACAGAACCAGCAGCACCTGAAGTCTTTAGCCAGTGTAGCTTGCACTACCGCCACCTGAAGTCTTTAGCCAGTGTAGCTTGCACTACCGCCACCTAATAAACTCTAAGACTGACAGCACCAGCAGCACCTGAAGTCTTTAGCCAGTGTAGCTTGCACTACCGCCACCTGAAGTCTTTAGCCAGTGTAGCTTGCACTACCGCCACCTAATAAACTCTAAGACTGACAGCACCAGCAGCACCTGAAGTCTTTAGCCAGTGTAGCTTGCACTACCGCCACCTGAAGTCTTTAGCCAGTGTAGCTTGCACTACCGCCACCTAATAAACTCTAAGACTGACAGCACCAGCAGCACCTGAAGTCTTTAGCCAGTGTAGCTTGCACTACCGCCACCTAATAAACTGAAGTCTTTAGCCAGTGTAGCTTGCACTACCGCCACCTAATAAACTCTAAGACTGACAGCACCAGCAGCACCTGAAGTCTTTAGCCAGTGTAGCTTGCACTACCGCCACCTAATAAACTCTAAGACTGACAGCACCAGCAGCACCTGAAGTCTTTAGCCAGTGTAGCTTGCACTACCGCCACCTGAAGTCTTTAGCCAGTGTAGCTTGCACTACCGCCACCTAATAAACTCTAAGACTATTAACTGCAGGACCAAACAAATCACAAAAAGTTCGACAAACGAGCTGCGGATAGAGATGATTGACGACTTTAGTTTGGTCATCTATATTTAATATACTTAATAACTGTGGTTTGGTCAATGTGAGTGTCAATTTGATTCACAAAATTCCAAACGAGCTGGACTGATTATTAATTACTAACAGTTGCCGGCGACTTCATCCGCGTGGAAGAAGATAATGCGGTCACAGTGTAATCCCTTGGGAATCCCACGTTGGATAAGTTGATAAGTTTGAGTTTTGAAGTTGGATAATAAGTTATCAAACAGGACGACATGACAGTGATCTCCCTTCCTTATTTATTTGTAATCCATGCCTCACTGCTGAGGACTGAACAGTGCGAGTTTTCAACGGGCAGTGTCACTCAAAGCGAAAAACGCGCAGTGCGAGAGGGACCGATTCAGGGAGAAAGAAAAAAAAAATGTTTTTTTATTTATACAAAAAAACTAAAATGACAAGAAAAATTTCCAATTGGTAAAATGTAGATATTGTTAAAGCCCATGTAATAAAATATGTTTGGGGTCTGTACATGATAATTATTTGTCAAACTATGAGAAAGCGTTTGTTTGAAGACCTCATTTTAATAATTATTTCTATCAAGTAAAAGATTTTTAATCGCGTTTCTGTATTACAGAAATCTAGAAAAAGGTTCCGAAAATGTTATACTAATTTATCAAACTAGTAGCTTCTTACTGAATGTAGCAAAACGATTACAAAAAGAGCCAATTCTTCGTTTATTAAATAATTATTAAAGCTATCATTGAGAATAGTCCCCGCAAAAACATGAACGTTCCCTAATTTATTCTTCGTGGTTTGAAGAATCTACCAATACTATAAATGAAAAAAAAAAGTATTTCTGCCTAGAATATAATGCACACACTTAGCGAAATAGAATCATCTGAAATCATTCCAGTAACGAGAAAAAAGACAATAAAGATTGCACTTAAAACAAGTTGTCATGTCGAGGTTTAAGATTACTTGAGCAAAATTCCATACATATTAATTATGTATTAAAACCTGTATAAACTTAATTACACACTGAAACGAACAGATTTTTCCTAAAACGTTTAGTTTTTTTTTAATAATAAAACTTGTGAATAAAATTCCTCCTTGCGAAACCTCTACTTAGCGTGGTTGTACAGTGTTATGTCAAATTGGTCTTTATCTGCTCAAGTGACGGTTGAGTCTCCGATCTCCACTGCCCACGGTTTATCGCAGCCGCGATCTCTTACTCAATGCGCGTTCTAATAATGAACAGCGCCACCTGTTGATTTTTTCATACACTACATACTTCTCATCAAAGTATTCTTGTTTTTTTTCTTTCTTATTTTTTCTTCTAAGCAATCGTTCGTGATTTTAACGAAACAAAGCCTATATTGTAACCCACTAACGCTCTATCCACTTGTGCAAAATACATGAAAATCCGGTCAGTAGTTTCGGAGATGTGCGTGAACAAACAGACAAACAGACAGACAGACAGACACACAGAAAAGAATTCTAAAAATTACTGATTTGTATTCTATTATTCATTTTTAGTCACCCCATTTCTATTTTTATTATTTTTCATACACCAGGGGATCTAAAAAGGCCGACTTGGGTAAATCATAAAATAATTTGAAACTAGGATGGAGTCTTTTCACGCGTGCAAAAGGGACGGCATTAGAACGGAATCATAATATGATTCATCCAAAGCGGCCTTTTTAGAGGACCTGTTGCTCAATCAATCAATCAATCATAAGTTTATTTGTCCGAAAGCATGTTACAAAAGTTTTTACGTTAAATGTTACATGTAGGTACATGTTAGTTCCAATGCTATCTGCCAGGCCAGCATACAAATATTTTAAAGTAATCAATTATTTACAATGAATGTATCACTTAAAAGTTAACCTACCAAAACAAATAAAATCAAATATTTTACATGTCCAATTTACTTAATTTTATAATGTGAAAAAAAAACAATGTCAATTTATTCCTAATATAATAAAATAAAACAAAATAGCACAATCCAAATACCAATGTCATTGTCTTCTAAAAAATATTTAACGCTGTAATACGATTTCTTTTTTAGGATCTTGAAGACTGTCGCTCTAAATTGTCTTTGTGGTAACTCTTTTATTTTATCTGGTAGTTTATTGTAAAGCGTTATTGCCATACTGTAGATGCTATTGCTATGAAGTTTAGAGTTAGAAGGTGGCATTGTAAGCTGTATCCTATTACGAAGTCTACTTGACACATATTTAGTCTCCTGAAAATACTTGTAGTTAAATTTTACGAAAAGAAGACACTCCAGGATATAGACTGAAGGGAGTGGTAATATTCCCAGGTTTTTGAAATGGGGTCTACAACTGTCCCAGGGTTTAATACCTGTTATAGCCCTTACACATTTCTTTTGCATCTTAAATATGCAATCACTATCTGTAGAATTTCCCCAAAAGATTATTCCGTATCGAAGTAAGGAGTGTACATAACCATAATATGCTACAACTCTTGTTAGTTGCCGCAACGGATACAAAAAGGGATTAATTTTATTTTTTAACTGTCCAACATGGAATTTCCAGTTACAGTTTTTGTCTAAATGTAGACCAAGAAATTTAAATGTGTTGACTACCTCAATCTTACAGTCATCAAATACGAAATTCAATGCAGAAGGCTTATTCTGAGGGTGGTGTATCTGCATAATTTTAGTTTTGCTAAAATTAATTAATAGTTCATTGGTCTTTAACCACTTCAATATGTGCTCTAGCGTACCTCTGCTCTGCTCTGCTACTCTTTTATCAGATGTATTGATTGATATTAATTGATTAATAAAGTCAATCCCCAGACGTAAAAACCCAAAAACCGGTCAAGTGTGAGTAGGTCTCGCGCCTTTAGGGCTTCGTACCATTGCAATACACAAGTAGTTACAATACTTATAACAAGTGTGAGTAGGTCTCGCGCCTTTAGGGCTTCGTACCATTGCAATACACAAGTCCTTACAATACTTATAATAAAAGAGTAGACCTGGTGTGTTTGTACGTTAAAGAAAAGTAATAAATATAGAAAGGGGTTGACTGAAAAAATAAATAGAACACAAATCAGTGGTTTCTAGAATTCTATCATATCTGTCTGTCTGTTTGTTCGCGGACATCTCAGCAACCACTGAACGGATTTTTATGTAGTTTTCAATATGGACAGAGCTTAATTTGGATTAGAAAAGGCTTAATTGGATGTCAGAAAAAAGTATTACCGACATAAATGTATTACCGACATAAATGTATTACCGACATAAATGTATTACCGACATAAATGTATTACCGACATAAATGTATTACCGACATAAATGTATTACCGACATAAATGTATTACCGACATAAATGTATTACCGACATAAATGTATTACCGACATAAATGTATTACCGACATAAATGTATTACCGACATAAATGCAGGTATTTGTAGGGTATATGCTGTAGGGTATTGCACCTTTCGCATCCGGATTGTGAAAAACCCGCCCTTAAGGCGATACGTAAAAGTTTTAGCGTCCCTGTTTTTCCATATGCGAAAAAACCCTTAGTGCGAGTGGGACGGATTCGTGGAAAAGTAGCAAAAAGTCGGTTTTTTATTAATATAAAAGGTACTAAGCTATATTGTCAAAAATATTTTAAGGAGACTTTACAAATACATAATATCCACATTTCGAATGCAATTTCACAATGAAATTAGTTAGGATTTCAGAATAACAGGAAAAAATTAAACAATTTAGAGGTCTTTTCGGAATTAAATTCTATCGAGAAAATTTGGGTTTTTCCTCGAGGACCCCGATCCTTTAGGCCCCCGTCCTTTAGGACCCCGATCCTTGAGAACCCCGATAAATTTGAAAAAATGCCAATGTCGCTTAAAGTATAATCGCCAACAAAAGTGTTAAACTAACAAAATGAATAATCAGCAGTTGCTAATAAAGTGGCTCTTATTTCAGCGCCTTTAGGTCCATAATGCAGCTTTTAAATCACGCGTACTTTTTGCTTTATTTAACTAGTTAGTGGCCAGGTAGAATTTTTAACAATGGTTCCACTTTTCTGGGTCGTCATTAGTATTTCTAGGGATCTAAAATATGGAATAACATAAAATTATATCAGCTTAACTCTAAACTAGGTTGCATTAACCAAACTAACACATTATTTAATTAATGTACTTTGAAGCACTTTTTGTATCGATGGTACACCAGCATGATAATAGCAAAATTAAACAAAAAAAAGATAATCAAATTTATCGGGGTTCTCAAGGACCGGGGTCCTAAAGGACGGGTGTCTCGAGGACTGGGGTCCTCAAGTATGAACCCGAAAATTTCATCCAATCGCGTTTTCCTTCAAAAACTCTATAAACATTTACCCAAAAATTAAATACGTAGATGACGTTATAGTGGAGTAAATGGATTCGAGAAAACCCCATTTTTTTTGGTAACGCCTTAAATTCAAAATTCACTCAACAGTGATACATTTTTACAGAAACCAATGGAAACTTAGCGATGGTAACATAAACCAATGGAAACTTAGCGATGGTAACATACACAATACATACGTTATAAGGTTTTGTTAAATAACTATTGAGTGAATTTTTAATGTAAGTGTTTATTATTAGAAAAAGACGGGTTTTTGACAATCCAGCTGCGAAACCGCTCTTAACAGTTGTTTTGAATAATCAGGAGGTCTGATGACGCACTAAGAGATAAAAACTTTCCACAAAAATATAAAGTTGTTTACTAAACCTGCCAAGTCACCCAAGGAATCATCCATCCTTCCATCCATCAGCCTAGTTCGTCCACTGCTGGACATAAGCCTTTCCAGGACTTTGCCACTCATGGTCACCCTGGAAGAATTGCCCATACTCACACACGCTGGGCAGGCGGTTTGGTGAGCGCGGTGCCGGAACCCTCGCACCAGTGACGCCGCTGCCCGTCACCAGTCTGTTCCATATAAGCCCCGGCTATTAGGGATGGATATACCGCCATCTATCGGTCCCAGGCATGGTGGGCCTCCTGGTTTTTGCCTGTGAGCTGTCCTCTTACTCTCCCCCGAATTACTTCGAGGGGGTCTCCAAGTAAGATGGTGGTACCTCCACAGTATGTATGTATGTATGTAAATACTTTATTGCACAAAATAAATATACAATGCACAAAGGCGAACTTAATGCTAATTAGCATTCTCTGCCAGTTAACCTTTGGTGATGTGGAAAGTTTTGAGGGTAGTGCCAGATAAGTTAATTACTATAATCAATTCAACCAAGAAATCATATTTTCATAGATACTATAATATATTAAATGTAATTAGAATTAAATAAATATTGTATATACATATATAATCTACTCATAAATACAATAATATACATATATTATACATAACAATACATAGGTAATTACGAGAAGGACAATGACTCAGGGGGATATGTAAAAATTACAAGTTTTATAACTGATTCTGTAGCTGTAGATAGTGTTGATAGACTCTGGTTTTGAAGGTAGAGATAGAGGGAGACTGACGGATATTAAGAGGAAGACTATTCCACAGCCGGATTGCTGATACTGTGAAAGAATTTGAATACATATTGGTGCTGTGTTCGGGAAATCGGAGGAGCATAGCTCTGCTTGGTCGCTGAAGCCGGCCAAGGGATTCAATAGGGGTAAACCGGTCTCGAAGATAGGGAGGAGAAAATGGGCTATTGAGAGCATTATAGAGAAGTGAGACGATGTGTGAGTTCCTTCGGTAGCGGATATTGAGCCAGTTTAGCTGGAGACGAAATTGAGAGACATGATCGTATTTGCGCAATCCGAAGATGTATCTGATACAGAGATTTAGGAGACGATCTAACTTGTTTAAAAGTTCTTCTGTAAGATCAGGATAACTCACATCAGCGTAATCTATAATAGGAAGCAAAAGAGAGAAAGCACAGTCGAGCCCGGCATCAGCTCTACCACCTTGTAAACATAACAATAGTATTATGGTATCCATGGTGGTGAGCCCTGTGGCCGTACCTCGTGCACAAACATGTACCCACAACTTAACGTGCCTTCCGAAGCACTCAGACTAAACCCAAGGGGAACCCCATACAAAACACTTTGAAATAGAAGCATTATTTTAGGGTTCTGTAGTTAACAAGGAACCCTTATAATTTCGAGATGTCCGTCCGTCTGTCTGTCTGTACGCGGGCTTGGATCAGATTCTGGCTCTTAGTACTAGAAAGCTGTTATTTTGGTGCGGATATACTTACATATTAATCACGGCGACAAAGTGGCAAAATAAAAGGTTGAAGAAATTTTTTTTTTGTGTAACTCCCCTGCACGTAAAGTGGTGAAGATTTTTTTTTCTTCTATCCCATGGTGTGTGGTGTGTGGTGTCGTTGGATAGGTCTTTCAAAAATGCAGACCATTTCTCGATCCAGGGATCCGTTAAAGTGCTAATTTTTGTAAGAGTCAAGTGTCCCCCCCCCCCCCCCCTGCCATCTAAACTTTTTGTATATGTGAAAAAATTCGCAGCAGTTGTATACATATACGTATAACGAGGTTAAAAGGAAATTTATCACAGCTTAGTTACAGTAGGTAATACTCGACGAACGGCCAACTATGGAACCCTACACTGCGCGTGGCAGGACGCACTTGGCCGGTGCCTTCCCCTCCTTAACCTTATCTCCGATACAAGAGGACCGAAAAACATTTAAAAAATCATATTAATAGGTAATTGATTACGTGTATATTACAGGAAAAATATAGCGGTTAAGATATTAGGGTTCCGTACACAGCGGAAGATATTAGGGTTCTGTACACAGCGGAAGATATTAGGGTTTTGTACACAGCGGAAGATATTAGGGTTCTGTACACAGCGGAAGATATTAGGGTTCCGTACACAGCGGAAGATATTAGGGTTCCGTACACAGCGGAAGATATTAGGGTTCCGTACACAGCGGAATATATTAGGGTTCCGTACACAGCGGAAGATATTAGGGTTCTGTACACAGCGGAAGATATTAGGGTTCTGTACACAGCGGAAGATATTAGGGTTCTGTACACAGCGGAAGATATTAGGGTTCCGTACACAGCGGAAGATATAAGGGTTCCGTACACAGCGGAAGATATAAGGGTTCTGTACACAGCGGAAGATATTAGGGTTCTGTACACAGCGGAAGATATTAGGGTTCCGTACACAGCGGAAGATATAAGGGTTCCGTACGCAGCGGAAGATATAAGGGTTCTGTACACAACGGAAGATATTAGGGTTCTGTACACAGCGGAAGATATTAGGGTTCTGTACACAGCGGAAGATATTAGGGTTCTGTACACAGCGGAAGATATTAGGGTTCTGTACACAGCGGAAGATATTAGGGTTCTGTACACAGCGGAAGATATTAGGGTTCTGTACACAGCGGAAGTCGCGAATTGCTTGTCAGACGCTACCGGCATGTTATTAGTGTTCTGTACCCGTATTGTGTGTTGGTAGGTTCGATCATGCTCTTTGTGAACTTCGTATTTCTAGGTGTCCGTAGTACCAAAAGGTACAAAAGGAATACCTTTGAAAAAGACCTTTGAAATGAGAAGTATAAAAAATATAGGTATAATATTTTATAAAATTAGAGGTAGGTTTTTATTTATATATGTAACCTATTACTATGTAGTATATAGGATGTGATTTGGTCGGCCGCCTGGATTCGTGCTCGGTTGGTGATCATTGAACCTTGTTCCTGGGCCCTGGCCGGGTCTCCGGTATGGGTTCGGGCGGTTGATTGGATTTCACCTTGTATAATATATATTTTACTTATCATTTTAATCGTATATAACCCCAAAAAAATGTATGTCCCCCCTTATCTCCAAAACTGGTGGACCGAAAAATATGAAACAAGTCATAAGTCAAACAAGTCAACAAATATAGTGGTTGAGAAATTCACGAAAACAAAATGACAAAATTCCCAAAACTGTCGAATTACGGAACCCTAGGTACGCAAATCTGACCTGCACTTGACCGGTTTTTTTTATTGTTCCCTACAAAAGCAAGGCCAACCTCGAGTCAATTACCTATATTATGGTAAACATTGTATTTTGCGAAATTAGCAAAAAGTGTTATCGATCCGTGACAATAGTCACTTACCAAACCTCCAGTATGTCACCTTATGTTTCCAGAGAAGTTGATGATCGAGAATTGACCATCGTCCCTGACCACCCCCCGGAGATACGCGCAATAATTCACCCTACCTAGCTGGTTACAGTAAACTCTCCCAACTCGTCTTTCTGCATGAATCCAACGACAAACGGACGTAGTATATAATAACGGCGCGCGTGTGTCAGATGCTATTTGACAGTGGTGCGTGCGCGCGAGTGCTGTGTGTGCCTGTGACATTGACAACTTGACAGCTGACTGCGAGGATGCTGTGGCTGCTTCTGCTGCTGCCGTCTGTGGCAGCTTCCGAGTTCCTCCTCTATGGTACGACGCCAAGTGCTGGTGGTGGCATGCCAGTTATGACTGACGGGTCAATGAAGGTTTTACAATAGATTAGTGTTCATAGCTGGATTATTCAGTCTAAGTTATAGAGAAGGGCAGATACCTAGTGTTTACATGAAATGCACCAAGTAGAAGGTGTAATTAGTGAAGTGACATGCAGCTAGTGACCTAGGTCGTGATCGAGTTAAATACAAGTTGTGGAGTAGAGTGGACAGTCATCTTTACTTGTTGTTTGATCAATGCATTACAGCAGAGTTGTGGTCATGTCATTAAGCTCCATCCTGTTTAAAACAAAAACCGGCCAAGTGCGAGTCAGACTCGCGTACCTAGGGTTCCGTATTGTGGATGATAAATTTAATTTTGTTTCGTGAATTTCTCAACCGCTTTATTTTTCCTGTAATCTTTACATAAACACATTTTTTTTTTCATATTTTTCGGTCCACCAGTTTTGGAGATGCCTAAGGGGGGAGGAGATACATTTTTTATGGTTTTTTAAGGATTTCTCGAAATAGATGCAATTAAATATAGCCAAACTATATATTTTTACAATGAATTTTTTAATACCTACAATTTGATATCCATATTGTACTAAAATATTTTATTTACTTTACTTATTTTTTTATATTTCTCATTTATGCTCGACTTTTTTTAAATCGCTATAGTCTTCCTGTAATTGGCCAGTTATGATCTATAATCGTCATTTTTTTATATTTTTTGGTCTACCAGTTTCGGAGATAAGGGGGACATACATATTTTTATAGTTTTTTAAAGATTTCTCAAAACCACTGCTAGTAAATATAATAAAGGGGTATATATTTTTACAATCAGCTTTTTAATATCTACAATTTGATACCTTTATTATATTTTTCTCACTTGTGTTTTGGAAATATTTTGAACAATTTAATTATTTTTATATATTTTTTTACACCGTGATATGTGGGCAAATTAATGCTATTTTTGTGCCAAATTTTATGGCTTATGAGGCTGTGACATACGGACAGACGGACGGACGGACAACGGAGTCTCACCATAAAGGATCCTTTTGTACCTTTTAGGTACTTACTACGAAACCCTAAAAATTTGTGATTGGAAATATTTACAACCGAAACAAAAACCGCAAGGAGTGCAAAGGTAGAACGGAGCGAATGGGTGTCAGCGACAACTCTTAGGTAAAACGGAGCGAATGGGTGTCAGCGACAACTCTTAGGTAAAACGGAGCGAATGGGTGTCAGCGACAACTCTTAGGTAAAATGGAGCGAATGGGTGTCAGCGACAACTCTTAGGTAAAATGGAGCGAATGGGTGTCAGCGACAACTCTTAGGTAAAACGGAGCTAATGGGTGTCAGCGGCAACTCTTAGGTAAAACGGAGCGAATGGGTGTCAGCGGCAACTCTTAGGTAAAACGGAGCTAATGGGTGTTAGCAGCAACTATTAGGTAAAACGGAGCGAATGGGTGTTAGCAGCAACTATTAGGTAAAACGGAGCGAATGGGTGTCAGCGACAACTCTTAGGTAAAACGGAGCTAATGGGTGTTAGCAGCAACTATTAAGTAAAACGGAGCGAATGGGTGTTAGCAGCAACTATTAGGTAAAACGGAGCGAATGGGTGTCAGCGACAACTCTTAGGTAAAATGGAGCGAATGGGTGTCAGCGACAACTCTTAGGTAAAACGGAGCTAATGGGTGTCAGCGGCAACTCTTAGGTAAAACGGAGCGAATGGGTGTCAGCGGCAACTCTTAGGTAAAACGGAGCTAATGGGTGTTAGCAGCAACTATTAGGTAAAACGGAGCGAATGGGTGTTAGCAGCAACTATTAGGTAAAACGGAGCGAATGGGTGTCAGCGACAACTCTTAGGTAAAACGGAGCTAATGGGTGTTAGCAGCAACTATTAGGTAAAACGGAGCGAATGGGTGTTAGCAGCAACTATTAGGTAAGACGGAGCGAATGGGTGTCAGCGACAACTCTTAGGTAAAACGGAGCGAATGGGTGTCAGCGGCAACTCTTAGGTAAAACGGAGCGAATGGGTGTCAGCGGCAACTTTTAGGTAAAACGGAGCGAATGGGTGTCAGCGGCAACTTTTAGGTAAAACAGAGCGAATGGGTGTCAGCGACAACTCTTAGGTAAAACGGAGCGAATGGATGTCAGCGGCAACTCTTAGGTAAAACGGAGCGAATGGGTGTCAGCGGCAACTTTTAGGTAAAACGGAGCGAATGGGTGTCAGCGGCAACTTTTAGGTAAAACAGAGCGAATGGGTGTCAGCGACAACTCTTAGGTAAAACGGAGCGAATGGGTGTCAGCGGCAACTCTTAGGTAAAACGGAGCGAATGGGTGTCAGCGGCAACTTTTAGGTAAAACGGAGCGAATGGGTGTCAGCGGCAACTTTTAGGTAAAATGGAGCGAATGGGTGTTAGCAGCAACTATTAGGTAAAACGGAGCGAATGGGTGTCAGCGACAACTCTTAGGTAAAACAGAGCGAATGGGTGTCAGCGACAACTCTTAGGTAAAACGGACCGAATGGGTGTCAGCGACAACTCTTAGGTAAAACGGAGCGAATGGGTGTCAGCGACAACTCTTAGGTAAAATGGAGCTAATGGGTGTTAGCAGCAACTATTAGGTAAAACGGAGCGAATGGGTGTTAGCAGCAACTATTAGGTAAAACGGAGCGAATGGGTGTCAGCGGCAACTTTTAGGTAAAATGGAGCGAATGGGTGTTAGCAGCAACTATTAGGTAAAACGGAGCGAATGGGTGTCAGCGACAACTCTTAGGTAAAACAGAGCGAATGGGTGTCAGCGACAACTCTTAGGTAAAACGGAGCGAATGGGTGTCAGCGACAACTCTTAGGTAAAACGGAGCGAATGGGTGTCAGCGACAACTCTTAGGTAAAATGGAGCTAATGGGTGTTAGCAGCAACTATTAGGTAAAACGGAGCGAATGGGTGTTAGCAGCAACTATTAGGTAAAACGGAGCGAATGGGTGTCAGCGACAACTCTTAGGTAAAACGGAGCTAATGGGTGTACGCAGCAACTATTAGGTAAAACGGAGCGAATGGGTGTTAGCAGCAACTATTAGGTAAAACGGAGCGAATGGGTGTCAGCGACAACTCTTAGGTAAAACAGAGCGAATGGGTGTCAGCGACAACTCTTAGGTAAAACGGAGCGAATGGGTGTCAGCGACATCTCTTAGGTAATACGGAGCGAATGGGTGTCAGCGGCAACTTTTAGGTAAAACGGAGCGAATGGGTGTCAGCGGCAACTTTTAGGTAAAACGGAGCGAATGGGTGTCAGCGGCAACTTTTAGGTAAAACGGAGCGAATGGGTGTCAGCGACAACTCTTAGGTAAAACGGAGCTAATGGGTGTTAGCAGCAACTATTAGGTAAAACGGAGCGAATGGGTGTCAGCGACAACTCTTAGGTAAAATGGAGCGAATGGGTGTCAGCGGCAACTTTTAGGTAAAACAGAGCGAATGGGTGTCAGCGACAACTCTTAGGTAAAACGGAGCGAATGGGTGTCAGCGGCAACTCTTAGGTAAAACGGAGCGAATGGGTGTCAGCGGCAACTTTTAGGTAAAACGGAGCGAATGGGTGTCAGCGGCAACTTTTAGGTAAAACAGAGCGAATGGGTGTCAGCGACAACTCTTAGGTAAAACGGAGCGAATGGGTGTCAGCGGCAACTCTTAGGTAAAACGGAGCGAATGGGTGTCAGCGGCAACTTTTAGGTAAAACGGAGCGAATGGGTGTCAGCGGCAACTTTTAGGTAAAACAGAGCGAATGGGTGTCAGCGACAACTCTTAGGTAAAACGGAGCGAATGGGTGTCAGCGACAACTCTTAGGTAAAACGGAGCGAATGGGTGTCAGCGGCAACTCTTAGGTAAAACGGAGCGAATGGGTGTCAGCGGCAACTTTTAGGTAAAACGGAGCGAATGGGTGTCAGCGGCAACTTTTAGGTAAAACGGAGCGAATGGGTGTCAGCGGCAACTTTTAGGTAAAACGGAGCGAATGGGTGTCAGCGGCAACTTTTAGGTAAAACGGAGCGAATGGGTGTCAGCGGCAACTTTTAGGTAAAACGGAGCGAATGGGTGTCAGCGGCAACTCTTAGGCCGCTATCAGATATGTTGTAGCTGTGGCAGGCAAATAGTCAAATTCGGCATTCGTCAGTTTCTAAACGCTCGCTGTTTTGCAATTTACCTACAGCAAATTGTAAAATGCCCGCTGTTTGTAAAATTACTTCGTAATTTTCTAAAAAGCCGAAATCGAAAGTCTTTCACCAAAAAGTGAAAAATTGGTGCGACGACGAGCGGAGCGAGGTGGAGCGTGTTAGGTATACATACATGTAAGTACATACGACTCTCAATAACTCTAGCAGATTTACTATATGGCGAGGCAAATTAAAAAATGCCGACTTCTACTATATGATGAAGATTCGTCAAATAGGAAAATAGCGAGCGTTTACAAACTGATGACGCCGTTTTTAAAATGCCGAATTTTACTATTTTCATAGCTACAAGAAAACCACTTTAGATGACTTACAATGACTTATTGGAGGATTGAAGCGTTTTAATTCAGCATTCACATTTTGGAAAAAATGTATAGTCATTGAGAAACTGATAAGGAACAAAGTCTCTATGGGGTCAACTGAGGTCAAGTATAAGAATTTATGATTGGTATTGAAGGTATAATTTCCATACATTTAGTATGAAATAAAGTTGAGAATTTTAAATTGCGTTTTCTGGGAGTTCTAATACCTTGAATTCAGTTGACCCCATAGAGACTTAAGTTCCACAAACGTAAGCGGACCGAATAAAAAAAAATGAAAGATTTTATTTTACCACTTTGTCGGCGTGATTAATATGTATACCCATGCTAAATTACAGCTTTCTAGTACTAAGAGTCTCTGAGCTAAACCGCCGTAGCTATAACGTTTCTGGTAGCTATAACGTATCTGATAGCCATTTTATCTTTCCAATCTGTATATTTTCAGGAGCTATATACGAAATTCTTCGTATCTCAAGCCTTTCTTGTCATTGTTTTGAAAATAGTGGGGTCCCTTTGAAGAAAGATTTATACTACAAAAGAAATGTATTCTAACTTAGAAAGTTGTAGGCCATATTTTAAACAATATAATATATTAACTTTGACTTCCATTTATATTTTAGAGATTTGTAAATTCGTAAGAAAATACAAAGACTTTTACACAAGATTAGGAGATATATCAAATCGCTCAATAAGACATAAACATAAATTAATACTGCCACAATCAAAATTAAAATTACACAGCTCAGGTCCCTATGCAACGTCTATAAAAATCTATAACCACCTACCCGACACGATAAAAAATGAAGACAAAGACAAAACGTTTTTAAAAAACCTTAAGCACATGCTATTAGATAAAACCTACTACACATTAGACGAATTTTTCAAAGATTTTAAATAACTTCGGTCTGCCACAGCTGCCCTTCCTTGTATATTGTTATGCCCCAGCGGGGTCATATGTGAACTGTACATTAATATTTAAGATCCAACACTGTACATATGAAAGCAATAAACGATTGAATATGAATATGAATATGAATATGAAAGACATTTATCGCGTAGAAAAAAAGTAATCCAAATAAAGGGAAGCGGTGGAGAGTCAACTCTATCATTGGTTCGATGAACTAATGACGTAGTTAATGGCATACATTATAATGACGTAGATTGGAGATACTTGTTATCTTTTTACCATGTACCTCAGCGTTTATATATTTACCTATTCTCCTTGTTCTAAACTTTTCAATTCGTCCATAGTTTGCAAGTCCTTGTCAGTTCTTTGTGCCCAAGAGAAGCAGAAGCTCGTGGTGACTGACTGCCAAGAAATGCGATATTGACTATAATTGTACGTGCGTTGTGGTCAACTCAGTGGTTGGTCGGCCTCAACTAATTTGGAAGTTTCAATGAATCATGCGCATTAATTATAGTTTAAGAAAGACTAAATTTTTGAGCAAGTCCTTTGTTTCTTACAGCTATAATTCTTGTTACTTGTATCATGTTATGTTAATTATATACGTGTACCAAAGACTGAAGTAGCAATTATTTTGGCTACAAGAGATTAGGAAACTTGAGAGAGATGAGATTTAGAACACAAACTTAGAACACAAACCAACGATGTTATAAATAGTACTTAAATAACTCGAGGCCATACTACATACTATATGTAACATATAATTGAAGACGTATAGTACATGATAATTATAACCGTCACCGTGTGTGGCGATATTATAGCATTCTGTATGAAGGTATCGCTTATTGTTTCCTCTTCAATACAAGGTGACTAATTTTTACAAGCTATGGGACTCGTCATGGCCATAGGGGATATAAGGGGGGGGGGGGTCAAACTCCCCCCTCCTCCTCCCGAAAAGTTTAAAATATTACAGCCCTTCCCCTGCTTTGACAAGCATTTTCCGGGTCAAGTGCCACTACTGCCAGCAGATGCTAGAAGCATTTTCCGGGTCAAGTGCCACTACTGCCAGCAGATGCTAGAAGCATTTTCCGGGTCAAGTGCCACTACTGCCAGCAGATGCTAGAAACATTTTCCGGGTCAAGTGCCACTACTGCCAGCAGATGCTAGAAACATTTTCCGGGTCAAGTGCCACTACTGCCAGCAGATGCTAGAAGCATTTTCCGGGTCAAGTGCCACTACTGCCAGCAGATGCTACAAGCATTTTCCGGGTCAAGTGCCACTACTGCCAGCAGATGCTAGAAACATTTTCCGGGTCAAGTGCCACTACTGCCAGCAGATGCTAGAAACATTTTCCGGGTCAAGTGCCACTACTGCCAGCAGATGCTAGAAACATTTTCCGGGTCAAGTGCCACTACTGCCAGCAGATGCTAGAAGCATTTTTCGCAAACATAATGAATATTGGGTATTACGTCTGAATGGGTCAGATTGAATGGTGCGCGGCACATTCGGACGTAAACATAATGAATATTGGGTATTACGTCTGAATGGGTCAGATTGAATGGTGCGCGGCACATTCGGACGTAAACATAATGAATATTGGGTATTACGTCTGAATGGGTCAGATTGAATGGTGCGCGGCACATTCGGACGTAAACATAATGAATATTGGGTATTACGTCTGAATGGGTCAGATTGAATGGTGCGCGGCACATTCGGACGTAAACTGAAATCGACTACGTTCGAATGGGGCGGTAAAATTTTAATAATATCAATAATTAAGTACAGTCACCTACAAAAGTGGAGTCACACCGCAAGGGAATTATAGTTTGATATAACTATTTATAAGTACTTACCGCTAAGTGTTTTATCCCATTAATTAAACAGTTACCGTTTCATGGAAAACAGTTTTTACCTGAAACCATATCACAAATTCGGCGCTTTTTGAATATCTCGCCATCTTGCACCTCTTGATGAGAGATGGGTCGGAGTGCGGTGTGGGGGGGAAGGGAAACCATACACACACAAAGATGAGATAAGGACATCACAAACACATAAAGCATTTATATGGCAGCTGATCGGGTTGGCCCACCTTAAGACCCTCATATATTATATAAAATAAGTAGCTTGACATGGAGGCGACAGTATATTTCTTAGACTAACTCGCCCTCTGTAATGTAACACTGCTATTGCTATTTAATTTGGTCAGGCGCTTACTTACTTACTTACTTCTTATTTACCTAACCGTAAGATATTGTGACCATCCGGCTGTTTTGTTAATTATTTATATTAATTAAAATGAAACTTAGGGTTCCGTTCCTCAAAATAAAAAACGGAACCCTTATTTTTGTGATCACTTTGTTGTCCGTCCGTCTCTCTGTCTGTCTGTCTGTCAAGACCCTTTTGCTCGTGCCTCGTATCAAGTTGAAACTGATACCTTCTACAGAAGTCTAACAGCTCCATGGTGCTGTAATAAAAGTCAGGTTTCTAACTCGACATGATTATTACACTTTACATAATCAATTTCATACAAATTTGCTAACCAGTTGATTTAGAAACTTGAATTTTCGTTAACAGGTAGGTCTCATGGGAAATATATGAACATTACCAAAGTTTAATTGTATAGGAAGTAATTAATCGACATCTTAATTAGACCCTTTAGATACATATAGTTTAATAGATCATAAGTGTCATGTTAAGGTGGTCGTTATAAATGCCAGTGGAATTATTTACCACAATGTTTTTAGTGTTCCGTACCCGTATTGTGTGTTGGTACGGAACCCTTTGTGCGCGAGTCCGACTCATACTTGGCTGGTTTTGTTTTCCCTTTCATTTTGCAAACATAGGTATATTCGGTCCCAGGACCATAACGCAATGAGGCTTTCTTTAAAAAAAACGGTCAAGTGCGAGTCATACTCGCGTACCTGGGGTTCCGTATCGTGGAAAAATTTAATTTTGTCATTTATTTTTTATGAATTTCTCAATCGTTATATTTTTCCTGCAATATTTACGTAAACACAGATACTAGCATGATTTTTTTTCATGTTTTTCAGTTCACCAGTTTTTTAGATAGGAGGGGGGACATACATTTTTTGTTGTTTTTCGAGGATTTCTCGAAATAGATGCAAGTAAATAGATGCAAGTAAATAGATGCAAGTAAATAGATGCAAGTAAATAGATGCAAGTAAATAGATGCAAGTAAATAGATGCAAGTAAATAGATGCCAGTAAATAGATGCAAGTAAATATAGCTTTACGACCAGCTCTATAATAACTATAATTTAATATCCAATGGACATATTTGTAAAAATAAAATATTAAATTCACTATTCCGTACCAAAAGGGCAAAACGGAGCCCAATTAATGTCACTCCGCTGTCCGTCTGTCTGTCCGTATGTCACGAGTCTCTAGCTCTTAGATGGAATGAGATAGAGACCTGAAATTTTTATATGTTGTATAAAATTTTGACCAAAAACCGAATATTAAATTAAAAATAAATTAAATAATTTTTCAGTCGGGGGGACACGAAAAGGCAGCCGAAAAAAAAATGTCTTTCCCCAGAACGCCGGGTGTCATTGTGTAGACCTCATGAAGTAGAGTGTCGTTATTTATTTTTATATTTTTTATCTAAAAAAATAAAGAAATGGGAGGATATTAAAGTTGTCATTTTTAGACCATTTTTGTGACGGGTTCTATCTCAAAGACCAAAGTAGTTAGGAAATTGAAATTTCTGTATATACCATATGTTGTATTTAAATAACAAATACTGAAAACGCCGATTTATGATGAAGTTTTAGGGTTACGTTCCCGAATATGAGTATTGCTTGAGAGCAACTTAATTTTGCAGTTTTGTTTCATACAATTTATATATCATTGGCACAGAACCCTCAGGGCGCGAGTCCTACTCGCACCTGACCGTTTCTTTTTTCATTTGCGTTAAACTTTTTTTTTAAATCGCTATAGGGATCCATTTATGATCTTTAAATCGACATTTTTTTCATATTTTTCGGGTCACCAGTTTCGGAGATGAGGGGGATGGGACATGATTTTTTTGTGGTTTTTCAAAGATTTCTCGAAACCAGTGCCAGTAAATATAGTAAAAGTACTCTACTCTTTAATATCTACAATTTGATACCCATATTGTATTTTTAGGATAATAATTTTTTATTTTTCTCTCTTTTGTTTTGGAAATATATTGAACATTTCAATTTTTGAAAAAAAAATTACTCCTTATTATGTGGGCAAATTAATGCTATTTTTGTGCTAAATTTCATGTATTTATTTTTAACGGTGCTAAAATTATGAGGCTGTGACATACGGACGGACGGACGGACGGACGGACTACGGAGTCTCACCTAAAAGATTCCTTTTGTACCTTTTAGGTAAGAGAAATATAAAATATTTTATTAAAATACAATATGGGTTGTTGTTGTAGTTGATTGTAAAAATATATAGTTTGGCTATATTTAATTGCATCTATTTCGAGAAATCCTTGAGAAAACATAAAAAATGTATGCCCCCCCTTATCTCCAAAACTGGTGGACCGAAAAATATGAAAAAATCATAGTAATATGTGTTCACATAAAGATTACAGGAAAAATAAAGCGGTTGAGAAATTCACGAAAAAAAATGACAAAATTTAATTTATCATCCACAATACGGAACCCTATTTAAATATATAATTTAAATATATAACAAATTAATGGTTATTAGGCAAACTATGACAAAATTATATTTTCCTGGATGATTATTCCTATAGGTTATGTTACATATTTTTCTGGTCTTATTTGTCTGGTCGGTTTGGCATCCAACTTTTAGCAGCCAAGTTCACACCGGTGTATAATGTTGGTGTAGACTGTAGACTGCTGTAGCCAATAATATACATAACAGTAACGGTTCCCTCCCCAGATGAGCAATACCACCAGCTGCCCAGACTACTGTAGCCAATAATATACATAACAGTAACGGTTCCCTCCCCAGATGAGCAATACCGCCAGCTGCCCAGACTACTGTAGCCAATAATATACATAACAGTAACGGTTCCCTCCCCAGATGAGCAATACCACCAGCTGCCCAGACTACTGTAGCCAATAATATACATAACAGTAACGGTTCCCTCCCCAGATGAGCAATACCGCCAGCTGCCCAGACTACTGTAGCCAATAATATACATAACAGTAACGGTTCCCTCCCCAGATGAGCAATACCACCAGCTGCCCAGACTACTGTAGCCAATAATATACATAACAGTAACGGTTCCCTCCCCAGATGAGCAATACCACCAGCTGCCCAGACTACTGTAGCCAATAATATACATAACAGTAACGGTTCCCTCCCCAGATGAGCAATACCGCCAGCTGCCCAGACTACTGTAGCCAATAATATACATAACAGTAACGGTTCCCTCCCCAGATGAGCAATACCACCAGCTGCCCAGACTACTGTAGCCAATAATATACATAACAGTAACGGTTCCCTCCCCAGATGAGCAATACCGCCAGCTGCCCAGACTACTGTAGCCAATAATATACATAACAGTAACGGTTCCCTCCCCAGATGAGCAATACCACCAGCTGCCCAGACTACTGTAGCCAATAATATACATAACAGTAACGGTTCCCTCCCCAGATGAGCAATACCGCCAGCTGCCCAGACTACTGTAGCCAATAATATACATAACAGTAACGGTTCCCTCCCCAGATGAGCAATACCACCAGCTGCCCAGACTACTGTAGCCAATAATATACATAACAGTAACGGTTCCCTCCCCAGATGAGCAATACCACCAGCTGCCCAGACTACTGTAGCCAATAATATACATAACAGTAACGGTTCCCTCCCCAGATGAGCAATACCACCAGCTGCCCAGACTACTGTAGCCAATAATATACATAACAGTAACGGTTCCCTCCCCAGATGAGCAATACCGCCAGCTGCCCAGACTACTGTAGCCAATAATATACATAACAGTAACGGTTCCCTCCCCAGATGAGCAATACCACCAGCTGCCCAGACTACTGTAGCCAATAATATACATAACAGTAACGGTTCCCTCCCCAGATGAGCAATACCACCAGCTGCCCAGACTCTTCGATCTGGACGACTACGACTCTTGTCTCTCGAAGGCTGACGGAGCGTTTTGTCTCGGCACCTTCGATCTGTCCAGTAAGGATCAACACCACAAGCTTTACCATTTATTGAAGGTTAGTTCTTTGAATATTGGTGATATTGGGTCCTTTATTGATACGTTCCATTTGGTATTCACATTGTAGACTCGGTAAGGGATCACTAGAGATCGGATAATCGGATGCATCTTACCTAAATTTCAGGTGCTATATATTATGGAATACACTTTTGTATCGAAGAAATACCTCGATACCGGGTTCGACATATTCAGTAGATATTCTTTAGAATATAAATATTATATTTATCAATTTTATTTACCTATCTAAAGTTGAAAAGTACTACAAAATAATGTTCTGAAGCCGCTTTTATAGTTTCTTAGTGAAAAACTAACTTTAGGTCAATATGCATCCGATTATCTGATCTCTATGTAAATCAATCTCTGATCATGAAAAATATTTCACGAAAAACATTTTTCAACTACTCATCATCTTCAGGACTCTTCGGTAGTAAAGGTGCGCGCGGTGTTCAGTAGTGTACTGGATGGTACTGGCATCCCTCTCCTCCTCTATCTCCGCCGCTCGACTTTCCGCTCTTAAACTGCATTCAGAGATTACTGGTATCGGAACCGGAACCAGATCCAACCGGACGTTTGATGCAGTTATCGCTACTACTTCTGGGTCACGTGTATTACTAGACACAGTCATACAGACGTAACTGACAATGTCTTCCATCATTGTTGGCACTTTTTTGTTGTACGAAGCGTCAAGCACAGGTTGCCAGGTTGGCGCCAGATACCAACCGCGGTCTCTGCTTAAATTCGGATGCCTACTTATCTCGATTGCTTCCACCACCTTCCGGAGAACAAAGTATTTCTCCTTGGCCAGTACGGTGGCTTTGTCAAACCGACTATAGTGCCTAATGTGCCTATAGTAGCTGGAATTAAGGCGTGTTCAGTTACTGCAGAGACGTTTATGTCAAGCTATTTTTATGCTTCGTATAGAAGTCGTATAAAGAGTCGTTATCTCATCGAAAGCTCTACCTGTGCTTTTTTGCACAGATAATAAAAAAATAGTAAAATCCGTTTTATAAATATTTAATTCGGTAGATGGTCGCAGGACGTGGGACTTGTTCTGAACTTACAAAAAACTAAAATGATCCATATCCATTCGAGTCACAACCCTGAATTATGACCTAATTATGACCAAAGCCCAAATCTACCCTGATTGCTCATTTGCCTCCACAAAAACACGCATGTGTGTGACTGTACGGCAATAGATCAGGAGAAGAGTCAGACTTGATAATTGATTGGGAAGAGTTTGAGCTATTACAGGTTATTGATAGCAAAGTTGAGCGATTTAATTACCTACTCACTCAACTTTATGATAAACATCTGTGAGAATTAGGCAACTCATAGCTCTATGACTCATCAACAAAATTAAAGTTCTAATGGCAAAAAGAGATCATGCAAAATCTCGGTACAAGAAGGATCCAACGGACGGTAATCGTGACCAGCCCCCCTATTCTGTATCTTTAGTTGCCAACTGAACGAGGTGCCTATCATCAAAAACATAGAAAACTACTGAAATTTCAAAATTGTCTTTAGTGGGTATTGAACTATTAACAATCTGTGTCGTCACTTCAAGTGCGAACATATCCTTAGGACATCGAAATTCGATAGTATATCTATGTTTTTGATGATAGACACCCAGTCCAGAAGGCAACTAGAGATACATAATAGGCCCGCTGTATAAAGAACTACGAAATCGCTATAATAGACTGTGTAGAAACGCCAAACGCCGACATATTCACTATATCATTAAAAATTCAAGCGACAGCTCACAACTGTGTTATAAATCACAGAATAATGTTTCCGTGGACGTTGATCCAACTGTTTTTAACAACCATTTCTCATCTCCACCACTAAAAACAATACTATATATCACACTTTTTAACTCTACCTGCCCCTGATTTTTCTCCTTTTAATTTTAGGCAAGTCACTGATCGTGACGTAAATCGCTATATTCTATATATTATTATTACAAGTAAAGCTGTAGGATTTGACGATATTAGCTTAAAAATTATTACTACTTTGTTTGACATTGTCCTTACCAATTTCCTCAACTTCTCTTTCATATCCAGCGCCTTTCCCAGTTCTTGGAAAAGAGCTTTTATTGTTCTTCTCCCTAAGATAAACAATGCTACCATTTCATCGTGTGACTCCCCAAGTACTCTTAAACCTTTGAAACCCATCAAACCACCACTGCTTAAACTGAACTCCATCAAATCCTCCCAATAACAACTCATTTACTATTTACAAAACTTAATTACCATAGTGCTATATAGAAATGATTTCAACAGATTTATGGCCAAAGTGTGATCGTCAAACTCCCACGTTACGTCGAAATTCTTTAAAAGTGATTCAGAGATGAGGATAGCTAAACAAACCCTTATTAAAAGTCCTATTCTGTTATATTGTTACCTATCTATTACTAAATGTAAACAAACATTATTTCACTGAGAGATTAATTTAAGAGTTCAACTTCAAACCTTATGAGTACGTATTAAAGTAAAAGAGTGTTTATCCGTCAGTTTTTATGTAAAATATATGTAAAATTACATAACAAATTTTAGCGCTTAGAATAAGATAATCTTGGCATCTTGAGAAAATAAGGAAACTATTAAAGATAGCTGAGAATTAAAGTTAAAAGAACTTTGAGGCGACATAACAGCTGTAATTCGTGAAAAATCTTGTGTTGAATAAATTTTAGGATGACTGATGATTTATTTAATCTTCTGGCACAGTAATTAACATTGGCTTTTTAAGACATGTATATCTCATAATCTTGTAGTATGAACAAAACATAGTATCAAAGTTAGATTGTTATATATTTTAAATGAAACTTAGTTCTTTGAACTGAGGTACGTGTTTTAAGAAATATTATAAAATAATTTAGATAATTTACTAAAAATAAATTAGAAAAGATGTTGAATCCATCAGCACGTGTCTTAATCATACCAAAGACACAATTCATCATTTGGACATCTTTTTATACCATTACCAGACTCTATACCAGTTACCTAATTACCGTACCTCCATCCATGTGTACATAGGTTTCATTTAATGAAACCCTTACAGAAAAATTAGCCACTATAAATTACCTTTATATAAATGAATTTAATAGGCAACTAGCTAATTTATACTAGTAATTTAATCTTTAAATATTTGAAAATAATGGGTAAGAATTCCTTTCAATCCTTCATAAATCACAACCATTTATGTAGTCAATTTTATAACTATTCCCAATAGAATAGAAACCTGCTCTAGGTAAAGTAGTAATAATAATACTAATAGAGCTTGGTTTTGTTCCAAAAATGTATTTATTTAATTCCAATGACGAAGATACAACATTTACTACCCCATATTTGGTGTATAGTAACAATTAAGGCCTTTATTTGCCAGACAAAGGAAAGCATTTGTGCAAACAAATACATCATTATGTATTTTAAGCTTATTGAATGTTAATAAAGATTTAAATTATTCTAATTTCTTGAATAAAATCTCCTAAAACTATTTTCACATTAAGTAAATAATTTAACAGTGAAATGTGTAATAAAAATCTGAACCATTTTATATTTCATCTAAATTCTACTCTGAGTCATTTAATATCAAGGTAACTGCTAGAGGCTCACTTTCTTCGAGATAGTATGTACTATCAATACTAGTATGTACTATCAATACTAACAAAACAATGCCGTCTTCTTCTTGTTGTCCTGGTGTCATGCATTTAACCATAAATGCTATAGGAATCCATTGCAGTAGGTGGCCAGGTCGACTGCATTTGCCGTAGCCTTCCAAAGATCGTCCCACGTGCAGGAGTTTGGACAAGCAGCGCATGAGAGCAGGTGGAACATAGTCTGAGCGACAACTCCACAATAAATTGCACTGTGTGTGGTAAATGCCATAATTTCACTGCACACAATTTTTATTATTATATATATTCGTTGAAGCCGACAATAACAACGTTTAATTTGGCGTTCCAGGAGTTCTCATCAGACCTTCGAAACTTCAACCACACACGTCTCCATCGCGGCTATTGTGTGTCCACGCGCTGCCAACACATCAATGAAGGCTCCTTAGAGAACCGCTTCACCAAGTGCGTGGACCACTGGACGACTGCTACCTACGGCCTGACAGCCAAGTTAGCTAAGCTGGACTACTGCAAGACTGGTGACAAACCCAGGAGTAGACCCATAGACAAGCTAGATCTCGCATTCGCCGGTGTTTTTGCAGTCATCGTGGTGCTCAACCTAATGGGAACGCTCTACGATGTATACAGGAACCCGGGGATCAAACGTAAGTAGGCCTTTTTGGATATTTAGGTTCAAAGGTCTGGACCAGAAGTTATAGATAAAAATGCATTGACAGAAGTGAAAACTTTACTGTCAAATTATTATTATTCATTGCTTTGACATAAGTATCCAAAACGTTTACGCTAGATGTCGCTGCACAAATACACATTGCGATATAATGTGACCTCAGTTTGACTTTCTAAAGAAACCTTAGTCGCCATACTGACTAAAGTTTCTTTAGGAAGTCAAATTGACTCACTTCGCTCACTCAGCGCCAGACGTTGGACTACCTATGCGTGGCCATAACCCCCTCGATACAATGATAGCCATGATTTTTATTTCCGGCAGGCTGTAGCACAGCACGGGCTGAGGCTGAGATATTGAATTTTTATAATTTTTTATACATTTTATACATATTTTCGCTGGTTATTTTACCTATAAATATTTTAGTACTAAGGTAAAGAATCTTGGCATTTTCATCGTTAATCGTTTATCCTGGGGTCGGATGCTGTTTGCTAATGCAGGTTCGATGAAAAGGCTCCGTAACCTTTTTCCAATTGCTACGAAGACTGCTTTTGCCCAATCTCTTCTGCCCAAGTCAAAATGTTTGTGTTCGATATCTGTTAGATTCATATTTGGACTCCGTAAATATGATCACACGGAATTTCACGCCCAACTTGGCTGGCTCATATTTGCTCACGTCTGAATGTCCATTCTGTTCTTTTCAATTCGTCTTCTTCTTGAACCAATCTCATGAACGAATGTTGCGGTCATCTGAAAACCTTCAGTTAAACACACAATCACACTCCTCGACTTTTTACGGTAAATCATTAAGGCGATACCTAAAAAAAGGGTTTTTGTTAAAAAAAAAACGACTTTTTGCTACTTTTCCACGAATCCGTCCCACTCGCACTGAGGGTTTTTTCGCATATGGAGTAACAGGGACGCAAAAACTTTTACATATCACCTTAAGCTCAACATTAATATTTGGTGTCGATTCGGTGTAGCACATCTTAACTTATTTGACACGACTAAACTTAATTTAAGCGTTCTGTCTTTGTCTTTAATATAAAGAAAGAAAAAGACAGGACGCTTAAAATAAGATCAGTACTGTCAAATAAGTTAAGTCGTGTTATATCGAATCGACACATGAACCTTAATTTTATTCTTTTACATTTTATTAATTTGCATACTAATAGTTTCGTAAATATTAGGGTACGACAATATACCCCTTTTCGTTTCGGTCCTCTTTATGTGGTACCCACATGTTTCGGTCCACATTGTCTGGTACCCGCATGTTTCGGTCCACTTTGTCTGGTATCAGCATGTTTTGGTCCACTTTGTCTGGTACCCGCATGTTTCGGTCCACGTTGTCTGGTATCAGCATGTTTTGGTCCACTTTGTCTGGTATCAGCATGTTTTGGTCCACATTGTCTGGTACCCGCATGTTTCGGTCCACTTTGTCTGGTATCAGCATGTTTTGGTCCACTTTGTCTGGTACCCGCATGTTTCGGTCTACTTTGTCTGATACCCGCATGTTTCGATGTGATTTTAAAGACGTTTCACGTCAAAGTATAAAGAATCGTCACCCACTTATTCTTATAGATATAAAATGCAACATTTGTCTGTCCTATCCGTCCGTCCATCCGTCTTTTCGAGTTAGAGCTTATTGTAAAACAATGATCAGGGTCTAATGATAGAACTGGAAGGTGGATACGGGATCTCCTCAACGGAAAACAGCAGACCTTTCGAGTTTGGGCTAATTTGGTCGGTCTTGATGTGTTTGTTTGTAAAACATGGTGACCAGGGTCTGATGATAGGACTGGATGGTTAATGCGCGATCTACTCAATGGACAACAGCAGACCCTTCGAGTTTGGGGTTATTTGATTGGTCTTGATTAGTACTTTTTGAACGAGCGAGCGAAGTTCTCCGAGTCTACTGAACAATCCGGCGGCGTTTGTATGGATGTTTGGATGGATGTATGTAGTAGTTTGACCGACAATACTCTAGGTGCCCATCACGGAGATGAACTCAACAGACAACACTGACTTACAGACAACGGCGGATCCAGGGGGGGGGTCATGGGGGTCATGACCTCCCCCTGGGCCTAGGTCAACCTTTTTTTAAACTTAAAATTACACTTAACCATACACATAATAATATAGTTACTAAAAGAACTGACTTTTATCTGCACCCTTCGCTCGATGCACCCACACGCAGTATGTTAGATCTTTGTGAAAGTGATTGGCGAAGTTAATAACGTGTAAAAACTGAATTTGATGCGGATCGGACGAATTTTCGCTAGTATCTAACTTTGACAGCCGTCAAATACCAAAAAAAAATATTCAGAATGTATCCACAATTAATACCGTTCATTACATGAGTGGTCTAGCATCAGCCGTACCAAAGTTTGCCAAAGAACTGTCAAAAAACTTGTAAATGTCAAAAATTGTCAAATCTGAAAACGGGACCGTAATCGGTGACCACAAACAGCCTCCGATACCGACTTTCGTGCAAATTGGCCCACTTTTCATAACTTTTCAAAACCTGCGAAATGTCCATTTTTTTTTCGTCATGTAGCCCCTGTCAAACCATTCATTATAGTCTAAGCCCGGAGTCTGTGGGTAGCATTAGCCATTCTGGAAATATGGTCAATCAAAATTTCCCCAAAAAGATATTATTATTATTATTAAAGCTTTGACAGATAAAAAAAATACTTTTTTTTACACCTCAGTCAGGACGCGGGAGTGCAGGCTAGACCAGCCGTTCCGGACATATGAACCGTTAAAGTTTTGAAAACATGAAAAAAGTCGAGAAGTGTGTCATGGGAACGAAGATTTTTTATTGTAATTATGGAGCCTGTGACCCCCCCTGGCTCGCAGGCTGGATCCGCCCTTGCTTACAGACATACCAAACTTAATCAAACTTATATATTATTTAAATAAACGCCCCGAATCACACCTTTCTACACTCACATTTACACTAATTCACACCTTACGTCCTTTCTCGATCACATACACCCTCACGCCATCTCTCTCACACATACACACAAACACCCTCTCTGCCTGCCACACCCGCATACACATCTTTTCCCATATCCTCCAAGAAGTTTAGATTTTTAGAAAATATATAGTTTTCTTTTCCTGTACTTTCTTTTCATTGTCATTATCATCAGCGGTGGATCCAACGGAGGGGCACACTCACTCTCACAGGGACATTTTTCTCGTTTTTTTTTTCATACATAAAGTACATACATTAGTGTACTTTAATTTGTATTTTACGTAATATCCGGCTCATTTACGTCTTATTGACATTACATTGAAGAAAAGGTATCTTATTTAGCAATTACATTGTTTTGAACATTTCACTGTAAAACACAAACTATTTTTCAGCCAATAAGTTCCTGACAGCTTGGTCTTTCTTCGCCAATTGGAAACGTCTGACAGCCACTCATGATGATGGTGACCCTCGTCTATCTGCACTCAATCCTGTGCAGGGCATGAAGTAAGTATCAATATAAACGTGTGACAGCCACTCATGATGATGGTGACCCTCGTCTATCTGCACTCAATCCTGTGCAGGGCATGAAGTAAGTATCAATATAAACGTGGGACAGCCACTCATGATGATGGTGACCCTCGTCTATCTGCACTCAATCCTGTGCAGGGCATGAAGTAAGTATCAATATCAGATATGGTACTAAGAACAAAATATACTCGACAGCGATACTATTTTTATAAGTAGAGCCCGCAATTTTATAGCACTGACGATGATGTCACAATAAGGTAGTTGGGGGAGTAAATACTATGGTTTTATAGCACTGACGATGATGTCACAATAAGGTAGTTGGGGGAGTAAATACTATGGTTTTATAGCACTGACGATGATGTCACAATAAGGTAGTTGGGGGAGTAAATACTATGGTTTTATAGCACTGACGATGATGTCACAATAAGGTAGTTGGGGGAGTAAATACTATGGTTTTATAGCACTGACGATGATGTCACAATAAGGTAGTTGGGGGAGTAAATACTATGGTTTTATAGCACTGACGATGATGTCACAATAAGGTAGTTGGGGGAGTAAATACTATGGTTTTATAGCACTGACGATGATGTCACAATAAGGTGGTTGGGGGAGTAAATACTATGGTTTTACATAGTAGTTAACTACTATACGTAGTAGTTAAATTTCACTATTAACCTGATAATTTAATTAAAAATCATATTTTTCGTCAGATTTAAGTTAAACTCACTTTACTTATTTTGGCCGGTTTTTATTTAACGTGATGTTTCCGAATATATTGTCCTTTTTATGACAATTGACTAAAATAATTATTTATTAGGGGATTTGATACCTACCATTTTAACAACTTTAAACGGAACCGAACAAATTTTTAACATAAAACCTTAATGAGAACAAGAGACACTGACACTAGGCACTATATGAGAACAAGAGACACTGACACTAGGCACTAATCATAAATGTGATTTTAAATTAATGTGAAATGAAGTTCCATAAAAAAAACATAAGTTTATTTCAGGTCAAAGCCTAATGAGGTTATATAGTTCAATTCAGGTAATTCTAACATGTTAAAACATAACAAGAGGTGAAGAAAGTGAAGTTTGATACGATCCAAAAGTTCTAAGCCCGACCTACAAAGAGGTATCAAATCTTTGTAAATCTACCGTCATTTGTTAGTATTTTTTTTCGTGATTGATTGTGTGAAGTTGAAGTTCGATACTGCAAGCTATTATTTTTTTGTGATATTTTGTATAACGCAGTCTGACGGGATTTTTCACAATGGAGAAAATTGAACACCGTGCTGTGATTAAGTACCTCAATAAAAAAGGTCTTTCACCTAAAGAGATTCATGAAGATATGGAAACAACATTAGGGGAATCTGCTCCATCGTATTCCACTGTCAAAAAGTGGGTAGCTGAATTTAAACGCGGTCGGGAGACCATTGAAGATGACCCAAGGAGCGGAAGGCCTTCAACGTCTACCACTAAAGAAAACACTGACAAAATTTGTGATCTCATCCTAGGTGACCGACGATTGACCATTAGTAGGATAGCTGAGATCACAGGCATCAGTTATGGCCGAGTGCAAAACATTATAACTGTAGAATTGGGGTTCCGTAAGGTTTCTGCTCGCTGGGTCCCAAGATTGCTTTCAGCTGACCAAAAACGAGTCCGATTCACAATTTCGCGTGACTGTTTGGAACTTTTTGAGGCAGATGCTGAGGATTTTATGTCTCGTTTTGTTACCATGGATGAAAGCTGGGTTCATCACCATACTCCTGAAACAAAACAGCAATCCAAACAGTGGAAAATATCTGGCTCACCCACGCCGAAAAAGGCAAAGTGCGTTTTGTCAGCCAACAAAGTCATGGCATCTGTTTTTTGGGATTCGAAGGGAGTTATTTTATTGGATTATTTACCTAAAGGTGAAACTATAAATTCACGCTATTATTGTAACCTATTACGAAAACTCCGCGAAGAAATAAAAGAAAAACGGCCGGGGATGTTGCGTAAGAGAGTTTTGTTTCATCAAGACAATGCACGAGTTCACACTTCGGTTGAAACGATGGCTGTGATCCATGAATGTGGTTACGAGTTGCTGCCCCACCCACCCTATTCGCCGGATTTAGCCCCCTCTGACTATCATCTCTTTCCAAATTTAAAAAAACACTTGGGGGATCTAAATATTCGACTAGAGAAGAAGTGATAGTCGCAGTTAATGACTATTTTGACGACCTTCCGGAATCATTTTTTTTCGAGGGTATAAACAAGTTGCAGGTCAGGTGGAAGAAGTGTGTTGATCTAGATGGAGACTATGTCGAAGAATAAAAATAATTTTGAACCCACTTTTCTTTCATTTTCACGGTCGGGCTTAGAACTTTTGGATTCACCCTCGTATCTAGCAGTACATATATCGCAACTATTTTGAGTGGATGGACAGTTTTGTATACAATTTGTATGAAATGTAAAAGTATGTTCGTAACACGTTAGGTACCGAGAATACAAGTAGTATTTTAATTTCATAGTAGTTTCAACTATATAAGCACAGTTTTTGTTATTTAAGAATATAAAGAAGAATTAGACTGTTCCATTTATTATGTAAGTGCTACCAAATTGTGGACTCTATTTATTATATAGTGCTACCAAATTACGGACTCTATTTATAAGCGCCCGAAAACAAATGACGTCCAAGCGCATAGTACGTATCTCTGACAAAATAATTGACGTCCGAGCGCATAGTACGTATCTCTGACAAAGCAAATGACGTCCGAGCGCATAGTACGTATCTCTGACAAAACAAATGACGTCCGAGCGCATAGTACGTATCTCTGACAAAATAATTGACGTCCGAGCGCATAGTACGTATCTCTGACAGAATAATTGACGTCCGAGCGCATAGTACGTATCTCTGACAAAGCAAATGACGTCCGAGCGCATAGTACGTATCTCTGACAAAACAAATGACGTCCGAGCGCATAGTACGTATCTCTGACAAAATAATTGACGTCCGAGTGCATAGTACGTATCTCTGACAAAATAATTGACGTCCGAGCGCATAGTACGTATCTCTGACAAAATAATTGACGTCCGAGCGCATAGTACGTATCTCTGACAAAATAATTGACGTCCGAGCGCATAGTACGTATCTCTGACAAAATAATTGACGTCCGAGCGCATAGTACGTATCTCTGACAAAGCAAATGACGTCCGAGCGCATAGTACGTATCTCTGACAAAATAATTGACGTCCGAGCGCATAGTACGTATCTCTGACAAAGCAAATGACGTCCGAGCGCATAGTACGTATCTCTGACAAAATAATTGACGTCCGAGCGCATAGTACGTATCTCTGACAAAATAATTGACATCCGAGCGCATAGTACGTATCTCTGACAAAGCAAATGACGTCCGAGCGCATAGTACGAATCTCTGACAAAATAATTGACGTCCGAGCGCATAGTACGTATCTCTGACAAAATAATTGACGTCCGAGCGCATAGTACGTATCTCTGACAAAGCAAATGACGTCCGAGCGCATAGTACGTATCTCTGACAAAACAAATGACGTCCGAGCGCATAGTACGTATCTCTGACAAAACAAATGAAGTCCGAGCGCATAGTACGTATCTCTGACAAAATAATTGACGTCCGAGCGCATAGTACGTATCTCTGACAAAGCAAATGACGTCCGAGCGCATAGTACGTATCTCTGACAAAACAAATGATGTCCGAGCGCATAGTACGTATCTGTGACAAAACAAATGACGTCCGAGCGCAAAGTACGTATCTCTGACAAAACAAAATGACGTCCGAGCGCATAGTACGTATCTCTGACAAAACAAATGACGTCCGAGCGCATAGTACGTATCTCTGACAAAACAAATGATGTCCGAGCGCATAGTACGTATCTCTGACAAAACAAATGATGTCCGAGCGCATAGTACGTATCTCTGACAAAACAAATGACGTCCGAGTGCATAGTACGTATCTCTGACAAAACAAATGATGTCCGAGCGCATAGTACGTATCTCTGACAAAACAAATGACGTCCGAGCGCATAGTACGTATCTCTGACAAAACAAATGATGTCCGAGCGCATAGTACGTATCTCTGACAAAACAAATGACGTCCGAGCGCATAGTACGTATCTCTGACAAAACAAATGATGTCCGAGCGCATAGTACGTATCTCTGACAAAACAAATGACGTCCGAGCGCATAGTACGTATCTCTGACAAAACAAATGACGTCCGAGCGCATAGTACGTATCTCTGACAAAATAATTGACCTCCGAGCGCATAATAGGTATCTCTGACAAAACAAATGACGTCCAAGCGCATAGTACGTATCTCTGACAAAACAAATGACGTCCGAGTGCATAGTACGTATCTCTGACAAAATAATTGACGTCCAAGCGCATAGTACGTATCTCTGACAAAACAAATGACGTCCGAGCGCATAGTACGTATCTCTGACAAAACAAATGATGTTCGAGCGCATAGTACGTAACTCTGACAAAACAAATGACGTCCGAGCGCATAGTACGTATCTCTGACAAAACAAATGACGTTCGAGCGCATAGTACGTATCTCTGGCAAAACAAATGACGTCCGAGCGCATAGTACGTATCTCTGACAAAACAAATGTTCTCCGAGCGCATAGTACGTATCTCTGACAAAACAAATGACGTCCGAGTGCATAGTACGTATCTCTGACAAAACAAATGATGTCCGAGCGCATAGTACGTATATCTGACAAAACAAATGACGTCCGAGCGCATAGTACGTATCTCTGACAAAACAAATGACGTCCGAGCGCATAGTACGTATCTCTGACAAAACAAATGACGTCCGAGCGCATAGTACGTATCTCTGACAAAACAAATGATGTCCGAGCGCATAGTACGTATCTCTGACAAAACAAATGACGTCCGAGCGCATAGTACGTATCTCTGACAAAACAAATGACGTCCGAGCGCATAGTAAGTATCTCTGACAAAACAAATGATGTCCGAGCGCATAGTACGTATCTCTGACAAAACAAATGACGTCCGAGTGCATAGTACGTATCTCTGACAAAACAAATGATGTCCGAGCGCATAGTACGTATCTCTGACAAAACAAATGACGTCCGAGCGCATAGTACGTATCTCTGACAAAACAAATGACGTCCGAGCGCATAGTACGTATCTCTGACAAAACAAATGACGTCCGAGCGCATAGTAAGTATCTCTGACAAAACAAATGATGTCCGAGCGCATAGTACGTATCTCTGACAAAACAAATGATGTTCGAGCGCATAGTACGTATCTCTGACAAAACAAATGACGTCCGAGCGCATAGTACGTATCTCTGACAAAACAAATGTTGTCCGAGCGCATAGTACGTATCTCTGACAAAACAAATGATGTCCGAGCGCATAGTACGTATCTCTGACAAAACAAATGACGTCCGAGCGCATAGTACGTATCTCTGACAAAACAAATGACGTCCGAGCGCATAGTACGTATCTCTGACAAAATAATTGACCTCCGAGCGCATAATAGGTATCTCTGACAAAACAAATGACGTCCAACCGCATAGTACGTATCTCTGACAAAACAAATGACGTCCGAGTGCATAGTACGTATCTCTGACAAAATAATTGACGTCCAAGCGCATAGTACGTATCTCTGACAAAACAAATGACGTCCGAGCGCATAGTACGTATCTCTGACAAAACAAATGATGTTCGAGCGCATAGTACGTATCTCTGACAAAACAAATGACGTCCGAGCGCATAGTACGTATCTCTGACAAAACAAATGACGTTCGAGCGCATAGTACGTATCTCTGACAAAACAAATGACGTCCGAGCGCATAGTACGTATCTCTGACAAAACAAATGTTCTCCGAGCGCATAGTACGTATCTCTGACAAAACAAATGACGTCCGAGTGCATAGTACGTATCTCTGACAAAACAAATGATGTCCGAGCGCATAGTACGTATCTCTGACAAAACAAATGACGTCCGAGCGCATAGTACGTATCTCTGACAAAACAAATGACGTCCGAGCGCATAGTACGTATCTCTGACAAAACAAATGACGTCCGAGCGCATAGTACGTATCTCTGACAAAACAAATGATGTCCGAGCGCATAGTACGTATCTCTGACAAAACAAATGACGTCCGAGCGCATAGTACGTATCTCTGACAAAACAAATGACGTCCGAGCGCATAGTAAGTATCTCTGACAAAACAAATGATGTCCGAGCGCATAGTACGTATCTCTGACAAAACAAATGACGTCCCAGTGCATAGTACGTATCTCTGACAAAACAAATGATGTCCGAGCGCATAGTACGTATCTCTGACAAAACAAATGACGTCCGAGCGCATAGTACGTATCTCTGACAAAACAAATGACGTCCGAGCGCATAGTACGTATCTCTGACAAAACAAATGACGTCCGAGCGCATAGTAAGTATCTCTGACAAAACAAATGATGTCCGAGCGCATAGTACGTATCTCTGACAAAACAAATGATGTTCGAGCGCATAGTACGTATCTCTGACAAAACAAATGACGTCCGAGCGCATAGTACGTATCTCTGACAAAACAAATGTTGTCCGAGCGCATAGTACGTATCTCTGACAAAACAAATGACGTCCGAGCGCATAGTACGTATCTCTGACAAAACAAATGTTGTCCGAGCGCATAGTACGTATCTCTGACAAAACAAATGACGTCCGAGCGCATAGTACGTATCTCTGACAAAACAAATGACGTCCGAGCGCATAATAGGTATCTCTGACAAAACCTGCTGCTTGTTTTTGTCCGTATTAATAACAATAAATAACTTTTTTGTTATGTTTGTTTCAGGACAATAACATTGATTTTAATTATGCTGGCTCACGCCAGTTTTTCGCACTACACTGGTTATATTTACAACCCCATATTTTTTGAAAAGGTAAAGTTAAAAAGTTAAAAAAACGGCCAAGTTCCAATAAAAATTTGTAAGGATATTTTATCAATTTTAATAATCGTTTTACAGCAAGCAAGAAATCCTTTGACGTTTTATTTTTACAATGGAACTGTGATTGTCCAAACATTCGTGATGGTTTCCAGCTTTTTGATGGCATACAATCTACTCCTGCACGTAGAAAAGAATCCAAAGAAGAAACTTGGTCTTTCTTTGCTACCGCAGTGCTTATTTCATCGTTTGGCAAGGTACCTTATCTTATATGATCTCGAAACATTTGTAGATATTTATGTATATTTTACCACGTTTTTATTAAGTAGGTACCGAACTCGCTTTCTTGTCTGTCTGTTCAGTACAAATTTGGCAACCGATTTTAAACTAACTTCCCGATGAGCTAGAAACTAACTTCCCGATGAGCTAGAAACTAACTTCCCGATGAGCTAGAAACTAACTTCCCGATGAGCTAGAAACTAACTTCCCGATGAGCTAGAAACTAACTTCCCGATGAGCTAGAAACTAACTTCCCGATGAGCTAGAAACTTAAAACTTTAAACATAGTTTTATCTACGCTTCTCAGCAGATAGAAAAAAAACGAAAAAAAATGTTTCAGGAGATCCATTTTTTTATCAAGGCTACTCAGTAGATCCACCAAGTAAGATCCAGATTTTTCCAGTACATCCATATGGTCCTAATGAGGAAAAAAAGTCTCAGTAGACCCACCATCAGTCGATACAACGATTTTCGATCAGCCACCGTTATTCGGACAAACAGGATTTCGACCCGGCGTTATTCGACAGTCTGTAGTTCGATCCAATATTGCACAATCCCATCTAATTGGAAAAAAATCTTAGTAGATCCACTGGATCTTATTTTATGGTTCTACTGAGAATGATCCCTCAAAAACGGATGACAATGCAATTAACCTTCTTTCTTGTCTGTCAGTTTGTTTGTTCGGTACATTATACTTTTCAGACGTTTTAAAAACGAGGTACCTACATAAAAACCTTTTTAAATTAAATATGGATTTCATTTATACATTACGGTAAATGATTTCCAGAATAACACCACTTTACCTGTTTGTGGTGGGACTAGCAGCAACTTGGTGGAGTCATGCGAACGACGGTGTTCTGTGGACACCCCTGGTCGAGGAGGAAGTCGCTCGTTGTCGACACAAGTTCTGGGCGCAAGCTCTGTTTGTTAATAACTTTTATGAACCAGATCAGAAGTGCCTTATCCAAACTTGGTAAGATTCCGTTCCCTTGAGATGTAAGGAATTTTATTTATGAAAATAATTTAATTATATCAAATGTATCGCAGGTTCTTGGCTGTAGACATGCAGTTGTACGTGTTAGCTGCTGTGTTAACACTTCTCTTGGGAAGGTGGCCACGTGTTGCATTAAAAGTATTCGGTGTCTTGTTCCTGGGCTCCGTTATTGGCATCTTTCTACTATCGTACCAATACCAACTGAAATCTGTGCTGTTTTTAATGAAACCTGAGTAAGTGTTGATATGTTTACAACATAATAATTTAATTAAACTTGTGAATTAAAAGATATATTAATTAAACTTGAAGCACGAGTAGTAACAAATCTAAAACCTTGAGAATATTTATATTTGAACTTTTCTTGTACAGAGTAATACGTAACCAGTTGTCTTTCGAACCATCATTCAACTGGCTTTACACAGCTCCTTGGGGAAGTCTGCCATCAACATTGCTGGGCCTATTTTTCGCCTTTTTGCACTATGACCTGGAAATAAGAGAATTTCGTGCTAACGAACACAGGGTAAGATAAGTACCTATATATTCCGTTACCAAAAAATTTTACTGTTTATAGAAAAATGCAATGCCGCTCGGCCGAAATTTATGAAAGGGCAGATTTTTTTTTCGAGATTTCAGGGTGTGTGCCATAGTAAAAGTTGTTCTATACCATTGACTGAATAAGCTCTTCAAATATGGTTACACCTTTCTGTTACACGTATAAATACATGCGTACCTCCGCCCATTCGATTAGTCTTGCTAAGAAGAAAGGCAAGAAACTTAGCAAGATCATGTTTTTTTTTTAACATAAAGCTTATACTATACAAATGACTTATATCTACTTTAACTAAGGGATAAGAAAATACAAGACAGTTAATGCAGTGGAAATGTGTGGTTTGAAATTATAGTTTATTGCATTCTGAGATGTAATTATTTCACATTCAGACGATGACAAAATGATAAGGGTCCTTACCTTGGCTAAGGGTCCTTACCTTGGCTAAGGGTCCTTACCTTGGCTAAGGGTCCTTACCTTGGCTAAGGGTCCTTACCTTGGCTAAGGGTCCTTACCTTGGCTAAGCCTGAGCTACGAATACCTAAAATACAGTGACTTTGAAATGAATGTATTGTTTATTTTTCAGTGGGCAAGGATTCTGTACCGCACCAGTGTGCCCTTGATGTTCCTGTGGGTGGTAGCTGGATATTGGTTCAACAATTTCTCAACGCCATTAACTGTATCGTTGTACACAGCTATCGATCGATCAGTTTTTGCTTTACTAACCGGGATAGCAATGATGGGGTTCTTTCATAAAATTGATAGTAAGTTTATTCAGAATAATTCGGATATGCCGAACTAATCTAACCATTGGTGATCGATCAAGTATTAAAATTTTCTTTCTTTCTTTTCAGATTTGTGGTGGAATTTCTTGTCATGGCGAGGTTTCCAGATTTTAGGAAGAATGTCTTTGCCGATACTAATGTTTCATTGGAGTTACAGTTTGTCCATTGTGGGTGGACGTCTGTTACCGTCTCAGGCATCAGTACTTTCAATCGTAAGTTACTATACTTATTGTCCATTGTGGGTGGACGTCTGTTACCGTCTCAGGCATCAGTACTTTCAATCGTAAGTTACTATACTTATTGTCCATTGTGGGTGGACGTCTGTTACCGTCTCAGGCATCAGTACTTTCAATCGTAAGTTACTATACTTATTGTCCATTGTGGGTGGACGTCTGTTACCGTCTCAGGCATCAGTACTTTCAATCGTAAGTTACTATACTTATTGTCCATTGTGGGTGGACGTCTGTTACCGTCTCAGGCATCAGTACTTTCAATCGTAAGTTACTATATTTATTGTCCATTGTGGGTGGACGTCTGTTACCGTCTCAGGCATCAGTACTTTCAATCGTAAGTTACTATACTTATTGTCCATTGTGGGTGGACGTCTGTTACCGTCTCAGGCATCAGTACTTTCAATCGTAAGTTACTATACTTATTGTCCATTGTGGGTGGACGTCTGTTACCGTCTCAGGCATCAGTACTTTCAATCGTAAGTTACTATACTTATTGTCCATTGTGGGTGGACGTCTGTTACCGTCTCAGGCATCAGTACTTTCAATCGTAAGTTACTATACTTATTGTCCATTGTGGGTGGACGTCTGTTACCGTCTCAGGCATCAGTACTTTCAATCGTAAGTTACTATACTTATTGTCCATTGTGGGTGGACGTCTGTTACCGTCTCAGGCATCAGTACTTTCAATCGTAAGTTACTATACTTATTGTCCATTGTGGGTGGACGTCTGTTACCGTCTCAGGCATCAGTACTTTCAATCGTAAGTTACTATACTTATTATCAAATGAAAATATATTTAAATAACGTTCATATCAGCGCGCATTACGACGTCGCTGGGTCTCCTGATAGCTAAACCTAAGTGAAAATAATACTTTTCCCATGGACGCAATGGACTGAAAAAAAAACATACTTAATTGATTTTTCTAAGCAATATTTTCTTAGTATTTTAGTGCAAGAACCATTAGTGGTTTCAAAGAAATAACCGATTTTACTTAATTTCAGTCTAAAACCAGGTTGACTTTGAACAATATTGTCATGATGTTTTTTATACGCAGGAATAATTTCCTTAAGGGCCTGTTTCACCACTTCCAGATAAGTGATATTCAGAAGATAAGTTTAAAAATGGAACACATTTTGTATGCGTTATATGTCACATATAACTATCAGGCACTTATCTGGAAGTGGTGAAACAGGCCCTAAATGAAGTTGTTATATGTTTTTTTCATAATTTTCAAATATGACATACCGTTTAGGAGGAATAACTTTATCAATAGAGTAATTTTCGGATGACGCTGGGAAGAGGCGCCTTAAGTTATAAAATCCGTCTGCCAAGTTATAAAATCCGTCTACCAAGTTAAGACACTTTTGCTCGGACCTCAAGTTGAAACTAATTCCTCTTACAGAAGTCAACGCCCCATGGTGCTGTAAAAAAAAAGCAGTATTCTAACTCGACGCGAAAAAAGTTTCAATTTACACAATCAATTTCATACAAATTTGCTAACCATGAAAACCTATAGGACACTTCCAGTTGACTTAGAAACTTTTCTAGCACACACACGCAGATAAGATCTGAAAATTACAAATATTTAATTATTAAGGAAGTTATTAATGACCAACTTATTGATACAATACAATTGATACAAGACCCTTTAACTATGTCGAAGTTGGATTGTAGAATCAGCTGTTTTACAAAATCGCTAGCTGTATTACAAAATAGCTCCGTTATGGAAAACAGCTAATTTAGGTTCATCTGTATTGTCGTTGCGTTACGTTTGACAATAGTGTTACCCAAGTTTAGACGTTATGTACAAAGTCTTCAACAAAAAGTCAAAAATAGATGCTACCACGAGCGAAGCGAGGAGGAGCGTGTTAGGTTTACATGTAAGATAAAATAAGGAGCCGAGCGAAGCGGAACGAGGCGACTTCTGTAGTTTCTAACGAAATTTACAATCCACCGTTTAATTTGACGCTGTTTTACAAAACCACTAAACGTTACTCCGCTGCATTGAATAACGCAAAACGTTTAAGTATACAAATGTTGTTCAGTTGTTTTGTAAAACATCTAGCAGTTTTTGGCAAAATTATAAAATGTACTTGGAGAAGAAGTCCGCATATTGTGCAGGGCAACTACGGAACCTTATACTGCGCGTGGCCCGACACGCACTTGGCCGGTTTTTACTTTTAGTGAAAGATTTTCGATTTCATACTTTGCGATCTGCCCAATATTACGATCTGCCCAATTGTACGATCTGCCCAATTGTACGATCTGCCCAATTGTACGATCTGCCCAATTGTACGATCTGCCCAATAGTACGATCTGCCCAATATTACGATCTGCCCAATTGTACGATCTGCCCAATTGTACGATCTGCCCAATTGTACGATCTGCCCAATAGTACGATCTGCCCAATATTACGATCTGCCCAATTGTACGATCTGCCCAATTGTACGATCTGCCCAATTGTACGATCTGCCCAATTGTACGATCTGCCCAATTGTACGATCTGCCCAATTGTACGATCTGCCCAATTATACGATCTGCCCAATTGTACGATCTGCCCAATTGTACGATCTGCCCAATTGTACGATCTGCCCAATTGTACGATCTGCCCAATTGTACGATCTGCCCAATTGTACGACCTGCCCAATAGTACGATCTGCCCAATTGTACGATCTGCCCAATTGTACGATTTGCCCAATTGTACGATCTGCCCAATTGTACGATCTGCCCAATTGTACGATCTGCCCAATAGTACGATCTGCCCAATTGTACGATCTGCCCAATTGTACGATCTGCCCAATTGTACGATCTGCCCAATTGTACGATCTGCCCAATTGTACGATCTGCCCAATTGTACGATCTGCCCAATTGTACGATCTGCCCAATTGTACGATCTGCCCAATTGTACGATCTGCCCAATTGTACGATCTGCCCAATAGTACGATCTGCCCAGTCACGACACGTGTTATTGTTGCAGGGAGGAGATTGGTTCACTGCAATATTTCTGACATACATCACGTCGCTGGCTGCATCACTATTTGTTGAATTACCAATGCAAAAGTTCCTACAAAATATTTTTGGCTAAATTTCCGAGTAACTAAGTCTAATTTGTAAATACTTCATTTTCAAGTGATATTCTATAGGATAATTTATTTGTAAATATGATTTATTATTAATTATTATTACTTAAAAGATACTATTTGAAATTAAATTAAATTAAATAAATGTATTTATGTAATGTAGGTATATCAGATACACCTATTACAGGTCGGTTTTAATGTAATATAATTAAATAATATGTCTTAATCTATGTTTTATATAATAAATATGGGGATATAATCCTGGACCTGAGTACAGTCCGTGTAAAGGTGCTCTATAGAGTAGAGTTTTTTTTTTTTCCAGGAATGTTTAGAAGGAGGATTAGTATTTTAGACGTGGGTGGACATCCGTCACCTGGTACGTTTTTCAGCTATGACGTCATCAATTTTTTGGATGAAAAAAAAATGTTTTTTCGTAAACCTGTCGAATGTGGTATCAAATGAAAGGGCTCCATGAGCTGAATCCAAAATATAATACACCATTATTTTCAGCCAGTTGTTTCGTATAAAATAAACATTCATTTTCAAAACACACCAAGTTTGGGCTCCTCCTGGCAGGATACGGCTAAATGAATATTCTACAATATACGCCGATTGACTCGTTGATATCCTCGTATCTAACATAATGAAAGGATTTCGGAAAATTTTAATGCTTACTACCTCTTTTATTCTTTATAGCATTATTATAGGGATAAATTGTATCTTGAAAACTTGGTGTGTTTTGAAAATGAATGTTTATTTTTTACGAAACAACTAGCTGAATTATAATGGTGTATTATATTTTGGATTTAGCTCATAAAGCCCTTTCATTTGATATTGATGACGTCATAGCTGGAAAACATACCCAGGTGACGGATTTCCACCCAAGTGTAAAATACTTACTGACTGCTTCTAACTTTCCTTAAAAAAAATTGTCTATACACAGGACTGTACTCAGGTCCAGGATCGAAATATACAAAAAAATTGACAGTTTTATTTTTACAGTCATTTTGTTCACTTCTGCTCATATTTTGTGTTGTCATTTAACAAATTGTATCAATAAAAAAATAATAAACACCTTAATTTTTCTTATGTGTTTTATTTTATAAAAATCTTACGACCAATATATTATTGATATAATTATAATAATACATATTCACGAGATCACTCGATAAGAGTTTTTTGTTTCGTACTGCATGTATGAATAATTTATCGATAAATATTGAGGCTGTAACGACATTATTGTGTGGCGTTTATTTGTCTCCGCACCAACCCCGCACACACCGCTGTCACAGTGCCGTGTGGTGCCACCATAGATAAGTACAATATATAATGTAACAGAATGTTTTAGACGCAAATTAGCTCCGATTAGACGTCCAGTGTAGTTCGTGGTTGAAGATAAGTAATACAGATAAAAATATTACTAAGATTTATAGAAGATAAAGTCAACTAGTGTGTGGAGAGGTAACTGAGAATACAATAAACAAGAATTTAGAAAATAACAAGACAGATGTCTTCAGATTCAGATTATTTATTGATAACGATATGTTACAGGTCCTTATGGTTATATACCTTATAGGTATAAATCCTTATAATTGTAAACGTTTTAATAACCTAATTAAATGACAAATGTACGTAACATTGGTACATAATAATTTATAAAATAAAATCATTATTATTATTCAGGTAATCAAAAATTCATCGACAGTATAGAAGGCCTGCTGGATAGCCATTTCTTGAGTTTGTTCTGAGTACACCCTAGTTGCTGAGCACGGCACAAAACAAAAGAACGAGAAACTTCACAAAAAACACACACACAAATGCATACACCCTCTCTCTCTCTCCCTCACACGCACACACACACACACACACACACACACCCTGCCACGTAAGATCCAAGACAAGAACTGAACAGTTTACACACGTTAGGGGCGGCAATGTTACGTTTTTAGGTAACATAAAAGGTTGCCTTGAAGAGGCCTAACGCCAGGGCTTCAGGCTTCTTGCTGCGCTTTTTGCGACGGGCTTTGCCCTGCCACGACACCCGTCGGCGCTTTTGACCGCATCGGATGTATAGCGCGCTCACTCGCTCAAAGCGCTCGGCACTAGGTTCGTCCTGTGCGCTCGATCACTGGCGCGGCTCCCCGCCTCCCCGCACACCGCCGTCGAGAGAGCGCAAGTCACTCGAAGCCGGACAAGACGCGCAAGCGGGGATCCATGGTCGGCTCTATACAACTTCATACATTTGACAATTCTCTCCGACGGCGCCGTCGCAAGAAGAACCGCTTGGCGCGCCTCTCGAAGCCTGAAGCTATGGCCGACCGATAACGCCAGGGCCACAGCTTCAGGCTTCTGGCGGCGCGGCGCTTCTTGCTGCGCTTCCAGGTAGTTAGATAAATAGTTCGGCAGTTCACAGGCAGCGAAGAATTTTGTACCTACAATTAGGTAAATAATATTCAAAAACCGACTAAGCGCACCCCAAATCTATACAGTCTTGTGGTTACGACCCCTAAAGTGTATATTAAAAGCCGGAGGCGTGGAGGGAGGGCAGCCCCCGCCCGCGGTTATAAAATGCAGGCAACCGTGCGAGCCGTAGCGGCTGAGGCTGGTCACTGTAGGTGAACAGCAAGGCGAAGCTGCGGAGGTGAGCATGGGTCAACCATGGTGCTCACCTCTGAACGAAGAGGCTGCACATCCCGAAGCGCCGGAGCCGATCCAGAAGCGAATTTTTGTCAAAAAAGGAACTTTTACTTTATTTATGTGAATATTCGGAGAGATATGCGCTCTTGAAGGCTTAAAAATGTGGTCCCCCCCTTTATAGGGGATAAAAAAATCTAAAAAAAAATCAACTTTGTAGATTCTAAAGAGAACTTTATACAAAAATTAGTTTGAAGAAGATCGGTCAGGTAGTTTTTGAGATAATATTTGATATAAACGATTTTTTCATTTTAATTTTGATTGCCTTTTAGTTAATTTTGGTTTTCATACTTTTTATAGAAGCACTATGTACAACAAAATCATATTTGCGGCTATATGCAGTCAACTCCGGAACTTGACGCATTTTTTACGTTACACGCTGAATACACGCTGAATATACGAGGAATACATTTTACCACCTCAATGTTTGTAGAACTGCTTAGAATGAGATTTCTTACCAACTAATTCCAATTTGTCAACTGCCCACTCGTAACTGCCCATTTAGTTATTTCACTGCTCAGTATTTATTAAATGATCCAGTTTATTATTTTTTACGATTCATTTTTGTTTACTTTACTGCTATGTTTTAACTGTTTTGTAATTTTTAACTTATTGAAACTATTATATACAACTGCCGCTTTAAATCAGTGCCTAAATAAAACAATAAGAAAGTGTAATAGTCGCCCTGAGGTGGTATAAGCGATTGACGCATAGATAATAACCGAAAAGTCATTCTTCCTCGTCCACAATAGTCGGTCGCTGTGACCGGTTACGTAATTAATAATACAGTATTTCATGAAAGTACGTATTTGTTGCCTTCTCATTTTCCTCGCTCTCACCGCATACCAAGTGAACACTGAAAAGAAAAGACGGTTACTATATTTTTCCAAATGTCCCTTTTTGTGGCAGCCTTACCCATATACGTCGCCCGAAGGAAAAAAAACCGGTCAAGTGCGAGTCAGACTCGCGTACCTAGGGTTCCGTATTGTAGATGATAAATTTAATTTTGTCTTTTTTTTTTCGTTTATATCTCAACCGCTTTATTTATGTAAATATAGTAAAAGTATATATTTTTACCATCAGCTTTTTAATACCTACAATTTGATACCCATGTTATATTTTTATAAAATATTGTTTTTATTTATTTTACTTCTTTTTTTGTATTTCTCATTTGTGCAATTTTTTTTTTAATATCTATAGTTTTCCTGTCATTGGCCAGTTACGCTCTATAATTGTAATTTTTTTCATCAACAAGATTCCCGCCTGTCCGGAGTGTCCAGTCTCAAAACCTTGTTGCTTGCATGTGGCGATCTCAGTTAGCCCCGCCTTTTATTTTGTTGATCAATGAAAGTTTATGAGATACACTTTTTATGACGATTTCGGGTCCATCAGACTTCATTAGTCATTTATTGGTCGTTGTGTGAATAACTATTGGCAGACAAAAACTGGCAAGGCGGGGCTAGCGGAAGATGCCGCGAACCACTGCACACAACACTAGTTCTTAAGGTGGACAGGCGGGAATCTTGTCGAATGTACGTACCTACTGTTGAAATGTTTTGTTGTTGTTTTAGAACTAACACAAAAGTTTTGTACAGAAATAGTCGGGAAAAATCGCATTTATTCACATTATATATTGCTCTGAATACCTACGGATTCAATTTAAAGTGATAATAATAAGGCAAATGTCTACTATTCATAACCATCACTTCACATTCTATTACGTATTACATAAATTATCATCATACTTGTGGTATTTTAATACACAGTTCCCAAAATTACAACATTTACATAAATTTAATCCATGCTCGGCAGATGTCCACAAAAAGCAGTTTGCTCTTATCAAGTTTTTTGGTCTCGGTTTCATTATTCTATAACCGATCTTTTACTCTATGCTACAAATAGACTTCGGATATACAGGTATATAATATAATAATAATAATAATATTCATTTATTTCAGATAAATTAATCCATATTTATAAATAAATTGCTAAAATACTAAAATTTAAAAACAATACAAAAAAAAGAAATACACAGAAACAATAATAACCACAAAGTGTTGATGCTGACGCTATCTGCTCCATACTTGGTACGACGGAGTGTGTAGCGCCTGCCAATGTTTCATAAAGGGCCCGTCCGACCTGCTGGCGACACTGAGGAGACTGTTACCGCTGTCCCGCACCCTGCCCGCCATCGCAGTTGCTCGCCTGCGCATGGTGGTATAAAAGCAGTCAACGTGCACTGCGGCGAACATCCCCGACATATCCTCTTTATATTCTACCCTTAGAATCCTTATTCTAAGATATGATGATCCATCTATGCCCACGATAGCAGGTCATCATCTGATGACGACACCCCTCGTCAATATTTAAAATGTTGTCGTGTAATGTAAATGTGTGTAATGTTGTATAATTTTACTAAAACTTGCAGGCCTGCGTACATTCAAGAACTATAATTGTATCCAAGCCGATTTCTGTCATCTGTCATTAAATGTCACATGTAACGTTTAACAAACACGATGCAATTGCAGCGATGAGCTCTGCAATGGATTGCAAAAAGTTATAAACGACCATTTCGCATGACTTCTACAAGCATCTATGCAAGTATTGAGCATTGCAAATAATTTTCGCAAAATACTTTGATTGTATTCGTATACAAGCCACAAACTTATCTGTTCCGGTGGCGAAAACTGTCAAAGAATGAATATAGAAGAATTTTAATTTGGCTGACTGGAATAGATAAGATTTTAGCTTGTTTGTTATCTATCATCATTTTGACAGTTAAAAAATGGCCGTTTATGAGTTATCAGCACACATCTATCGCCGCCACTCGTCGCAGAGTTTATCGCTGCAGTTGCATCGTGTTTGTTAAACGCGTCATCGACATTTGAATCAAATGATTTGATTGTCATTTGTTTTTGCAAAAAGGACGTGCGTGATGCTGGCTGACGGGTGCTGGAGTTTTCCATCTGTGACGGCATAATAAGCGTGTGATTTTAATTACGTAACTCTAGAATAGCGTCTGCATCGTCATAAAGTGTATTGTTGTAATGGGGAGCCATCAGAGTCACGAGAAAGCGGCGACATTGGGCGAGCATGGAGGTTCAGGGAGCGGCTCCAGTACTCCCAGCAGGCGAGGGTCTCAACGGGGCGCGGTACCTCGCTCAGGGTCTGGAGGGGAGCTGCAGGTCGACAAGCCGGCCCCGACGTCGATGGTACCCGTGGAGAAGCTCGCGAAGGTCAGTGGAGGGACCTTTACCAAGGCGACCTACGTCTCTGACACTTGTTTGTTGTTGTTTCTATGCAACGATTCCTGGGGCTCGTTCAGTTTTGAGTGGAAGGACCTTCTACCCTAACTGGAATGTGCAGTTAGGAGAGCTCTTTGTCTCTTACATTAGGGTAACCAAACAATATAAGTAAATAACTTGGGACCTCAGAGGAAATAAAAATGGGACATATTTAGGTCATAAAACAACCATATTTATCTTTTTAAAGAGACTAATGTCTGTAAAAAAGTAAGATACACCAGAATGCAAAAAAAAAACGACAATGACGGCCACAAGTTGGCCGAAATATATTTCGAAACTAATATATCCTTTTTATTGATATATTATAATATTTCTAAAACAATAAAAAGCCAAAATAAGGCTTAAAAACATTATTTATTAAAAAAAAAACAATTTGTAAATTTCATTTAATTTATGCATTACTAAATTAAACAGTTTAATGCAATTTTTGCCTTAAAGTTGATTTCATTGTTGACCGTGTGGTGCATGTTTCTAAACAGCTGCAAATACGCTGCGTGGACTCCACCGCTATTTCTCGTCAAGTCTCATTGTTCGCTTATCGTGGTCACCCTACATCCTAAGAAAATAAGATTGAAATTTACAGAAAAAAATACTGCAACCAGTGTCTGACTCGCTTTTGCACCCTTTAATTGTGCACTTTTAACAATTTTTGCAAAAATTACGATGAAATCAAGAAAATATTGCTGTAACTTCCAAATGTCCAATTGTCAAGCATGATTTTATACATAACAACAAAACAATTTGGACAATGGGTTGTCACTGCTGTGTACGTATATTCTACTTATTGTCTTGACATTCTTGTAAAATATTTTTCTCATACATATATGTAATTACTGTTCACTCAAGAAATTCAAAAAGCATCAAAAATATGTCAGAAAGAAAAAAAATGCTTTTTATTTAGATTGAACTCCAACTCCTACTAAGTTTAATTTTTTTTTGTCCTAGCAATACTTAAGATATCTCCCTTGGACTGAATTTCTCTCTTACCAGTGAGTCTATAGTGCACATATTAAAATTAAAATGATATGTAAATATATCACAGCATACATCAAGTGTAGATAATTAAGAGCGGTTTTGCTGCCGGATTGTGAAATAACTGCCTTTTCCTAATTAACCAAAACAGAACATTTAAATTCAAAATGTATTAAATAGTTATTCAACAAAACCTTATTACCTGTGTATTGTGTATGTTGCCATCGCAAAGTTTCCATTGGTTTCTGTAAAATTTGAAATATTGCGACTACAACACACACAATACATAGGTAATAAGGTTTTGTTGAATAACTATCGAGTCAATTTTGAATTTAAGTGTTTGATTAATTAGAAAAATACAGGTTTTTCACAATCTGGCTGCGAAACTGAAACCACTCGTAACACAAATTAAGCCCATGGACAATAAGTTGTAATCAGGTGTATATGTATGTTCCATAAAGACATTTGGAAGGCTGGGGTGTTCAGTTGGAGAGAGCAGTCAGGGTGGAGAGAAGAAAGAAAGATGGCTTGTTGAACAATTCTTAAAAAAACTGATCCACTGGCTGGTCAAAATTTCATATTCAAATTCAAAACAACATGAAAATTTTCATTGTTCAGCCTTGCTACCTACTGTAGGGTCATTAAAACTTTTTGATACACACACATTGTAGCCGCTGGCTACAGGATGCAGGGCTGATGGAATTTGAGTGGGAGAGCAGACAGGATAAGAAAAAGATTGTGGGTAAACTGACCTTTGTTGGAATGTTGTTCTCGATGGGCCGACAGGAGATGCGGTGACGTGCTGAGCCTTCTTGTTGGCTAGTTGAGCTGGCGTCTGTGCAGGGATGTATTGAATGTCCTGGTTTGAGTGATGTACACAGCACTTGTATTAACACTACACTTTAGGTACGCGATATTGTTTGTGCTGACGCGAATGTCTATTGTTTAGAGCTGTCGGCTGCGCGGGCGCGCGCGCGTGCGCCTAGAGAGGCTCGCCGATCCGAACAGACTGAGACCAGCGTCCGCGCGCGCCTCGACCGGCGCGCGGCGGGGGGGGGGTCATTCCCGCCTGCGGGTGCGAATCATGCGTCACGGTCTAGCGTGAACATCCTGGGGGGGCCGGGGCTGCGGCTCCATGGGCTGTGTCCAGATCCACAACTTGGATCACTCCATCCTTGCCAGGCATTGTGCGGAGAATTCTCCCCAACTTCCATTGGAGCGGAGGCAAGTCATCCTCTTTGATGAGGACCAGTTCACCCACTTGAGGAGGGGAGGAAGGGGAGAGCTGATTGGGGCGGGTTTGCAGGGTATGGAGGTAGGATCTGGACCAGAGAATCCAAAAGCGCTGAGAGAGCGCTTGAATGAGTTGAAACCGTTTAAGAGCAGATATGGGTCTGTCGTCAAAAGACTGCTCAGGTAGAGCGGTGAGCGGACGACCAATAATGAAATGTCCGGCCGTGAGAGGTTCAAAGTCCGTAGGGTCGGATGAAATTGGACAGAGGGGTCTTGAGTTGAGTATTATTTCGTGCAGAGCGCCGAACCAAGTTATGTGCTGATTCGCGAGCTTGTGAGTGATTGCATCATTGTTTGTGCCGCAGTCTGAGCGAATGAGAACTGGAGTACCGCGACGTGAGATAAAACCTAACAGGGCTCGTGCTGAGTGAAATTGAGTGTGATTGAGTGAATGTACGTCTGCTATTTCAAGTGATACGGTTGGCAACAAAATTGGTGTGTTAGTGGCGTTCACTACACGTTGTGCGGGGTTACAAGAATTCTCTGTTGGAGTTGAAGTCATTGAGTGAAAATGAAATGAGTGTGTATGTGATGAGTGTGTGTGTGATAAGTGTGCTGAGTGCGTTGAGTGCTGGTTTCATTGAGTGAAAAATGAGCTGAATGTGTATCTGATGAGTGAATGTGTGAGTGAAAATGAGCTGAGTGTGTCTATATGTGCTGATTGAATGTGTGAGTGAAAATGAGCTGAGTGTGTATGTGCTGATTGAATGTGTGAGTGAAAATGAGTTGAGTGTGTATGTGCTGATTGAATGTGTGATGAGTGTGACTATATGTGAAAATGAGTTATTAAAAACTTGAGCGCTACCAACTCCAACGTGCGGATAGCTTGTAACTTGCGCGGGCCGAAATAACAAAGGCTATGTTCAAACGGAACACGGAAAATAAACACGAAAGAGAGAGAAAAAATATTTTTTTTTTTTAAAAAACAACCTGTATATGAGCTGTACCAACGTGGAACACCCTATATGTGTACCATTAACAATAAGATCAGAGATGAGAAGAGAAAAAAAACAAATTGTTTACTATATTTGTGCTATACCCGGGTAAAAAAAGCAGACAATAACACAAATAAACGGTCCGGCAATATATTACTGCGACGTGAGATTACCGCAACACAAAAATATCGAAAAGGGCTGATGAACCTGTTCACTTTTATGTTATTTGCCTTGAAATCACGTGCCGACAATACGCGTTGGCTCTTGTTTACACGAATGTACCTTTACAACAACAACATCAGTCGTCGAAAATTCTATTTATAGAATAAAATATCTACCTACTGCTTTGAGAGCGAAAACAAACAAAGAATGTGTTTACCTGGCAGAAATCGGATCTAAATGAGCGGACAATCAGATGATGCAGATCAAGCTTTGGTAACGTAATAATTCGTAAACGTAAACGTTCGTTACGTAATAACTTATGTATACGTGGGTTTTACGTATGTGCACGAAATAAAGCAAATACTCGCACCGAAAAAATATCTCGCAAAATCTCGTAAAATTTGGGTTTAATAAAGAAGTATAGTGGACTGTAATAAACAATTGGGCTGAATGAATATACTTATGTTATCTGAGCCGAATAATAATTACAACCGCGATGAAAATGAGTTATTCTGTAAAGGGGCGTGGGGGGGTCGGTTCTAACCGATAAATGGAATGTTCCAGGCGGCGGTTCTAATTATCTACCCGCGATAGGTATTCGAAACCACAAAATATTCTTTTGCCGGGAAAAGGGGCAAAAATGTAGCCGGGTGAAAATGGACTGTAGTAACTCGACGAGGGCTGGTTCAGTAGCGGTTTGAAGGGCCAAAATTGTGAAAATGGACTGTAAGGACCAGAATTCGATCCGGCTCGAAGGACCAAAAATGTAGCCGCTGGCTACAGGATGCAGGGCTGATGGAATTTGAGTGGGAGAGCAGACAGGATAAGAAAAAGATTGTGGGTAAACTGACCTTTGTTGGAATGTTGTTCTCGATGGGCCGACAGGAGATGCGGTGACGTGCTGAGCCTTCTTGTTGGCTAGTTGAGCTGGCGTCTGTGCAGGGATGTATTGAATGTCCTGGTTTGAGTGATGTACACAGCACTTGTATTAACACTACACTTTAGGTACGCGATATTGTTTGTGCTGACGCGAATGTCTATTGTTTAGAGCTGTCGGCTGCGCGGGCGCGCGCGCGTGCGCCTAGAGAGGCTCGTCGATCCGAACAGACTGAGACCAGCGTCCGCGCGCGCCTCGACCGGCGCGCGGCGGGGGGGGGGTCATTCCCGCCTGCGGGTGCGAATCATGCGTCACGGTCTAGCGTGAACACACATTTTAATGCCAGTTAGCCAGCTAATTATTATCAACCAAACAAAGCATCAACATTGTATTCAGAATGCAAAAAATGGTTCATGTATGAATGTACATAGTGTGCATGACAATACAATTAGCACATTGCTTCCTGCTTGTTTTGGCAAGAATGAGTCAGTTGATTATGTTGTTAACGACACAAGTGATACTTACACCACCAAGGATTGAAGACCACAAATAAATAGACATAAAATTAATTTGCTTTCTAAAACCAATAGAACCCTGTCTTGGTTACAAAGCTTAGACAAAAATCAATGTATGAAGAATACTGTTAGATTTATGTATCCGCTTTATCTAGATGGAAAGCTAGCTCTTGCTTAGTAAGTAAGTAAATGATTTATCTGGTTATATTGGTCAAATCATTCATTTCACACACAAAATGTACACAGCAATTGACATCAAACTCATTACATTCTCTAGATAATTAACAATCATATCGCACTCATTTATCTTATCTATTTAACAAATCATACTTGGAATTAGTTTAATTGAGCCATTTCTACTCAGTCTGAGAGGATGCATTGAATGTTGACATGTTTATCAATATATTGGTTCATCCAAGTGAAGTTCAGTGATATATCGTCTATACTTATGTACAATCATTTTGTATATTTATAACTTTGGTATTCCAATTATTAAAACAAACTTATTCCATTGTAAAAAAGTAAAATATACCAAACTTCTAGTTTTCGTGACTAAGTAATAATGCTAACAAAACTTTAAGTGGTTAAACCAAATTGTTCACAAAATATTAAACGATGGATAATTGGGTACCAAGGCTCAGCAGTCTGCACTTGTCTTGTGTTGGTATCCAGGAGAAGACTGCCCATGATAGGGTCTCGGCCGCACCTGCTTGCAAGGTTATTGGATTTTTGTTTTATACATACTCACATCTAACACCCAGAAGTGTAAACTGAGAACACAAGTCTCCATTTAGTTTTAAACTATATTTTTGTTTTATACATACTCACATCTAACACCCAGAAGTGTAAACTGAGAACACAAGTCTCCATTTAGTTTTAAACTATATTTTTGTTTTATACATACTCACATCTAACACCCAGAAGTGTAAACTGAGAACACAACTCTCCATTTAGTTTTAAACTATATTTTTGTTTTATACATACTCACATCTAACACCCAGAAGTGTAAACTGAGAACACAAGTCTCCATTTAGTTTTAAACTATATTTTTGTTTTATACATACTCACATCTAACACCCAGAAGTGTAAACTGAGAACACAAGTCTCCATTTAGTTTTAAACTATATTTTCCACTTGCCTCTTGTTTGTGAATTTTATTCTTATTCATCTTATTATTCTTACTCTATAAACATCTTACTCACAAACCCCCTGAACAGCTCTCAAACAGTCACAACCAGGTGGCCCACCATGCCTGGGACCGATTGATGGCGGTATATCCATCCCCAATTGCTGGCCCTTATATAAAACAGACTGGTGCTGGGCAGCAACACCCCTAGTGCGAGGGTTTCGGTACCATGCTCACCAACGTGAGCATGAACCTGTCCTGTGTGAGCATATCTTCCAGGAGGACCGCTAAGAATGCTGTAATCTTAAAAAGGCTTAAGTCAAGCAATGGATGAAGGAGGCTGATGGATGGATGGAATGTAATACAAACACATACAATGAAGGCTATGTTTGCCATTTCTCCCATCTGTGGTGCAGGTATTTTTTGGGACCTATGATATAGGTAAAAGGTATATAAATATTACAAGGTAGATTTATATAACCTATGTATATCTTGAATCTATGATAATTGCCCATAAAACTACAAGGGCAACAGCAATAACTAAATCATGATAAAAGAAGGGATAAGTGTCGGGCATGCACCAATGAGTATTTGCAAAATTATGTGCATTGTATTACCTAGTACTTACCACTTGCTGAATGGTGAACGAAAACATTGTAAGGTCCCGTTTGGTGAACGAAAACATTGTAAGGTCCCGTTTGGCACACTTCGGGTACGAACGAAACCCTAAAAAGAGAGATTAGTAAACAAAACTGCAATTGTACTTGCAGTAACACTGATGGATTATTGGAAGATGATTATTTTAAACTTTTTAAGCATGGCTTATCAATCTTATCATAATTAAAGTAATTGCAGACCATTTATAGGGTTCCGTACCTCAATGTGGAACCCTAATTATTGCAAAATGGCTCACTTCAATAACTATTTGAAGAGCCTTTTGCTCGGGCCTTTTATGAGATATAAATTTAAAACTGATACCTCCTACAGAAGTTTACGACCACTTGGTACTGTAAAAAAAAATCAGGCTTCTAACTCGACTCGAAAAAGTTATTGCACTTTACATAATCAATTTCATAAAATTTTTTAACACTCGCAAGGGTATCGAGACCTATGGGGCACTTCCAGTTGACTTGGAAACTTGAAATTTCGTTTGCAGGTAAGTTTATAGCACACGTATAGGAAAAAATCTAAAAATTACAAATATTTAATAATTGACGGACTTAATTAAACCCTTTAGATACATAGAGTTTATTAGATCGTAGGTGTCAAGTTGAGTTGGTCACTGCAAGTGGAATTATTTACCATGTTTTTAAGGGTTTGACTCGCACTTGGCCGGTTTTTAAGGCTATCAATAATTCTCAGCTTATCTCGTCCATTAAAGCAATCAGAGACGTTGTGTATGTTAGGGGGCACTTACACTTAAACCGGGTGCCTAATTGTCTAATTTCAACATTTATGGCTATCGCTTTCACATGAATTGTGATTGGCTAGAAGTGACATCACACATCATTTTTAGCCAATCACGATACCTTTGACAGCGATAGTGATAGATATTGAAGTTCGTAAACAAGGCCCCAGGTCGCGTAAACCCTAACATCTGTATGAGTTTTGTTCCATACACAGATGGACAGACGTCGTCGCAATAATGTTCGTACACAACAAGTTTCTACAGGAACTGTCAGGAACGTGCTGAGCCGTGACATAATTTTCCCATAAAAGAAAGTACAGAGATGAACTACAACCTGTACCAAAACCAAAAATACAGTCATTATAGTAAGAACAGTTAACTAATATTGCGACTCATTATAGTAAGAACAGTTAACTAATATTGCGACTCATTATAGTAAGAACAGTTAACTAATATTGCGACTCATTATAGTAAGAACAGTTAACTAATATTGCGACTCATTATAGTAAGAACAGTTAACTAATATTGCGACTCACTATAGTAAGAACAGTTAACTAATATTGCGACTCATTATAGTAAGAACAGTTAACTAATATTGCGACTCATTATAGTAAGAACAGTTAACTAATATTGCGACTCACTATAGTAAGAACAGTTAACTAATATTGCGACTCATTATAGTAAGAACAGTTAACTAATATTGCGACTCACTATAGTAAGAACAGTTAACTAATATTGCGACTTATTATAGTAAGAACAGTTAACTAATATTGCGACTCATTATAGTAAGAACAGTTAACTAATATTGCGACTCACTATAGTAAGAACAGTTAACTAATATTGCGACTCATTATAGTAAGAACAGTTAACTAATATTGCGACTCACTATAGTAAGAACAGTTAACTAATATTGCGACTCATTATAGTAAGAACAGTTAACTAATATTGCGACTCATTATAGTAAGAACAGTTAACTAATATTGCGACTCATTATAGTAAGAACAGTTAACTAATATTGCGACTCATTATAGTAAGAACAGTTAACTAATATTGCGACTCATTATAGTAAGAACAGTTAACTAATATTGCGACTCATTATAGTAAGAACAGTTAACTAATATTGCGACTCATTATAGTAAGAACAGTTAACTAATATTGCGACTCATTATAGTAAGAACAGTTAACTAATATTGCGACTCATTATAGTAAGAACGGTTAACTAATATTGCGACTCATCGCAATTAGTACCCTGAATTAATTCATAACAGATTTTGTCCATAAGAAAAATCATTGCAGTCATAATGTTGTGGCACAACGCCTAATTCAAATACAGATATAGTGTTTACTCCACAGACCGTGGTTTACGCAATGGGCAAGCTGGTAGTTGGCACCGGGTACTTGCTTCCTACGTGAAAGCACCCTTATGCTTATAATATAGGAAGTGTATACTATAGTGTTAAGAATAGTATTATTACAAGATTATAAATAAAAGATATAACAATAAAACAACGTCATTTAAACTTATTCTCGTATATATTTCCTTATAATGAATGTGTTATGATAACCCTACCAAATTACTTTAATCAAGAAAACCCCCGTGACAATATAATTCACATAACTTCGTGCACTTAGATGTTATTAATTATTAACATAATATTTTAATGATGTACAGAGATACAAATTTATCAGCAAAATAAATATTGGAACTAAATAACTAAACCTACAAAATGTAGACGACCATTACGCAGCTACATTCTACATACTTATCTTGGTGCACTAATTGTCAGAAAATATAGATATACTCATCTCTAAACAAAGCGTCGGTATTGAAATTAAACCAGCAACACATATCAAGAGGTATTAAATGATTCAATCAGATTTCCAACAACAATAATTGCAAATTAAGTAATATTTCGTAATTATAATAAATGATTATTGAAACATAGAAATAATCTTCTCTACATGACAAAAGGAACAACAATAAGAAAGTATGAAAGTATAAATTTGGAAAGCTTCGCTTATCCTGAAGATTATAAAAGATTATTTTCTTAATTTTCCAAGTTATCCTTTGGCCGTCCAATGCGTCAAAGTCCTCACAAGACAAAGACCCTTTTTTAAATAAAACGTCACGTTCACAGGTTACGCTGCGACCAGGCTTCCGACAATAGTCATATTTTGCCGTAAACACACTTGTCTACTCATAGCGGCAGTCTAAGAGGATGCGCTAAAATGCCACAAAGCTTGTGGCATTTTAACCCATTGTAATAAAACACCGCTAGCGGCACTGTATCCACGGCTATAATTTATGATACAAACATACGTACACACTACCAGCTATGTGACTGTCCCATTAGCAGGTGTGATACTCGTATATAGGAATATAGTCTAATATAGACCTATGTTTGCACTTCCAGTTACTGGCGCAACGGTCACAGAAGGAAGATGGAGTCAATGGTGTCACAGAGAAATCGTTCACGGTGAGTGAAGACCAGGGCTTGAAATAACGGTAATCAAGCAGTACCGGTAAGAAAAATACCGGTTCTGGTGCATGAGCTCGTTTCTCTAAAACCTGTATGTATATTTTGTTGTTAATGACAAAGAGTATGCCTGCACTCCTGTATGGGCCAAAATGTCACTGCAAAGGCACGATTGGCGAACTAAACTTATTTTAAGCGTCCTGTCTTTTTCTTTCTTTATCTGAAAGACAAGGATAGAACGCTTAAAATTAAGTTCAGTGTTGTCAAATAAGTTAAGATGTGCTACACCGAAGTGACAACAAAGGAGTTATGGAAAGATAAAAATCAAAGTAGAGTGAATGCAGTGGAAATGCGTTCTTTAAGGGAATATGTGGTTTAACATTAAAAGGTAGAGCTGATGGCCAGAGGTGGTAGATCTGATGCCGGGCTCGAATGATGACAAAGTGAAAAATATCGATATACGGGATCGTTGCGACCTGAAAGATGATGTAGTGACTAGAATAGGAAAAGGAATGCTTCACTAGTTTAGACATGTAGAGAGGATGAATGAAACTAGAGTGACGAAAAAAATAGATGGTGCACAAGTCTAAGGTACAGCTCGACCAGAGTAGAAGTACGTATGCTGACCAAATTGGTGACATATTGAAGAAGGGCAAAGTCAAAAGTACCCGGAATAGAAGAGCTTGTATGACTAGATTGATGGATGTGAAAGAGGTGTATCAGGATCGTAGCAGATGGAAATCTGTAGTTTCTGCCTACCCCTCTGGGAGATAGGCGTGATTATATGTAAAGTATTAAAATTCCATTTTTAATTGCTTCCTAAACGAGTTCATTCATTGGACTTCAAAAACGTATTAATTCTATAGAATCTGAAAATGCAGCAGTCACCGCTTTTTAAACGCTTCTTAAACGGTTTTTTCGGAACGGATTCATCATCGTTTTCTTTTAACCCGTTTGATAGACACCGTGCCCTCAGTAATAGTGTTTCCTTTAACCGACGAATGGCCCACCCGACAGTTTATCTGATGGATAAACCCTGACCCGTTACAGAAGTACGTGTTCCCGATGTACAGTGAGCTGGCGCGAGCGTTCTACAGCTACATCCACTCGGCCGGCAAGTGCAAGAACAAGCACGTGTCGATCGGTGCGTTCAAGACTCAGTGCGAGAAAATCCTTGCCTTGCTGGACGACGGTGCCATCATTGAAACTTATGTCAGGTGGGTGACAGTGAGAGTCATTTCTTTATATTCTCTAACTGGACACAGGGTTTTGTTCGGAGAACACTGAGACAAAATTTTATAGTTGTCTAATAAATGTTGCAGTGATAACTTTGTACTATGACTTACTATTAGTTGTCCAATAAATGTTGCAGTAATAACTTTGTACTATGACTTACTATTAGTTGTCTATGTTATGTATATTTTATTTTTCAATAATTTAAATTGCAAATAAATAATGACATTACAGAGAACCAATGCGTAATTAATTGCATCACTTAGAACTATTTGAGTAACACACATATTTACATAAATAAGTAAAAGAAACTGCTCCTCTATTCGATACTATAAATGACTTTAATATCTCACTCTTCTTATTTTACAATAAGTAATCCTTTTTACATTCAAGCTCTTCGTCTTTACCTTTCAATCGACTCGACCGCCATTCATTCACTACTCGAATCAATACTAAGTCTTAAAATACATACTGTTTTTGGTTGTTAATCTTTTGGATAAATCATTATTCAATAAATACCTTATTATATAAAATTAATACTTCCAACATAATAATACAGATTCATTTCATTTGTAAATTTACTTGAAAATTCATACTTAGTCAAATACCATACTGATTAAACTTTGTTATCTAACATAAGGAACAAATTATAAAAATCGGAAATTTTAACAAAATTATAATTTTCTTATCAATAATTCCTAATACTTGTCTTACATTACAATTTTTCAACGTCCAACATGTAGAACAAAGTCCTTACAGTGTTGTTGATAGAGTAGGTGATCGCTTGCAGGATGTTCAGCGGCGGCGCGGATGTGAGCGGGGAGGGCGCGGTGGAGCGGGAGGGGCTGCGACGACTGCTCTACACCACGTACAAGATATCCATGGATCACTATCCCGAAGGACCGCAGACTTGCCTCATGGTGGGTACTTCCACATGCAGGTTGAGGCTAATTCTCTGTGCTACAACACCTGGAATAGAAGAGCTTGTATGACTAGATCGATGGATTTGGAACAGGTGCCCGCCCCTCGTCCCCCGCAGATTGTGGGCTTTATCAGCACCGCCAGTGCCATCTAGGCCGTCAAAGTGGCAACAAAGCGAACTTAAAGTTGTGCCTCAGCTGCCATCGTGAGGCGCTGGCATTGTTAATATAATATCAGAATCAGAAGCTGTCAAATTGACCGTTACTTGTCCGTGTTGTAGATAAACAAGACGCTCTCGGCGGTGGTGGACGGATGCTTCAACAAGAAGGAGTCGCACAGCGTCGGGTTTGTGGTGCGCTGGCTCGAGGAGCACTGTCACCGGCTCATATTCCCTCTGCATAGGTTTGTCTACACCTGCTTACCGGACTTTTTAAATACGTTATTTAAATTGTTATAAATCGCTATTAATATCGGTGTTGTTATTATTACCAAGACGTTGACAAAACTTCTATGGGAACTATATGACTTAGGTCTCAAACTTAGCAGAGATCCCTTGTGAAGGCGTGGGCGAGGTCGTTAGTTAATATCCCACCAAACTTTTTTCACTTGTTTTAAAAGAAAATGCTACCGGTTATGTAAAACTTGCAAGTTTTCATACTCAATGTAACTGTTGAAAGTTTCGCTGTGAAAACTTGACAAGTTCCATATATTCTGGTCTGTGGCGACCTAAAGGAAGGTATTATACCAATGTGTGTGTACAGATACTGCGTGCACATGTTGGCGACCCGGCATCGTGACATCTCCGCGCACCTCGAGTCCGACGGCGCCGGCGCGGGACTAGAGCTCGCGACCCCTGTACTTGAGAGGTAGGGAACTATATTTTATTTACATACATGTTCCATTTCTTGCGAAATTTGGTTTTGTGTTTCCCTAGGAAACTGATTTATATGCCTATGTGTTAACCCGAACCAGACCTTGATAGCGTTATGAATAACATTCCTATAACGTTACTTTTTGAAAAATTCGCTTACGATAATATTAAATTTATATATCGTTATTAATATTTGTAGTACTCCGTTTTGAGACATTAATAACGTTATTATTAACGAAACGAATTAATCGAAATGTTTACGGCACAGACCACTCAGCTATTAGACGTCGTAAGGAGGGCAAAGCATTTCCACCAACACATCAGTGCAATTTCACTGAGATACAAATGTCATTCTATACTATCCCATCTCTATTTCCTTACTAAGTACCCTCCCCGCATTACCCCACAACACCCCGTCAGTGGTGGAAAAAATTCTCGCTTGTCCGTGGTTGATAAGGTGTGTGTGTAATGGGTAGGGAATGCAATCCCGCAGTAAAATTTCAATTCCGGTATTGGTCCCGTCCCGTGGGATACCGGTATTTGCGAGATCCCGCAAAACGTAGGTAGTTTATGGCGAGCTTTTTCAAAAAGATCTCGCATCCTTTGACACCATGCGTGACATCCTCTTTTCTACACTATTTTCTCTATGAAAGTGATCAGTAAATTTTATTTTCTTTTACAACGTTGAAGGAGGATGTTAGTGGAGAGCACTGAGCTGCTGACGTTGATGAGTCGTCCAAACAATTCAATTTTGTTTAAATCTTATGTTTGGATTAAATTTACATGCAAGCCCTTAGTAGAACGCCCTGTCGTTTTAATTATTGATCTACACAACTTCTATTTTTCTGTCTGTGAATTTTCCGCCATCAAAAATACTTCCACAGACACTTTTTATAGAATGGCTATCCAGGAGAAACAGTTTTCGCAGTCCCGCTAATCCCGCGGGATCCCGCATGAATTACGTGCGGAACTAATAACACATGGAGTTTGTTGATGCGCAGTCCCGCTAATCCCGCGGGATCCCGCATGAATTACGTGCGGAACTAATAACACATGGAGTTTGTTGATGCGCAGTCCCGCTAATCCCGCGGGATCCCGCATGAATTACGTGCGGAACTAATAACACATGGAGTTTGTTGATGCGCAGTCCCGCTAATCCCGCGGGATCCCGCATGAATTACGTGCGGAACTAATAACACATGGAGTTTGTTGATGCGCAGTCCCGCTAATCCCGCGGGATCCCGCATGAATTACGTGCGGAACTAATGCCGCTAAATTCGTTCAGGATCCCGGTATACTGGAATTGCATTCCCTAGTAATGGGTAAGTGGTCTGTGGTTTACGGGTATTTTTTGAAATGTTTTTTTTTTTAATCGCGTTGATATATTTTTGATAGGGGAAAATCTTATGGGTTCGCCTCACCATCACCGACATGCTACGATGACAATAAAGTTTTCACTTATATCGGGAGTCCCCATATAAAGATCTGCCGGGCCACAACCTATCAGGCTACTAAAGTGTTTTTGTTAAATGTTGATTGGTGCTAGCTACTAAATAAACAAACCAACTTACAGATTTATTTGAGAAAGGCCTACTCGCTAGAAAATAGGAATTAACAGAATGATTAGGTATGTTAGTACGTTGCCGTCAGGTATTATAAACTTTTATATTCATAGTACAGTAAGAATGGAAGTATTCCGTGTAATTGGACGAGTTCTGATGTAAGTAAGTGCTTATAATGTGATTGTGTTCTAGCTCGAGTGGAGAGGAAGGTCTCGATACAACACAGCGCGGGAGGTACCTCTAGTTGTTACCTCAGATATACATCAGTGTCGCATGCTGTGCCCTGCTCGATCCCACATTAACATTAGCGCATGCGTGTACTAGGTGTAGCTGTAGGTCCTCTCCGTCTCACTGACTGTTGGAGGGAAGCTCATTGTTCGTGACTTACATTACAGATGTGTAACGTCTAGCTAGTTTAGTTTAAAATATTTGTTCCGATTTGTTTCTCTGCACGAAACGCGTCGATGCAGTTTGTCAAAACGGAACGCACTCATTTCCCACTACGTCACGCCCTGATTGGACACATTCACTCGAGATTCACACACACATAGATATATCGTGTTGCGTCATCACCTCAAGAGAAGCTGTAACGGGAGAGTAGTACGGGCAGTTGCGTTTTATTCGACCGTTACCGGCTTTGTAGGTTTAGCGGAAGTCCCTTGACAGATTTATTAACGCTTCGCTTTCACTCTCGCGCACCCTAGGCGAGTGCTCTTCATCCTAGGTATCATAGACACTTTCCGTCAGGCGCGGTAGTGACGAAGCTCACTCACTGTGTATAAAAGATATAGTGGTGGTAGCACGTCATTCAAACGAGCTATCCACGTGCGAGAGAGAATCGGAGCGGGCGGGTTTTAGAACCTGTCTCGCTTTCCACTCTCAATACTGTCACCAAATTGTGGGATGCCTGTGGAATATTATTATAATGTTTTAGGCTGAGTCCATCAACATTAACTAGACCTATGTTTAAGTCGAACTAAAGATCGTGAGATTTGAGTAAAGTCTTAACAACAAACTCCTAATAAATGAAAATTTAACGTTTTTTTTTACCAGAAGTGTAGTCGAATGTGCTTTTATTGTTTTAGATAAAATTAAAAAATGAATACGAGTCAAACATCGAAAATGTTATCTAGATTAACAATAACCGAAAATAATGTTTGAAAACGCCCACAGTCTTGCTAAAATCATGTTTTTCCTGAAACAAGTTTTAAATTTTGAGCTCGCGACGAAATCGGTACAATTGTATTGTCCTCGCAATTCTCATGGAGCGTGCACCTTATAGCGAAATGAAACAGCATGACATTTGGCCACGCCCACAACTGAGTTGGTCGCGTCATGATATCTGTTCTTAAGGTGGATGGTTCAAGGCAATTTTCATACAAACTTGTGGGACCAATAACGACGACGAGTATTATAATTTCATTTTATTACTTTTCTACACGTTCATTTAATTTCACACCCGCGTATAATCACTTTTTACAAACAAAATGTTTTATAATTTAATTTTGTTTGTAAAAACACTTATTATTCGCGAGTATAAAATTAATTGAACGTGTAGAAAAAGTAACAGAACGAAATTGTAATACTTCTGACGGCGTTATTAGTTCCCACAAATTTGTATGAAAATAGCCTTCGACCACCACCTTAAAGCGAGGGGTTGCTATGGCCGTCCCTCTTCGCAACGAGGCCGCTGTACTAAATGCTAATCTGTATTAGTATTGAAATTCATGGAATGTACTCGTATGTTACTTTCTTTTACAGTCACATTTTCACATTTAAAGTGATGTATCACACCTGTGTGTTCCGTTGTAGGAACATGTTCCAGATCACTAATTTATGCATCATGTTCACTGTCACAAAACACGAATAATATATACTGTCATCACCTATTCGCATTATATATATTCCTCACTCAGAATGCCATCGCTCAGCTAGTGCGGTACTCGATCTATGTTTATTGGCTAACTGGATACGTCAGTCTACGCCCGCGTCGCGTCCTTACAGGAGCGCGGGGGGGGGGGGGGGTGACGGCAGAGGGAGCGGGCGGCACGCTCGTGAGAGAGAGAGAGTGTATATCTCAAAGCGACACGAGCCCGCCCCGCGCCACAGGTAGCCGTTCATAAACTCACACCGGGTTGGGTTTCAGACCCGGGTTGCAACACCATCCCGTTCAAAAATCAACTCGCGTTGTAACGATGGCCGTTCAAAAACGGTAGTGTCGACATTTTTCCGAGCAGGGTTCGCAATTTATGCTCCAAACGTCAGTTGACAATTTTGCCTTAGATTTATACTAAATGTTAACTGACGTTTAGGAGTATCGCTACACGACGAAACTAGTTAGCGTTGCAACGCGAGTGTCCCTACCTCGCCTCGGGTTATTTAATGAGCGCACTTCTGTAGCGTCGTGGGCGAACACTGACTGTACGGCCGGGTTATAGTAACATTATTCTTAGTTAATTGTTTTAATTTACTATCGTACATACCGGCCTGAACTTGCAAAATAATACAGAGTATGAATGGTACAAAACGTACATCCAGTATTCATTGCCTGATCTATTTTAGAAGTTTTGGATGTTAAATTATGCACTGTCAACTTTTTGGAAGCAACCTTTAAAGCACTCGGCGAAAGAAATGGCACTCCGGAAGTTAACACTGCGCTATTAGGCCGTCTGCTGCGTTAAGCGTGCGAGCTGTTTCACACAGCATCGCTGCGTGAGGCGGGTCGTGCGTCGTCGTCCGTTCTCTATTGAACGCAGCGGACGGCCTTACGGTACTGAACATAGCGGGAGGTTGGAACAAAACACGGATAACACATAACTTATATGTCACTATCTAAATTGCCAAATTTTTCGCTGTTTACTGTATTTTAGTTATTTTATAGAGAGACCGAGGCACGGTTAAACCTTGGTTTCCCTAGTGAATGTCAAGAATCATTTTCCAAAAAAGTCGCAAGTCTTACGATTATTACTTTTAAATATTTTGTGATTTTGTCTTGTAATAAAATTATATTGTCTGGGGACTCTAGCTTTGACTGTGCTACGAGCTTTTACTGTAACACATACAGGGTGTATACAAAGCAATAGACACCAACGCTATATTCCGGAATGACTGGCAGCACTATTAGCGCGCTAATATATCGTTCTCTTATTGATTTTCATATAACATTATTAATAACTTCTCTTGAATTAAAACACTTGTACTTGTAGTTTCACTTTATTTGTGTTAACTCCCAACCGGTTTCGGATTTTATTCCATTTTCAAGGGAAGATCTTAATTAAAATATTTTACATGACTCTAGGCACTAGCTCTGAGCAATATATACGTTGCTCAGAGCTAGTGCCTAGAGTCATGTAAAATATTTTAATTAAGATCTTCCCTTGAAAATGGAATAAAATCCGAAACCGGTTGGGAGTTAACACAAATAAAGTGAAACTACAAGTACAAGTGTTTTAATTCAAGATGTGTTTCAAGTTTCACCAAGTGCCGACAATCGCAAGTATAAATTTTATTATTAATAACGTCATACAACGCTAAATTTGATGTAGTTGGGTACGTGTTAGCATTGTGAGAACTGACAAAACGACACGATTTGTTAATTGGCAATCCTTTAAGCGTTATATGATAGATAACGAACCAAGCGCGCAGACACTAGTCCGACTATCGGAAAACAACACTGAGTTTTATTTTTTTAACTAGCTGGCAACAACAAAATAATGATACTATACCATATTCTAAGCTACTCGACCACACAAGAAAATTTATCTCGCTGCATTTCTTTAAACATGTAGAATGAGAAGAAAAGTTATTACACTTTATGTAATCAATTTTATACAAATTTGCTAACCATGAACAGCTAAGGGCACTTCCAGTTGACTTAGAAACTTGAAATTTCGTTTACAGGTTAGCACACACATAGGATAACATTTGAAAATTACCAATATTTAATTAATTTGTAAGTTATTAAAGACTAACTTAATTAGACCCTTTAGACACATAAAGTAGTTTGAAAGATCGTAAGTGTCAAGTTAAGTTGGAAAATACAAGCTGCAAGTGGAATTTATTTATTTATTTATTAATACACATGAATACATTACAGACACAAGTCCAATGCGTATACATGGAAAACAGAAACAAATTTTAATACACTAAAAATCAAAATATACATACACTTAGAATAAAAATATGGTTACTGCTCCAAGTATTTCACCACACATGTGTGGATTTGGGTCAGTGATGCAGAGAAAATATCCATCTCTGGTTGATTTCTAGCCATACCGTTGAGTAAACGAAGCACGCGGCTGAGAGGGGCCTTGTTCACGAGGTTAGTGCGAGCCCCCGGACACTGGAACAGTCTATGACTGCGCGCGCGCGTGTACTGATCCGGCACCCATAGATATATCAGTGCCAGCAACGATGGGACATGAGTCAAACCTCTTAGAATTTTTACCATAAACATAGCCATTGTGGAATCCCTTCTTAGCTCTAAGCTGTTATACCCTAACGTGCCCAATAGGAACATCGTTGGGTATAAAAAGGGATAATACTTAAAGGTACGTTTGTATAAATTACGAAGGAAGAGTTTTTGGACTTTTTCGATCGTAAGTACATGTTTAGCCTCGTATGGAGTCCAGATCGTCGAATTAAATTCCAGCCTACTCCTAACGTAAGAGTTAAACAAAGTACGAAACGTGCGAGGGTCTTTAAAATCCATTGATAACCTCAATACCCATCCAAGAGCCTTCCTCGCTTTCTTACTCAACTCTTCAATATAGTAGCTGTACTTCAAGTCAGCAGTAAATAGTACACCAAGATCCTTAACAAAATCCAGCGCACGCGGTAGCGGTGAACCAGCGAGCTTGTAAGGAAAATGGAGAGGATCACGCTTTCGGTGAAAAGTAAATACAAACGACTTATCGACGTTCAGCTCTAAGCAGTTTTTGACACTCCACGAGTGCACTGCATCAATTTCACGCTGAAAACGTCGACATTCATCGATGGTATTTAGTGACGCAACCAATTTAACATCGTCCGCAAAAATTAATATCATGAAGTCATCAGATATTAATTTGGGGAGATCATTAATAAATATTAAAAATTCCAACGGACCCAAATTACTGCCCTGACTTATTCCTGACCTAGTGTAATAACGCTTCGAGATACAGCCGCCATATTGAACATACTGCATCCTGTCCGACAGATAGCTGGCAAAAAGATGCAGCAGTTGTGGTGTAAAGCCAATAGCAGCCATTTTGCGGAGCAACACATCGTTGTCGACACGGTCGAAGGCCTTGCGAAAGTCGAAGTAGGCTACATCAACTTGCTTTTTATTATCAACTTCTGTAGAAGCATGCTGGACGAAGGACAATAAATTAGTTGCTGTAGACCGACCTGGCAAAAATCCATGCTGAGCGTCACATAACCAGGGTGATACCTGGTTTAATATACGACGGTACAGAATGGATTCAAATACCTTTGCGTATGGCGATAGTATAGCGATTGCTCTGTAGTCGCAAACATTGGACTTCGATCCCGATTTAAATACCGGAATGACCTTTGATAACTTCCAGGAGGCAGGATAAGTTGATTGCGCTAAGATCGAATTATATATAAATAGTAACGGGATGATTTGCCATAAAGTTTTTAGGGTTCGGTACCTGTATTATGTGGTGTATGGAATTCTGTGCGCGAGTCCGACTCGCACTTGGCCGGTTATTAAAATTTTCCACGTTTCTCCAGTCATCGTTCGGACAGACTTTAAAGCTTTCGTTTCTGTCAGTCGTTCCGGAATGGGGGGGGGGGGGGTACCATTCTTGGTGCCTATAGTATAACCAGACTAAAGCGCGAACTCCCTATTACAAGGTCAATCTAAAAAAAATACCTAAAAATTATTTACATTTCATGAGTTACATAGATAGAGATACATAAAGGTAATTTATATTAGCGTGCGGATTTCAATAGAGGTTAGCACTCCAGTCTGGTTATAAACTTCTTGGTATATTGCAAACTCGGTAATATTCGCATATATTCGTAAATACGCTTCATATGTAACCATCACGAAAGGCAATAAGGTCTAAAATCAATGCGCTACGTCTTGTTAGGTAGCTTGGAAAACTTGAAAACCGAATGTTGCCGAAGTTCATTATTTATTTCGTTCTAATGTACAAATGTTGTAAAGGCCCCATGTCCAGCAGTGGACGGACCAGGCTGAAGGGTGTATGAACAGATAGTGTTGTCTCTGTAGGTCTCCGTGGGCGGCGCACACGAACGCTCTGAGCGGCTCGGCGGGCTGGCTACTGGCGGGGGCGCTGCCCCCCCTCTACTCGCGACCCACCGCACCGCCCCCACAACCTGACCACGGCACTGGTAATTAGATATTTACTTCATTTACAGAAGAAGAATGTTTTTCCGACGATCTGGGTTGGAATCCAACCCGTACGTCGTATAGTTAACAGTTTGCTGAAAGCACTTTGAAGAAACTTGCATTACTTGTAAAGCCGTAAAGCATGTATTTGTGTCCGAAGTACGTCGATAGTCGAGTGTTGTCTCTTCGATGTACACTATAGTGCGTGCGCGACACTCAATAGCCACCACTGCTGATATAAGTCATTGAAATTACTGACTCGGACCACACGACATCTTTTTAATCCCCGGAGCAAACAGAGGGGTGTTATAAGTTTGACGTGTCTGTCTGTATCGTATGAACAGATTTTGATTTACTTATTTTTGGTTAAAAGATGACTTGATCGAGTGTTCTTAGCTATTAGTTTTTAGTCGTGACTTCGCCCGCGTTTGTTGAGTTTGTAGTGCGTCTGCAGTATATGTATGTAATGTAGGTTGATTCCAAACTCAACGGCTGCTTTTTAGGGTTCCGTAGTCAACAACAAGGAACCCTTATAGTTTCGCCATGTCCGTCTGTCTGTCTGTCCACGGCTTAGCTTAGAGACTATTAGTACTAGAAAGCTGTAATTTAGCATGGGTATACATATTTATCACGCCAATAAAGTGGTACAGTAAAATTTTGAAAAATATTTTTTTAGGGTACCTTCCCTACACGTAAAGTGAGGAAGATTTTTTTTTCACGTCTATACCTTACTGTGGGGTGTCATTGGATAGGTAATTTAAAAATATTGGGGGTGTGATAATACCATTTTTCTATCCAGGGTTCCGTTTGCGAAATATTAAGCTTAAAAGTGTTAATTTTTGTTAGAGTCAAGTGTCCCCCCACCCTGCCAGCGAAAACAACCGTTTGTATTTGGTGACGTGAAAAAAATCACGGCAGTAGTATACGTAACGAAATTAAAAGGAAAACTATCACAGCTAAGTAGGCTTTACAAGTTACGAGTACAGATCGCGCCAAACTTTTAGTACCCTCTAAACACGGGGCGATTCTCATCACCAGGAACAAAATGTATGGGCCGTTCTTGGGAAGAGCAACTTCCGAGCGTACTAGAAGTTTGGTACGATCTGTACTAGTCGACAAACTTATAAAATGTACTTGGAGAAGAAGTCCGCATATTGTGCAGGGCAACTACGGAACCCTACACTGCGCGTGGCCCGACACGCACTTGGTCGGTTTTTTAAAATGTCTTTTATTTTACACTTATACTAATAAAGTTATCTCAGTTGGCCTAGTTAAGTATGTACAAACTGTGCATAAGTAGAATGCCTGTTGTGCGAGTGCTGACAGCTCGTATACAGTTTTTATGTAGCCCGCAAACGGATGAACCGATTTTGATTTAGTTTTGTTCCAACATCAGATGGCGACCCGCACTTCTGCCTTATATGCAAACTGGACAAGTCAGTCTTCTACCGCGACGTTACAAGGACGCGGGGGGTGACGACAGAGGGGATCGCGCGGGGAGCGAGAGGCACGCTTGTGTGAGAGAGTATCTCTCACTGTCGCTCAGTGCAACATAAGCGCGCCCCTGTATCGTCGCGGTCGAAAACCGGCTGGTCTATACACGACGTCACATAATATGACGTCACTGCCCCTCCCCCAGGTATAAGCTTCAGCGCGGCGTGGCTGGCGCGGCTGGTGTGCGCGGTGCCCTCGCACTGGGTGCCGCTGTACGCGTCACGTGACCACGGGCTCGGAGCCAACCGGTTCCTGCATCACACCACCTCCTACAGGTGCGTGCTACTGCTTGTGACGTCACTGTCTGCTTGACCTTATTGTATATCGTACACAGTTCTGTAAATACAAGAAGCTTATATTATAACCATACTACTGGAGCACTAACTTCTTATAGCAAAGAAACGCCAAAAATCTGACTTACCTTTCATGAGTGGTAGATATAGAGCACTCGAAGAGAATAAAGTTTCATGAGTAAAAGAGAACGCGTCACCCCACAAGAGAATGAAGGTCATTTATTTTAGTAAGGAACGCATATCCACTGCATTGGACGTAGTGTGTGTGGTTTAACATTGAATGACAGAGTGAAAAATATCGACATACGGGGTCGTTGCGGCCTGAAAAAAGATGTAGTGACTAGAATAGAAAAAGGAATGCTTCTGTGGTTTGTACTACAAAGGAAGAATGAAAGTAGAGTGATGATATAAATTTAATGGTGCGCAAGTGGAAGGTAGGTACAGCTCAACCAGGCCACCCTAGAAGGACGTATGCCGACCAAATTGGCGACATACTGAAAAAGGGCAATGTCAAAAGTATCTGGAATAGAAGAGCTGTTTGACTAGATTGATGGATGGATGTGAAAGAGGTATGTCTGGATCGTAGCAGATGGAAATCTGTAGTCCCTGCCTACCCCTCTAGGAGACAGGCGTAGGCGTGAGTATATGTATGTATTATTTTAGTACGCGTTTCGTTAGAGGTCATCACTCTGGCTATAAACTTGTTGTAAATATGTCATCTACTTACGAATTACTGATCTCTATTAAAGTATTATTATAAAATTACTGATCTCTATTAAAGTATTATTATAAAATTACTGATCTCTATTAAAGTATTATTATAAAATTTATATGTTAACAACGCTCATTCGAAATTTTATTTTATTTAGGGTTCCGACAGTAATTGGGATTCCTTTTATTTAGGGTTCCGACAGTAATTGGGATTCCTTTTATTTAGGGTTCCGACAGTAATTGGGATTCCTTTTATTTAGGGTTCCGACAGTAATTGGGATTCCTTTTATTTAGGGTTCCGACAGTAATTGGGATTCCTTTTATTTAGGGTTCCGACAGTAATTGGGATTCCTTTTATTTAGGGTTCCGACAGTAATTGGGATTCCTTTTATTTAGGGTTCCGACAGTAATTGGGATTCCTTTTATTTAGGGTTCCGACAGTAATTGGGATTCCTTTTATTTAGGGTTCCGACAGTAATTGGGATTCCTTTTATTTAGGGTTCCGACAGTAATTGGGATTCCTTTTATTTAGGGTTCCGACAGTAATTGGGATTCCTTTTATTTAGGGTTCCGACAGTAATTGGGATTCCTTTTATTTAGGGTTCCGACAGTAATTGGGATTCCTTTTATTTAGGGTTCCGACAGTAATTGGGATTCCTTTTATTTAGGGTTCCGACAGTAATTGGGATTCCTTTTATTTAGGGTTCCGACAGTAATTGGGATTCCTTTTATTTAGGGTTCCGACAGTAATTGGGATTCCTTTTATTTAGGGTTCCGACAGTAATTGGGATTCCTTTTATTTAGGGTTCCGACAGTAATTGGGATTCCTTTTATTTAGGGTTCCGACAGTAATTGGGATTCCTTTTATTTAGGGTTCCGACAGTAATTGGGATTCCTTTTATTTAGGGTTCCGACAGTAATTGGGATTCCTTTTATTTAGGGTTCCGACAGTAATTGGGATTCCTTTTATTTAGGGTTCCGACAGTAATTGGGATTCCTTTTATTTAGGGTTCCGACAGTAATTGGGATTCCTTTTATTTAGGGTTCCGACAGTAATTGGGATTCCTTTTATTTAGGGTTCCGACAGTAATTGGGATTCCTTTTATTTAGGGTTCCGACAGTAATTGGGATTCCTTTTATTTAGGGTTCCGACAGTAATTGGGATTCCTTTTATTTAGGGTTCCGACAGTAATTGGGATTCCTTTTATTTAGGGTTCCGACAGTAATTGGGATTCCTTTTATTTAGGGTTCCGACAGTAATTGGGATTCCTTTTATTTAGGGTTCCGACAGTAATTGGGATTCCTTTTATTTAGGGTTCCGACAGTAATTGGGATTCCTTTTATTTAGGGTTCCGACAGTAATTGGGATTCCTTTTATTTAGGGTTCCGACAGTAATTGGGATTCCTTTTAGCGAAACTTAGGCGTTGTCTGTTGCCGGCTCAAGATCAGCTAAAGTCGAGTCCAGAATTAGGCGAACTAACTTGACAGTTCATTGTACACTAATGTTGCCACAGTTTGGCTAGTGCTGGTAATATCGATGTTTAAAAAGTCTAGTTAATCATTATTATTGTGGTTGGAATCAAACTAATAATTTTACTAAGCAAAATAATAGTAATAAAAATTAATTCAATTAATTAAAATCGAACACATAACGGATTTGGAATTATCATCGACGATATATAGCGTTTGTCTCTATCGCACTTTCATATTTGCCAGAAAGAAAGGGATGAATGCTATATGTATGGTACATAAAATGTACCGTACTAGCCCGACAGAAACCACCTAAAAGGATCACAATGGCCTGTTGTAATAACATCATTATTTTTGTATTTTATTCCTAATTTGAGGAGTAAGTATCGTAAATATCCGCTTTAAACAGTACATCCTTCAGATCATATTATATCATATAAATTGCTGTAGTTCGTCCCTATTTGGCAAGTATGTATGAGTGTGAAAGTTTCGACGACAATTACTTTATAAAATATAAATAGAATCAGATTTATAGAAGGGACAAGGTTATATCGACATATTTGTGTCGACATGAACCTATCACTATTTATTTTTTCCTATGTCTGGCAACATTTTCGGCTGTCAAGTTAGTTCGCCTAATTCTGGACTCGACTTTAGGAATGTTTAGACATAGACGAATACAGCCTACAGACTCCTCATAACTGGCGACCGATTTCTGTCAACACATCTAACTGGACTAGCAGATACAATTCGTTTCGGTAGGCCAAACCAAAATGGCTTCTATATTCACTACGTTAGAGTCTTCGTCTTCGAGAAAGATAAGTTTGTGGCGCTATACGTAAGATTGGAAGAGCCAATAGGATTGCAGTATCCCGTTTCGATTGTTGACAGAATTATTTGTACGCAAGATGTTGAACAATAGACGTCTTTCTGGGCTGTATTGTCTATGGGGCTAGACGATCAGTCGAGTTTATGTGACGTCATTAAAATTAACCTATATATTTCCCAGGGTTCTAGTGGGATTAATTTCACGACCCATCATTATTTATACCATGGGCAAATGAAATAAAGCGTCCCCATTACGGTCTTTGTGTTAGATGTCACCATACAGTCTGAACTGCATATTGACAAATGTCGTCGTTTCAGAGGTCCCACGCTGGTGTTGTTCCAATCCGAGAAGTTGATGTTCGTGATCGCGAGCAGTCAGGAGTGGCGGGAGACTCACCTGTACTGGGGCGGACCTGATTGTACGTTGCTGCAGCTATACCCCACGTGAGTGTCACTACCTGATTGTACGTTGGTGCAGCTATACCCCACGTGAGTGTCACTACCTGATTGTACGTTGGTGCAGCTATACCCCACGTGAGTGTCACTACCTGATTGTACGTTGGTGCAGCTATACCCCACGTGAGTGTCACTACCTGATTGTACGTTGGTGCAGCTATACCCCACGTGAGTGTCACTACCTGTATGTACGTTGGTGCAGCTATACCCCACGTGAGTGTCACTACCTGATTGTACGTTGGTGCAGCTATACCCCACGTGAGTGTCACTACCTGATTGTACGTTGGTGCAGCTATACCCCACGTGAGTGTCACTACCTGTATGTACGTTGGTGCAGCTATACCCCACGTGAGTGTCACTACCTGATTGTACGTTGGTGCAGCTATACCCCACGTGAGTGTCACTACCTGTATGTACGTTGGTGCAGCTATACCCCACGTGAGTGTCACTACCTGATTGTACGTTGGTGCAGCTATACCCCACGTGAGTGTCACTACCTGTATGTACGTTGGTGCAGCTATACCCCACGTGAGTGTCACTACCTGATTGTACGTTGGTGCAGCTATACCCCACGTGAGTGTCACTACCTGATTGTACGTTGGTGCAGCTATACCCCACGTGAGTGTCACTACCTGATTGTACGTTGGTGCAGCTATACCCCACGTGAGTGTCACTACCTGATTGTACGTTGGTGCAGCTATACCCCACGTGAGTGTCACTACCTGATTGTACGTTGGTGCAGCTATACCCCACGTGAGTGTCACTACCTGTATGTACGTTGGTGCAGCTATACCCCGCGTGAGTGTCACTACCTGATTGTACGTTGGTGCAGCTATACCCCACGTGAGTGTCACTACCTGATTGTACGTTGCTGCAGCTATACCCCACGTGAGTGTCACTACCTGATTGTACGTTGGTGCAGCTATACCCCACGTGAGTGTCACTACCTGATTGTACGTTGGTGCAGCTATACCCCACGTGAGTGTCACTACCTGATTGTACGTTGGTGCAGCTATACCCCACGTGAGTGTCACTACCTGATTGTACGTTGGTGCAGCTATACCCCACGTGAGTGTCACTACCTGATTGTACGTTGCTGCAGCTATACCCCACGTGAGTGTCACTACCTGATTGTACGTTGCTGCAGCTATACCCCACGTGAGTGTCACTACCTGATTGTACGTTGCTGCAGCTATACCCCACGTGAGTGTCACTACCTGATTGTACGTTGCTGCAGCTATACCCCACGTGAGTGTCACTACCTGATTGTACGTTGGTGCAGCTATACCCCACGTGAGTGTAACTACCTGATTGAACGTTGGTGCAGCTATACCCCACGTGAGTGTCACTACCTGATTGTACGTTGCTGCAGCTATACCCCACGTGAGTGTCACTACCTGATTGTACGTTGGTGCAGCTATACCCCACGTGAGTGTCACTACCTGATTGTACGTTGGTGCAGCTATACCCCACGTGAGTGTCACTACCTGATTGTACGTTTCTGCAGCTATACCCCACGTGAGTGTCACTACCTGATTGTACGTTGGTGCAGCTATACCCCACGTGAGTGTCACTACCTGATTGTACGTTGGTGCAGCTATACCCCACGTGAGTGTCACTACCTGATTGTACGTTGGTGCAGCTATACCCCACGTGAGTGTCACTACCTGATTGTACGTTGCTGCAGCTATACCCCACGTGAGTGTCACTACCTGATTGTACGTTGCTGCAGCTATACCCCACGTGAGTGTCACTACCTGATTGTACGTTGCTGCAGCTATACCCCACGTGAGTGTCACTACCTGATTGTACGTTGCTGCAGCTATACCCCACGTGAGTGTCACTACCTGATTGTACGTTTGTGCAGCTATACCCCACGTGAGTGTCACTACCTGATTGTACGTTGCTGCAGCTATACCCCACGTGAGTGTCACTACCTGATTGTACGTTGCTGCAGCTATACCCCACGTGAGTGTCACTACCTGATTGTACGTTGCTGCAGCTATACCCCACGTGAGTGTCACTACCTGATTGTACGTTGGTGCAGCTATACCCCACGTGAGTGTCACTACCTGATTGTACGTTGCTGCAGCTATACCCCACGTGAGTGTCACTACCTGATTGTACGTTGCTGCAGCTATACCCCACGTGAGTGTCACTACCTGATTGTACGTTGGTGCAGCTATACCCCACGTGAGTGTCACTACCTGATTGTACGTTGGTGCAGCTATACCCCACGTGAGTGTCACTACCTGATTGTACGTTGGTGCAGCTATACCCCACGTGAGTGTCACTACCTGATTGTACGTTGGTGCAGCTATACCCCACGTGAGTGTCACTACCTGATTGTACGTTGGTGCAGCTATACCCCACGTGAGTGTCACTACCTGATTGTACGTTGGTGCAGCTATACCCCACGTGAGTGTCACTACCTGATTGTACGTTGGTGCAGCTATACCCCACGTGAGTGTCACTACCTGATTGTACGTTGGTGCAGCTATACCCCACGTGAGTGTCACTACCTGATTGTACGTTGCTGCAGCTATACCCCACGTGAGTGTCACTACCTGATTGTACGTTGGTGCAGCTATACCCCACGTGAGTGTCACTACCTGATTGTACGTTGCTGCAGCTATACCCCACGTGAGTGTCACTACCTGATTGAACGTTGCTGCAGCTATACCCCACGTGAGTGTCACTACCTGATTGTACGTTGCTGCAGCTATACCCCACGTGAGTGTCACTACCTGATTGTACGTTGCTGCAGCTATACCCCACGTGAGTGTCACTACCTGATTGTACGTTGGTGCAGCTATACCCCACGTGAGTGTCACTACCTGATTGTACGTTGGTGCAGCTATACCCCACGTGAGTGTCACTACCTGATTGTACGTTGGTGCAGCTATACCCCACGTGAGTGTCACTACCTGATTGTACGTTGGTGCAGCTATACCCCACGTGAGTGTCACTACCTGATTGTACGTTGGTGCAGCTATACCCCACGTGAGTGTCACTACCTGATTGTACGTTGGTGCAGCTATACCCCACGTGAGTGTCACTACCTGATTGTACGTTGCTGCAGCTATACCCCACGTGAGTGTCACTACCTGATTGTACGTTGCTGCAGCTATACCCCACGTGAGTGTCACTACCTGATTGTACGTTGGTGCAGCTATACCCCACGTGAGTGTCACTACCTGATTGTACGTTGGTGCAGCTATACCCCACGTGAGTGTCACTACCTGATTGTACGTTGCTGCAGCTATACCCCACGTGAGTGTCACTACCTGATTGTACGTTGGTGCAGCTATACCCCACGTGAGTGTCACTACCTGATTGTACGTTGGTGCAGCTATACCCCACGTGAGTGTCACTACCTGATTGTACGTTGGTGCAGCTATACCCCACGTGAGTGTCACTACCTGATTGTACGTTGGTGCAGCTATACCCCACGTGAGTGTCACTACCTGATTGTACGTTGCTGCAGCTATACCCCACGTGAGTGTCACTACCTGATTGTACGTTGCTGCAGCTATACCCCACGTGAGTGTCACTACCTGATTGTACGTTGGTGCAGCTATACCCCACGTGAGTGTCACTACCTGATTGTACGTTGGTGCAGCTATACCCCACGTGAGTGTCACTACCTGATTGTACGTTGGTGCAGCTATACCCCACGTGAGTGTCACTACCTGATTGTACGTTGGTGCAGCTATACCCCACGTGAGTGTCACTACCTGATTGTACGTTGGTGCAGCTATACCCCACGTGAGTGTCACTACCTGATTGGTGCAGCTATACCCCACGTGAGTGTCACTACCTGATTGTACGTTGCTGCAGCTATACCCCACGTGAGTGTCACTACCTGATTGTACGTTGCTGCAGCTATACCCCACGTGAGTGTCACTACCTGATTGTACGTTGGTGCAGCTATACCCCACGTGAGTGTCACTACCTGATTGTACGTTGGTGCAGCTATACCCCACGTGAGTGTCACTACCTGATTGTACGTTGGTGCAGCTATACCCCACGTGAGTGTCACTACCTGTATGTACGTTGGTGCAGCTATACCCCACGTGAGTGTCACTACCTGATTGTACGTTGGTGCAGCTATACCCCACGTGAGTGTCACTACCTGATTGTACGTTGGTGCAGCTATACCCCACGTGAGTGTCACTACCTGATTGTACGTTGGTGCAGCTATACCCCACGTGAGTGTCACTACCTGATTGTACGTTGGTGCAGCTATACCCCACGTGAGTGTCACTACCTGTATGTACGTTGGTGCAGCTATACCCCACGTGAGTGTCACTACCTGATTGTACGTTGGTGCAGCTATACCCCACGTGAGTGTCACTACCTGATTGTACGTTGGTGCAGCTATACCCCACGTGAGTGTCACTACCTGATTGTACGTTGCTGCAGCTATACCCCACGTGAGTGTCACTACCTGATTGTACGTTGCTGCAGCTATACCCCACGTGAGTGTCACTACCTGATTGTACGTTGCTGCAGCTATACCCCACGTGAGTGTCACTACCTGATTGTACGTTGCTGCAGCTATACCCCACGTGAGTGTCACTACCTGATTGTACGTTTGTGCAGCTATACCCCACGTGAGTGTCACTACCTGATTGTACGTTGCTGCAGCTATACCCCACGTGAGTGTCACTACCTGATTGTACGTTGGTGCAGCTATACCCCACGTGAGTGTCACTACCTGATTGTACGTTGGTGCAGCTATACCCCACGTGAGTGTCACTACCTGATTGTACGTTGGTGCAGCTATACCCCACGTGAGTGTCACTACCTGATTGTACGTTGGTGCAGCTATACCCCACGTGAGTGTCACTACCTGATTGTACGTTGGTGCAGCTATACCCCACGTGAGTGTCACTACCTGATTGTACGTTGGTGCAGCTATACCCCACGTGAGTGTCACTACCTGATTGTACGTTGCTGCAGCTATACCCCACGTGAGTGTCACTACCTGATTGTACGTTGGTGCAGCTATACCCCACGTGAGTGTCACTACCTGATTGTACGTTGCTGCAGCTATACCCCACGTGAGTGTCACTACCTGATTGTACGTTGCTGCAGCTATACCCCACGTGAGTGTCACTACCTGATTGTACGTTGCTGCAGCTATACCCCACGTGAGTGTCACTACCTGATTGTACGTTGCTGCAGCTATACCCCACGTGAGTGTCACTACCTGATTGTACGTTGGTGCAGCTATACCCCACGTGAGTGTCACTACCTGATTGTACGTTGGTGCAGCTATACCCCACGTGAGTGTCACTACCTGATTGTACGTTGGTGCAGCTATACCCCACGTGAGTGTCACTACCTGATTGTACGTTGGTGCAGCTATACCCCACGTGAGTGTCACTACCTGATTGTACGTTGGTGCAGCTATACCCCACGTGAGTGTCACTACCTGATTGTACGTTGGTGCAGCTATACCCCACGTGAGTGTCACTACCTGATTGTACGTTGCTGCAGCTATACCCCACGTGAGTGTCACTACCTGATTGTACGTTGCTGCAGCTATACCCCACGTGAGTGTCACTACCTGATTGTACGTTGGTGCAGCTATACCCCACGTGAGTGTCACTACCTGATTGTACGTTGGTGCAGCTATACCCCACGTGAGTGTCACTACCTGATTGTACGTTGCTGCAGCTATACCCCACGTGAGTGTCACTACCTGATTGTACGTTGGTGCAGCTATACCCCACGTGAGTGTCACTACCTGATTGTACGTTGGTGCAGCTATACCCCACGTGAGTGTCACTACCTGATTGTACGTTGGTGCAGCTATACCCCACGTGAGTGTCACTACCTGATTGTACGTTGGTGCAGCTATACCCCACGTGAGTGTCACTACCTGATTGTACGTTGCTGCAGCTATACCCCACGTGAGTGTCACTACCTGATTGTACGTTGCTGCAGCTATACCCCACGTGAGTGTCACTACCTGATTGTACGTTGGTGCAGCTATACCCCACGTGAGTGTCACTACCTGATTGTACGTTGGTGCAGCTATACCCCACGTGAGTGTCACTACCTGATTGTACGTTGGTGCAGCTATACCCCACGTGAGTGTCACTACCTGATTGTACGTTGGTGCAGCTATACCCCACGTGAGTGTCACTACCTGATTGTACGTTGGTGCAGCTATACCCCACGTGAGTGTCACTACCTGATTGTACGTTGGTGCAGCTATACCCCACGTGAGTGTCACTACCTGATTGTACGTTGCTGCAGCTATACCCCACGTGAGTGTCACTACCTGATTGTACGTTGCTGCAGCTATACCCCACGTGAGTGTCACTACCTGATTGTACGTTGGTGCAGCTATACCCCACGTGAGTGTCACTACCTGATTGTACGTTGGTGCAGCTATACCCCACGTGAGTGTCACTACCTGATTGTACGTTGGTGCAGCTATACCCCACGTGAGTGTCACTACCTGTATGTACGTTGGTGCAGCTATACCCCACGTGAGTGTCACTACCTGATTGTACGTTGGTGCAGCTATACCCCACGTGAGTGTCACTACCTGATTGTACGTTGGTGCAGCTATACCCCACGTGAGTGTCACTACCTGATTGTACGTTGGTGCAGCTATACCCCACGTGAGTGTCACTACCTGATTGTACGTTGGTGCAGCTATACCCCACGTGAGTGTCACTACCTGTATGTACGTTGGTGCAGCTATACCCCACGTGAGTGTCACTACCTGATTGTACGTTGGTGCAGCTATACCCCACGTGAGTGTCACTACCTGATTGTACGTTGGTGCAGCTATACCCCACGTGAGTGTCACTACCTGATTGTACGTTGGTGCAGCTATACCCCACGTGAGTGTCACTACCTGATTGTACGTTGGTGCAGCTATACCCCACGTGAGTGTCACTACCTGTATGTACGTTGGTGCAGCTATACCCCACGTGAGTGTCACTACCTGATTGTACGTTGGTGCAGCTATACCCCACGTGAGTGTCACTACCTGATTGTACGTTGGTGCAGCTATACCCCACGTGAGTGTCACTACCTGATTGTACGTTGGTGCAGCTATACCCCACGTGAGTGTCACTACCTGATTGTACGTTGGTGCAGCTATACCCCACGTGAGTGTCACTACCTGATTGTACGTTGGTGCAGCTATACCCCACGTGAGTGTCACTACCTGATTGTACGTTGGTGCAGCTATACCCCACGTGAGTGTCACTACCTGTATGTACGTTGGTGCAGCTATACCCCACGTGAGTGTCACTACCTGATTGTACGTTGGTGCAGCTATACCCCACGTGAGTGTCACTACCTGATTGTACGTTGGTGCAGCTATACCCCACGTGAGTGTCACTACCTGATTGTACGTTGGTGCAGCTATACCCCACGTGAGTGTCACTACCTGATTGTACGTTGGTGCAGCTATACCCCACGTGAGTGTCACTACCTGATTGTACGTTGGTGCAGCTATACCCCACGTGAGTGTCACTACCTGATTGTACGTTGGTGCAGCTATACCCCACGTGAGTGTCACTACCTGATTGTACGTTGGTGCAGCTATACCCCACGTGAGTGTCACTACCTGATTGTACGTTGGTGCAGCTATACCCCACGTGAGTGTCAGTACCTGTATGTACGTTGGTGCAGCTATACCCCACGTGAGTGTCACTACCTGTATGTACGTTGGTGCAGCTATACCCCACGTGAGTGTCACTACCTGTATGTACGTTGGTGCAGCTATACCCCACGTGAGTGTCACTACCTGTATGTACGTTGGTGCAGCTATACCCCACGTGAGTGTCACTACCTGTATGTACGTTGGTGCAGCTATACCCCACGTGAGTGTCACTACCTGATTGTACGTTGGTGCAGCTATACCCCACGTGAGTGTCACTACCTGTATGTACGTTGGTGCAGCTATACCCCACGTGAGTGTCACTACCTGTATGTACGTTGGTGCAGCTATACCCCACGTGAGTGTCACTACCTGATTGTACGTTGGTGCAGCTATACCCCACGTGAGTGTCACTACCTGTATGTACGTTGGTGCAGCTATACCCCACGTGAGTGTCACTACCTGTATGTACGTTGGTGCAGCTATACCCCACGTGAGTGTCACTACCTGTATGTACGTTGGTGCAGCTATACCCCACGTGAGTGTCACTACCTGATTGTACGTTGGTGCAGCTATACCCCACGTGAGTGTCACTACCTGATTGTACGTTGGTGCAGCTATACCCCACGTGAGTGTCACTACCTGATTGTACGTTGGTGCAGCTATACCCCACGTGAGTGTCACTACCTGATTGTACGTTGGTGCAGCTATACCCCACGTGAGTGTCACTACCTGATTGTACGTTGGTGCAGCTATACCCCACGTGAGTGTCACTACCTGATTGTACGTTGGTGCAGCTATACCCCACGTGAGTGTCACTACCTGATTGTACGTTGGTGCAGCTATACCCCACGTGAGTGTCACTACCTGTATGTACGTTGGTGCAGCTATACCCCACGTGAGTGTCACTACCTGATTGTACGTTGGTGCAGCTATACCCCACGTGAGTGTCACTACCTGTATGTACGTTGGTGCAGCTATACCCCACGTGAGTGTCACTACCTGCTGCTACACTACGCAACAACTAACAAATATGAAATATATTTATTTATGTAATGTAGGTATATCAGATACACTTATTACAGGTCGGTTTTAATGTAATATAAGTAAATAATCAATGCTTATAGGTAATAGTTTGATGTAATAAATAATAATATGGAGAAATACACAAAGAAATAATAAAGGTCGGATTTACTTAAATTTAATAAAAAAAATACACTTGAATAAAATAAAAATATAGGAATAAGGAATAAACAATATAATGAATATATACCTTACATATAACAAATATATGCTTTATATGTGATTAGTCTTGCTAAATTAAAATTAAAACTGGTTGTGGCAGGTTTACAGCGTTCCCATTGCACTTTGGGTTACAGGCAAAAGCTGACACTGACCTTTTTAAAAATCCTTTTACATAACTAATAACTATGTAGGTACTTAGGTACCTTTTTTAAAACTTATTGAACCAGTAGTTCGCCTCGAACTGTATGTAAACTCGCGATTCGATCATTTGTCTCATTTACTCGCCTACCAAATTTCATGACGTTCCGATCAACGATACCTGTGTTATCGTCGGACAAACATACATACATACATACAAACGCCGGATTATTTTAGTAGATTCGGAGAACTTCGCTCGCTCGCTTAAAAAATATTTGAAAAAGATCTTTGTGTGACCTGTTGAATAAAACCTTTCTTTTTATAACTATGTCATGTCCATTCGATTCAATCAATAGATGAACACGGTACCTCTGACCGTTAACATATCGATCTATTGTCCTCAGGTTCGCTATAATCGAGCGAGCGCCAAAGATGCTCTACCTGAACACATCGATCCGCGGCTACCCCAAGGGTCTGCGCGCCGGCTCGGACCCGCGCAAGCCCGCGCTCGTGGTGGACGAGGACTTCGACCAGATGTCCTACAAGGGCATTCCGTACCCGCTGCAGGCGATAGAGGTGTGGGGCTGTGGTGACCCCGCCTCCCGAGAGACTCAGCTCGAGATCAAGAAGTGGCAGGTGCACGAGGCGGAGCGGCAGCGGCAGGTTCGTGTACTTGATCTATAGTCATGTTTACATTCCGTACCCGCTGCAGGCGATAGAGGTGTGGGGCTGTGGTGACCCCGCCTCCCGAGAGACTCAGCTCGAGATCAAGAAGTGGCAGGTGCACGAGGCGGAGCGGCAGCGGCAGGTTCGTGTACCTCATCTATACTCATGTTTACATTTCACTTCGTCTTTTGGTGTCTGTTTTACACAGATTTTAAGTCCCTCTTGCACCTATCCCATTTAGCTCGGTCGGCATGAGATTGTGTTTGATATATGTGACAACGGGCAGTTATTAATTTATTGTAATTTGTAACATGATGATAAAATGTTTTTCTTTCGTTATTTAGTAAGTAAAGTGAAACATTGATAACCAGTAAGACCAGTAAGTGAGCCCTCCTGGACGAGTAAGTTAAAAGTCCGAGTCCGCAGGGCGACGAGTCCAGGAGGGCTACTCGAAGCATCTACAGTGCTTTTCCCAAAACACGGTTTTTATTGTAAATTATTCTGTTCAGTGTATCTGTGTACAATAAAGAATAAAGAAAGGTGGTAGACCCTTAAGGATTGTACCAAAGGGTGTCAAAAAAGGTTTATTTTTATTTTTTTATGCCAAAACTTTAACGGCCCATATCTCCTAAACGGCTGTAGCTAGACCCATTTTGATAGTACTCTAAGAAAAGGGCCTCACGAGATCAAAGCAACGAAAAAACAATGTTTTTTTTTGTCAAAATTTTGATTGTCATTTTTCCTGAACGGCAGGTGCTAGAGACTCCGGGCTTAGACTGTAATGAATGGTTTGACAGGGGCTACATGACCAAAACAAAAAATTTACATTTTACAGGTTTTGACAGTTTTTTTACAGTTAAAAGTGGTATGATTCACATGAAACTAGGTATCAGGGGGCATTTGGAATCGCTGATTACGGTCCCGTATTCATATTTGACACTTTTTAGCCGCTGATAGGATTTTTACAGTTTTTCGTCAAAACTTTGGTTGGCCATATCTCCGAAACAATAAATCTAGAAAATGTCTCGTTTTATTTTTGAGTATACCGCTATACATGCTTCGACCATTAAGTGACTCTCCTGGACTCGTATAAACGTCCTCATCATCCGGGGTCAGACTTTTAACTTACTTGTCTAGGAGAGCTCACTTACTGTTCTCTGCACTAATAATATATTTGTACCGCCAAATTCAGCCAGGCCAGTTATGCGGGATACTAAAACACATGCTGAGATAATTCATTCACATCTTCTTTATATAAGGTGACATTCATTTTTGCAGCCAAATTCATACTGGAGGCTTGGAAAGTGATCAATTTGTAAACTTTTTCAACAATGAGCTGTTTACAACGTGTAACAGAAAGGTGTAACTATATTTGAAGAGCTTATTCAGTCAATGGTATAGAACAACTTTTACTATGGAGCCAACCCTGTATCTCGAAAAAAGAATCGACAATTTCATGCAATGCCACTCGGCCGAAATGTATTTTTTTTTTGAGATTTCAGGGTTGGCTCCATAGTAAAAGTTGTTTTATACCATTGACTGAATAAGCTCTTCAAATATGGTTACACCTTTCTGTTACACGTTATATATCCCAGATCACACATACGATGTAACGAGCGTCCTCTTACGTCATTCAAGGGGCAGCTGGAAAATCGGTCAATGACCTTTGTACTGGACCCCGTACCACGAAACGCAGTAATTTGCGTCAAGCGATAACGATTGTATGGCGAGATTGACGTATCGTTTTATTTTGACGCGTACAGTGTTTTAACAAATGTTACCCTGTCAACAATATTGGTGTTCCTGTGGCTCTCTCATACTGCGTGGTAGTAACTAAATGAACTGTATTTTGTAGATAAAAATCTCAGCGGCAGACTGGATCGAGCACCCGGACCGGTACCTGTTAGAGTTGGCGGGCCGGCCGCAGTACAACAACTCCGCCAGTTAGTGCACCGTCGGCTTACCCACGGTACGTTCCTGAGAGACGGCGCCGCGACGCGGGCCGGCAGTGGACGCTGCCAGTGGACGCGCTGCCAGTGGACCAGTGGACCAGCGGAGCGATGTCGCCGTCACCGACACTACTCTCAAGAGTTTTATAACTATTGTAGTTCTACTCGTGTTTATTGGAACCAAGTTCTTTACGCACGTTACACCACAGACGCTTGGCGAATGAGAGCCGGGCCGATACAAGTGCAACACTTCGACCGTCACGATACTTTTGCGTGTATGTGTGTTTGTGTGTTTACAAGCGTATGTCCATGTATACTGCATTATACACGTGCGGCGTGCGCGTCAGTAGCGAAAGGAACTTCGTTTCAATTTCTGGTGTTCCACGACACTACTTGTATTATTTTTTTTGCTTGTATGTTTATGTATGTGACTGTTTGGATTCATTTCCGTTTTCAATATATTTTAAATCAGAGGTAAACTAAAGTTGCAATATGTATTACTAGCCTTTCGCCCGCGTTAATTCGATCTTCGCCACATTTTCGGCTTGAGCGTTATTTTATCAACACCCCTATCTATAGCCTGCATGTTGACCAGGACCATTACGATGATTATAAAGAAAACCACATCCAAATTCGTTGAGTGATTCTCGTGTTAAAACTGAACATACATACAGACAATTTGTATAGTATAAGTTTTAGTATGATGTGTTAAAAAAAGACATGATCTTGCTAAGTTTCTTGCCCTTCTTCTTAGCAAGACTAATCGAATGGGCGGAGGTAGGCATGTATTTATAATATATGTAACCTATTACTATGTAGTATATAGGATGTGATTTGGTCGGCCGCCTGTGTTCGTGCTGGGGGCTCGGTTGGTGATCATTGAACCTTGTCCCTGGTCCCTGGCCGGGTCTCCGGTATGGGTTCGGGCGGTTGATTGGATTTCACCTCGTATAATGAGGAGCACCCAAGCAAAAGGTGTTTTGTCATTTAAATCCAACTGTTGAATAATTAAGAAAAACTAATATTTTAACAAATACTTAGTGCGGAAGTCAAATTAAAATGTATATTTACTTGGTTTATGAAATAAAACTATTATATTATCATCTTAGTAATAATAATAATTAATTCATATATTAATCAGAATATTCATTTTAAATCTGGAGAGAGAATGTTTTGCTTGAAATTTTGGGATCTAACACTTTTTGCAAGAATAGGTAAAATCCAGTAAAATCCCTCCCAACATCAGCTTTTCTCTTCCTTGAACCAATGTTCGCACATCGTACTTCAATAGTATCGCCAGAAACGTCTTCTTCCATGATAACTATAATATGTTATATTTTTCATTTTCAACAAAATATCACAAATTTAACCTTAAAAGCTCAAACTGCGAACTGTCAGACATCAATTGTAATTTGTAGCGCCACCAAACAAAAAGCGTTTCGTCACATCGAAATATGGCGCCCATTTACTCTGATTGGTTATTTGGAGAAACCGTTTTTTTCTGCATGAAATCTTAGATTTAGGTGGTGATTTTCTATTGGACTTAATCCATTCTGCTGGAAAATTAAGAAAGAATCGATTTAAAAAAAATGTATTTATAGATTAGATAAGATAAGATTAGACCATAGACAATCAAAAAATACAGCTAACTCGAAATTTATTTTTTGTGACAAAACACGTTTCGCAAGATTGCTCCTCAATTATAGATTTTACCTATCATTTTAATCGTATATATTTATTGCTACATAATTTAAATAAACCTTTAATTTGTACATTTATTACGTACATTTTTATAAGATTAAATTTGACTCGTAAAAAGTGTATTATGTATACTTACTTTACAAAATTAACTATTTGAACTTGACAGACAGAAGAAAAAATTCTAAAAATGTTAGTTTTTGCCTCAGTACAATACTACCAACCCGTTTCATTTAACACAGTTTTAGGGTCATTTTTCAGCGTTAATCAGACTTGTGTATGTTTTAGGGTCATTTTTCAGCGTTAATCAGACTTGTGTATGTTTTTTTCGTTCGCTGCCCAAACTATATATTCCTTTGATAATAATAATAATAACAATTATTATTATAAATAAATCTTGTGACATTACTTGCGTTGTATTCTGTTGTGTATAAGTACATTTATTTATCACCATTGAAAGTCAGATGCGATGATTTTCAATTAATTGTGATATAGTCTCAGATTCGCCAAATTAGGATCTGCTAAAAAGTGTACTTAAAAACAAATAGCCTTAGGTAAGTTTGTGTAAAACTGTATAATAACAACGTATTATTATTGCTCAATTGTAAAACATCCATTCGGGCGTAGTTAATGTTGTAAAATACAATTTGTAAATATTAATATTGAATCAATTGAAGTCGGTGCTATGGCGGAACCGAAGTCATGGAAAAATTTAACTTTATTTCGATTCTCTTATTATTACTACTCAAGAGTCTATGTAACTGGCACTGAGCACACTGAGCATGTAATGTTGCATCAAGTAGAATTAAACTCTATGACGTTACATTATTGTTTAAAATAGCGCTGACACGACCACCGAAGCATCGCACGCACTCGAACATTTCGGTGAAAATAATTGTTACTTTTGAAGCGAATGCTTCTTTGTTCGCGCCTCGTATAGGTCTACGATTCAGAACTTGTACGTCACTTCGATGATCGATTTCAGTGAATAATTCCGCAGATCAAGGCATTTTCGTACTCAGTGCTTAACAATAAGAGTATTTTGACAGGGTTCTTTCATGAAAAAAAGTTTAGGATAACCTTTTATTTTTGACGAATGATTAATTAATTTCTTATTACAGATTAGTACGTTTTTTGTTCGTTCATTATTGATTATTAGTTATCACTTATCATTCATGATAAATTTATGTTTATTTGATCACAATAATAAAAAAAATTCAACGACTCCGTAAGCTTATTATTCGCGCTACTATCAGGAAGTTTACATAATTCTTTATGCTTTTCTCTGTGATTGACATCTAATGCCACAACATACAGTGTCGAATAATAATTACTAAAAATAGTACATTTAATATTGTTTCAAGCAAGCAAGATCCATAATAGTGAAATGGGAAGTGTGTTCAATCATCGTGTATGATATGTGGTGCAAGTTGACGTGCAACGGACTTTGATGGAAATAAGCTCTTTGCAAAAGTTACTGGTCCAAAACGGTAAATATCAATAAAACAACAATGCTTCCCGAAAGCTGAACATGATGGCTAAATCACATGGCAAGAAGAATTCGCTTAAATAATATACGGTTGTAATGTTGTATCACCGACACACACTACGGCTTTTTAAAATTTGAAACATTCTGGGCGTACTTTATATTGAGATCAGTTATTATGTAAAAAGTATTAATTGTATAATAGAGGTTTGTTGTACGGTTTGGAGGTAACTCTCTATATCGAACATTTAATGCAGCGATCTACATTACCGAGATAGGCGCTCACTCGCCAGATCGTGTCAAAACCTGCTTTTCTTGTGTGCATTTTACGCACACGCAGGCATCTGTGCGTACGCAACTTTGACCGTAGCATGGCGGATCATCATAGAGTATATTATATAGAGTCGATTAAAATTTTAAATGCAACATAAATATAATGAAAGAGGTGTGTTTGGATCGTAGCAGATGGTAGCTTACAACCCTTTTAAGGCTTCCTAGAACTCTTCTTACATTTTATTAAATCATAGATATTATTATCAGTACTTAGATGTAATGACGTAAAAAAAGAGTAAAAGAGGTGTGTCAGGATCGTAGCAGCCCACTTTTTGTCAGGATTTAACTATTTCGCCATAGTAGGTAGGTACACTGAGCTTTACCTTACAACATTTTTGTAAAAGAGAACGGACTTGCGTCGCATCTATATTTTTAGTCTATATCCTAGAAAATACCTGTCTCTGTCACACTCATGAAGCAATGTTTCTTGTTGCCTTATTCATCCAGAAGCCATTGCCGGATTAATAACCTACCTAGAAATTACAGAAAAATTTCAAAAATAAATTCATTTTGTTGTACTTACATATGAAACGTGACACCTTTTTCCTTGCACGTATTTGTGCTTGTATTTTCTAAACACGCACGACGGCATTTTAAAGCGGATTGTTTCCTCGTTGATACCAACAAGTCGCGCACTCCTTTCGACGGTCAGTAAGCAACTAAAACGTGATGTGCCAAAGCGCACGTTTTAATGTTGACACGCCTAATGTATGGGATGGGCCTATCTCGGTAATGTAGATCGCTTATTTAATGAAATCAAGTGTTCGCTACATTATAGCATTAGTGCGCAACTTTACTATATGTTTATTTCAGAGTGATTGGTGCAGTATTGTTAATTTAATAGAGGATCATGCGAAGCAATGTGAGGTATAATAGACTCTTAAGTATGTTCTAACAAATAACTTATCGATAGCTGGGTTCCTAATATGTTTTAGATATGAAGTAGAAACTGTAGGGACAACTTATTTATTGTATCCAAGGACAAAAATATTTTATGAAATATTTCTACGAGTTAGTAAATTGACAAGCGGTATTCCAAGCTGATTGATCTTTCACCGTTTGTGCACAATTTTTTCGCTTATTGTATTTATATAATTTTACACTTTTGTACTGTACGTATTATAAAAGCGTTGGTAGGAGGGGCAGAGAATATATGTTTGTAGGGGGGGGCAGAGAATATGTTTGTAGGGGGGGGGGGGGGGGCAGAGAATATGTTTGTAGGGGGGGAGAGAATATATGTTTGTAGGGGGAGGCAGAGAATATATGTTTGTAGGGGGGGGGGGGCAGAGAATATATGTTTGTAGGGGGGGGGGGGCAGAGAATATGTTTGTAGGGGGGGAGAGAATATATGTTTGTAGGGGGGGGCAGAGAATATGTTTGTAGGGGGGGGGGGGCAGAGAATATGTTTGTAGGGGGGGAGAGAATATATGTTTGTAGGGGGAGGCAGAGAATATATGTTTGTAGGGGGGGGGGCAGAGAATATGTTTGTAGGGGGGGAGAGAATATATGTTTGTAGGGGGGGGCAGAGAATATGTTTGTAGGGGGGGGGGGGCAGAGAATATGTTTGTAGGGGGGGAGAGAATATATGTTTGTTGGGGGAGGCAGAGAATATATGTTTGTAGGGGGGGGGGGCAGAGAATATGTTTGTAGGGGGGGAGAGAATATATGTTTGTAGGGGGAGGCAGAGAATATATGTTTGACGGGGGCCAGAGAATATAAGTTTGTAGGGGGGGGGGGCAGTGAGTATATGTTTGTAGGGGGGGCAGAGAATATATGTTTGTGAGGGGGGGTTGAGAATATATGTTTGTAGGGGGGGGGGGGGGGGGCAGAAAATATGTTTGCACCTCTGCCTGATCGGGACAAACGACTATCATAAAAATGTGTGGATTATAAAATAAAAATAGCAAAGTGCTTTAAACATATGTTGTAAATAAGATTGGTTTGGGTGCTAAATGAATTTACCTATTATATAATGTTCCATCTAAAATCAACGCTATACTGAGAATAGAACTATTTTGATCGCTAAAACATGTTTTATTTCAACCTATAGATAAATTTATAAATTATAGCCGCTGCTGGACGCCAACACTGGTCAGGTGTCGATTCCGGAGCGAAGTGGAGACAATAAAACGGTCATCTGTCACAGAAGTGCATCGCTGTCGGCCAGAACCTGGTCTTCGCACTATGTTTCCAGTCTCCCTGAACCTCTTGTATACTTTTGATACACACGACTGACTCAGATGAAGCTGACGAGCGATAGTACGCTGAGACAACCCTTGCCACATTAGGATGACGAGTTGAGCGGCTTCTGCAGGTGTGGTTTACATTTTGTTTACTTTATGTGTTCCCAGCGGCGTGAATTATTGGACTAATGACAATTTTTTTACACACGGCCTTATTTTAAAGGGTTTCTGGCCTAGAATATCTAAGGTTTCTGGTTTCTGGACTTTCCTCAGACCAATAAACCAATAGACAAAGTCTTGGTGCCGTCAAAACGTACTACCCAAAACTTCATTTCGACTCCTAATGACTCCTGTCCAAGTCACCAAATTATAATGTACTGTTACTTTTCTTAAGTGACAACATTGGCAATCCTTTGTAATTTGGTTGCGTTATAGCTTGTGTTTATGTTAGTAAGTTAGTAAGTAAGTCGGCAGATTTTTAAACAAAATTTTATTTTAGTTGTGTTTTGCTGCGAATTATCGTATGGAAAAGGGTTGAAGATACAAGGACAATGTCCTGCTACGTGCGTGGTTGCAGATCCCATTCGGGGAATAAAGAAAACTGAACAGCAATATCAGTTTTCACAAGTGAGTAAAAAGTGATGTTTTCCGAGTAAATGAACCATAAAATGGAATTCCATCAAGAAAGACCGCATTTTACGACGTGTCGTTTTCATATAGTAACGTAAATATAGCTTTTAGAATAAAAGTAAATCCTAAAATCATTAAAATAATTAAATCCATTTTTAAGGTTATTAGTGAAGTCAAAACAGTTGTCGGTAATTTTACTGATTTTGTGCTATTTTGTGTAGTATGAAGTATTAATTCAGCTTATTTTACTTAAGGTTCCCCAAAAATTAAGACATTCGTAAACGATGGTTTGTTGCTATTAGCTGGAGTTGGAAACAGTACAAAACTAATTGGAAAGTGTGCTCAAAGCACTTCAATCCAGAGTGCTTTCTGAAAAGAACTATTACGACCACGCTTAAAAGACGATGCGGTGCCCACCTTGAATTTACCTAGTAAAACAGAAGTTGTTTTGGTTGAATCCTTCACTACGCTCAAAATTCTAACTTAGAATCACGAGTCTTGCTCGAGATTCAAACTCGGCACTCTTAACAAAAATAAACTTTGCTCTCTTGATGCACAAATTTTAACGCTTATTTTACTACTATCTGTTTAAAAATGACCAATAAGTGTTATGTTTAATTCTAGGATTTGAGGATTGCAATGGAACCATCAAAAGCTGGCTTTGTAGTGCGTAAATTGAAAAAATTCTTGCATTGAAAAAAATTTCTCCAAGCCCTGGAAGGACCTGCTAACAGCATGCCTCTAATGAGTGTAAAAGACAGAGGAGGGCTGACTAAGCCATCAAAAAGCATTCAAAAAATCTGCCAAACCGCAGAGAAAATCCTGAGAGAGTTTGAGGATGTAGTTACAAAAAAAAAGTGTAGGAAAACCACAGCACTTCACATCTATGTTAAACCAAATTTCACAAAGATTATTGGTACAGACAGACGTTCTTGACGACCTACGTGACCATTCGTTGGATAACTTCGTGATCGACACGTATTTGAAACTTAGAATATGTAATCGCGGGATTACAGAACTGCAGGGCTGATGAGATTTGAGGATATGACACGGGGGAAGAAAAGATTGTGGGAAACAATGTGGGTGCACTGACCTGGTTGGAATGTTTCGATGTGCCGGCAAACGCGCCGCGTGTCGTCTCCTCTCGTTATGCTGATGAAGCTGGCGTCTTGGGCAGTGATGAGCTGGATGTCTTGGTTCTTGGTAACGTGAACACTACACTTTCACTATCTAAATAATGGGTCCGCAATATTATTTGTGCTGGCAGCGCGAATGTATGCACACATGTATTGTTCGGTCGACGGTTGCGGCGAAACAGAGTGAGTGAACCGCGGGTTGGCAGCACGCGAGTCCATTGTGTCGCCAGGTGGCGCCAGCGCAGCGCCGCGATATTAGTCATGCACATGTCATGTTCGAACGTCACGCTGGTAACGTAGCGTAGCGTGAACATCCTGGGGGGGCCGGGGCTGCGGCTCCTCTTGAGCTGAATCCAACGGCAGCCTGGCTATCTTGAACACAGGTCGTCGCAGATTTCCATGAGCTGTGTCCAGATCCACAACTCGTATCACTCCATCCTTGCCAGGTATCGTGCGGAGAATTCTTCCCAACTTCCATTGGAGCGGAGGCAGGTCATCCTCTTTGATGAGGACCAGTTCACCCACTTGAGGAGGGGAAGAAGGGGAGAGCCATTTGGAGCGGGTTTGCAGGGTATGGAGGTAGGATCTGGACCAGAGAGTCCAAAAGCGCTGAGAGAGCGCTTGAATGAGTTGAAACCGTTTAAGAGCAGATATGGGTCTGTCGTCAAAAGACTGCTCAGGTAGAGCGGTGAGCGGACGACCAATAATGAAATGTCCGGCCGTGAGAGGTTCAAAGTCCGTAGGATCGGATGAAATTGGGCAGAGGGGTCTTGAGTTGAGTACAGCCTCAATTCGAGCCAAAAGAGTAGAGAATTCCTCAAAAGTGAGGTGCTGTTCACCTATCACGCGATAAAGTAGTTGCTTGGTGGATTTTACGTTTATTTCGTGCAGTGCGCCGAACCAAGGCCCTTTAGGCGGGTTCAGTAACCAAGTTATGTGCTGATTCGCGAGTTTGTGAGTGATTGCATCATTGTTTGACCTGAGGAAGTTCTGAACTTCAATGAGTTGATTCCTAGCACCTACATAGTTTGTGCCGCAGTCTGAACGAATGAGAACCGGAGTACCGCGACGTGAGATAAAACGTTGCAATGCCGCAAAGAACGCTTCCGTTGAGAGTGCAGAGACTGGTTCCAAATGAACCGCCTTTGTTGCGAGGCAAACGAAAATACAAAAGTACGCTTTTATGAGTTTCGCGTTCCGCAACGTGCTGGATTTAACGAAGAAGTGGCCAGCAAAGTCCGTCGTGACGTGACTAAAAACTGGCTGAGGAGTAACTCTGTCTGCTGGGAGATCAGCCATGAGCGGAGCCTTAGGCTGAGCGCGGCACCGGAAACATCTAATACATTTAAACACGCGGTGTCTAATAATACGACGAGCGGACAGAATCCAGTACTGCTGGCGTAATATGGCGTGTAATGTGTCAGCTCCAGGGTGGCAGTGTATTGTGTGATAGTGATCTATAATGAGATCTACGAGCGGACTTGAGCTGGGTAGAATGAGTGGGTGTTGAGCGTCATACCTAATTGACGCGTGAGAGAGACGACCACCAACTCTCAAGAGGCCGTCCTTTATGAAGGGCGAGAGGCGCTGGAGCCGAACGGGACAAACCTTATCAGACTGGATACGATTAATGTCTTCAGCAAACTCATTGTGCTGAACAGAGCGGACCCAGTGCAACAGAGCGTCCCTGCGTTCATTAGCTGTCAACGGACCAGAGCGCCGTGCATCTGAGCTGTGCCGACAATTGAATATGAACCTTTGAATACAAGCCGTCACTCCGACGAGCTTGTCAAGTGAGCTGTAGCGAGTGAGCAAGTCCAGATCGATATCTGGGACTGCTATGTGTGCTGGTACCTTTTTGGGCTTAAGGCCTGGGAGAGCATGATGGCCTAGAGCGGGTGGCATCTTGGGCCAAGTGCAGGTAGGTTCTTTGAGCCAACTGGGTGACCACCAAAGGTCATGAAGTGAGAGAGACTGGGCAGACATGCCTCTGCTTGCACAGTCAGCAGGGTTGAGATTCGTGGGCACATGCCTCCACGTATGGCTAGTTGAAATAGCTGTGATTTTAGCCACTCGATTGGCCTCGAAAGTCTGTAATCGGTGAGGTGGCGTATTGAGCCATGCCAACACTATTGTTCTATCTGACCAGCATGTGTGTGTTTGAATGGCTATATGAGCTGACAATTGGGCTGACACTCGAGTCATGAGCTGAGATAAAAGAGTCGCGGCTGACAACTCCAATTTCGGGATTGAGAGACGAGTCTTTATGGGTGCGACCTTGGACTTGCCAATGATTAGGTGTACATTGACATGTCCAGTGATATTGCGCTCATGAAGGTAGATAGCGGCACCAAAGCCAGCCTCTGATGCGTCCGCGAACCCGTGAAGTGAGTAAGTAGACGTGGGCTTGTACTTACAAATGTGCCGAGGTAAACGGAGGTTTGAGAGCTGAGGAAGATCCTCTGAGATGTGTTGCCACTCTGTGTGGACTTCTTCAGAGATAGGCTCATCCCATCCTATTTTCAGAAGCCAAAGCTTCTGGAGAAGAATCTTTGCGCGGAAGATGACTGGAGTAACCCAGCCATTGGGGTCATAGAGAGACGCTACTGTACTGAGAATGGAGCGCTTTGTGACTTGAGCATGAGTGGGCAGAGAAATGCGATAAGTGAACTCATCAGTTTGAGGAATCCACTGTATTCCCAGAACCTTAATGGAATTAGAGTCGGGACTGAAGTCAAAGTCCTTGGGCATGTCGCACTGGTCATCTGGGAATCGTTCAAGGAGCTGGGGCGAGTTGGAGGTCCATTTACTGAGCTGAAAGCCACCTAGGGCGAGTAACTCGATCAGTTCGCTTTGGAGCGACTGAGCAGATTCTACAGAATCTGCACCTGAGAGAATGTCGTCCACAAATATTGATTTGCGGAGGACCTGAGCAGCGTGGGGGTAGCGATGACCTTCGTCATCAGCCAATTGGAGTAAAGTGCGGATGGCATGGTATGGGCTGGACCTTAATCCATATGTGACGGTATTAAGGGCATACGTGAGCAAGGGCTGGTCGGGTGAAGACCGCCAGAGAATGAGTTGAAAACGTCTTTGCTCTGGGTGAATGAGTATATTTCGGAACATCATTCGGATGTCTGTGCTGAAAACTTGTGAGTAGATCCTGAAGGACATGATAATGTCAACAATATCTTGCTGAAGAGCTGGACCTGTATGAAGACAATCATTTAGATTGACGCCGTTTGAGCTCTTACAACTTCCGTCAAACACGCAGCGTAACTTTTCTGACCCTGGCTTGAATATGCCATGATGTGGGATATAGAAATGGGATTTATGAGCAAAGGTATTGGGGTGACACGGCGACATATGTCCCAATTTTATGTAATCTGACATGAATTCTACATATTTCGAGCGGAAGGGCGGGTTCGCTTGCAACTTCTTCTCTAAGTTGAGAAACCTGCGTAGCGCAATAGCGTGAGTGGAACCTAATGTCGGCGCGTTGTGCAGAAAGGGCAGTGTAACCACATATTGACCTGATGGTTCACGAGTAGTTGTGGTGCGGAAAATGTCCTCACACTGATCCTCTAATGGGCTGGTATGCTTGTAGGTTTGGGGTTCCTCGGATTCCCAAAACCTCTCAAGACTTTTGTGAATGTCATGAGTGGAATGCTCTGAGTCCGTGTGAGAGCCGACAATGTGAACTGAGTTGACCTGATTCGTGGGTGAGGTATGTAAACTTTCGAAAGGTCCAATCAGTGTAAAATCAAATATCGTGCCGAAGGCTATAGGCTTGCCAGGGCCGAGCGAAACCTTGGTTCCGTCTAACACTTGACCAAGAACGTCAGATCCTAGTATTAGATCAACCGGAGCTGGTGTGTGATATTCTCGATCAGCAAGAGGAATCGGTGGGTGACCTGTTAACTGAGCGAGATCTGGAACCTTTTCCAACGGTAGGTACCCAGTTACGTTCTTCAATATATGGGCTGTGGCCGTGATCATAGGTGTGTCACGGTGAGTAGGGCGGCATACAATTGTGATTGATGCCTTTGAGTCTTGTGTGTGCTGATTTCCAACTCCTGCGATTTTTAGAGATGTATGTTTTAATGGCAAATTTAAAATTGTGGCCATGCGCTGAGAACAAAGAGTCAGCATACTTCCACAGTCTAACAAGGCTCGTGCTGAGTGAAATTGACCATTTACGTCTGCTATTTTAAGTGAGACGGTTGGCAACAAAATTGGCGTGTTGGTGACGTTCACTACACGTTGTGCGGAGTTACAGTAATTTTCTGTTGGAGTTGAAGTCATTGAGTGACAATGAGCTGAGTGTGTATGTGATGAGTGAATGTGTGATGAGTGTGCTGAGTGCTGATCGTCCTCGCCTTCATAGTGCTCTGTTATTGTAGGTAGTCACTGTTGACTACCTACCCGAGACCTACTTGGCGATCGCGATTGAGTGGGCGAGTTGGGATGGGACGTATATGCCTGTGTAGCATGTGCCGAATGGTATTGAGGCTCATGCGCTGAGCGCTGTCTGGGCTGCTCACGTAGAGACGGAGGCAGCAAATGAGCAGATGATCGTGTCGGAGACATGGCCCCATGGCGATGCAGTGAAGTGTGGTGGTCAGACCGCCCACACTCCTTGCATGCACGTGTAGACCTGCACTCGTTCTCATAATGAGGACCCAAACAGCGTCGGCACCGGTTGCGTGCGTTCACAAAGTCCCACCGACCTTGAACCGGTTGGTTATTAAATCCTGGGCATGCGATGAGTTTGTGTCCCCTATTCCTGCAGTATGGGCATGGCATACCACCAGTAGGGGAAGAAGGTTGAGCCGAATAATCCTGTCGGCGAGTGGGTGATGGGGATGATTGGGCCGAGTAAACTAGCTGACGAGCGGATGATGAGGACGGTTGGGCCGAGTAGGTTAGGGCGTCACCGAATGCCAAGAACGGCCTATGGGGAGCAGGTTGAGGAGAGCGATATTCTTGCCGGCTCCTAAGCGGAGCTATGGGACGGAATTCTCGAGTAGCCGTATAAGGCTGACGGGAACCTCGAGTGGGCTGAAGCAGCTTATTGAGCTGAGCGAGCCTTTCTGACGGGCCGAGCCGTGCTGAAGAAGGAGCCTCCTGTGACGCAAGGGACGAAGACTCATTCTCTTTGCAGCGTGCGTGCTCTTCCAAGAACTCAATGAGGTTAGCCAGAGTGGGCAGAGTTGGCTGAGATCCGTGCTTCCGTTCGAAGAGAGTACGGAGCTCACCTTGGAGTTTTCGTACCACTATAGATACGAAGACATAATCTGACTCCTTCATGGGCAGATCTAAATTTAAAAGAGCGCTTTGCGCTGATATGAGCGGTGTTAAAAATAAAGCGCGGACATTTGAACGAGCGTCAATTTGTGGGAGCCCTAGAATTATATCCACAAATCGATCTATGAGAACACGACGGTTCTCATAGCGCCTGGTGAGAATTTCCATTGCCACGGCATAATTTTCATTAGTGGGCTGAAGGTGAGACACCATGCTGAGTGCTTCACCTGTAAGAGAGCCGAGCAGATAATGATGCTTGACGGCATCAGAAACAGTAGCCATTTCTCCAATGAGGCTCCGGAAGATGGCTATGAAAGAAGGCCAATCTTCTATTTTGGACGAAAATTTGGGCATTGAGATTTTGGGCAAGACCGTCGACGATAGGCTTGAGGTACTTGGGCTGGATGGAGAGGCTGTGACGGGAAGCGCTGATGCCACACTCAACCGCTGGGATGCTACTACGACCTCCTCATAGTCATTTATCGCCGTCTGATAACTCATCGTATAAGCGGCCTCAGTATCTTTGAGCAGATCCTCGTCCTCAAGAATGTCGTAATACACATCCTCCAGTTTCTTCCGGTACGCCTCTAGTCTAAGATACCGTCCCGTAAAATCTTCGACACAGTACTTAGTTCTGTCGCCCGCTACGACAGCTACGCCTATCTCCTTCAAGTTGGCAATTGCCTTAACTGCTTCGCGAAATATGGCCGCTTGCTTCTTTGAAGGCATTTTAGTGTTGAAAATGAGTTATTAAAACTTGAGCGTTACTAACTCTAACGTGCGGATAACTTGTAACTTGCGCGGGCCGAAGTAACAAAAACTATGTTCAAACGGAACACGGAAAATAAACACGACAGAGAAAAAAAAAAAAAAATTTTTTTTTTTTTAAACAACCTGTATATGACCTGATACACCAACGTGGAACACCCTATATGTGTACCATAAACAATAAAAGGCAGACAATAACAGGATAAAACTGTTCGGAAAACTTTTACCGTAACACAAGATTACCGCAACATAAAATATCAAAAAGGGTTGATGACCTTGTTCACTCCTATGTTATTATGCTATTCTATTTATATAATAAAATACCTATCTACTGCCTCGAACTCATAAACAACAAAGAATGCGTTTACCTAGCCGAAATCGGATCTAAATGAGCGGACAATCCAATGATGCAGATCAAGCTTTGGTAACGTAATAATACGTAAACGTAAACGTTCGTTACGTAATAACTTATGTATACGTGGGTTTTACGTATGTGCGTAACTTACGTAAATGCACGAAATAAAGCAAATTTATACTCGCACCAAAAAAAAATATCTCGCAAAATACGTGGGAAAACTATCTTTGACAGTGGGGAAATTACCCACTCCGCGGGTAAAAATTGGGTAAATTGGGTCGGGTCGGGTAAAGTTTGGTATAATAAAGAAATATAGTGGACTGTAACTTAAACAATTGGGCTGAATGTATGGGCCGGTTCTATACCGATGGAATGTTCCAGGCGGCGGTTCTAATTACCTACCCGCAATAGGTATTCGAGACCACAAAATATTTTTTGCCGGGAAAGGGGGCAAAATATTTAACCGAGTGAAAATGGACTGTAAATCGACGGGGGCTGGTTCAAACAAAGTTACGGGCCGGCGGGGGGGAGGCGGGGGGTGATATAAACCAAAAATTTTCCGCTCGACGGACCAAAATTTTTCTTGTATTGAAAATGGACTGTAGGGGCTGAAAAGGGGCTGGTTCTAACGGTTCGAAGGGCCAAAATGTAATCGCGGGATTACAGAACTGCAGGGCTGATGAGATTTGAGGATATGACACGGGGGAAGAAAAGATTGTGGGAAACAATGTGGGTGCACTGACCTGGTTGGAATGTTTCGATGTGCCGGCAAACGCGCCGCGTGTCGTCTCCTCTCGTTGTGCTGATGAAGCTGGCGTCTTGGGCAGTGATGAGCTGGATGTCTTGGTTCTTGGTAACGTGAACACTACACTTTCACTATCTAAATAATGGGTCCGCAATATTATTTGTGCTGGCAGCGCGAATGTATGCACACATGTATTGTTCGGTCGACGGTTGCGGCGAAACAGAGTGAGTGAACCGCGGGTTGGCAGCACGCGAGTCCATTGTGTCGCCAGGTGGCGCCAGCGCAGCGCCGCGATATTAGTCATGCACATGTCATGTTCGAACGTCACGCTGGTAACGTAGCGTAGCGTGAACAGAATACATCACATGACGAAGGGAATTACTGCACCCATCGAAAATACACGCTCATTTCTGACGAAAACAATAATTTTCAAAGGTCAATAAATACGTTTATTTTTGGCTGCTTTGTAAATCTTAATGACATGCGAAAATCAAACGTACTCACTGGAGAAAATTGAGAAATTAAACAACCATGAAGTTTAAAAAAATTAAGCTTCTCAATAAAACGATTCAATTATGCATTTTGTATGCGAAGGTCAAAATGTTATTTTTATTTTCATGTTTTTTATAATAATATGTAAAATAGTAATTCTGGAGTTTGCAACAAATTGTTTATTTTATCCTCTGATTATTTTTCTGAGTTTTATTATTATTATCATTATTTCACAATTGTTTGAGAGGGATCCTTTTGAGTGTTAAGGAGGCTAGTTTTCATGGCGGCACCTTCCTCTCAAGATATGTATTTTTAGTGGGAGTGGGACCGTGTGTGTGTGGATGTATGTATGTAAACGTGGTATTCTTAGTTTTGAAAATAAAGTTGATTATTTCATTCCATAAATATTTGGCAGGTTTCTCAATTTCATATATTATTTTATCTACTCCCATACCACAATAAGGTAATTGCATCATCAAAATCAGTTTTATAAGTACCTATACTGTTTATCTGATAATATTACATTATAACACCATGATTCTGCGCTGCTATTGGCCCAATTTACTATAACACCGCTAGAGAGCGAATCAACAACAATGACGAGAAATAAGTCCCGACCTTATTTCACAAGCCACGCCCACTTTATCCTAGTTGCTTCTAATTGGTACTCAAGGCAGCATTACCGGTCGATGAACTCGGGGTTCATGAACGAGTGTTCTCCTCATTTTTCGTGAAATTGTTAGTTGATAATATGATTAAAATACGATATTTTTGATGCTCGTAGATTAAGTATTGTGTCCAACTGATCATAAATAGACATTTCGACACTTGTGCAAAACTATTACGAAACTCACTTAGTTCGTTTCGTTAACAAGCACTCATGTCCCAATGACTTAAATTATGTTACAGTTGCACAAAATACAGTGATAATCTATGTAGTTTTCTAACTGTACAACAAGGTATTATTAAGGCTTTTTTTTATCCAAATCGATATCGATAAAGTCTGCAAACCGGTAGTCCGATACATGCCTAGTTGCAAGCGTTTGAAAGATAGGGCTGTAGCCGGCTTGAAATCGACGTACTGATAAAAATACTGCCATCTTGTTTTTTCATACGGAGAGTTGTAAATGTGAAAGTAGCATAGCTTTACCATTCTAGGTTTCTGCTTAATTAGATGTTGTCTATTGGTTTATTGGTCTGAGGGACTTTCAAACCATATTTTGTTTTATTTTAAAAATGAATGACTTTTGTTTTTACGTTCCATGACATAAGTTTTGGTATGGTATCAAAAAAGGTTGAAAGCCAATAAAATTACCTTTCAAATGATATACCACATTCTATAATTCTATTGCATGAAAATTGCTAAAATTATTTTGAACAACCCCCGTTTAGGTGAATCCAGTTTAAAGCTCGCAAGTGTAGTTATTGTTCTGAGCCCACTTGTATAGATATAATCTCAGACCAATCAACCAATAGACAAAGTCTTGGTGCCGTCAAAACGTACTACCCAAAACTTCATTTCGACTCCTAATGACTTCTGTCCAAGTCACCAAATTATAATGTACTGTTACTTTTCTTAAGTGGCAGCATTGGCAATCCTTTGTAATTTGGTCGCGTTATAGCTTGTGTTTACGTAAGGAAGTAAGTCGGCAGATTTTTGAACAAAATTTTATTCAAGTTGTGTTTTGCTGCGAATTATCGTATGAAAAAGGGTTGAAGATACGAGGACAATGTCCTGCTACGTGCGTGGTTGCAGATCCCATTCGGGGAATAAAGAAAACTCGAAGAGCAATATCAGTTTCCACAAGTGAGTAAAAAGTGATGTTTTCCGAGTAAATGAACTATAGAATGGAATTCCATCAAGAAAGACAGAATTTTACGACGTGTCGTTTTCATATAGTAACGTAAATATAGCTTTTAGAATAAAAATAAATCCTAAAATCATTAAAATGATTAAATCCGTTTTGAGGTTATTAGTGATGTCAATACAGTTGTCGATAAATTTACTGATTTTGTGCTAATATGAAGTATTGATTTAGCTTATTTTACTTAAGGTTCCCCAAAAATGAAGACATTCTTAAACGATGGTTTGTTGCTATTAGCCGGAGTTGGAAACAGCACAAAAGTAATTGGAAAGTGTGCTCAAGGCACTTCAATCCAGAGTGCTTTCTGAACAGAACTTTGTTGCGACCACGCTTAAAAGACGATGCGGTGCCCACCTTGAATTTACCTAGTAAAACAGAAGTTGTTTTGGTAAGGCAGTCTTAGATAATATTGTGGACAGTATTGTGTTAGGTACATATTACGTGAAAAAAATATGATTTTTCAGGGCTGTCCGAGGTTGGACATGGTTGGCGGACAACAAAGTGGTGTAGATGTCTCTATTCTGCCTATGCCACAAGAAACCAACGTCACGGTAAGCTTCTGATAACTTATCCGTAGATCTTAATAAAATTATTCCGTTTTTAAAAGTTCCAATCCAAACGTAGCTAGTTTTGAGATATTGACATTTAAGAGATTTTTGTATTGGGTGATTCTATACTTTGACCAGGTATACTTTACCCTCGCACTAAAACGATGGCTGATGGCTTTGAAAGTTTTTGCTATATGAAAATTTAGCATGAGCTGATCGCTTTGGTACATATAACTCATTTCTTACTGGCTTGGAGATTGGAACGTTTTTGCTAAACTACGTCCAATTTAGGTTTAATTTAATAATTATAATAATATATCGTCACGACATGAATCCCCGAGGGGGTGTCAGAGGTGTTCTGAGTGTAAACTCTGAAATGCAAGTCACAGTCCACACTCGGTACACAGGGGTTTCACCGACGAATATATTACGTCCCAACGAGATGGGTGGTGAGCCCTATCGCCGTACATCGGGCACAAATACACGTAAGTGGTAAGTACGAACAAATACTATGCACATAAATTCCGAAAATTCATTGGTGCATGCCCAACCGGGGATTGAATGTAATAATTTAACTGCATAGTAAAGCAGATTCTGAAGGCTTTAATTTTATTTCAAGTGCTGACAAAATTGAATTTTCTATATTGCAAAATAGCTCTGTAGTAACAGAAGCAAAATTTTTTCCTGGCTTTGGTGACTGCTCAGAGCAAATTTTGCCAAATCTTATTTTGTAACTTGTCAATTTTTCTTTCAGGGTTTGTTAACAAAGACAATGACAGCGAGTCAGACGGCCGAGAATGCAGTATACGAAGGGCGCATCGACAAACTTCAAAAACAAGTTCAGAAACTGGAGCTCATTGCCAAGAATCGCTTGTTAAAATTGAATGCCCTGAAACAAAAAACTCGCCGTTTGAAGAAGAAAAATTCAAATATGAATCTGAGGTTGATTGAATTATCGGAAAAGGAAAAATTAGATAAAGAGTACTTAATGATGTTGGAATGCGTCAAAACCAACAAAATAATTGAGAGGTATCTATGCAAGGTGCAAGGCAGTACAACAAAGGAATATTCCTTGGAACTCAAAAAGTTTGCAGTTACCCTCCATTACCTTTCACCGAAAGCTTACTCCTTTGTACGGGATGAATTAAAGAATATCCTGCCACACCCTAACACCATTTCGAAATGGTACCAGAGCCTTAATTGCAATCCAGGGTTTACTACGGAAGCGTTAGATGCTATTAAAGAAAGAATAGCTCAAAATGATGGGAAACCCTTATACGGTGCCCTCAGCATCGACGAAATGGCAATCAGAAAGATTATAGAATGGGATGGACGTCATTATTTTGGCTATGCAAATGTCGGATGCGACATTGATTCTGATGATGCTCCAATAGCTAAGGAAGCGTTAACATTCATGATCACGTCAATGAACGATAATTGGAAAATACCAGTGGGGTATTTTTTGCTTAGTAATATTACATCACAACAAAAAGCTCTACTTGTAGAGCAATGTGTGTCGATGTTGAATGAATGTGGCATTATCCTTGTGTCTCTTGCTTTTGATGGCGCCGCCACCAACAAGGCAATGTGCACGCATCTAAGTGTAGCATTGCAAATTTTGTAGGTGCGGTTATCACAAAGTTTTCGCGTCGTTTTATTTGCTTGCCGGAAAGTTTCGGTTTTACCCTCTGTTCGCTGACATGAACTTCGTTCGTTTTGTCTGGTGGAGTAGCGAGACCATTTCCGGTCATTGCTCGATCAGTCTTTTGGGTTGTCAAGACGTGTCTTGTGTCTTATTTTTTTACAATAATGGCGGATTTTGCCAACACGACTTCGTGATAGTTCTAAGGTTTGTTTTGAGTTTAAATTTGGGTTATTCATTTGTGTGGAATGGTTCTATATTATTGTTTTTGTATTTCAGATAAATTTTACATATGCGTATGGATTGATTTTGAAAAGGAATTTTTTCGTCGGGTTGGAGGGAGTTCTGACTATCGTCAGAGCATGGTATGTATTGCTTTCTTTGTATTTTGAGTCACCGGAATTTTGTTCTCATTGTTCCGTGTGGTAAAGGTTTTAATATTGTTTTTTCTCTTCTAATTCCAGGGTGTGTTTTGTTTTTACAAGATCTTCGTGTTTGTCAAGATCTTCTTGTTTCCGAGATTTACCTGCTGGCAGAGTTTTGATCGCCGCGTGGTGTACGCAGTTGCAGATCCTTGTCTGCGCGGTCGTGGATCGCTGACCTTGAAGGGGGCAGCGGACGGCGGGTCATTTCCGTGGTGGTTATTGGAAAAAAAAATTCAAGTAGTTGTTGGAATTTTTTTACTTTTATCCACACACAATGGAGATACCTAGGACGGTATTGTTTTCTGGACACTTAGTTATGTGTCCTATTAGTATTCAAGGTTAAATTCTTCTTCCTGTTTCACCGAATAACCCAAACTGTAAAATTTAATGTTCTGTAATATTTTTCTTTCCTGGTAGAACTGATTGGTGTACCAGACGATTTGGTTTAAGAGTATGTTCGACAAAAATTATTGTTTGTAGGATCTACGGCTCCCCTGAGCTAGATTTTATTTAGAAAATTATTTCCCTTGTTTGTTTACAAGTTTTGTTACTTTTAAAGTTTTTTTTATTTAATGAAATTTTCACAAGATTCCATGTAATCTAGTTACCTGTGGATAAGGCGGTACCTAACACAACTATATTATGGTACTTAAGGTCTTAGTAATGTCTTGGCAGGAACTTGCCAAATGAAGATCTTGGCTAAACACTTGTAACTAAGATAAATTTTTCCGTTAACACCTTTCCTTAACTTGTGAATGTTAGATTTTAGTTTTGATAAAATTAAATAAACTTAATTGTATAGTACCTCGAAGTTTTCTTCAGAACCTTTTAACAACTATTAGGTTACAATTAGGTCACTGTTTAGTTTTATTTTGTTCAGTGGTACGACCGGTGGAAAGACCGGGTACCTGCCGGTCGTGCCATCTGACATAAGCAACGGTATATCTTTGAACAGCTTTCGGCATGACCCTCAAGAAATATGTTTCTGGCCAGATCCTTGCCACAATATCAAACTAGTCAGAAACGCCTTTGCTGACAGGCGTGATCTTGTAGACGATCAGGGACAAACAATTTCGTGGAGGCATATTGAATTGTTGAACCAGATTCAGAAGGAAGAAGGGGTTCATTTGGGCACTAGTCTTCGTGATGAACATGTCATTTTTGTAAAACAAAAAATGAAAGTTCGGCTGGCTACACAACTACTTAGTCAGTCGGTGGCGGATGCATTACAATATTGCAAACTAAAAGGAATCCCAGGTGCCTGTTTTTGTACTACTACTTGCATTTTTATTACTTCATATAGTTTTGATATTTATTCAAAATCTATAAAATAAAAAAAAAAATACAAAACAACGTATTTAAATAATGCAGTATGGATAGGACACGAGACGTATCTCTAAATGTAATCTGGCATTTAAAGTGATTTTAAGCTATGTTTCATGCAAAAAGAAGTGGGTTGAGAAACAGTAAATTATCTAAGTGGATAATTTTTATGCCGCTGATACTTATTATACTTAGATATCATAATAATACGAGTGTGTCAGTTAATTCGTTTAAAAATATCGTTTCTTCCATCTTTTATTTTCTCGCTCAAGATTCTAACTTAGAATCACGAGCCATGCTCGAAATTCAAACTTGGCACTCGCAACAAAAATAAACTTTGGTCTCTTGTTGCACAAATTTTAATGCTTATTTTACTACTATCTGTTTAAAAATGACCAATAAGTGTTGTGTTTAATTCTAGGATTTGAGGACTGCAATGGAACCATCAAATTTGTAAAGACTTTCAACATCCTGTTTGACATCACGAACAGCCGGAGCATACATGCAAAAGGGTGTAAAAAAGCAGCGAATCCATGCAACATCGCAAGCATTAAAGAATTTTTTTCTGAAGCGGAAAAATATATAAATACATTAAAATTCGTAGACGACAATTGCTTAGTCGTGCATTCCAACAGGTCCACTGGATTTCGTGGCTTTTTAACCTGCATAGCTTCATTACTGCAAATTTACAAAGCTCATGTTGAAACAAATAAAGACTTGAAGTACATATGTACGTACAAAATGAACCAGGACCATCTAGAACTGTTCTTTGGCGTAATAAGATCCCGATGTGGGTTCAACAACAATCCTTCTGCGCGCATGTTTCGGGCTGCTTATAAAAAGCTCTTAATACATGCAGAACTGAAAGACGGAGCGAATGGTAACTGCGTCCCTCTGGATCAAATACCGGTCCTCAATGCTTCAAAATTTAAAAAACGCATAAATGAGAGTACCGGGAACACTCGCCTCATTGAATCACCTGTGTCACTTGACGAATCGGATCACGACTACTGCCTCTATCCTTCATCGCTTTCCGAGTACTCGCAAGACGTGGTACAGTACATAGCTGGTTTTGTAGTGCGTAAATTGAAAAAATGCTTGCATTGTGAAAAATGTCTCCAAGCCCTGGAAGGACCTGCTAACAGCATGCCTCTAATAAATGTAAAAGACAGAGGAGGGCTGACTAAGCCATCAAAAAGCATTCAGAAAATCTGTCGAACCGCAGAGAAAATCCTGAGAGAGTTTGAGGCTGTAGTTACAAAAAAAAGTGTAGGAAAACCACAGCACTTCACATCAATGATAAACCAAATTTCACAAAGAATATTGATACAGACAGACGTACTTGGCGACCTACATGACCATTCGTTGGATAACTCCGTGTTTGACGACCACCGCAATCTTTTACTGAAATCTGTCAGCGAAACGTATTTGAAAATTAGAATACATCACATGACGAAGGAAATTACTGCACCCATCGAAAAAATCCGCTCATTTCTGACAAAAACAATAATTTTCAAAGGTCAATAAATACGTTTATTTTTGGCTGCTTTGTAAATCTTAATGACATGCGAAAATCAAACGTACTCACTGAAGAAAATTGAGAAATTGAACAACCATTAAGTTTAAAAAAATTAAGCTTCTCATTAAGGTAATTGCACCATCAAAATCAGTTTTATAAGTACCCAGATTGTTTATCCGATGTTATAGGTAATGTTTTATTATAACACCGCGATTCCGCGCTGCTATTGGCCCAATTTATTAAAACACCGCTAGAGAGCAAATCAACAACAGCGACGAGAAATAAGTCCTGACCTTATTTCTCAAGCCACGCCCAATTTATCCTAGTGGCTTCTAATTGTTACTCAAGGCAACATTACCGGTCGATGAACTCGGGGTTCATGAACGAGTGTTCTTATTTTTCGTGAGATTGTTAGTTGAAAATATGATTAAAATACGATATTTTTGATGATCGTAAGTATTGTGTCCAACTGAACATAATTGGACATTTCGACACTTGTGCAAAACTATTACGAAACTCCCTTAGTTCGTTTCGTTAACAAGCACTCGTGTCCCAATGACTTAAATTATGCTACAGTTGCACAAAATACTATGATAATCTAGTTCTCTAACTGTACAACAAGTATTATTAAGGCTTTTTTTTATCCAAATCGATATCGATAAAGTCTGTAAACCGGTAGTCCGGTACATGCCTAGTTGCAAGGTTTTGAAAGATAGGGCTGTAGCCAGCTTGAAATCAACGTACTGTTAAAAATACTGCCATCTTGTTTTTTCATACGGAGAGTTGTATATGTGAAAGTAGCATAGCTTTACCATCCTAGGTTTCTGCTTTATTAGATCTTGTCTATTGGTTAATTGGTCTGAGGATATAATACCTATTTTCTATGTTGAGCGTAGTGGGATACGTCACTTATTTTTAAAGTGAATAGACGTAAAGATATCCTTGATGACGCGAATACAACTTTATTACTGGTGCTTGATTGGTTTACTGCAAATAATTTAGTTTTAAACGCAAAAAAGACAAAATGTATAAAATTTACGTTACCAAATGTAATTCAAGTGGATGTTAATTTGCTTTTGCAGGGATCGAAGCTGGATTTTGTTAACGAAACTAAATTTTTAGGCATTACGATAGACTCTCGTCTTCAGTGGGGTCCCCACATAGAAGCCCTATGTGGTAGACTTAGTTCGGCCGCATACGCTGTTAGACGCATAAGGCAAATTACTGATGTAGATACTGCTAGACTAGTCTATTTTAGTTACTTTCACAGCATTATGTCATACGGCATGCTGTTATGGGGTAGAGCCGCGGATACAGACGCAGTCTTTGTTTTGCAGAAGAGAGCAATTCGGGCTATTTATAATATGGAGCACCGGGATACATTAAGAAAAAAGTTCAAAGAAATTAATATATTAACGGTTCCTTGTGAATATATTTACCAAGTCCTTAGATATGTCAGAAAAAATGTTGAGTCGTTCCCAAGGCTTGGTGAGCAACATTGTAAGGAAACCAGAAATAAGCATAAATTTCCAAAAATCAGACTCGCCAAGGTGAGTAGAGTAGGTACTCGTATAAGTGTTTACAATAAACTTCCAAAGGAGGTCCTTACTTTGTCAGAGAATAAGTTTAAATGTATATTAAGCAGGTCCTATTGAACATCCAATCCATATAATATACGAGCCGCATACACCACCAGATTTGACCAACCGAAGCCAACGACATGCTCAATGCTCATATAGCTATGAGTATAAACATATGCCTCAGTAATGGGGGCACCCGCGCCGACACTGAGTCCTTTCGCCCCTGGAAGAGGTACCTACCTATGTGAGAAGACTACGAGTCATAGTGATAGGAGCCCGCAGAGAAAAAAATACTCTTGGCTAGTATCAAGGTAAGTATGCACTAACATGTAGCTAAATATTTAGATTAGGCGCCAATTTTTAGGTGGCCAGTTCGCTGCTGTACCTGTTGACAAAAATGAACAGAGAGAGGGCTCTCTTCTCCGGTTGTATTATATTACTCTACTTTACTCTTTGCTTTGTCTTTTTGCCGGCTGGCAGGGGTGCCAGATTAGGCGAATTATTGCCATTTAGGCTACCTTACGGGGTCAAATGGCGAACAAAAAATCAGATCGGCTACCAGTAGCCATTTAGGCTACCTAGAAAAAAAGAACAGGTGATTTAGGCTATTTCTAGATTACTCCAAATTTATTGAATAATTCCATAAAATGCTTGTAACAAAACCGTACGTCCGCGGTTCTTTCACGTTGCTTGCGTTCCATTGCATCCACTAAATTTGTAGGAGTGAGATAGATAAACGCGTTTATCATAGAGAAAACAATCTTTCTAACTCATTTAAACTCACATTTAAAGAAAGTGGCGCCCCTATTTATTTCATTACTTTATAGTTGCACTGTACGTTTCTTCTTTATTTGGGCTAAATTTAGGCTACATAGCTCAAAATGTTAGGCGAATTAGGCTACTTGACAAAAATAAATAATTAGGCGATTTAAGCTACTCAGTAGTCAAAATTAGGCGAATTAAGGTAGCTGATATCTGGCAACCCTGCCGGCCGGCCAGTTTCATTCTGACACTGAGCAAATAAAACAGTTTCAATAATAATGTACTCTGTGGTTTCAGTCAGATAATAATGTACTCTGTGAGTTTCAAGTTTCTGTCAAAACAAAGCAAACAGTTTTTTTTTATAATCGGGGCCTTTCTTTTTAGTTATAGTGTAATTACTGTAAACATCGTTTCTGATTATCAATAAACATTATAATGGCGGTATACGCAGCACATCTGACGCGGACCCTGCAAGGGACTCCGTCGATATTTCAAGTGACTGCCCAAGAAGCTTTGGGCGCTACAGTCAAGCCTGCTCTCAAGAAAGTTATCGAGGTGTGTTTCTACTTCGATATCTTCGTAAAACATTACCTAAATTTTGGTCGCAGCTTATAGAATATAATCTCAGAGTTAGTAGTTCATCATGAGGTTAGGTTAGTTTCTTCCCGAGCAGCACATTAGCGAAAATTACGGCCATTAAAGTAGAGCCACTGAATGATGGCACTTATGACAGCTGCATTTAGTGATGATGAGGAACATTTCAAATTTCGGTTAAAAATAAAAATCAAGTGTGAGTTTACTCAACATTAGACACGTCATTCAACATTCAACATAATGATACAAAAGGAAAATGTGCCAAAACCAGTGGCGTACCTATCGGAGGGCTATGCGGTGTAGTGCCCCGGGGCCCCAAAGAGATGTTTAAATATCTAAATCGAAAAAAGAATTTTACTATCACTTATTTTCGTTTAGTTTAACTTCGTCATTGTTATTTTTAATTAAATATTATTGCGTAACTTGGCGACCTCAAACACGACCTATAAAAAAATTAGAAAATTCTTTGTTTCTATACGAATTCTATTGCACAATAAAGCAACATTCAAATCGAAAAATAATAACCGAAACAAGTAGTACATCACTATCAACAATGAAGTATTACATTTTTTAATTCACACTTGCTTATAAATAATTACGATACTTTGTAGGCATTTAAACGTCATAGGCGCCATCACTCAGTGGCTCTACTGTAACAAGCTACATGACAGATTGACAGCCGAAAGCTTTGTTGCAGATGTACTAGAGGATAGGACGAGTCTTGTGGCTGTTTTAGGTGGATCTCGTATCCTGTTAATCAGCACAGCTATCGTAATGATTTTTTAAATGAGAAAAATTATGCAAAAAGCATTTGAGTAGCATTTAAAAAAGTTGTAACCTTGATGTTGGCTCCGTAATATACTACGAGTTTACTTAGAAGACTACAGGTTGTTAATGGCTGTTTAACGGTAATAAGTCACCCCTCTTATAATGCTGTGGGCTGCATTAAAGGATAACATATCGCCATTGACTTGTCAATAGTAAAAGAAAAAAAAAAAATTCAGACAACTTGGATCCACAGCATGTTAGTAAGAATAGTGTACAATAATTCTATTATAATGCTACATTAATGAGCTTGATACCGGCATTACAAGAGCTTCATTAGACTCCTTGAGCTGTCATATGGTGTAGCCCTACTCTAATGCCAATGCTAAGAGTTTAGATGTAAGCTATTGTACTACCACCAGCATTACTAAAGGGTAAAATGGTGTTTGATAAAAGTCAGATGTAAAAATTTGACGTAACCTAGGTTTATTATTTATTTACAGCGCTTGTCGGAATACCAGAAAAATAAAACATATGGTGATGTTGGATGAAATTGTAATATTTAATATAAATTATAAAAATTTAATATATCAAATCTAGTGCAAAATGTACACAACGGAATGGTTTTCTACAAATAGATTTTATCCCTAAAGAGCCGTTGAGTACTCTCCCTTTCCGCCGATATACAGTCATTAGAATAGCTAAGATCCATTTTACGGCCAGCATAATGCAATGGGCTGGTACATAGACTTAAGTTTCGCCACTGTACAGAAAGGAGCATTTAAAAGGAATTATTAACCAAGAATTAGTGCTGGATAAAAAATGGATGCCATTTATCAAAAGACAACAGATTTGTTATGAAAAAAAACAAATGTTTTCTTAGTGATTTGCATGATATTTGATACCTAGAAATGTAAAATTATATTTTCCACTTGTTTCATTTGAGACAAAAATAAGTTTGAATACAATTAATTTATTCACAATTCATGGAAGTATTGTTACACCATATTTACTTTGTGATATTTTTTAAGTGAAACTATATTATTTTGATGGGGCATGAAATATTTACAGTAAAGTGGCACCCGCAACACAATGTACCTAGAGAAACACAAAAGAAACATAAAAATTATTATCATAATATAAATTTATGCCTCCATCTAACATTTATAAACAGCGGGTCTACCGCGTAGTTCTCATTTTCATCAACATCAACTTGAGATTGAAATTTGCCGTGCGTGCGACGACGCCCGCCTAACATGCCATCTCTTTTGCACGCGTTGAATTTCGCATGCATTTGCTTGAAGTTGATACGAATGAGAATTACGCGGTAGAGCCCCAGCTCGCCATTAGTCTTCAGAACAATATGAATGACAATGGAGAAGAAAATATAGATTAATATTTGTTGGTTAGTTACTCCTTTCCAAATGCTGTTGTCAGTGGGCTGTATAAGAGCATTTAAAGAGCTGAATATTAGGCTGGGATTAGGACTTGTACAGCTCTTACAATGCTCTTAACTAGCCACTGTAATTTAGCATTACAAGGGCTGTGTAGCCGCTTACTCAGCCCTTGTACAGCAAGCTAATATAGCCCTGAGCATTCACTTACTCTATAGCTATCATGTGCCGCTTGGGTTGTTCTTGTGCCAATGTTGACTAAGAAAAGATACACAATTAGGCAACCAAAAACAGGCTGTCAAATATAAGCGTTACATTAAATGTTCCTTTAATTGCAAGCTGTTAGGGAATGTAATATCTATGTCACCGTAAGACTGAAATCTAATATCTGTGTCACTGTAAGACTGTGAAACCCAATACCTAGTTCATAAAAAACCTTGGTTGTTCATAAACTACAATCCCTACCGTTTCTGTCTAGGGTTATTGTAATTTTCCTATCTTGTAAATTTTGCAGTGACATGTATTATAGGGAAACTTGATAATTTGATCTTCACCCACATCATTATAGGGAGATGGGGAATGATGACAGAGGGAATAGTTTGGGGAGTGGGCGGGCGAGCGGGGGAGAGCTCAATGCAACATAAGCCTGCCCTCGCAGTCATTTAGCATCACAGGTGAAAACTGAGTTATCTATCTGTACTATAGTAATTCAGTGCTTTATATAATATATATGTAATGTACACTACAATGTTTATCACCTAATTTTGCATGTGTAATACTTAATAAGATGTGGTGTGGGGACAGAAGGAGCTGTACTTGTAGTGGCAGGCTGGCAGCTAAATTCACATGGGTTGAATAATGTGGTGTGGGGACAGAAGGAGCTGTACTTGTAGTGGCAGGCTGGCAGCTAAATTCACATGGGTTGAATAATGTGGTGTGGGGACAGAAGGAGCTGTACTTGTAGTGGCAGGCTGGCAGCTAAATTCACATGGGTTGAATAATGTGGTGTGGGGACAGAAGGAGCTGTACTTGTAGTGGCAGGCTGGCAGCTAAATTCACATGGGTTGAATAATGTGGTGTGGGGACAGAAGGAGCTGTACTTGTAGTGGCAGGCTGGCAGCTAAATTCACATGGGTTGAATAATGTGGTGTGGGGACAGAAGGAGCTATACTTGTAGTGGCAGGCTGGCAGCTAAATTCACATGGGTTGAATAATGTGGTGTGGGGACAGAAGGAGCTGTACTTGTAGTGGCAGGCTGGCAGCTAAATTCACATGGGTTGAATAATGTGGTGTGGGGACAGAAGGAGCTGTACTTGTAGTGGCAGGCTGGCAGCTAAATTCACATGGGTTGAATAATGTGGTGTGGGGACAGAAGGAGCTGTACTTGTAGTGGCAGGCTGGCAGCTAAATTCACATGGGTTGAATAATGTGGTGTGGGGACAGAAGGAGCTGTACTTGTAGTGGCAGGCTGGCAGCTAAATTCACATGGGTTGAATAATGTGGTGTGGGGACAGAAGGAGCTGTACTTGTAGTGGCAGGCTGGCAGCTAAATTCACATGGGTTGAATAATGTGGTGTGGGGACAGAAGGAGCTGTACTTGTAGTGGCAGGCTGGCAGCTAAATTCACATGGGTTGAATAATGTGGTGTGGGGACAGAAGGAGCTGTACTTGTAGTGGCAGGCTGGCAGCTAAATTCACATGGGTTGAATAATGTGGTGTGGGGACAGAAGGAGCTGTACTTGTAGTGGCAGGCTGGCAGCTAAATTCACATGGGTTGAATAATGTGGTGTGGGGACAGAAGGAGCTGTACTTGTAGTGGCAGGCTGGCAGCTAAATTCACATGGGTTGAATAATGTGGTGTGGGGACAGAAGGAGCTGTACTTGTAGTGGCAGGCTGGCAGCTAAATTCACATGGGTTGAATAATGTGGTGTGGGGACAGAAGGAGCTGTACTTGTAGTGGCAGGCTGGCAGCTAAATTCACATGGGTTGAATAATGTGGTGTGGGGACAGAAGGAGCTGTACTTGTAGTGGCAGGCTGGCAGCTAAATTCACATGGGTTGAATAATGTGGTGTGGGGACAGAAGGAGCTGTACTTGTAGTGGCAGGCTGGCAGCTAAATTCACATGGGTTGAATAATGTGGTGTGGGGACAGAAGGAGCTGTACTTGTAGTGGCAGGCTGGCAGCTAAATTCACATGGGTTGAATAATGTGGTGTGGGGACAGAAGGAGCTGTACTTGTAGTGGCAGGCTGGCAGCTAAATTCACATGGGTTGAATAATCCAATGAGAGTTTTGTTTGTTATTAAGTATTATATAGTATGCAATGATTTTCCAAAAAATGTTTGTAACTTGTACACTTATATTTCAGTACCTGGCTGCGCTGTATCCAGACAGGTTCGGCTGGTCGGTGCAGTGGTATGATGAGCTCTATCTTCTATTAGACCTATCGTTGCAGTACCATTATCTCAAACATTATGGTAAGAATCTTGAGCAACTTTCATTAGTCATAACATTGACCATAGAATGTTTAGCAAGCAGAAGCCTTCAGGTCAGCAGGACATTGTATTAAAATCAAGTTAAAGCTGTTTTTGACATTGATTCTGTCTTAGAATTCAAATAGTATTTTGCAAAGTAGGTATATATAATACACTTTTTACACGTCAAATTTAATCTAATAAATAGATATGTAATAAAATAATAAATGTACATGAACTAGATTAAAGGTTTATTTAATTTATGTAGCAATATATACAACTAAAATGATAGGTAAAATATATATTATACAAAGTGACATTCAATCAGCTGCCCGAACCTATACTATACCGGAGACCCGGCCAGGCACTAGGAACAAGGTTCAATGATCACCAACCAGAGCCCCCAGCACGAATCCAGGCGGCCGACCAAATCACATCCTATATACTACATACTAATAGGTTACATATATAAATACATGCCTACCTCCGCCAATCCTATAGGATTGGAGATCAAATCCAGCCTGCAAAATTAATGTGTGTTATTATTTTATCTGACAGCAATATTGAGTTTGTCATAATTTGTTCATCAAATAGGTTTTCATTTATAATAGTCCCCAGTAACTGTACAACGTAATACTTGTATTGTTTGATATTCGCAGCTGCCTCGTTCTCTGAAAGCTTCTACGGTCTGCTACGGGTCCCTCTTGCTTCCACCTCAGAGTTTAGCTCAGGGCCGCGACTATCAGCTCGTCTGGAGCGAGCATCGCTAGCTCTACTGGTGTTGGGACCGTATGTGAGATGCAAGCTTGAAGACAGAGTCGAGAAGTGGAGAGGAGCTGATGAAGATGGAAGGCTTGGGAAGGTGAGAATATTGAAGTGTTGCTTTGTTTATTTTTATGCATTAATTTATTATTTTTATGCATTGTGATGCAATGGCTGTATTGGAAAAATCTATAACTACAGTACTTTACATTAAAATTGGATCATTGCATTATCAAAATGCAGAAGTAAATCTACATGTTAGGCTTAGGATCTTTGTACTTTAATTCAAACCCAGGATCACAAGCTTACTGGGCTTTTCTGGTACCCAATTCTGAAATTACAGATTTTCTTTATCAATGTATGTCCTTTAAAATATGTCCCTAATTTCAGTATTCTTTCCAATATTGGCTTGGGTAACCCTCCTCCAGTATGGACCTGCGTTAATTTTAGTTCCTCCCATGCGATTACTGGATAATATTTTATGTGCAAGACTCAAAATGAATGAATCATTATCATATCTATAAATCAAATATGGAGACATTATTTGGACTGATGTAAACAATGTTACCTATTTGAGATCAACAAAACCTTATTTTATTACCCATGTATTGTGTAGGCTGCCATAGCAAAGTTTCCATTGGTTTCTGTCAATTAGAATTTTAAAGTTTTACAATTTTACCACATAATAATATAAATTTGCCAAGTATTAACGACACAGAAAATATATTATTCCTGTTATTAATTACTCTCCAATCAGTAATTATGATTTGACAGAGCTTCTCGGACCGTGCTCGTAAGGCAGCCATCAAGATCTACTCCATCTTGCATTTCATCAGCGAGTCCATCAAGCTGGTTCAACTGGCGCGCTACCTGACCGGCAAGAGTCGCAGCCCCTCTCCCGGGCTGTGGGCGCTCGGGCTCACCTTGAAGGATGCGCCACCTGCCGAGATGAGCGACGAGTACACCTGGAGAGACCTGGCCACCAGTCTGTTCACTGGCAAAATTGGGTAAGGCCATATACTGATACATGTTATACATGGCCCGATGGTAACTGGTTGCACTATTGTGGTTGCCGACAACCTTGTCGAATAAATAATTCAACCTTTTTGTCTGAAGATTTTAAATTATCTTATTTATTTTGTAAGTAAAACTGCATTTGCAGCTGGTAATTTTTTGACAAGCTTTTATTTGACTTCACTTAGGTATTAGCTAGTGTATTTTTTGAAATGTTTTATCTTCAATATTTAAAGTGCTTCCCCTCCCAAGACGGCCTGTACATGTTTGTGAATGTATAATGTTTGCCTGTACACTCCAGTGCTGCAGCGGTAACGTTCCCGATGGTGGGCTCTGTGCTGCTGCGCGGCGTGGAGTACGGCGCGTTCCTCGTGCAGTTCCTCAGGTGGTGGGAGAGTCGCGGCGCCGTCGCCGACAGTGGGGGGCTACCCGTGCCGCCGCCGCCAGAGGTGAGCTGTATGGGTGTCTTACGTGTGGGGTGTTTAACGAGCGGGGTGTCTAATGTGTGGGGTGTCTAATGTGTGGGGTTAATTTAATTTTTATTTAGTGCTGTGATAGGGACTATAACACGTATTCTGTTAAAATTTCAACTGCCTACATAGAATGGCTGAAGCTGTAGACCCCTGTGACAGACGGACGGACAGACGGCGTATTAAGGTTCCGTTTGGTAACCTTCCAAACCTTACCCCCCACGGAATCATAAAAACGTGTTCTCAATTAAAATCTCGTACATTAAGTTTTGCAAATGATGTTTTAGAATAATCTGTCCAATTTTTTGTTTCAGCGAGACGAACGCGCGTTTAGATGTAAGAACAGATGCCCGCTGTGTTTACAGTCATGGAAGATTCCCACCGTACTGCCGGTCTCTGGGTGAGTTGTCATATTTAGATGTAAGAACAGATGCCCACTGTGTTTACAGTCATGGAAGATTCCCACCGTACTGCCGGTCTCTGGGTGAGTTGTCATATTTAGATGTAAGAACAGATGCCCACTGTGTTTACAGTCATGGAAGATTCCCACCGTACTGCCGGTCTCTGGGTGAGTTGTCATATTTAGATGTAAGAACAGATGCCCACTGTGTTTACAGTCATGGAAGATTCCCACCGTACTGCCGGTCTCTGGGTGAGTTGTCATATTTAGATGTAAGAACAGATGCCCACTGTGTTTACAGTCATGGAAGATTCCCACCGTACTGCCGGTCTCTGGGTGAGTTGTCATATTTAGATGTAAGAACAGATGCCCACTGTGTCTACAGTCATGGAAGATTCCCACCGTACTGCCGGTCTCTGGGTGAGTTGTCATATTTAGATGTAAGAACAGATGCCCACTGTGTTTACAGTCATGGAAGATTCCCACCGTACTGCCGGTCTCTGGGTGAGTTGTCATATTTAGATGTAAGAACAGATGCCCACTGTGTCTACAGTCATGGAAGATTCCCACCGTACTGCCGGTCTCTGGGTGAGTTGTCATATTTAGATGTAAGAACAGATGCCCACTGTGTTTACAGTCATGGAAGATTCCCACCGTACTGCCGGTCTCTGGGTGAGTTGTCATATTTAGATGTAAGAACAGATGCCCACTGTGTTTACAGTCATGGAAGATTCCCACCGTACTGCCGGTCTCTGGGTGAGTTGTCATATTTAGATGTAAGAACAGATGCCCACTGTGTCTACAGTCATGGAAGATTCCCACCGTACTGCCGGTCTCTGGGTGAGTTGTCATATTTAGATGTAAGAACAGATGCCCACTGTGTTTACAGTCATGGAAGATTCCCACCGTACTGCCGGTCTCTGGGTGAGTTGTCATATTTAGATGTAAGAACAGATGCCCACTGTGTCTACAGTCATGGAAGATTCCCACCGTACTGCCGGTCTCTGGGTGAGTTGTCATATTTAGATGTAAGAACAGATGCCCACTGTGTTTACAGTCATGGAAGATTCCCACCGTACTGCCGGTCTCTGGGTGAGTTGTCATATTTAGATGTAAGAACAGATGCCCACTGTGTCTACAGTCATGGAAGATTCCCACCGTACTGCCGGTCTCTGGGTGAGTTGTCATATTTAGATGTAAGAACAGATGCCCACTGTGTTTACAGTCATGGAAGATTCCCACCGTACTGCCGGTCTCTGGGTGAGTTGTCATATTTAGATGTAAGAACAGATGCCCACTGTGTCTACAGTCATGGAAGATTCCCACCGTACTGCCGGTCTCTGGGTGAGTTGTCATATTTAGATGTAAGAACAGATGCCCACTGTGTTTACAGTTATGGAAGATTCCCACCGTACTGCCGGTCTCTGGGTGAGTTGTCATATTTAGATGTAAGAACAGATGCCCACTGTGTCTACAGTCATGGAAGATTCCCACCGTACTGCCGGTCTCTGGGTGAGTTGTCATATTTAGATGTAAGAACAGATGCCCACTGTGTTTACAGTCATGGAAGATTCCCACCGTACTGCCGGTCTCTGGGTGAGTTGTCATATTTAGATGTAAGAACAGATGCCCACTGTGTCTACAGTCATGGAAGATTCCCACCGTACTGCCGGTCTCTGGGTGAGTTGTCATATTTAGATGTAAGAACAGATGCCCACTGTGTTTACAGTCATGGAAGATTCCCACCGTACTGCCGGTCTCTGGGTGAGTTGTCATATTTAGATGTAAGAACAGATGCCCACTGTGTCTACAGTCATGGAAGATTCCCACCGTACTGCCGGTCTCTGGGTGAGTTGTCATATTTAGATGTAAGAACAGATGCCCACTGTGTTTACAGTTATGGAAGATTCCCACCGTACTGCCGGTCTCTGGGTGAGTTGTCATATTTAGATGTAAGAACAGATGCCCACTGTGTCTACAGTCATGGAAGATTCCCACCGTACTGCCGGTCTCTGGGTGAGTTGTCATATTTAGATGTAAGAACAGATGCCCACTGTGTTTACAGTCATGGAAGATTCCCACCGTACTGCCGGTCTCTGGGTGAGTTGTCATATTTAGATGTAAGAACAGATGCCCACTGTGTCTACAGTCATGGAAGATTCCCACCGTACTGCCGGTCTCTGGGTGAGTTGTCATATTTAGATGTAAGAACAGATGCCCGCTGTGTTTACAGTCATGGAAGATTCCCACCGTACTGCCGGTCTCTGGGTGAGTTGTCATTTTTAGATGTAAGAACAGATGCCCACTGTGTCTACAGTCATGGAAGATTCCCACCGTACTGCCGGTCTCTGGGTGAGTTGTCATATTTAGATGTAAGAACAGATGCCCACTGTGTTTACAGTCATGGAAGATTCCCACCGTACTGCCGGTCTCTGGGTGAGTTGTCATATTTAGATGTAAGAACAGATGCCCACTGTGTCTACAGTCATGGAAGATTCCCACCGTACTGCCGGTCTCTGGGTGAGTTGTCATATTTAGATGTAAGAACAGATGCCCACTGTGTTTACAGTCATGGAAGATTCCCACCGTACTGCCGGTCTCTGGGTGAGTTGTCATATTTAGATGTAAGAACAGATGCCCACTGTGTCTACAGTCATGGAAGATTCCCACCGTACTGCCGGTCTCTGGGTGAGTTGTCATATTTAGATGTAAGAACAGATGCCCACTGTGTTTACAGTCATGGAAGATTCCCACCGTACTGCCGGTCTCTGGGTGAGTTGTCATATTTAGATGTAAGAACAGATGCCCACTGTGTTTACAGTCATGGAAGATTCCCACCGTACTGCCGGTCTCTGGGTGAGTTGTCATATTTAGATGTAAGAACAGATGCCCACTGTGTCTACAGTCATGGAAGATTCCCACCGTACTGCCGGTCTCTGGGTGAGTTGTCATATTTAGATGTAAGAACAGATGCCTACTGTGTTTACAGTCATGGAAGATTCCCACCGTACTGCCGGTCTCTGGGTGAGTTGTCATATTTAGATGTAAGAACAGATGCCCACTGTGTCTACAGTCATGGAAGATTCCCACCGTACTGCCGGTCTCTGGGTGAGTTGTCATATTTAGATGTAAGAACAGATGCCCACTGTGTTTACAGTCATGGAAGATTCCCACCGTACTGCCGGTCTCTGGGTGAGTTGTCATATTTAGATGTAAGAACAGATGCCCACTGTGTCTACAGTCATGGAAGATTCCCACCGTACTGCCGGTCTCTGGGTGAGTTGTCATATTTAGATGTAAGAACAGATGCCCACTGTGTTTACAGTCATGGAAGATTCCCACCGTACTGCCGGTCTCTGGGTGAGTTGTCATATTTAGATGTAAGAACAGATGCCCACTGTGTTTACAGTCATGGAAGATTCCCACCGTACTGCCGGTCTCTGGGTGAGTTGTCATATTTAGATGTAAGAACAGATGCCCACTGTGTCTACAGTCATGGAAGATTCCCACCGTACTGCCGGTCTCTGGGTGAGTTGTCATATTTAGATGTAAGAACAGATGCCCACTGTGTTTACAGTCATGGAAGATTCCCACCGTACTGCCGGTCTCTGGGTGAGTTGTCATATTTAGATGTAAGAACAGATGCCCACTGTGTCTACAGTCATGGAAGATTCCCACCGTACTGCCGGTCTCTGGGTGAGTTGTCATATTTAGATGTAAGAACAGATGCCCACTGTGTTTACAGTCATGGAAGATTCCCACCGTACTGCCGGTCTCTGGGTGAGTTGTCATATTTAGATGTAAGAACAGATGCCCACTGTGTCTACAGTCATGGAAGATTCCCACCGTACTGCCGGTCTCTGGGTGAGTTGTCATATTTAGATGTAAGAACAGATGCCCGCTGTGTTTACAGTCATGGAAGATTCCCACCGTACTGCCGGTCTCTGGGTGAGTTGTCATATTTAGATGTAAGAACAGATGCCCACTGTGTCTACAGTCATGGAAGATTCCCACCGTACTGCCGGTCTCTGGGTGAGTTGTCATATTTAGATGTAAGAACAGATGCCCACTGTGTTTACAGTCATGGAAGATTCCCACCGTACTGCCGGTCTCTGGGTGAGTTGTCATATTTAGATGTAAGAACAGATGCCCACTGTGTCTACAGTCATGGAAGATTCCCACCGTACTGCCGGTCTCTGGGTGAGTTGTCATATTTAGATGTAAGAACAGATGCCCACTGTGTTTACAGTCATGGAAGATTCCCACCGTACTGCCGGTCTCTGGGTGAGTTGTCATATTTAGATGTAAGAACAGATGCCCACTGTGTCTACAGTCATGGAAGATTCCCACCGTACTGCCGGTCTCTGGGTGAGTTGTCATATTTAGATGTAAGAACAGATGCCCACTGTGTTTACAGTCATGGAAGATTCCCACCGTACTGCCGGTCTCTGGGTGAGTTGTCATATTTAGATGTAAGAACAGATGCCCACTGTGTCTACAGTCATGGAAGATTCCCACCGTACTGCCGGTCTCTGGGTGAGTTGTCATATTTAGATGTAAGAACAGATGCCCACTGTGTTTACAGTTATGGAAGATTCCCACCGTACTGCCGGTCTCTGGGTGAGTTGTCATATTTAGATGTAAGAACAGATGCCCACTGTGTCTACAGTCATGGAAGATTCCCACCGTACTGCCGGTCTCTGGGTGAGTTGTCATATTTAGATGTAAGAACAGATGCCCACTGTGTTTACAGTTATGGAAGATTCCCACCGTACTGCCGGTCTCTGGGTGAGTTGTCATATTTAGATGTAAGAACAGATGCCCACTGTGTCTACAGTCATGGAAGATTCCCACCGTACTGCCGGTCTCTGGGTGAGTTGTCATATTTAGATGTAAGAACAGATGCCCACTGTGTTTACAGTCATGGAAGATTCCCACCGTACTGCCGGTCTCTGGGTGAGTTGTCATATTTAGATGTAAGAACAGATGCCCACTGTGTCTACAGTCATGGAAGATTCCCACCGTACTGCCGGTCTCTGGGTGAGTTGTCATATTTAGATGTAAGAACAGATGCCCACTGTGTTTACAGTCATGGAAGATTCCCACCGTACTGCCGGTCTCTGGGTGAGTTGTCATATTTAGATGTAAGAACAGATGCCCACTGTGTCTACAGTCATGGAAGATTCCCACCGTACTGCCGGTCTCTGGGTGAGTTGTCATATTTAGATGTAAGAACAGATGCCCACTGTGTTTACAGTTATGGAAGATTCCCACCGTACTGCCGGTCTCTGGGTGAGTTGTCATATTTAGATGTAAGAACAGATGCCCACTGTGTCTACAGTCATGGAAGATTCCCACCGTACTGCCGGTCTCTGGGTGAGTTGTCATATTTAGATGTAAGAACAGATGCCCACTGTGTTTACAGTCATGGAAGATTCCCACCGTACTGCCGGTCTCTGGGTGAGTTGTCATATTTAGATGTAAGAACAGATGCCCACTGTGTCTACAGTCATGGAAGATTCCCACCGTACTGCCGGTCTCTGGGTGAGTTGTCATATTTAGATGTAAGAACAGATGCCCGCTGTGTTTACAGTCATGGAAGATTCCCACCGTACTGCCGGTCTCCGGGTGAGTTGTCATATTTAGATGTAAGAACAGATGCCCACTGTGTCTACAGTCATGGAAGATTCCCACCGTACTGCCGGTCTCTGGGTGAGTTGTCATATTTAGATGTAAGAACAGATGCCCACTGTGTTTACAGTCATGGAAGATTCCCACCGTACTGCCGGTCTCTGGGTGAGTTGTCATATTTAGATGTAAGAACAGATGCCCACTGTGTCTACAGTCATGGAAGATTCCCACCGTACTGCCGGTCTCTGGGTGAGTTGTCATATTTAGATGTAAGAACAGATGCCCACTGTGTTTACAGTCATGGAAGATTCCCACCGTACTGCCGGTCTCTGGGTGAGTTGTCATATTTAGATGTAAGAACAGATGCCCACTGTGTCTACAGTCATGGAAGATTCCCACCGTACTGCCGGTCTCTGGGTGAGTTGTCATATTTAGATGGAAGAACAGATGCCCACTGTGTTTACAGTCATGGAAGATTCCCACCGTACTGCCGGTCTCTGGGTGAGTTGTCATATTTAGATGTAAGAACAGATGCCCACTGTGTTTACAGTCATGGAAGATTCCCACCGTACTGCCGGTCTCTGGGTGAGTTGTCATATTTAGATGTAAGAACAGATGCCCACTGTGTCTACAGTCATGGAAGATTCCCACCGTACTGCCGGTCTCTGGGTGAGTTGTCATATTTAGATGTAAGAACAGATGCCCACTGTGTTTACAGTCATGGAAGATTCCCACCGTACTGCCGGTCTCTGGGTGAGTTGTCATATTTAGATGTAAGAACAGATGCCCACTGTGTCTACAGTCATGGAAGATTCCCACCGTACTGCCGGTCTCTGGGTGAGTTGTCATATTTAGATGTAAGAACAGATGCCCGCTGTGTCTACAGTCATGGAAGATTCCCACCGTACTGTCGGTCTCTGATTGCTACATTTAAGTCATGTTCATTTGAAGAAGTTACTTAAATTTTTCACAGTGGAGATTTCTCATGTGCAGTGCACTAATGTCACACTTGCTACAATTATCACCTTACGGCATCTATCTTTAAGGTTTATTTTTAAATACCCTCATTCGTTAGTCGAGGACAAAGTTCACAATGCGTCATACGGGTCCCATTTAGTGTAGCGACGAATCAGCAAAATATGCCTTCCTCCGTCCAACACGCCCGCTGTAGTACGATTCGTCCCTACTCGCTCGCTCTCTCTTCTATGCGAATGATCTGTGATTTTTAACAGACAGTGTTAAAGAAGGTAGCAGGTGTGACATATGAAAACGCATTTCATATGATTTTTCACATGCTACTTGTAAAATGTTCCTTGCCTAGTAAGAACAGATGCCCGCTGTGTTTACAGTCGTGAAAGATTCCCATCATACTGCTGGTCTGTGGGTGAGTTGTCATCTTAGGTAGTACACAAATGAGAAGCTTGTTAAAACCGCGTTTAATCTAGCAGTATTGTTAGCGTGCCGCTGGGCAGCAAGGTGCACCACGAGCAAGTGAGCTTCACATTCGAGGAGGCTAGAAACTCGCTTTTTCCCTTAACATCAAAACTAATTTAAAACAGTAACATCAATAAGAGTAATTCGGGATTTTAATGATTATATAAGGGGCCTTATTGTCTAACTTCAATATCTATTGCTATCGCTTTCAAAGGTACACTTTATTGGTTACAAATAACGTGACACCTCACATCTAGTACCTTTGAAAGCGATAGCGATACATTTTCAAGTTATACAATAAGGCCCCAACTCAGTGGTAGAACAATCGTCCGCCAATTAAAAGGCCCGGGTCCGAGCTCTAACTCAAATAAATGTATACATATCAGTATAAATGTAGTGTTGTCGCAGGTACATATTCTGCTACGTGTGTATATCGCGACACCTGCGCGCGCGCCGCGCGTGCCCCGTGACGCGCCTCCCCGCCGCCGAGGACTCAGTTGTCAGACTGTACGTCGACAACTGACCAGTGACCAGACGCTCTCAGTAACTAGTGTGATGAACGTGTGCTCTCTCTCGGTGATACTGTCGTGATAATATGGTATTTGAACTTGTCCAAAGATTGCTTTACTAACTATACGTAGTATACTGTATTTAGCGAGACGATGCAAAGCGGTCCGTTCACCCCTCAGTATTATTATACTTAATTTTAGAAAACAATACTTCCCACGTGTATGACTTCTGTTATAAAATGCAACTCCACATGATTATCATTGTACAAGGGTCAGGTCACGAGCAGTCAAGACGGCAGGTGTCGGTCGGGAATGACCCTCTCGTCTCGCTAAACATACTATTGTTCATAGGGCCTCAGTTACCTCGGTCAAAAGACCTTGGGAATTTGGTATTCAAAATGTCTGCCCGCTTTGACTGTATTGTCAGTATAGACCAAACACACACCTGACATATTTACTTCAAGCGATCTACACATTGATTGCTATTGTTTATAATGCTATCTAAATGTCCATGTGCGAATATAAACGGAGAAGGCTATCTAAGTGAGAGGTGGATAGAACGGTCGTCATTTCTAATCTCAGGGTCTTTGTGTTCGTGTTATACCAGTAAATAGCAAATATTCTGTCCCAGTACTGTCCGGCCCAACCAACATGGCGGGCATGAAGTTAGTCGCAGTTTGTTGCAGCATCGACGCGGAAGGAGGTGCGCGGGAGGGGATACAGCTGTTAAGGATGGGTGTAGCAATGAAAGGAGATGTATTCAAGTCTACTGATTTATTAGGACTAAAATATAAATGAATTGTGTTACATACTCGACGATAATACAGGTTGATTAGGGTGTTCTACGCCACACAGCTAACTTGATGCCCACCTTCTTGGTTGGCCCCACAAAACAAAAAGTAAAGTAAAGTAAGTAAAGTAAAAAAGGTTTATTGCCAAAAAAATACTTAAAACTAAACACATTAAAATTATACAAAGGTTAAAATAGAAGAAAAAACAAGTTTTAAACATTTCTGGCAAATGGTAGCATGCTCAGCAAAGCTGCCGATCTCATAGAAATCGAGCAGCGCTGATTTTCAGCATACCCCAGACAGAGGACATAATTTAGAAAAAAAAATCAAATAAAGGCGCAGAAGGACGTGTAAAAATTCAACACAAAAAATAAAAGTGAGAAAAGGAATAATAATAATTACAAAACAGTGTACATTTTAAACTTATTAAAGTACAGAGGTATTTAAAGTAGTGTAGTGCGTGCAGTGTCTGTGATAAATAATATATTTAAAAATATATAAGTATTTGTATAGGCATATATGTATATCTTATTGATATTGATGTTAGTAATACAATAAATCTATCATCACTTACTCATCGGGTACGTCAGCTAGAACTAACGTATAATTTTTGATTTTCCATGTTTTATTTTGTATTTTGTCTTTGCTACTGCAATTTGTTTATCAAGTAAGGTGTATTTTAATTTAAACTTAAATGAATTATAGGGTATATTGTCTTTGAGTGGGGGTGGCAAATCGTTCCACACCTTTGACGCTGCAAACTTGAACCCTGCCTGAAAATTTGCGGTTTTATGTTTAGGGATACTCATTTTATGTATGACTTTGCTTCTTGTAAATTTGCTGTGTTCGTCTCCCAGCCATTTAAATTTACAAAGTAAATATTCTGGACGCATCGTATGCACTATTTTATGCACCATGCCTGCAAGATGTAGTTCTCGGCGACCTTCCATTTTAAGAATTTTCTTTTCGCATAGAAACGGAGTTATGTGTGATCGTCGGGGTATACCGTAACAAAATCTTGCACATGCATTTTGTACCCTTTGTATTGCATTGCTAGTTTTGCCGAAAAGTCTCGGCCCATAAACTGTATCGCAGTAATTAAAAATGGAGAGAACAAGCGATTCGGTTAAGATTACTCTTACTTCGGTTTTCAAGTAGTCTCGGATTCCATACAAAACCTTTAAACGAAAAAATGCCGTTCTTATTTTTAGATTTATATGGTCTTCAAATCTGAGTTCACTATCCATAAGCAGACCTAGGTTTTTGGCTTTAAGAACTCTCTCCACACTTTTCTCGTTAATTCGAATATCGGGTTTGTTTTCTACTATTTGTTCGCATTGACGTTTAGTACCAAGGATAATGTATTTAGATTTAGTTGGATTGAGTAATAAAGCGTTCTTTTTGGTCCATTGAAATACAACTTCGAGATCTTTATTTATTTTTTGTACTGCTTCGTTTGTATTTTGGTGCTTGAATGAGTGGTACAATTGTGTATCATCAGCATACATGTGAACTTTGCAATGTTTAAGTTTTGTAATCAGATCTGAAGTGTACAGAATGAATAAAAGGGGACTTAAAATTGATCCTTGTGGGCATCCTCGTAGTATAGGTTTTATCTGTGATTGTTTAATATTACCTTGCTCATCTTCGATCACAACATATTGTTGCCTATCAGTAAGAAAGGATCCGAACCATTCACAAGCTGACTGCGAGATTCCATAGTATGACATTTTCGCCAACAATAAATCTGGACTAAGGCAGTCAAATGCCCGGGAGAAATCAAGTAGTACTAGGGTGCTACCCATTCCCGAATCTGACGCAGTTAGGATATCATCTGTGACATTTGCTAAAGCAGTGGCGGTTCCATGCTGACTACGAAAACCTGACTGTATTGCTGGAAGAATTGACTTGCTCTCGAGAAATTTGGTCAGTTGAGAACATACAACTCTTTCGATTACCTTCGATAAAACCGGTAAAATACTTATAGCGCGTAAGTCCCTTAAGTCTTCTACAGTGGAACTTTTTGGTAGAGGTTTTACCCTTGCCATTTTCCAGGCATCAGGAAAACAATGTTCAGTTATAGACTTATTTACTATCTCGGTAATGATTGGCAAAGTTACGATTAGTGTCATCGTTACCATTTTTAAGGAGATAGCATCATAGCCAGATGCGTTGGTGTTTATTTTATTGATTATTTTTAATACTTCATCTTGTGTGCATTCTTGTATTTCAAAAACATTTGAGCTGTATTTGTTTTGTTTGTAAAAATCTAAAAGCTCTTCATCAATCTTAGAATCACCTGGCACGTCCAAAAAGAAGTCGTTGATTGTATCTGGATTATTTAAGTGCGGAGGAATAACTGGCAAGTTTTTGTTACCCAGAATTGACGTTCGCTTAAAGTACTCCCACATTTTTACCGGCTTGTTTTTATTATTATTCACGTAATGGCTAAAGAAAGCGACCTTTTCTCTTTTAAGCGCAGAATTTACCAAATTTCTAAGATCCTTATAGTACCGTGAATGAGACTCTTGTTTCGTAGATTGTGAACGGTGCAATGCTCTATCCCGTAAAGCCATCATTTCCTTTATGGTGCTAGTTAACCAGGGACAAGGATTTTCTTTTATTTTTATTTTGCGTAAAGGGGCATGAACATCAAAGATTGAAGAAATGTACATATTAAATAAATTAACCATATCATTAACACTTATAGTATTACATATTATGTCATTCCAAGGGATTGTATGAAGGTCTTTGGAGAATAATTCTTCATCTACTTTATCCAAAGAACGAGTCCACATAAAAAGAGGTATTTTGTTTGGTCTTTTTAACTTAAACTCGGCCAGGACAAAACCATGGTCGCTCAGGAGGGGGTTATGGTGCACTGTTATTGATTTACACAATACGGGGCTGTCTGTAATAACCAAATCTAATAGCGTAGCAGAATTCTTTTGTATACGCGTTGGCTCTTGTACTAATTGGTGAAGATGATGTTGCTCGAAAAAGGAAATTAATTCTGGGGCGGAATCCTTTTGAGGCTGCAAAAGATCAACATTAAAATCTGTGAGTACGAAGGTATGCTTGCAATAACTAAAGAAACTTACTGACTCGCTCAAAGCGTCCATGGCGGTGCTCGGAGACAGACCGGACCCGGGACGGTACGCGGTGCCGACAGCGATGCGTCCCACACCGGGCAGAGTAATCTCGACCCACTTCTGCTCGAGCGGGGAGGGGGGGTGTGTCTTATGCCGGAATCGTATTCCGCGTCGCACGTAGAACCCCACCCCGCCCCCCCTCTCGTCTCGAGGTCGGGGAGTGTTTTTGAGAACATATCCCGGGATAGCTGGTGCGTATATATCTTCCCCAGTCTTCGTCCAGGTCTCGTTAAGAGCTAAAATATCTGGTTTAAGCCTATCCATGGTAGCTTGGAGCTCGTCACGACCCGTGTTCAGCGAACGTATGTTTAATAGACCTAGTTTTAGATGGGTACTCTTTGGTTTACTTGTCATAGTCAAAGAATAAATAATAAAGTAAGATACACTGAAAATATTTTATCCGAGTAGATGTAAACATAAAAGAGGCTAGGTTGTATGTGATTAGGAATAAATTTTTAATATCTATAGTTGTAATACTCATCATGATTATAAAAATAAACCATTTTGTTATATCTTGACACCAAACTTCATAACTGTAATAACATAATATGGTCATATGAATAAAATAGTATTTATATATATCATAGTCTTTTATAGATAAATAAGATGCAATATAAGTAATTGTGTGAAACTTGTGTAACAACATGCTATGATTTATTATCAAATACAAAGTAATCACTGCACTGTATAACTGCCAAAAAGTAGTTATGTATGAAGTTAAATTTATATTTTCCAAAATTAATGTTTCATAAAAATTAGACACTAAAATCGGCACAGATTGCCAGATGACATAATGGTAACTGTATTGGGATATAATTATTACTAAAAATGTCAGTAAAACTAGTCAAACAACCCTATCGAGATCTTTTTCACAACGTATTTTTATTATTTTACTTGTATCCGTTTTTCGTAATTGAATTGTAGCATTCTTAACCCATACGTGCTTATAGTCTTTAGTTTCCCGCAACGAACGGGCTTTCGAGTAAAGCAGTTTATTTTTTAGAGTCAAGTGTTCGTTAACATAGAAGCGTCGAGTCGGCGCCGGCAACGACAGCTGCTCGGTAGTGAGGTCGCGGCGCGCGCGCACCCCGGCGAGCACGGCGTCGCGCAGGCGTCGCGTGGACAGCTGCACCACAATGTTCCTGGGTCGGTCGCCGCGGTGCACGCCGGGTGCGGCGCGGCTCACGCTCTCGATGCTCTCCGCAGGCACCTTCACTCCGACCAGCGAGCCGATATTGCAGACCAGTCCGATTAGGTTTTCGCCGCTTGCCTCAGGGATGTTTTGAATTTCCAAATTACAGTTTCTGGAGTTCTGATCCATGACATCTAGACTTCTTTGTACGTGGTCCAGTTCCATTTTCAACTCTTCGTTCTCATTTTGCAGCTCCACAAAAATCACAGCCTTAGTTTCCAAAGCCTCCAAACGGGTTTCCCAGGTGTTAAAACGTTCCGAAAGTTTTTGTAAATCGTTTTGTATAGGTTTGAGTACTTCGTACACGTCTTTTCTCCACTCCTCTCGCAAAGAAGAAAATTTCTTATCAAAATAATCTATAAAAGACCGTGTGTCCAAATTAACCATTGATGATGGTACATCTGATAGTGCTGACTCAGAGCTTTCCAAAGCATTTCCCACACTAGAAACAGTGTTTATTTGTTTCACTTTGGGACTATCTTTCTTCGACTTACACAGTTGACATTTCCACTTGGACTTGTTCATAGGTAAGATTTTGTTGAAATCACTTTCAGTGAGACCCGCACATGAAAAGTGTAAAATATGCAGACAACCACTGCATTTCAGCTGCACTTTAGTCGTTGTTGACTGGGCACAGACGTTGCAAACATTGTTAGCACTCATTTTACGTTATAAGTTGTAGCCACTGTTCATATAGTTATATGGGGGTAGGAGACACAATTTCTACAACGGCGCTTTGTTTTAGTCTAATTAGTACCAAAAACGCGATAAAGGTGTTAGATAACACTTCCACATTCACTGCACTTATAACTGTATGAATTAATAAAGATTTTAGTTTGATATTTCACTTTTACACGTATATTTTAATTATTTTGTACGAGCTTCGTAAACAGTGGACTTCACTACTTGAGCGCCCTCTGTATTCAAAAACCTCACTCTAGACGCAAGAGCGAGGAGGTTGACGCGAAGGAGTTTCAATGATCTGTAGCAATTGACCTCGTTAACACATTACTTGTATTATTATAGAGGTCAGTGTCTGTAGCCCTCAGTGTAGCCCCAGGTACATATCTCACGTCACAACCCAACCAGCTAGATATGACATTTTGGTATTTATCTATTATTTGGCCGTGTAGCTGTAGGTATGTCAGGTTCAATTGTTTTGTAAACAGTTTCTTCAAATTAATGGTGACTTGTTCACGGATGACGGTCTCGTGACCATCGCGTCGTGTTAAACTTACGTCGCTCCTTGAAGTTGGCATCATTACAATTTTGTATTTGCGGCACTATAGACAAGTTAGCTAGTTTGGGTAGAATTGTGTTTCTGTAATTTATAAATATGTTAGTTGAACAGGTAATAATTATGGAATATGCTGTTTTTATGCTATTATATTTATAATACTTTTTGAACAATTTCAATATTTTGGACTGAAACAAACAGGTGCTATGTTATTTAATAATACAGATATAACTTAGTGTACTCTGTAGTTGAATGTTGTAATGTTTCTGTCGCTAATAAATAAGGGTAAGTATTTATTATGGCTGTGGTTTAGCAATAATTGTTTATATTGGGAAATTGGTATCAGATCAATGTTTTTATGGCAATATTAAAAGACTGTTAATTAAAAATCTTATTTTATTTTTAAAACTGTAAATGGTATAACAATAATATCATTAAAATGTAAATGTAGGTATCAAAATACTAATTTGTACATAAACCTAAATTCTACTGGTTACTGGAATAAAAACCTCAAACTTCCAAAAATCATTTTACAGGTAGTCAACGCCACTAGAAATAACTCCTTGTATATAAAAATGCGCTATTTGTCTTCCATTCTTCGCTAACAGAGCCACCCTGGGGTGGGGCCCCCGGACTAGGACGGGCTGAGGCGGGGCCCCGGGGCCCACCTCCGCGGGGCCCAGTGAATCGATGTAGCTGCGCAAGGCGTCGTGACTCGGGAACGCTGTGTCTCCGTATACGTTTTGGGCGCCGTCTGCTAAGTCGATTTTCTTCCAGTGTTGAGTGGTATCGAAGTAACCGCCGTCTCCCTGGAGAATAAATGTATGTCTATTCATATTTGGGAAACATTTTGTACAACGGATTATTCTTGTTCTTCCTGGTAAGTTATACTGTTTTTGGAATTGAATTTATCTTGGTTTCTGAAATCTAAAAAAGTCTTTACGATTGGTATAATTTCTAGAATATACGTCGCTTGGAAAACGCGAAATATTAGAGTGCATTACAAAATAAAAAATATATTCATACTTCTAAGATTTAAGGATGTTAAGCTATATGCCAACCTCAAAACTAGACACAGCGTAATGGTTCCCCCGCTTCGCCGTCACCATAGAGATGAGGGCTCCTTCCTTGTTGACAATCGGGGCCCCCGCGATGTACTGGTTGGTAGACTCGAAGGTGGGGGCACAGCGCCACTGCGCGAGACGTCCATCGCTCGAAGTGAGCAGGATCCGCTTGTTGCGGTTTATGAATACCTGGTAGATGGATAGGTATTAGTTATATATGAAAATCAAGCCGTAATCGAATTCGAGATAATTGTGTCGATTCGGTGTAACACGACTTAACTAATTTGACAGGACTAATCTTATTTTAAGCGTCCTGTCTTTGTCTTTTCTATACAGAAAGAAAAAGATAGGACGCTTTAATTAAGTTTAGTCCTGTCAAATAAGTTAAAACGTGTTACATCGAATCGATGCAATTGTGACAGTTTTTAAGTGGATGTAAATGGATGTGTACGAAATATGATAATATTTTTCAGCTGTTTTAAATAATCGTCATCAATCTTCAACGTAAGGAAGATGTGCTAAAAGCCTCCTCCAATAAGACATGAACTTTCGTCCTATTTTGCCCTTAGTTAATTTTTCCTCTAATAATCTTTCTTCAAGACCTCTTAGAAGAGCTTGTATGACTAGATTGATGGATGTGGAAGATGCGAAAGGGGTGTGTAAGGATCGTAGCAGATGGAAATCTGTAGTCTCTGCCTACCCCTCTGGAAACAGGCGTGAAATGTAATGAAATAACCTTTTCAGCAGTATTATCGTCGAGCCGCACGTACGCCAACTCTTCAAGCGGCGCCAGCACCTCCTCGGAGAACAAATCGCAGTAGTGATGCGTCTTGTTGGCATACTTCTCTACCTGGAATATTACTTATATTTATTGACACCGCTATCACAAGTCTGCCTGTTAGCTAAACGTTAATGCAAGGGCCCCAGCGAGTCCGCTCCTGCTTGTGTAAGGGTTGTACTTCGCCTTATTTCATAACATTTATGCGCACCGTGGAAGCTTCTCTTTCTTTTTCGTTGCTCGCAGCATGCATGGATCCATTTCAGACCCACGGTACCCCTGGCCATACCCCTGGTGGTACCGTAGGTCTTTAAAGTTAAACGGTACCACCGAGTAAGTGACCCTAGTGATGTGTTGACCTAGCTAACTCTCGTATGATAAATGGGTAATTAGGTAAGTAATAGATAATGCATATCCAGTAGTAGGTACTACCTATCATTGATGCATCTTTACCACGGAACTGAGAACACATTTTGTGATATTTACGATTAAATAGTGAAACCTTTCTCTTGACCGGCCGATTGTCATGGCGTCCTCTCAAATATATTGTTTACAAGAGTGAGACCCTGGGTGTTTGGTTTTTGGTTTGCGCGGGCCAATGATATTCTACAGCCTATCTATGATATATATATATATATATATCTATCATTCTATCTATGATATTCTAAAAATATTTACGATTTTAGTATTATTTATTATATTTAAGCATATATCTACAACTTTGATGTAATAAAAGGTAGTGAATACTGAATAATCACCAAAAATATGAGATGCCACCTCTTTTTTGCTGCGTTATGGTGTCGTTTTTACACTTTTTTAGGCAACAATTTAGCGTGTTGTGTCACGCGGGGTCACGCGCTGTCTGAACGACAATCCCACTCCTCAACTGTATTGAGTGGGTTTGTACGGGGCCACTTTTGGCGCGCTGTCGCATAATCTAGGGCTGTGGAATATCATTGGCGCGGGCGGATCCTTTTAGAACTATACTAGTTATTGAATATATTGACGTCAGACAAAATGTTTACGTGGTATACTTTTAAATAATTCATTAAGTAATTTTGGTATTTAGTTGGAAAAATGGAAGAGAATATCTATGACGTCCCTTAAATATTATATGGGGTATCAAGTGATACGCATGTTCAATAACAGGTAAAAATAACAAAGATACCTGTTCGTCAGTACAACAGTGTATTGGCACGACGGACCCGAAGCTTGCGTACTTCTTGCCGTCTCGCTCGTGCACCTCCGCCGGGATAGAGACAGACTCTACCAGACCCTTGTAGTTATCGTTCAAAACCGTCTTCTTCGACATTGTGCTGTTCTGGGGATAGACTCGATAATTAGACCGATCGTCGTGTGTTACGGAGCAAGTGATCAATAGGGCACTATTCATAATGTCCGGACAGTATGAAAAATGCCCAAACCGAGACGGCAATATGATAATGATGATTGAAAATATTACATTGACCGGGCTTTATCAGTACTTGATATCTTTCACCATTTGGGCAATATCATAGACTTGGGATATATGCTAAGTATATGGGCAGTATAATGAACATGTGATTTCTATATGACCCAGGTTAGGTTTAGGTTAGGTCGATATTACACTATCAGTTTTCTTAGAATGTTTATACTGTTGATTGTCGGCACTTGGTGGAACTTGGAATACATTATGAACAGAAAATCACTAAATATTAACCCACAAATTTATTTAGAACTTCCTGACCGGTTTCGCCTTTATGGCATTATCAAAAGAATTACAATAAGATCGTAATTACACAATAAATAGTTTCCATTAGTCAGTGCGATCAATGACTCGTATAATAATTCCTTTGATAATGCCATAAAGGCGAAACCGGTCAGTAAATTCTAAATAAATTTATGGGATAGTACAAGTGATTTTCTGTTCATAAAGTTTTATTGGATCAATGTTTTGTTTTTAAATTTGACGTCAAATGTTTTATGTCAATTTTGTATCAATAGGAATCCTTTTTTACTACAGCTTGGCAAAAAAGATTTTGGAAAAAATGTTGTGTAATGTACTTACTATAAAGCCTTATGTACTGGTCCGAACATTACATAAGGATGTAAATAGACTGCTATTGTTTATTAAAACCACATACTGTACAGATCTATGCAAATGTAAATAAAAGTTCACGTACCTGCCTGCCTACAAACACCTTCGCAATAGCTAATATTTTACAGCAACGTATCAGTTATCTATCATAATTATCACAGATTTGTGATAGCTTTATCAATGTCAAATGCAAATGGAAGTGAATCGCCGCGAATTTTTTGGCGCAGCTTTGGCCTTAAATGGCTTTCTCGGTTATACATATATAAACCTCCCCCCCACAAAGAGTTTTTTTTTTTTTTTTTTTTTTTTTTTTTTTGAATAGAATAGAGTTTATTTTTCTCAAAAACACAGGAAAAATATAGTTTAGGTACATGTTATTTAGCTTAACATAATTTTCCAAAACAATATCTAACACTAAAATATACCTTACTAATAAACATTACTAGCGGTCCTCAGACTAGGCCGAGCCTGATTCATGAGGGCCTTTATTAACGTGTGCACAGTTAATAGAACTTTCGTCGACAATTTAAAATTTTGAATTGATGTCATATATACTATTTGTGAATGTAAATATGAATAGCTTTTCAGTTAAACAAAGCTGTGCCTTTAGTAATTGTAGAAAAGTAACAATATAAATTTAACTAAAGTAAATAAACAAAGTTAACAGCATGGTACATATATAATATATTATATAGTAGTATAATAAATAAATGTAAGTTTTAACTAAATGATTAAATAAATAAATATTTATATATATATATTAACAAAAGCTATTGTACAATATGGAATAATTTTTCAGTATCATCATAATTCAGATTAAATAAATATTTGGTAACCACCTTTTTAACATTAAATTGAGTTAAGCTAGTTATTTTGCAAAATGAATTTATTTTATTATATAGAAAGGGAAAAAGGAACGAGGGAAAACGCTGGGCAAATTTGGTCCGACATAAGGGGGTCGTAAATCTTGGGCCTCTTCGTGAAGGTACTAGCTCTGTGGAAGCACTTCTATGTCCAGTAAGGACAGCTTTCAAGACGTACAGCTGACGCACACGCAAAACCCCACTTTCTTCATAAAGTTTATCGGTGGGATAGCGATATTGTTTTCTGTGCATTACCTTAAGGACTGAGCGCTGTGCTATTTCTACTTCAATGAAATGCGTTTTAGCAGCGCTTCCCCATACCAAGCTGCAGTAAGTCATTAAAGATTCACTAAGAGCTCGATACACATTTGTAAGTAACGTTACAGACATTGAATTTCTAAGAAGTCTCATTATATGTGCAGTTTTTCGTACCCGTCCGGATAGTTGTGAGATATGCGAAGAGAATGAAAGCCGCTCATCAAGCAATAGACCCAGGTACTTTATTTTATTTACTCTTTGTAAAGATGTACAACTACAGTCACAACTGGAAATGAGCTTGCAATCACTGCGATGTAATTTGATAGGCGTGTTAATATTGGGTTCAGTTGCTTTGCTGATATAAAAACTTAAATATTTAGTTTTAAATATTTTAGTTACTCCATTTGTTTGTATATATATATTTTTTTAGGGACAATCCAATAAGGGAATCTGATACGAAAACGGTCTAAAAATGCTTGAAATATGTCGACTGGTCTAAATTCGGTAGATACCTAGTTGTCATACAATAAAGTCGAATGTACATAAAAGGACATGCATAATGCAACGTTAGTTAAGGGTAGGTATATAGCCAGTATCTACAGTTTATTTAGATACATTTAGTGGTGTTTCTTTGCTACAAAGCTGCAAGCAAACGTTATCACGAAATTAGTGGAAATTCTTTCAAACGATATACGAGTAGGTCTATCTGACTGATAACGATATTTCGTTATGTAGGTACTTACCTATTTAGATAGTGTCCGTCGATATAACAAGAAGGATGTAGGTTGGGTGGGTACATTTTAAAATATTTTGGAAAATAAATTAAATTATTTAAGGTTACATACCTATTTAGCATAATCTCTATTAGTTATATGAGTACACTTTTCGACTTGTTTAAAGTGTTTACCCAACAAACACCTATACTCCACGGATAAAAAAATATAAATGCTGTATGGGCAATTTTTAGGTCTTCATACCTCAAAATGATATAACGAAACACTTATAGGACCACTTTGTTGTCCGCCTGTCAGTCTGTCTGTCTGTCAAGACCCTTTTTGTTCGGCCCCCGTATAAGATATCAAGTTGAAACTGATACCTCCTACAGAAGTCTACAGCCCCATGGTGCTGTAAAAAACCAGGCTTCTAACTCGACGCGAAAAAAAGTTAATTACACTTTACATAATCAATTTCATACAAATGTTTGACACTGACATGGGAATCAAAACCTATAGGGCATTTGCAGTTGACTTAGAAACTTGAAATTTCGTTTACAGGTAGGTTTATAGCACACATATAGGAAAAAATTTAAAAATTACAAATATTTAATTATTTAGAAAGTTATAAGTAAATGACTAACTTAATTAGTCTCTTTATAGATACATAGAGTATAATAGATCATAAGTGTCAAGTTAAGTTGGTCTTCCATAACTGCAAGTGGAATTATTTACCATAATGTTTTTAGGGTTCCGTACCCGTATTGTGTGGTCGTAAGGAACTCTTTATGCGCCACTTGGCCGGTTTTTCATGTATTTACCCCCGTTTTGTTTCTTTGTGAAAGTTGTAGATTATGTGATTTAATTTCAAGATAAGTGTCCATTTACACCCGCGTGGTCCACACTAGCATCCCTCTGACCCACCTCAGATTAAATGTAAATCACTTCTTAAAACAAGATATTTACGCAATAATCTAAAAAGAAACACTGATTTGAAAGATGAACAGAGAACTAAACGGCTCCCCTGGGCACGAGACCTCCTCTCACTTGACCGGCTTTTTATACAGACATGCGAATGTGTGTAGATTTTGTAACAACATTTATTTTTATAAAAGTTAAAAAAAGACAATAAACTTAATATTAAAAAGAAACATTTATGAAATTTTTTAATGTATTCGATTATTAATTATTATTATTTGTGTTGTACTGAGGTCAAAACTACATTTTTTTAAATTTCTGTCTCTCTATGTTTCGTTTTAACCGAAGAACCACTTCACGGATTTTGATGCGGTTTTCTTTATTATCATCGTAGTGACCCTGATCAACATATCATTATAAGCTATTAGAGCTGTTAATAAAACAACCGCCAAGCCGAAAACTATCGCTAATAATTGAAAGATACTTCACCGCTAGCGAAGCCACGGGCAAAAGCTAGTAAAATATAAGTAGGTATTCAAATAATTTAAACTTGTACTAATAGCTCATGTCCATGACCCTCCCCTTCAAACAAAATCAAGTAGAATACTGGACCTACCTACTACATATTCTAATTCATACTAAAGACTTGGTAAGTGCTCAGTATCAAGGTTCGATGACCCTTTTTGTGAAATTCGTAAATTAAATTTTCCGTGTTCCGGTAACACAGTAGCAAACAAACGCAAGCACAGCTCCGACTCAATTAGTGTGGGAAGTCAACATTTAATTTTGCGAAATTAACAGTGTTATATTTGGCTATGTAAGTAAATGTCACCTTATACATATATGTATAGTACCATAGAGAATGTAAACAGTAAACACTATAGGTATGTACTCAAGTAAGTATGTTCACAACGCAAAGAAGCGCGCCCCATTAATTATGACAATGATGTTGTAAAATTCAATAGATACTTAAGTTTATCAAATACCTTAACTCCGAAACAATGGCACAGTCAGGCCTAGCTCACTGCACTATCAGCTCGCCGTAATAATACACTGAGCAATTCGAGAAGACGTCGCGCGTCGGTTCACTGATAGATAACACATAACTTTATCATTTGTGTCGTGTAAGTCGGTCGGTACACAAACAGGTAAACATTGTTTTCGATAGCAACATTACTGATTACTCTTACATAGAAAACAAAATGGCCGCGCCAGCTAAATGTGATAGTTACTGCACGATGTTGATCAAAGGCACTTATGAATAAGGCTTTACGATCTTGTAATGCAGTTGCAATGTTAAAAGATTTGTTAAGCACCTACTCGTATATTATTTTGTAATGTATTATCAAATATTAAGCACCAGCTAGCGCTCTGGACTTAATAATTCGGTCTAAATAACCATGACTTGAACAGTGCCCATCGGCACAGGTGTCTATAAAACTTGATAATTTAGTCTAAATGACCATGACTTGACCCGTGTCCATCAGCACAGGTTTCAACAGGGTATAATGAACTAGGAGTAAGGCGCGAACTCGCTTTAGTCACATATGTGTTTAAAACAAATCCACAATTCGGTAATATTAGGGGAGGTGAGCATGTGTGTTAAGGGTCGGTATAATGTCAGATGCACAATTTCAAATGAGCATAAAACATTGTGTAACTTGGTCAATCGGTTTAATAAAAATAATATAGATATTAGACTATAGGGCTGATATTCGTGCAGAAGCAAAAACGCAAAAGCTTTAAGTTCGCTCGATAGAAAAAAATTACGAAGTTACCTCTATATTTCATGTTTTTCGAGTGTTAAAGGACCTTTCTTAAAACAGTTTGCCTTGAAATTTGTATTAAAAATAAGAAAACAAATGACCCCGTATAATTGCACGGGGATTTTGAATAATTCTGTTTCGTTTTCATTTAATTTAACATCTAAGAATTGGCGCTTACGTCGATTTATTCTGAGACAAGGCGGCGACAAGATATCTCGGTCGCACGCGCTTTTTGTTCCATGCTTTGTTTCGTCACTCACCCGTCGGTCAGTTGTGATCGCTCCGTTGAGACGGGAGGGCTACGTTTTTGCGCTCTCGACGTCCCGGTTTCGTAATTTAAATAAATCTCGTAATTTGAAACATGGGAAATAAATGCAACCAATGTAAAAAATGGAATAAAAATGTTTTACGAGTGAAAATAAAGCAGTGGATGAAAGTAATGCAAAGGTACGCCATTACTTAACAAAACAAGTAGATAGGTCATGTTTTATTAAAGATGTTGAACTAAAGTTTGTCTCAATGGACTAATGAATATCGCTATGTTTTTCGTCTGAGGTATTTTTTTAGCTTACAATTTAATATCACAATAAATATGGTTGATGGATGTGGAAGAGGCGAAAGAGTTGTGTCTGGATCGTAGCAGATGGAAATCTGTAGTCTCTGCCTAGCTGCCTACCCCTCTGGGAGACTAACAAAACCTTATCTCACCATCACCATCGGCGTATCGACGTATTCTCGTATCGACGTATCGACGTATCGGCGTATTGACGTATCGTTGTATCGACGTATCGTTGTATCGTCGTATCGACGTATCGGCGTATCGACGTATCGGCGTATCGACGTATCGACGTATCGTTGTATCGACGTATCCCCGTATCGACGTATCGTCGTATCGACGTATCGTTGTATCGACGTATCCCCGTATCGACATATCGACGTATCGACGTATCCCCGTATCGACGTATCGACGTATCGACGTATCGGCGTATTGACGTATCCCCGTATCGACGTATCGTCGTATCGACGTATCGGCGTATCGACGTATCGGCGTATCGACGTATCGTTGTATCGACGTATCCTCGTATCGTCGTATCGACGTATCGGCGTATCGACGTATCGTTGTATCGACGTATCCCCGTATCGACGTATCGACGTATCGGCGTATCGACGTATCGTTGTATCCCCGTATCGACGTATCGTCGTATCGACGTATCGTTGTATCGACGTATCCCCGTATCGACGTATTGACGTATCGACGTATCGGCGTATCGACGTATCGTTGTATCGACGTATCCCCGTATCGACGTATCGTCGTATCGACGTATCGGCGTATCGACGTATCGGCGTATCGACGTATCGTTGTATCGACGTATCGACGTATCGTCGTATCGACGTATCGATATCGTCGTATCGACGTATTGCCGTATCGTCGTATCGTTGTATCCCCGTATCGACGTATCGTCGTATCGACGTATCGACGTATCGGCGTATCGACGTATCGGCGTATCGACGTATCGTTGTATCGACGTATCTTTGTATCGACGTATCGTCGTATCGACGTATCGACGTATTGGCGTATCGACGTATCGTTGTATCGACGTATCGTTGTATCGACGTATCGACGTATCGGCGTATCGACGTATTGGCGTATCGATGTATCGTTGTATCGACGTATCCCCGTATCGACGTATCGTCGTATCGACGTATCGTTGTATCGACGTATCCCCGTATCGACGTATCGACGTATCGGCGTATCGACGTATCGTTGTATCGACGTATCCCCGTATCGACGTATCGACGTATCGGTGTATTGACGTATCGTTGTATCGACGTATCCCCGTATCGACGTATCGTCGTATCGACGTATCGGCGTATCGACGTATCGGCGTATCGACGTATCGTTGTATCGACGTATCGTTGTATCGACGTATCGTCGTATCGACGTATCGTTGTATCATCATCGTTATCATTATCTTTGCAAGTATGACTTTCGAAAAATAAAATTTTGAAATATAAAAATTAGATGCAAACACAATTACGCAAAAAAATGCCATTGCGAACAAACCGTTTTGTCAACTGGGTTGAATTTTATACATCGTAGATGCATTATACTTATTATTGAAAACTAGCACGTGCACGGGTTAATGACCGCGGATCCACACCGCTCGTGGGAGCTAAGAAATAGCGCTCGCGGCCGGTGACGGCCGGTCGCGCAAACAGTTGAGGTGCGGGGATGCGGGGGCAAAATCACTAATTTGTCCAGGTTTATACGCAGCCTGTACCGGACAAATACGTGGAGCGCCGGCGCCAGCGCGACGGCGGCGGCCGCAGCTACTGCGGCCACTGCGGGTGCCACGCTCGCGCACCAACCTGCCACTGTCGCGCGCACTCCATACTCTCTCAATCTCATCGCTGAATTCACATAGCTTAATTTCTAAAATATATTTTTTTTAGGGAGTATACGCCATTTATGACGTCGTTTTCATTATTTTGGTATATAAATTAATCATTATTTTTATATGATTTTTTAAATAATCGTCCGATATGACGTCGCTTGAGAATTTTAGACATTATACTGATTGTGATGTGCGATTGCTTATAAAATAAATGGTCTGTCTTTGTCTGTCTACTCATATGTCATCCATCTGTCAAATCAGTAGCAAATTATTATAAATTTATCTTGATAGCAAAGGACACATTTCTAAACAGCCATTTCTCAAGTGACGTCACACGAAGGCAAATGGAAGTTGCAGCTTTTTCGTAAAAATATTCATCATGATGAGGTTTTTTTAGACCACAAGTTCTAAAATTCGGCTTATTAAACCTAAATCTCGAAATGATTTTCGAATGAACATACCTTAACATAATTTAATCTAAGTTTATAACCTTTAATTTAGTTCATGTACATTTATTATTCTATTACATATATTTTCTTTATTAGATTAAATTTGACGTGTAAAAAGTGTATATATCTATACCTGCTTTGCAAAATAAACTATTTGAATTTGAATTTGAATTTGAATGTGAATTACCCAAATACGATCATCTTATCGACGACCGTTGAGTTGTACCATTGAACCTCTCAGGACCTCATCGTCAGACCATGGATTGTAAATGCTTTCAAAAAGACAAATCGAAAGAGCACAAACATTATATTTCTACTATAATCGTTCCGTTACCACTTCATCATCAGACCCTGCATCAGTGTAGTATCCTCAATCGCTTCGCAGATGACTTGAAAAAGCCTTTTATAGCTATTGTATGAAGAATATCACAATTTTCATTATTTTTTATTAAAAACTGACCCTGACCTTTCAGTTTTGAAAAATTCGGAAAATCCTGAAACACGAGTATGTTTATTTTATTTCGGAACTCTAAATTCAAAATTTTCACTGCTCAGCGTGAACGGTGTCGAAAAATAAAGGTTTTTTGTTAAAACTTTGACCCACTTGCTGGGCGAATTTTTCAAAATCCTTTCTTAGTGCGCGTTTTTAACCCTCCAAATATCAAGTCTCTACTTCCAGCGGTTCGGACAGTACGTTGTCTGTCCGTCAGTCAGTCAGGACAAGTTGCCCGCGTGGATCCCGGGGGAATTTACCAAAATCTGATGATATTTTATAAAATATGTTTATTTATTTTACTTCTTTTTATATAGGTACCTATTTTTTATTTGTGCTCAAGTTTTTTAAATCGTTATAGTTTTCCTGTAATTCGCCAGCTATGACTTTATGAGCTATAATCAACATTATTTTCATATTTTTCGGTTTTGGAGATAAGGGACATACATATTTTTGTGGTTTTTAAAGATTTATCGAAACCAGTGCTAGTAAATATAGTAAAAATATTATGTTTACAATTAGAATATCTACAATTTGATACCGATATTGTATTTTTAGGATGATATTTTATTTTTCTCACTTTTGTTTTGGAAATATTTTGAACAATTTTAGGTACTAAGGAATAGAGATGAAACGGATAGTGATTTGGCCGGATACCGGATACCGGATATCCGGCGAGGCACTCGGCCGGATAGCCGGATATCCGGCGGCCGGATATCCGGCTCAAGATATGCGTTTCGCACTTATTGAGCAAGTCTAAATATTACGCACCAAGGTGCGTGCGGGTGCAAGTAGGCGAATTATTCGAGCATTTTTTAAATGAAGATCATTTCTAAATGATCGTATCACAATCATACAAATGCTGGTTTGCAAACGCGAAACAATTTCCGATCCTAACGAAATTTGTAAATATGTATCTTTTGTCTCCTTGGAGTGGTGTATACTGTATATAAATGGACAGGTATCTTTAAATGAAACCGCGTAATATACTGTTCATACTGAACAAATTTTCCAAAGTAACATATTGAAAAAACAACATTGAACCTGCCCGCCCAGTGCCCTTTCAAAATTTAAAGTAGGTTTTCATAATGAGTATTTTTTTCATTTCCACAAGTATGTTTCTTTGGAAAAGTTGTTTAGTATGATTTCAGTATGACCGTGTGTTTTTATTAAAAGATACATGTTGAGTTACATTCGGTATATTGTGAGGGCAAAAGAAGCTGGTGTAATGTATGAAGAAAAGCATAAACGTTTATTCCCAACAATTGATGTAAAGCTTGTCTTTATCTACCATAGCTCAATTCTTATTCACTTTGTGTATTAGAATTTAGATTATTCAATCATTGATACAACTATTTCGTGATTTAAACGACTTTTTGTATGTTGAGTTAAGTATCCGGTATCCGGCCGGATACTGACTACTATCCGGCCGGATACCGGATACCAAAAATATGGCCGGATAGGCCGGATACCGGATAGTAACCGGATATCCGTTTCATCTCTACTAAGGAACCCTAAAATCAACAGTCGAAATGTATGTAACTAGGTTTAGCCGTTTGGCCGCAGCGTTGATAGATCAGTCAGTCAGGGTATAATTTTATCTAAATATATTATTTTATTAAATAGAAGTAGGGCCAATATTTCATTTTATTTGTTGTTAATTCCCGTTTTATATTTATTTGTTAAAATTGACGAGGCATTACTATCATAGACTATAACATGTACAAATTAAGATTCTTCATAAAAAAAACAGTTTTTGTGGTTGTGGTTGTAAAACGTAGGTAACATATAAATATGAGTTAGTTACTGTAGATCGGGTACTTACAGCATGGATTTGTAAAATAACACTCAACATTATAACAAAAAACATGTTGAAATATTTAAGCAACATTTTTATAATTTTGTTATAAATTTAAATGTGTAACTGAAACAGAAGAACATAGAATGACATGCACGGAACAATGACATGGTCTTGACTGAGGCACTCCTTTTATATACTTACATCCAAGCCTACTGAGATTCGACAAAATGTTATCAATTCTGGTTAAACTTGTACATGTTTATAGAATTAAATGAGACTTGAGGATAATTCATGATTTATATAATGATCGGCTTTCCCGATCATAACACGTATTGAGGTGAGCCGTTTTTATATAAATCAAACTTGTATATGTTTTATATATACCTATTTTATATGTATAGGTGCTAAGTTTATAAGCTATATGTATATAAGTAGTTTATCAACCAAATATTGAAATTGACCAAATAAGTTAAAGCCAAAGTCATGAGAAAGAAAAACCAAAATTTACTTTATTGTATTTGTTGGTAACTTACTGGAAGCAATTTTAAAATTCACAAACCAACTTTAATATCACACACAGTATATGATACGGACACAAACCTACGTTTTGGGCTAAAGTTTCTACAAAGAGAGACGACAGCATCATAGTCTCTGTCTCACTCGTTTTCAAATTCTCTCTGGTTGGGATTTTGTTGTTTGATCAATCAGATCACCCAAGCTGGGAAGTTGTGCAAGAATAGTAGTCTGTATTATGTATGTTGAAACAACAGGGTGGCCCCGTGTTTACAGATATTAATTACAGAAGTTTCATCGTGTTTCATGTTGTCCAATGTAATATTAATTACAGAAGTTTCATCGTGTTTCATGTTGTCCAATGTAATATTAATTACAGAAGTTTCATCGTGTTTCATGTTGTCCAATGTAATATTAATTACTGAAGTTTCATCGTGTTTCATGTTGTCCAATGTAATATTAATTACATAAGTTTCATCGTGTTTTATCAACGATGGACAACTCCAATGTAATATTAATTAAATAAGTTTCATCGTGTTTTATGTTGTCCAATGTAATATTAATTACATAAGTTTTATCGTGTTTCATGTTGTCCAATGTAATATTAATTAAATAAGTTTCATCGTGTTTTATGTTGTCCAATGTAATATTAATTAAATAAGTTTCATCGTGTTTCATGTTGTCCAATGTAATATTACTTACAGAAGTTTCATCGTGTTTTATGTTGTCCAATGTAATATTAATTAAATAAGTTTCATCGTGTTTTATGTTGTCCAATGTAATATTAATTAAATAAGTTTCATCGTGTTTTATGTTGTCCAATGTAATATTAATTAAATAAGTTTCATCGTGTTTTATGTTGTCCAATGTAATATTAATTAAATAAGTTTCATCGTGTTTTATGTTGTCCAATGTAATATTAATTACATAAGTTTCATCGTGTTTCATGTTGTCCAATGTAATATTACTTACAGAAGTTTCATCGTGTTTTATGTTGTCCAATGTAATATTAATTAAATAAGTTTCATCGTGTTTTATGTTGTCCAATGTAATATTAATTAAATAAGTTTCATCGTGTTTTATGTTGTCCAATGTAATATTAATTAAATAAGTTTCATCGTGTTTCATGTTGTTCAATGTAATATTAATTAAATAAGTTTCATCGTGTTTTATGTTGTCCAATGTAATATTAATTAAATAAGTTTCATCGTGTTTTATGTTGTCCAATGTAATATTAATTAAATAAGTTTCATCGTGTTTTATGTTGTCCACTGTAATATTAATTAAATAAGTTTCATCGTGTTTTATGTTGTCCAATGTAATATTAATTAAATAAGTTTCATCGTGTTTTATGTTGTCCAATGTAATATTAATTAAATAAGTTTCATCGTGTTTTATGTTGTCCAATGTAATATTAATTAAATAAGTTTCATCGTGTTTTATGTTGTCCAATGTAATATTAATTAAATAAGTTTCATCGTGTTTTATGTTGTCCAATGTAATATTAATTACATAAGTTTCATCGTGTTTCATGTTGTCCAATGTAATATTACTTACAGAAGTTTCATCGTGTTTTATGTTGTCCAATGTAATATTAATTAAATAAGTTTCATCGTGTTTTATGTTGTCCAATGTAATATTAATTAAATAAGTTTCATCGTGTTTTATGTTGTCCAATGTAATATTAATTAAATAAGTTTCATCGTGTTTCATGTTGTTCAATGTAATATTAATTAAATAAGTTTCATCGTGTTTTATGTTGTCCAATGTAATATTAATTAAATAAGTTTCATCGTGTTTTATGTTGTCCAATGTAATATTAATTAAATAAGTTTCATCGTGTTTTATGTTGTCCACTGTAATATTAATTAAATAAGTTTCATCGTGTTTTATGTTGTCCAATGTAATATTAATTAAATAAGTTTCATCGTGTTTTATGTTGTCCAATGTAATATTAATTAAATAAGTTTCATCGTGTTTTATGTTGTCCAATGTAATATTAATTAAATAAGTTTCATCGTGTTTTATGTTGTCCACTGTAATATTAATTAAATAAGTTTCATCGTGTTTTATGTTGTCCACTGTAATATTAATTAAATAAGTTTCATCGTGTTTTATGTTGTCCAATGTAATATTAATTAAATAAGTTTCATCGTGTTTTATGTTGTCCACTGTAATATTAATTAAATAAGTTTCATCGTGTTTTATGTTGTCCACTGTAATATTAATTAAATAAGTTTCATCGTGTTTTATGTTGTCCAATGTAATATTAATTAAATAAGTTTCATCGTGTTTTATGTTGTCCACTGTAATATTAATTAAATAAGTTTCATCGTGTTTTATGTTGTCCACTGTAATATTAATTAAATAAGTTTCATCGTGTTTTATGTTGTCCACTGTAATATTAATTAAATAAGTTTCATCGTGTTTTATGTTGTCCACTGTAATATTAATTAAATAAGTTTCATCGTGTTTTATGTTGTCCACTGTAATATTAATTAAATAAGTTTCATCGTGTTTTATGTTGTCCAATGTAATATTAATTAAATAAGTTTCATCGTGTTTTATGTTGTCCACTGTAATATTAATTAAATAAGTTTCATCGTGTTTTATGTTGTCCACTGTAATATTAATTAAATAAGTTTCATCGTGTTTTATGTTGTCCACTGTAATATTTTCATATTTGGGTCTCTAAAATGTAGCTATCGGGGAAACATATTATTAAAGAAAAAAAGTTATTTGGAAACTTTTCTTGATTTTTATGGGTAAACTGAAACTTTCAAGCTATGCAACTGCATTTTACCTCTACGTCCAAAATGTCAGAGGCCCCAAGTTCAAATTAGAGGGCCCCATGCAGCTAACAATTAGAGGGTACTAAATTCATCTTTTGATGGAAATCATCGTTAACCTGTACGTACTCAACAACTTAAACACTAAAAGGAGGCTCCATATCGGTGTCTTTAGCATGACAGGCTAAAGGTACTTATTGCTGGTTCTTTTTGAAGCGTCTTAACCGACAAAACCGTTTACACATAGGTAGCTTGCAATTCGCTTCAACCGAGAAGGCGGGTGTGAGTATAGTCACAGATTTATGTCGCAGTTGTACATTATCGGATTGGGATGCGCTGAGGGCACGGTTCTGCGCAGGCGCTGTATTCACAACCACCTTCTAACTTGGCGCAAATTAGACATTAATATTTAAATTCAAAACATAGGTAATAAAACATGTATTTAATGAGCGTAAGAAAATGGCCTACACACAACAATAATATAAATATCCTTAATTAATTGTTATACAAGTTTACAGCCAAAGAAACGATAAATATTATGTCGGTATACGAAGCAACTGCACCGTCCTTTGTGTTTTATTGCCCCTAGCTACACTTTCATGGTCACCTTTGTGTTTTATTGCCCCTAGCTACACTTTCATGGTCACCTTTGTGTTTTATTGCCCCTAGCTACACTTTCATGGTCACCTTTGTGTTTTATTGCCCCTAGCTACACTTTCATCGTCACCTTTGTGTTTTATTGCCCCTAGCTACACTTTCATGGTCACCTTTGTGTTTTATTGCCCCTAGCTACACTTTCATGGTCACCTTTGTGTTTTATTGCCCCTAGCTACACTTTCATCGTCACCTTTGTGTTTTATTGCCCCTAGCTTCACTTTCATCGTCACCTTTGTGTTTTATTGCCCCTAGCTACACTTTCATTGTCACCTTTGTGTTTTATTGCCCCTAGCTACACTTTCATTGTCACCTTTGTGTTTTATTGCCCCTAGCTTCACTTTCATCGTCACCTTTGTGTTTTATTGCCCCTAGCTACACTTTCATTGTCACCTTTGTGTTTTGTTGCTCCTAGCTACACTTTCATTGCACCTTTGTGTTTTATTAACCCCTAGCTTCACTTTCATCGTCACCTTTGTGTTTTATTGCCCCTAGCTACACTTTCATTGTCACCTTTGTGTTTTATTGCCCCTAGCTACACTTTCATCGTCACCTTTGTTTTATTGCCCCTAGCTACACTTTCATTGTCACCTTTGTGTTTTGTTGCTCCTAGCTACACTTTCATTGTCACCTTTGTGTTTTATTACCCCTAGCTACACTTTCATTGTCACCTTTGTTTATTATTGCACCTAGCTACACTTTCATTGTCACCTTTGTTTTATTGCCCCTAGCTACACTTTCATTGTCACCTTTGTGCTTTGTTGCCCCTAGTTACACTTTCATTGTCACCTTTGTGTTTTATTAACCCCTAGCTACACTTTCATCGTCACCTTTGTGTTTTATTGCCCCTAGCTACACTTTCATTGTCACCTTTGTGTTTTGTTGCTCCTAGCTACACTTTCATTGTCACCTTTGTGTTTTATTACCCCTAGCTACACTTTCATTGTCACCTTTGTGTATTATTGCACCTAGCTACACTTTCATCGTCACCTTTGTTTTATTGCCCCTAGCTACACTTTCATTGTCACCTTTGTGCTTTGTTGCCCCTAGTTACACTTTCATTGTCACCTTTGTGTTTTATTGCCCCTTGCTTCACTTTCATCGTCACCTTTGTGTTTTATTGCCCCTAGCTACACTTTCATTGTCACCTTTGTGTTTTGTTGCTCCTAGCTACACTTTCATTGTCACCTTTGTGTTTTATTACCCCTAGCTACACTTTCATTGTCACCTTTGTGTTTTGTTGCTCCTAGCTACACTTTCATTGTCACCTTTGTGTTTTATTACCCCTAGCTACACTTTCATTGTCACCTTTGTGTATTATTGCACCTAGCTACACTTTCATTGTCACCTTTGTGTTTTATTACCCCTAGCTACACTTTCATTGTCACCTTTGTGTATTATTGCACCTAGCTACACTTTCATTGTCACCTTTGTGTTTTATTACCCCTAGCTACACTTTCATTGTCACCTTTGTGTATTATTGCACCTAGCTACACTTTCATTGTCACCTTTGTGTTTTATTACCCCTAGCTACACTTTCATTGTCACCTTTGTGTATTATTGCACCTAGCTACACTTTCATTGTCACCTTTGTGCTTTGTTGCCCCTAGTTGCACTTTCATTGTCACCTTTTCGTCTCCACTGATCACAGCTAGGTCATTTAAAAGTTAAACTTATACAAAATTCAATAATAATTTCGTTATTAAGTAGACGCATTAGAAGAGCATGATTCCCTGTAGTCATAATAAATGAACTAATAAAAATACTGGCTGTTAGGAGAAGTACTTCGTTCCTTTAAACCACGTTTTGTATAAGTGAAGTACATTGCATTAAGCACATAAATAAAATAAAATAAAAATGAAAAAAATCCAGAGAAAAAATAATTCAAGTAGCTAGCCCTATTTCTAAGCTTGCTATTTCTAATAATTAATATTTCTAACACATTTCTATTTAATTTGAAGATGTTATTGCGCGTGACATAAGAACGGTACAAAGTTCAAAGTGTCTAACTAACCCGAGCTGAGATTGACTGTACCACAAGTTACACACGGCGCGCGGCGCGATATGTTGCGTTCTGAACTAGGGTTGAACAATTTAATGAAAAGTTTTTAAAAACATTTTGATGTTTTATATTTAAAAAAAACACGCTTAACATAGTTTGTTATACCTATACCTATAGTGGTTTAAAGGAACGAAGTACTTTTCCTAACACCCTGTATATACAAAGGTACATACCTAGTAACAAAACGTGCCTCGAAGCTGCACGTGTTCCTTACTCACTACTTATAAAATAAAACATAACAAGTTACTTGTCAAACAACATCAATCTCAACTATAGTTAAACAGTAAACAATTGTCATAGTTTCCTTCAAGGGCGGATCCAGGATTTGATTCTGGAGGGGCCATGACGAGGTTTATCAGAACCAAAATAGTTTTTGGGCGCCTTAAGCCTTGACGCGCTTTTGGCAAACATATGTATATACCATAATATATATTGTATACCTACGCTTTGTAAAAATGCACTCGAATATAATGGAAAAGTCGAAACAAATGTATGTAATGCCTGGGTGTTTTGGGGGGGGGCGGGGCATGGCCCCATCCCACCCTGTATCCGCCAATGGTTTCCTTGTATTTTATCACTTAGAAGGTCAGGCGATTACCAAATTTATTTTCTCACATCTCTATGATAGGGAAAAACCCGTTTTGGAGTGTTGCCAGATACAATAAATTCTGTCATGTTGGGGCTAAAAAAATATATAATTTTAATGTTATTAGCACTATTGCTTAAGGGTTATTTTTGTTTGCAGAAAAAACAAGAAACATTTCCGGTTTAGCAGAAATTCCCCTGTTATAGCTTTCTACGTTTATTTTCAAGCAACACTGGTGTCGATAACACGAATTATTTGACGGGACTAACCTTATTTTAAGCTTCCTGTCTTTGTCTTTTCGATACGGAGAGAAAAAGACAGAACGCCTTAATTAAATTTAGTCCGACAAGTCGTGTTACACCGAAGCGTCACAACTGTGTTCTGTTCTACAATGGTTTAGGTTTAAAAGTAAAAATATCATCATTCTGTTGACCTTGTAAATCTGCCATCGTTTTTCTCTTTACATAGCTTGGCTTGTATAAACTCGACAACATACATATTCACAATGTGTTATGTGAAAAGTAATGCTCTTTAGTTACATAATTATATGTACACATTTAATTTAATTTAGTGCGCAGTGTCTGATATTTAATGAGTAATAGCTAGTAAGTACCTCCATTATAATTTCTAGCTTCTTTGTTACACATTGTTATTGGTTTCTCCTTGTCTAATCAGCACTGTATTAGATTAAATTGTAAAGAAATTTAGTAACTGCTCAAACACGGTTAAGACCTTTATAATATAGTTTAAACTAAAACAGTTACCAACGGAACATTTTATTGTCTCAACTATTAGACAATTTGTAAACCAGTGTATCTCTGCTACTATATTGTTATAACATCTTTAGTCTAAGATATTTTTTCGTACAGGTACAGTGCGCGCCAATCTTTTAGTCGCCTCTGAAGATAGACGCAAGAGGCGACGCAATAGCCGTTTAACGGTGTCAGGGGGACGTTACAGGAGCGAGGGCGCGGAGCACACCCGCCTGCGTGCCGCACCACACCCCCCGCTCGCCATTTAGCAGGTGTCAACACTATGCGTTAGTGTTAGTGCAACGTCCGTACACTACACACGCGCGCGTTGCATGAAAAGTACGTTCGTGGAAAAAATTCTATGATTCGTTAAGTTAATCGTTGAATCTGTTTGTGTTGCCTTTATTTGTTGTTTTGTTGATTTAGTTTGTTAAAGAAATTGTTGTTGTTATGCCTCGCGGCCGCTATAGCGTTTTAAAGCGACAATGTAGGAAAATGGTGTTTATATTAATTTGTTTTATTTAAACAGTTAAAATTGCACTAAAATAATAAATATATATTAAATAGGTAGGTACAACAAGTACACCTTCCCACTTATAGTAAACATTTAATAATCAACCGTTCATATTATTGTTTCCTTGACTGTACCTGCGCAAGCTTGCACTCGTAACTCAATCAGAGGCGACTAAAAGATTGGCGCGCACTATACACTGACTTTGTCCAATAAACACATGTTGGTTATTTATTTATGAGAGCTTACAACGTGGAGGACACATGTTACGCAAACTACTTTTCTCTATAAATTATCAGTATAATATTAGGGCATGCCAAGTTTTCTAAAAATAAACATTACAATAACGTTAAATTTAACGTTATTTTGTTTCCAGGACGGCGATTCTGGCAAGTGCGAAATATTTGCTACGACAGATTTGGAATGATTTTTCAAGGGATTTTCTACGGAAACGATTGACTTTTCCATTTTCGCATTTTTGCAATCGCCAGAATCGCCGTCCAGGTCTGCTTGGACCTTCTCTACAACCGACACCTCCAGCTCCAGCATGTCACCTGCCACAGTACACTAGTACCGCATCCTCGTCGGTCCCGGAGGCGCGGCGCGCCCGCTCCACCGCGCGGTACGACGCGGCACACAGACGGTCGCGCCGCGCCGGGTTGCGGTATATGAACTTGTGTCGCCGGCTGTTGTACCCCACCAACAGGATGTAGTGCCCGCTGTACTGACCGCCGAAACAACGCCTGCCGACCACGGAACGAGGTGAGAGCACGGGCCTTATCCTTATTGTCTAAATACTTACTTAAATCTACAATTTAAAATTTAAAAAAATCCCGAATCACTTGAATCATAGAGAGTGGCTGGGAGTGAATTTGGATATGGAAGGGAATCTTTGGAATCGATTCTGAAAATTCCATCACTAATAGTAAGCTACATTACATTCTCCCTGAGTACTTTCTATATTATATCGTTTGTTCCCTAAGGGTGGATAGTTCCTTTCACTCTTGTAATACCATCAACATTTTAATACCTACAAGTTGACACCCATATTGTATTCGTATACAAAAATTTGTTTTACTTTTTTTTATATTTCTCGTTTGTGTTCGACTTTTTTGAAATCGCTATAGTTTTCTTGTAATTGACCAGTTATGACCTATAATCAACATTTTTTTCATATTTTTCGGTCCACTAGTTTCGGAGATAAGGATACCTAAATTTTTTTGTGGTATTTCAAAGATTTCTCGAAATCAGTGCCAGTAAATATAGTTAAGGTATACATTTTTACAATCAGCTTTTTAATATCTACAATTTGATGCCCATATTGTCTACTTAAGATTTTTTAATTTTTTCTTTCTTTTGTATTGGAAATATTTTGAACGGTTTCAAATTATTCAAAATTTGTTTTTCACTGTGTTTTGTGAGCAAATTAATGCAATTTTTGTGCCAAATTTCAAGTCTTTAACGGCGCTGAAGTTATGAGGATGTGACATACGGACAGACGGACAACAGAGTCTCACCATAAAGGTTCCTTTTGTACCTTTTAGGTACTACGGAACCCTAAAAACCAATATCGGTCTGTTTGGGAGCTACGATGCCACAGACCACTAAGCCATGGTCTGTGGCAGCCACAGACAGACACACAGATACACACATCAAACACGAGCCCTCTTTTGCTTCGGGGGTTAATAAAAACTTAAGCTTAATTACATCACAAAATTCATCGATGGTGCTGTTTTTGATATAGTAAGACTACTTATCAATCAATCATCAATACATATTACACCACTTGGCATGAGTCAGCGGCCCCTTTGTGTCAGCCTTGCAATCTATTTGAGCAAATGAACCATACAAATAAACAGAGAGGCTACATACACTCTCGTCACTCACCTGAACTAATAAACAGAGAGGCTACATACACTCTCGTCACTCACCTGAACTAATAAACAGAGAGGCTACATACACTCTCGTCACTCACCTGAACTAATAAACAGAGAGGCTACATACACTCTCGTCACTCACCTGAACTAATAAACAGAGAGGCTACATACACTCTCGTCACTCACCTGAACTAATAAACAGAGAGGCTACATACACTCTCGTCACTCACCTGAACTAATAAACAGAGATGCTACATACACTCTCGTCACTCACCTGAACTAATAAACAGAGAGGCTACATACACTCTCGTCACTCACCTGAACTAATAAACAGAGAGGCTACATACACTCTCGTCACTCACCTGAACTAATAAACAGAGAGGCTACATACACTCTCGTCACTCACCTGAACTCGGTACATAATTTGTTAACCCTGCAAATGTCGCAGTGCAATAATCCGTTGTCCACCAGCAGTATGACGGGCCCTGCGTGCGCCAGGTGAGCGAGCAGCTGCTGCGTGGACAGAGACTGCTGGAGGCAGGTGACGCCACGCGACGACGCTTCGGAGAACCGGGCTAGGACGCGCTCTCGATCCTGGGGCATTGTGTTCTTCTTACTTGTAAGTTGTTTGCAAAGGATTTTCAACTGGTGCTGCTTCATCGTTAAAAATTTGCACCACGGCAGTTGCCTTCAAGTGAAGAGAAAATACTTTGAAGTGCATGTAGCTCTTCAGATATTACAAGAATTTTCTACCAAAACTTTTGTCTGGTTTACCAAATTTTCATGGCCGGACAGACATAAAGAAAACTGTCAGGTCGAAAACTGGACATCTGGCAACCCTAAATACTTACAGCACATCTGGCAACCCAACCCTCTAAATACTTACTTACAGCACAGATGGCGATACAGAAAAATTCAAGAAATCTTGAGCGTAATAGCAAAATAATCAAGTTACATGCAAATCTTATGGAAACTGTTTAAACATGCATACAAGACATTAAAGCTGATTCTGAAGGCTTTAATTTTAGTTTTAGTGCTGTCAAAACTCAAATTATTTCAAAGTAATTAAACTTCTGTTTGTCACACTTAAGGACTATTTTGTAATGAGAAAATTTAGTTTTGACAACTAAAAAACTAAAATTAAAGCCTTCAGAATCGGTTTTAATGCCATCTTATTATATACTTTTTATTAGTTTTCTTATAACGCGCGCCATACATATCAGCCACCGCCCCCCGCGCAATGCAATGGACAAGAGGTGGAAAGTATCGATCGCTTGGGCCCAGATAACATAAAACTTTATTTGGGTGTGTGAGTATTGTTAGTTTACCTTATCAAATATCTTATCATAGTATTTCTTGTTGCGATACTCTTCGTTAACTCCCATGCTGATAGTGTACATGTGATGCGTGATGTTGAATCTGAAACATTTGCCAATCACTGATCAATATTATGCTGTTCACACATACTTGTTATAGATGTGGGTTAATTCCTTAGCATCCGTCCCTTTGTGACTTTACAACCACTTGAAATAATATTATCAAGAAATAACTAAACCTCTGACCAAATAAATTCTCTTTTCCAACCAACCTCTTCAATAGATAACACAAATCAATGGTCCAAGTGGACTGCTGGAAACCCTCCTCGGCGCACAGCTGTGTAAAGTTCTGGAGGAGCTCCACCTTCTGTTCAGGAGTGAGCAGCATGATGACGCAGGACACGCCACAGTCCCACGAGTAGCGTTGCTGGAAGTGCTGCACTTCGTGCTCCTTGTAAGCTGGCGGGTCACCGGTCGACACTACAAATATGGATAAATATATTATTTTTGAATCTGCCATAGTAAGGCTTAAAAAATAACTTAAATACTACTTTGTAGTGGCAGATTTGTGTTTGTTTTGCATACCTCAGTAAGCATGCTTCACCCTGTCTCTTTGGAGCCCTACCAGCACAATAAAAACATAAATAAAAATAAAATATTCTATTTCATTTTCTGATATGGGTCTTAATGGTATGATTACACAAGGCTTCTGTTTTGATTTTTGTTTGATTGATACTAAAATCTGGACATTGGAATAATTGTTGTCCAAAATGAAAAATTTTGGATGCCGAAGATGTGTAACCCAAAATAATAGGTGTTTATTTAAATTTATAATAATCAAGTGACTTGTTAGGGAAGCTGGCCCATACAATTATTATGTCATACAAGTATTATACAGTCACAATAGGGAACTTACATTTAAGAGGCGTCATCACACGCAAACCTCCATACAAATGCTGTCACCAAATTGTGGGGTGTTTATGGAATGTTATTATAATATTTTAGGCTGAGTACATTAACATTATCTAGATCTATGTTTAAGTTGAACTAGAAATCGTGAAATTTGTGTAATACGTAATACGTAAATCTAATGGTTTTTTACCAGGAGTGTAGCCGAATGTGCATTTATTGTTTTAGATAAAATAAAAAAATTAATACGAGTCAAACATCGAAAATTCTATTTAGATAATAACTAAAAATAATGTTTGAAAACATCCAGTCTTGCCAAAATCAGGTTTGTCGAGAAACAAGTTTTCAATTTTGCACCTGCGATAAAGTCGGCACGATTATATTGTCCTTACAAGTTTCATGGAGCGAGCAGCTTATAATGAAATGAAACAGCATGACATTTAGCCTCACCCCCAAAACTGAGGTGGTTGCATTGTGATGTCTGTTCTTAAGGCGCTCAAGACCTTTGCTAATAAATTGTTCTTTTCATATATATGTCAATAGTCTGAAGGACTGCCAGTCAATTATGTTGGTTTTAAGTACCTAACTAGTCTTCTTTATTTAGCGCCTCCCTATCCAACCCCACAGAAGTGAATTCATTAAAGAACCCTAGGCTGGGTAGAAACAATGGGGTTGTAACGCTGAGTTTTTGAACAGGTTTCGTCATGTAGTGACACTCGAAACATTAGTTGTAATTTTTGCAATATATTTAGTATAAATATAACGTTGAGAGGACCCCCTCTGTACGAAATTTAACTTAAATATGTCAAGTGATGTTTGGATCCTATGGGAACCTTGCGAACCCTGCTCAGAGTTGATGTTGAAAAAGTCAACACCAGTGTAGCGACACTCATTTTTGAACGGTCGGTGTTGAGATGCGAATTGATTTTTGAACAGGTTACTGTTGCAACCCAGGTAGGAAACCAAACTCAGTGTGAGTTTAAGAACGACTTTTAGGCTTCTGCCTTCAACTACAGCCCTAAACTCTTTACCAGATAATGTAAATTGCTTCCGAGATAACTTGGCTTAGTTCGATTCGAGTTCGAAGTTTGGGACTCTAAATATCAGCATAATAGTTTACCCAGGCCACATCAAAAGTTAACTTACTTTCCGGAGATGAAGTCATATTTATTTGAGAGAGCCTTAAATTTTGTCATGTGTGCGGTAAATATATCACAGTTGAGCAGCCACTGTTAAAGCTTCTTGGTCATCAAAGTTTTCACATTTTCAATGCCATTTTATCTGGCTTCCGATAATTTCACATTTTTCATGAATGAAAATCCCAACTTATTTATTTCTTGTTTACGAAGTGCTGCCACTAAAAATTTTTAGATTCCCGCGTCAGTGTTGTCAATTCCCCGCTTCAGAATGAATGAATGAATCTTTTGATTAATTTCCCAAAAATTCCCCGAAAAGATATTTTTGGAATAAAAACACTGTTGTTACAAAACTTGTTTCATGTTTATTTACATTTTAGTGCAGGTACAAAAAAAAAGTTTTTATTTATATCTTTAGTGGCTCTTATTGTAAGTATTACCCGACATAAAATAGTTTTAGCCCACCGAAAAAAATCGATTTTTGTCATTCCAGCAGGAAATTTGAAACAGCAGGATTTTGTGTTCTATTTTACTGAAAACATGGAGGTTCATGACTGAAAATCAAGTAGTAGGTTTCGTTTTTGATCGTTGAACGTTAATTCTGCGTGAAATGAAATGTTCTGTGCACAGAAATTTAGTGGTTCCGTGTTCATCATCAGGGCTGCGTTCAGTTTGATTATGTGGCGATACCCACCAATGTAACCCACCAATGACAGCAGTACCCCGTCCAAAAATCAACTCGCGTCTCAACACCGACCATTCAAAATTACAGTGTCGCTAGGTGTCGACTTTTTCAACATAGGCTCCAAACGTCACTTGACATATTTACGTTAAATTTCGTACCGAGGGGGTCCTCTCAACGTTATATTTATACTAAATATATCGCAAAAATGACAACTGCCGTTTGAAGTGTCGCTACACGATGAAACCCTTTCAAAAACTCAGCGTTATAAGATATGTAATGTATTCTTTGGTTATAACTCCAATGTTCCTACCCAGCCTAGGGTTTTTTAATGAACGCACTTCTCGATCTATTAAAATACGAAATTTTCTTAGAAGTTCATGACTTCATCATTTTTCGTTTGAAAGTTGATTTCAAGGTTTTATATATATGTATGTATTAAATTTTGTTATTATTTTCAGTTTGATTATAAAATTAATCTTCAAAAACAGTTCGTCCCAAATGCCATTCATTTCCATGAAAAGATTCGTAATAATTTTGTACACTGACACTTTTCAAAAATTTAATTATTGTTGCTGTTAGCTTAGTTTGTATCATTCATACATAATATATAAGAAATCACATAATTTGGATTTGCCATTCCTAAAAAAAATACAAAAATGTTAGTACTGAAAGTTGAGTTTCATTCAAATTTTATATAAGATTCATATGTAAATACCTAATAAATAAACTCAACGCGTGCAAAAGAGATGACATGTTAGGTGGGCCTCAGACCTTGGTTTATTGGTCAGAAGTGCGTTCATTAAATAGCCCTGGGCTGGGTAGGAACACTGGGGTTGTAACGCTGAGTTTTTGAACGGGTTTCGTCGTGTAGCGACACTCCAAACGTCAGTTGTCATTTTTGCATTATATTTAGTATAATAACGTTGAGAGGACCCCCTCGGTACTAAATTTAACGTAAATATATCAACTATAACGTTGAGAAGACCCCCTCGGTACAAAAATTAACGTCATTTCATTTACGAAAATGTACGTGAATGTCAGGTGACGTTTGGAGTCTATACGAACCTTGCGAACCCTGCTCAGAGTTGATGTTGAAAAATTCGACACCAGTGTAGCGACACTGTCATTTTTGAACGGTCGGTGTTGAGACGCGAGTTCATTTTTGAACGGGTTAGTGTTGCGACCCGCGTAGGAAACCCAACTCGGTGTGAGTTTATGAACGACTATCTGAGAGGTGGGCGATAATGTACTCTTTGGGTGGGCAGTGGGCACTACAGACGTGCGTTCATTAAATAGCCCTGGGCTGGGTAGGAACACTGGGGTTGTAACGCTGTGTTTTTGAACGGGTTTCGTCGTGTAGCGACACTCTAAACGTCAGTTGTCATTTTTGCATTATATTTAGTATAATAATGTTGAGAGGACCCCGTCTGTACGAAATTTAACGTAAATATATCAACTATAACGTTGAGAAGACCCCCTCGGTACAAAAATTAACGTCATTTCATTTACGAAAATTTACGTGAATGTCAGGTGACGTTTGGAGCCTATACGAACCTTGCGAACCCTGCTCAGAGTTGATGTTGAAAAATTCGACACTGTCATTTTTGAACGGTCGGTGTTGAGACGCGAGTTCATTTTTGAACGGGTTAGTGTTGCGACCCGGGTAGGAAACCCTCAGAATAAGGAATACAAATAGAAGCCTGGCTAAAATAAGAACTGGGCATTAGCCATTGTACTCATCTAACGTAAATTACTCCTGTGTACGAGTGAATGAAACACCGGACCGCACTTACTTTATATTTTTTCTTGGTGTGTCACTAGATTGAACCAAGCAAATGTCAGTTGGATGTAATTTGGATGTATTTTAAAAATTATAATACCATCAAATTAAATACGTCTCATCATTGTATCGTTTTGTTGTAATATCGTTCGTTGCGTGCATCACATCTTAATTTGGTGGCATCGAAATGTCTATTGCATTTTGCGAAAGTTTACAGCTTCACCGAGAGAAATTAAATATTTTGGTGCTCTTCCTCTCAAAATTCGTGAAAGTGTGATTTATTATTGTTTGTGTTGATTGTTTTTTTAACATTGTAATAAAATGTCTTGTGCGATTGAAGGCTGTAAATCGCATACAGGAAGAAAAGAAAACAACATTGAAGCAATATCATTTCATCGGTGAGTTCTGATAGTTTTTATGTTAATAAGTTGCAGGATCATACCTAAAACTCAGTAACAATAATAGTAGTTCTTGTAAATCATACTCGTGTTCAATTCTACACCGATATTTGCCTGTTTTATATAGATTTTCTGCCGACTATGAGAGGTTATGTTTTGTCGCATAGTGATTACTAAAGTCCGTGTGGCGAACTATCGAACATTGGTTCCCGCGGCAGCCGTGCATAAAGGATAAGCGCGAGTTAAAAGAAAGATAATGCCAAATAAATATCGCTATATTTTTTTGTTACAGATTTCCAAAAAGGGAAGAATTAAAAAGTGAATGGCTTAGACGAATAATTTGACCAAATTGGGCGATTAAAAAAAGCAGTCATATTTGTTCGAAACACTTTACGTCGGATTCTTTTGGACCAAACGAAAATTTAAAATGGAGACGTTTAAAATCAGATGCCTTACCGACGTTATATTTACCAGATACAGACACATTGGTAACCTTTAAATAATTATGTATAATTGCATTATCAATCTTGTTTGTAGGTACGTGCTTGTACTATACTATAGTATATTAACTCGATAATTTTTCAATTGTAGGCAACAGAACCAGTACCTATGGATGTCTGTGGTGTAGAAAAGTGCATACTTTTATGTTCGCAAATCGTTCTGAAAGGCCTGTTCGTTCACGTTACTGCCGTGATCGATTTCACGAAGAAATTCCGCAGATCAAGACATTTTCGTACTTAGTGGTTGACAATAAAAGTACTTTGACAGGGTAGTTCTATCGTGAAATGAATTTTGGGAATGCTTATTGACTTGAACTGCGCATAATTTGATTTCTTATTACAGGTTATTAGGTATTTTAATCGTTCATTGTTTGTTATTAGTTATTATTCAAGATAAGTTGATGTTTTTTTGATAGAAATAAAAAAATTGAAATGACTTCTGTAGTAATCGCGCTGTCATCGCTCATCATTGACATAATATTATTATTACGAATCCTATAAGTCTATGATTATTATGATTTCTATTGTTGCGATTAATTCCTTCCTCCTTGATTGAACAAAGACGCGACATCAACGAACATCTATTTGATTGAGTTAAGAGGCGACTTAAAAAGTATCCACTTAAATAGTTTACGGTTGTATCTCTGATACAAGCTACAGCATTTTTTGTACTAGAAACAAGCACAATTTTGGACTTAACTTATGTACCTACCTGCCTACGATATAGTAATTTGTACTTAATAAAAAATATTATGCTAAACGAAAGATATCCTTTTATTAATTCCTTATTTACACAATATAACAGGTGTCCTACTGGGGTATACAGAGACCACTTTGCTATTAATTCTCTTGGCCTCCTTCCAAAGCAAGAGGTTGTCACCAGAAAGGTTTATTTATCGTAGTCAAAAATCGACATTGTTACATCACTAGCAAAGCAACGAACTAGTGACAACCTACCTAATTAAGAAAAAACTAATACATATCCATCTCTCTCTAACGCACTAGAATGTCGTAAGAAAATCAAGGATAGGTGTCTTTCTCCACGTATTATTTTAGCCAGGTTTCTATTTGTATTCCTTATTCTGTGAGGAAACCCAACTCGGTGTGAGTTTTTGAACGACTATCAGAAACAGCGAATCAAAACGCAAAAAACTGTGACGCAAAATGTCAAGTTGACGGCTCCTCACATCAAACAAAACAGCTGACTGTGACTGAATGCTGACTGCTGTTGTTCGAAATTTACTTTTCTATTTTCCTTTATCCACAAAATCGAAATGGCTTTAAGAAAAGCCGTTTTTAGACTAATTAACTCCAGAGGGACCTCGAGCAGAATCTATAGAATACAAACCTTGAGCACACAAACCGCTAATAGTAATGAGGAAAAGTCAAAGCAGACGCACTTCGGCTTCGAGACTGTTGATGAGCAGGAGAAATGGAAAAAAGGTACCTATACTTGCATAGTTTCCTTACTAACCCTCTCTTTGATTATACATAAATAAAGCTCTAGCAATACTTAGTTGAAACGATCTGCGTCATAACCTCAATCGTAAAATATTGTCTGTAATCTACTGTAACAGACATATAATGTCTTTCTGCTTTATGACACATTAACATTAAGATCACTTCTGCAAAGGATTACTTGGCCATCACTTAGCTGAATGTTTCCTTTACTAGTCCACGAAGTTTTCGAGACGGTGGCGGAGAAGTACGACATAATGAACGACGCTATGTCTCTCGGTATCCACCGTGTCTGGAAGGATATCTTCATGCAGAGGCTGGCACCCACACACGGGACAAAGCTGTTGGATGTTGCTGGTGGTACTGGTAAATGACTTTTTTTAAAAATCTGGCACAAAACAATATGCAAACACATACAAATACAAATTATTTATTTTCAAAATACAAATACAAATTATTTATTTCAAAAAACTTATACATACAATATCGTATACAGTGATTGGAGTCTCCTTTTAAGTAAGATATACCTGTAATAGGAGGCTCCGCTCTTATATAGGTAACAGATATATATATTATATGTAACTTGTACATACAATATCGTATACAGTGATTGGAGTCTCCTTTTAAGTAAGATATACCTGTAATAGGAGGCTCCGCTCTTATATAGGTAACAGATATATATATTATATGTAACTTGTACATACAATATCGTATACAGTGATTGGAGTCTCCTTTTAAGTAAGATATACCTGTAATAGGAGGCTCCGCTCTTATATAGGTAACAGATATATATATTATATGTAACTTGTACATACAATATTGTATACAGTGATTGGAGTCTCCTTTTAAGTAAGATATACCTGTAATAGGAGGCTCCGCTCTTATATAGGTAACAGATATATATATTATATGTAACTTGTACATACAATATCGTATACAGTGATTGGAGTCTCCTTTTAAGTAAGATATACCTGTAATAGGAGGCTCCGCTCTTATATAGGTAACAGATATATATATTATATGTAACTTGTACATACAATATCGTATACAGTGATTGGAGTCTCCTTTTAAGTAAGATATACCTGTAATAGGAGGCTCCGCTCTTATATAGGTAACAGATATATATATTATATGTAACTTGTACATACAATATCGTATACAGTGATTGGAGTCTCCTTTTAAGTAAGATATACCTGTAATAGGAGGCTCCGCTCTTACATAAGTAACAGATTGATATATTATATGTAACTTAAAACTTAAAAATAAAATACAAAAACAATAAACCAAGACAAAAAGTCGATTTAGAAAAATTAAGAAAAATATTGCCTATACTTAGATGATGTGTGAGTGTGTATGTGTGAGGAGGAGTGAGAGGGTGAGTGAAAGTATATGGGGTGTGTAATAACAAATAAAAGGTTTTATATTTGTGTGCTCAAGTAAAATAGTAGTTGTTATTCAAATATCCTACAAGTATTACAAAATATTAAAATGTTAAATTTGTAAAATACTGCAGTTTAGGTTTAAATAAGTATAATAGGATATAACCTTATGAATATTATAGATTTTAGAGTTAATTATATTTAATATGCATGTATAATTATGTTATAGCACGTGAATGGTGTATTATGAATGACTTCGGTACAGATTTTACCTATTGTACAATATTTATTAATTATAATGATAACATATTTATAACGATTTTACAATACCTTCAAAATTATTGGATTTTCGATGGTCATGAATATACTAACATTCCTAAAATTATTGTGATATTATGTTTCTTTCAGTATGTAGTAAATAATAATTAAGTAGTTTTTTCAGTGTTGTAATAATTATTTCTTGAGATTTTTGTTACAAATCTGATGAATCAACCCTTAAATACAAACAATCTTTATTTATTTATTACACTTTTTATACCTTTACAAACATAATTTACAACACATTTTCACATAGAAGACAGACATTGTGTACAAAGGCGGCACTAATAGCAATAGCAATATCTTCCAGGCAATCTTTTTGTCAAAAACAACCTTAAATATTTGCCATCAACTAAAATATGTTTCTAGGGCAGGCGGAAAAACTGTATGTGTCAAAAGAAAATGGTACTTCAATCTCACCATACAATCTTTATCACTTACTACAAATGACTTTGTTTCATGGTACCAGGTCCAGTACAAAATGCGCAAAGCTTATTGTCACAAATTTCCACCTGCCCTAGAAACAGACATTAGTTCCATGATAGTAAAAGCTAATAATAATCAATAATAATAATTATTACTTGCGATTGTCAGCACTTGAAGAAACATAGACAGCATTCTGATTTTCAACACAAACACTTACAATATGATTCATACATTTATATATTTGTTACACACTTTCCAACCAGTTCTGGAAACTAATCCATCTTCAGGGGATAACACAAATTGTTTAATATTATTCTACATATGAATAATAATTTAATAATAGTTTTGCAAATACTTTACAGGGGACATAACCTTCAGATATCTAAACTATCTGAGAAACCTGGGTCCTCCACCTGCAGAAAAGCAGAGCAAGGTGACGGTGTGTGACATCAATCAAGCCATGCTGGATGTCGGCAAAGTAAGAGCACAAAGGTAACCAACAATAATAATGTTGTCATTACTATCAGAACTTAAAGATAAAAATGTAGCAATATTGTACACAAATATTATGTGGGATGTGGCACATCTAGTGCTGGTAATAATCAGGAAAGGTCCATTAACATTTGTGGTTGCCATCTTTACATAAATAACTATAAAGTATGTATTGGCAACTAATTGGAAAAGAAAGCACCCAGAATAGAAGAGCTTGTATGAATAGATTGATGGAAAAGGCGAAAGAGGAGAGTCAGGATCGTAGCAGATGGTCTCTGTCTCTGCTTAAGAGGGACTTGAGTTAACCGCATTCTCGGAAAAAACGGGTAGCAGTGGATTGTTCTTATCATAGCCTTATACAAAGTTACATCCCTCCATATCTGAGATTACCAATTTTTTTTACCAAAAGCCTTCCTTTTATTTAGACATACTTAATATGTCTGAATAGAGGAAGGCTATATTAATAAATATATATATTATATGTATATTTTAATTAATAAAGAAGATAGATATTATGTATTGTATTTGTGTACATATTAAAAAAATATTTTTTCTTCCTGAAGGTGTAGCATTTCTACTTTTATTTTTGACTTTATCAATAGCAGGACTATTCAGTGTTGCGAAACGAAAATTTTAACCTTAGAATTTAGAAATGGTTAGTTTTGGCTCTCTATAAACTAGTTTAAGTTGTCAAATTTCACGAAAATCATAAAAGTACCAATAACTCGAAAAAGGTCATATTTTAATAGTCTGGTCAGTCATGAGCTGGCCTTTCAGCCCTCCAAGGAATAAAGTCGACTTTTGGGACATCCTGTATATGTTACCGCCCAAACCCTACTTTAGGACAAACTAGTTTGGTCTAGGCCAAAGTGGTTCTGGGTTGTCATAAAAAATAATCACGAAGATTATGTATGGCGGTCGCACCACTACGTAACCTACCTCTCTTTGCTGAAGGATTTCCGAAAAACTAGTTTGGCCAGTAACATTTACATACATTCTCATGCTTAGGCAAGGCTACACAAAGGAAGAGCATGGTGTCGACATAGAGTGGCTGTGCGGAGATGCGGAGAACCTTCAAGTCGCTGACGAGAGCTACACAGCCTATACCATCGCGTTCGGTATCAGGAATTGCACACATGTTGATAAGGTAGGCCACTATGAATTTTAATTTCCTTTGCACAGAATAGGACAAACTGAAAACTATAATTTTATATTCTTTTGCATTGATCGACAATAACTAAAATAATGACATTATATGGGTACGGTCATCAGATCACAATAAACTATTATTTTCTCCTATAAACACCCACGATTCGGTCATGACCCTCAACAAACGTCAACAATATACCACCATGGTATGTATTGTGGTGGTTGGTTTATTTGGTTTATTCTGCTTATTTACATAACCGACTTACTTACGATAGCTGAGTGTATTTATTTTGTTTAATCTGATCACCACATCCTTTAATATAAAAGACGAAAAAGAAAAAGTTTTTTTTTTTCTTTGTCTCTAGTTAAAATATAGCGCCCTCCGATAACTGATGATGATGACTGTTTGACGTTTTTGGCAGATATGGGAGGTGATTAGAATGGTTTTGCAGCTGTTAAAGTATTAGGTATGTCTATGTTGAACTAGGTGCCGCTGTGTTTGGATGTTGGTTTGTAGGTGGAATGTTGTTTATTGAGGTTTGGTCCAAATTGGGCACCGAGCGACCAGATGAATGAATATTCCCATGTGTGAAGTTGAATATCTGTAAGAGCTGGATGAAATGACTTAATGATGCGAATTGTGAAACACTGGTTGAAAGGTGAGTTGTGAGTGCGTGTGTGGGTCGGTACCTATACGGATAAAGTGATGTTGTTTATAGAGTCACATGTGTGCCAAATGGTATATATTTTATTATTTATATTCTTTTGTGAGAAATATTTCTAAGTTTACTTTACTTATACTTACTATTAATTTAGGTACTGAAACTCACAGTAACAAAAACTTTCTGAAATGAGGTATAGGTTACAAGAGAGTCTTATCAATCAGTGTAACTTGTAGAATTTGAAATTATGCTATTAGTTTTGGTATACCATGAAAATTACCAATTTACTGAGATTTAATTCTAATTAATCAAAAATTTGGGTTAACCGTTAAAAAACAAAACCCTTAGAGCAAAGTTTTGGTGTCTTTGCAGACCAGTGTTTCCACTTTCAAGGGTTTAGTTCCCCACGCCTTGAGTTTTCCCCTAAACCCTTTTCCCTCGAAAATTGTTCAATAATATGTTGTTAGTTTTTTTACTATCAATTATTTGAAACCGAAAACCGTGCGAAACCCTCGCAGCCGGAATTTCGAAATATAAAAAAAATTTATACTTGCGATTGTCGGCACTTGGTGAAACTTGAAACACATCTTGAATTAAAACACTTGTACTTGTAGTTTCACTTTATTTGTGTTAACTCCCAACCGGTTTCGGATTTTACTCCATTTTCAAGGGAAGATCTTAATAAAATCCGAAACCGGTTGGGAGTTAACACAAATAAAGTGAAACTACAAGTAGGTACAAGTGTTTTAATTCAAGATATAAAAAAAATCACAGTAGATACAATTAACGAAAAACCAATTTTCCCTCGTTTGAAATTTTGTAAATAGCTTATTGCTGAAGTAAAACAATAAAAATAAAGTTAAACATATAAAGGTATACCGTAACACCGTTCGTATTATTATGATTTATTTCTGTGTAATTTACCCATGATTTCCCTCTTTAGCTCTCCCATTTTTCTTCCCCTCTGGAGTCTAAATTCCCCTCATTGTATAAATACTGTAGCAGACACTTAGCCAGTCGTAAGGTTGATAAACTGATGTTTGTGTACAGGTGTTGGAGGAAGCATACCGTGTGTTAACTCCGGGCGGCCGCTTCATGTGTTTAGAGTTTAGTCACCTCCCCAATGAGCAGATGCAGTGGTATGTCCCTTCACTTTACATTCAATGGTCTTGGGGTGAAATAATAAAGGACGCTGGTCGGCGCGGGTAAGTCGGTAAGCACTTGCTACTAGCGCGCTGGAAACGACCACCGTCCTTTATAGTTTCAGCCTTGGGATGGGTTAGCTAATAAACTGGTCCTGCGTATACATATACGCGGGCTAAGCGGCGAGGACGGTCAAGGTGATCACGACCTTCCCTAGATCGTTGTATATTACAACGCTCCGCCTGCGTTTATTGGGCGTTATTTTATCAACACCCCTTGCCTTGTACCCTATATGTTGACCGCAGGGTCACTATGATGATAATAAATGAAACCGTACCCAATTTCGTTAAGTGGTATTCGAGTTAAAACGGAACATACATACATGTAGACAGACAAAAATTGTTGTTTTAGTCTCAGTACAATAATAAAATATACGACTAATAAGTAGCCCATTTCATTTTAAATTTTGCTAAAATATTCAATGTACATTTTGTGTTTATTATTAGTATATATAGGATTTAAATAGACAATTAAAACCTCAAATCAGTTGTTCTGAAAGTTCATTACCCTCCCTTTCGTTAGTTTTGCAGTTAAAACCATGAAATTTTGTATGAAGCCCTCTGATTAAAAATTACGTATTTCCACGTTTTTGAAAAATCATTCTCAAAGGGGGTAAAATAGGCAATGGAAGTTTGTACGGGAATTTTGTTAGCCTCGTCAGCAACACTTAAGCAGCTGGATAAATTCAGAGAACAAGAAATAGTTTCGTTAGGATCAAGATCATTTTAGAGTACAAGAAAGAAACATTTAACACAAAACTGGATGTCTCTAAGTATTGCCATCACTGAGATCCAGTAGCTATGTCTCTGCTTCTCATCTGACCCTCACAAGACCGTACCTAGCAGCAGCACCCTAGACTAAGTATTGCCATCACTGAGATCCAGTAGCTATGTCTCTGCTTCTCATCTGACCCTCACAAGACCGTACCTAGAAGCAGCACCCTAGACTAAGTATTGCCATCACTGAGATCCAGTAGCTATGTCTCTGCTTCTCATCTGACCCTCACAAGACCGTACCTAGCAGCAGCACCCTAGACTAAGTATTGCCATCACTGAGATCCAGTAGCTATGTCTCTGCTTCTCATCTGACCCTCACAAGACCGTACCTAGCAGCAGCACCCTGAGACTAAGTATTTGACACCAAAATCTAGTCGACCCACCCACCACTGCTTGCTATGCGGCCGCCAATATGTGTCGACCGCTTCACAGCCATTCTATTCATTATCTAATTAGTTAATACTTAACTTATAATAAGAAATTACAGGCCGCGGCACATAAGTCTAGCGGTGACAGAAAATAAGGTGACGTGGCGGTGAAAGCGGGGCGCGGGGCGGGCGTACGTATCATACGTAAGCGCTGATTGGCTCCCCAGTCGCACGTAGTCTCCTGCATTGATACGACCACGGATATCTATGGATACGACGCTCCGCGAACTTCTGGTGTACAGTCGCGTTCATAACTGTATTCGATCGATTGTTCATTGACGATAACCGGCAGGCAGCCTTCATTGAGCAGCGCAATTTCCTCAGTTCTATAACATATTTTTACTTGTGGCAACTCGTTCACGAGAGCGTTGCTTACAAAAGATTCTTAACAGCACTTTAAACTGGCCAAAAAGAGTACTAAAATATGGACATAGTTGTTATAGAAACTATGTAAATGCAGAACTAGTGCCCTCCTTGACAGGTAAAATCATAGTCCGGTCTGGGTTTAGTAATCAAACCAAATGATTGTCTAAATCAATATATTATTATAGTAGGTAAAGAACTATTTACGTTTAGTTTACACAATGGTACAAAAAAAATAATTACATAAATGTCATAAGTGATAACAAAATATCACCCTAATAATTTGTAGAGATAATAATTGCGTGCGCGACTGTACCCATGCGCAGCTATTCCCTCCGCGTTTCGTTCACCGCTAGACTTACGTGTCGCAGCCTGCACGTATGTACATATATTATCCACAATTATTATTTTGTAAATACTTTACCTGTCTTCCTCGAGTGGAAAATGGTAGAACCTTAGCTCTGGACGACTTGCAGTCTCGCACAGCACAAGTCGTATTCACCACATACATATACTCACGCCTGTTTCCTAGAGGGGTAGGCAGAGACTACAGATTTCCATCTGCTACGATCCAGACCTCTTTCGCCTCTGCCACATTCATCAATCTAGTCATACAAGCTCTTCTATTCCGGGTAATTTTGACATTACCCTTCTTCAGTATGCGCCAATTACGTCCTTCTAGGGCGGCCTGGTCGAGCTGTACCTTCCACTTGCGCACCATAAATTTCTTACGTCACTCTAATTTCATTCATACTCTCTACATGTCTAAACCACCGAAGCATTCCTTTTTCTATTCTAGTCACTACATCTTCTTTCAGGCCGCAATGATCCCGTATGTCGATATTTTTCACTTTGTCATCCAATGTTAACCACACATACTACGTAAGGAACGCATTTCCATTTTCACCATTTTTATAAGAGTTTATTAAGTGTGCGACGATGCGTCAACCCGGAGAGACGTGACCCAGAGTGCTTCGAAATTTGAATGCAGTCGGAGTCATTACCTCCCACGTCTCGGCCCGCACATTACCTCCCACGTCTCGGCCCGCACATTACCTCCCACGTCTCGGCCCGCACATTACCTCCCACGTCTCGGCCCGCACATTACCTCCCACGTCTCGGCCCGCACATTACCTCCCACGTCTCGGCCCGCACATTACCTCCCACGTCTCGGCCCGCACATTACCTCCCACGTCTCGGCCCGCACGTTACCTCCCACGTCTCGGCCCGCACATTACCTCCCACGTCTCGGCCCGCACATTACCTCCCACGTCTCGCCCCGCACATTACCTCCCACGTCTCGCCCCGCACATTACCTCCCACGTCTCGGCCCGCACAACTGCTCCGTCTAGAGGCTTTCGTCGGACAACTGTATGGATTTTTAAACTGTGCACTACTTCGCAGAACACGGAAGCGCTACTAAAGTTATGCGTCTCATGGTAGCGGCTAGCATTGACCTTTCCTGACGTCAAACCTCTCAATTCCAGGATGTACGACCAGTACTCGTTCCAAGTGATCCCGGTGCTCGGACAGCTGATTGCAGGACAGTGGAAGGCGTACCAGTATCTCGTCGAGAGCATACGACAGTTCCCCAATCAGGTACACTTTGAGCTTATTATAAACTCGAATTTATTACCATGTTTAAGGGTGTCGGGTGGACTATCTATAGGAATTTGTTCGTTGTAAACTGCAACTGTCCCACTACAAAGCGAACGGTACTTGTTTCTTAAAAACAGTTCTACTCCAATGCTAACTTATTTTTCAGTTTTTTTCTACACAGTCTGTATTCTACCCCAAGACTTACTTAATTTTTCAGTTTCTTTATACTAAACCTTACAAGTTTTTTCAGTTTCTCGAGACTTGTTCAACCCTAAAAAGCCAAACTTATTTTTCTGTTTCTTACAAATAGTTCTGCCACAAAGCATCTTTATTTTTGTATCATACAGACTGTCCTCCCACAACTTACAAAATGTTCTGTTTTTCAGGAGAAGTTCAAGTCTATGATCGAAGACGCCGGCTTCAGACAAGTGCGATTCGAGAACTTGACCTTCGGCGTTGTCTCCATACACTCAGGGTTTAAGATATAGACTTAATTATACCTTCAACTTTAGTATTTAATAGTTAATAGTTGTTTTGTACCTGTGATTGAATAAAGTCCTAGAAATAAATTGGTACTTTGGTCTGTGTAGCTAGCACGCGCCAGAGATACAGCGTGTATCTGTGTAGCTAGCACGCGCCAGAGATACAGCGTGTATCTGTGTAGCTAGCACGCGCCAGAGATACAGCGTGTATCTGTGTAGCTAGCACGCGCCAGATATACAGCGTGTATCTATCCTACTTGTGCTCTCACGCATACCGCGTTGTTAGTATGATGGAAAGATACAGTATCGACGGCACGTGCTAGCGCCCCTAGATGGGATAGGATAGAAAAGAAATAACAAATAATTTTAGAGAATTTATTGAAGTCCATCAAACTGTGTTGGTCTTTGGAATGCACATCCGGTTTCCTAAATTACATTATTTCACACATTACAACTATGATATCATGTCAAATAGATATACTAATCTGCATCTAAACTATGATTTGTTTGTGATTTAGGTTCATTTTCAAATTTTTTAACAGCAATAATATATCAGGAACGCGAATTTACAGTTAAAATGTCAACTTTCACACCGATCCTTTCGTAACCTTGAACCATACAAATACTGCGATACGTCAATGGACATAAAAAAGTTAAAAAAAGAGAAATGTTCGCTCGATCACTCAGTCAGTGTCGGCCTACATAATGAAGCTCAAGCATGCTAATTATTGGACACGTTAGGTAGATCTAATACTAGAACACAAAGCCCGCCGAGTCCCTACGATAAGTGAAACATCGAGAAGCAAATAAAGAGTGAGTAAAGGATGTCCAAACAAACATTAATACTCGTCCGAGCGAGCGTGCATCAACATAACAGTTATTTTGGCAATAATTTCAAAACCATACCCAAAGATCCGTGATCCTGGCGTCCCGCGGGGAATCCAATCCGAGAGTTCCGAAAATAGTCACAATCCAAGAGATAATAAAGTCTAGAACCGCGTGAGGCGCGGTCGCTATCCTTCCACGGCTCCCTCCGGTCCGACATCCTAGATCCTTGTGTACGGTCCGACAATCCGGCGTTCCTATGCTCAACGACTGACACACTTGACACATCCTCTCCTCGGCACATCCCTCGCCCAATCCACAGTGGATGAAACAAAAGAAAGTACATTTAATTACACAGTCAATCAAATTACGATCATCTTATTTTATAATCAAATCCAAGCGATCTGTCCACGACCGACATCAGTTATTGCTTTGTTTATTTAGTTATTGCTTTGTGTATATACAGCATCGCAAGACATAAGCTGCTATGTACGGACGCCAGTTCATGATAGTTTTACTGTGACGCCATAACAGGTAAATTAGTTTACAAAGGGAGCTAGAACTGCAGGCGACTGTACATCGTAGAAAATATCAGGAAAATAAAACACATTACCAGTTTTAACATGATTCTGTACCAAGTTGGAAATACTTCCCAATTTTATAAGTTATAAAGAATGAATCAGTATCAGTATACGTATCGTGAACAGATCACGCGTTGCTACAATACAAATAATCTTATTCTACGGTATGTATGTATGTCGCGCGATGCAGCACGTCGACTCGTCGCCGCCATTGCCCCGCTGTCGATTTAAAGCATCCAGTTACTACATCCATACATTTAAATACAGGCTCAATTGTGTGTTCACGTACCACATACAAGCTACGGGCAGTCAGGTATTTACAACAACGTTTTAGACAGAGATATAAGATTAACAGAGTTACTTAAAAGCGCTGTATTTTAGGCATCATGTTTGCAATACATTAAGGTAGCGTTCCTAAGCGCCGGGGTAAAGGTAAAAATGAACTGTCACCACCAGAGTGAAAACGAAGAGCTTCGAATAGCTCCGAACAATTCTCGAAGTCATTCTAAACCTTGTCAGAAAAGAAAAAAATTCTTTTGACAGTTAAATTTTACACGCCGTAAATTCAGGGGTAAATTTTCTCTTTTGACATTTTTCTTCACATTACGCGCATTTATTTGATTTCTGGGTTATAGAAATCTTTCTGAATGACTAGTAAATAAACTGCCTTTACAAAGTGGCCGTTCCAAAACGATGAGTAAATTTAGACTTTTACGAAGTAAACTTTTCATTTACCCGGGCGTTTAGGAACGCAACCTAGATAGTTCTCTCGCTTGTGCCTCAATACCAATTTAACGCAGAATACCAGTATGCCCTTGAAAAATTTAGACATACTCTAGCTAGAATGTAATATAGGTGTTCAACGTTATAAAAAGGGTATTCTTAAAGACTCTTTTAATCGATTTGCCGTTTCAAAGACCAGGAGCATTCCACCAAAGCTGTTCCAGAAAAGTATAAAGTGAAGAAAGTTACACGAGAAACCAAGATAGAATATTGCTGGCTTGCAAAGCTCTATACTTTTGTTCGCTTCGAGTTATTCTTTTTATTACAGCTGAAACGGATATCCGGTTATTATCCGGTATCCGGCCATATTTTTGGTATCCGGTATCCGGCCGGATAAACTTAGCATACGAAAAGTCGTTTAAATCACAAAATAAATTGATTGTATCAATTTGGTATCAATGATTGAATAATCTAAATTCTAATACATAAAGTGAATAAGAGTCGAGTTATGGTAGATTAAGACACGCTTTACAGCAATTGTTGGAAATAAACGTTTGTGCTTTTCTTCATACATTACACCAGCTTCTTTTGCTCTCACAATATACCGGATGTAACTAAACAGGTATCTTTTAATAAAAACACATGGTCTAAGAATTATACTGAACAACTTTTCCAAAGATACATACTTGAGGAAATGAAAAAAAAAAAAACAGGTTTCCTTACTCATTTTTAGTTATTCTGAGGGCGGGCAGGTTCATTTGTTTTTCAAAATGTTACTTTGGTAAATTTGTTCAGTATGAACAGTAGATTACGCGGTTCATTTAAAGATACCTGTCCATTTATATACAGTATACACAGCTGTAAGGAGACAAAAGATATATACATATTTACGAATTTCGTTAGGATCGGAAATTTTTTCGCGTTTGCAGACCAGCATTTGTATGATTGTGATATGATTTAGAAAATGCACAAATAATCTCGCCCAGTTGCACCCGCACGCACCTTGGTGCGTAATGTTTAGACTTGCTCAATTAGTGCGAAACACATATCTTGAGGCCGGATATTCGGCCAAGTGCCTGGTCGGATATCCGGTATCCGGCCAAATCACTATCCGTTTTATCTCTACTTTTTTATACTTGTTCTTCGCCACTACCGCCTCTGATGGAGGAGACCTGTGATGTTAGCGCCCGTCTAGTAGGAGACCTGTGATGTTAGCGCTCGTCTAGTAGGAGACCTGTGATATTAACGCTCGTCTAGTAGGAGACCTGTGATGTTAGCGCTCGTCCAGTAGGAGAGTGAAAGCCAGTGACCACCGAATAAATTACGGAAGTAGGTAATGTATGGATGACTGTTACAACACAACTACCTATAACCACTATAACCTCCCAACGCAACGTCGAGTCGCTTGGCGTCACGACAGTGGACAGTACAACTAGTGAGTTATTTGGAGATGTAGTAGACACGCACCTGCAGGGTTCAGTAGTTGCGCGGCGAACGGGAGCGGGACCGCGAGTAGGAGCGACGCACCGGCGAGTATGTGGGCGAGCCGCGCCGCCGGGGCGAGTACGACCGGGACCTGGGACATTTAGTTACTGCTTGAGACACATACACATTTGTATACAATTGGACTTACAAACAATAAGTTCGTCTCCTACATCTACACTATATGAAGAATATCGAAGTTATTGGCAATAATTACGACGTAATCGTACACGATGGCGCACTAAAGGTGATAAATATCGCTATCGCTAACTTCGATAACAAAACATTCCACATACAATCATCACTCACACGTCATACATTACTCAACTAGTTTTATTTTGTCTCTTCTGTTACTTTTTAATGTTATGTTACTTTTAAATATTTTATAAATTTATTATCGTCAGACTCACCAGGAAGGGTCTAATTTCCCACAACCCAGGGAATCCTAATGTGGGGATTAGAGTTTATAAAAGACACACTTGTCAAATAATATAGAAATAGTGCATAAAATATTTTTGTATACATATCTTTTTGGTTGCAAATAAACATTTTTTTTTTTTTAAATAACCTGTTATGCACCAGTTTGCTCTACCTTAAATTTGTCCCTGAGTATATCTAACCTGTCTCTGTCGCCGCCGCCACCACCGCCGCCGCCTCCGTACCGGTCACCGCCGCCCGTGCCGCTGTAGTCGTCCTTCACTCTGATGTACGACACTTCACCCTGGAACATGATAAATACGACACGTGTTTTATGCTACACGACCATTTCTGATAATTTTGCCCGTTCAAACCCTGTCTCCAGGCCTGCAGCAAAGTTCTCACCTCGTGGCTTCTGAACCGGCTGTCGTCGAGCTTCTTGACGGCGTACTTCATGTCCTCGTGCCGTAGGAACTCCACCACACCCGTGCCGTCCTTGAATGTGTCCGCGAAGCACACGTCGCCCGCCTCGCGCATGTGGTCCTATATAGTGGACAATTCAACTTATTTTGAAAGGGCTTCATTGTAGCGTTCACTGGGATGTTAACCACAACTTGAAGGATTAGGCTACAAAATTTGGAGAGGCTCCAACTATTACCCATTAAATATCAGGACACCACACCAAAATTAAATAAAGAAAAGAGTACGTTATTTCCTAAGGAGCATTACTTGACATTGACACAGGTGAATATGACGTCAAAGCATCTTGGTTCAATATCTTCCTATAACTATTCTAACTATTTCAAACAACTATACTTTCTAAAGTGTGACAACAAATCGAAAACTTCCCCAAGAAATATGAATATGAGTGTGATAAGTTCCACTCACCTTCAGATCCTGCCAGGAGCCAGAAGGCGGCAGCCCGGTGACCATGACCCTGTACTCGGAGCGTCTGGCTGGTGGTCCCCGCCCCGCGCCCCTCGGACCGAACCGCTCCCCACCGCCGCGGCCGCCGCCCCGACCGCCCCCGCCGCCGCCCCGCGGGAACTCTACGCGGAGCCGATATCCGTCGTAGTCATAACCGTCGCGGGCTCGCACCGCGTCATCCGCGTCTCTGGAAATTAGGAATATGTCTTTGTTATTGAACACTCAAATGTCGGCATAGCCTGTGACTACACAATCAAATTAGGAATATGTCTTTGTTATTGAACACTCAAATGTCGGCATAGCCTGTGACTACACAATCAAATTAGGAATATGTCTTTGTTATTGAACACTCAAATGTCGGCATAGCCTGTGACTACACAATCAAATTAGGAATATGTCTTTGTTATTGAACACTCAAATGTCGGCATAGCCTGTGACTACACAATCAAATTAGGAATATGTCTTTGTTATTGAACACTCAAATGTCGGCATAGCCTGTGACTACACAATCAAATTAGGAATATGTCTTTGTTATTGAACACTCAAATGTCGGCATAGCCTGTGACTACACAATCAAATTAGGAATATGTCTTTGTTATTGAACACTCAAATGTCGGCATAGCCTGTGACTACACAATCAAATTAGGAATATGTCTTTGTTATTGAACACTCAAATGTCGGCATAGCCTGTGACTACACAATCAAATTAGGAATATGTCTTTGTTATTGAACACTCAAATGTCGGCATAGCCTGTGACTACACAATCAAATTAGGAATATGTCTTTGTTATTGAACACTCAAATGTCGGCATAGCCTGTGACTACACAATCAAATGTCGCATAGTCTGCGACAAATGTCGGCAAATAACAGACTAAAAACTTAGGACATTGTCAACTAGTGGTGATCACACTATTAAAGGACATTGTCAACTAGTGGTGATCACACTATTAAAGGACATTGTCAACTAGTGGTGATCACACTATTAAAGGACATTGTCAACTAGTGGTGATCACACTATTAAAGGACATTGTCAACTAGTGGTGATCACACTATTAAAGGACATTGTCAACTAGTGGTGATCACACTATTAAAGGACATTGTCAACTAGTGGTGATCACACTATTAAAGGACATTGTCAACTAGTGGTGATCACACTATTAAAGGACATTGTCAACTAGTGGTGATCACACTATTAAAGGACATTGTCAACTAGTGGTGATCACACTATTAAAGGACATTGTCAACTAGTGGTGATCACACTATTAAAGGACATTGTCAACTAGTGGTGATCACACTATTAAAGGACATTGTCAACTAGTGGTGATCACACTATTAAAGCGTGTCAGAGATGGACAAGGCTTGAAAGATAAACAATTGACCACTCTTTCCTCATATCTGCATAAAAAATATAGCAATAGAATTAATTGTATATACTATCTGAATTATTGACTAGGCTAAGGAAAGGTTAAAATGGGTAACTTAGGGATAATAGGGAGGTCAGGAATAGGGAGTTAATAAATTAGATAGGTACACAAATCTTGCAAATTTCCTTTCACCACATTGGGCGAATAAATGATAGGTTGTAGTACCTGTAAAGAGATTATTAATTTCCATCCCATATACAGGCTGTTAAGATAAAGTTGCGAGAGCAGAAAACTGGCTATGGTATTCATCCATTCGAACAACTTTCTGTGAAAAAAATAATGAGAAATCGAGAGAAAACAGTTGTCTCATACATTTTGGTCGGGTAGCTATGTAACTTTTCTATGGAACAGCTGATTTTATTTCGCGATTCGATGGTTGGCTCCATAGTAAGTTATTTGTGTGGACAAGTACTGTTACCAGTTTCTGGCTTCTGCAACTTCATACTAATGCCCAGTATAGAATGGCATTCCATTTTACTTTGTCTCATGTTCGTTGCAAGCTGGGAGATTTTTTTAAAGATTTTTCGATCTTCAAGATTTTAAAGATGTGTCGAGGATCCAAGGTAGACAACATTTATCTGAAGTATACTGATCAATACCACATGTTTTTGGACATTTTGATAAGAACTTCAAGGAGATGTAAGTAAACAGCATTATGTAGTATTTTAATACAACTAACTATTGCTTATCTTCAACAAACAACAAACCATATCAGGTGCAGGTCTAGTTAAATGTACTGATAAGATGTGACTTGTGTTGCTATCTGTACATAAGTGCTATTATTCTTTCAATTTATATTTAAGGAGGTAAAACAAAATAACAGTACAGATACAACAATAATGTCACAGTTGCACAAAATACTATCCCATCAAAAACATTTCATGTAAATTAGGTTGCAAGACACACGAGCTCATAAAGTTTTCACTGTTAAAAAGTTATCAGATCTTGTGTACAGCCAAACCCTTAACTCTACAAGCCCTACCACTACAAACCCTACATCTTGGTCAAAAACTATGGCTTGGTCGTTTCATGGAACTATTGCATGACATAATATTATAAGTCCACGGGGTTGTCTGTTTGGCAGCTGCGAAACTGCCAAGCCATACTTTTTGACCAAGATGAAGGGTTTATAGTTAGGCCTTGTAGAGTAGAGTTAAGGGCTTAGCTCTACATGAGATCTGAGAACTTTTTAACAGTGAAAGCATTATAAGCTTGTGAGTCTTGGCAACCTAGTTTACATGAAATGTTTTTGATGGGATTTCATTTCTTTTAGTAAGATGCTCTACCTCTTTTTTTATTTTTAGGCTGCATTTCTTGCGCTTCAGCTACGACTTTTTTTACAGCCCACTCTCTGCTTTTGCCTCCTTTTCTTGTTGGCTTATTATTTGCAATAAGCGATAGATCAGGACAATACTAGTTATTAAACGATTATATTCAACTATGGCTGACTGTTGTGCTTTAATACTGGCAAAGTCAATATTAATAAGGTGAACCCCTATGTAACCAGTCACCCTCGAAAGTGCTACATAAGCCTGCCCACAAGAAAATGTTGATGACACAAAAGATTGATGGGGTGAAGTATACTATTTTGTATTGCAATCTATCACCAATAAAAGTATGGTGAGATGACAAATGCCATGCGTGGAAATCTATGAAAATAAGAATGGATATTTTTTCTTATTACAGCTAAGTATTACATTATAAACCATATTAGAATAAACTAGTTAATAATTTACCTGTGGGTCTACCGCGTAATTCTGGTTTTCATCAACATCAACTTGAGATTGAAATTTGACGTGCTTGCGAAAGAGATGGCATGTTAGGCGGGCGTCGTCGCACGCACGTAAAATTTCAATCTCAAGTTGATGTTGATGAAAATCAGAATTAAGCGGTAGACCCGCCGATATCAATGAGAGCATTATTTAAACTTAGCCCTTGGCTTTAATGGATAGTGATGGCATATGCGGAAACTACTCACGGTGGATGAATTCTCAATGAATTGATTAATTATGTAAAGATTTACAGGAAAAATACTACAATTAAGGTATTATTAGGGTTCCTTCCTTACTCAACAGGGTGTGGAATTGTTTGTTAGGTGCAAGAATTTTATGGGTAGGAGAGTAAAATTTAAAGATATTTTAATATTTTCGTTGGGTATGTGCAAATCGTAGCCTACATGCCAAATTTCAGATTTCTAGGACTTATTTTTATTTAATACAGAACCAGACCACCCTTTTAGAGGGTGAAAGTTACAGATTTCTTAATTTTGTTGTTGTTTGTGTGCTACTCCCAGCCTGCATACCAAATTTCAGCTTTTCAGAACTTCAAGAAGTATCCTAGCATCATTATAGAAGTATCCTATATGATGATCATCGGTGAGTGGTGAGTGATTGACAAAATCGACGTATTTTAGGTATTAATAAAATTCGAAGTATAAAAGCCAGGCAAATGAAACTTATTGTGTATACTGCCTACTACATCTTATCTTGACAATTTAGTATCTCTAGTATTATCCAGACTGAAGCTATGAGGGTTCGAAAATACGACGAAAAGCTTTGAGAAAAAGTGCCCCGCTTACTTTGGCTCGCCTGAAATTGCTTAGTAACAAATGTAATAATTAGGTTTTCACAGGAACATTTTGTAATTTTATGCATTACATATTACATTTATAATTGAATACAATCAAAATGTAATGCATAATATAATATATATTTTCTGTTTTTATTCAAAAGTAAGCAAAACAATATTAAGATGTGCGCTTTGTACCATTATTCTGTTCTACCACCTTAACGAAACCTGCTAATAACATGAATGAACCAGCATAAAAGAATATTTAAATCTGAGGCACAGCCGCTTGATCATACCGTTTACTTTGATATATTTATTCTACTAGCTGTTGCCCGCGACTTAGTCTGCGTGGAAGAAGATAATGCAGCCACAGTGGCCACAGTGGGAATCCCGCAGTAAAAAGTATCCAAGTTTACAAGTCAAATAATAAGTTATCGAACAGTGATCTCCCTTCCTTCTTTCTTCATAATCCATGTCTTACTGGTGAGGATTGTACAGTGGTATCAAAACCCGTTCAGTAGTTTTTGCATGATGTATGAAATACAGGCAAAAATACAGAAAAATTAAATCTAAAAAATGACTGATTTGTTTTCTTCAATGTACACAGACACACCGGGTCCTACTCTTTTATTATATATGTACTGTTTTGTATAAAAGACTTATGATCCCACAGTCAAAACTGTATGTGCAGTTTTGTTCACAAGTTACCCTGCAGTTGGCTTTAACTGCAGATAATGTTGCACAGATAAATGTGTCATTTGTACAGGTGTGTAGTGGTTACATTACAGCCCGTGAGCGTGACATGACTACATGCTAATGAGGATGGTAATTAGAGGCTAACAGACATTACAATTGTTACGTGGCTAATAGGTACTAAACTAACCTATTGTTGTTGAAAATAATGCTTTGAATTTCTTTACACTTCTTGTTCTTAAGAACCATGGTTTGCAAGTAATGTAAGCTCTTGCAGATTCTATCCACTTCGCAAGAAAATGAATTGGATCAAAACCAAATATATCGATTTATAGCAGGCTCAAGTTTTTGAATATATAGGTTAGGTAAGGAAAGGTGTGCTTATGTAAATTGTTGATGATTGTTACCTGGGGTCCTCGAATTCGACGAAAGCAAATGGAGGCCCTTTCCTGTTTTTTAGGTCGACGAATGTGACTTTGCCGAATTTGTAGAAAAGGTCCTGGATATCTTTAGTCCTTATATCCGGAGGTAGGTTTCCAACGTATATTCTGCACTCATTCCGACTGCCCCCACTTCCACCACCAGACATTTTATTTTGTTATTTAAAACTTATCTAATTAATTTACACAGAATAAGCCGAAATTCTCGGCATCGGCGTTTTTAGCTTCGGTCGAAATCAAAGATGGCGAAGACGGAAGAAGAGTAATATAGGGGTGTGTAAACGATAAATAAACATTGTTCGATACGATAAAATTATAAAATAATCGATGTTTTTGATGTAAATTAAAGAGCGTCTTTTAAAACAGGAGAGGTACGTAGTGATAATGATAAGGACAAACTTTATGATGGAAAATTAGCCTTGAGTAAAATAAAGTAGGTACGTGTCAGGGGTCGAACCATTAAATTAAGGAAGACTGATAAGTTTATGGTCAATATGGTGCTATTAGGTCATCTTTGACGACCGACTTTGATGACACGAGGTCATCTTAAAGCATCATCTATCATTCAGCCAGACAACTCCGAAGCAATGACAAATTTACAAATCCCATTCGTGTATCTGTCCAGATTTATAAGGGACTTCAATAAGCTAAATTAGAAGCTCAATGTGTGTCTGTAAGAATATACACAAAATGACATCGAAATAACGTTCATATCAGCGTGTATTGCAAAGTGGCTGTTACGAAGACTGCTACACTTTGCCGGGTAGTGCAAAATAGAGAAAATATTACTTATCATATACTATATGATATGAAATACATATATTATAATGAACTATAATATATTTTTTTATTTCCTTCAAATTTGTATTGGAAATATTTTGAAAAATTTCATATTTTGCAATTTTTTTACACTTTGTTTTGTGGGCAAACGAATTTTTTTTTTGTGCAAAAATTCAAGTGTTTATCTTTAACAGCTGCAAAGTTTAACGGCTATGACATACGAACGGATGGACAACGGACTCTCACCATAAAGATACCTTTTATACCTTTTAGGTACTTCAGAACCCTAATATTATACATACATAATCCAGTAAATATAACAAATTGATGGTGTATGTCCCTTCTTAATGGGACATTTTATCAATGACATAAAAATATTGAAAATTCCTTGTACTTTGTTCCATTAATATATTTAAAGAACGGTAACGCTACCAGTTTCACCAATTTTATTGGCATCTTCAAGCGAAAGCATGGTATCCAAAGGCAATATTTATTGCTAATAGCAAAATCTTCGCAGTAACCTTTGGAAGCAAACAGAAAGATGAATAAAATAATATGTGGAAGGTGTTAATACTAATCAGAAAATAATAAGGAGATTAAAATTAAAATACCTACACTTCTCATCAAAAAAATCGAAACAATACCAAAATTTTCTTTCTGGCGTAAAAAAACAGAAAAGAAAATGAACTCATTAAAAAAAACTAATTTTATTAGCTGGCAGTTTGGCCTTTTCAGTGGTGTAAGAGAGTTCCAAATTTAAACTAAAATTTTTGAATTTTTATCTGATAAATGAAATGGAACATTGTTTTGAGACAACGCCTTTAATCGAAGTATAGTTAATTGGTGTGTAATGAACACAAAATAACGATTTGCTTTAAAACTTGACGTTTGTATTTTTTGACATCTGTTAACAAGTCCTTTTTTCACCACACATTAATACTTCGCCAGCAAAAGCCGCCCAAGTAAAGGCGTTGCTGGATTCTGGTCTTCGTCAACATTTTGTGGCTGTAAGACTACATCTAAGCCTCTCATATATTCATAGAGTGTACAAACGCTATCGGGAGACTGGTTTATTCACGCGGCGTGCCGTTCAGGATCTGATAGGAATCGGGCCACTTCTGAGCGAGACGATCGATTTATTGCAACATTTTCTTTGTGAAATCGACGCCTTAATGCTTTTGAACTTCAGCAACAGGTCCGTGTTGTTTGAAGGATGACTGTGAATGACTCTACAGTTGGACGAAGATTGAAGGAACGTGGATTGGTACCACACAAGCCACACAGGCTGAAGTTAACAACAGACGATTGAAAATACCATTTTACTTGAATTTGGAATATTAACATGGGGAATTTAAAACCTTGTACTACCCATTGTTATATCGTATGACACTTAATTTTTTGCCGTATAATATTCTTATAATCTATTGAAACATAAACTTAAGAAGTGTTTCGATTTTTTTGATGAGGAGTGTATATACATACATAGATTAATGTACATACGTTTATTATATAATTAAACATTGTCTTTTTTCCAAGTTTTTGACTTGTAAAAAGTGTATTATATGTACTTATTTTACAAAATAAACGATTTGAATTTTTTAATGAATGTCATATATTTATTTCAAAATGTTGTAATGTTCCTAAAATAGTTTGAAGCAATTTGAACACGTTCCTTAACGCAGTTTAGCTTTTAATCCTCTTAAGAGATTTCCCAACTTTTTCTAGTATTTTGTCGCCTTTCAATTTTCGGCTGGCTTCAAAGGAGACGGTCAGAATCGGCCTTAACCACGTACATGAAATAAATTTTTACTATAATTTTTGTTATATTTATTCGTAGCGTTAAGTTAATTGAAACTTCACTTTTATAATAACACGGACACAGATATTAACATAAATAAGTAATGTCGCAGCCAGTCATGAGAGTGAACACCGAACGAAACGAAAGTGCGCGCCATCTACCAAGTAGTCCACAAACTACGATTCCAGCGTGCTTTGATAAGAGTCATGCGTGACGCAATCGGCAATCCCAGCTTTTTATTTTACGATTCATGCTTTTCTTCTGGATTTTGATAGAGATTACATTACGACTGACATTCGAGCATGATCCTTTTAAATATATCAGAATCATCGTGAAACATTGTTACAACTATGAACGTTTCAAATGTTTATTTTCGCAATGCCTTATGAAAATAACCTCAAAATAAAAACGATTTATCATAAAAAGTTATTAAAAGGTGGTGTCCGTTTTAAATTGATAGTCAAACCGTGTTATTTTGAATTTGTTCTTTATCACTGACCACAATATATTTGTGTACTCTCTTAAGGCATTTTGCTTATGGGGAACTGACCGTCTCCTTTGTTATTCAAAAAGCAAATAAGCACTAGGGCGGGAATTACTCATGACTCGCATGAGCACGCTCTAAATTTGTCCCTATAACCATAATTTAAATTAGACCTCTGAATTTAGCCAAATCAAATTAACGAAAAAATCGTATTTTTATCGATACATCTTAAAAAGTCGATAATTTTTTTCGCAAGTGTCCATCCCTGCCATGAAACGAAACGCATAGACAAACCGGAAATAGTATTTCTTTTTCTTCTGTGCTTACTTTAAGACGCGTTCAAAATGTTATGTTCGTCTTTTCGACGCGTGATTTTTGGCGGTATTAATTTTAATAACGTCATAAAAACGAGATTAGTACATGCACTAAGGCTTTTAATATGTCCACTTCCTCTACCCTTCATTAGACCCTTGAGTTGGTGTGAAGTTTTTGGCTAGTCACATCGTGGTACATTCGTGCACACACATCAAAGCGTTTTGTATGTAGCAACAAATTTTTGGTTGATATGCGTACGTTGCCTTTGCGTTATTAGTCCAAAACTCCAATTGCATCATGTTCATGGCTCGACTACGACTAAAATTGCACTGAGTCTTTAGAATTGTTAGCATACCAAGCCTGGGATGTTCCCCGCAAAGCTTCATATGTATATCTCCATAAAAAATAGAGCATTTGAAAAGGCCATTTACACTCATTGTACACGCGCCGCCAACGCCACGAAACGAGAAAATGTAGCGAATTAATTACGAAACTAAAAAAAAGATGGTTAGACCGAGATGCAATATAGTAGGTCTGCAATATGTTTTCATATTTGAAACAGAAGTTATCGCAGTTTCACTACCGCGTTTCGTGGCGTAGTCAATCTGCAAAGGGCTTAAGTATTTAATGCATGATTTTACGTGAGGGTTGGTTCAAAATAAGTAGGCTTCGTACGCTGGAGTCCTCTGATCCCTGGTCAAATCAAGTTGAAACAAATTTTTGCCGTCTAACGCTACTTACCAGATTATAGGAATACAACTTAATTGACAGCCGGGGTAAGTATGAGGTGTGGGGAGAGAGCAACGGTGATGGTCGATGTTGATGTTCAATTATCCATGTATCAACTTGTTGATCGACCAGTCGACGGATGCATTTGAATAAATAACTTCCTCCATACTTAGTCTATGAACGTATAACATATTATGTTACCCTCTCCATTTTTAAAACAATTTGAACGACAAATCTTACTGAAATCAAAAGATTGTTGTAACGTAATGTAACGTAAAGTGTTTTTTAGTTATTGTATTTTTTATGTACATACTCTGAACACTATACAAAAATATGTCCATCCATCCATCCATCAGCCTAGTTCGTGCACTGCTGGACATAAGCCTTTCCAGGACTTTGCCACTCCCGGCGGTCATCCTGGAAGAATTGCCCATACTCACGCACGCTGGGCAGGCGGGTTGGTGAGCGCGGTGCCGGAACCCTCGCACCAGTGACGCCGCTGCCCGTCACCAGTCTGTAAATAACATTCCTAGAATAACAGCTTTGTAACTAGCAGCATACGTGCTTGTATAATTGCACACTGCAGTCATTTCAAACTTTTACAAGTGGAGTTCTCCGTTTCGTTTACTGAAAATGCATTTTTTCACACAAAATGAAGCAAGGTAGCAAAAAATGCCAAATAGCAACAATGATCAGGGGATCTAAAAAGTGCGTGATTCTGTGGATTATCGCCCACGGCCAACGACTACGGACAGCCACGCACCACACACAAGGCTCTTCCAACGGTGCGTTTCAGTCTGTGTGGTTCTGAGATTCGAAACCATCTTGTCATAGTTGTCATTCCACAATGCAAAGTGAGAGAAATCGTATCGCTGCAGCTGCGGCTCTCGTTGTATTTTTTAGTAATAATATGCGCTCCAATAAAAACAAAGTTAAGAAAAAGAAACCAGGCTGATCCACGTCCATCCGCAATATCATGCACCGTGGGAAGCTACCTTTAAGCTCTAACACCCCACCCCCCAGGAAAAAACGGTTAAAAAAATAGTTCGTTCATTCAACGCCCACTAGCGCATGGTCTTTGAGAGAGCCGCGAGCGAGCGACGCAGGCTCTTTGAAGGTGTCATGTGCTCTGTCGGCCTCGGCCGACGTCTGGGGCCCCCTAAAGCTTGCTTCTCACGGTGCGTGATTCTGCGGATTATCGCACACGGCCGACGACTACGGACAGCCACGCACTAAACACAAGGCTCTTCCAACGGTGCGTTTAAAATAATGTGGGTTTGAGATTGGAAGCTATCTTATCATTCCACAATGCAAAGTGCAAGAGAACGTATCACTGCAGCTGCGGTTCTTGTAGCACTTGTAGCTCTGCGCACCTTTGAAGTTACCCGACTCACCACGTATTGGACGCACCGCGACGGACGTGTCTCACGTGTCTGCGCTACCACGGACGATACCCTTCCCATATTGGTGCGTCGCACAGTGTGTCGTCCCATAGAGGCTAGACGTAAAAAATATTTTTTTCGTTTTTTTTCTGGTATTTTAGTGGTAATTATAATATTCTTTATAATTACAAACAATATAATTTTCTAATAATATCATTTTATAATTTCTTTGCGAGCTCCGGCAGATTTCCATTTTGATTCCACTTGTGATGAAAATTTCGAGGTTTTTCTTCAGATCAGTGTAAGGAGATCTTTTTCTGACTGAGGAACCTTTAGTTTTTTCGATACGAAGTCAAAAAGTGCACTGTTCTTTATCGACCTGATACCGAACTTCGAATAACTCGCTTTGAGAAATTAGAAATTTGACTACCTGGACGAAGGAAAATTAGAAAAAAAATATGTTGCGAAATCGTGCGAAGCCTGTAAGTCATACATTATGAAACTAGATAAAATTTTTAATCAAATGATCTATAAAAAAAAAACTGGGACTACGGGTGACACTAAAAAGATCCTCTAATGAAATTCAAATCGATGTCATTTTGGGATATATTTTTATGTATATAAAAAACAAATAAAATTGGCATGTTAGTTAATGACTCATATCAGTAAAATAAACATAATTTGAAAGGACATACCTTGAAGATTTTCAGCCATTTGTTTTTAGTACTCGGACACTCACAAGCATATTATACATATAATGAATTTTACAAATGAACGGTTCAATTGCAAATGCAATCGACTTTGACAAATGTGAATAGCTAATTAACTCAATTTTAATGTGACTTTTTTACGTCTAGCCTCTATGGGACAATACACTGTGCGTCGGTGCAGGCTGGGATCTAAAAAGGCCAACTTGGGTGAATCATAAAATTATTTGAAAGTAGGATGGAGTGAGAGTTTTTTCACGCGTGCAAAAGAGACGGCATCAGAACGGAATCATAATATGATTCATCCAAAGCGGCCTTTTTTAGAGGACCCGTCCGTCCCGCAATATGACGCACCGTGAGAAGCCAGTTTTAGACCCTGCACCATAGATAAACCCGGCCCTGTGTAAGCCAAAGCCTTAAATGTCTGTGCTACACAAAGACATTGTAGGTAATATCTGGTAGATATCTTATTATACGAAGTCACTCCACCATGACCTTGGCAACCAAGGAGTTTGCAGACTTTTTGTGCATGAACTTTTTGTAACTAGCCACTACAACTTTTTTTTAAACGAACGCTACTTTTTATTTTTGATTTACGAACACATTTTGAATTTCGAACGCCCTCTGTGGCAGAATTGCGGACTTATGCTGAAAGAAGCTTGTGAAAGAATCCTCTAGAAAGTAGGCAGAATCTCCGGTATCAAAATCTTTTCGTGATATTTGTTCTCTTCCTGTAGAAAAAGTGAGTATTTTAATTTTATAGTCATATCTATTTTGTTATCACAATATCCAGCCATAATTCTACAGTGCTTGCGTCGAAGTTTCAACATTTTTCACTAAATGGTGTGCAAATGTGTCGGGTCTATAACAGCAGTCGCGATTTTTCGCCGACATTTCCAAAAATCTGCTATCAAAATCCTATATTGATTAAATTCAGAGGTTTCTATAGCGATAACATTGAAGAAATGATTGATTACTGTTATCTTCCTGGGGTTTTGTGCTACCCTTCAAAGTTTTCCCTTCGAATTTCCCATTTTCCATTTGATGACTGGTCTTGCCGCGAGTGCCTCCGTTAGGATTTGCACGCGAAAGCCTTCAAAGTCTGCAGATTTCAGGTATCGCCCTTTTGCTCGGTGACTAATATTTCACAGTCTTCACAAATTGAAGCCCTACCCTAAATTTGGTTTCCGAAGGACTCTTTCATATTTTACCGTACCCGCGTGTTTGAATATTTTGATATTAGCTAAGGGTGCGCGTTTCTCCCGGGATATGTGACCTTTAGTTCTATTTATAGTCTGGTCAGGAACGTAAACAAATCAATGGCGATCCTTGCACGCTTGTCATTGTGGGATAATGCATTTTACTGATTGGCTATTGATAACCTTTCAGCAAATAGGCTTGATCTTTGAACTTGAGCTTGCCTGTTCTTGAACCATAACTTCATGTACTTACAGAGAATTGTAGTACCTACCTACCAGTCTATAAAATCTTAGTTTTATGTTTAATCTATTTAAATATTTTAGATTGCATTACCAGCTAAAAATATCAAATAACAATAAACATAAAAAAAAATTCAGGCTAGGATTCAAACCTGTGACCCCCTGGTTACATGACAGGCACGCTGTCAACTGCTCCACTGAGGTTCCTATCTGGACTGATGAATTTTTCCACCATACCTGTGAACTGAATTTCTGCAACTACTTGGTTTCTGTTTCTAGTTGTTCATTTTTAGATTGAAATGCAATAAAAACATTTTTTTTGTCCTAAGCAATGGATGTTGCTATAAAAAATATATAATTTTAATAATTTTATTTGTCAAAGTAAAACATTTTGATCAAAACAGAATCAAAGTCGGCAAAAGTCTGACCCAGATGGATATCCATCCATCAGCCTAGTTCGTCCACTGCTGGACATAAGCTTTTCCAGGACTTTGCCACTCCCGGCGGTCATTCTGGAAGAATTGCCCATAATTACACGCTGCGTAGGCGGGTTGGTGAGCGCGGTGCCGAAACCCTCGCACCAGTGACGCCACTGCCCGTCACCAGTCTGTTCCATATAAGGCCCGGCTATTAGGGATGGATATTCCGCTATCCATCGGTCCCAGGCATGGTGGGCCTCCTGGTTTTTTGCCTGTAAGCTGTCCTCTTACTCTCCCCCGAATTACTTCGTGGGGGTCTCCAAGTAAGATGCTGGTACCTCCACAGTTGAGCCCGGCATCAGCTCTACCACCTGTCATATTAGATAGATAGATATATTCACTTGCTTTTCCAGAAACACAGCAGACAAGATGTGCGACCGCAAAGCGGTGATTAAGAATGCGGACATGAGCGAGGAGATGCAGCAGGATGCGGTGGACTGTGCGACGCAGGCCCTTGAGAAGTTCAATATTGAAAAGGTAAATTTAATAAGAATTGTTATCCTACAGGCTTGGGGTGCAACAATGAAAGATGTCACGACAAAGGTTCCAGCACTGGTAGGGAAATGACATACGACCAGCGCCAATCAGCACCTTTATAATTTCACCCATAAATAAGATTTTTATTGGTGAAAAATAGTGACCCTTAGTACATCAAGTATCTTTTATTGATTTAACTGTATTTAACAGTGGTTAGCATTCCCTTACTGGAGTTTTTGCATTCATTTCACATGTATCCCAGTATCCTTGGAATAAAGAACCTCATAATTTATTGGTAAAGGTCACACATTCTAAATTAACCTTGGCATGTTTGATTACTTTAAAGAGAATTATATTTCAGTCTGCAACCCCATGCAATATGTATTCAGCCATGCTATTCTAATAGCTCTCTACTGGCATGTTGTGTAGTATTGATTATTCCCACACATTATGAAATAACATTTCGCAGTTATCTGATAAGGAACTCGTTGTCACCGCGGCTTCCTACTTGTGGTTTTAACTAAAGCTGCAATAAATCAAACTAAGTAATGGTTGATTAACATTGTCATGTGTATTCCAGGACATAGCCGCGTTCATCAAGAAGGAATTCGACAAGAAGTACAACCCGACCTGGCATTGCATCGTTGGACGCAACTTCGGCTCGTACGTGACACATGAAACCCGCCACTTCATCTACTTCTACCTGGGTCAAGTGGCCATACTCTTGTTCAAGAGTGGTTAGAAGGCACAGCACTCCATCGCTCTAAATTTTTCGTTGTTAGATCGCGGCGCAGTATTACGAGAAGCTACCCTCCCCGCCGTCTCTCCAGCGTTCGAACAATCTACATTCCTACCTTTAGGTAGTCTTAACCTAGTTATTCCCTTGCATTTGCGAGCGCGGGAGAGGCGATGGGGTGCTAATATTTATCCGGTGTGTGTGTGAGTGAGTGAGTGGATGCATGTGTGCGTATGTACAGCTGTGTTGGACATGACTTCGGTCGATCGCGCGGGGCGCGCTCCTTCTCCCACTTATTCCCGGCACCTATGTATGTTTGTACTATGTGTTAGCTCATACATAATATAAGAATCAATATTGACTCGTGGTAATTCACTTCTAGTGTATTTATTAAAGATTAAAGAAAATTTTAGTTAATTATTCCTAGACCTATTACCCTAGCATAGCGTAATAGTCATAAAAATATGTTAGTACCTAACTAAATTTATTGTTTTATAATTTCTTTGTTAATACATTCACTGGAGATATTTTCAATACTTCATATTATTAAACTTTCTTACAAACCGTACAACCCAGTTGTTTTATTTTGTTTTTAGATATTAGCAACCTTCGTTAGCGATAACTGCGAGACTACGGTTTGTTAGCGCAATTAACTCGACGTTAGGAATTGTTTCAATGTTAGTAAATAAACGTTTATCGGTAATTAGCATTAGGTTACTTTATATATTTACTGCAGCGGTCTGTTCGCTATTCGCCGACTTTCTTGTTTCAACTTTTCCTATATTGCAACTTAAAATAGATGCTTTTATAATAAAAACCTTTTTTGTCGCTCATGCAACCTTTCGTAGTGGGTATCATTGTCAAGATTTTTTTTATTGTTTTAATATTAATAAAATAAATAAAGCTTAAAAAAGCAAAATAAAATATATGTATTAACATTGTCAAGAATTGAATGATAGTGAATGAATGAAAAATAATAAAAGACATGTTATTTTGTATAAAGCCCTTTTTATGAATGTTAACATCCCTTCAATACCCCTTTAATACTTAATATCAATTCATGTGCAATATAATGAGTATCGCAAGTGCAACATTTCCAAAATGAAAGAGTTTTTGTGTCCATGCATACGTTTCTAGTTTTTTTTAGCGAGAAATCTAAAATTTCGAGTGCCTAATTTACTAGCTTAAGGATGGTCGTCATGACGCTTAGACATGACGCGACTAACTTAGACATGACGCGACCAACTCAGTTGTGGGCTCGGCTAATTGTCATGCTGTTTTTTTCACAATATCCTGACAGCTATTATGATGGTGTTTCATTAAAATTTGCTTTTTGGTCTGTGTAGAGACGTAGTTAGACTCAGAACAATAATTCTAAGTAGTAATACTTATGAAAAAAAGTATGAAGAAAATAAGCTGTTGACTTCACATTCAGTTTTTAGCTTTTGTATGAATCCAGGCGTAAAGGGCCTCTTAAGGGTCAATATAAAGTCAGATTGAGCACCTTATTTTGCATCAATCAGAATCAAGGGCGTAGCCAGGGGGGCAATTCCCAGTCTGTCGAATTAGCCTTCTCGACCGTAAAACCCTGTTTTATCTGTACTTTTTCTTTTACTCCTTACATTTTTAGCTCGAGTTTTAGAAGTCTCGCTTCGACTGTTTCTTCGGAATAGCACCCCAGGACTGTGTTTAGGAGGGGGGGGGGGGGGCAGCCAAGGGAAAGCTGTAATAAATAAAAGATATAATATTTGAATGAATGTTTAATAAAATCCAACCGTAGAATAACAAAATGAACATGAAATATGATATCACATAAAATTATTTTATCTACTCCCATACTGCAACATCAAAACAGTTTTATGAGTACCTAGATTGTTTCTCCGATGTTATAATATTACTTTATAACACCGCGATACTACAATAAGGTAATTACAAAATCAAAAGCAGTTTTCTAAGTACCTACATTGTTTATCCGATGTTATAATATTATATTATAATACCGCGATTCTGCGCTGCGATTGGCCCAATTTATTATAAAACCGCTAGAAAGCCAATCAACATCAGAAACGAGAAATAAGTTTCGAGTTATTTCTTAAGCCACGCCCCCTTTATCCTGATTGCCCTTCAAGGCAGCATTACTGAACGACTCACCGTTTTCTTCTCATTTTTCGGGAAATTGTTAGTTAATTTTTTTTTTAAATAAAGGCGCTATTTTTGATGATCGTAGATAAAATATTGTATGCAACTGAACATACAAAATTAGACATTGGGACACTCGTCTGCCTTCAAGGCAGCATTACCGAACGACGCACCCGAGGTTCATGAACGAGTTTTCTTCTCGTTTTTCGTGAAAAAATAATATAAAATAATAATAATATATTAAAAAAATTAAATGCGATATTGTTGATGGTCGCAGACAAAGTATTGTGTGTAAGTGCAACTGAACATACCTAATTAGAAATTGGGACACTCGTGCAAACCTATTACGGAACTCACTTCGTTCGTTTCGTCAAATTATGTTACAGTTGCACAAAATACTATTATTTACTCTTTAGTTCGTAAGTCCAAGCACCTGCTGGGGGGAGCAGCTGCCCCCTTCTGCCTGTACCCGGTTACGCCCATGATCTGGGGCTCTACCGCGTAATTCTCATTTGTATCAACTTCAAGCAAATGCATGCGAAATACAGCGCGTGCAAAAGAGATGGCATGTTAGGCGGGCGTCGTCGCACGCACGTCTAATTTCAATCCCAAGTTGATGTTGATGAAAATGAGAATTACGCGGTAGACCCACAGGTCCTCTAAAAAGGCCGCTTTGGATGAATCATATCATGATTCCGTTCTGATACCGTCTCTTTTGCTCGCGTGAAGAAAGTTTGACTCCATCCTACTTTCAAATCAATTTATAATTCACCCAAGACGGCCTTTTTAGATCCCTAGAACTGAACTCTATGACGTTTTCTTTTGCGCACTCTGCCGTGGCTGTTTATGATCACCAAGAAACACGCGCTCACGAAAAACCGAGTTTATATTTAATAATTATTCTGCATCTAGATGATATCATAAAAATATTCTAAGACTGACCGGTGGGATCATTTGTTCACTTATTTTTAATACAAATTTCAAGGCTGTATTTGAAGGTAAACTGTTTTTCTATCGAGTGAACGTAAAGGTTTTGCGTTTTGTCTAAGATGAACCGATCAGAAATAGTCTACTACCTATTTATGTTATTTTTATTAAACCGATTGAACAAGTTACACAATGAGAAATGATCATTTTGAAGTTGTGCATTTGATTTTATACAGACCCATAAGAATATGACCTACCCTAGCAACTTTTTTTTTCAAGTCGATCCCGTAAAAAAATATACAAGGTGACTTTTTGATCATCGTCCAAATTCATACTGGAGGCTTAATAAGTGATCACTATCTTGGATCAGTAACAATTTTTGTGAAATTCGTAAATTGAAATTTCGGCTTCCCATAGAAATTCATTTCCACTCCCGAGTGAATCACTATGGGGAGTCGAAATTTCATTTTACGAATTTCACCAAAATTGTTATTGATCCATGATACTGATCACTTACCAAGCCACCAGTATGAATTTGGACGATGATCAAAAATTCATCTTCATTGTATATATATATTATTTATGGTATGGATATCAAATTCTAGGTATTAAAGAGCTGATTGTAAAAATATACAGTTTAGTTGAGTTTAGCCATATTTTCTTGAATCTATTTCGAGAAACAGTCGAAAAACCACAAAAAATGTTTGACCCCCCCTCATCTCCAAAACTGGTCAGTGAAAAATATGAAAAAAAATCACGGTAATACGTGTTAACGTAAAGATTACGGGAAAAATAAAGCGGTTGAGAAATTCACGAAAAAAAAAGATAAAATTAAATATTTCATCCATGTTACGGAACCCTAGGTACGCGAGTACTTGACCGCACTTGAACAATTTTTTTTTTCAATATAAGGTGATACCTAAATTGTAATTTTGAATTATTCGAACATGCCAGTTCAATAATATTAAAATAAATCATTAAAAAAAAATGTACATAAATAAATAAAAAATATTATATAATTGAAGAAAAAACATTCAGATGGCACTTTTCATTTTTATAAAACCACGTCTGTATATGTGATTCTGTATTTGATGAGAAATGGGTGATTTTTGTTTTCATGTTTTTGTATATAAGCGTAAAGCATAAAATTACTATAGCTATAACATTATAAATATGTAAAAACGGCGGAGGTGGATCAAGGTATGCAGCAGAGTTTCAATTTCCCAAATCGACAGCATGCGACATATTCGACATTCAAAAATGTCGAATTTCGTATTTTCCTCAGAATAAGGAATACAAATAGAAGCCTGGCTAAAATAATACGCGGAGAAAAACACCTATCCTTGATTTTCTTACGACATTCTAGTGCGTTAGAGAGAGATGGATATGTATTAGTTTTTTCTTAATTAGGTAGGTTGTCACTAGTTCGTTGCTTTGCTAGTGATGTAACAATGTCGATTTTTGACTACGATAAATAAACCTAATCGAAATGAACCACGACCCATCTGCTTACCACACATTATATCGTATCAAAGTGTGAAAAAAAAGAGAATGCAGGAGGCACCGACCTTTCTGGTGACATCCTCTTGCTTTGGAAGGAGGCCAAGAGAATTAATAGCAAAGTGGTCTCTGTCTACCCCAGTGGAACACATGTTATATTGTGTAAATAAGGAATTAATAAAAGGATATCTTTCTTTAGCATAATATTTTTTATTAAGTACAAATTACTATATCGTAGGCAAGTAGGTACATAAGTTAAGTCCAAAATTGTGCTTGTTTCTAGTACAAAAAATGATGAGCGATGACTACAGAGGTAATTTTTTTTTAAAATTATTATATCAAATAAACATCAACTTATCTTGAATAATAACTGATAACAAATAATGAACGATTAAAATACCTTATAACCTGTAATAAGAAATCAAATTATGTGCAGTTCAAGTCAATAAGCATTCCCAAAATTCATTTCACGAAAGAACTACCCTGTCAAAGTACTTTTATTGTCAACCACTAAGTACGAAAATGTCTTGATCCGCGGAATTTCTTCGTGAAGTCGATCACGGAAGTAACGTACAAGTTCTGAACAGGCCTTTCAGAACAATTTGCGAACATAGAAGTATGCACTTTTCTACACCACAAACATCCATAGGTACTGGTTCTCTTGCCTAAAATTGAAAAATTATCGAGTTAATATACTATAGTATAGTACAAGCACGTACCTACAAACAAGATTGATAATGCAATTATACATAATTATTTAAAGTTTACCAATGTGTCTGTATCTGGTAAATATAACGTCGCTAAAGCATCTGCTTTTAACCGTCTCCATGTTAAATTTTCGTTTGGTCCAAAAGAATCCGGCGTAAAGTGTTTCGAACAAATATGACTGCTTTTTTTAATTGGCCAATTGGATCTAATTATTCGTCTAAGCCATCCACTTTTTAATTCTTCCCTTTTTGGAAATCTGTAACAAAAAGATATGGCAATATTCAATCGGCATTATTTTTCTTTTAACTCGCGCTGCAATTAATCTGCGGTTTCATCCTTTATGCACGGCTGCCACGGGAACCAATGTTCGATAGTTTGCGACACGGACTTTAGTACATCACTATGCGAAAAAACATAACCTCTACTAGTCTGCAGAAAATCTATATAAAACAGGCAAATATCGGTGTAGAATTGAACACGAGTATAATTTACAAGAACTACTATTATTGTTACTGAGTTTTAGGTGTGATCCTGCAACTTATTAACATAAAAACTATCAGAACTCACCGATGAAATGATATTGCTTCATTGTTGTTTTCTTTACTTCCTGTATGCGATTTACAGCCTTCAATCGCACAAGACATTTTATTACAATGTTAAAAAAACAATCAACACAAACAATAATAAATCACACTTTCACGAATTTTGAGAGGAAGAGCACAAAAATATTTAATTTCTCTCGGTGAAGCTGTAAACTTTCGCAAAATGCATTAGACATTTCGATGCCACCAAATTAAGATGTGATGCACGCTACGAACGATATTACAACACAACGATACAATGATGAGACATATTTAATTTGATGGTATTATAATTTTTAAAATACATCCAAATTACATCCATCTGACATTTGTTTGGTTCAATCTAGTGACACACCAGGAAAAAATATAAAGTAAGTGCGGTCCGTCGTTTCATTCACTCGTACACAGGAGTAATTTACGTTAGATGAGTACAATGGCTAATAGCCCAGTTCTTATTTTAGCCAGGTTTCTATTTGTATTCCTTATTCTGAGGTATTTTCACAAGAATAGTCGCCTTAAAATAGACCAATTTTTCGTATTGACAGAAGAATTAACAACATACTGTCGAAAAGTGAACCACCTAAAATTATTTTGGTAAGATGTTTTGTCTGTAAATGTATAAAATTATTTTGGTAAGATGTTTTGTCTGTAAATGTATAAAACAAAATGGCAAAATTAGTTTCGTAGCTTTCTGGTTTAGGTTTAGGTAGGTACTAAAGCCAATTCTGAATAAGCCTTAATTTTAGTTTTAGTGCTGTCAAAGCCTAAAAATTTCCAAAGAAATTTAGCTTCTAATCCTAACTATTAAGGACTATTTTGTATCAAAGAAAACTTAGTTTTGACAGCACTAAAACTAAAATTAAAGCCTTCAGAATCGGCTTTAATAACTTATTAGAATGCTACGGAACCCTTAGGGCGCGAAACCTACTCACACTTGGCCGATATTTTTAAATATCGTATGAAGAAATGAAAGTATTGATATTACAGTCCTCAGAATTAAAATAGTAGAATGATGCCCAGAATTTCGGTCGAGGTCAACAATATGGAATGCTACGATCAATATTTCAACTGAAGCTTTGGTCTACAATTTGACGGGCATGCGATCTCTCATTGTTTTGCTGCTGGAAACTATTTTATTTTTATATCGTCCAAACACGAACCCTGACGTCACGGATGTTAGGAGCGTTAACTGTCATGGTGATCTTACACTCGGACGATTTGTTAGAACTCGTTTCGCTGTTAAACACATATAACTAGTTCGCCCAGAACTCGCGAATCGATCTTGACCAATTTGGCTCATGTAAGAACTTAAAATTCTTTTTGTCCCATTTACTCACCTACCAAATTTCATGACGTTCCGAGCAACGATACTCGAGTTATCGTCGGACAAACATACAAACATACATACATACAAACGTCGGATTGTTCAAGTAGACTCGAAGAACTTTGTTCGCTTTGCTCACTCATTAAATTACTGGGTATATATACTTAGTCATAAATAAATTTCTTTGCTGACTTTAAAACCTCTGGAGATCAACCGCCCCAAATCATAATTTAGCTGAGATATTCCAAGAGTTAACTATTGTGGTGGGAGAACAAGTTGGCTTCTCACTAAATATGTCTATATTTACCAATACTAAAGAAGTAGGAGAGTCGTGGATGCGGTTTTCATTATTATCATCGTAGTGACCCAGGTGAGAATATAGGCTATAAGGAGTGTTAAATAAAATATCGCTCAAACCGTAACAGGGCAGAGATTGAATAAACGTAGATACATGTAAGTTTCTTTAGACATCGTCCTTTTCCTGTGTAATCGTGTGAGCTCCCGTCAAGCCAAGCGTGAGTGAGTGCACAAAGATTCTCTATTGAGTGGCGCTCACCGGGATCTGAGGGCCTACTATGTATCTTTAGTTGCCAACTGAACTGGGTGCCTATAATCAAAAAACCGGCCGAGTGCGAGTCAGACTCGCGTACCCAGGGTTCCGTATTGTGGATGATAAATGTAATTTAGCAATTTTTTTTCGTGAATTTCTCAACCGCTTTATTTTTACGTAAACACAATATTACCATGATTTTTTTCATATTTTTTGGTCCACCAGTTTTGGACATACATTTTTTTTATGGTTTTTCAAGGATTTCTCGAAATAGATGTAATTCAATATAGCCAAATTATATATTTTTACAATCAGCTTTTTTATACCCATATTGTATATTTATAAAATGATTTTTTTATTTATTTTACTTATTTTTTTCATTTATCTAATTTTTTTAAATCGCTATAGTTTTCCTGTGATTGGCCAGTTATGATCTATATTCGATATTTTTTTCATATATTTCGGTCTACCAGTTTCGGGGATAAGGGGGGGGGGGGACATACATATTTTTGTGGTTTATTAAAGATTTCTCGAAACCAGTGCCAGTAAATATAGTTAAAGTATTGTGCTTTTAGGATAATATTTTTTATTTTTTTCACTTTTCTTTTGGAAATACTTTGAACAATTTCAAACTTTTCATATTTTTTTACATTGTGATATGTGGGCAAATAAATGCTATTTTTATGCAAAATTTTATGACTTTATCTTTAACGGACGGACGGATGGACAACGGAGCCTCACCATAAAGGTTCCTTTTGTACCTTTTAGGTACTACGGAACCCTAATAGATGTACTTTAAGGAACTTGAAATGACGACACAGTTCGTGAATAGTTCAATACCCACTGAAGGCAATTTTGAAAGTTCAGTTTTTATCTATGTTTAATGATAGGCACCCAGTCCAGTTGGCAACTAAATATACATAATAGAGGGACTGCGGGCCTATTATGTATCTCTAGTTGCCTTCTGGACTGGGTGTCTATCATCAAAAACATAGATATACTATCGAATTCCGATGTCCTAAGGATATTTTCGCACTTGAAGTGACGACACAGATTGTTAATAGTTCAATACCCACTAAAGGCAATTTTGAAATTTCAGTTTTTATCTATGTTTTTGATGATAGGCACCTAGTACAGTTGGCAACTAAAGATACAGAATAGGGGGCTGGTATTTACTCGTGTATTACTGTGAGTACGTACCGACGAGTACTAGATAAACTATTAGTAAATTTAATTAGGCTTCGCACGGAGTTCGATTAGAATTTCTTCTTCTGGTAAACTGGAAGATAATGCAAATTAGCATTAAGTTCGCCTTGTGTACTATACTATATTATAAGTGCAATAAAGAATTTTTATTATTATTATTATTATTCTATGGACTAGCTAGACTATAAATTCACTTACATTAAATTTATATACCTGTCAATCGACACTCGCTATAGAACACATTTATATACCTGTCAATTGACACCCGCTATAGAACACATTTATATACCTGTCAATTGACACCCGCTATAGAACACATTTATATACCTGTCAATTGACACCCGCTATAGAACACATTTATATACCTGTCAATTGACACCCGCTATAGAACACATTTATATACCTGTCAATTGACACCCGCTATAGAACACATTTATATACCTGTCAATTGACACCCGCTATAGAACACATTTATATACCTGTCAATTGACACCCGCTATAGAACACATTTATATACCTGTCAATTGACAACCGCTATAGAACACATTTATATACCTGTCGATTGACACCCGCTATAGAACACATTTATATACCTGTCAATTGACACCCGCTATAGAACACATTTATATACCTGTCAATTGACACCCGCTGTAGAACACATTTATATACCTGTCAATCGACACCCGCTATAGAACACATTTATATACCTGTCAATTGACACCCGCTATAGAACACATTTATATACCTGTCAATTGACACCCGCTATAGAACACATTTATATACCTGTCAATTGACACCCGCTATAGAACACATTTATATACCTGTCAATTGACACCCGCTATAGAACACATTTATATACCTGTCAATTGACACCCGCTATAGAACACATTTATATACCTGTCAATTGACACCCGCTATAGAACACATTTATATACCTGTCAATTGACACCCGCTATAGAACACATTTATATTCCTGTCAATTGACACCCGCTATAGAACACATTTATATACCTGTCAATTGACACCCGCTATAGAACACATTTATATACCTGTCAATTGACACCCGCTATAGAACACATTTATATACCTGTCAATTGACACCCGCTATAGAACACATTTATATACCTGTCAATTGACACCCGCTATAGAACACATTTATATACCTGTCAATTGACACCCGCTATAGAACACATTTATATACCTGTCAATTGACACCCGCTATAGAACACATTTATGTACCTGTCAATTGACAACCGCTATAGAACACATTTATATACCTGTCAATTGACACCCGCTATAGAACACATTTATATACCTGTCAATTGACACCCGCTGTAGAACACATTTATATACCTGTCAATTGACACCCGCTATAGAACACATTTATATACCTGTCAATTGACACCCGCTATAGAACACATTTATATACCTGTCAATTGACACCCGCTATAGAACACATTTATATACCTGTCAATTGACACCCGCTATAGAACACATTTATATACCTGTCAATTGACACCCGCTATAGAACACATTTATATACCTGTCAATCGACACCCGCTATAGAACACATTTATATACCTGTCAATTGACACCCGCTATAGAACACATTTATATACCTGTCAATCGACACCCGCTATAGAACACATTTATATACCTGTCAATTGACACCCGCTATAGAACACATTTATATACCTGTCAATTGACACCCGCTATAGAACACATTTATATACCTGTCAATTGACACCCGCTATAGAACACATTTATATACCTGTCAATTGACACCCGCTATAGAACACATTTATATACCTGTCAATTGACACCCGCTACAGAACACATTTATATACCTGTCAATTGACACCCGCTATAGAACACATTTATATACCTGTCAATTGACACCCGCTATAGAACACATTTGTATACCTGTCAATTGACACCCGCTATAGAACACATTTATATACCTGTCAATTGACACCCGCTATAGAACACATTTATATACCTGTCAATCGACACCCGCTATAGAACACATTTATATACCTGTCAATTGACACCCGCTATAGAACACATTTATATACCTGTCAATGGACACCCGCTATAGAACACATTTATATACCTGTCAATTGACACCCGCTATAGAACACATTTATATACCTGTCAATTGACACCCGCTATAGAACACATTTATATACCTGTCAATTGACACCCGCTATAGAACACATTTATATACCTGTCAATTGACACCCGCTATAGAACACATTTATATACCTGTCAATTGACACCCGCTACAGAACACATTTATATACCTGTCAATTGACACCCGCTATAGAACACATTTATATACCTGTCAATTGACACCCGCTATAGAACACATTTGTATACCTGTCAATTGACACCCGCTATAGAACACATTTATATACCTGTCAATTGACACCCGCTATAGAACACATTTATATACCTGTCAATTGACACCCGCTATAGAACACATTTATATACCTGTCAATTGACACCCGCTATAGAACACATTTATATACCTGTCAATTGACACCCGCTATAGAACACATTTATATACCTGTCAATTGACACCCGCTATAGAACACATTTATATACCTGTCAATTGACACCCGCTATAGAACACATTTATATACCTGTCAATTGACACCCGCTATAGAAAACATTTATATACCTGTCAATTGACACCCGCTATAGAACACATTTATATACCTGTCAATTGACACCCGCTATAGAACACATTTATATACCTGTCAATCGACACCCGCTACAGAACACATTTATATACCTGTCAATTGACACCCGCTATAGAACACATTTATATATCTGTCCATTGACACCCGCTATAGAACACATTTATATACCTGTCAATTGACACCCGCTACAGAACACATTTATATACCTGTCAATTGACACCCGCTATAGAACACATTTATATACCTGTCAATTGACACCCGCTATAGAACACATTTATATACCTGTCAATTGACACCCGCTATAGAACACATTTATATACCTGTCAATTGACACCCGCTATAGAACACATTTATATACCTGTCAATTGACACCCGCTATAGAACACATTTATATACCTGTCAATTGACACCCGCTATAGAACACATTTATATACCTGTCAATTGACACCCGCTATAGAACACATTTATATACCTGTCAATTGACACCTAATTGATTGAACATTTGGAATCACAGTTACTTGTAAATTTTTTTATTCGTCTAAAATAGAAGTAAATTTAATTTTCAGGGTTCAGGCACCCACGCGAATTTACCAAAGAAGCTTTATGCCTTACATAATAAGGGTTATTCCTTGTAAACAGAAAACTGTTTTCGACATTATCACTCTCCCATAGATAAACCAGGAAGTCTAACCACAGACAGTAATATGTCGACCACATTAACTTTGTCACAGTTTGCGCCCGAAATGTTGCACTCAGCTGTGTTTGTGTTAGGTTCCTGAAGTATGTATATAACGTCCAGTCCTGGCCATGAACACCACAGTCAGCCCGTGGTTCCTCACGGCTAACAAGACCTCACAAATCATAGTTTTAGGGCCCTCATAAGTTTCAAGTACCAACTTAGGTAACTTAGATTTATAGGAACTATTTAGTGTTTGTGATATCTGGAATTTCACTTGGTAAGTACCTGGCATTTTCAAATTATGAAAGTTATGTATTGTGTATTTTTATTTATGCAAGTTACTTAATTATTTTATTGAAAGGTACGAAGCCAAACTTCTTAATTTTTTAATTGTATTTCCCCGTATTTAGTTAAATTTTTTACGTTAAGTTTACGTATATATAATGTACCTATATTGCACAAATAAATCAATTACATTTAAGTAATTTCATAATAATGTGAATAAGATACCTGCCCCTCACAAAGTAATATACCTGCCCCTCACAAAGCTTTCGTGTTAAAAACTTTCAAAATGTCTTCTTCGTGTTCGTTTCTTTCTGTGGATATAAGTTGTAGGTGGAAACAGGGGCGTACTTATCGGAATTGGCGCCTAGGGTGAGCATAGAAATTATAAATTATCTGTTACCTTTTGCTCAAATTCATAACATTTTTTACATGTCTTTTAAAGGGTTTTACTTAGTAGAATTTTTATCCCACGGCATTTATTAAATGCGAAAAGTCATTTTTATTTTCTGTTTTAGAGCAAAAATTACTCCGTAACAATATTAAACTTAAAATTAAAACTATCTTGCCTTTTGCGACGCAAATACATTTAGAACATTTTCGAAATGTGTTTTTTCAGTTTCTTCTCGCTCTGCACTGAGCAACGCTAGGTCACATAACATTTTTTAACCCATTGTAGCCCTCACATACGAAAGTATTAGTTTTAGGTCACAACCTACGATGTATATTGCAACCGTAAGCTTAATCTGCATTAAAATGCGCAGATTCGGAAAGATATTTTCTACTCTACATAAAAACGAATTCAAGGAGCTCTTCAGATCTATTTTATTAACGTTTGTTGTTGTGGATATTAGCGTTCGAATATCTAATATTTCTTAGTATAACTGTTATCCGTTAACATCAGAACCATAGAACTCTATAAATTCCCAAGATTTATTTCTTAAATCGTCGCGGTCGTCAGTGTCGTTACACAGTTTTTTAATGTTTTGAAGAAATCCAAAAACTACATGGATACCTGTGAACCTTTCTTTTATTAAACACAATACGATCCAGCGATTCATTTAGGACTCGTTCTGTTTCTTCCTTAACATTCTCTTCAGCTATACGTTGTTTTCGCCTTTGACGTCTTTCATTCCTGGCCAAGATTGAACTCTTTCTCGAGTTCAACATTAACGTGATATATCGTTCGTGCAAAGGTCCCCGTTACTCCAGGTGGAAAGACACGCAGTGCGAGAGGGACGGAATCGGGGAAAATTTACAAAAAGTCGGTTTTAAATTAATAAAAAATTAACTAAAATAGCAATGAAAATTTCCATAACCAGTAATTTAGGTATTCTTAAAACCCATCTAAATAAATATTTTTTAATCCTGTATGATATCCCAATTTAAAAAAGTGTAAATTTAGACCTCATTTCTATAATTATTTCTATCGAGTGAAGTTCTTCCAATCGCGTTTCTGATAGTCCAAAATCTAGAAAAAGTTTCCAAAATTGTTATACTAATTTCTTTAACTTGGGACTTCTTTTGAACAGCAGATAAATAACTTCGAAAAGTGTCAGTTTTGACGATATACCCCCTTAACCAACATCTCTCTTTCATCAGAAAAATAGTCTCGGAGGGCTTTTATATCTAAGGCAGCATTACGAAAATTAGTACTACGATGATCTACGAGTACTCGTATGATCCTGGAGCTCCCTCGTTTGTTCGCGAAAACTCACCATGCGTAGTAATCGTGCGACTATTTGATTTTAATAATTTGCGAGTTTTGCGCCCCCCTTTGAATGGCGCCCAGGGCACATGCCCTACTTGCCCTACCCTAGGTACGCTACTGAGTTTAAAGCTTTCGAAGTTTTAGTTTTTGCCTTCGTCATTACGAACAATACAAACTTATGAACCTTGAAAATATTTTATAGGAATCAACAATGGCTGACAAGAACAACCTCCTCCTCTTCTTCGACCGCCCTACGGAACCCTGTTTCATGCAGAAGGGTGAAGATAAGACCATTTTCCAAATACCTGACAACTTCTATGTAAGTAAACTTAGCGCCTGAAAATTTATTATACGCAAATTCCCATGGCTTAATTACTAAAAGATTTCTTTAAAAAAAAAATTCAGAGAATATATGCCTTTTTAGGACATGGTTTTCATTATTTTTGTAAATAAATTAGCCATTACTTTTTTATGATTTTTCAAAGAATTGTCCGATTTGACGTCACTTGAGAATTTTAGACATTATACTGATTGTGACGTGCGATTGCTTATATAAAAAAAGTGGTCTGTCTGTCATCCATCTGTCAAATCAGTGGAAAGCAAATTATTATAAATTTGTCTTGATAGCTGTTTTGGGACACATCCATTTCTCAAGTGACGTCACACGAAGGCAAATGGAAGTTGCAGCTTTTTCTTAAAAATATTCATCATCATGAGGTTTTTTAGACCACAAGTTCTAAAATATGGCTTATTAATCCTAAATCTCGAAATGGTTTTTGAATTAACACACCTTAAAATAATTTAATCTAAGCGAATTGCATTTCAGTCAGTAACTAAGAAACTTGGTAGATTATACATTGCAGGATAGTGATTGCTATGTAGCGGATTGATTTATTCATCCTTGGTGATTTAGATATTTGTATTTTATTCTAATTAAAAAAATTTTTTGTTCTACAGTCGGAATATGAAAGTTGTCATTTGCCACGCTAAACTTATCAGGCGTTTCGTAATATATTTTCTAAACACCGAATTTCCGTCGATCCCTAAGATAGAATCAGCACTTTATAACTTCCTTTTGCCGACCTTCAAAAAGTTAAGGGATCGATCGATGTTTCACGTTAACCGCGATGCTAAGCGTTTAACTGTTTTGTATCAAGTTTGAATTCATGAAAACGTACCACACTTGCCTTCGTTCAGTTTTACGAACTTACTGATTGATGCTACTCTGTCTGTAACATACATGATAATTTTTATCGAAGGTCAGTAATGTAAAAGTGCCGTCTCTTTTTGCCTTTCCGAGCTATCATCATAATTCATAACACAAACAACGACTGAATTATGTTTGATAATTGCGGGAAAATACTGCAAAGTCAAATATTTAAAAAATGCCGTAAAATTAGCCTTAGGTTTCATTTGCGTACAAATAGCTTTTTTTGGGTACCTAGAATTCCCGAATAATCGTATAACCAGCTCGACAGCGGGCTCGCACCTACTTACACTAAACTTACTCGTCCAGAAGGGCTCACTTAGGTCTCTTCAGTAATATATTGTAAATAAAATCAATTCTTGGTAACTGTTCCACTGTTTGTTTATTACACTAGCGACCGGTTTCGTTAAAATAACATCTTCAGGCTTTTATGATATAGGTACGAATCATAAGATGCAATATTTCGTCTTTGTTTACATTTGTGATGTGATGAAAACCGGTCGTTAGTCTAATAAACAAACAGTGGAACAGTTACCAAGAATTAATTTTATTTACAATATGTTGCAAATGTTCCATCAAGAACCAATAACGACTCTCCAGTAATGTACTATCACTGTGAGGTGTGCACGTTCACAAATTACGTAGCCTAAAGTTTGTTAACTCTCCAGCCGGACAAATACAAGGCGGTGGGCAACCAGCTGGCCGACCGGTTCGGGTCGGATGCCGGACGCGTGATTCCGGTCCGGAACATCGCGCTGCCGGACCTCTCGTTGCCGCAGCAGCTCAAGTACAACGAGCAGTTCTCGCTCTTCGTGCCCAAGCACCGGAAGATGGCAGGGAAACTCATCGACATCTTCATGGGTGAGAAAGATAGAAAGAAAATGTATTTGTTGTCTTGTTCACAAAAATAAAGCGGTAAAGTACGAGTAGGACTCGTGCCCTGAAGGTTCTGTACATTATATTTGAACGAAACATGCAAATGTACGTACCAAATTAGGTATACTCGTAGTCTACAAAAACCCTACGCTCTATACCTACTCTACTAGAAAGTAAGGTTTTTTCATGGATTTCTGATAATTGTAAGTTCAACAATTGTTTTTCAAGAAGTAATTGATTATATCGATAACAATGATGTACAATTAGGTAATAGACTTCCAGCACAATCGTGTCTCCTGCCACTTCACTGGCTGTTAATATTCCAGGAATGCGTGACGTGGAAGACCTGCAGTCAGTCTGCAGCTACTGCCAGCTCCGGATCAACCCCTACATGTTCAACTACTGTCTTTCTGTCGCCGTTCTTCATAGGTGAGCAAATACCTTCCCTATACCGAGATAACATCTCGGTAGAAATTATAATTTTATTACAAATTGAAACAATAATATTGCCAATAGGTTAGTCTGCCTCCCAAAATTAAACTATACTTTGAATATAGCTTGTTACAATTAAATCAGTGACATTAGCGAAACAGTATTTAATGTTCCTAATACCTATACATTACTACGTAGTTCAGGTGTCATCAACAAGGTGTATTATTGAGCTTGTTAACGTATGTGGTTTAAAATAGCTTTAACTATTTTAACCTGAAGCACTGTTGGTCGTTTGTACTCTGAGTAATAAGGACCCAAACATGTCAGTTAACATTTCTTCATCTTCATCTCCAGTCATTAATATTTATGTTCGTTCATCCAGGCAGGACACTAAAGGTCTGAACATGCCCACACTGGTGGAGTCATTCCCTGACAAGTTCATGGACCCCAAAGTATTCCGTCGCGCTCGGGAGACCACCACCACCGCGCCTGCTGGCTCTAGGGTAACAGAAGATTATTATTTAAATATAGATTTATATAGATTAGTCAAGACTAATCACCGAGGGGGTGTTAGAGGTGTATTCCGAGTGTGGGCTGTGAAATTTAAGTCACAGTTCACACTCTTACACTTACCGATGTTTATGACGTCTTAGCATGATCGATGGTGAATCGGGCACATAAATGGAAATGTTTATGTCGTCGGAAGATCGTAGAATTGGGCATATCATAATAAGAGGGTCGCCTCGCTCCGCTCCGCTTCGCTGCACTCGTTGTCGCACATATCATAATAAGAGGGTCGCCTCGCTCCGCTCCGCTTCGCTGCACTCGTTGTCGCACATATCATAATAAGAGGGTCGCCTCGCTCCGCTCCGCTTCGCTGCACTCGTTGTCGCACATATCATAATAAGAGGGTCGCCTCGCTCCGCTCCGCTCCACTCGTTGTCGCACATATTTTTGACTTTTGGTGAAAGTTTGTCCATTTCATAGTTTACGATCAGCCCAGTTCTACGACCTGCCCACGAGATGTATAAGAAAACCGTTTCTGAATGAAATTTTGTTACTGATTGATCTTTTCTATTTTGTAGTGTTTGGTATATGGAGCTTTACCCTTACAACATTAACTGCTCGTTGTATACCCTCTCGAACGAGGCTCTGGGACAAACTGTTGATAGTATACTAAATACCACAGACCACGTCGGTGGGCAGCAACGTCTTCGGTGGAATAAATATTTAACTTCTTCTGGCGTGGTGATTAAAGTAAAAACACAATGGTTTTTTAGTGTTATGGTACCTTGACAGAGGCACAATATTTAGCAGTGAAATGCTACATATTTTTCCTGAATCCTAGAAGATCTGTCAGTTTTTGTACATGACTTACAGTCTACTGTTCTTACCTTTCAGATGCCAGTTATGATCCCCATCAACTACACGGCCTCTGACGCAGAGCCCGAGCAGCGCTTGGCGTACTTCCGCGAGGACATCGGCATTAACCTGCATCATTGGCACTGGCACTTGGTCTACCCGTTCGACGCCGCCGACCGCGCCATTGTCAACAAGGACAGGAGGGGAGAGCTGTTCTACTATATGCATCAGCAGATCATTGCTAGGTGAGAGCTGTTCTACTATATGTACCAGCAGATCATTGCTAAGTGAGAGCTGTTCTACTATATGCACCAGCATTGCAATGTGAGAGTTTTGGGCAAACTCTGTCGGGTCCCAGGGATTGATTTGATTTTCAGAATTATTTATTGACATAAACAATACATTTGTAACCTAAAGTATATGTATATAAAGTATTGTAACCTAAAGTCGTTCTGGGATTATTTACGTAACAACATCTCCCTATTTACCTTTGTGCATGAGTAAAGAGTAACTTCTGGTGGTAACCTACATTTTGATTCTGATTGGTGCTTTCTAGGTACAATGCAGAGCGTCTGTGCAACAACTTGGGCTTTGTGACCCGCTTCACCGACTTCAGGGCTCCTGTCGCTGAAGGCTACTTCCCCAAGATGGACTCTCAAGTTGCCAGCCGAGCCTGGCCGCCAAGGTTCGCTGGCACCTCGATGCGTGATCTTGACCGCCCAGTTGACCAGATCAGGTCGGACGTTTCTGAGCTTGAGACTTGGAGGGATCGGTACATCCAGGCTATTGACAATGGTTCTATCCTTCTGGTAAGCATTTCAATTACCAGATAAATGATCAACTTCCTCTGTGAATTGATTTTTTTGCCCTAAATGTGTAATGTTCCTTCCAGCCCAACGGTCGTCAGATGCAGCTGGATGAACAGACTGGCATCGATGTGCTCGGTAACTTGATGGAATCTTCCATCATTAGCCGTAACCGACCGTACTATGGTGATCTTCACAACATGGGCCACGTCTTCATCTCATATGCTCATGACCCAGATCATAGACATTTGGTAAGGAACAGTTGTCTTAAATTTTTCATGTATTGCCAAGTTCAAAAACGCTTAATACTTGAATATGAAAGAGGAAAGAAAGGAAATAAATTTTACAAGTATCATTATGTACGTGTCGTTTTAGGGTTCCGTAGTACCTAATAGGTACAAAAGGAACCTTTATGCTAAGACTTCGGTGTCCATCCGTCCGTCTGTCCATACGTGACCCGTTTTGAAATAATCATGGTAATTGTGTTTACGTAAAGATTACAGGAACATTCTCAAGAAAAAAATGACGAAATTAAATTTATCCACGACACGGAACCCTAGGTACGCGAGTCTAATTCGCACTTGGCTGGGTTTTTTATTAATGTGATTCTCGTTGGTCGAAATAAATGTCATTATATTCTATTCTTAGGAACAATTCGGCGTGATGGGTGACTCAGCCACTGCTATGCGTGATCCTTTCTTCTATCGCTGGCATTCGTATATCGATGACATCTTCGACCGTTACAAAGCTACTCTGCCCGCTTACAATCAAGATAGGGTGAGTGGTCTATCATTATGAGGTATTCTGTGGATTTGCTAGCCGTAATGAATGATGTCACTTCGTTTTTATTTTTCAGTTGGACTTCCCCGGCATCAGAGTTACATCTGTTGGCGTGGAAGGTAGCGGAGGACGCAATCAGTTTGCAACACAGTGGGAGCAGAGCACCGTGGATCTGGCACGAGGGCTGGACTTCACCCCCAGGGGCAGTGTGCTCGCGAGATTCACCCATCTGCAGCATGATGAGTTTGACTACGTGTGCGTAGAATGCAAATTTTTTGGGATAATTTTGAAAATTCAGATCCTAAGTCAGATTGCTGAAGATGTTTTTAATTTACAGGATTGAATGCAACAACACCAGTGGACAGGCTACGATGGGCACAATACGTATCTTCATGGCACCCACTATGGACGATCGTGGTAATCCTTTAAGCTTCAGGGAACAGCGCCGTCTTTTTATAGAGCTCGACAAGTTCACTCAAGGATGTGAGTACTAAACTGAATTTTTGAATTAAAACCTTGGCACAAAGAACCAAAGGAATACATATCTACCTTTAGTTGAATTTGATAATTAACCCGAATTATTTCCCCAGTGCGTCCTGGAAACAACACAATTCGCCGTCGCAGCGTAGACTCTTCAGTCACCATCCCCTATGAAAGAACCTTCCAAAACCAGAGTGATCGTCCTGGGGACGCAGGCTCTGCACAAGCAGCTGAGTTCGACTTCTGCGGCTGCGGCTGGCCTCACCATATGCTGATCCCTAAGGGAACGCAGCAAGGATATCCATGCGTGCTCTTCGCTATGGTATCCAACTGGAACGATGACAGGGTAAGTAGTCACATGGAACTCATTCAGAAATCCAGAATCAGAAACCAATCTTATATACACTTCGTATGCGGATTTAAAGTGATCAAAACCGATTATATTTTCTCTTCAGATTGAACAAGACCTGGTTGGGTCCTGCAACGACGCCGCCTCGTACTGCGGCATCCGTGACCGCCTCTACCCTGACCGTCGCGCCATGGGCTACCCCTTCGACCGTCCCCCGGCGTCTGGCGTCAATAGCATCAGCGACTTCATGACTCCCAACATGGCGGTCCAGAACTGCAACATCAGGTTCACGGATGCCACGCGTCAGAGGACCCAGCGGCGTTAACTGAAGACCTATTTTATGGGAGCATTGGTAGCAAGTAGAGATAGCAATTTGTAATGATGTTTGTGGATACACTTATGGTCTGCGACAACGGGAAGTAGTAAGGACGTACTTTTAACTTACTACGGTACCTACTAATACGTACGTGAATGAAGGTTGGTGTTAGATTGTACGAGCTACCAAGAATGACCATTTCTCTCATAATGACTCACTTTTCATAGTTCCTGATCTGTCAATTTAATTAACTACTTAATTATTTGTAAAGGCAACAAAACTTGATGACTTTGGCTTTGAATACTGGAATTTTACCTAGTTTTAATCTTGTAATCCTGTATTTTAGTATAACATTAGTTCTAAATGGGTCTTGCTTTATAACTTAGTTCATAGCTCTGTACATATTGTATAAATTATACTTTTACAATTTACAAGACTGAATAAATCTAGCCTTTCAATAAAATCATATTGTGTTTTATATTATATAACATATATTCATAGCTCCCGACATGGCGGTATTTTATATCAAATATAATATATTATATACATTTTTAGCCGACTTCAAACAAAAAAGGAGGATGTTATCAATTCGCCTGCATATTTTTTTCTGAAGTTGAGCGATTTTCGGTAGTAGAAAATCTTATAGGTTTGCGTCACCATCACCAACATGCTATTTTGATAGGGCAGTCCCCGTAACTGCCTGTTTTCTTGGGGTAGTATGTTGTTCCATAGCTTGTCATTTCTGAACCCATTTGAATGATTCTTTTTTTGTTTGGAAGAGTATGCTTTTAGGAAGAGTATGATCTGATGAAGGTCTTCCGAGATAGCTGGTGAAACTCCTCAGAAAATGACAGCATACCACTCGAGGTTTAGGCAATTTTCAAGTAGTACCCTGCAATTAGCATCCTTTTAATTGAATGATCCTTTTAATCATGTTAATTGAAGGGCATTACTTGAAAATTGTCATTCCTCCACCCAACCTTCGATTCGATCTTAGCCTCATTACCATAGAACTCCTCAACGGATGAGAGCACATAACTCGAGATTTCTGCAATCACTGTGTTAGGGTGCAGATTGTCTGCATTCAATCTGCGTGTTGGCACCTTCCATCACGATTGGAACATAATAATCGTAAGTTAAAAGCGAGTGTACCAAGTGTGGACTGTGACTTGCATTTCACAGTTCACACTTGGGAACACTTCTGACACTACCTGGTGGATTCATGTCGTGATGATATATTTTTTAATTCACCTCGCCGCTAAATGTGTTGTCCAAAAAAATCCTCGTCCTTAACCCTTTACAAAGGTACGTTACCACAAAAAAGGTAGTCAGTTCAATAACGCAATAATTATACGTATAAAAGGTACCTAGAAATCTACACAATTAGTATATTGAACAACAAGCGTGATAACCAGGCGCATTGTACTTACTTACCTAAATATTCATCAAGCGAGTAAACGTACACATTTATATACTTACAAGGTTATACTCCGCGCGGCCGGTTTCACATTTGAGAAGCAACAGATGACTTACTTATTGGGGTTGTAACTTTTTTAGTATTTTTATGATCTTTTAGGGCTTTGTACCTCAAAATGAAGAAAACTGAAAAGAAACGGAACCCTTATAGGATCGCTCTGTTGTCCGTCACATCGTCTGTCTGTCTGTCAAGACCCTTTTGCTCGGGCCCCCTATGAGATATCAAGAAACTGATATCACTTGCAGAAGTCTACGGTCCCATGGTGCTGTAAAAATCAGGCTTCTAACTCGACGCGAAAAAGAGTTATTTCACTTTACATAATCAATTTAATAAAAAATTTCGAAACTCGCAACGCAAAGGAACCGAAATCTATAGGACCCTTCCAAAGTTACAATTGACTTAGAAAATTGTAATTTCATTTACAGGTACGGCTCATAGCATACACTATTACTCCTTTTATTCCTATATTGACCTAATACCGTCTTATGAAACCGTTTATAATTCGGACACAGTTTTTTAGCTTAAAACTTACTTATTATTAGTGGAACTAATGTGCGTATACACATTACAGAAAGCCAGATAAAACAGCTTTGATTGACACAAATTTACTATGAAACCATCAAAATAGAGGGTTTATTACTGCAGATATTTTGAAACAGTATAAGTTGAGAATCCAGTTATATAATACAAAAGATTGGGAACATCGAACTAATCAGTGATTGTATTTTAGTTTACGACACTCGCAACATAAAGTTAAATTTTCAGGTTGCGGTAAGACAAGTAGAAATAAGCGCGCTTATGTTAAAGGGTTACTCAAATGAAAAACCGAATCAAAAAAAAATTGCATGTTTTGGTATTTGTTACAGGAATGTTTATATAAGGCAAAATATAATCAACCACCCGAATTCATACTAGATACTCGGTTAGTTATCAGAAACAAGGTTCAATGATCCTTTTTTTCGAAACCGTAAAAAATAGTTTTGTTCTCAAACGAACTGGAGTAGTTTAAATACAATTCAACATATATTTTTTCTGATTTCGCCTGTATGTTCTATGGGTTCTGATCACTAAAGGAGTCTCCAGTATGGATTCGCGTGGTTGATTAAATTGATACATATAGGTAATGACAAAAACTTTCTCGCTTGCTAACACAAATATCGTGGGTTCAATTCCCGCGGTGCATATTTATTTTAGTTTGGTCTATGATCTGGAGCCGTATTTTTTAAATCGTTCGTTTTCAATTGCGAAACGTTTGAAAGTATATACCCATCTCACGTACTACATCAGAACTTGCCATTTGCAAGATGAGACAGGTATATATTTTCGCACGTGAATTGAAAAAGAACGATTCAAAGATACGGCTCCAGTTTGGGACATTATAATGTAGACTGTGACACCCATTTGACAGTTCAAACCTCTGGTACCCGATTCCCGATTTTACATTTTGTTTCAAATAAGTTGGTTCATTTAAAGGAAGGTTAAATTTCTAAAGGGGGTTTTTTTTTTGGTTAAGTTGAAATCATTAACCGCACCTTTTCTTAGACATAGTTAATACAAGTGATATAGGCGGGGTGTGGTAATTACTTCGGTCACGGTATATGTTACAAAAAGAGCGGCAAGGAAGTATCTATTTACCGGCATTTAAGGTATAAAACAACTGATCGGCTGATTTTATTGCATATTTGTGGGATTCAGGATTACCTACAAACGTGTGAATATTTCCCAGTCAGCGTTAAGAGCATGAAGTTTTGTGTTTTGGTGAGTAAAATTAAGAAAAACCAAGCAGAATTCGTGTACTTAAGTTCTTTGCAGATACACCACACAAAAAATAAAGTGAAAAGGGGGCCGCTTTCGGTACAAAAGAATCTCAGGGTTGTTGGCTTCACATAGTGTGCCAAGTTTTAGGGAGGTTCATAAAATTATAGCTACATTCGCTCTTCACTTGTTTTAAAAGACAGTTTGTTAGGTTCCCTGCTACTGACTATGTAAAACTTGTATAGCTTTTATAGTCAACTATTTTTGTCCGCGACTTCGTCCGCGTGGGTTTCGGATATAAATTCGAATAAGATTTTCCCATGGAACTTTAACATCCGGTCTCGGGCAAAACTATTTTCCTATGGAACTTTAACACCCGGTCTCGGGCAAAACAATTTTTATTACACATGTTAGATTATTTTTAAGAATTTTACATTAAGTTTCAAATTAATACACACAGGGAATACGATTTTCCTCACTAAATTTTGAACCCCGTTTCATTCTATTAGAGGATGGTTTTTGACAAATGCTGTACGTATTTTTTATTAATTGTTATTAACAGTTTCTCTACCAACGATATTTGTAATTGACACACGCAGTGAATACGACTTTCGGTATAAACGTTTTCACCCCATTTCACCACCTTCAGGGTCAATTTTAGAATCTTACTTTGTGCACCTCTGTACTCTCTAAGGAAATATGTTTCATTTGCACTCCATTTCACTCTTTTAGGAGATGCTTTTTGAAAAAAGTGTAGTTCATATTTTATTATTCGTTTTTAACAGTTTGTACCAAGTTTCATATTAACTTACGTAGGGAATACGATTTTGATACAAATGTTTTCTTCCCATTTCACCCCTTCAGACCCTGGTCAGCATGTTTTGTCAATCACTTCTTAATGATGACTTGAAAGAGCCCACGTATCTACGAGTACTATCATCTTATACCTCATCATCGGACCCTAGTTGCCAATGCTTTCAAAAAGACAAATTGAAAGAGTCCAAACATGATATTCCTACTATTATCGATTGAAAGTTCCGTTTCCACTTCATCCGTGGACCTAGGTCTGATGATGGAGTATTCTCAATCGCTTCGCAAACAACTTTAGTTTATAAGACAAATTTTATTCTGAACAATAATCCTACCGATTCGTATAATAAAATAGCGAGGGTTTATTTTTTTTATTTTTAGTTGGTTCGATTCCCGGGTCAGACAAGCGAATTTCAGAATATCTTTGAATGCAGTTTTGTTTCTTTTAAAAAATAAAGGAATGTTTCCTTTCAGTAAAAGGAGCTAACTAAAGGATTTAAGGTAGTTGCCCTCCAGGGCCCTTAAATTTTTTCCACCCTGTATAGTGGCTTGACATATATCGATTCATAAAGGAGACACGGGAAGTGTTTAACAAAGACCAACTCAATGACTCTTTACCTTTACTATTTTGACTCATTCTTTTGACAATAAAGATAGGTACTTTGATTTTACTTAAAAAGGGCGCACATTTTTAACAGTTAATTTTTTTTTTAAATTAACTTACTCTGTTATTTGAATTTAGGCTAAACTCCTTTCCATCTCAGTAAACATCGTGGGTGAAAATGAACACTTTCAGCACATTTTGTCTCTTATCGAGATTCTGTGGTAATGATTTTCGCAGATGTCCGTAATATTTTTTTTTGTTTACAGCTACTTCTCTTTACCTTGACTTTGTGTCAGGGTAAAGTAATCTCTGGCTGGCTTGAAAATATAAAATATGTTGAAGGCAGCAAAGTACAGGAGCTAGAAAGCTCTAGAGGACAGGGGAGCGAGGTCAATAGAAGACAAGAGGGCGAAGGCAATAGAAGGCAGGAGACTTCGAACTACAGAGGACAATGGAAGTTAGAAGTACAGGATGCTGAAGGTAACAGAAGACAACAGGGCGAAGGTAATAGAAGACAGGAAGCAGAGCGAAATGCAGCACATTCTTGGTGGTACAGAGCACAAGAAGCAGAAGGCAATAAAAGACAAGAGGTTGAGGGCAACAGAAGAAGAGAAGGCGCTATCGTTCTAGATAGAATGCAAGAGGTAAGAGGTAATAGAAGACAAAACGACGAGGGCAATAGAATACAGGGAGAAGAAGGTAACAGAAGACAGGAGGAGGAATGGAGGAAACGGCAGGAGGGCAATAGTAACAGAAGACAGGAGGGTGAAGGAAATAGAGAACGGGAAGGAGAAGGTAACAGAAGACAGGAGGAAGAATGGAGGAAATGGCAGGAAGTAGGTAACAGAAGACAGGAGGAAGAAAGGAGGAAATGCAAGGAGGACGAGAGCAACAGGAGACAGGAGGGTGAAAGCATTAGAAAACAGGGAGGAGAAGTTAACAGAAGACCGGAGGAAGAATGGAGAAAATGGCAGGAGAGTGGTAACAGAAGACAAGAGGAAGAATGGAGGAAACGGCAGGAGGGTGACAGTAACAGAAAACAGGAGGGTGAAGGCAATAGAGAACGGGGAGGAGAAGGTTACAGAAGACAGGAAGAAGAATGGAAGAAACGGCAGGAGGGTGGTAACAAAATACAGGAGGAAGAATGGAGGAAATGGAAGGAGGGTGAGAGTAACCGAAGACAGGAGGGTGAAGGTAATAGAGAACGGGGAGGAGAAAGTAACAGAAGACAGGAAGAAGAATGGAAGAAACGGCAGGAGGGTGGTAACAAAAGACAGGAGGAAGAATGGAGGAAATGGAAGGAGGGTGAGAGTAACCGAAGACAGGAGGGTGAAGGTAATAGAGAACGGGGAGGAGAAGGTAACAGAAGACAGGAAGAAGAATGGAAGAAACGGCAGGAGGGTGGTAACAAAAGACAGGAGGAAGAATGGAGGAAATGGAAGGAGGGTGAGAGTAACCGAAGACAGGAGGGTGAAGGTAATAGAGAACGGGGAGGAGAAGGTAACAGAAGACAGGAAGAAGAATGGAAGAAACGGCAGGAGGGTGGTAACAAAAGACAGGAGGAAGAATGGAGGAAATGGAAGGAGGGTGAGAGTAGCCGAAGACAGGAGGGTGAAGACATAAGAAGACAGGGAGGAGAAGGTAACAGAAGATACGAGGAAGAATGGAGGAAATGGCAAGAGGACGGTAACAGAAGACAGGAGGAAGAATTGAGGAAATGGAAGGAGGGCGAGAGTAACAAAAAACAGGAGGGAGAAAGTAATAGAAGGCAAGAGGGAGAGGGCCGATCCGTCGGAATGGGATATTATAAACGATGGAGTAAGAAGGAAGTACCCATCCCTTTTGAATATTACGAGGTCACATATAAGACCAAACATTGATTATAAGATAATAACTTTTTTTCTATCATGGTTCGTCATTTTCACACATAGGTACGACGATCAGTTTTAATCTATTTTGCAATTAAGAGCCCGGTGCAGGACGACACCAACTCGCAACGACAGCGAGACGTATCGTGACAATAGAGCGCATATTTGGCTGGCTGATCTAAACAAGGGCCTCACGCTTTGCCCCACGCCGTTCGAACTGTGCTGAGCGAGTCTCGCCCTTTGCGTTGGAAATAATAATAATTTCCGAATACCTTAATTGTGCCTCGATTACTTGTAATTTTTTATTCTGTTTTATATAATTAGAATATTGATGATACTTCCAAGCGGTCTATGTGCTTACTTTGTTTGTTAAATGTTCATAAGACACTTAACGAAGCCTTGTAAAAGTACTCGATTTTATAATACTATTAAAAATCGCGTGAGCTGACATACTAAATTATTATTACATACGGCTTGAACACTCACGTGTGATTGTTGTTGACTATATGCCAACCGTTTCACCGATACAATTTCGGCATTATCAAGTTGTTCAAGCCGTATGTAATAATAATTTACTCGATTTTAGGGCGAAAACCCTTTATTTTTAATGTTTTTCTGGTCTTTTACGCGATGTTTATGAAAAAATCAGGGACAGATACCACTTCATATTGACCGTCTAAATTTATTTGATTGAATTGTTCCACTTTCCCGAATTATAATGGTTTTTAGATATGTATGAAGTACGTTTCGGAGCGGGTTCTTAAGATCACTTCTCAATGCACAATACCTATATTATATCTTATTGTTACTCTTCTTGTATTAAATAATATACTCTTACTTGATAAACCTTATGCCTTATTTATTGAAATTATCCTGTCGCATCAATTTAAAGGGAAAATCCTTTTGGTTTTAAATAACTAGAATTTTATTGTTTTATCAATTTGGTGACTTCATTGTCAATTAATATCTCATTAGTAAATGTAACGTGAATCCCTGTAGATCACAAACTTATGTTTTTATTCTGAAATAGTTTGTCAAATTAATTAATTGATCACAGACGTGTCCTAAAACAGATGGCTATATTCAAATTGGTAAGTTATAAATTATAAAATAATATATTTCTTGTACCTACATTATTTTTAAGGATCTCATAGTAAATACCACCAAAATATTTCGGTCAAAACACAAACTAACTACTAGATACCTATACACTCGTTCTTCGGTCTTATCAGGCAAATGCAGAAAAGATAAAAATTTACATTATTCCTGTTTAATGAAACAATGCTATTCATTTCAGATTGTTCCGTTGAGTTTAGGACTTGTGTTACAAGCTGAAGGAATAATTAAAAACATGAACCCTTATATGAGAGCGTTCAATAATTTTGGTCCACCATTTGACGTCATACAACACAGAAAGACACCTTTTATGGAGCCTGAAGGCCAATATCATGATGATCTTTTTGAATCAAATATCCCAATACAAGATGGAATTGATAAAAGTACTGATGTAGCTGGAAAGCAAAGTGTTTTAGATAATGATAAAGATAAAGATCTAAAGAACATAATATTTTCAAAAGAACAACAAGCTATTACGACTGCTTTTGAAACAACTGACACTGAAGTAGGCAATCGTGATAAAAGTGATCTTGGAATTAAGGGAGAAAATAAAGTTATCTTAGTACCTGAACTAAGTGCAAAAGAACATGAACATAAAATCAAAAGTTCTAAGCCATCTGAAAATGCCACTGAAAACGGCGATAAAATAATATTTCTTGAAGAAAAAATGGAAATATTACCTTATGTCATAATGAATAATCAAAGTGTCAAAAATAGTGAAAATTATGAATTAGTCACAATTAAACCAAATTATAGTAAGAATGAGAATATAACTGCTTCAGATGATATTGATATTGAACCAGTGAACCTTAATGCTACTTCAGATACAAAAATACCAGATATGAATAGTAGGTTTGGTTTGGATGAAGCTGATTTTATATTGGTGCCTATTGGTACTGTACAAGATTTAAATACCCCAGATGTGTCTACAGCTACTAGGGTTATAAGTAATAATCGAAGAATCGGGACCGATAGCTATGTCCCACAAAAAACAACAGCACGAACAAATTTCAACTATCTCAGCTCAGATGATCGCATCTATTTCCCTGAAAATGTTCCTCAGACACAAAATGTTAATCAAAATAACCTCCTACCACAAACGGTACCTAATAATCTGGTTATGAGTAATTCGCAATATATGTCACCACAGCAACCTTCAGTCATCTCAGCTAATCAAATACTCGCTACAAGTGTACCAGCCGTTGGACAAGTTTTTGAACAGAATCAGTTGCAATCATCAAATATGCCTGGGCTTGGGAATGGTATTTTTCATCTTAATAACAATATACAAGGAAATTTTATGACAAAAATCCCAACAAATCAACAAGCAAATATGGTCGCATCGAATAATCCTTATTATCTTGCTAACAATAACCAACTTTATGCTGTCTTTAATGTACCCAATAACTTTAAAAATGGTCAAAACCAAAATGTTAACAGTAATCAACTAGTATCATATCCAAATATCAATTATAATCAGCTTGTATCCAGTAGTCAACCCTTACAAAATACGAACACTTATCAAAATCAGCCAATCTACGGTGATCAGCCTTCTCAAAATACAAATATATTCCTTAATCAACCGGGGTACGCTAACCAGCCGATGCAAAATACTGGTATGAATGCATATCCATATCAACCCACTTATGGTAACCGACCCGTTCAAAATTCAAATTGGTATCCTAATCAACCCCTGCAAAGTAATTTACAGAATCAAAACATATACGGGAACCAACTAGTTGAAACTACTAAACCTGTACAAAATACCTTACTAAATCAAAATCCTCAGTCCTCTAACATCTACAACCCAGGATATAATTTAGTTTCTCTGGGCAATTATCCAAATAACAATGTACCTACAGATGTCGGCAATCAGTTATCAGGTAATTATGATGCAGTTACATTCCCCCAAAACCGCAATACTGTGGTGGCGCAAAACCCAAACAATTTTGACATACCTTTTATTACAAGTCAGATGCTCTTGTCTGTTAATAATGGATAGCGTTACTTTTATTGTAATTTAACCGAGTGAATTAAAAAGTAATATTAATAAGTTGTTTTTTTGTTGTCTATTTCTGTTTACTATATCAATATTTTACAACGTACGCTGGTCATCCAAGAGTTGGTTTAATTTTTTGGTTTCATAAAAACTGCAAATTTAGGTTGGTTGGGTTTTCGGGGACGGAACCCTAAAACTACATTATAAATCAGCGTTTTCTGTATTTGTTGTTTAAATACAGCATATGGTACATAATATACAGAAATTTGAAATATAAAAATAGAAAATAGTTTATTTGTAAAAGCACTTTTAGTTAAATGTACATCCGATATTTGGGACATCCTTTTATTAAGTACTGAAAAATACCTGTGCCAGGATGCCCCGCTTCTTCGTATAGCTATGATTTTACAAAGTAAACTAATAAAATTTATAATAAGTTATTAGGAAGAAATGTGTGATTGTGAGTGTATGTTGAGTGTTGAGGATGTGTGTGTGTTTGTTGGGTGTATTTATCTGTGAGTGTTATTGAATGAAAGAATGAAAAATATCGACATACGTGTTACATTAATTATAATTTATACATTGACTTGCATTATTGCCTCTACTGGTCTTGTAACCATTCCGTGATTGTCTTTTTATAAAGTTATATTATACGGAAGATGTTGAACAATCTGTTCGCTTGATTGTATAAACTAAAAGGTTGTCTCTTATACGGACGGCTTGCAAATATATTATACAACGTGTAACAGAAAGGTGTAACCATATTTCAATAGCTTATTCAGTCAATGGTATAGAACAACTTTTACTGTGGAACAAAAGTAAAAGTTGTTCTATACCATTGCCTGAATAAGCTCTTCAAATATGGTTACACCTTTCTGTTACACGTTGTATAGGTAGTTTTAGCACATTATAGTTTGTTTTATATTTTTGCTGTAGTAAATTGAGTATGTATAATTTTGTATAACTGAGTGATAAAGTAAAGTTTATCGTTTAAAATACATAATGCTTATAAGGGATATTTGTCCTCGTTCGAGCTCCAAAAAACAAATTCCGAACTACTTTGTTCTTTGAGATAGACCCCGTAACAAAAATGGTCTCAAATTTGTTACAAATTTGTTAGCCCCCATTTCTTTATTTTGGAAGAAAAAAAATAAAAAAAAACATTTATACTCTACTTTCTAGAGAATCACACCCCACATGTAAGGGTAAGAAAAAAATTGTTTTTTCGGATCCATTTTCATATATGAGTAATAATAATAAAAAAAAATTGTTTTTTCGGATCCATTTTCATGTATGAGTAATAATTTTCATGTATCCCTAAAAATTATTGAATTAAGCACATTTTTAATTCAATATTCGTTTTCAAAATTTCAAGTCTCTATCTCATTCCATCTAAGAGCTAGAGACTCTACATACTCTACACCACATATCTCTGACATACGGACAGACAGACGGACAGCGGAGTGACATTAATAGGGCTCCGTTTTGCCCTTTGGGCACGGAACCCTAAAAAGTCTCCTTCATTTCTGCATGGAATCAAAATCAGCAAAGTTAGTCCTCATGCAGATGCAGTAAGATGTCTGAATGTAGTAACTCCTCATACAGGCAGCAGAGAGTTGACAGGGGTCTTACGGTACAAGTCCGACCCTGATTTCCCACGAGGCTTCGGCGAAGACGACACTTTCTGCGGCATTAATTAATTTTAAACGCTGTTATTTTAGATAATAGATAGGATAAAAAAAAGTTTGAATTGTTTTTACGCAAAACGTTTCAAATTGTGGCGCGGCCGACCTCGTGTTTTGAAGATACTAAATGTTGTCCGCACGGACTCTGGTGTGACAAAAGTATGTGGAGGGAAAGTGGCGACACTTGAACTCGGACAAATGCGTAGTGAGTAGAGATGAAGGCATATCTCTCGGATATCTATGGTTGTCTGTCTCTAAAAAGTGGATCAATCCTGTTTTATTGTGAGATATGTTTGCATGTAGCTGCGGGGCTGTAGAGCACACCACACCATACCAGCTGGGACCTAATAGTTGACGTCGATGAAACGTGGTTGTACGAGTGTGCAATGTGGGTTGCGTTGCATTTCTGACACTTCCTCGGGGATTCATGTCGTGACGATGCATGTTATAATTACAACTCGTTGGTTGTAACACTGACAGATCTCTCGAACACATAAATCTTAAAGTTCGCGGTCGTTCCTTTGGATTTGTAACAAAATATAACTTTTAAGAAATAATTAAAACGGCCAAAATAGAACTTTTAGCTCAGACCGATCTACACCAATAGTTCACTATATATATAAAAGTATTTTTAATTATATTATAATAGCTTCACAATAATTGGATTTTCAATAAGAGTCGAGATAGAAAAAAATTATCTTCATAAAAAAGACATGCTCTTGCTAAGTTTTTTTGCAATTCTTCTTAGCAAGACTAATTGAATGGTATATTATGCCTATTGCGTATATTTATACCTTATTCCTATATTTTTTATTTGGTTCAAGTGTATTTTTTTATTAAATTTAAGTAAACCTAACCTTTATTATTTCCTTGTGTATTTCCCCATATTATTATCTATTATATAAAACTATTATATATAGACATAGATTATTTAATTATATTACATTAAAACCGACCTGTAATAGGTGTATCTGATATACCTACATTACATAAATAAATATATTTCTATTTCATAAATTCTAACTTCACTCTTATGAAAAATCTTATTATTTTGAAAATACCATATCATTGAAAATACTTTTATGCATAAATATAGGTATAGTAAATATAGTTATAGTAAACATTTGGTACACATTGCTCTTAGCTAAAAGTATTTATTTTGTCTGATATTATTATTTCTTAATATTTTGTAACAATCCGGAGCATTGACTATTAAGGCTGCGTATAAACCTGGACAAATTAGTGATTTTGCCCCCGCATCCCCGCACCTCAACTGTTTGCGCGACCGGCCGTCACCAGCCGCGAGCGCTATTTCTTAGCTCCCACGAGCGGTGTGGATCCGCGGTCATTAACCCGTGCACGTGCTAGTTTTCAATAATAAGTATAATGCATCTACGATGTATAAAATTCAACCCAGTTGACAAAACGGTTTGTTCGCATTTTTTTGCGTAATTGTGTTTGCATCTAATTTCTATATTTCAAAATTTTATTTTTCGAAAGTCATACTTGCAAAGATAATGATGACGATGATGATACAACGGTACGTCGATACGACGATACGTCGATACAACGATACGTCGATACGCCGATACGTCGATACGCCGATACGTCGATACGCCGATACGTCGAAACGACGATACGTCGATACGGGGATACGACGATACGACGATACGGCAATACGTCGATACGACGATACGTCGATACGAGGATACGTCGATACGCCGATACGTCGATACGACGATACGTCGATACGAGGAAACGATGATACGTCGATACGACGATACGTCGATACGAGGATACGACGATACGAGGATACGACGATACGTCAATACGAGGATACGACGATACGTCGATACTACGATACATCGATACGATGATACGTCGATACGACGATAAGAAGATACGTCGATACGACGATACGGTACGGCAATACGTCGATACGACGATACGTCGATACGAGGGTACGTTGATACGCCGTTACGTCGATACGACGATACGTCGATACGAGGAAACGATGATACGTCGATACGAGGATATGACGATACGAGGATACGGCAACACGTCGATACGACGATACGTTGATACGAGGATACCTCAATACGCCGAAACGTCAATACGATGATACGTCGATACAAGGAAACGACAATACGACAATACGTCGATACGTTGATACGTCGATATGTCAATGCGACGATACGTCGATACGCCGATACGTCGATACGTTGGTACGTCGATATGTCGATACGACGATACGTCGATACCTCGATACCTCGATACGTTGGTACGTCGATATGTCGATACGACGATACGTCGATACGCCGATACGACGATACGTTGATACGAGGATACGACGATACGGCAATACGTCGATACGATGAAACGTCGATACCAGGAAACGACCATACGACGATACTTCGATACGAGGATACGACGATACATCGATACGACGATACGAGGAAACGACCATACGACGATACAATGATACGTCGATACGAGGATACGACGATACGTCGATACGACGATACGTCGATACGACGATACGAAGATACGTCGATACGACGATACGGCAATACGTCGATACGACGATACATCGATACGAGGATACGACGATACGTCGATACGTTGATACGACGATACGTCGATACGTCGATCCGTTGATACGTCGATACGAGGAAACGACCATACGACGATACGACGATACGAGGATACGACGATACGTCGATACGACGATATGTCGATACGTCGATACGAGGATACGTCGATACGCCGATACATCGATACGACGATACGTCGATACGAGGAAACGATGATACGTCGATACCACGATACGTCGATACGAGGATACGACGATACGAGGATACGACGATATGAGGATACGACGATACGTCGATACGAGGATACGACGATACATCGATACGACGATACGTCGATACGAAGATACGACGATACGTCGATACGACGATACGGTACGGCAATACGTCGATACGACGATACGTCGATACGACGATACGAAGATACGTCGATACGACGATACGGCAATACGTCGATACGACGATACATCGATACGAGGATACGACGATACGTCGATACGTTGATACGACGATACGTCGATACGTCGATACGAGGATACGTCAATATGTCGATACGATACGTCGATACGCCGATACGTCGATACGACGATACGTCGATACGAGGAAACGACCATACGACGATACAACGATACGTCGATACGAGGATACGACGATACGTCGATACGACGATACGTCGATACGACGATACGAAGATACGTCGATACGACGATACGGCAATACGTCGATACGACGATACATCGATACGAGGATACGACGATACGTCGATACGTTGATACGACGATACGTCGATACGTCGATCCGTTGATACGTCGATACGAGGAAACGACCATACGACGATACAACGATACGTCGATACGAGGATACGACGATATGTCGATACGAAGATACGTCGATACGAAGATACGGCAATACGTCGATACGACGATACATCGATACGAGGATACGACGATACGTCGATACGACGATACGAAGATACGTCGATACGACAATAAGTCGATACGACCATACGGCAATACGTCGATACGACGATACGTCGATACGTCGATACGACGATAAGTCGATACGACGATACGTCGATACGACGATACGACCACGATCACGATCACGATCACGACCACGATCACGATCGCGATTGTGATCGCGATGGCGATGGCGATGGTGATGGTGAGATAAAGTTTTGTTAGTCTCCCAGAGGGGTAGGCAGAGACTACAGATTTCCATCTGCTACGATCCAGACAACTCTTTCGCCTCTTCCACATCCATCAACCATATTTATTGTGATATTAAATTGTAAGCTAAAAAAAATACCTCAGACAAAAAACATAGCGATATTCATTAGTCCATTAAGACAACCTTTAGTTCAACATCGTTATTAAAACATGACCTATCTACTTATTTTTTTAAGTAATGGCGTACCTTTGCATTACTTTCATCCACTGCTTTATTTTCACTCGTAAAACATTTTTTACATTGGTTGCATTTATTTCCCATGTTTCAAATTACGAGATTTATTTAAATTACGAAACCGGGACGTCGAGAGCGCAAAAACGTAGCCCTCCCGTCTCAACGGAGCGATCACAACTGACCGACGGGTGAGCGACGAAACAAAGCATGGAACAAAAAGCGCGTGCGACCGAGATATCTTGTCGCCGCCTTGTCTCAGAATAAATCGACGTAAGCGCCAATTCTTAGATGTTAAATTAAATGAAAACGAAACAGAATTATTCAAAATCCCCGTGCAATTATACGGGGTCATTTGTTTTCTTATTTTTAATACAAATTTCAAGGCAAACTGTTTTAAGAAAGGTCCTTTAACACTCGAAAAACATGAAATATAGAGGTAACTTCGTAATTTTTTTCTATCGAGCGAACTTAAAGCTTTTGCGTTTTTGCTTCTGCACGAATATCAGCCCTATAGTCTATTATCTATATTATTTTTATTAAACCGATTGACCAAGTTACACAATGTTTTATGCTCATTTGAAATTGTGCATATGACATTATACCGACCCTTAAGGGGCAGGTAGTCGCTAACGACATTGAGTCGACTTGTGTCAGTACAAATATCAACCGAAAATTGTATTGAAATAACGTTCACATCAACGCGCACTGCACTATAACTGCACTGGGTCTCCAGATAGCGCAAAATAGGAGAAAATTATATTTTTCACGTGGACGCAATGGACGAAAAAGTTACATAGATCATTTTTCTAAGCAATAGGTATTTAAGCTGTCTTTTAGTGCAAAAACCATACAAATACCATTAGTGGTTTTAAAGAAATAACCAATTTTACTTAATTTTAGTCTAAAAACAGATTGACTTTGAACGCAAATTTGCAGAGTACTTCTATTCAGTATATGCAAGCACTCCTCCCAAACTCAACGTAAAAGAAGCCCTCAAAATAGCAAGCCAAAGAGAGGATGGCATAGGTAAGGCTCATATTTGTGTTACACAACTTCAGGTTAAGGAAGTCAGCACCGCTTTAAAGCGCCTTCCTGCCAAGCTTTCTGTGGGTCCAGACGGTATTCCGCCGTTCCTTGTTAAGGACTGCAGAGATGTGCTGGAGCAGCCTTTGACTCACATATTTAACTTATGCCTCGACAACGCAACTTATCCGGAATGCTGGAAGACTTCCCGGGTGATACCAGTACCCAAAGGCAAGGGCACTGAACTGAGTGATCATAGGCCGGTGGCGGTCCTATCGACATTTGCTAAGGTTTTCGAGTCGGTCGTCCATTCACGGATCTACCCCCAGGTTAACCCCCTATTTAGTGAATGTCAGCATGGTTTCCGTCAGGGTCGTGGCACAGACAGCAACCTTTTATCCTTTGTAAATTACGCTATACCAGCAGTGGACAAGGATTCTGGGGGTCAGGTAGATGTCGCCTATTTTGATTTCCGCAAAGCTTTTGACCTAGTCGATAATGACGTACTACTTACAAAGTTCGCGGTAATGGGTTTCTCTCCTGAGCTACTTAATTTCTTTTCAGAATATTTGCGCGACCGGAAACAATATGTTGAGTACGCAAACTACACATCTGACCCTTACGTGACCTACTCGGGGGTTAGCCAGGGGAGCAATCTGGGCCCACTGTGTTTTAACATAATGATTAACGATCTCCCAGACGTGATTGAGCATTCTAAGTGCCTTTTATTCGCCGACGACTTGAAATTGTGCCTGAAAGTTGTCAGTGGTGAGGACAGTACTCGTTTACAGTCGGACATTAATAATGTAGTCGAGTGGAGTAAAAAGAATTTATTGCTTTTCAATTATGCAAAATGTAATATTATGTCGTGTACAAGAGCTAGGAACCCTGTACAGCGTCACTACCTTATTGATGAAGACCGGATAGCTCAGGTGGATAAAGTAAGAGACCTGGGAGTTCACGTGGGGTCAGATCTGAGGTTTGACGACCATATTAATATAATTTGCAAAAAAGCATTTCGTAGCCTGGGATTTATTATTCGCCAAACAAAGGACTTTCGGGGCACCACAGCTGTAAGAGTACTCTACAATGCGCTAGTGAGAAGTAAGTTAGAGGGTGCATCAATGGTCTGGAATCCACATGAGGCTAAATATAGCCTCATGTTGGAGAAAATCCAGAACAAGTTTATGAGATACCTCTACTTACGACAATACGGTGTCTACCCGTTTTATCCGCTTATGTATCCAACCCTATTTGTGCTGGGTATGGTTGGATACTATAGGTTGGAAGTTCGAAGAAACCTTGCACTGGCCAAATACTTCTTCAAACTCATAAGGGGTGAAGTAGTTAACAGGGATGTACTAGCTTCATTATCTCTGGCAGTACCAAACCCCCGACTAAGAAAAGAAATTAGGCAAAAAAAGTTTACTGTGCCGACCGCTCGCACTAATTTACAGAAATATTCACCATTGGCCAGGGCTATACAGATTTTAAATGATGTGGCACGTATGACTGACATAATGAATTGTTCTATGGCAGAATTCACAAAAGTAGTCCTGAATGTATTGACTTTGACGAGAGATTAAGATTAGTTGATTATTAAAAATGTACTAGATATAATAATGACATGTATTTCTTATTATGTAATTATTTCTTCATTGCTTGCTGAATTGGTTATACACTGTAATGGTTTGCAATTTGTTACTTAAATAAATAAATAAAATAAATAAATAAAAATAAAACTTTTATACTGTTCATTTAACGCAAGAATAATGTTCAGAAATCAGTTTTTTTTCTTTATAGTTTAAATAACATATAACACATTTTCCCTTATACTATAAGCAATAAGATACATATTTTTTCTCACAATTTTTAAACATCTGATTTAAGAGAAATATTAGTAAGAGTAATTTTCGGATGACGCTGGAACAGGCGAGTCGAGGTGTCAGTCGCACGTCGAGGGCCCCTGGGGCCCCACGGAGCACACGCCGCGTGTTACAAATACGCTCCTGATTTCCCGAATGACTTCCTCGATGTAGTAATATGATTCTGCAGTTGTGCATCCAATTTATGTACGTACTGCGCAAGTATGACCACGTTGAAGTGGCTCCCGTTCGTGTTTGCAGGAACTTGCATACTATTTAACTCGTTTTTTTTTTAGGGATTTTCTGGTGTCCTTTAAACATTTGTTTGCGATAGGTTGTTTAATTTTGCTTTTGGTAAAATATCAACTTTGGTTTTATTGTCTAAGAAAATTACGCTGAACAAATTTTCCAAGGAAACATAACCTCTAAAATGTTTAGTTTCTGAGATATCTGATACCTAAAGGCAACTTATACCCGCGCCATAAACAAAAAGTAACTGTGCCCGCGCAGACACAGACGCAGATACACAGGACAACCCGACTGCGCATAATATTGCCGATGACAAGTATGTCGCGGCAAACGTCGCGCCATACATTTCATCGGCAATATGTTAGCGGTCGGGTTGTACTTAATAATATTGTTGTTGTAATAAGGAATGTCACATCGTAAGGAAGGGCTAGAATAATAGTAGTTTATGCTACAAGGGCGAAAAGGAATAAAATTACGAGGACGATTAAACGTAACCGAGACATTCCTTGTTCTTTCCCTGTACCCTTCAATTGTATCAGCTGATCTAAACTAAATGGTGCTCCCAGCGCGCCCCATTCACGCTCAGACAAAATGGGAACTTATTACAGCGCATCTACCAGGGACCAGGGTTCTTAGGTTCGATCAAAGCATTGTTTTCATTATTTTGGTATATAAATTAACCATCATTCTTTCAAATTTTTTTTTGAGAATTGTCCGATATGACGTCACTTGAGAATTTTAGACAATATACCGATTGTGATGTGTGATTGCTTATAAATAAGTGGTCTATCTCTGTCTGTCTACTCATCTGTCATCCATCTGTCGATGTTCGAATTCCCCAAACAGAATCATGCAGGGATCATTTTAAGGATCTAGGTATCCTTACAGCTCCCAGTCTGTACGTATTGGTTCTTCTAACAAACCTTGTTAAGAATCTTCATAAGTTTGAAACTGCGGTACAACTGAAACAAAGATTGGACTCTCGACGCAAAGACTTAAAAGTAGTTTTTTCACCTAGGTTAGAAATTGCTATTCATTCTACAAGATTCCAATCAGTTCAGTTGTTCAACAAATTGCCAACAGAACTTAAACAAATTACCAGCCAACTCACGTTTAAAAATAAACTAAAGCAGTTCTTATTAGATAGGTGCTTGTACTCTGTTGATGACTTGTAAACATTTTGAGATTTTGTTCGTTTAGTTTAGTTAATATTGTTAGTTTTACTAAGAACGTGACATATATATATTTTTTTATTGTTATTAGTATATTAGTATTGCAATTTTATAATTTTTATTCTGTGTTAGACTTTAAGTTCATACCTAGTATATAAGAATAATTTCAAATGCAATTTTATTGTTAATGAATTAAATAAATGAAATGAAATGAAATGTCAAATCAGTCGGAAGCAAATTATTATAAATTTATCTTGATAGCAAAGGACACATTTCTAAACAGCCATTTCTCAAGTGACGTCACACGAAGGCAAATGGAAGTTGCCGCTGTTACGTAAAAATATTCATCGTCATGTGAAAGTCGTAGGTGGATGTGACGAGCTGTTTTAAGGAAGTTGAAATTAAACACAAGTATTATGTAATCGAATGATAATAAAAATTTATTTACTCTGTGAGCTAAAGGTTGGTAAAAGTGCTAAAAATTTAACACTTGTACAGCGTTAAAGCTTTAATAAGATATTGATAAGACGGTAGGCGTATTATAAAACTAGTAAATCTGAAAAGTTAATTGTAAGTATTGTTTTATATTTACAAATACGTACACACGAGTTGATCACAAAACATAAAATATTATAAGCAGTGCCGGATTTAGAGAAGGCGCATGGAGGGGGGCTTCTTTTATAAATATAGCTAAGTACATGAATGTTGCAAATAACCTTTTACTGTTCACCTGAAGCTGACTTTTTCCATCAGAAAGATAATTAATTTCTGTTCTTTCGTTATATTTTACTTACAAAAACTTTGCTGTCAGATTAAAAGAGATTATATTTATTTTATGCAAGTTAAAATCAGCAGATTTTTAGCTTTTATATTACGCCAATTACATTTTGCAATTTAATTACATATTATTTAAAGTATTTATTTTCCAATTCAATAAAAAGCAAATTTTCCCTAATGAATCTATCACAACATTCAAAGGCAATATTATACTTGGACCATTTTTTGCAGATTACAAATAAATAATTAGATATAACAATATAATATAATATTGGAACCTGTAGCCAAAACAGGTTTCATTTAAATGTAACGCTATCAGATCTACAATCCAGAAAATAATGCTAAAAACAACACTTAATTTTAAATGTTAAATTATAGTAAGCTTGATGATAAAAATTGGTCAATTGCTTAATTTTTAGTAATTAATGGATGTTACACAATATTTAGTAAAATATTTATATCGTAAAATGGTGATTCAAATCGTGTAAAACTTTTTGTTTTACGAAACTACCCTAATTGAAGAACGATTTTACAAGAAAATATTGTAAAATTTTGTGACCTGAATTTAATTTCCGTGATATGGATAGCTAATTAGAAAATGTTGAATAAAGTGTACGAAATAAGCTTTAAAAGCTAAATATTATTTACAGAGATGATTGTGGGATAATGAACATACATTGAGCAATTTGGGTTCTTTAATTAATAACATCATCTGATCATCTATTCACAACAAATTTATAAAGAAATATTGTTATGCTGCCTTGTGTTGTATTATTTAAACGTTTGTAATAAAAATAAAAATGTCATCAAACATTTAGCTAAAATTATCAATTAAAATTACAATAAACACAACCAAACAAAAAGTCTAAATTTTAAGTGCTAACTTACCCTATAAAAGAGCAAAAGGATTTGTAATATTTGTCGACTTAAAATATCATTGTAGATTCGGTTATCTAGTCAAACATAAAATAAATTGACATTTATAAGTATCTTGTTAATTAACAGGACACATTTTGTTTATTTGACAATTCAACCATTTTAGTGACATTCTAAAACTTGACTTTGTGACTTAACTAATAAATGTACAGTACGTTATACATAACGCTGACATGTTGGTACAAACCGAGTGCACGGAGGTCCAAAGATAACCAAGAAAAAGTAATCCTTCTATTGGACATTAATTTCTTTAATATAAAAATATAGTTTTTATTCAATCTTGCCGAGAATTCCCTATTCCTAAAAATCTGAATTGAGAGCATCTATGTATGTCTATCAGACCTTATAATATGTTTAGAAATCAGTCCCTTACTGACCTGCTATATCACTCTCCTAAATATAAAAGAAGATAAACTTACATTAGTCGCTTTTAGCTACGTAGTAATAATGTAATATAAAGTTTTATTTTTTATTTTTTAGTATCAAACAGCAGTATTTCAATGTTTAAAATAGTCAGCTATAACAATAAAAAATAAATGCAAAAAATGCAAGACGTCTTGTAGAGTTTAAACATAGATTTATATTTTTTATTTGGATTAGCAGTCATCTTATAGTATCGCGGCTCCATTGCAAGAGAGACAGCAATAAAAACTTCTTACGCTAACTTAGTTAGTTTGAAAGAGAGGTACCCTTGGACAAAGTGCAGCAGCAGTAAAAGTTACTGCTACCCTTTTCCCCGTTCCTCTTGTAAGGGAGTCATACGTTAGTTTGCGTATCCTTCTAAATCTACAAGTTTAAACTCTAGTTCTTTGCGCAGGCGCCCTGCAGCAGAGCAGCAGTGCGGTGGCGGCCATCTTGCGTGCCGCCATCTTGTCGTATCACCGTCCGGATGAGACCTTCTCTTTCTTATCAGTGGTTAAGTCATCCTTGTCTTTTGAACTTAAGTCTTGGCTCTGATCGCGGCTCTCCTCCACCGGTTCTAGTCCGATGTCAAATGAAACTTGCCTGCAATGAGAGCAATAAATTAGGCTCTGTTAACGGAAATTAATTTGACTATTGTTCCATAAAATCTAATTGTAGACATGTATATATAGTCCAGTATATTTAAATTTATATATTGTTATTTTATTTGTATGTTCATATGACTTTATTTGTAGTACACGTATGTATGATTACTTATTTTTATTATTATAGTGTCCTCTCCCACTAAGGTTTGCTGGAAGAAACCTCTTTTCAGAGACAAGCTCGCCTCTGTAAATGTTTTTTATTGTAAATAATTCTATTTAATGTATCTGTGTACAATAAATAATAAAGAATAAAAATGGGGCCGCGTAACTCAGCAAGTCCCAAAAAAACAACTCTGTTCTTTTGTAAATCACCAGTAAAGACCAGAAAAGAGAGAGGCCTAATCGAACCCTCTTGGGCTCGGCATCAGTTGCAATAACAAAAATAGTGACATTATATACTATAAAAGACAAAAAAGAAAAATATTTTTTTTTGTCTGTGTCTCTGGTTAAAATGTAGCGCCCTCTGATGACTGATGACTGTTTGATGTTTTTGGCAGATATGGTAGGTAAGAAAAGGAATGGCTTTGCAGCTGTCAAAGTATTAGGTATGTCTATGTTGAACTAGGTGTCGCTATGTGTTTGGATATTGGTTTGTAAGTGGAGAGATGTGCTGATATTTGATCTGTTAATGTTGTTTATTGAGGCCTGGTCCAAATTGGGCACCAAGCGACCAGATTAATGAAGATTCCCATGTGTGAAGTTGACTATCTGTGATAGCTGGATGAAATGACTTAATGATGCGAACTGTAAAACACTAGTTAAAAGGTGAGTTGTGAGTGCGTGTCCACACACGTCACACACGTGTGTACCTACGTGTGTGGGTCAGTAAAGTGATGTTGTTTATAGAGTCACATGCATGGCGATGTAAAAAATAAGACATGTGGTCAGTTTTATTTACAAAGATAGAGCAGATTCTGTAGACCTTACATTTAGTTTAAGTACTGTAAAAACTAAGTTTTCTTCATTACGAAATAGTCCATAGCCGATAAGAAAAGAAGCTAAATAACTTTGGAAAAATTCAAGTTTTAAACAGCACTTAAACTAAAATTAAAGCTTTCAGAATCTTCTTCATTATTCTATTAATTAAAACCTCAACTTTTAACTTTTTGTTAAAAAGCTCATGACCTCCCAAAATATCAAGCCGGGCCCCCCCTTTATTTACCTTTCATTTCCCAAGTAGTTCCCGGGCGCTGATAACGACCGCCCCGACCTGGCCAGCCCAGGTCTGACTCGAGGCTTCTCCTTGCCCTCCCCGCGGTCCCCGCTCTCCGCTGGGTCGCTGCTCTCCTGCGACTCCTCTCTCCTGGCCGTGCTGCCCTCTCGGCTGCGGAGGAACGGGTTCTGGAAACGAGAGACTGATTTATAAACGACGGTACTGTAACTGTCATCACGTGCAGAATTAGAAGCTGATGTTTTATTTCGATCACTGATTTTATAGATTAAACTTAAGGGATAGTTTCATTGTAGATACTTGTCCATATACTCTATCAGACTATCTAGCTAAACTATCTATATTCAGGTAGAAGAGCAGATGCCAAGCTCGACTATGGAGGTACCACCATCTTACTCACAAACCCCTTCGAAGTTATACGGCAGTGGGTGAAAGGACAGCTCTCAAACAAGTACAACCAGGTAGCTCAACATGCCTGGGACCGATTGATGGGGACATGTCCATCCATCCCAAATTGCCAGACCTTATATAAAACAGACTGGTGACGGGCAGCGGCGTTACTGGTGCGAGGGCTTCAGCACCTCACTCACCAACGGCCTGCCCAGCGTGTGTGAGTATGTATTCCAGGAGGACCGCCAAGAGTGGCGAAATCTTGCAGAACCAGGCCGATGGATGGATACTCTATCAAGCAGTGGTGGCTCAGTCAGTAGGACTCTCAATTTTAAAACCGGGGTTCGAATCCTGGAGTGGAGCATACGTTTTTCGGAATTTATGTCCATAGTATTAGCACACCCCCGACACTTCATACTGAGTGCTCAAGTTATTTACCTGCACTTTCACGCGCGCACTGGCTTGTCCACACACGCTTGTGTGTGTGCGTGAGCTAGTCTAAGGCTGGCAGCAATCGTGTGAGCGTCGTCGATCGAGGGGGACAACATTTATAGTCAGCAACTTATATTATTCTCTTCCTAAATTTTAGCGTGGTTAATCCCTGGTCCAGTTCTGGTTCCCCGTGGATTAATTTGTATTAATATATATACATATCGTCACGACCTGAAAGCCCGAGAGGGTATCAGAGGTGTTCCGAGTGTGAACTTTGAAATGCAAGTCACAGTCCACACTCAGTACACCCGCGTTTCACCTACAAATATTACGTCACAACGTGATGGGAGGTGAGCCCTATCGCCGAACTTTGGGCACAAATACATGATTTTTAGGACATAGGTTTCCTCAAGATGTTTTCCTTTACCGTTCAGAAAGTAGGAAGTACTTACCTATAAGCAAATACGATGCACATTTTGTAAATTCTGAAAAACTCATTGGTGCAATCCACCGCGGATTGAACCTGGATCTCAAGATTGAGAGGCCAGCGTTCTACCCCTGAGTTACCACCGCTTTTTCATAACTTTAAAAGTAAATTAGACAAATACTTCAATTGAAGTCTGTTTTCTGTCTAAACGCAGGGTCAATGGGGGGCTATTGACCCTGCTTCCCTTTATGATGCCGCAACGGCGCGCGGCGGCGATCGTTCGATACAATTCTGGCACAATTTTGTAACGGTGGCACGCGCGAATTTATATGAGTAAAATTTAAACTGTGAGGTAAACAGTCCAGTCCATCGCATTCCAGATATGGCAGAGACCCATCTTACAGAAAAAACAAATCCAAGTATTTGTGGTCACCTGGAAGCTGTGTTTCTTGAGCATAGTCTTGATGAGTATAAGTGTGGAGAGGTTCGGTATGGAGGTGACAACTTGCGCCATGTCCTCGTCGGTCACCTCTACCAGCCGGCAGTTCTCCTGCTCCGAGGGAAGTGGGTCCGTGCCACTCTGCGACACCCACTCGTGCTCCTAGCGACCGGAGACAAAATAATGAAAACTATTTTAGATTTGTAACTATTGTAAGTTGAATTCATAATTAAGTATAAAGACGGATCGACTAACATTAATTTATTTCGCAATACGCAACATATTTCGAATTCTTTCCGAATTTGTTATCAAACGAGCGAGAACCCGCGAGCGAGAGCGGGCACAGTGCAGGGACTTCTTCTGCTAACGACAGACCCTCGCTCGCTTGATAACGAATTTGGAAAGAATTCGAAACATGTCGCGTATCGCGAAATAAATTCATGTAAGTGGATCAGTACTTATACTTAATAATGAAAACTATGCCCAAAATTACGTAAATTTTCTAAAAAGAGAATTTTTGAGAAACGAAATTGCAGCTGCTTGTGTTGAACCAGCGTTGTATAGATGTAGATAATTAATTGTCTATCAGCAATATGTCTAAGGTACTTGAATAACCAAAGCAGCTTTCTTACACGAGCTGTGCATGAAGAAATCTGCTTGTGCCAATTTAATTGTTGGTCAATATACATACCACGGACGTAGATACATACCAAGATATTTGGTAAATGAAACTTTATCCAGGTTAGTACAGTTACATTTATTAAGATTTGTTAGAAGATTATTATGAAGCTATTTGGTAACAATGTTAAAACCTGTTTCGACTTTAGCATAAACTTCATTCCAGCTATCGCCATGGAAGAGAAGAGCCGTGTCATCAGCATATGAGAATACTTTACCATTACTTAGAATTATTTCGGTTAAGTCACTTATGTACATTAAGAACAGGGTAGGTCCTAGAACACTACCCTGTGGAACACCAAATGCAGTTGTTGAGTCTACTGCAGAAAAAATAGTTTTGTCTAGTTTTACTTGTTGGGTTCTGTTTGTTAGGTAATCAGATAGCAGGTCGAGAAAGGTTCCACGAATACCTAGCGTTTCAAGCTTATTTATAAGAATGGGGATAGACACCATGTCGAACGCTTTTTTTAGATCAAGAAATAGACACAACGCTTTCTCTTTGCTATCAAGATGGTCCACAATTTTACTGGTCAGAGCCATTATTGCATCTTCTGTATTCTTCCCTTCACGAAAGCCAAACTGAGAATCAGAGAGTATGTTAAATTTATTTATATAATTTGTTAAAAACTTATTAATTTATTTTAACAAAATTTTTGTTAGAACAGAGAGGACAGAAATTGGTCGATAATTGTTCACATCATGTTTATCCCCACTCTTGTATATAGGATGTATTATAGCTCGTTTAAGTAGTTGGGATAAGATACTTTTTTCAAAGCACATGCCAGGTGGTTAATAACTGGTATTAGTTCAGTTTTCGCCATTTAAATGAATGTTGTCGATATATTGTCCCATCCACAATAAATGTCCCATTATTATGAATAATAACTAATAACAAATAATGAACTATTAAAAAACGTAAAAATCCATAATCTAAAATCAAATTATACTTCGTTTAAAAAGCCGTTTCGGAAGTGACGTACAAGTTGTGAACATATCCCTAGATGCGACCGTTGTGACGTACAAGTTGTGAACATGTCCATAGATGCGAACGTTGTGACGTACAAGTTGTGAACATGTCCATAGATGCGAACGAAGTGACGTACAAGTTGTAAACATGTCCCTAGATGCGAACGAAGTGACGTACAAGTTGTGAACATGTCCCTAGATGCGAACAAAGTGACGTACAAGTTGTGAACATGTCCCTAGATGCGAACGAAGTGACGTACAAGTTGTGAACATGTCCCTAGATGCGAACAAAGTGACGTACAAGTTGAGAACATGCCCCTAGATGCAAACGTTGTGACGTACAAGTTGTGAACATGTCCATAGATGCGAACGTTGTGACGTACAAGTTGTGAACATGTCCATAGATGCGAACGAAGTGACGTACAAGTTGTGAACATGTCCCTAGATGCGAACGAAGTGACGTACAAGTTGTGAACATGTCCCTAGATGCGAACAAAGTGACGTACAAGTTGTGAACATGTCCCTAGATGCGAACGAAGTGACGTACAAGTTGTGAACATGTCCCTAGATGCGAACAAAGTGACGTACAAGTTGAGAACATGCCCCTAGATGCGAACGTTGTGACGTACAAGTTGTGAACATTTCCATAGATGCGAACAAAGTGACGTACAAGTTGTGAACATGACCCTATATGCGAACGAAGTGACGTACAAGTTGTGAACATGCCCCTAGATGCGAACAAAGTGACGAACAAGTTGTGAACATGCCCCTAGATGCGAACAAAGTGACGTACAAGTTGTGAACATGACCCTAGATGCGAACAAAGTGACGTACAAGTTGTGAACATGACCCTAGATGCGAACAAAGAAGGATAAACTTCAATATATGTATTAATACGACCATTTAAGAAGTTTTTAGCAATCACAGATTTCATATTGCTTTTGTTGGATTTATAATAAATTGCCTTCTGCTACAGAAAAAACATCAATCTTCTCACCTTAACTTCCTGCATCGTCGCTCTGGTCGCGGGGTCTTTATCCAGCATCCTGCTGAACAGATGCTTGAGGGGCGCAGAGAGGGGCCGCGGGGGGAACACGAGCGGCTCGTCCTGGATCCGCCTCTGTAGCTCCACCGTGGAGGCCCCGTACCATGGTACGCGACCCGTCACCATCGAGAACAGGGTCACACCCAGCGACCACATGTCTGCTGCCTGGAAACATATTATATAAAAATAAAAAAATGCTCGTATATATCGTCACGACACAGTGGCGGATCCAGGGGTGGAGTTGGGGGCCTAAGGCCTTCTCAAAATATACGTTATATGACTCACACATTTAATTTACAAGTATTATTAATTATGAAAATTTCCAACTTAAGTTTTACTACAGTCTTTTCTCAAACAAGGGCGTAATGTTCGAGATAATAGCGGGGGTAGCTCAGAGCTAGAATGCTGGCCTCTCAATCGTGAGATCCAGGTTCGATCCCCGGTCGGGCATGCACCAATGAGTTTTTCGAAATTTATGTACATAGTATGTGTTCTTTATAAAATAAAGTCATATTAACATACAAATTAACAGGCTGGTGCCGGGCTCGACTGTGGAGGTACCACCATCTTATTTGGAGACCCCCTCAAAGTTATTCGGGGGAGAGTAAGAGGACAGCCCACAGGCAAAAAACCAGGGGGCACACTATGCCTGGGACCGATTGATGGCGGTATATCCATCTTTAATAGCCGGATCTTATATGAAACAGACTGGTGACGGGCAGCTGCGTCACTGGTGCGAGGGTTCCGGCACCACGCTCACCAACCCGCCTGCCCAGCGTGTGTGAGTATGGGCAACCCCCCCAAATGAAGTACACTCCTAATAAATGGCCCCCAGTTCGCGGCAGCTCCGCTATTCCCGACTATCTGAAGGCGTTGCGGGTGGCGGCTGGATGAGGATGACTGAGGACCGCCAAGAGTGGCGAAATATTGGGGAGGCCTACACTGTTAGAAAAAATGTAATTTTACATGCAAAATTATTACATAAAAATGTGAATTTACCGGAATAATCGGGAGAAACTACAGAAAAATGAGTAGAATTAAATAATTTTCGTTAATTCTACATAATTAGCGTAAATTTCACATAATTCTCGAATATTTTACAAAATTATTCTGTTTATGTACAGATTTATTTGATTTTACTTGATAATTTGGTAATTTTACATGGTAATTTGGTAATATCTACATAAAATCTGTAATAAAACTATTTGTATATGTAATTTTACATGTTGTAATGGAAATACTACACAAAAAGTGTTACTTTTTACATAAACTCTGTACTTTGACATTTTTTATGACAATTTACATTGTAACCTACACTGATTTTACAGAAAAAAAAGGAAAATTACAGACTCTTGCGGTAGTGCCAAAAATACCTATAGACTTTACAAAAGTATATGTAAGTTTTTAAAAATAAAATGTGTTTTTACATATTAGATGTAATTACTACCTTGCCTTGTGTAATTTTTACATAATTTGTATTTATATTTACAGCTTACAGTAAAGATACATATCATTCTGTGTTTTTACAAAATCGTACGGAAAATTACAATTGCAGTTGTATTTTTTTTTACACAAAAATGTTATTATAGGTACCGTGATGTAATAATTACATAAAAAGTTTTAATTTTACAGAAACTTTGTAATTATAAATTTGCAATGCTAATTCACATTTTTGTAACCACTGATTTTACAGAAAAATATGGAAAATTACAGACTCTTAAGAAAGTGCCCAACATGCCCATATATTTTACAAAAAGTATTATGTAATTTATTACATGCTATATGTGTTTTTACAGTTAGATGTAATTAATACCTTGTCTTGTGTAATTTTAACATATTTTATATGTATTTTTTATAGCTTACTGTAAAAGTTCATGTCATTCTGTAATAATACAATACCGTATAAAAAATTACAATTGCAGTAGTATATTTTTTTACATATAAATGTAAATTTACGTACCGGGATGTAATAATTACATAAAAAGTTTTACTTTTACAGAATCTCTGTAATTATACATTTGCTATGTTAATTCACATTGTTGTGAGTAGATACTGAGCTTACAGAAAAATATGGAAAATTACAGACTCTTAATGTAGTGCCACAACTGCCCAGAGATTTTATTTACAGAAGTATATGTAATTTATTACATGTTGTATCTGTTTTTACAGTTAGATGTAATTAATATAATACCTATTCTTGTGTAATTTTAACATATTTTATATGTATTTTTACAGCTTATTGTATTTTTACAAAACCGTATGAAAAATTACAATTTTAAGTAGGTACCGTGATGTAATAATTAAATAAAAAGTTTAACTTTTACATAATCTCTGTAATTCAACTATACATTTTGCTACGCTATTTTTATGTATGTACCTATGTACTTATATTTACTGCTTAGGTGTAAAAGTTCATGTCAACAAACAATTTTTATTTAACGTACCGTGATGCCTTAGAATAACGCCTAGTGTGTGTGTGTGTGTGTGTAGTGCAAACCGCAAACAGAAAAAAAAAACACCGGCCAAGTCTGAGTCGGACTCGCGCATGAAGGGTTCCGTACCATTATCAATAGAAACGGCAAAAAAATCCTGTCTGTTGTATGGGAGCCCCCCTTACATATTTGTCTTATTTTAATTTTATTATTTATTTTTAAAGTGAATATATAACTAAGCATTTTGTGAATATTTCAAGCTTCTACCTGTTGCCGTTATTAATATCCAGCAAAAACCTACGAATATTATTAGGCAAAAACGAGCAAAAAAAAAACAAGTTTGTTGTATGGGAGCCCCCTTTAATATTTATTTTATTCTGGTTTTTAATATTTGTTGTTAAAGCGGCAACAGAAATAGGTACATCATCTTTGAGAATTTCAACTGTCTAACTATCACGGTTCATGAGATACAGCCTGGTGACAGACGGACAGACAGCAGAGTCTTAGTTATAGGGTCCCGTTTTAAATTTGGGTACGGAACCCTAAACTAAAAAAGAAACCACATTCTCAGTCTGCTTGTGAGCGTAGCTGGAGAGTATTTACTCATGTTAACCATTCATAAGAGCACGAATAATGTTGCTGATTAAATGCATTTTTCCCTAAAAGTGGGTAAAATTTATTTATCGAATAAAGGAAACTAATGTATGACATATCTGAGAATGAAAAGAATGTTAGCCAAAAGTTAATGATTAAAAATCAATATTTAAAATCATAATTTAAAAAGCTTTAAGATTTCATAAATCATACATAAACAATTAATCTTATCTCTCCCTGTAATTGGTGACAGCCAAAATCTACCTCTGCCATGGTATTAAATTATTTATTTTTGTATTATTTGTGTCAACAAAAACAAGATGATATTAATATCCAGTCCAATTCATACTGGAGGCTTGGTAAGTTATCAGTATAACGGATAGGGCTTGCAATATTCGAATAATATTAGGCCAGTGCATTCAGTTAATCTATCGACCAATCACGCTCCTGAGCCACACCTACAAACTGTTCTCAGGAGTTATCACGAATCGTCTCGCCCATCAATTCAACGATTTCCAACCTTCAGAGCAGGCTGGGTTTCGAAAAGGCTACAGCACCGTAGATCACATCCACATGCGAAGGCAGATTATGCAGAAAACCCAAGAGTATAATCAGCCCTTATGTCTAGCGTTTGTGGACTACGAGAAAGCGTTCGACTCCATTAAAACTTGGTTTGTTCTGCAGTCCTTGCAGCGATGCCAAGTTGACTGGCGTTACGTGGAGATGCTGAAATGTCTATATGACTCCGCTACGATATCCGTCCAAGTACAGGGTGTACAATCAAGGCCGATACACCTTCAGTAGGCCGTGAGACAGGGAGAAGTTTTTCCTCCAAAACTGTTTACCGCCGCGCGGGAGGACGTCTTCAAAACACTGGACTGGAATGGACGAGGCATAAACGTGAACGGAGAGTACATTTCACATCTTTGGTTTGCCGATGACATCGTGATAATGGCTGAATCGCTGCAAGAACTGGAGAAAATGCTGGGCAGCCTAGGCGATTCTTCCAGACGAGTAGGCCTGCGGATGAATTTGGAGAAGACTAAGTTCATGTTCAACTGTCATGTCATCCAAAGGCCAGTAACCGTCGACAATGTCAGCATCGAAGTTGTTCAAAAATATATTTACCTGGGTCATGTTATCCAGCTGGGTAAAAACAACTTCAACGCCGAGGCTGACAGAAGAATAAGGATGGGCAGCATTCGGGAAGTTGCGTCACATATTTACGTCACCAATACATACCGCAGTGCTTAAAGGCGAAATTATATAACCAGTGCGTCCTTCCAGTGATGATGTACGGCGCTGAAACGTGGTCTCTGACCAAGGGCTTGAGCCGTCGATTTAAGGTCGCTCAACGGGCTATGGAGCAGGCTATGCTTGGGATATCTCTGATGGATAAAATTCGAAACGAGGAAATCCGTCAGAGATCAAAAGTGAGCGGCATAGCCTGCCGAATTAGTAAGTTGAAGTGGCAGTGGGCTAGCCATATTTATCGCTGAAACGATGGCCGTTGGGGCCGAAAGGCATTGGAATGGAGACCACGTACAGCAAAGCGTAGCGTAGGCCAACCTTCTGCCCGCTGGACCGATGACCAGAAGGATTGCGGGTAGCGGCTGGATGAGGATAATGCAGGACCGCCAAGAGTGGCGAAATATAGGAGAGGCCTATGTCCAGCAGTGGACGAACACAGGCTGATGGATGGATGGATTCAGTTAATAGTCTGGGAGCTGAATATAACAAAAAACATTAAAAAATTCGAAATTCACTTGGCAACTGAGAAACTGTTCTTGATCATATGCACATCATTCCTAGGCCGTCAAGCTAATTTCGACCTTGTTGATATATTACATTACAACCCCTTTGTGTTTTAGTCCAATTCACTCAGTTAATGGTCTGGAAGCAGAATATAACAAAAAAAAACAAAAAAGCCCATAAGGTCAAAATTAACTTGACACTTTAAAAACTGTTCTCGATTATATAATTTGTATAGTATAGGGTGTCAAGCTAGTTTCAAACTTAGTGGCATCTTACAACCCCTTTGTTTTTTAGGCCAGTGCAGTCGTTAATGGTCTGGACTGGACATAACAAAAAATATGTGGATCCATCTATCCATCCATCAGCCTGTCTTTGTCCACCGCTGGACATAGGCCTTTCCAAGATTTCGTCACTTTTGGCGGTCCTCTTGGAAGAAATGCCCATACTCACACACGCTGGGCTGGCGGGTTGGTGAGCGCGGTGCCCATCACCAGTCTGTTTTATAAAAGGCCGGCAATTAGGGATGGATATACTGCCATCAATCGGTCGCAGTATAGGTAAGGTGGGCTACCTGGTTGTGTGCCTGAGAGCTTTACCTTACTCTCCCTCGAATAACTTCGGGGGGGTTTGCGAGTAAGATGGTGGTACCTCTACAGTCGAGCTCGGCATAAGCTCTACCACTCTAGAAATTACGTGCATATGATCGAGAGCAGTTTGTGATAATTTGCACAAGCTTTTATTTAGTATTATTATTTCTACTATTAAAAATCACATGTGACCTATCTACAAAAAGCTAAAGAATAATATGATTTCAAATAATATTATATTTTTGTTACAAATGTTATGTTTACCAAATATCGATCTACCGACTATAATCACTTAAAGATAATAAATTCTTGAAATTTGGCACAAAAATATTATTAATTTGCCCAATCCTTAAAATACAATATGGATATCAAATTGTAGATATTAAATTGCTGATTGTAAAAATATGTACTTTAGCTATATTTTCTTGCACTGATTTCGAGAAATCTTTGAAAAACCACAAGTATCTCCCCCCCTTATCCCTGAAACTGGTGGCCCGAAAAATATGAAAAAAAATAATCGATTATAACTATTACAAAAACTAAAACTATAGGGATTCAAAAAAAGTTGAACACAAATGAGAAATATGAAAAAATAAGTAAAATAAATTAAAAAATACATTTTATAAAAATACAATATGGGTATCAAATTGTAGGTATAAAACAGCTGACTGTAAAAATAATAAAGTTTGGTTATATTTACTTGCACCTACTTTGATAAATCCTCGAAAAACTACAAACAACGTATGCCCTCCCCCCCTTATGTCTAAAACTAGTAGACCGAAAAATAAGTAAAATATCACAGTAATATGTGCTTACGTAAAGATTACAGGAAAAATATAGCGGTTGAGAAATTCACGAAAACAAATCAGAAATTTAAATTTTTCATCCACATTTTTCATTCATACGGAAAAGTGGTAGAGCTGATGCCGGGCTCGACTGTGGAGGTACCACCATCTTACTCGCAAACCCCCCCGAAGTTATTCGGGGGAGAGTAAGAGGACAGCTCTCAGGCACAAAACCAGGTAGCCCATCTTACCTGGGACCGATTGATGGCGGTATATCCATCCCCAATTGCCGGGCCCATTTATATAAAACAGACTGGTGACGGGCAGCGGCGTCACTGGTGTGAGGGTAACGTCACCGCGCTCACCAACCCGCCTGCCCAGCGTGTGTGAGTATGGGCATTTCTTCCAAGAGGACCGCGAAGAGTGGTATTCTCTTGTAAAGGCCTATGTCCAACAGTGGACGAAGACAAGCTGATGGATGGATGGATGGAACCCTAGGTACGCGATTCTGACTCGCACTTGACCGTGTTTTTTTTAATGAGCTGTTAGAAAATCCCAATAGACACATGAGACTTTTCATCTTCATGTCTCAGGATGGCGGGTCCAGTGCTACACCGCAAAGGGCATGTCCTACCTATGAGGTAAAGCACTGTTAAAGACAAACGTAACCTACCACTTTAAATCAGGTGGGCCATCTGCTTGTTTCTTGATTAGCTCAACTTTCCAATATTTGCAATGAACTGGGAAGTTGATATTCTTTTATTTAAATTACATAAAATTTCATTTTTTTGTTTGTACGAAAAAGATACATGTGCTTGTCAAATTATCCCTTCCCACCCATAGTGATTAATCGTCACGTTTTTATGATCCCCTCCCTCCCTATTCAAACCTCACGTGATTAAAGGACGACCCCACAAGTCATACAAATGTAAAGAAAAAGACTGACTGTATGGGCTCAGATCCTTTTGCCTTCGATAAAAGGGAAAAATATGCACAAAAATTTGTCACGCCTAATAAAACGTAAAATTTATTTATATAAGGTGAAATTTAATCAACCACCCGAATTCATACTGGAGACTTGGTTAGTGATCAGGAACAATGTTTAGTGACCCCTCAGCTGAAACACGAAAAAAAATTTTTTTGCTACTATAGTAGGAATTGTATTTGAACTAGTTCAGGTCGTATAGGAAGAAAATATTCTAAAACATTTACATATCGCCTTAAATTGTTATTATTAAAAACATTTCTTTATTAATTTTATAGTATTTATTGTATATTACTGTACCATTTCTTCTTTTCCAGGATTAAAAGAAACCACAAAAAAATGCTGATATCATTTTTGAGTAATGTTAAAAGTACTAAATAAAATTGAAATTGTGCATATTGTAGGTATTAAAATACGAAAATTTAAAAAAGCGTAATTTTTCTTGTGAAAATGTTACTTTTCGGACAGTCTTGGGTTACTTTTGCGGACATAGCACTGGCAACACTGCACTGGGCGAGTAAGAGCGTTGCCGTTTTAGCGACTTTGTCGCTAGATCTAGCGGATTTTTGAGACTTTTAGGGGTTATTTTTAAGACTTAGACCGTAAAAAATCGAAGACATTGTTGTTTTTCAATAATATTCTAGCAAGTAAATAATTTTTTTTTTCTAAATTGGCACGAAATGAACGTACATTTCTTTTTTGTATCATATTTTTGATTTGCGTTCCTTCACGGCGAATTTCGTTCCTTTTTAGTCAACCCGGCGCGGCGCGGCGCAAAGAGTATATTGAATATCGGAAACGGCGTTCTAAATCTCCAATCCCTAGTGGCAACACTGGTAATGACAAAAGTTTCGGCAGGACGGTGAGTGACGACTGAGGATAGAAAAGTAATTACATAATTAAATAATATAATAAACGTCAAATTCTTTAAGTTTGAAGACTACCTACCAACCATCACAAAATCCAAGTGGCGAATCTTTCTCGGTAAGTTTATTTAGATTTCTTAATGATCGAGCAAACGATCGGACGCGACGCCAATCGCCATCTTATCCTTTGAAAAATTTCCATGCATTGCCATTGACTTTTACGTTGTGCATTGCATGCATTGAATCAATTATGTTTGCATTGCATGATTTTATCGACACATTATTAGAAGTCAGATAAAATGGCATTGAATTGAACTATATATGGGTAGACGCTTGAATAAGCACGTTTGTGGCTGAGCTTCAGCTTCCAGAAGCGCGCCAAGCGGTGCTTCTTGCGAAGTTTAGAGTCTTATTTGATTGTTGTATAGTTATGGGAGTTTCGGATTCCTAAGGTGTCTTTTGTGTGTGAACGGTTGACTTCAGAACTTGAAAAATCCATGACTTTTGCACCAGGTTTTGATTGTTTTATATGCAGTGTTGATAAGGTCGCACAGTAGTAATTTTCTTGAAACATCTCGTTGCGAGAATGGCATAGTCATCTGCATATCCCACGGTGAAGAGCCTGTGGCCATTCAGTTTGCGGATAAGTTTGTCTTTGACTGTTCTCTAGGTACCTATATGTATGTGCTCGGTGAGCTGAGTACACTTGGAAACCGACATTCTTGTCATATTCAATACCTATAGATATATTTTGTGTTACAGATCAATCAGGCTTTCACAATGCCTATTATAAAAGTGTGGTCAATAGACCACACTGAAAAGAAGGCAGTTTGCCTATCAAACGAGATAACTATCAGCCAGTTACTGGAGAAGGGTAATAAATGTTATCAGACAATTATGCAACTGTAGTTATCTTGTGAGTATATAGAACCAGTAGGTACTTAGAATATATCTTATAGAATACTTAACCTATTATATGATATTATAGAATAGATATTTATCATATCAATTTTATTGTATTGCATTATCGGGCTGCAGAGAACATAGTTCTCTCATGGACATTTCATAAAGGAACCATGTTCGGGAAACATTTTCGCAGAATATCTATTTTAGTTCTGCTGGTTCAGATGTACCTTTCGGTTCATGCAATCAGATCAGTAATGCATAGGCACACATCCCGAGGAGGAATCGGAGGGGTCTACTCCCATGGATGTGGGCATGTTGAGTCCGGCCTAAGACTAGACCCTCTGTCTTGTCCCATGGATGTGTGCCGTAGTGTCTGGCCCACATATACAAAACTATTTAAATATCACTTTCGTCATCAAGAGTTAAATAATGAATGAATTTTGACTGCACCTTAACGTTGTAGCATGAACATTCATTTACTATTTATGTAATAACTGAAATCGCCTTCACTTGTTGATTAGTTTGATAATAAGTATCAGATTAGATGGGCTGTAGTATAGTACCTATGCTTATGCAGGGTAGCCCAGTTATAGTAGTCCAAGTGAAAACCAGGGGTAGAGGAATTCATGGCACATTCTAATAACCCCCATGTATGTTCTATGATGTTGGATAGGTTAGGAGTAATAATTTGGTGAACAAACACGTGTGTACTGAGTACAGGCAGCGTAATGAGTGTATATATATATATATATATATATAGTTTTCACTTGGACTACTATAACTGGGCCACCCTGTATGTAGAGCTTGTAGCTTATAGAATTTCTGTCTTGTTTTATATATATACAAGGTGTCCCAGAACTTTTAAAGAAAGGGATGCGTGTGCCCTGATAATGTAAGTACCCAATAGAGGGTGTTGACGTCTAATCATATGCAGCAGATTTTAACAAATTTTTGACAGAAAGACAATGACGAATATACATCTGAAAATCTGTTAAAGGGAACCCTTGCGAGACGCCTGGGAGATGTGAGACATTGTAACTCTGTCTGTCCATCCGTTACTAATTACATTATGACACGATTATACACTTCTCATCAAAAAAATCGAAACACTTCTCAAGTTCATGTATTTAATGGATTATTAGGAAAATATTGCATTATGCGAAGAAATTAAAATGTAATATAACAGAGTACAAGGTTTCGCATTCCCTATGTATGTGGCATTTTCATTTTTTCGTATCATACAATATTTTTCTAATAATCCATTAAATACATGGACTTTAGAAGTGTTTCGATTTTTTTGATGAGAAGTGTATAATCGTGTCATAATATAATTAGTAACGGATGGACAGACAGAGTTACAATGTTTCACATCTCCCAGGCGTCTCGCGAGGGTTCCCTTTAACAGATTTTCTAACACTTAATCTTAAAATCGAAGATGTACCCTTTTATGTATAGTATTACCCTCTTTCGGGATTGCATACATAATTAATATAATACATTCATGTACTTACGCCTGTCTCCCAGTGGGGTAGGCAGAGACTACAGAGATGTCCATCTGTTATGATTCAGACACACCTATTTCGTCTCTTCCACATCCATCAAATAGAGTCATACAAGCTCTTCTATTCTGGGTAGGTACTTGTGAGATTAACAATATAATGAACCAATTATTGTGACCTTCTGTTGTTTATTTTGCAGCAAACGCTAAAGGACTTAAGGGAAACAAGGTGTTTTTAATTGATGGAACCGAAATTGACGATGATGAAGCAATAATAGAGTTAAAAGAAAACCCATTTCTTGTTGGGGACGAATACTATACAACAATAGACAACAGAGTTAGGAGACATTCCACAGATAGTGCTAGTACAGTCAGCAATTTACAACCATCACCATCTTCTATCAAAAGTAATAGCAGCTCTGATAATAATACGGCATTTATTATCCCATACGATAAAATACCAAATTCATTGTTGGCTAAGCTCGATCTCGATTCAGGTCTAGGGAATTCAGATCTCAATGCACTTATCAGGTTTTTGGCTCAGGAGGTGATCCATGATATCCCACATCCTACGAGATCACTATATAGAGTGATATCTCAAGATTTATGTGAACGGTACCCGTGTTTATATGACAGAGATGAAGATACCAGAGCTTTGATCGGATCTGGCTATAATACAGTGTTCAAAAAGATTGAGGAAAGAATACATTATCTTCAGAGACCAAACAAATCATCTGGAAATAATGCAATCTCCAATAGAAAAATTAAACAAATTAAAAACTTAAGTGCAGGATGTAAAGAATGGCAGCCGGCTATACCAAAAGAAGAAACTGCAGAGAGTCTACGTGATAAACAGTTGTGGCTTGCAACAAATTCAACCATCAAAGAAAGGGATGAAGAAAAAGTAGAGCATTACATGGAGGTCACCTATTCATACGCAAGACAGTTTCTAAACACGACCCCATCTATATCAGCTGCCATTGCAGAATGGCCTGTCCTAATGGAACCCAAATATATGCTAAAACACTTCGAAAGGCTGTGTTACATTAACACCTCAGAGTGCATGAGCACATTTCAAGAAAAAAGTGCAAAGGCTATCGACAGAGTCAAAAATTTGGTAAAAAATACAGAGGCTGCAGCGGTTGAAGACAACGATCTTCTAACATTTTTGAAACTTGTTGGAGACTACTTCAAAGAAGACTTGACTGTCCTTTTTCAGAACTGTCAAGCTGTGACAAAATCTGATATCTCCCATTCATCTAAAACTCCATCACCAAGCATTATTTCAATAAATGACGGAGGTGAGGTTTCTTCTTATATTTAATTTTCTATTACAAGTTCCTGTAACTGAGAAGAGGGGCAATGTTGTTTTTGATTGGCAATTGTTTTGATGACAAATGACAGAGCTCAATAACTCAATCAGGTGTTCAGATTGATTTATTGAGCTCTATCGATTTACATAAAACTGATGAATGCATAAATATGTTAAAAAAATGACCTAGGTAAATATGTTCAACTTTTATCAGTTTCGATTCACCTTGCTTGTTCATATCATTTTACACATTTTGCCTACCAGATTATCTGAAGAGCTAGTGTAGGTATTTCATAATTATATTCATAGCTTTTTGATCTATGAATATAATTATTAAATACACTCTGCCATGTTAGGTTATCTCTAAAGCACTGCTTTAACAAATTCCTTTCATGTTCACAGATACTGACAAAATCTACTATTTAGTAGTTGAAAAACAAATCATCAGCGAAATCTCAACATTCAGTGATTCAGTGAAGATTCTATGTGCCGCATACTACTTATTCAATTTGGCCTACCCTCAAGAAACCCAATGTGTTTTGGAGTTTATACAGCGGTATATTTTCAAGATAAACCCTACAGAGGGAAGCAAAGTGAAGAAAACAACAAAGCAGCTAAGAGGTAACATTCTTTCAAAGGTGCTGTCACTAATTAATAAACTGAGAAAAGATTGAGTTTTGCAATGACATTTACATGTAATTACTGTAATAGAAAATTTCCTTATGTGTCTAGTTATAATGTACACCTAAAAAGTCATCGGTTTTGCAAAAATGTTAAATATATGTGTGTCTTGACCAGTTGCAAGAGAATTTATGAAACATATGAGTCATTTAGAAGTCATAATTTTAGGTTACATATGTCAGAAAGCTTTACGCATAAGGTAACTGAAAGTGACTATAATTGCCATATATCATTTGTGCAATGTGAGAAATGCAACAAACGAATTCGTTCACGAAATTTAAAATACCACATGGCACTACATGACATAGACTCTGGCAAAAGTGTTTCTTGTCCTCAATCTGTAGAATGTCCTAAAACATTTAACAGTGCATCATCATTGAAAACTCATGTGTATCGTTATCATTTCCCCAGGATTGATACTTCTATAGAAAACAATCATGATGTTGTGCCACAAAGACCTTGTTCTGATTTTGACAGTCCAAATTCCAACGAAATAGTATATATTGATACTAATCAGTTCGAATCAGAGTCACAAATTTCAAATTTCTTAAACACATGTGAGGAAAGTAATAACTTAAAATCAGAGCTTTTTCATATGAAGGACATGCTACTTGTTTTAGTGAAATTGGAATCGAAAAATTTACTGTCGCAAGATGCAATATTTAGCATAGTTGAAAGTTTTGCAGACATACATGAAAATGCCCTTCAAAGTATTAAAGATAAATGTTTATCTACTCTTAAAGATTTTCCTGACTCTGTAAATAGATTAGAACGGAATGTTTTCAACGTGCGCTACACTGAGAGTATGAAATGTATTTGGCGTAAAGCTTTGAAAAGTAGATACTCTAGATTTTCGCTATACAGGGAATATTTTTCTGTGGTTTTACCTGTCACAATAAAATTGGGTAGAAACAATTTCCATAAAGTTTGCCATTTTCACTATGTTCCAATATTAAAAACTATTCAGTCCATGTTTCAGGATAAATCTTTTGTCGAACAGTTTAATACTCCTTATGATAAAGTAAATGGTTTGCTGAGAGACATATCTTGTGGTTCAAGATGTTCACAAGATATTTTTTTCAATAATAATAACAATCTTAAAATTATTTTATTTCAAGATGCGTTCGAAATCTGCAATCCTTTGGGATCCTCCAAAACTAAACACAAGATGTTAGGAGTTTACATGACTTTTGCAAATCTCTTACCGCATAACAGATCTAAGGTGGATTCTATAAAATTAGTGTTATTGTGTAAAGAAAAATACTTGAAGGAGTTTAATCAAGATAAAATATTTAAACCATTGATTGACGATATCAAAGTTCTAGAAAATACTGGAGTGTATATTGAAAATCTAGATAAAATTATACATGGGTCTCTTTTAACATTGATTGGTGATAATTTAGGGAGTCATACTGTTGGCGGTTATGTTGAAAATTTCAATGCTACTCATTTTTGTAGATTTTGTCTAATAGAAAAGGTAAATTTTGAAAAAGATCCTACTCTAGTAGGTACAATTAGAAATCATCAAGAATACTGTAAGGATGTGGACACGATTAAAACTCTCAATAATTCCACTAGCCGTACTACTGAACAATCACGACATTCCCGCGGTGTAAAACGAGATTCTGTGTTTAATTTGCTGGAGCATTACCATGTCGTGAATGGATTACCTCCATGTATAGGCCACGATCTATTTGAAGGAGTGGTGCAGTATGATCTTCCACTTATAATCAATTCCTTTATCAGTAGCAACTACTTTTCTGAGGACGTTTTAAATATGAAAATAGAAAAATTTATAAATGAAGATAAAATTGGCATACCTCGTTATTCAAAAGGATGTAAAAAACTGGGAGGTCAAGCGCTCGAAAACTGGTATTTCCTTAAGTATATTCCATTTCTTTTGTTTGAATACCTAGATGAGGAGAATCCACTGTGGAAAATGATCATAACTCTGCGCGAGATAGCAATGCTAGTTTGTGCCTATGAGATTTCAATTGGTCAGACGGCTATAATAACATCTTTGTCAAAAGAATATTTGACGCTTAGAAAAGAGTATTTTTCTGGTGTACCGTTGAGACCTAAACATCATTTTATGTTGCACTATGGCCATTTGACGAGGATTCATGGTCCCTTGATTTATTCATGGACCCTTCGATTTGAAAGTAAACATAGGTTTTTTAAAAATATTGTGCGCCACTTACCTAATTTTATTAACATTTCTAAATCTTTGTCATATCGACATCAGTTATATCAGGGATATATAGGGCAAGGAACGCAATATACTTCTACGATCGTTGCTCATAATACACTTGCACTAACTGAAGCAAATATTTCACCACAAATTTTGTCAGTATTTTATGAAAATGAGCTAGACATAGGTAATACACTCACTTCGAACATTATTAATTACAAAGGCTTAAAATATGCAGTAGGTGATTACATCTTGCACAAACGTGGTGAAGGACTTAGATTGTATTTTATTAAAATTCGCCGTATATTTTTTAAAGACTATGAGAATCCCATTTTCATTGGTACTTGTGAACCATTTGAATATAACCTTCAGTTAGGGTTATGCCAAAGTTGTACTGAGCACTCTCATACAGAGTTATTGTTATGTAAATACAAAGACTTATTACAGTTTCACGCCTATAAACCGCATACTATTGGAATAACGATGTACATTGTTTTGCACCACTCTTATGTAGATTTCTTTAACAATTAATTTAAAATATGGATCATTCTGTACTTAAGCTCAGCATTAGCCTAAACAATCACCGCATAGGTACACTTGTTGTTGTGAAAGGGGTTCCAACCTTAGTGGCATTGCTATCAGCAGGCTTGAATATCTGATTCCAGTAAAACATTGGTGGACTATATAATAGCCGACAATCGCGTAACTGAACAAATTGCACTGCAATAAACCCATCTGTTGACTTGTTTCCCTTGTGAATGCGTGGTCTGACAGCATAGTTCTCTCGATCGGACGACGACGTGAACTTTTTTTTCCTATTGGTCCTATCATTAAAATTGGTCAGGTGGTTTTTGAGTTAATTCATTACAAACAAAAATGCAAATCTATTCTCTTTATATTAGTTTATATTAGTGTAGATTTCAGGTATTCCAAGATTCTCTTTATATTAGTGTAGATTTCAGGTATTCCAAGATTCTCTTTATATTAGTTTATATTAGTGTAGATTTCAGGTATTCCAAGATTCTCTTTATATTAGTTTATATTAGTGTAGATTTCAGGTATTCCAAGATTCTCTTTATATTAGTTTATATTAGTGTAGATTTCAGGTATTCCAAGCTACTTTATTTTTTTATATTCTGGTAATCTGTTTGTCTGATAAGTCGGATACCCGTAATTCCTTGTAGTCCGATAAGTCGGACTATGAAAGTAGGTGGTTCCTCTTTGTTTGATGAATAAGACCAACAAGAAAAAAAGTTCACATTCAATAGAGGGGACTATGCTGTCTGACCACGCATTCACAGGTTAATTTTCTTGCCAGATACACATCTGACGTCTTGCTCTCTATATAAAATCAAGTTAAGTTTTCTTACCCTTTCTAAAACTTTTCACTTTGACTTGTAGAGACAGTAATATTAACCAATTTTGCCGGAGGTTTCATGGTTCAAAAATATTTTCAAATCCTAATAATATCATTATTTCAACAAGGCGCATGGGCGTAGTGATGAGTGTTGAGGGCTCCGGCCAAGTTTGTGGGCGTAATTATTATTTTTGGCAGAACATTTGTCTCATGGCAACTACTCGAAGCAGCCAGTTTGTATCATATTCTCTTCAAGAATATCTTTAAGTCGGCCCCTTAAATATAGGTGTCCGCAACCATTTTCTGTTACACTACTGAAACCTAAAGGGCACACATAAAGAATCCATTCTATGATTGACAGCATGCTTTCTTATAGCTAATTCAAATTTTATTTTGTTCAATGTTTGAAATAGATAAGGTATTTAATTGAACAAACGTTTCTTGTACGTAAGAATTCTTAATTTATTTTTTCATTGAACGACTGATTCAAGTACACGTTTCTAGTACATAAGAATTGTTATTTTTTTTTTCATACTATGGTCAAACCTTAAATCGCTGCATCTAATTGAACAACTGATTCTAGTACATGTTTCTAGTACGTAAGAATTGTTAAATATTTTTTTCATACAATGAGTCAGAACTTAAATCGCTGCATTTAATTGAATGATTGATTCTAGTACATGTTTCTGGTACGTAAGAATTGTTAATTAATTTTTTCATACAATGAGTCAAACCTTAAATCGCTGCGTTTAATTGACTGATTCTAGTACGTAAGAATTGTTAAATATTTTTTTCATACAATGAGTCAGACTTTAAATCGCTGCATTTATTGAATGATTGATTCTAATACATGTTTCTGGTACGTAAGAATTGTTAATTAATTTTTTCATACAATGAGTCAAACCTTAAATCGCTGCGTTTAATTGACTGATTCTAGTACGTAAGAATTGTTAAATATTTTTTTCATACAATGAGTCAGACTTTAAATCGCTGCATTTAATTGAATGATTGATTCTAATACATGTTTCTGGTACGTAAGAATTGTTAATTAATTTTTTCATACAATGAGTCAGACCTTAACTCGCTGCATTTAATTGAACGACTGATTCAAGTACACGTTTCTAGTACATAAGAATTGTTATTTTTTTTTCATACTATGGTCAATCCTTAAATCGCTGCATCTAATTGAACAACTGATTCTAGTACATGTTTCTAGTACGTAAGAATTGTTAAATATTTTTTTCATACAATGAGTCAGAACTTAAATCGCTGCATTTAATTGAATGATTGATTCTAGTACATGTATCTGGTACGTAAGAATTGTTAATTAATTTTTTCATACAATGAGTCAAACCTTAAATCGCTGCGTTTAATTGAACTACTGTTTCTAGTACATAAGATTAAGAATTGTTTAATCATTTTTTCATACATTGAGTCAAACCATATAAGGTAAATAATATTATGTATACAGGGTATAGTACACGTCCATACGAACCACTTTCCGTAAAAAACAATTGAGAAATCGCGGAAAAATAATCAGTTGTTTCATACATTTTCATCGGCTAGTTATATGTAACTTTTCTATGGAACAGCTGATATTTTTTTCGCGATTTCTTGATTTTTTTTTCACGGAATGTGGTTTGTATGAACGAGTACTATCGCTAGTTTTCGGTTCCCACAACTTCATCTTAAGGTGGTTGCGTCAATTTTCGTTCCCAAATGCACAACTTATTATTGTTTTCATTATTTTAGGATAAAAAGTATTACATAAATGTGATTTATGGCATTACGCGACAATAGTTAAGTGTTAGTTAAGCTCTTCTAGCAAAGTTGTGGTATTTTATGTATTACTCTGTTAATGATCCTGCACAACAACTTTAAAGCGTGTTTATAGTTGTTGTCCAGGATCATTAACAACGTTATGCATTAAAGAACACATCATTGCTAAAAAATCCTAATTGACATTAAACTATTGTTGCCTAATGCTATAAGTCCCATTTATTTAATACTTTATATTAAAAATAAGGAAAACAAATTACAAGTTGTGCGTTTGGGAGCGAGCCCTGACGCAACCACCTTAACACCAATGGTTACAATTAGATATTAATATAATGATCTTATATTATAACCTATCTGTACCTAAATGTTTTTAATAATATAATTTGAATTGATTGTTTTAAATATTGCGAATTAAATAATTCTATGCAATGTATGTCAGTCATTTGTTGTCACTGTCCAATTGTACAACATGCTTTCTATCATACTTTTGCTACTGTATTATGTCAATTTTAATGTCATTTATTACCAACTAAATTGTTATATGCATAATAATAATATAGTTATGTTTCTAATAAACATTGGTTTCATTTAAGTATTTGTGGTAACAGAATATTGTAAATGAAATCAATTTATTTGTGTACCTACATTATTGGTCACACCCAAACAGTAATATTCTTTCTAACAGTAAATTACAGGCATGGTCGTTCCTATCGCATGGGCCTTCAGGACATAAAACTCAAGTTCATCTTGATGATATATGCTGAAAACCGCTTGACAGGAACAAAGTACCTGTAATTTTGGTAGAAAGAATATTACAGTTTGGCTGTATAATTACCATTAATGTATGTAAATTCACATATAAATTGTGTATTTTTACATATTGTGTTCTGTAAAATTTCCCCTAAGAGTATTGAATATTACATACACTATTATGTAGATGTTTACATACATAATGTGTGATAAGTACTACATAAATGCATGTAAAAATACTGCACTTTCTGTAGATTCACGTATGTGTGTGTAAAACTACGTAACATCTGGGTAATTAATAATACATATTTTTGTGTAGATCTACCTACATATTATGTAAAACTACATACAGATATGTAATAAAACTACACAGTTTTCTATAGATTTACCTACTTATTACGTAAATCTACATATATTTATGCATATAAATTACACAGATACGTGTAGCTTTACCTACATATTATGTAGAACTACATAAATCTGCGTATAATAATTACATAAATTTGTGTGAAATATCTAGTTTTTTGTAGATTTACCGACATCATATTATGTAATTTTATAAATATTTTTTGTTACATAAAATTCATGTAAATTCAACTTACATATTTTTATGTAAATTCACCTTACATGTTTTTGATGTAAAATCACGTTACATAATTTTATGTGAAAAATCTTTACATAATTTTGATGTAAAAAAAAAACATCATTTTATGTCATTTTAGATTACATCATTTTATGTAAACTTACCTACAATTACATATTTTTCATAAAATAAATATTTAGGAAAATGAGTTATGTAAATTTACATAATAGAATTTACATAACATTTATTCACATTTTATGTAAAAAAGCGGTGATGTGAATTTACAGATAGTATGGAAAATTACATACACATGTAATTTTACGTAAAAGTGAGGGCTACGAAAGTTGCCCGCACTTTTATGTAATTTCACAGATTTTTTTCTAACAGTGTATGTCCAGCAGTGGACGAATACGGGCTGATGGATGGATGGATGTGTTCTTACTTACCACTTGCTGAACGGTGAAGCAAAATATCGTAAGGAAACCTGCATGCACTAAAAAGCGTATAATATACACCTCTGACACCCCTCGGGGATTCATGTCGTGACGATATATATATATACAGTTTACTCACTAGAAATTTCATTGTGCAAATTATTACGGGCTGAGTTAAAATGAGGCAAAGCAAAAGAGAAAAAAACATAGCGCGGGAAACGTGAAAATTTAATTGGTATTTTATTGTATTAAAAAAATATTAATTAAAATGAGCTCAAACGAAGAAATTAAAGTGCGATGAAAACTCCCTTCCTCACACTATCAGGGATAGCCCCTCCATTGCTGTTAAAAGGAAAATAAAAGAGCAATCTTTGACAACGTATTCTGTAGGTATATATATACTATATACAACGTGTAACAGAAAGGTGTAATCATATTTGAAGAGCTTATTCAGTCAATGGTATAGAACAACTTTCACTATGGAGCCAACCATGAAATCTCAACAAAAAAAAAATTTGCCCTTCCATACATTTCGGCCGAGCGGCATTGCATTTTTCTATGAAAAAGTATTTTTTTCGAGATACAGGTTTTGTTCCATAGTAAAAGTTGTTCTATACCATTGACTGAATAAGCTCTTTAAATATGGTTACACTTTTCTGTTACACGTTGTATATATTAGGTATATATATCATTAATTATGTATTTATTTACTGATTATGTATTTTTGTATTTATTTATACAATGTAGGCATTTAAATTTTATGTAGTCATTTTAATTTTAATTTTAAATACAATTTTATGTATTTTATTTTATATTTTTTTATTTCATGTATGTAGTATTATCGTGCACAATATGAATATATTATTTGTATCAAATATCCATGTCACCCTTGGTTTGCTGGAAGAAATCTATCAATTATACATAACTTGTATCATGTAATTTAGAATTAAGCTTTCAGTGTGCATTAAGAATAAATATAAAAATGTATATAAATAATTTATATAAAAACGGCTCACCTCAATACGTGTTATGATCGGGAAAGCCGACCAGTTTCAGCAGATTTAGACTGCCTTCATCTATTTAGACTGCAGATTTAGACTGCTTTCCCGATCATAACACGTATTGAGGTGAGCCGTTTTTATATAAATCATGAATTATCCTCAAGTCTCATTTAATTCTATAATTGTATATAAATATTTTGAATGAAGCAGTATGATACTGTACTGAATATCAGGACGTCAAGGTACGTGTTACGTGTTACGTGTGACGTGTTACGTGTTACGTGTTACGCTAGTAGAGATCTTTACTCCTAAAAGTACCTAGCTAACATATCAACATTTTGAATTGTAAAAAGTAAAAAAGTATCTTACAAATTGTTTGAATATCAACGCATTGTTTGAGAAAAATACTATACAAGCTTTGGTAGCGATTGGGCGTTATTAACCTAGCATTTGCCGCCCTACTAATATCATAGTATGTTTATATCAAATGTCTGCCAGGCGTACGATGTGCAATATGTTTGGGTTCCGTCAATTTATTTTCAATTTAAATCAGTCCCAAAATACAGTATCAAGTTGATCCATTGTTTAATAACCATACACTATTAAGACAATGCCCGACAAGAACAGACTCAATTATTAAACTCAATACTAAAGTTCAGAATCTCATTATTTGTTCGGAGCATCTTAGTGCATCTTACGAGTAACTTGATTGAACTTGTTACCCCTCAAGTTATTGTAACTTTGGTACCGCCGCCGACAATCTCGTGAAACTAAGTTAGTAATATTTTAATGAAGGACCTTTGAGATCCATTGTCCTCTGGTAAAACGCTTGTTGGGACAGAAATTATTTATTACCTCATAAGTTATAATATATAAATTAACAACACTCCATTACAAACTTAGTAACAGCGGCCTGTACCAGCGACTGACATCGCTGCATAGAAAAATGTTGGTGTTTGTGACGTCACTGATTTATATAATGTTGTACATGTTCGTCAATTGAATATGTTTACGTCTGTAAGTAATTATAAACGGCTACTTACGATATACAAGATAAAATTGTGAACATCGTGCAAATTAATTCTTTGAGCCTTGGTAAGTGATCAGCATCATGAACCAATAACGGTTTTTGTAAAATTCATAAAATGAAATTTCGACTCCCCGTAGTGATTCACTCAGGACTGGGAGTGAATTACTATGGGAAGTCGAAATTCCAGTATACAAATTTCACAAAAATTGTTACCGATTCATGATGCTGATCACTTACCAAGCCAGTATGAATTTGGGCGATCATCAAAAAGTCACCTTGTATAATATACAGATTTCACCTGACTAGTTTCACTGTAATCTTACAGTTTCTTCGGAGCCAAACAGGATTACGCGACGGTTCTCCGTTTGGCACTGAGTGCTTGTACACTGCATTAATTATTAAATTTACGTCTGTTTTTTATTAACTTTTTTTTTGAAAAGGACTACACGTACACATGTTACCCAAAATTATAAAAGATTTTTTTTTTGTTTTATACGGAAATTATAAAGAGTTCGAGTTTGTACTGTTTTATATTATTCATAAATTCAGTTTCTTCCAGACATACATGTATATATACTGTGCAAAGCTTAATCGAGACCAAACCATTTTATTACAAGTTTTATATATAAAATCAACTGTTAGTATGTTGTGTTGGGGTCAGATATTGAAAACATAAAGTATTAAATTAGATTAGTGATAATAAAAGATAAAGGGTACGTTTTTTTTTAATGAGAATCTTCTAATGTGAAATACGTATGTAGGTAGGTATATCCACTTAAGTGGATCCACTTAACCTAGCATTCGGCATTGCACTTAAGGCTTTTTATATGATGGGGGTGGCTCACCAATGATAGACAAAGTTCTAACACCGAGTGTGGTCATCAGATTCAACAGAACAAACACGCTCAGCTATCGTTAGTAAGTCGGTTATATAATTAAACAGAATAAAACAAATAAACCCACACGGATCTCGTGACCGACTATTGAAGTGTCAAACCATTATAGAGACCATGGTAGTTTATAGTAGCCTGAAGTTAGCTGCACAATTGATTTTTGACGTTTGTTGAGGGTCGTGACCGAATCATGGGTGTTTATAGTGGAAAATATTAGTTTATTGAGATCTGATGACAGCACTCACCATCTAGCCTCTTAGCTACAACAACCAGTGCATATTGCACTTACTTAAACGTATATAAAATAAATAAAATATTTCATTATTGAAAACTTACCTCCCCGTCGTATCTGTCAGCCGAAGCGACGGCCTCAGGGGCCCTGAAGGCGGGGGTCCCCACGGCCCCTGTGAGGCGCCCCGCCAGCTCCCCGCAGGCCCCTAGATCCGCTACCTGGACCCGGCCCTCTCCGAGCAGCAGATTGGCAGGCTTAATGTCGCGGTGTGCTATCCGCTGGTAGTGCACTGAGGACAACAATTGAAAATGTTGACTGTAACAATATACGATACAATACTAAAATAGCTTCATTGTGCTAGCACTTTTCAGTTTTTTATTTTCAGCCTAAGGCCTGCATTCCCGACAAAGATAGCGATCGATATCCTACCTGCTATGCGAGCACGTACGCGTCGATTAGACAAATTTGACAGATAAAATCGATAAATCCCAAACCATAACCTTTATTGCAATGAAATAAGAGTTACATTTTATTTATCGAATCGATGTCGTGTCGATAGCAAGTTTATGCTAGTACTCCCAAAGTCCAGCTCCAGTAAAGCCTATTGTGAAGACTTTAAAACTAAATTTTCTTCAAAAGAAAATAGCCTTTTAGTGTAAGGAACGGAAACTAAATTACTTTGGATAATTTCAAGTTTTGACAGCACTCAAACTAAAATTGAAGCCTTCAGAATCGGCTTTATAAATAAATAAATAAAATATAAATATATCGTCACGACATGAATCCCCGAGGGGATGTCAGAGGTCTTCAAAGTGTGAACTTTGAAATGTAACTCACAGTCCACACTCGTTACACCCGCGTTTCACCGACGATTATTACGTCCAAACTTCGGGCACAAATATTCGCTTTTAAATGCATGCAGGTTTCCTTACGATGTTTTACTGCACCGTTCAGCAAGTGGTAAGTAAGAACAAATATTACGCACATAAATTCCAAAAAATTTGCATGGCCGATCGGGGATCGAAACTGGATCTCACGATTGAGAGGCCAGCGTTCTACCCTTGAGCTACCGCCGCTCGGCTTTAGTATAAAGGTAAACTTCCAAATTGCGTAGGAGACCTTTGTATTAGATCTACGTGGTTCGAGAGACACGACACGTTGTGGTTCTATGTTTATGTCCGAAGTACGGCGATAGGGCTCACCACCCATCACGCTATGACGTAACAATGGTAGACGAAACGTGGGTGTGCGAGTGTGGACTATTTGGGAAACGCCTCTGGCAACCCCTCGGGAATTCATGCCGTTAAGGCGCTACAGAAAAAAAATCTACACTTTAAGAACTTGCATATCTACTTAAGTAAACAATGTATTATTTTGATAAAATAGTATATTATTTTTGGAAATTATTTCTAGGGATCTGTTAAAACAGAAACGCGATTGGAGAAATTCGGCTCGATAGAAATATTTATTGAAATGAGGCCCTTTTCAACACCATTTCTCCTGGTTTGACAATATAGAATAACATATGGACTGCAATTATATTTTATTAGATGGGTTTTAACGGTATCTAGGATCTGGTTAAACGAAATTTAGATAGCAACTTTAGTACATTTTATATGAATAAAAAAATGAATTTTTGCTACTTTTCCACGAATCCGTCCCTCTCGCACCAAGGGTTTTTTCGCATATGGAGTAACAGGGACGCTAAAACTTTTACATATCGCCTTAAGTTCTATTTATTTTTCCTAAAAACCTGTAAAATAAAGAGCCATTTCACGTTCTAAGAAAAGACATTTATACTGTTGTATACAAGAAGTATACATTTATACTGTTGTAAACATGAAATATACATTACTGCAGTTGTATACATAAAATATACATTACTGCAGTTGTATACATAAAATATACATTACTGCAGTTGTATACATAAAATATACATTACTGCAGTTGTATACATAAAATATACCAATCTTTCTTATTGACATTTAATGTATCTGGAACTTCATACGGATAAAAAAGTTGTTAAATACTTCGAAACATCCTTTGACTCGAAGTGAGTTAACATAGCCAGCGTCAGACAGCGCACAGACACGGAAACCTGAAGTCTTGATCAGTAAAGTTGCAGTAAGTGGTCACAATGTAGCGCTTCCCGAGCTCACGACATCGACAGCCGCGCCCCGACCGGTGAGTGAGACCTCTTTGTACGTTATTTATGTACAGTAGTCACGAGACGTTGTGTGTACTGTACAGAGTAGAGTTCAAGTTACTATCGTTTAAAATACGCGATGAAGAGGGTCGACTCAATTTTGTTACCAAATCAGAAGCCCTACGGTAACGTGAGAAATAACGTAGTTATAAGTTATAAAGGAAAATATAGCTGTTTGGTGATATTTGAGTAGCATCAAGGGAAAGTAAGAGGACAGCTTTCAGGCACAATCAGGTGGCCCACCATGTATATTGACGGACAGCAGTTCACTGGTGCGAGGGTTTCGGCACCGCGCTCGCAAAATCGCTTACCCAGCGTGTGTGAGTATGGGCATCTCTTCCAGGAGGACCCTCAACAGTGGCGAAATCTTGGAAAGGTGAAATCTTTATGTCCAGCAGTGGACGAAGACAGGCTGGGTGGTGTGCTATAAGTCCTACCTATAAACAATATTTCAAGTTTCTAGGTCAACTGGAAGTGCCCTATAGGTTTTGATGGTGAGAAAATTTGTATGAAATTCATTATGTAAAGTGGAATCACTTTTTTCCCGTTGAGTAAGAAGCCTGATGTTCTCATATCCTCTTTATTCAGATATACTCGTAATATGCTAAAGTTAACTACTAACAATAACTACTTAACTTATTCAAGTTTCAGGCTACCATTATCTGTACTCTATTGATATAACCAAGATATGGCAAAGTAGAGGAGACGAGGCAGCGAAGCGGATGTTTTCGCAAACGATAACAGTTTGTGAGCCACCTGCGTACTTATCTGTAGTAAACATGTTTTGTTATGCGCAAACGCAGACAATTCTACAGATAATAAGCACCCCCGGAGGTGACGCCGAGTTAACACTGATAACCTTTGTCCTCGCATAACGAGCGTTCGAAAATATAGCTCTTGTTTGATACTATATGCACGTGGCACAGCACAGGAACAGAGCATCTTATAGTACAGGGTTGATTCTCCAGGTTTGGAACAAAATATTAAGAAATATTACCAAATTTAAGCCGTTTAGGACTTTATGTAGTTTGGAATAGAAATTATTATAACGAGTAAACGTTATAGCTGTTTGTGTGGTAAATCCTAGCTTGCATCCCAAATTTTAGCTTTCTAGAGCTTCAGGAAGTACTCTAGAAGTACTCTAGAAGTACTCTAGAAGTACTCTAGAAGTTTTGATGATTGTATCAGTAAGTCAGTGAGTTAGTGACGAAATCGATGTATTTTAGGTATTAATAAAATCCAAAGTATAAAAGCTAGGCAAATTAAACTTAGCCATTTCATAGGTCTGGTAGTAAAATCTTATCCCAAGAATTTGGACTGTAGCTATGACTGTAATATACACAAGTTTGAAACAGCGGATGAACGGCTAATTAGGCTTAGCTCTACTCTAGACGCAAGGACTTAACAAATAACTTTAACCCTAAACTAGACATTTCTAAACACTGCATACGGTATCAGTCAGTTGTCTTAATCAACAAGTTGCCTACGGAGTTAAAGATTATTACAAGTCATATTTTGTTTAAAACAAATTAAAACAGTTTTTGTTGGAGAGGAATCTGTACAAAATTGATAAATTGTGACAAATGATATATATATATATTTTTTCTTGTTGTATTTTTATTTTGACATAATTATTAAATTTTTAACACATTATAATTGACATTAAAATAAATGTATATTATTGTAGAAATAAGTTATTAGTGTTATGTTTGTTTTATTATGTATGAAATTCAAATACGATGTATATTGCTTGTGAATAAATAAATGAAATGAATGAAAAAATGAAATGTACCAGGTCGAAGCTATGAGGGATCGAAAACACGATGAAATCTTCAATAAAAGGTACGTAGTGCCCTGCTTCCTTCGACTCGTCTTGGCAGGTGTACTACCGTGCCCCCGGATAACGATAAAATTATTCTTTTTCTCAGAAATTTGATAAATCGCTCCCGAGCTCGTATTCTTTCACAAGATATACCCTTTGTCAGTTAGACAGATTGACGCACGTGTGACGTGTGGGATTTGAGAACCGAACTCTGAAGCCATGACGGTTCATTTCAATAACTTACTTCACGCTTGCGGGAGACATGCTGAACGGTTGATGACTTTGTTATATATAAAAAGGTTACGTTTTACTTAAATATTTAAGAAAATCATGCTCCACGTTTATTTGCGTTTGAATCACGACGAGGAAAGTGTTTCTTTATATGTTTTAAAAATAAATTCAAAGTTAATAAAAGTAAATAAATTAAAAAAAGCTTTCATTTAAAAACCAGTAATGGTAACTTAACACGCTTAGGTACTGTAAATTAGGAAATCGATGTTTGTCGACGGAAGCGACACTGAAATAACCTGGCTGTTACGACGACCGCTGCGTCTCTGGATAGCGCAAACTTGTAGACGAAAATTATAATTTTCACTCGGACGCGATGAACGGAAAAAAATATTTGGTAATAAATTTTACAGATCTATAAATGTGAAATAATCATCAAAAACGCTCCTGGCGTTCGAAAGGAGTAAGCGAATTCTTGCGTAAATCATAGGAAACTTTCTTGTCAAAAGCAACAACAAAAAATGTAATAAAATAACAATATTTGTATAATGCCTGTCAAATGATTATAAAGTATTTGGACCACCCGTGTAGTAGTGATGATGTGATCATGCCGGACTTCAAACTCCAGATTAGTAAGTAGAAAACCGGGGCCTTAGAATAATAACGCGTAGAAACCAAGTCCGCGCACAATAAGTGAAGCAAGTAAAACCAAGCCATTACGGCCAATGAGGTTTATATGAGGTTCTATGGACACTTTGCCCCTGCTACCAACACCACAGAGGCAGTGGAGATACATTTTGATCGTCTACGATGACAGTAAAGGCGACGACTGCTGGCGACTTTAAAAAGCCGCGATAAGAAAAATACATAATAAACATTAAAATCACAATTTTATAAATTTTTGTTGACCTGGCTGTCTGTCTGTATGTTCCGTTTTAACTCGAGAACCACTAACGGATTTTGATGCGGTTTTCTTTATTATCAACGTAGCGCCATGCTGAAAACTGTCGATACTACAAATATTGAAAGACACTTTCACGCGAGCGAACACATTTGTTGAAATAATATTTTCAATTTGACAAAGCTTTGACTTGTTTCTTTGCATACTTAATTAATTTAATCGGATTTTAGTCGGTTTTGGTATTTATTTATTGACTTAAGTAGTTGAAGTTCTTGATGAAAATTAAAAATACTAAATAAGCCATCTACAAAATTTTAGTAGTAATTGAAAACATTGAAAAATATTCAATGTACAGATACTTCTTTTTTACTAATACAAAATTAGTAAGAATATATATGCATAATTTATTTAGATATATTTATTTTAGCGCACACATTCACAGCTTGATTCATCCTCGAACGACTTATTAGCATACATATATTGCAATACATGTACATATAGCGCGGGACGAGTCGCGTGAGAGAGTGAGACGTAGTCGTCGCCTTAAGGGTTCTCCAAACGCCAACGACCTTGAACTGATTAACTTTATAACCATTTTATACGGTAACTATAGCACTTTTTAATAGAAAAAAAAATACACAGTAATCTACATGATACATGGTTTTTCCTGAATTTTATTTTAATATACAGAAGTGAAGCAAGAAAATTCAAAGTTTACCCTTATTTCTCGATTTTTTGTCCACTTGTAACAATATAACTGCTACAGTTTTTATCGAGACAGTAAAAAAAATTATAAACTTCTGGACAAAATAATATTAAATGATATGGTTGTCTCAGTTCTTGGGAATTTATTTTATTTTACATGAAATTAATTAAAAACACACTATTTTCGCACTTGTCAGCCGCAGCGACTGACGTAACAGCCATGTTGCAGTGCGAGCTGATAAGAACTTTATTTTAATACATTTTTTTTGTTCGAAATTTCAACCACTACGAATCGAGTTGGTAATTATTCCGACTCGGTACTCACAGTACTCGACGCCGAGCAGCGCGTCCCGGAAGTACTTCCTGGCGAGGTCCTCACTGAGCGGGTTGTCGGAGGGGATCTCGACCACGGGACCACCTTCCAGCAGCTGGAACACCAGGTACAGCAGGTCTTCCGCCGGGTCGTCCAGTACCTGATGGTGCAAGGAAATCTTTGACTGCATTCTCATTAGATTTTTGTCCGTCCTTCTCTGGAGTTGAAAAGCCGAAAACTACAGGTGGTACCCGTTAGTTAGCATATAATATATGCTAGTATTTAATAAAACTACAGTTGGTACCCGTAAGTGGTAAGTGGTACCCGGTCACGGTCCTCGACGCAGTAGCGTGACCGATCTTAAAATATATTGGTGGAACAAAACAAAATACAAGCATTTTCAATATTTTTCTATCATTGTTAAAATGTCCCACCAAGAAGTGACAACATCCACCATCAATTTGTTGTATTTATTGCATTATACGTATATATGTACAATATTAGTGTTGCGTAGTACCTAACAGGTACACAGGGAACCGTTATGGTGAGACTCCGTTGTCCGTCCGTCTGTCCGTATGTCACAGCCTAATAACTTTAGCACCGTTAAAGATAAAACTTGACATTTGGCACAAAAATATAACTGATTTGCCCACATAAACAGGCTGTAAAAAAAAATTGCAAAATTTTAAATTGTTCAAAATATTTCCAGAACAAAATGGAGAAAAATAAAAAATATTATCCTAAAAACACAATATGGATATGAAATTGTAGATATAAAAATGATGATTGTAAAAATATATACTTATGCTATATTTACTGGCACTGGTTTCGAGAAATCTTTAAAAAACCACAAAAATATGTATGTTTATATATAAACCCCCCCCTTATCTCCGAAACTGGTAGACCAAAAAATATGAAAAACATGTCGAGAGAAAAATAAAAATAAATTATCGTGAATATACAATATGGTAATAAAATTGTGGATGTTAAAGAGCTAATTGTAATAACATATACATTAACTATATTTACTGGCACCGCTTTCGAGAAATCTTTGAAAAACAACAAAAAAAATACATGTGCTCTCCCCCTTAGTATTATATTGTCGTACAATTATTATTATTTATTTCCAGACTTTGGATTATATGCACTATCAAAGTGGTAAAATAAACATGCAAATATGCACTAAATATGTACCTTGATGTATCTTTTGTATATTGACGATGTAATTTAATGAATAAATGAATATGAATGTCAAAAATAAGAAAACCGTGTTTTAGATACATTTTCCATTCTATAATTCAACATATGCAGCATAACATATACAATACAGTGTTCTGTACCTTATATAAATTGTCATTATTGGTATTATTTATTTTTGGTTTTTATGACAGTAAACTACTATTATGTAGAAACTTTTCCAAATGTTAAATATGTCGGGTAAAACAGCATTTAATTTATTGTGTCATTTTCCGATATTGTGTCAGAAACAGCTGTTTGTTTCTAATTTTGTGCCAAATTCGTAGTTTTGTACAAAAATAGGCATTTAAAAAAGAAAGGTCGTGTTATATGCAATTATTTATTTTATTTATTTATTTAGTTTATTTAGGAAATTAACAGCGATATAATATACTCTAAACAATATTTCTAAACTTAAACTAAGGCCAATAACAAATTTCCCCAGCTGTAAAAAATAACAATCAAAACTTAACTAATTCGTTAGTTTACTCTTATATTTAGACATTTAAAGAAAATAAAGCAACTTAACCAAGTACCTAACGTAATCTTATAGTTTAATTTGCTCATTTGTTCGACAAGATGTTTGTGTTGTGTGGAGTTAATGTAAGATGAGTATGTATGAGAGAGTATGTGTTTGTGTGAGGGGAATGTAAAAAGGGGAGGGTGTTAGCAAAATCATAATTATCATTATAATTACGGTTATTCATTAGGGCAATATATTTCGTTCATTATTTTATTTCGAAATGAAGTTCTGGAGTTTCCATAAGGATCAATTTTAAAGAATTTTTTATTGTATTCGTTAGCTAGACGAATGAGAGGAGATGATTGGGCATAGTTTGTGCGAACATTGGGTACATAGGTAATAAAAGAGTCTAGCAGAGTGCCGGGTGCGAAATGAGGGGGCTCTAAGGGGAAAGTTAGATACTATGTTCATGCTGTTAATACGACCAGTAACTATGTCATATAGTAAGGACATATCAAGCAAAAGCCGGCGATCCTCGAGCGAAGGAATGCGATGGTGTAGACAAGAATCTTCGTATTTCATTTTTAGTAATCTGGCTTTAAAATTTAGATGTCTTAAAAAAATCTCCTGTATTTTTTCGATACGCTGTTTATAAGTTATATAATGTGGTGACCATACAGAAGACCCAAACTCCAATAAACTTCGAACATAAGCAAAATACACCGCCTTAAGACAAGAAAGGTCCCTAAATTCACCACATACCCGCATTACGAAACCTAAACTTTTATATGCCCTGCTCACAATTGCATCAATGTGGTGCTCGAATGTTAATTTTGAATCAAGGCTCACACCCAGGTCTTTGACCACATCTACTCGCTGTATGGGATTACCGCTAATATTATAAGCATGTATGACAGGATTACGCTTCCTGGAAAAACTTATTTGGACACATTTAGCAACGTTAACTTTTATCCGATTTTTACTATAATAAATACTAAGTCGGTCCAGATCAGCTTGTAGTAATTCGCAATCAGCTTCATTATTAATATCCAGGTATATTTTCTTGTCATCCGCATACAGCAAGTAGTTGGAGTCGTGAAATACACTATAAATATCATAGATATAAGCACAATAAAATAATGGACCCAAGTGAGAGCCCTGAGGAACACCGGAGGGAATATCAACGAAATTTGAGCGATGACCACCGAGCACAACTGCTTGTCTCCTATTTGAAATATAAGAAGTCACCCAGCGATAAAGATCGCCTTGTATTCCAAGTTTTCCAAGCTTTCGTAGCAGAATGACGTGGTCCACGCGGTCAAAAGCCTTTTCAAAATCCGTGTAGACCACGTCAATCTGCCGGCCAGACTCCATTTTCTGAAGGACAAAGGATACCAGCTCAACCAAATTCGTTGTAGTCGATCGTCCTTTAAGGAAACCATGTTGTTCAGAAGGTATGCCTTTTGAAATTGTTGGGTATAATCTGTTATATACTATTTTTTCAAATAACTTGGCGAGCACATTTAGTATAGATATAGGGCGATAGTTAGGCACTTTTGTTTTAGGACCATTCTTGTGAATAGGTACTATATGTGCATCTTTCCATTTACATGGAAATTTACCCTCAGAAAGAGAACGGTTAAAAAGTATACTTAATGGCACACTGAGAGCACCGCCACATTTCACAATAAAGAAAGCAGGGAGACCATCACTGCCAGCTCCACCATTAGGATCTATTTTTGAGATTTGTGCTGAAATTTCATTCGGAGTGACTTCTATAGAATGTATTATGTCCCCATCATCACAGTATGGAGGAGCAAGTACGTCATCATCATAGTTTTGAGCAGGCTCAACAAAAACGCTATGAAAGAAGGAATTGAATCCTTCAGAAATATCTTTTCCCGCTCTGAGAGTGTTTCCGTTGTATTCCAAAGAACTTGGATAGCCTGATCCACCTCGACGAGCCTTAATGAAACTCCATAGGTATTTTGGATTTTCTTTGATATAACTCTGAACAGAGCATATATAACGTTCGTAACATTCTTGCTGAAGGTCATGCTGCCTACGCCTAAGAAGTGAGAATTCGTCGTAATCAGAAGGATTATGAAATTGTTTCCAGTTTTTGTGCGCTTTATTTTTTTCACGAATCACTTTAATCAGAGCCGGAGAAAACCAAGGGGGGAAGGCATTGCGTCGATTTCTGGTGTCAAGGGGGACAAATTTTTCTATGGCTGAATTTAATATGTCGTAAAATTTTTCTACTGCTTCATCGATAGAACCTTGGTTTAGCAAATGAGTCCAGTCAGAATTTGAAATAAGGGCACGTATGCTCTCGTAATCACCTTTTGTAAACCTACGCCTAGGATGATTGGCTTCCCTTAGAGGAGTGGTTAAAATTTCATTAACTGTTATCTCTAAAGAGGGGTGGGCGACATCTTCGTTGACTAAAGGACTCAAACAGCGATTCAACTCCAGACCAAAATTGCCAAAGATAAGGTCTAAAACATTATTAGATAAATTGGGAATGAAATTATATTGTTCAAAGCCTAATGAGCCAAACTCATCCACGAGTCTCACTCCTAAATCATAAACGGCAGCAGACCCTCGGTGAACATGAAAGGGAGAGTTAGGTGAACTTTTATCCCAACGAATTTCTGGTAAGTTGAAGTCCCCGGTGATTAAAAAGTGGTCTTTAGGGTGCGAGTGCCTTACAGTGGTAATTGATGTAATTATTTTATCGAGGCTATCAGGAAGCAGACCGTCAGGAGATGCATAAGAGACACATATATGCAAGTCTCGTGAAGAATGCTGACCACCCTGTCTGATCGACTTGGCTGGTATTGTTACCCAGAGACACTCAGCGGGAGCACGGCCCCAGTTGGAGCCGCGGCCCCACTCAGGGCGGACAACGGCGGCCAACGAACACCGAACCAGTATGAATACACCGCCACCATCCCTCTTACCTGTCGCGAGTCTGTCTCGATCAAGGCGGAATACATCGTATCTGCTATCACAGATCTCTGCATTAAGCACCCCATCGCAAAGCCAGCTCTCAGTGACAATTATTATGTCATAATTACTACACAAAATGTTACGATGTAAGGTCAAAGTTTTTGTTCGTAGCCCCCTGGTATTCTGATAATATATTTTCAAGTTATTTAAAAGCTCGGCTAAGTCTTAAAAGATAAACCATTTCTGAATATAATATTCTAACGAGAAGAATGAGGTACTGTTTGTTTTTAATAATCTTATGAGTTATGAACAGATGCCTTTTTGATTTGACAATAATTATTGGTATTTTGTAGCGATCATAAAATCTCAACAATGCAATAAGCGAATAAGGTAAACCGTAATTACTTGTTATAGGTATGTAATTATTATGTGTGTGTGTTTCTAAAGTAAATTTAATGCAAATTGAGTAGGAGGGGATAATGTGTGTGGGGGTGTATGTGCAGGTTTGTCGAACGAAATGAATAAAGGAATAACAAGAATAATAATTTTTATTTTCAGATACAAAAACATATTTTATGGTGAAATAAACAAAACTTGGAACATTTAAATTAATTTTCATTTTTATACAATCTTCTGTAAATCTAATGTCGTAGAAATACGTATTTGAGGGCACTTCTCGTTTTTTCGGACGAAAATATTGCAATTTCTGACCCAGACTATATCGTAACCTTTCTTTGAGCACTGCTCCTTGCAGCTCCTTAATAATCTCTTGTTGGCTGGGGTCAGATGATCGTTGATGAAAATCGGTTGAGGGTTTCCCAATATTCCAATTTCAGACGTTTTCAAGCCGCGACGTTTGCGTATCCCGGACATAATGGCGTCCTTGCTCATCCTTGTCTTGAGTTTGGCTATTATGCATTTTGGTCGTCCTGCAATAGGTCGAGCCGGCTGGACTCTGTTTACGAACTCGATGTCCTCCAGAGCAAGGGTCACACCAGCTATTCCTGCAATCTGCTGCACGATATTTGGCAAGGACTCGGAGTTTTGCTCAGGTACGCCAGAGATTTCGATATTGTTGCCACGAAGCCATTGTTGGTGATTATTAAATTGTGATTCAAGTTCTATAATCCTTGCATTCGATACGGCTAATTCATTTTCTAGTTCAGCGACTTTACCGAGATTTTCCTCAATTTTCGTAAAGCGTTCCTCGACCTCAATCTTATAAGTAGTCATAGCAGAAGCTATTTCATCTCTAATGGCTTGCTGTAGTTCCGTTTTTAGAGTTGAAATACAGCTCATCATCATTGACCGCATACGTTGATCAAAATCGGAGGGTAGTTGACAAGTTGGTGTCAACACCGACGCTGACGCCGACGGCGATCCGAGAACTATGTTTTCGTTCGTGTTACCTTGACGCGACGGAGTCTTATTTATACGTTCACTTGCTGTACATGTAGTGCACTTGCCGATACGGCATTGCTCCTTCGTAAAGTTTTTAAACTCTATAGCAGAGATACGCACAAGTACGTCCTAAAAAGCGAGATATATGCATTTGCAAACATTTTGTTACTAAAGATAGTGCCTGTCTCATATCCGCAGGTGGACAACGACGTTTGGCTGGAGATTGTGCCCTGAGCCCTGAGCCGTCTTCAGAACTTATTGTTTTCTTCAATGGTCGTTGTTCTCGCGTGGATATGGTTAATAGGTCAGCCCACCGTCAGCTGGCCATTCAGTCGGCTGATCTTTTAAGCTTAATACTAACTAGTTAGTTATCTAAATCATCGTCTGTGATCCTAAGAACTTCTGATATCCGTGCAACTCCGTATACATTTTGGGTGCTATCTTCAAGTGTACCTAGCATCCGCCATTTTGAAATATCTATACTACTCGTAACAAATTAATAGGTTCAAAAACAAATACGTACATTGTTTTTTGGGCAATGTATATATTTTTGGGCATAACTTTTGATTTCGATCGATACGTTTTATTCGCAAAATGTTTCACTGACGTTCTGATCATTACTTGGCAAGTAGAACAAACTGCAGGGTTCCGTACTCAATAGTGCTGTTGGTGGGCAATGAATGAGGCTGGATGAGGATGAGACCGACGAAAATGGCGTGGAGATGCCCAGCAGTGAGTGGATGTGAGCTGAATGATGATGATAATGTACTCAAAAGGCATCCTCACCTCAACCAGTTTGACAACATTAGGGTGGTCAAGCTTCTTGAGCACAGCGATCTCGCGGTAGACCCTCTGCAGAGGATCGGGCGGCGGCGGAGGTGGCCCGGGACCGGCACGGCGGGGCGGGGCGCGACCGAACAGGCCCGCGCGCCGCATCAGCTTCCGTTTCGAAAGGATCTTCATTGCCTGGTGGTGATGATGGTGGTTAGTTTTATTGGGTTACCCGTGCTTGTTTATGGCAAAAACCTTGAAGAAGTTTCAGTAAGTATTATCATATTACATCAAGATAGAGAAATGTATTATAACCTATTAACCAATATCACATAGTAATAGTTATTGAGGAATAAATATTTCCTAACTGTCCATTGCTACCCATGTTAAGCGACGATAGCGTCGTTTGTGTTTCTTAGAACAAGTCGTGAAATGCACACATCGCCCTCGTAAGAGTTTATATGTGTATCACTACCTGGTGTATCAAGTTCTTAACTGCAAAAACCTGAACATACTAAACCTATGACAAAAAAAACAACTTTGTCCGTTCAACTTGCTACTCAACTTAAGAGCCCGGTTCGCGACGACTTCAACTTTGATGCAAAGCATTATGTTAAATATGTTTCTGATCTTTATCGCGATGTTTTTGGAAAAATCAGGGACTCACACCACTTCAAACCGGCCGTCTAAATGAACGCCTTAAATTTATTTGATTGAATTGTTTCTCTTACGAGCCCGCTCCGAATTGTTCTTCATAATACGAGGTACGAGTCTATTTAAAATTGAAGTAGATTAAATAACAGGTTTATTGTGTAATTTTAGTTTGTAATTGTAATTGAAAATTGTTCTGTTTTAGTTTAAGTATGTGTTATTAAATTTATTCATTTATCTAGTAGTTGTAAAGCAAAATGTGTAATTATGTTATGAGTTATTTGGGAGCCCGCAGTTCAGACTTATCTCTAGTGTGGGGCCCACTGCTTAAGTCTTATGATGTGAATTTTTCTTTACTGTTAATAAATGATTTTTATGTTTATGTTTTTTAATATCTTAGTACCAAAATAACTCGCAAAGGAGAAACAATTTTAGAAGGCCAATATGAACTGGTGCATGTCCCTGATTTTTCCAAAGAACATCGCGGTAAAGACGAGAAAAATATTTAAAATAATACTTCGCATCAAATGGACGAACAATATGCAGCGGGCTCTTAAGAGTGCCCAAATATGAGCTCGTGCTGTCCATACACTGTGAAGAATATTTCGCGAACTGTACAAATATGTAATCATACATAAATATATTTCGCGAACTGTACAAATATGTAATCATACATAAATATACTTCGCGAACTGTACAAGTATGTAATCATACATAAAAATATTACGCGAACTATACAAATATGTAATCATACATAAAAATATTACGCGAACTGTACAAATATGTAATCATACATAAATATATTACGCGAACTGTACAAATATGTAATCATACATAAATACTTACATAATGCGTGTCATCCTCCTCGTTATACGCTAACTTGACGATCCCGTACGAGCCCTGAAACAGACAACCTTTTATCAGTAATCCACACAACGACTTGGCCACATCCCTCTCACTTGGCCACATCCCTCTCACTTGGCCATATCTCTCTTACTTGGCCAGTCACGACAGGTTGACAAAACGATTTTCCAGTCGTCAGTTTGCCCTTTGTGGTGGAATCCAATCTGATGAGCAATATCCGACGATTGTTCAATTCTTTTTTAGCAATAACTATTATTCAGCTCACTAGCTCGGTTTATGAAAGATTATTTCAGCTTAGAGAGATTTTCCTTCTACTAACGAAATTTCCTAGCGTACATTTTCGCAGCCTAATTAGTTGTTGCCTAAAGGCTGTGTGCATTGATTACGTAAGACGTTTAAGGGGGAGAGGGGGTTAAACCAAATCTTAATTTTTCTTACATGGGGGCGGAGGAGAGGCTATATATTTCTTACGTAAGAATATGTTACATATTTTCCAGTGACTTATCCTGTATCTGATTGGCTGTTGAGATCCTGGGCTAGTCCAGATTCATCACCTTAATTTAAGTCTTGTTTTGTTTGTTTAAAGTTTTATCTTACGTTAGATTGATAGAGCGGGTGGGAGGGGGTCAACAATAGGCCAAAACTATCTTACGTAATAAATGAACAGTAAAATGTTACTTATATTTTAATTCAGGGTATGAGCTGTCTCCACTCCAAATTTCATCCACATTCGTCCAGCTGTTTCAGCGTGAAAAAGTAACAAACATACTAACTCACACACAGACACAAAAACTTTCACATTTATAATATAAGTGGGAAGTGGGATGGGATGGGATAATACAACAAATGTGAGTTATCTTGATTTTAGAGGCAGACACGTGATCTGCGGACCCTCAGCTATATTCAAACTGAGTGTCACTTACCTGGCCAATGGGTTCCAGTAGTCTGTATTGGTTGAGCTGCACGTATCCCGGCGCTTGTGCGAGGGACACCCTCCTGGACTCACGAGGGAGGCGACGGGGTCTGGGCGACCCTTGGCTGCACTCAGCTGACTTGGCGGCGTGGGATCGGAGCAGGTTCGACCGATCCCCGGCGGTGACCGATAGTCTGAAGAAGAGGGTAGTTTCTTGTTTTGTCACTTCAGTTGTCGGTTATTATTTTGTTTTTAGATGTGGGAATAAAAAGTTAGTGTGTTGAACTCGGTCCACTAAGTAGTTTGGGCTACAGACCTACAGACCTGCGGACAGACAGACAAACATATTTAACTTTTTTCCTTTTGTGGCTAAGTTATAGCTAGAGAGTGGATGTTCAACAAAATGTAGATTTTGTTTTTCGGGTTCCGTACCTCAAGGATAAAAAAGGAACCATTATTTATTTATTTATTTATTTTATTTATTTATGGTGAGACTCACAGGTAGCACAGCCTCATACATTATGAAATGTTAAAGCTAAAGACTTGAAAGTTGATACAAAAATAGTATTAATTTGCCCACATAAAGAGTTTGTAATAAAAATGTAATTAAAAATTTTAATAAGTCGAAATTACTCAAAATATTTTCATCAATATAAAGGACAAAAAAAATTCTCCTGAGAATTCAATAAGGGTATCAAATGGTAGGTATTAAAAAGTAGATTATAAAATATATAATCTTGCTTTACTGCTTGTAATCTATATTTTGAAAACCACCAAAAAATGTATGTTTATGTTTTATCACAAAAACGACACACCGGCACAGAAAAACAGAATAGTAGTTTATGCTACAAGGGCGCAAGAGAATAAATTACGAGGACGATTTAAAACACGAGCGTAGCGAGTGTTTTAAACGTAACCGAGTAATTTATTGCTCTTACGCCCGTGTATCATACTACGTTTTTCAATGCATAGTGTGAGGAAATAAAACAAATATAATTTTGTGAACTTTAAATTGTAATTGGCTCAAAAGGACTAGGTATCCAGAGCCGTTAAATAGTGGAAAAAAGTATGACATTTATGGTACACAGGAAAGGCTGCAGGTTACCCAACCATTGTAAATAAAAAAAAAATTATAATAATAATAAAGCCCTAGGGCAAAATAATCGACTTTCTGTTCGGTTTTGATGCATAAAAAGTGGGCCTTTACGAGCACATGCATTGAAAACAAAATAATAATCACACATAAAGTACAAACCAATTGACATCTTTTAACGTCGACTTTACGAAGTCTTATTTAAATTTTATTAAAATAATCAAAATTTAAACAAAGCACACTTTTTCTATATTTTGTGATGTCACAAACACTGTTGAAAATTTAAGAATAGAGAGGTTTTAAAATTAAATTAATGAATTACTAATAACGAGTGTTCCCCCCTCGTGCTCTGACTAACGTTTCCATCCATCTGGAGTCCATCAGGCTGAGAATTATGTTATCAATTTTGCCTTGTGACAAGCTCTGCCACTCTTCAAGTAATGCCTTTTGCAGTTCTCCCAGGTTGTTGGGGGACGGCATTCTGGTTTTAACGCTTCTCTTTAACAAGTCCTATAAATGCTCTATAGGATTCATATCCGGGGATCTTACTGGCCACTGCATCACTGTTATACCCACATGGCTTAGATATGCTTGGACTAAGCGAGCACTGTGAGCCCGAGCATTATCCTGCATCAGAATAAAGCCATCATCATTATAGGGGGCAAATTGGACAACGTGTTCTTTTAAAATATCATTGATATACCGATCAGCAATCATATTCCCTCCATCGACCACCACTAACTCCGTGCAAGCTCCTAAACATATCCCTCTCCACACCATAACTGAACCGCCCCCATATGCCACCGTATTTTCAAAATTAGACTGAATTTAACGTTCTCCTTTGCGTCTCCATATTCGCTGTCTTCCATTCATCTTGTTTAAAAGCACCCTGCACTTATCAGTGAAAAGTACCCGTCCCACTGGTTCATGTCTCAAAATACTATAATGAATACTTGTTTTTCTATTCCGCTAATTGTGCCGGTGTGTGTAGTAGAGGAATGAAAATATGAAAAAGTCAAGGTAATAGATTATTTATTACGTTAACATTATAGGAAAAATAAAGCAGTTTGATGTCGTGACGATATATATCCTGTATAGTATATGCTGTTGTCCAGTAATTAGTGTTTTAAAAACAAAACGACATTAAATATACTTTAAAATAAAATAGTATATTTCGTGACGAGTATAAAATGGCAGATTTTCTTACCCGAGGATAAGCTAGTTTTGACGTGAGCCGAAGGCGAACGTCGAAAGCTTACATTCCGAGGGTAAGAAAACCCATTTTTACTCGTTGCGAACGATACTTTTTCTACTACCTGATTTATGTATTTAAATATTTAATTTTTCCTTTCAAATTTAATGTATTTTATGACTTTGCAAAGAGCGGCGCGGTTTTTACCTTTTTTTTTTCAAGCTTTCGCCGGCGGCTTTTATTTGTGGCCAGTAAAATTTTGCGAAAAAAAAAGAGTGTCAGACGCGATATAATCGATTATGTCGTGAATCGGAACGCAGAGAATTTCGATTGTAAAGGCAAACTAAGGACGTCAAAACAAAACCTAATTTAGCATGAAATGAAAAAAAACGTCAAAAAGAACCTAATTTTGCAATAAATGAAATTTCAATACAATATTTCAAACTGACCTGATAGTCATTCCGCAACGGGGCCGGAAAGTTCGATTTTCAAAACTAATTTCGAGTATTAAATGGAACTTTTTCATAAAGGTAGTAGAAAAAGAAAATTTCCCTTACAATATGTAACCGCGATACATACCTACTTGTTGTATTTATTTCGTATAATCAATTCTGTTTAGTCATCATAAACAAAACAGTAACATGTAAGATTTTAAAATACCATTTTCCTTACTTTTCCCAAACGAAATACAAAACCCTAGGTGCGCGAGTCTGACTCGCACTTGAGCGGTTTTTTTCTAAGATACCAAAATTTCCTTTTCTCTTATAGAAAGAAAAATTTTAAAAATGTATATATTGTTGAGTTTTTTTCAAGTACAGGTATAATAAAGTGACCTGTAATACGTGTATTTAATGGACCTATAAAAGTATATTTCATTTCATTTTATTTTTTAATTTCGTTTCATTTCAAAATAAAAAAATATTTACCGACACCTCGTAAGAACCATAAATATTGTCCGCCAAATCCAGCAAAGATGCGACACCTTTACTTTAGTTTTTCTATTTCCAGTAACAGTTTATCCCTAGACCTGTCTCTATATTTCAGACGCTAAACATAGATATTTCAGGAGAAAGCTCGGGATTGCCAACTGTCTCCCTGCGGAAATGACTTAAACTTTCAATATAACAAAAATAGAGATTTCTTTAACTTTGATAATTACAGATCAATAACAATTTTATCCATAAGATGATAAGCTTTTTATTTTAGAAGAATACAGGCTGTATTAATGACGTGCTCGGTGCTAAAAGCGATCTCTTCCAGACAACCTTTGGATGGAGGAACTCTAAAAGAAAGAAAACAATGTGTAGAGGCGGTGTCAGGTGTAGGTGTAAGTTATAAATAATATATTTATTTAAAATTTAGCTACCTCCGGATCACCCGATATCTAGACAAACCTTGCAAGTTTTATTAATATCGTAGAATCATGTAATTGTGGTTTCTTTGATGATAATAAACAAATAAAAAAAAAATCTTTTGTTAAGAAAACGGTACATTTTTTTCTGTATTAGAGAAAAATGTCATTATGTACTATTTTTCAGTTCATAATCAGGATCTTACGATATGAGTGTACTCGTACGAGAAAACAATTAATGCATACATTACCTACGACGAATGAAATTTATAGAAAAAAATACAATAATGGTTTTAACAGCTCATCCTAAAATGTCATGCAAAATTAAGTTTTGTGAAGGTGTGTTTAGCCTAACAAAAATAGTTTTTCATTTATGTTAAAACTGACAGCATATAAGTAAGATGTTAAGGTTGTATCTACCATAAATTTTAGTAAATAATAACCTTTGAAATAAAAAAATAATTTAAGGAGTGCGATCGCGCCATCAGCATTAGAGATATTATTGCGCCGCGCCTAGTGGATGTGGGCGGCGTATATCCAAAAATGTTTATACCTTTATCGGGATGTCCATATCGAGGTAATCCGACTAAGGTTTGATCCCCGTCCGTCAGGCAGGGGCTTTACGAACTGAATATAGCGGATTTAAAAGGACGCAAAATACCGGTTCGTGTTATTTCTGGATATATTTCAAAGGATATACTCTAATAAGTTAGGAGGAACTGTTAGGTATAAATGGGTATCCAATAAACAATCAGCGTTTAAGGGGGAACGAGTCGTATCCTCTACGAAACGCACAACTTAAGATGGTTCTTCTTATTTTTGAATTACAGATATTAAATAAATGAGATTTATGGCATTTCGCGAACATAGTTTAATGTCAATTAGGCTTTTCCGGCAAAATTTAGTTGTTTTATGCATAACGTTGTAAATGTATGGGCACACATACTTAAAAGCGTTTTTTAAGTTTGTGTGCCCATACATCTACAACGTTATGCATATTATAACAAAATTTTGCCGGAAAAGCCCAACTGACACTTAACTATGTTCGCGAAATGCCATTAATCTCATTTATTTAATATCTGTAATTCAAAAATAAGAAGAACCATCTTAAGTTGTGCGTTTCGTAGAGGATACGACGCGTTCCCCCTTAACTCGGACGCTCTGTCATGTATATCTAACAGGAACAAAACAATTTGGATTCTTAACTTTTGGATAATCTTTGGAACGAAGTTCTTTTACGGCCGTTACACTCAGACGCTTGGCAAATGAGGGCTTGGTCGAAAAAAGTGCAAGAATTCGATACTCACGACATTTTTTGCTACACATGTTTGTGCGTTTACAAGCGTGTATTATTTTATGCTGATACCGGGCTCGACTGTAGAGGTACCACCATTTTACTTGGAGACCACCTTGAAGTAATTCGTGGGACAGTAAGAGGACAGCTCGCAGGCTAAAATCCAGGAGGCCCACCATGCCTGGGACCGATGGATGGCGGTATATCCATCCCTAATAGCCGGGCCTTATATGGAACAGACTGGTGACGGGCAGCGGCGTCACTGGTGCGAGGGTTCTAGCACCGCGCTCAACAACCCGCCTGCCCAGCGTGTGTGAGTATGGGCAATTCTTCCAGGATGACCGCCGGGAGTGGCAAAGTCCTGGAAAGGCTTATGTCCAGCAGTGGACGAACTAGGCTGATGGATGGATGTATGGATGGATGGAAGCGTATATAACGTATTGCGTTCAACAATGGGTGTCCCACGACGACGCCTCTCGTCTTTGTGTCTGTATGTCACGTGTCTCGAACTCTTAGACGGAATGACATAGAGACCAGAAATGTTGATATACTGTGTAAAATGTTAACTAAAAACAGGGAGGCCTCTGTTAAAAATACTGCTGATTAAATGCGTATTTTGAGAATATTTTCTCGCTCGAACAAGGCTTGAAGCCAGGAGAGAGCCAGTTGTAACAGAACCAATACTTGAACCGATAATTGACTCACCTGTTCTGCGCTCTGTTGGTCTCCCCGCCATCAACAGCCGCATGTCTGAGGACAAACAAATACAAATAAATATTAGTCGCTCAAAAACACCATATTTCCCAAGACAATAATGCATTTAGATGGCCATTTAATTGAGCAATCCGTCATTTTGTCGGCGAAAAAACGTAGACGAGGGTCGAGGAAATACCGGAGAATGTTTATTAGCGTTTTTGGGGAAATGTCGTTGAATGAGGGTTTTCTTGACATTTCGTAATGAACTTGCCTTTACTTTACATTCAAGGAATTTTTAATACTCGTATGAAAAAAGACCTATCGAATTACTAGAAAGATTCCTACCTCCTACTGTCTGAATATAATTATATATTTATATTTATTTTGACTTGTTAACTTATGTATCCTCTCTGTTCTTACCTACGGTTCCCAAACGTGGTCACTAACCGAGCATCAGAAGTCCAAACTCAAGGTTTGCCAACGAGCAATGGAGGGCAGCATTCTAGGTGTAAAACGGGTTGACCGTATCCAAAACAATGAATTGCGCTCTAAAACTCGAATTGTTGACGTTGGTGTGCAGACTGCAAAATTGAAATGGATCCAGGCTGACCACGTTAGTCATACATATAGCACCCGGGTAGGTGGGCGAAAATCTACGGCTATCGAAGGCCAGGTAGACCAAAACGACGATGGCGGGACGATTTCATTTTTACATTTTGACCGGGGTAGCGCAGGACCGCGATATGTGGTATCAGCAAGGGGAGGCATTTGTCCAGCAGTAAGACAATTACAGACTACATGGCAATATATATGTATATATATATATATATATCTACGTATATTATCTATTAGTAAGTACACAAATATATATAAATATTTTATTTTTAGGCTTGTAAATTAAGCATATTTTATTTTTGTATATTTGTATTATTTATGATTAAATAAATTTATACCTTTTATAGTCTTTTATTGTTATAAATGGGTTATGATTATGATTATATATAAATATAAAAAAGTAATTGCATAATTTATGTATAGTTGTAGGCATTAAATATTAACAATGAAAGTAAAGTTTATATTTTACTAAATATTTCGGCCTCTTCAATGAGACCGTCAGAAGTATAATTTATAATGTATTTTAATAATTTATGAGTATATTGCTAGAAAAAGCTTCGATTCATTCATTCATTCGACTGATGCCGCCCTCAAAGTGGGCCAAAATGTATCTCGAAAATAATTTGTTGTATTTTTAATTAATTGTGCATTTAAAAAATGTACATAAGAACTGGCAAAAAATATGGATCAGACGACAGAACGAATCTTGTACAGCGCGCTATTTTAAAAGTTAATGTCATCGTTATAGAGTTCAGTTCTCATTGATACAAAATGAGATTTATTTTATTTATTTATTTACTTATAGGAAGATTAACAGACAAATAGGTACAGTAAAAATTTAGAATAAATAACTAAATGCCGATAAAAAATCTTCACCTAATGGATGACAAAATTACATAGAAGTGAACCGTAGGGGAATAACAGTTTAAGCTTACAAATACTGCATAAATAATATAAAATGTTAGTTTAATTAGAAATAAACAAATAACATTTAAGAAAAGATAAATTGAAAGAATTAACCTACTCATTTTTAAAGTGTAAAAGTGTTAAAGCTCTTCTGACTGATTCTACGTCTAGTATTGCATGCATATACGTATAGAAGTTCAGGGTGTCTCATAGTGCTTTTATAAGACCTGAGGTTTAGTAATGACAATAATTCAGGGCTATCCACTGATCCATTGGCGATGCTCATAAGTTAGCAGATGTCAGAGATATCGCTTCTTACAAATAAGGGAAGAAAATGATATCGTGTGCAGCGATGTTCATAGTCAATAGAAAACTGATGGGCCTTGCAATCAAGGAACCTCAGGAATTTTGCCTGAATACCCTCAATACGTGATCTATATTTTTCATGTCGTGGATTCTAAACCTGAGACGCGTATTCTCGATGACTCCAAACAAAGGCACTTGAAGTCACCTGATGTCCTCATAACAAACCCTAACGATGCTCAGTCTGACGTAATATGCAGCCCTAACAATGTTCCCTATGTCACCATTTTTTTTTTAATTCACTTTAAAGTTTTTCCATCGTATCTGAATTCTGAAAAGCTCGCTAAAGCTCGAATTTCTCGGAAACTGGAGCCACAACTGCGCCGTAAACTTATTTCGTAAACCTTTCCACGAACATCGCTTCTTAAAACCAGAAATATTTACATATTTTCCCTGTAAGTTAATAATTCACTTTCACATTAATCTTTAACGTTGCTGGCGGGGGATTGAAACCAGCGCTTTGATAATTAAATAGTATATTACGATACGAGAGCGATGAAACGTTTCTCGCACGAGTTTCGTATAATTTATTATAGCACAATTGTGGAAAATGCCGACTTTACGCACAGTGTGCTATAATCTATATTATATATATATTACCATTACATTATATTAGTTACCTAGTATATTCTCTTCTTTGGTAATTTTGCTAGAATATGCAACGGTTTACCGGCTTAAACACATTTAATTATAACCCCAGTTTACTTTCCGTCTCGGCATGAAGCACGCGTACATTACAGTTTGTTTGTGTAACTGCTTGTTGAGGGTTTGTTTATGTGAAGCCTGGTACATTACCCACTGGCATCTTGTAATTACTTAGTTGAGGATATCTCTGGATTACAGCAGCGGTACCTCAGTCGGTCGGACGTCGATCTCGAGAACTATGTTAGAACACTGCCGGTCGACCATGCAACACGTATTTTCCCTCAATGCCCCATTATTTACACCCCAGCCTATATTTTATTTTATCAGTTGGATTAACTGAATTTTAGACCATAAATATAAAAGAAATAGACTGAACGCGGCAAAAGCACAGGTATCATTATGAGTATATGAGCACAGGTATCATCCCAGCTCCACATAGCCACAGTATATGAGAACAGGTATCATCCCAGCTCCACATAGCCACAGTATATGAGCACAGGTATCATCCCAGCTCCACATAGCCACAGTATATGAGCACAGGTATCATCCCAGCTCCACATAGCCACAGTATATGAGCACAGGAATCATCCCAGCTCCACATAGCCACAGTATATGAGCACAGGTATCATCCCAGCTCCACATAGCCACAGTATATGAGCACAGGTATCATCCCAGCTCCACATAGCCACAGTATATGAGCACAGGTATCATCCCAGCTCCACATAGCCACAGTATATGAGCACAGGTATCATCCCAGCTCCACATAGCCACAGTATATGAGCACAGGTATCATCCCAGCTCCACATAGCCACAGTATATGAGCACAGGAATCATCCCAGCTCCACATAGCCACAGTATATGAGCACAGGTATCATCCCAGCTCCACATAGCCACAGTATATGAGCACAGGTATCATCCCAGCTCCACATAGCCACAGTATATGAGCACAGGAATCATCACAGCTCCACATAGCCACAGTATATGAGCACAGGTATCATCCCAGCTCCACATAGCCACAGTATATGAGCACAGGTATCATCCCAGCTCCTCATAGCCACAGCGTTCCATTTCTTCAGTGCGACTTTTCAGGCTTCTGGCCATTATTGTCCCTTCGGTAACAGTTACAACAACAGCAAAATCCCAAAATCAGAGTAAAGTTTTTGTTTTCAGCTACCAAAGTTAAATTATTTTTCCGGAAAGCGCCAAATACCTTAATCCTATCGGCACTCTAATCGCTGACGATCTTGGCAAATCACGCACTTCGGTAGAACTTCCCACAGGTCGCACAGGATATTGTAAATAGCTTTTACACAGAGGGGCTATTTTGCGGCCCTCTTGTCGACAACATACATTTAAGCCAGCGATTTTCTTTAATTTGCCCAAATGGAAATATGCCCAAGCGTGTATGCAGATTCCGAAAGCAGCACTCGAAGGAATAGTACTCCGAGCGCAAAAATTGTAAGAAGCCGCGAGCACGCAAAAAGTTTGCTGCCTGCGAGAGGCCTAAAACAAGGCATATTACATTTAGAGTAACTATTCTCGCGAAAGAAAGTCAAATTAGGAGTAGAATTAGAGCTGGTAAACACTTTTGTTAAAATTTTATTTAAGTCTACGAAAGTGAGACCTACTCGCACTTGAATGGTTTTTATCATTCTAAGCGTACCTACACCAGAAAAAGCCATCAGTTGCAGCAGTGGCCAAGCGTTCCGGATTGAGAACATTTTGAACTTAGTCTAAAAAAAAATGTGTATATCACAAAATCCATAAACGATCCGAGATGAGACGCAACGCCAGTACTAATTCAAGAGTCAAATGATCGAGCAAAGAGTTCCGTGGCCCGTCACGAGCGGTAGCGAGGGCACATAAACCATAGTTATAATGGGTGTTTCCGGCTCGGTAAGTTACACTACGTAAACACGAAAGTGGGACAGTAGGGTGCACCGCGCGCCGGGACAGTAGGGTGCACCGCGCGCCGGGACAGTAGGGTGCACCGCGCGCCGGACAGTAGGGTGCACCGCGCGCCGGGACAGTAGGGTGCACCGCGCGCCGGGACACTTCATATCGTTATTACTATCCCTGTAGTTATATTTTGTTTCGCTTTTTTCCTTAGCTTTTTAGGGGTCACTACCTCGTCATGAAAAAAACGGAACGTTGTTGGTTCTATCAGTCCGTGTGCCTTTTCTCTTAACAACGGTTTGAGGTAAAGTGTAATAGCCTTATACCTATATTGCTGTAAAATTATCAAGTAGCTAGCACAAGTGAAGACGTAAATCCGAAAATGATTAACTCCAAATACCGTATGGAATTATAACGAGACGAACTTATATTTGCGGGTAATTTCATAAATAGTACATACATAAATTTTTATCTAATACGATACAGGGCAAATCCAAGAAGTTAATATCAAAAAGAGTTTTCATCAATTATTTTTAGGGTTTCGTAGGACCTAAAAGGTACAAAAGGAACCATTATGCTGAGACTCCGTTGTCCATCCATCCGTCCGCATGTCCCATCCTCATAACTTTAGCACCGTTAAATGATAAATACTTGAAGTTTGGCACAAAATAGCATTAATTTTTCCACATAACAGGGTGTAAAAAAATCTGAAAATTTTTAAATTGTCCAAAATATTAGAAAAACAAAAGAGAAAAAGAAATATATTATACTAAGTATACAATATGGGTATCAAATTATAGATATTAAAAAGTAATAGTTTAAATATATAAATTAAAATTATATCATTGCAGTATTGAAACGCAGAAAGAAAAGTAAATCTGGATGTGAGGAGCTCTGAACCGGGGTTCGAACTGAACGGAAAATATATATTTACTTTTTTAACTGGCACTGGATTTCTCATCTTTAAATAACCACAAAAAAATCAGGTTTCCTCCCTTATCTCCGAAACTGGTGGACCGAAACATATGAAAAAAATTTTCAAGTGAAAATAAGATTTAATAATTACACCAGAATTAATCCTAGATAGTAAGTGAAAACAAGATTTCAACAATACTTCAGAATTAATCCTACATAGTAAGTGAAAACTCAAGACAAGAATATTATTAACAAATAAAAAAAAACCGACTCAACTCTGGCTTATTCCACGAGAGAATTGAAACTTCAGAAAATGTTGCCCATTATTTATGTGCATAGTATTTGTGCTTACTAACCACTTGCCAACATCGTAAGTAAACCTGCATGCCCTAAATGGCGTGTATTTGTGCCCAAATTACGGCGATAGTCGTTTGTGAAACGTGGGTGTACTGAATGTGGACTGTGACTTGCATTTCACAGTTCACACTCGGAACACCTCTGACACCCCCTCGGGGATTCAATTAGTCATAAGTAATTTATGAGTACAAATGATAAATGCAAAAAAAAATACATTTACTAAAAATGAATTCTAGTAACCTCACTATTTTTTTGCGTTCCTCTAATTTTGTACCCGAGTGTATTTATAGAAATTGTCCCAAGATTACAACAGTCAAACTTTATCAACAAAGTTTGAACAATAACAGAACTTTGTGATTGCTTAATGCAAGAGTATTGTTCCATCATTAATAATAATAATTCACCTCGGGTCTGATGGGAAAGTAATTTGGTTACAGTTTCTTTGATAATTGTTTTATTTTAAAGTTTTATTGAAGTAAAACATCTTGGATCTTGCTTAAAGATCTCTTTTACAAACAAAACGCACAATACTTCGATGTAGGATTGGACAAAATCGGAATATTCTGTGCAAACAGTTCTGGTAAAACAATAAATAGAATAAAATCCTTTTCGGTTAGCGACTATTATGTTTTGCCAACCTGGGTCGGTAATGTGCGCTTGCCAAATTCACTTTGCAGCATCGTTCGTAAATAAACAACTTTGTAGGTTTTGTAAATAACGTCAGCATTGGCGAATTTATTTTGAGAAATATGGGTATCTAAATACTGCCCTGCCATCAATAAATAGATAAAGAAAAAAAAGCGACTGTGTGGGAGGAGAGCATAGAATAGTGAAGTACGAGAGTTACGAGCCGCTACGAGAGCTACGACGTAGCACTGTTACTTATAGCTACGGGGTTTAGTGCTACGAATGTAGCTGTTTCGTAGAGAAATAAGAAATGTTTGAAAGAAAATTATCGTGTTAAATTAAATTATATCTACAAATTTGTCATTTCAATTTTTCTTTGCTTCTAATAACGTAGTTCCGTGGTAAAATAGAAAACGAACGATTAAAAAAGCAACCAAACTAATTTTCACCTCAAAATCACTCATCTGTACATTTGCGTGCAGATTAAGCTCCCTATTTGTAAACGATTTTAGCTAAGTACTAACTGCCTGTCACGCTGGCGTCAGTACATGGTACTAACTGCCTGTCACGCTGGCGTCAGTACATGGTACTAACTGCCTGTCACGCTGGCGTCAGTACATGGTACTAACTGCCTGTCACGCTGGCGTCAGTACATGGTACTAACTGCCTGTCACGCTGGCGTCAGTACATGGTACTAACTGCCTGTCACGCTGGCGTCAGTACATGGTACTAACTGCCTGTCACGCTGGCGTCAGTACATGGTACTAACTGCCTGTCACGCTGGCGTCAGTACATGGTACTAACTGCCTGTCACGCTGGCGTCAGTACATGGTACTAACTGCCTGTCACGCTGGCGTCAGTACATGGTACTAACTGCCTGTCACGCTGGCGTCAGTACATGGTACTAACTGCCTGTCACGCTGGCGTCAGTACATGGTACTAACTGCCTGTCACGCTGGCGTCAGTACATGGTACTAACTGCCTGTCACGCTGGCGTCAGTACATGGTACTAACTGCCTGTCACGCTGGCGTCAGTACATGGTACTAACTGCCTGTCACGCTGGCGTCAGTACATGGTACTAACTGCCTGTCACGCTGACGTCAGTACATGGTACTAACTGCCTGTCACGCTGGCGTCAGTACATGGTACTAACTGCCTGTCACGCTGGCGTCAGTACATGGTACTAACTGCCTGTCACGCTGGCGTCAGTACATGGTACTAACTGCCTGTCACGCTGGCGTCAGTACATGGTACTAACTGCCTGTCACGCTGGCGTCAGTACATGGTACTAACTGCCTGTCACGCTGGCGTCAGTACATGGTACTAACTGCCTGTCACGCTGGCGTCAGTACATGGTACTAACTGCCTGTCACGCTGGCGTCAGTACATGGTACTAACTGCCTGTCACGCTGGCGTCAGTACATGGTACTAACTGCCTGTCACGCTGACGTCAGTACATGGTACTAACTGCCTGTCACGCTGGCGTCAGTACATGGTACTAACTGCCTGTCACGCTGGCGTCAGTACATGGTACTAACTGCCTGTCACGCTGGCGTCAGTACATGGTACTAACTGCCTGTCACGCTGGCGTCAGTACATGGTACTAACTGCCTGTCACGCTGGCGTCAGTACATGGTACTAACTGCCTGTCACGCTGGCGTCAGTACATGGTACTAACTGCCTGTCACGCTGGCGTCAGTACATGGTACTAACTGCCTGTCACGCTGGCGTCAGTACATGGTACTAACTGCCTGTCACGCTGGCTTCAGTACATGGTACTAACTGCCTGTCACGCTGGCTTCAGTACATGGTACTAACTGCCTGTCACGCTGGCGTCAGTACATGGTACTAACTGCCTGTCACGCTGGCGTCAGTACATGGTACTAACTGCCTGTCACGCTGGCGTCAGTACATGGTACTAACTGCCTGTCACGCTGGCGTCAGTACATGGTACTAACTGCCTGTCACGCTGGCGTCAGTACATGGTACTAACTGCCTGTCACGCTGGCGTCAGTACATGGTACTAACTGCCTGTCACGCTGGCGTCAGTACATGGTACTAACTGCCTGTCACGCTGGCGTCAGTACATGGTACTAACTGCCTGTCACGCTGGCGTCAGTACATGGTACTAACTACCTGTCACGCTGACGTCAGTACATGGTACTAACTGCCTGTCACGCTGGCGTCAGTACATGGTACTAACTGCCTGTCACGCTGGCGTCAGTACATGGTACTAACTGCCTGTCACGCTGGCGTCAGTACATGGTACTAACTGCCTGTCACGCTGGCGTCAGTACATGGTACTAACTGCCTGTCACGCTGGCGTCAGTACATGGTACTAACTGCCTGTCACGCTGGCGTCAGTACATGGTACTAACTGCCTGTCACGCTGGCGTCAGTACATGGTACTAACTGCCTGTCACGCTGGCGTCAGTACATGGTACTAACTGCCTGTCACGCTGGCGTCAGTACATGGTACTAACTGCCTGTCACGCTGACGTCAGTACATGGTACTAACTGCCTGTCACGCTGGCGTCAGTACATGGTACTAACTGCCTGTCACGCTGGCGTCAGTACATGGTACTAACTGCCTGTCACGCTGGCGTCAGTACATGGTACTAACTGCCTGTCACGCTGGCGTCAGTACATGGTACTAACTGCCTGTCACGCTGGCGTCAGTACATGGTACTAACTGCCTGTCACGCTGGCGTCAGTACATGGTACTAACTGCCTGTCACGCTGGCGTCAGTACATGGTACTAACTGCCTGTCACGCTGGCGTCAGTACATGGTACTAACTGCCTGTCACGCTGGCTTCAGTACATGGTACTAACTGCCTGTCACGCTGGCTTCAGTACATGGTACTAACTGCCTGTCACGCTGGCGTCAGTACATGGTACTAACTGCCTGTCACGCTGGCGTCAGTACATGGTACTAACTGCCTGTCACGCTGGCGTCAGTACATGGTACTAACTGCCTGTCACGCTGGCGTCAGTACATGGTACTAACTGCCTGTCACGCTGGCGTCAGTACATGGTACTAACTGCCTGTCACGCTGGCGTCAGTACATGGTACTAACTGCCTGTCACGCTGGCGTCAGTACATGGTACTAACTGCCTGTCACGCTGGCGTCAGTACATGGTACTAACTGCCTGTCACGCTGGCTTCAGTACATGGTACTAACTGCCTGTCACGCTGGCTTCAGTACATGGTACTAACTGCCTGTCACGCTGGCTTCAGTACATGGTACTAACTGCCTGTCACGCTGGCTTCAGTACATGGTACTAACTGCCTGTCACGCTGGCTTCAGTACATGGTACTAACTGCCTGTCACGCTGGCTTCAGTACATGGTACTAACTGCCTGTCACGCTGGCTTCAGTACATGGTACTAACTGCCTGTCACGCTGGCTTCAGTACATGGTACTAACTGCCTGTCACGCTGGCTTCAGTACATGGTACTAACTGCCTGTCACGCTGGCTTCAGTACATGGTACTAACTGCCTGTCACGCTGGCTTCAGTACATGGTACTAACTGCCTGTCACGCTGGCTTCAGTACATGGTACTAACTGCCTGTCACGCTGGCTTCAGTACATGGTACTAACTGCCTGTCACGCTGGCTTCAGTACATGGTACTAACTGCCTGTCACGCTGGCTTCAGTACATGGTACTAACTGCCTGTCACGCTGGCTTCAGTACATGGTACTAACTGCCTGTCACGCTGGCTTCAGTACATGGTACTAACTGCCTGTCACGCTGGCTTCAGTACATGGTACTAACTGCCTGTCACGCTGGCTTCAGTACATGGTACTAACTGCCTGTCACGCTGGCTTCAGTACATGGTACTAACTGCCTGTCACGCTGGCTTCAGTACATGGTACTAACTGCCTGTCACGCTGGCTTCAGTACATGGTACTAACTGCCTGTCACGCTGGCTTCAGTACATGGTACTAACTGCCTGTCACGCTGGCTTCAGTACATGGTACTAACTGCCTGTCACGCTGGCTTCAGTACATGGTACTAACTGCCTGTCACGCTGGCTTCAGTACATGGTACTAACTGCCTGTCACGCTGGCGTCAGTACATGGTTTTCATGAACAATCCAGAAAACGTTTTCTTTGTCAATCCTTAAATCCAGGTTCTACCATTTTACCTAAAACACAAGTTATCAGTACCTATGACATAATTAAATTAAGAGTGAAACTACGAAGAGTAGGAAAAGACCCAGTATTGTTTAGTTTGTCTCATTAAGTGTTTACATCTCTCATCTTGTGATTAGTGTCAAGTGTTTCTTCAGAGTTCATGTTTGCTATGAACTTGGTAAGTGTTTGTTTGAGCCCAGGGCGCGTGCTGAGACGGTGGCAGGAATCAGCTGGGTAAATATTGGGTGTGTTACATTACAGATATTGTATGTCACGTCGTCTGTTCGGCTATGATTGTAGTGGTGCGTGTACACGCTTTTCCTAGTGTGCGTAACCTCGGGAGCGCTACAAAACACGCAACACACACAAAACGCGCTTACAACCATAGACGTGGGATAGAATATCTGTCCATGAACTGTACGCAGGCCAGTGGCCAGCATTCGTAGTCGGGGTGGGGGGGGGGGGGGGAATTTACAGGTCTACGGGCCTGGTCTGTGTAAAAATATTAAGCGCTTGTTTATCCGATCTTAGATCAACACCTCAAAAAATATTCTTTTCAAGTGAAAACTTCTTTAGTCGCGTTGAGTGTTTTTTGGTGGGAAAATGTTATGGGTTCACGTCATCGACATGCTATGACGTGTTACGCTTGGCCAACAGTGAAAAGTTTTCACTTCTGTCGACATCGGCAGTCATGGGACTGCCTTTGTTTCTTTAATGGCACTCAAACGTTTTTTATTAAGATTAAAATGATTATGTTCTTGAAGAATGTAGAGAGGATGAAGGAAATTTATGGTTCGCAAGCCGAAGATGGAGCTAACCAGGTCGCCTTAAAGGGACGTATGCTGACCAAAATGGTGACATATTGACGAAGGACAAAGTCAAAAGTACCTGGAATAGAAGAGCTTGTATGACTAGATTGATGGATGTGGAAGAGGCGAAAGAGGTTTGTCAGGATCATAGCAGATAGAAATCTGTAGTCTCTGCCTACTCCTCTGGGAGACAGGCGTGAGTATAATGTATGTATCTTCTTGAAGAATAGACATCTTACAGTTTATTTCATGATTGACAAACTAACCCTTATTCATACAGAATTAAAACAAGATGGGGTTATGAATAATAATTAAAGAAAGTAAACCCTATAACTATTGACCAAACATTACTTTTTTTTAATTTAAGTATATCTTTGAAGTTAATAAATAAACAAAACTACAAGTCATTAATTTCAAAGCAACTAGGATTATCAAAATGTAAAACTTATCGTTTCAGATAATCGTTTTAGCGTCGCAACTTGTTCTTTTAGAAAATTGACATTCTGGATAAATAACTATAACGACCAAAATACAACTTTTAGCTGAGACAACTTTTAACAACAGTTTCCTGTATGAATAAACATATTTTATCTACACTCATATCCTTAAATCCTGATTATGAACTCAAAAATAGTACATAATGACAATTTATTATATGTCTCTACAGAAAAAAAATGTATTTTAAAGAACAGTTTTCTTAACAAAATGATGCTTTATAACTGTCTTTTTCTGCTATAAAAGTACAGCTTTACGAAGTTGGAAGGCAAAGGGAATTTGGCCCATACAGCCATATCTGAGGATTTAATTTTTGTGCGTAATTTCTTAATTTGATATTTACTGCATTTTTGTTTGTTTAAAGTTTTATTCTGCCCAAAAAGTCTGACAGCATATACTGAGCGACAGAAATGACGAACAATCAAAACGAACCAGCACAATCAAGAATGGATTGAAAAATAGGTAGTTAAACTATTGTATGAGTGTAGATAAAGTAGTGTATGAAACTGCACATAATCTCGATTATGCTGACGTCAGTTATTTGGATCTCACTGAAGCGCAACTTGACAAACTCGAACGTCTTCAACATTTTTGTATACGATTTATTTTTGGTCTTCGCAAGTACGATCACGTTTCTGAATTTCGTTCTCAACTTAACTGGCTCCCTATGTCAGCACCGTGATACTCACATCCTGTCTCTATTATTTTCCGTGTTGCACAATCATGCAATTCCTTCCTACCTTAAGATTAATTTTCAATTTCTTCGTGATACTCATGGTTGTTCCTTACGTTCCTCTCACAATCTCCTTTTGGCAACACCATCTCATTCATCATAAATTCCTTTTTAGTCCAAGCTGTTCGGTTGTGGAACGATCTTCCTTTGCCAATAAGGAGAGCTCCATCAATGCCTGTCTTCAGAAAATTAGTCAAGGGTTATTACTTGTCTCTCTAACTCTTCTGCACCATATTTTGTATTCAGATCTTTTATATTTAATTTTTTTAATTGTATATTTGTAAAATGTATTTATTATGTTTGAAACTATTATTTATATATGTAGGTATATGTATTGTATACATGATAACGGCTATGACCCTGTTGACAACTGCCAATAGATAGGTCATGGACTTAGAATATCCTAAGTGTATGAGATAAGTAGTCTGTCATGCTGGTGTCCGTACATAGAGTAAAGAAGAAGTATAACATTACATGACGCTACCTCCTTTAACTTGTAACGTATACTGAGGTTTTATGGAAAATGATAGTGTTAAGTGACCTCGCCAACTATAACCACTATACACTTATAGTGTAAACTATAACCTTTTATCGTTATTGTGTTGAGGACCGGTCGGAAGGGACAGCTCTACTATACGCATTAACACGGCTAGGGCAGAATTAGCACTACAAAGGGCCGGGAGAAGGGGATTAGCCGTTTTGAGGGTAGTGTAATAGATTCTTGAACATCTGAGAATTGGATTTTATCCAGTGTTTTAAGGTTAGCGTTTTGCTGTGCAAAACAGACCAGTTTTGATTTTCGAGATATCGGTGGGGTTAAAGAAGAAAGAGAAAGAGTTATAAGTGCACTGACAAGGCCTAACTCTACAAGCCCTAACTATATAAACCCTTCAACTTAGTAAAAAAGTATGACTTGGCCATTTCATGCATGACACATCATGCATGACTTCCATGACACAACATTAAAGACCAGTGACTTAATTTTTTACCATATAAGTCCATGGGAGTGTCTGTGTGACGGCCAAGCTATTTGACCAAGATTATAGGGAATGTTGAGTCCCTAACTCTAGAAGTCTCTAGTGCTTGGCTCTACATTTTATAAGATCTGACAACTTTTTAACAGTGAAAGAGTTATGAGCTTGTGTATCTTGGCAAACTACTTTACATGAAATGTTTTTGGTAGGATCTATATCTCGTCATATCGTAGAATTTTGCATTGTAAAATTTGCATAGGCATATCGTAATTCTGTTAGAAATACTGTGTGTCACCTCGCTCCGCTCCGATTCGCTCGGCTCCCAAAATGTATTTACTAACACGCCCCGCTCGTTGTCGCACCTATTATTTTGGTGAAAAATCTTTCATATTTACAATTTGCTGAATTCTACAAAATGACAACGGCATACAATATGGTTTACTTTTAACTCATAGTTAAATAAGTACTACTCGCTCACAATAACAATTGTTATTTAATCAGCTCGCATTGTTATAATTACAAAACTCTTTTTAAACACAACTCCTCAATTTATTTAACTTTCATCCATATTTCTCGCAAACGTATTAGTTCATATTTGCCCTTTAATTTCGAATATGAAACACATTGTGGTCACATTTATAAAAGATAATAAAACAACATCACATTTATTCTCATTATTTCACTTGTTTCAGATACGAAATACTCAGAACCATAATTTCATTCGGCCATAATTTAAGTCCGTGGAGGAAATTCGCATACGAGAATTGTTCAAAGGGGATTTGGTTTTGTACTTAACGTCAATATTGTGGTACTTAATAACATTATTTTGTTACGATAAAAATGGAAATGGAGTAACAAATGTTGAACTAGTTTATAAGCTCAATTTCACTAGAGAAATTCTTACATTTTCATTGTATTTGAACGTCTGAAACAGAGCGCTTATAGGAGACAAAACGGATTGTTCAATGGACAAACGGTCATCCATCGAGGCTTTTCTGTCGGTTTTCTTTTTTAAAGAAACGATGTTATGAAAGTAACAGATGTAACATAATTATACTGTACCCCGAGGCGACAGCGATTTTAGCTAAATTCTTTATATTTAAAAATTATTAAATAATTTTTAAATTTTCTTCTTTAAAGCTGTATTTGTTTTAGGTAAGTGTTTTAATTTGGTTGGTATTATTTATAATTAATTAATATAATCTATTTTAGATTTAATTATAATACCTACTTTAGTTTAGACCATTATACGCAATAAAATTTAAATTTAAACTGGACGATACATTTTCATAATTTTCTTAAAGTAACTGAACTGCAGGCTGTATAGCAGTGTTAGCTGTATAGCAGTGTTGGCTGTAGCAGTGTTCACTACTCAGTACTCTCTGGGGACTCATTCAATTAGCGTCTGGGAAACATTTTATTGGACTTGCATTATCCAGTGGCTTAAACTTGCATTTTTCTAAAAATACTTCAGTTTCTGTTCAAATATTTGCGAAGTTCAAAATTACTTTACGTTATTAAACTAAACCATCTTGAAACTTCATAATCTGAAAATTCATAGACGGAGAGACAGACATCAAAGCAAACCTATAAGGGTTCCGTTTTTACATTTTGAGGTACGGAACCCTAAAAAGTAACAGAAGTTACTCTTTATACATGACTGCCTCCAAAAAAAGAAGTGTATTGTTTTTAGGGTTCATGTAGGTATGTATTTTTCTTTATTCCATCATATCTTCTGAACGCTTTAACCAATTTGTATGAATGAGGTGTCATTAGAATCTACGAGTATATACCATCCGAATTGGCACTGGGTATAAAAGTATTAAATAGAAATAAATAATAAAAATATTAAAAAACACGACCGCCATAGTAACTTAGTAACGACAACCAGCACAGTCGTGGTACATACAAAACAACACGTACCCAATGTAGAGCTGTCAACTGACTGCACTGGGTGGTTGAAATTATGGCAGTCGTGTTATTTAATATTTATTTTTTATAGGTCAAAGTACAATATAGTTTCATGTATTAAGCGATTAAATGCTAATCTTTGTTTTCTTTCATTTGATCTTAATTCTTTAGATAAGCATTTATCGGATGTTTGAAACACAACTTAATTTAACTTATAGCTACTACAGGACTACAATTAAGAGCGGTACTATGAATAGAATAATTACCTTTTAACCTCTTTGCTTTTAAACGGACGAATTCGTCCAATTTAACAATAGACTCTTCTAATGTTGTGTGTATTTCCGTTAGTAAGAAGGTTAACAATAGACTCTTCTAATGTTGTGTGTATTTCCGTTAGTAAGAAGGTTAACAATAGACTCTTCTAATGTTGTGTGTATTTCCGTTAGTAAGAAGGTTAACAATAGACTCTTCTAATGTTGTGTGTATTTCCGTTAGTAAGAAGGTTAACACTAGACTCTTCTAATGTTGTGTGTATTTCCGTTAGTAAGGAGGTTAACAATAGACTCTTCTAATGTTGTGTGTATTTCCGTTAGTAAGAAGGTTAACAATAGACTCTTCTAATGTTGTGTGTATTTCCGTTAGTAAGAAGGTTAACAATAGACTCTTCTAATGTTGTGTGTATTTCCGTTAGTAAGAAGGTTAACAATAGACTCTTCTAATGTTGTGTGTATTTCCGTTAGTAAGAAGGTTAACAATAGACTCTTCTAATGTTGTGTGTATTTCCGTTAGTAAGAAGGTTAACAATAGACTCTTCTAATGTTGTGTGTATTTCCGTTAGTAAGAAGGTTAACAATAGACTCTTCTAATGTTGTGTGTATTTCCGTTAGTAAGAAGGTTAACAATAGACTCTTCTAATGTTGTGTGTATTTCCGTTAGTAAGAAGGTTAACAATAGACTCTTCTAATGTTGTGTGTATTTCCGTTAGTAAGAAGGTTAACAATAGACTCTTCTAATGTTGTGTGTATTTCCGTTAGTAAGAAGGTTAACAATAGACTCTTCTAATGTTGTGTGTATTTCCGTTAGTAAGAAGGTTAACAATAGACTCTTCTAATGTTGTGTGTATTTCCGTTAGTAAGAAGGTTAACAATAGACTCTTCTAATGTTGTGTGTATTTCCGTTAGTAAGAAGGTTAACAATAGACTCTTCTAATGTTGTGTGTATTTCCGTTAGTAAGAAGGTTAACAATAGACTCTTCTAATGTTGTGTGTATTTCCGTTAGTAAGAAGGTTAACAATAGACTCTTCTAATGTTGTGTGTATTTCCGTTAGTAAGAAGGTTAACAATAGACTCTTCTAATGTTGTGTGTATTTCCGTTAGTAAGAAGGTTAACAATAGACTCTTCTAATGTTGTGTGTATTTCCGTTAGTAAGAAGGTTAACAATAGACTCTTCTAATGTTGTGTGTATTTCCGTTAGTAAGAAGGTTAACAATAGACTCTTCTAATGTTGTGTGTATTTCCGTTAGTAAGAAGGTTAACAATAGACTCTTCTAATGTTGTGTGTATTTCCGTTAGTAAGAAGGTTAACAATAGACTCTTCTAATGTTGTGTGTATTTCCGTTAGTAAGAAGGTTAAAGTTGTCAGAATCAGTAGTAAGGTCTATTTCAGTAATAGAGTAGGTTAATTATGAGCACGATCCGCGGCAATAGGGACCGATGCTGACCGAAGGTGATTATTGTTGTATTCTGGACCTATTGAGGCTACTAATAAGTTCACTATAGCACGATCCGCGGCAATAGGGACCGATGCTGACCGAACGTGATTATTGTTGTCTTCTGGACCTATTGAGGCTACTAATAAGTTCACTATAGCACGATCCGCGGCAATAGGGACCGATGCTGACCGAACGTGATTATTGTTGTCTTCTGGACCTATTGAGGCTACTAATAAGTTCACTATAGCACGATCCGCGGCAATAGGGACCGATGCTGACCGAACGTGATTATTGTTGTCTTCTGGACCTATTGAGGCTACTAATAAGTTCACTATAGCACGATCCGCGGCAATAGGGACCGATGCTGACCGAACGTGATTATTGTTGTCTTCTGGACCTATTGAGGCTACTAATAAGTTCACTATAGCACGATCCGCGGCAATAGGGACCGATGCTGACCGAACGTGATTATTGTTGTCTTCTGGACCTATTGAGGCTACTAATAAGTTCACTATAGCACGATCCGCGGCAATAGGGACCGATGCTGACCGAACGTGATTATTGTTGTCTTCTGGACCTATTGAGGCTACTAATAAGTTCACTATAGCACGATCCGCGGCAATAGGGACCGATGCTGACCGAACGTGATTATTGTTGTCTTCTGGACCTATTGAGGCTACTAATAAGTTCACTATAGCTGGGCAGGCCGTTAAAACAAAACATTTGGTCAAGTGAGAGCCGGACTCGCGCACAAAGGGTTCCGTACCGACACACAATACGCGAACGGAACCCTAAAAATATTATGGTACATAACAATAATATAGATTATATATTTTTATTGCGAAATCCATCGCTTTGAATACTCTAATTTTATTATATAAGTGTCTTACAAAATTTAAATCATTTAGAAACATTTGGATGATGCAAATTTTGGTACCCCTCTCCAATGTGTGGTATATCTTTAGATAGCTCTTTTTGATTTGAATATAAGTTACAATGGCGCCTAGTTCCAAATATAAGTTACTATGGCGCCTAGTTGGTAATATAAGTTACTATGGCGCCTAGTTGGAAATATAAGTTACTATGACGCCTAGTTCCAAATATAAGTAACTATGGCGCCTAGTTCCAAATATAAGTTACTATGGCGCCTAGTTCCAAATATAAGTTACTATGGCGCCTAGTTCCAAATATAAGTTACTATGGCGCCTAGTTCCAAATATAAGTTACTATGGCGCCTAGTTCCAAATATAAGTTACAATGGCGCCTAGTTCCAAATATAAGTTACTATGGCGCCTAGTTGGAAATATAAGTTACTATGGCGCCTAGTTGGAAATATAAGTTACTATGACGCCTAGTTCCAAATATAAGTAACTATGGCGCCTAGTTCCAAATATAAGTTACTATGGCGCCTAGTTCCAAATATAAGTTACTATGGCGCCTAGTTCCAAATATAAGTTACTATGGCGCCTAGTTCCAAATATAAGTTACTATGGCGCCTAGTTCCAAATATAAGTTACTATGGCACCTAGTTCCAAATCCCAGCCCGTTCAGAGTTATACGGTACTGAACATGTAGGGTATAGCAATAGCCATCTAACAGTTTTTTAAAATTCCATTTCATAAAAGGCCTTTTTGTGCCTCAATAGGCTTCACACGTTACACAGTAGCCGGTTTTAGATGACTTCGCCCCTTCCTCCTCTCCCCTATTTTTTCTCTAATCTTTACGTAATCACATATTGCCATGATTTTTTTCATTTTTTTCAGCTCTTTGTTTCGGATATAAGGGGGACATGATAACGTAAGAATATGCTACATTTTCGAGTTTTTTAAATTCTATTATTTTTCGTAATACTAAAATGTACTATGTGAAAATTTCAACTGGCTACCTATCGCGGCTGAAGCTGTAGACCCCTGAGACTGACAGACAGACAGCGGAGGCTTAGTAATAGGGTCCCGTTTGGCACCCTTCGGGTACGGAACCCTAAAAAGATAAACATAAAAATGTAGAAAGTGCGGTTTGGTTTCCAATTAGATGCAAATTGGATGCAAGAGGAGCCTTCTCGAGTGACGTAAACTGATACAACCGCCGACTACTCGAAATACGCTCGGTGCACCCTTAAGACGCTATGCGAATTTTATTTTTGTTACTGTCACTCCCAGCAAAAAAACGCGCAGTCCGAGAAGGGCGCATTCAGGGCGAAAGGGAAAAAGTTAGTTTTATATTTTTATTAAAAAAAACTAAAATAGCTAGCAAGATTTCCAAACTCAAATATCTAGATATTGGTGAAACCCATTTATTAAAATATATTTGAGTTCTATACATGGTTTCTATTCGAGGAGAAAAAGTGGGTTTGGAGACCTCAATTTAACAATTATTTCTATCGAGGAAAATGTATACAAACACGTTTTTCAAAAACAAAACCCTAGATTATATAGTCAGAATGCATATACCAGAAATTTATTGAAATTTTTCGTGTATTTCATGAAATACACAAAAAAGGAGCACCCGTATTTTTTTATATATCCATCCATCCATCAGCCTAGTTCGTTCACTGCTGGACCATTGCCCATACTCACACACGCTGGGCAGGCGGGTTGGTGAGCGCGGCGCCGGAACCCTCGCACCAGTGACGCCGCTGCCCGTCACCAGTCTGTTCCATATAAGGCTATTAGGGATGGATATACCGCCATTCATCGGTCCCAGCCTAGTTTTTTGCCTGTGAGCAAAAAGTTTTTTGCCTCTTACTCTCCCCCGAATTACTTCGAGGGGATCTCCAAGTAAGATGGTGGTACCTCCACAGTCGAGCCCGGCATCAGCTCTACCACCTGTTTTACATATCGCCAAGATCTAACTAACTGACAAATGCTGCACTTCGACTTGAGTCGTGAGTTGTCACCACCCTCATAATTGTCACCACCCTCATAATTGTCACCACCCTCATAATTGTCACCACCCTCATAATTGTCACCACCCTCATAATTGTCACCACCCTCATAATTGTCACCACCCTCATAATTGTCACCACCCTCATAATTGTCACCACCCTCATAATTGTCACCACCCTCATAATTGTCACCACCCTCATAATCATGACAAAACCATGCCGTCAAATGACTGGTTACTTTCCGGCATGGAGTCATAAGAATCCTTACCGGGAGGTAGTCGCGTAGAATTAGTCGACTTCCGTAGATTTTGCAGTAGTCCCTGGACAGACTGACCTGCTTTCACTCTCCCACTTTTTGTGCAAACATCAACGTTTTTCATCAGGTGCGGTAGTGGCCAAGTAGTGTTACGTGAGATAAAATTAATTGTATTTTTTCATCAGTTTCCATTAGCGCTAGACGGCGAATAAGTTTGAAACTGGAACACAATTTGTGCGAAGTGTTCTGACGGTTTATACAGGGTGGAAAAAATTTAAAGGCCCTGGTTGGGAACTACCTTAAATCCTTTAGTTAGCTTATTTTACTGAAATGAAACATTCCTTTATTTTTAAAAGAAACAAAACTGCATTCAAAGATCTTCTAAAATTCGCTTGTCTCACCCGGGAATCGAACCAACTTAAAATTAAAAAAATACAGCCTCGCTCTTTTATTATACAAATCGGTAGGATTATTGTTCAGAATAAAATCTGTCAAATAAACATTTGGTCTTTGAAATAAAAAAAGTGAAAACTAATACTTATTTTATTTTATCATCAATACGAAGAACACATAAACATGAAACATTTTTTTAACGAAGACGGATATTAAGTAGAGAAAAGAATCCTGATAAGTTAATGCAAAACAAAACAAACTTTGAAATTGAAAAAAATACTTTTATCGATTTTAATAGTAGTTTATGCTACAAGGGCGCAAAGGAATAAATTACGAGGACGATTTAAAACACGAGCGTAGCGAGTGTTTTAAACGTAACCGAGTAATTTATTGCTCTTACGCCCGTGTATCATACTACGTTTTTCAATGCATAGTGTGAGGAAATAAAACAAATATAATTTTGTGAACTTTAAATTGTAATTGGCTCAAAAGGACTAGGTATCCAGAGCCGTTAAACAGTGGAAAAAAAGTATGACATTTATGGTACACAGGAAAGGCTGCGCTGTGCTTTACGAGCACATGCATTGAAAAAATTTTTAAAGTTATCCATCGAATTTCAAATTAGCAAGCTTGTACTTCATACGATGTCTTTGGATGTTAGAGAGATAGGAAAATTGTAACGTGCCATTTACTTGTTACAAGTGAACAGTACTAGGTATTGTTAATAAAGAACTTGTGATAAATATTCAATTTCATGGGTATCTTGTACAACAGATGAGTGTATGACCAAATGTTTATTAGACAAATTTTATCCTGAACAATAATCCTACCGATTCGTATAATAAAGTAGCGAGGGTTTATTTTTTATTTTTAGTTGGTTCGATGCCCGGGTGAGACAAGCGAATTTTAGAAGATCTTTGAATACAGTCTTGTTTCTTTTAAAAAATAAAGGAATGTTTCCCTTCAGTAAAATAAGCTAACTAAAGGATTTAAGGTAGCTCCCCTCCAGGGCCCTTAAATTTTTCCATCCTATATAATGATAGATAAAGCCACACTAATATATTAAATTGCACCCTCCATTTTTACGAGTACGTAGGTAATGTTTTAGTTTTATTTTCATCAAGAACATACCAGTTGCGAAATAAAACCGCCAAGTTTAGTAAGTTGGCATTACTGCTTTTGGTGTCAGGTTATTAGATTAAATCTAAATATAATGATTGCGTGATGACGTGGCAACGGAGGCTTTGATTAGTTAATTAGTAGGGTTTTGCACGATTTGGACTAACGTTTAGTGGCCTTGTTTGTTAAAAACGTTCTAGGCACGCGAACACCAATTACAACAGTGAAACCTTAAATACAGGTTTACCCTTAGAACTTAGAATAAAGCTACAATACTAGGTTAATCAATGTATTTTTGTAAAAGTAATGAAACTTCAGGAAAGGTATACATAAATTGTATTTATTTTTCAACGTAATCACCTTCTGACCTAATACACCTTAAAAAACGTTAGATATGTCAGAAAAAATGTTGAGTCTTTCCCAAGGCTTGGTGAGCAACATTGTAAGGAAACCAGAAATAAGTATAAACTGGCTTTTCCAAAAATCAGACTCGCCAAAGTGAGTACCTCTTTCGTAGGACATGGTATAAGATTTTACAATAAACTTCCAAAAGAGGTCCTTACTTTGGCAGGGAATAAGTTTAAGCAGTATATTAAGCAGGGCCTACTGAAAAAGGCATATTACAAAATAAATGAATACTTGGATGATGGTGAAGCATGGTGTTACAGTGATAATGATATTTGTTGTGGTGGTAGGTTATAATTTAATTAATTAGGATAATTACCTAACTTGTGATTCCTCTAAGAGTTAACATTAATTAATTACAGACTGTAAAAGGAAATAGACTATATGAGACAGGTAGGCAAAGATATATATGTTTTTCTTTTTTTTCATTAACCTGAATTCCTGCTGTCTTGTATTTTCTTATCCCTTGGTTAAAGTAGATATAAGTCTTTTGTTGTTTAGTATAAGTTTTATGTTAAACAAAAATGACATGATCTTGCTAAGTTTCTTGCCCGTTCTTCTCAGCAAGACTAATCGAATGGGCGGAGGTAGGCATGTATTTATATATGTAACCTTATTAGTATATAGGATGGGATTTGGTCGGCCGCCTGGATTCGTGCTGGGAGCTCGGTTGGTGATCATTGAACCTTGTTCCTGGTCCCTGGTCGGGTCTCCGGTGTGGGTTCGGGCGGTTGATTGGATTTCACCTTGTATAATATATATTTTACCTATAATTTTAATCGTATATATATTGCTACATAAATTAAATAAACCTTTAATCTAGTTCATGTACATTTATTATTTAATTACATACATATTTTTTATAAGATTAAATTTTGACTTGTGAAACGTGTATTTTATATACCTACTTTGCAAAATAAACTATTTGAATTTGAATTTGAATTTGACGTTTTAGAATAAAATTTATTGACGTTTTAGAAGTTGCTCAGTTCCCTTTGAGAAAAAAAGCTTGATCCTGGGTATCGAAAATGACCCTACAGCACATGGCCTCATCTTGTTTCATCATAAAAGTGTTTTTCCAAATTAGTAAAAAGTTTTTAATTTTAAGGTATTTTAATTATAAGGTAAAAAATAATAATTTCGGAATTTTGTCGTTATTTCATGCAATTCTCTCTCAAGAGAATACCCTATTTGGGAGTTTTGTGATTTGTATGTCATAGCGGGTCAAGCATCATTTGATGAGATTGTCTTTCATTTTTGTCAGCTGCTTCTGAGCGACAGCACCATTTTTGTCAGCTGCTTCTGAGCGACAACACCATTTTTGTCAGCTGCTTCTGAGCGACAGCACCATTTTTGTCAGCTGCTTCTGAGCGACAGCACCATTTTTGTCAGCTGCTTCTGAGCGACAGCACCATTTTTGTCAGCTGCTTCTGAGCGACAGCACCATTTTTGTCAGCTGCTTCTGAGCGACAGCACCATTTTTCCGCTGGATCTAGTGGAAAATTGATTCCCACCGCCACTTGATTAAATGGTGCCCACCGCCGCTTGATTAAATGGTGCCCACCGCCGCTTGATTAAACGGTGCCCACCGCCGCTTGATTAAACGGTGCCCACCGCCGCTTGATTAAACGGTGCCCACCGCCGCTTGATTAAACGGTGCCCACCGCCGCTTGATTAAACGGTGCCCACCGCCGCTTGATTAAATGATGCCCACCGCCGCTTGATTAAACGGTGCCCACCGCCGCTTGATTAAATGGTGCCCACCGCCGCTTGATTAAACGGTGCCCACCGCCGCTTGATTAAACGGTGCCCACCACCGCTTGATTAAACGGTGCCCACCGCCGCTTGATTAAACGGTGCCCACCGCCGCTTGATTAAACGGTGCCCACCGCCGCTTGATTAAATGGTGCCCACCGCCGCTTGATTAAACGGTGCCCACCGCCGCTTGATTAAACGGTGCCCACCGCCGCTTGATTAAACGATGCCCACCGCCGCTTGATTAAATGGTGCCCACCGCCGCTTGATTAAACGGTGCCCACCGCCGCTTGATTAAACGGTGCCCACCGCCGCTTGATTAAACGGTGCCCACCGCCGCTTGATTAAACGGTGCCCACCGCCGCTTGATTAAACGGTGCCCACCGCCGCTTGATTAAATGGTGCCCACCGCCGCTTGATTAAATGGTGCCCACCGCCGCTTGATTAAACGGTGCCCACCGCCGCTTGATTAAATGGTGCCCACTGCCGCTTGATTAAACGGTGCCCACCGCCGCTTGATTAAACGGTGCCCACCGCCGCTTGATTAAATGGTGCCCACCGCCGCTTGATTAAACGGTGCCCACCGCCGCTTGATTAAACGGTGCCCACCGCCGCTTGATTAAATGGTGCCCACCGCCGCTTGATTAAACGGTGCCCACCGCCGCTTGATTAAACGGTGCCCACCGCCGCTTGATTAAATGGTGCCCACCGCCGCTTGATTAAACGGTGCCCACCGCCGCTTGATTAAATGGTGCCCACCGCCGCTTGATTAAACGGTGCCCACCGCCGCTTGATTAAACGGTGCCCACCGCCGCTTGATTAAATGGTGCCCACCGCCGCTTGATTAAACGGTGCCCACCGCCGCTTGATTAAACGGTGCCCACCGCCGCTTGATTAAACGGTGCCCACCGCCGCTTGATTAAATGGTGCCCACCACCGCTTAATTAAATGAATTCATTACTTTAATAAACAGGTAACATAAAGGTTCAACCTAAAATGTTACAAGTCAAATTATAATAATACAAAACAACTTATCATTATCACTAAAACCTCATGCATTACATAGGTAAATGCATGTAACATGCTCGTGGAAGATACTTTTACACTTCGAACAACAATATAAACGATTTCAAGGTACTGGATTATATTTTATTTCAGTTTTATTTATGTCATAAGTAGTTATTCTCAATACAAATAACTAGTATTTTTCAGTCTAAAGAACGACAATACCTGTGGCTAAGGTAAATGTATCTAAACTTATTTATCCGGTAAAATAGAAGGTTCTGTAAACTGAAGGTTTGGTTAGATCTCCGCCCATCGCTGTTATAACGGAGCTCACGGGCCACTCCTGTTGTATCGTGGTAAATAAACAGGTTCACGTCTCAGTGTTTTACATATTTTACGGTTGAGCTAGTGGTAAATAACAGCTGCGAACAGGTATTTAGAAAAACTAGTTATTGTAGGGCCGGGAACACAGAACTATGCCGGGAATAACATTATCAGTTTGTAACTTGTTGTTGTAGGGCCGGGAATAACATTACCATTTTGTAACTTATTGTTGTAGGGCCGGGAATATCATTACTATTTTGTAACTTATTGTTGTAGGGGCGGGAATAACATTACCATTTTGTAACTTATTGTTGTAGGGCCGGGAATATCATTACTATTTTGTAACTTATTGTTGTAGGGGCGGGAATAACATTACCATTTTGTAACTTATTGTTGTAGGGCCGGGAATATCATTACTATTTTGTAACTTATTGTTGTAGGGGCGGGAATAACATTACCATTTTGTAACTTATTGTTGTAGGGCCGGGAATATCATTACTATTTTGTAACTTATTGTTGTAGGGGCGGGAATAACATTACCATTTTGTAACTTATTGTTGTAGGGGCGGGAATAACATTACCATTTTGTAACTTGTTGGTGTCAATGCCTCAAAAATCATTGTATGAGGAAGCTCTTTAAATTGTTCATATTATTACTAGTACTATAGTTAAAGTTTTTATCAACGTTATCTGATTCTTAGTTTTACATGACCAGACGAGTGTAAAATAAAATTAATAAACGATTAAAAAATACGTTAGACGCGTAGCAAAGGTACCCTATAAAAGAAATTTTAATTTTTCTTTTTTTTTTTTTTTATTTGTTCATTTGCTGTCGAGCGGTCGGGCGGACAACACATCCCGAGGATGCCTCGTTTAGAGGCATAACACATGTCGATAAGTTTTCTTGCTTGTTATTTAAGATTGCTTTAGTTTGTGCGCGTACTGCTTGCTTTGCTTGTGCATGTTTTATGCGGGAGGGTGGGCGGTGCTTGAGTCTGCATTTTGAATAGCTTGGTAAGAGTGTTTAGCGGAATATTGCAAATTATTAATATATCCACAAATTCATGATGGACTTCCGCAAAGTAACGCCTTTTTCAATAAATTTTAATCTGCAAAGCTTCCTGAAAACCCAAACCATATTTTTTTCTAAAGTACCACAATTCTGACAGGCCGATTCCATAATTCCGAAGCTGATGTCTAACATCCCTCTTCTTTCTTTTCATTTCTTTTTATCAGAAATTAACACACCAGTCTTTGCAAATAATAATTAAATATGAGTTTGAGTTTGTAGTGATTGCTGAAAACATAGTCAATGGTGCAGCTAATGTGGTCCAACAATTATTACCACAAAATACCAGGTACTCATAGCTTTTTCTTTTCTCATACCTAGGTAGTTATGAATAATAGTATGTATCACTCGGGCCCAAGTAATACATTTTGTTGCTGGGCGGCGTATTTTGAATTCCTCGCCTCGCTACTGTAAAATCGTTCGCTTCGCTCTGAATTCAAAATAACGCCATCGAAGAACAAAATGTTACTCTTTGGCCCCTTGTAACATAAATAACTATTTATTTGCTAGCGTGGAAAAAACGTTTGTACGAAAAAAGAAAAAGGTTTGTTTGTTTTACTTTTGTATTTTCTTGCACCACTGACCTCTAATAATACAAGTACATTGGACTGCTTATTGACGACCTGATAATGAAGCACTTTGATTATCGCCACTTTGGCGCTGATCGCTGCGGTGAGTGACGGGAGCGTACTCGGAACTAGTGACAAAGATGAGACAATGACGTTATCTATTATACCAAGTGTCAATATTAGTTGATGGGGGCGCTTTGAATCGGCACAAAAAAGAACTGTCATTTTGTATGGCCCCACATGTCCAGCGTACTTGTATTGTCAGGTGAACCATTTAGTGTTTCGCTCGGCAGCAAAGCTATTTTTCGTCTCGTACCTTTGAAACCTTCGCAACGCTCAGGAGTACTTCTAGGTTTCAACACAAGTAATCGCGCCAAAACAACAACTTTGCAGCCTTGCATAACAAATAACTATTGTTTACTTTAAACTTACTCTTGGCCACTTTGCGCCTGATGGTAAGCGCAGATAAGCCCTTGGAAGAACAGCGTTTACCCAAAAAGTACCTACTATGCGTCTTAGACAAATGGGCTAACCAATAATCGTCTCTATCAAAAGGTAATAAAGAATTCAGAATTTGTGTAATTGTCTTGGACACGTAGTACTTTGTAAACTACTTTACAGCTCCCAATAGTTAATCTAATTTATTGAGCAAGCTTTATAACGCGGAAACACGTTGTAAATATGCGCTGTCTACGACCAACGACAAAATATAGAAGTAAGCAAAAGTGACGGCTTCACAAAATAACTAAATTTTAGCACGAATCAAAGAGGAAAGCCCTTATATTCCACATCGGAAGGTCACAAGGTTCATCTACCAACTCCATCCTGAATATGCATGAGCAGCGGGACGGTGAGAGGGGGCGTCGCCAAAGCTCCCGAACTTTAAACTTTTACGTGAGCTTTCGATAAGATCCACAGGTAACAGTTTTATCAGCCAAGTTGTAATCACATACAGGGTGTATCAGTGACGTAGGTACAAACATACATGGTCATAATCGCCATAGTATACCGGTAATACCAGTATTTAAGGGTTAAATGTGTAAAAGTGTAAATGATGCACGTTGTGTAAGTGGTATTTTGATTACTCCGCATACTCGGCACCATGGATAATGGATATATATATTTTTTATGCATAAAAGTATTTTTTCACCTCACTAGTATTTGGTTAATTGAATCCCAAAAGCCATTAAAAATCGGAAAATCTCTGATAAACCGATTGAGAACGCAAAACAAAACAATCACGCGGGGTTTTATTCTATCTATCCGTTTCCGGTAGAAGTTAATTTGTCTATACCACTGACCTGTTTGGTTACATGTTTTGCCGTACAAAATGACAGTTATTTTTTGTTTTGATTCAAAGCGAGCTTACTGGGAACTAAAATTGACATTTGTTATAGTAGATAATCTCATTGTCTCATCTTTGTCATTAGTTCCGAGTACGCTCACGTGACTCACTGCAGCGATCAGCGCCAAATTGGCGATAATCAAATTGCATCATTATCTGGTCGTCAATAGCCAGCCCGGCTACTTGCAAATATGTTATACAGAGAACCAGACTGTGCACTGTCCAATGTCTGTTCAACTAAATTAGATTTTATTTTCGTATAAATAAGGTTGTTATTGTTATGATAGCTAATTCAAGCGAAAAACGAGCCGAGCCAGAGAAGCACTGGCCACTCGTGTGTTCTTGTTTAGCAAGTTGCCAGTATATATCTGTATGTACGTATATATGCTTATATAATTAAATGCCAAAAGTGTTGTCATTATCAGTAAAAAAGGGACAAACGAGTGCTTGTGCCCTTCTCGCTCAATTCGTTTTTCGTGTCGTAGTGCACGTCTAGTTCTCTGTATAACGTCTTTGACTAATTGTTTTACTAGAGGTCAGTTGTTTATACGGAGTCCATAGTATATGGTATCGATTCCATTCTGAGGCTATACACAGGATTACGAGAAGTTTGAATTTGTCTACGGTATCCGACAAGCTGTAGGGCTGTGTATAGACTCCCATTGTGTATGTAATCCATATAGAGTGAAAGAGATAGTAGCCAACTGATCTTTGCTATCTCTCTTTCCCTCGTGCAGAGGATATGGAGTTTCTGAACGTTATGTGAGCCAATTAAATACGAAATGCCAATTCGTAGCGTTCTTAATTTAAAACACTTTTCTTCACTGAGTAAGCAAAATTGATTTTTGCTTATTGGTTTTAAGAAACAAAGGTGAGCTAGTCAGGCGAAAATAACTATTAATCACGATACTTACTGTTTCATTGTTTATAACATATAAATGGTAAATTAATGGCAGCCATCTCCCGTCTATAAATACGAGCATGTCAAGTGATACATATTGTTGTACAATATACTTTGCCAGTAAGTGGGTAGGTAATTAATTCAGTATAAGCTTTCTTTCTGTTATATAAAAAGACAGGCAAGTTATGCTTAAATATTTAAAACAAATCATAGGTAGTATATTTTATGAATGTATGCATGTGAATATGTGATTATATCCGTAACCGGAGACGTTACAGGCGAAACAAACCATGTAAACGTTCTACCATTATAGAGGTAAAGCCCGTAAAACTCATCTTGAAATATCCGTTTGATTATATTTGCGTGTATAATTAATTCCTGGGCATCCGACGCCACTCGCACCGGGAGTTCGTTTACTTTTTGTCAATTTTAATTAGCTCCACGGAACAAGGTACAATCAGCATCGTAAAGCTTTATGCGAAGTAATTAACTTTCCACTTAACTTTTCACAGCTGTCAACTTGTTCAAGTCAGCGTCACTTCGCTCGAAAGGTTTTAGTAAACTAAGAAAAGCTGTTAAAGTAAAAATCTCACTCCCATTCTTAGTTTCAAGGTATATGTTATTCTTTTTAAGGTGTTTATTCCTGTGTAGAAATGAATTTAGTCAAGCCCTTTGACTTCTGCCTTTTTTCACTAAATTAGTCACTGTTTAGTGATCAAAAGGAGTAATAGTTTTAACTATTGCGCAATCTATGGCGTGGAAAACACTTAACTATATTTAGCCTGCGGTTTCGCCCGCGCTGAGTAAGTTTGCATTTTTCCGGGATAAAACCTAGCCCATGTCACTTTGCGGCCCATAAACATCTCTCTATGCAAAAAATCACGTCGAATCTTTGCGTAAACATACATTACTATGATTTTTATCATATTTTTCGGTCCACCAGTTTTGGAGATAAGGGAGGGATATACATTTTTTGTAATTTTTTAAAGATTTCTCGAAACCAGTGCCAGTAAATATAGTAAAAGTATATATTTTTACAATCAAATTTTCAATACCTACAATTTGATATCCATATTGTATTTTTAAAATAATATTTTTTATTTTTCTCACATTTTTTTTGGAAATATTTTGAACAATTTAAAAATTTTCATATTTTTTTACACCATTATATGTGGGCAAATTAATCCTGTTTTTGTGTCAAACTTCATGTCTTCATCTTTAACGGTGCTAAAGTTATGAGGCTGTGACATACAGACGGACGGACGGACGGACGGACGGACGGACAACGGAGTCTCCCCATAAAGGTTCCTTTTGTACCTTTTAGGTACTACCGAACCCTAAAAAGTAAAGTGGACTGTTCAGTTCATACAAAATACAATACTTAGGTTTTCAAAATTAGTATGTAAACGCGAATGAATTATTATATTCCCGCAGGTAGATATGTTTCCCTGGGAAGTTGCTCAGTTGATCAATAGATCATGTGGGTTCACAGATACCTGTCCTTTTACATGCAAACACACGATGTGTTGCAGGTGTATCGTGACGTCATGTATCGTGGCGTCATATTCATGACAGACCATCACCTCTGAGTGCGATGTAGTGGTCAGATGGTGCGAACTTGCGGTCAGGTATGTCCGAGGAGGTCGTGTTGCAATTAACTTGGTTGGTGATGCTTGTCATATTATTATAAGCATTATAAATATTCCATAGCTGTATCATTCTTTTCTACCACGTATCTTTATACCACACAGGTGGTAGAGCTGATGCCGGGCTCGACTGTGGAGGTACCACCATCTTACTTGGAGACCCCCTCGAAGTAATTCGGGGGAGAGTAAGTGGTTGCTCACAGGTAAAACACTAGGAGACCCACCATGCCTGGGACCGATGGATGGCAGTATATCCATCCCTAAAAGCCAGGCCTTATATGGAACAGACTGGTGACGGGCAGCGGCGTCACTGGTGCGAGGGTTCCGGCACTGCACTCACCAACTCGCCTGCCCAGCGTGTGTGAGTATGGGCAATTCTTTCAGGATGACCGCCGGGAGTGGCAAAGTCCTGGAAAGGCATATGTCCAGCAGTGGACGAACTAGGCTGATGGATGGATCTTTCTTTTAGGGTTCCGTACCCGAACGGGACCCTTTTACTAAGCCTCCGTTGTCTGTCTGCGTCTGTTTGTCCGTCAGTTGAAATTTTCACATAAACCGTGCTACGGCCTCTATCACGAAAACAAAATCCTGACCATTATCCATCGCCCTTACTTTATCCATGGTCCTAATAGCCTCTATACAAAAAACCTCGAAAATGTAGCGTTTAACCTAAAGGGCAAAATGGAGCCCTATTAATGTAACTCCGCTGTCGATCTGTCTGTCTGTATGTCTCTAATTAGATAGAGACCTGAAATTTTGATATGTTGTGTAGAATGTTGACACAAAACCGAATATTGAATTAAAATAAACATGAAAATAGAGCCAAATCAATTATTTTTATTCTGACCCGCCCGTGGGGTGCCATTGTGTAGAGCTATTTAGGTAGAGTATACATATTTAGGTAGAGTATACATATTTTTTGTTTTTTTAATCTTCAGAAATAAAGAAATGGGGCTATCGAAGTTGTAATTTTCAGACAATTTTTTGTTAAATACCAAGGTAGTTAAGAAGTGATAAGTTTTATAATATCTGGTTAATTTATTTAAGTATGTTAACTTATTTGAATGGTACGGAACCCTCAAGGAGCGAGTCCTACTCGCACTTGACCGGTTTTTTAACGTTATCATGTCCCCTTTTTATCTCCGAAACAAGACAACCAAAAAAAAAAAAAAAAAACAGTCAAGTTTACTCAGACTCGCGTACCCAGGGTTCCGTAATTAGACAGTTTTGGGAACAGAAAATTTAATTTTCTCACTTTGTTTTAGTGAACTTCTCAACCGCTATGATTACTATGATTTTTTTCAAATCCACCAGTTTTGGAGATATATATTTTTTTGGTTTTTCGAGGATTTCTTGAAATAGATGCAAATAAATATAGCCAACCTATATATTTTTATAATACATGTTTAATACCAACAAATTGATATCCATATTGTATTTTTATAAAATATATTTTAACGTAAGTATATCAAAATACTTTTTGACTTTCTTTATAAATCGGTTACTCAGTAGTTCCAAGTCATATTGTTTTTAAGCTTCCGTAGTCAACAACAAGGAACCCTTATAGTTTCGCCATGTCCGTCTGTCTGTCTGTCTGTCTGTCTGTCCGCGGCTTAGCTCAAAGGCTATTAGTACTAGAAAGTTGTAATTTGGCATGAGTATACATATTTATTACTTCGATAAAGTGGTACTGTAAAATTTTGAAGAACATTTTTTTTGTGGTACCTGATATTTTTTTTTCTCGTCTATCGCCTAGTGTGGGGTGTCGTTGGATAGGTAATTTAAAAATATTTGAGGTGTAAGAAGACCATTTTTCGATTCAGGGTTCCGTTTGCGAAATATTAAGCTTAAAAGTGTTAATTTTTGTTAAAGTCAAGTGATGGGGGGGATGCCAGCAAAACGGTTGTATTTGGAGACGTGAAAAAAATCACGGCAGTAGTATACATAACGAAATAAAAAAAAACTATCACAGCTAAGTAGGCTTTACAAGTTAACAAGTACAGATCGCGCCAAACTTTTAGTCCCCTCTAAACACGGGGCGATTTGCATCAGCAGGAACAAAATGTATAGGCCTTTATTTGCAAGAGCAACTTCCGAGCGTACTAAAAGTTTGGCGCGATCTGTATTAGTCGACAAACTTAAAAAATGTACTTGGAGAAGAAGTCCGCATATTGTGCAGGGCAACTACGGAACCCTACACTGCGCGTGGCCCGACACGCACTTGGCCGGTTTTTCAAGTATATTTATCTAATAAATATACCCTTATATTGATGATACCTTTACAAGTGGGAAGTAGCAAAGCTAGCACGTGTAGCGCGTTACCATATCTTTCCCTACATTTTTTTATAAAATATGATATGTGTCGCACATCAAATACTCAAGATATGGTCTGCGTCATGAAGATGTGATATTAAGACTCAACATTTCACAAAATGTATTTTTTTTATAAAGTGAGTGTAAAAGAAGCCACATGCCTTCTTACTTCGAAAGCCTTGTATTTAAAGACGCCGATATTATTTTGCTCGTAAATAAAATACTTTTAGGGGAAAACCGTACGCATTTTGAAATTCTTTGTACTTTCCTCCTTTCTTTACTTTACGTGTTACAAAATAATAAAAATTACTTGTTACACACCCCTGCTATATTATAACCGCCAAAAGTAATTATAGGTTTTTACATATGAAATTGCCGAAACTTTCTTACAGATTCATGAGTTCACAATTCCTGTAATTCAATAGCTATTTCAATTATTTGTTTTTTGTTTGAAAGTTGATTTCAAGCTATTAAATTTTGTTTGTATTTTCAATTTGATAATAAAAATTAAATCTTCAAAAACAGTTCGTCCTAAGTGCCTTCCATTTCCATGATAAGATTCGTAATAATTTTTTACAGCTGACACATTCAAAAATGAAATTAATTTTTCTGTTAGCTTAATGTTGTCTCATTCATACACATAAGAAATTACGTTATTTGGATTTGTCATTCCTAAAAGACTGCAAAAATGTTAGTACTGAAAATTGAGCTTTATTAAAATTTTCTATAGAAAACGGCAATTTCATATGGAAAGACCCAATATGTAGCTTTTTTGTCCTATAACTCTGCGAGCAATCAATGGATTGCAATGAAACTCCTGTGTCTGATCGGGTCAAGATGATGGTTTATCTCTTGTTGGTCCATCCTCACGTGATATATTCACAAACAAACAACACTGTCTCTAGTCACTAGTGTTGGCTTGACTAACAAATAAGTTACTTTTTATGGGTAGTTTCCTAAAGTTGACAAAAAAAAACCAATACAATGAAGGACAAAACTTGCAAACTTATTTTACATTATAACGTTTTGATATCTGCCCACAGTTACTTCAAATTATAATTAGTCTACATTTGTTATTGTGCTACGCTGTAGCAGTTCGTAGCAAAAGTTCCGCTTTCGTAGTACAATCGATAATTCCAAGAATTTCACAATCGAAACGAAACAATTGAAACGCTGAAATGAAAGTCTTGCTCAACATTTTAGAATCAAAAACTTCTCCGGAATCTAATTACACTTGCTCTTACAAGAAATTAAATGAAAATTGTTTGAATATAAGGGTTATTGTGCAATCACGTGGTGAAATTACAAGCTTACATGAACTGAGTTACACTGTACGACTAGCTAGGAATTACAAGCTTACATGAACTGAGTTACACTGTACGACTAGCTAGGAATTACAAGCTTACATGAACTGAGTTACACTGTACGACTAGCTAGGAATTACAAGCTTACATGAACTGAGTTACACTGTACGACTAGCTAGGAATTACAAGCTTACATGAACTGAGTTACACTGTACGACTAGCTAGGAATTACAAGCTTACATGAACTGAGTTACACTGTACGACTAGCTAGGAATTACAAGCTTACATGAACTGAGTTACACTGTACGACTAGCTAGGAATTACAAGCTTACATGAACTGAGTTACACTGTACGACTAGCTAGGAATTACAAGCTTACATGAACTGAGTTACACTGTACGACTAGCTAGGAATTACAAGCTTACATGAACTGAGTTACACTGTACGACTAGCTAGGAATTACAAGCTTACATGAACTGAGTTACACTGTACGACTAGCTAGGAATTACAAGCTTACATGAACTGAGTTACACTGTACGACTAGCTAGGAATTACAAGCTTACATGAACTGAGTTACACTGTACGACTAGCTAGGAATTACAAGCTTACATGAACTGAGTTACACTGTACGACTAGCTAGGAATTACAAGCTTACATGAACTGAGTTACACTGTACGACTAGCTAGGAATTACAAGCTTACATGAACTGAGTTACACTGTACGACTAGCTAGGAATTACAAGCTTACATGAACTGAGTTACACTGTACGACTAGCTAGGAATTACAAGCTTACATGAACTGAGTTACACTGTACGACTAGCTAGGAATTACAAGCTTACATGAACTGAGTTACACTGTACGACTAGCTAGGAATTACAAGCTTACATGAACTGAGTTACACTGTACGACTAGCTAGGAATTACAAGCTTACATGAACTGAGTTACACTGTACGACTAGCTAGGAATTCTTGGAATTTATTCTAGAAAATTTACTTTGTTTTGGAGTTAGAATATAGTTACTTACATATTTCAGTGTACTTAATCATTTGGTCTTGTAAAGTAATAAATTAAGGCATGGTGCAATTTATGCTAAGTCTTTATTATAAAATATAACGAGTGCGTTTTTATGGTTTCGTACACAAGGGGTGCCAAACGGGACCCTATTACTAAGCCTCAGCTGTCTGTCTGTCTGTCTGTCGTTCCGTCCATCCGTCCGGCGCTTCTGTCACGGGGTCTACCAACACATTCAGCTGTTGAAATTTTCAATTAATACTTTTAAACTAATATTACGGCATATAATAAAAAAAACAAGAAACTAAAATCCAAGGGATATCTCCATATAAGAAAAACCTTAAATTTTTTTTTTCGCAACGTTATTTGTATCAGCTTTATCTTAAAAAAGGGTCATACGTACAAGTTTCAAGTTTGATCAGATTGCAAAAAATAAAACAACAAATAATAAAAAAATTGATTCCATGCTTAGAAGTTTCTGAATATTCTGTCAAGCGCTACAATATTCTGTCAAGCGCTACAATATTCTGTCAAGCGCTACAATATTCTGTCAAGCGCTACAATTTGGTGGTTTGTTTTTTCATCACCTTGATGTTCTTTTATGTCATCAATATTGTTGTTATTTACCAACATATTTTTAGGGTTCCTTTTGTGCACGAGTCCAACTCCTTGGCCAAATTATTTATTTGAGTTGAACTGTTAGTTGTAAGACGCTCCCTAAAGTAAACATAAACTGCACTAAAAGATTGGCGACCAGTCAGCAATAAATCTTTTAAGTGGAATTGATTAGACGAGATTTAAAGCAGTTAAACCAAAGAGACCCCCATAATTCACTCACACAAGATATTGAGGGTCTATCAGACACCGACACCGATCTAGGAACGTGATTAGATCTCGTCCCGACATCACAAGAGACCTCCGAGCTCGTCGCTAATGTGGTTTGACGCTGCATGAGGGACTGAGGGACTGAGCTGGCGATGTGGGTCACAGTGACCCAGAGAGAATTATTGTTGGAAAATCCCTCAAGCGTGTCTTGATTTAAAAAAATCTTAAATAACAGAAATCAAAGTAAAATAAATAAATTTATATTACCTTTATCGGCTTATTTCTTTTATTTTTTTGATATTTAATTATAATTATATATATATATATATATATATAGGTATTAGGTAAATATATACACATCAGGCACAAAACATCATGATTGAATCCAACATATATTTCGGGCCCCACTGGGACCGGCATTAGTTGGAGTAATAAGTAATGATGACACGATGACAGATAGTATTTACAGGATGACAACAAGAATAATAAAATAAAAAATATTAAAAAAGGCAAAACTACTTTCTTAAAAACTAAACTTTTTGATTGAAGTGAGATTATGTTAATCTACCATTCTCTATCAATTGTCCACACAAATCCTCGCCCCCCCACACACAAACACCTTCTATCTCTATCCCACCTACAAACACATCCTCACTTGAATCAAAAAGTTTAGTTTTTAAGAAAGTAGTTTTGCCTTTTTTAATATTTTTTTATTTTATTATTCTCATTTTCATCTTGTAAATATTGTCTGTCTTCGTGCCTGATGTATATATAATTATTAATCAAAATAGTAATTTATGAAACTGACACAAAAAGAGTTTATTAAAAAACGAGTGTTTCTTCATATTACTTCCATCCACAGACAGTATTTGTGTGATATAATAATATGTAAATAAACCCTCCCTTGATAACGCTGATAAGGCGAAACTAGTTGGGAAATAGTGAAATAATAGTTGTGAAACAGTGCAAGTGTTCTATTCATCCATGATGATGTTTAACCAAGAGCCGACAATCGCAAGTATTAACACGAGTGTGATTAAAAAAAAACGGTCAAGTGCGAGTAGGACTCGCGCACGAAGGGTTCCGTACCATTGTCTATAAAAATGGCAAAAAAACATGTTTGTTGTATGGGAGCCCCCTTAAATATTTATTTTATGCTGTTTTTTAGTATTTTTTCTTATAGCGGCAACAGAAATACATCATCTGTGAAAATTTCAACTGTCTTACTATCACGGTTCATGAGATACAGCATCGTGACAGACGGACAGACGGACAGACAGACGGACAGACAGACAGACAGACAGACGGACAGCGGAGTCTTAGTAACAGGGTCCCGTTGGTTACGCTTTGGGTACGGAACCCTAAAAACGAACTTACGGCTACTAGTAGTACACACGAGTGTCTTAATACCTAGTTATGTGTAGTTTCATACACTACTTTATCTACACTCATACCTATCTATTTTCCAATCCATAAGATCTCGATAACATTTGTCGTAAGCTTTTCTTGATTTTGCTGATTCGTTTTGTTTATTCGTAATTTTTGTTGCTCATTATTATTATTACTTTCAAACAGTTTTACCCAGAATAAATCTTTTAACAAACAGCAGTAAAATAACGCACAAAATCCAGCAGTTCACCGCGCGTGGGAGACAAGGGTCCGGTCACAAGTTTTACCATCATTAAAATGAATCGCAGTCCACCGTGCATGGGTCAGGTCACAAGTATGTCCATCATTCAAACCGTTCCATATTAAAACTTCAAACATGGCTGTATGGGCTAAGTTCCCTTTGCCTTCTTATTTCGTGTAATTGTACTTTATGACAGAAAATTAATTTAAAAGCATTAATTTGTTAAGAAAGCTGTTTTTTTTTTTGTATTAGAGATGTTCGTAAAATGTCACTATGCACTATTTTTAACCGACTTCAAAAAGGAGGCGGTTCTCAATTCGACTGTATGTTTTTTTTTTTTTTTTTTTTTTTGGCGTTGTTACTCCATAACTCCGTCATTTCCCAACAGATTTGAACAATTCTTTTTTTGTTTGAAAGAGTATACTTCCAGGTTGGTCCCATTTTGGGTTTGGTCATGATTTGATGAAGGTCTTCAGAGATAGGCAGTGGAACTCCTCAGAAAATGACAGCATACCTCTCGAAATTGAGGCAATCGCTATGTACTTGGGTGCTGATTACAAGGTATTACTTGAAAATCGACATTCTTCCACCTGACCTTCGATCCTGGCTTCATCAACATATTCACCATAGAACTCTTCAACGGATCAGAGCACATAACTCGAGATTGCGGCAATCACTGCGTTAGGGTGCTGATTCAAGGGTATTACTTGGAGATTATCAGAATACCCACCTGACCTTCGATCCTGGCTTCATCACCATAGAACTCCTCAACGGATGACAGCACATAACTTTAGATTGCGGCAACCAGTTTGTGTTAGGGTGCTCATTGCAGGGCATTGCTGAAAATTGCCAGTGTACCCACCTGAATTTCGATCTTGGCTTCATCACCGTAGAACTCTTCAACGGATGACAGCACATAACTCGAGATTGCGGTAATCATGTTGTGTTAGGGTGCTGATAGCAGGAAGCTACTCAAACATGGCTACTTATACTCACTTGAACTTCGTTTCATATTAACACCACGTTTGCAAGAACTACCTATACCTCAGTCGGTTGCTATTTTTTTGTTAAAAGTTTATTTTTGAGTTCATAAACAGAATTTTACGACATAAATGTAGATAAAAGTTAAAAGTTGGTATAAAGTTATTTTAATATGTGAATAAAACTTTATCTTTCACTGTATTTGAAATATTTCATATATAATAAATATTTCTCCACGTAAATACTCATTGTACACACTTTAAGTCTAAATTATCAACAAATAAAATATTTAGCACAAAATGCAAAAAATTTAATCAAATTATCTGTTTTTCTATCTCTTTCATAAAAATAAAGCCTTAAAAGCGTCAACCGACTACCCGCGAGTAAAGTGAAAATTAAATGAAAAAAGAAAAAGAAAATATATTAAAGACCGGAGCTGCTACAAAGTCATGCTCTAGCTTTTGCCCGCGAATTCAATGTACTTTTTGTTTCCGCATAAGATAAAACCATTAACAACCTATAGCCTATTATACTGACCCCACTACGATGATAATAAAGAAAACCACAAAAAGAAACGCCATTGAGTGGTTTTCGAGCTAAAACGTATTAATTAGACAAACGGACAGACACAATTATAAGAATTATATTTCTGGCCTCTGCACAATAAAGTTATATTATAATTTATAACCCATTCCATTTTAAATTTCACATAAATATTCAATGTAGAGACACGACTTTTTTACTAATGTTATTATTGCTATATGTAGGTAGATACAGATTAAATTGTGTCACATTTGTTAAAATTCAGTAGTCATCAAGTTATAAGTGAACATACATACATACATATGTATGTAAATTATGTATATTTATTGTTTAGCATAGTAAAATCCGTTATTGGCAATATTAGCTGATGTAATATTTAGTTAATATTTACTGTATTTGCTGTGGATTTTGTTCATAAATAAAATAAAGATAAAATACATACAGACATATAATAGATATATCTGATAGACATATATCTCAAGTGCAGACTATCACGAAGACATGTGTTCGGAATTGTTCGAAAGATGGTTCATAGAGCAGCTTTTACCCAATATCCCTGCCAACAGCGTTATCGTTATGGATAATGCGTCTTATCATAGCCGGCAAGACGAAAAAATTCCCAACACAAATACAAGAAAAGCGGATATAATAGCTTTTTTAAGAAGGCGTCATGTTACTATACCTGAGAAAATAACTATTAAGAAGTTGTTGGAAATTGTAGAAAATCAAAAGTTTGAAAAGAAATACGTCATCGACAAAATAGCGACTGAGGCTGGGCATGAAATTTTAAGGCTTCCCCCCTATTATTGTGTGTTAAACCCAATCGAGCTTATGTGGAGTCATGTGAAAAAACAAATTTGTAAGACGAACATTACACCAACAGTGGGTGATACCGTAATTCAAAATTTAAGAACTGTGGTAGACAATACGAACCCCACGCTTTGGAAAAATGCTTGTGAGCATGTCATCAAAGTGGAGAACGACTTTTTAACCCACCCTGTGTATCCATTCATCATAAACACCTGCGAAACCTCAAGTTCGGAAGAAAATATGTCAGAAAGCGAATGAATCTTATATTTTTATAATTAATGTACCTATATGTTAAACGTAAATCAATTAAGCTAGTCGTAACTTAAGTTATCTGAATGTCTGTACTTGTTAATTATTAGACGTTACATGTAATAAATATAAAGATACCATAGTATTATAATTAAACATTAATGTAAATAACTAATCATACGTATTTTTATTTTCAAGTACCAAAATTTCTTAGTCACGCTTTAGTTACATACAGATTGCACCGACGCGTGCCAATTTGAAGTGCTCCAAATTAGATAACAAAAGGCAAACATTATGAGCCCCATTGTTAAGTTTCAAGTGGAATCGGGCCATGGTATTTGAAATGTACTATACACACAACAGACAATACGACACACAGATGTTATATAACTATATAAAATAATAGATTAACACTCGTTGGAGTTTCGTCGTTTGCATCAAGTGTGCAGAATGTTAATAAAATAACTTTATACACGTACTGGGAAAATATTTTAACAAGCATTTTTGTTTATCTCTTTGTCTGAACAAAACTTTACAAGCTTCGTTATATTCGAATCAGGGTTTAAATGATAGATGTAAGTAGCATTGATTTTTATTTACACTTACTTCAAGTAAGTTTGTTTTTAGATCAAAAGGCATGTTGAAGACTTCCAAATATTTCCGAGGCAAATGTTAAACATAACTTGTATGTAACTTATACATACTTTTGTTGGCTTACGTCCTTACTGTACCCGTAGGATGGTTTATTGAGTTGTTTGCTTAGGCTCGTGTTATCGTTTCTAGTTCAGAAACTAATCGTTTGTTGTGATCCCCATCAACCTCCAGCGTCGCTCCGTTAGTTTTCTTACCAATTTGACTGTATTAATTAAACGTGGGTATGCTCTTAAAAAAAGATTTTAGAATTTCGTCGAAAACTGACAAATCAAAAAAAAGCTTTAGTGTCTACACATATTAGTCTGCTGATGGAGCCGTTACAGGCCGTCCCTTATTGGGCTAAATCTGTGTTTTAGAACAAACTTAAATAGACATATATAATTGTTATAATTATGTGTTACACAAATAACTATTTACATATTAAAATAGCCGTTTGATCTGTAATTTTTTAATTAAGAAAAGTGTTGTTATTTATTATATTGTAATATAAAATACATTGTAATAACTGATTTAATAGATGTGCGGATTACACTTACATTCAATTAATCTCGCGACACGCGACATTATGTTACATTTTTTCTTTCCGAAATCGTTATCAATCGAGCGAGTGTCTGTCGTCAGTGGACTCAGACTAAGCACATTTTTAGGGTTCCGTACCTCAAAATAAAAAAAACGAAACCCTCTTAGGTTCACTGTGTAGTCCGTCTGTCCGTCTGTCAAGAATCTTTTGCTCGTGCCTCGTGTAAGATATCAAGTTGAAACTGATACCTCCTACAGAAGTCTACAGCCCCATGGTGCTGTAAAAACATCAGGCTTCTAACTCAACGCGAAAAACAGTAATTGCACTTTACACAATCAATTTCTTACAAATTTGCTCACCATGAAAATATATAGGGCACTTCCAGATGACTTAGAAACTAGAAATTTCGTTTATCTTATAGCAAAAATATAGAAAAAATCTGAAAATTACAAATATTTAATTATTCAGGAATTTTATAATGACCAACTTATTTAGATCCTTTAGATACATAAATAGAACAGATCGTAAGTGCCAAGTTAAGTTGGTTGTTTATAACAGCAAGTGAAATTATTTACCATATTTTTAAGGTTCGGTACCCGTATTGTGTGGTGGTACGGAACCCTCAGTGCGCGAGTCCGACTCGCACTTGGCTAGTTAAATGCTGGATATGTCATCGGCATATCGTCAGCATGATCTGCCTAGGCATATTATATTTCTGTAAAAATTAGGAGGTTCACCTCGCTCCGCTCCCCTTCGCTCAGCTCCCCAAATGTATTTACACGTAAACTTAACACGCTCCTCCTTGCTCGGCTCGTCGTCGTCGCACCTATTTTTGACTTTTCGTGAAAGATTTTCGATTTACGATCTTCCCAACTCTACGACCTGCCCACGACAGATAAACATCGATAGGTTTTGACATGATACATAATATACACAGAGTTATTGCACACAGATGTAATTCAGGTTCATATCTGACCTGCACCGACAACGCTTGCAACTAGTAGTATATAAGCCTTTATATAGATAAAGAACATCTACCAATTGAACTTCAAAGTTATATTATTACTCGTACAGTGGAGATCACATAAACCTATACACTTTGTTCCTATCTTTATTCACTTTACGGGCTAATTTAGTACTGCAAGTGTATAGTTTGTTGTGATCTTCACTGTATTACCAATTTTGATTAATTTCAGAGCGAATAAAATTGCTCAGGTATGTCGTATGTAACATGGGAACTTTCCACATTATTTAAAGTTGAGTATGTAAAGTAGGTAACTAATTAAATCCAAATTGAGGTAAGACGAAGGGTCGAAGGTTGTAGTTTTAGGACCTGAGAAGTGACGTACTTACTGTTTACCTCATTTAGCTGAGCCCTTGTTCCCAGAACTAACCTGTAACAAACAAACATATCATTATTAAAAATTCTATATTCAATACCCATTCATTGTTTTTTTTCGTTCATTTATAGATAATATCAATGCACCAAAATACGTTAATATCAGTTCATAAGAGGATATGTCGCGCTTGCTACGGTTCATGTGGAAACACGTGCGTGCAAGAGGGAAGGATTACAAAAAAAATGCAATATGTCGGTTTTAAATTAATATAACATAGCTATAAAAATGTTAAATTAGCACTATTTTAATATTGGTAAAATCCATATACTCGTAGACGAGGTTCCCTTGACATGTACCTTTCAGACAGTGACCGAAGCATGAAAATTGGTACAGGTGTAGCCTGGGTCAAAATGAGCAGATTAAGGTCTGCCCCCAGCAGTACACTATTAAGGCCTGCCCCCAGCAGTACACTATTAAGGCCTGCCCCCAGCAGTACACTATTAAGGCCTGCCCCCAGCAGTACACTATTAAGGTCTGCCCCCAGCAGTACACTATTAAGGCCTGCCCCCAGCAGTACACTATTAAGGCCTGCCCCCAGCAGTACACTATTAAGGCCTGCCCCCAGCAGTACACTATTAAGGCCTGCCCCCAGCAGTACACTATTAAGGCCTGCCCCCAGCAGTACACTATTAAGGCCTGCCCCCAGCAGTACACAATTAAGGTCTGCCCCCAGCAGTACACTATTAAGGCCTGCCCCCAGCAGTACACTATTAAGGCCTGCCCCCAGCAGTACACTATTAAGGCCTGCCCCCAGCAGTACACTATTAAGGCCTGCCCCCAGCAGTACACTATTAAGGCCTGCCCCCAGCAGTACACTATTAAGGTCTGCCCCCAGCAGTACACTATTAAGGCCTGCCCCCAGCAGTACACTATTAAGGCCTGCCCCCAGCAGTACACTATTAAGGCCTGCCCCCAGCAGTACACTATTAAGGTCTGCCCCCAGCAGTACACTATTAAGGCCTGCCCCCAGCAGTACACTATTAAGGCCTGCCCCCAGCAGTACACTATTAAGGCCTGCCCCCAGCAGTACACTATTAAGGTCTGCCCCCAGCAGTACAATATTAAGGCCTGCCCCCAGCAGTACACTATTAAGGCCTGCCCCCAGCAGTACACTATTAAGGCCTGCCCCCAGCAGTACACTATTAAGGTCTGCCCCCAGCAGTACAATATTAAGGCCTGCCCCCAGCAGTACACTATTAAGGCCTGCCCCCAGCAGTACACTATTAAGGCCTGCCCCCAGCAGTACACTATTAAGGCCTGCCCCCAGCAGTACACTATTAAGGCCTGCCCCCAGCAGTACACTATTAAGGCCTGCCCCCAGCAGTACACTATTAAGGCCTGCCCCCAGCAGTACACTATTAAGGCCTGCCCCCAGCAGTACACTATTAAGGTCTGCCCCCAGCAGTACAATATTAAGGCCTGCCCCCAGCAGTACACTATTAAGGCCTGCCCCCAGCAGTACACTATTAAGGCCTGCCCCCAGCAGTACACTATTAAGGCCTGCCCCCAGCAGTACACTATTAAGGCCTGCCCCCAGCAGTACACTATTAAGGCCTGCCCCCAGCAGTACACTATTAAGGCCTGCCCCCAGCAGTACACTATTAAGGTCTGCTCCCAGCAGTACAATATTAAGGCCTGCCCCCAGCAGTACACTATTAAGGCCTGCCCCCAGCAGTACACTATTAAGGCCTGCCCCCAGCAGTACACTATTAAGGCCTGCCCCCAGCAGTACACTATTAAGGCCTGCCCCCAGCAGTACACTATTAAGGCCTGCCCCCAGCAGTACACTATTAAGGCCTGCCCCCAGCAGTACACTATTAAGGTCTGCCCCCAGCAGTACACTATTAAGGTCTGCCCCCAGCAGTACAATATTAAGGCCTGCCCCCAGCAGTACACTATTAAGGCCTGCCCCCAGCAGTACACTATTAAGGCCTGCCCCCAGCAGTACACTATTAAGGCCTGCTCCCAGCAGTACACTATTAAGGCCTGCCCCCAGCAGTACACTATTAAGGTCTGCCCCCAGCAGTACACTATTCGGGTGGGGGGAGGGGGGCGCATGGGTGTTAGAGTACGCTTCTGCCGCTTCGTAAACAAAAAATACTAACGCGTCGTCATTTCACACAAGGACGTATTTGGTATCATTTTCGTATAAATTAAGAATGAGGAATTCAAACTGTATGTCTTTGTAATGCCCTTCCCTGCAAAAAAATCGAGATTTTATCGAAAAGCAGAAAATGGCAGTAAACAATTTTCTCTCCAAGCAGACGTTACGTAAAGAATAGTTAATTTTTAAGATTTATAAAAAACTAATAGATAGCCTAGTTATTGTTGCTTATGGTTGTGATTTTCGGTACTTGGTGGAACTTATTTTATGTAATAAAACACTTGTACTTGTTCACAAAACGTTCATATAATGTTGTTACACCCAACCGGTTTCGCGTTTCGAAACGAGCAGTCAAAATGGTCCATGTGGAAAAATTGTCAAAATGGCCTCGGCTACACCTGTACCAAGTTTTATTGTTCAGTCACTATCTGAAAGGTTTCCATACAAGAGCTGGCAAGAAAACCTCGTGTCATATAATAAAATATCGTTGAGGTCTGACAGACCTGTTATTTCTATTTTTTAAACTATGGGAAAAAGTGTCGATGAAGACTTAATTTCAATAATTATTTCTATCGAGCAAAGTGTCTTTAATCGCGTTTCTGTACAACAGGAAATTAGAAAAGTTCCAAAATGTATAAATATAATTTATTATACTAGTGGCTTATTCTGATAAGCAGGTCGACAAAAAGTGTCAATTTTAGCGATAATACTCGTATGTTGTGATTCACATAAAATTGATTTATTGGTACAAAACAAATTTTTATAAAAACGAAATAAAAAGTATTAGTCCCTGTCCTTGGGCCAGCGAAAATGTCGGTATAATTTGAGGACTCATTTTCCTTTTAGTAAGGATATCAAAAGACTATGATGGAGATCTCAAATATTTACTGGTTATTAATCTTGGGTTATAACTCGTCAAGCGTAACTGTGATCTAATGCTAACGACTTACACAGGCGGAAAAAACTCCATTTGTTTCTAATTTCTTACAGATTTTGGTTAAAAATCGTTGCCCTGTCAATTTTAGGAAAAGAGGCATAGTGGGGCCTTTAAAAGGAGGGCCTGGGGGGTCTAGCGGGGGCCCACTACCAAATAAGGTAAGTTATTTCCAAGGAAACTATAGGCCCTTCTTCCTTTTAGGATATACTATACTCTCCCCCCTCCCCCCCCATTCCTAAATAAGTTTTTGTGCATATCTACGCTAATACTTCGCTACTTCGTCACATAATAAAGAAAAAAATGTTTGTTAGTTTGTTTGAATAAGGTTATCTCAGGAACTACGTAACCGATTTAGACAATTCTTTCAGTTTTGTAATGGTTTTACTATTTAACTGAAAATAATCTATATTTTATTCTCTCTTTTTTATTTTATTCTCTCTTATTGACGTTATTTGCCACAAACTAAAATATTTTTAATTTTTAACTTCTATTTAAGTAAAACAAAGTTAAGTTATGGACTTTACGCTAAGCGACTGACGTTTAACTTTAAGTTAAGTATCGCTTGACTAGGTTTACACTAGTATACTAGTATGATACTCGTATTATCTATGCTAGTATTATAGCAGAGAGTTAGGTCAAACTTCGGTAATCATTTATGTGTACCCCATATTCTATCTTCCAAATGCAGGAACCTGACTTTTGACAGATCAAGAATTTCTTTTGATCGTTGTTACTAACGGCAGGTTTATCACCTTGAATAAACATTATGTACGGGATAAATATAAAAAGCACACAATTTGTTTGAAGTATTTAAAGGATAAACAATCTGACTGTTGATAAACTAACATCTAGTTTAATAAAGACTGTAAAACACCGAGTATACATTTATAAAGAGAGTTAAGGTCCGACGCACACACATTAACATAACATTCTATTTGAACATTTATTACCGTAATAAAATTAAATTTAATCTCCAAATTATTGTTTTAACTTTACAATGTTAGTTTCACAAAGTGTTGGGTTAAAGGTTAGGCTAATTTTAATGTACAAAGTTTTGGCCTAATTTCCCAAACAAAGTTCGCTAAGCTAGCAAAACTATTTCTAGTTAAATGTTCCCAATTAAAACGATAACGGTTTTGCTTTGGATAAACAAGTTTCTTTGATCACAAAACTTATTCAATAATGCTTAGAAAACTTACTTGATTTATTTCATATAATTTTACGTGTTACTGCAAACCTTTCAGTTACAGCTTAGATAATTATACCTGTTAGTAAAAACAAGAAAATTTCATTTAACCGACATAAACACCTTGTTAAACAAGTGCCATAGTATTTTAATAAAAATAAAAATTATTTCTATGACTGTTAAAATAATTTTAATCCAAAATTAGGTGAATTTATAAGTTTTTACTCAGATATTTGATCTTAAAATCACTCTCCTGTAAGGTTTACTCATTGTCTTAGTATATTATTATTTTTAAAATTTTAGTAAATTAACCTTTTGTTTACGGTATCCCGATAAAAGTCCACCAAACAAGTTGGTACGTGCTCTAAGCAAACTAGTCACAGCTGAAGTAAATCACTTATCATGACAAAAGAGCACTGGAAAACTCATCACAGCGCTACGTCGCGTCGTAGCAAGTTCTACAAACAGCTACACTGCTACGGACGTCATTGCTCTGTGAAACCACCAAGAAGTTTCTAAGTATAGATAAACCCTTTTTGACGTGTAATAGAATCGATTGTCGGAGAAAATACGTATCTAAATCGGTAATATGTATCGAAAAATAAAAGCTGGGACCAATTTGTAGTTTTGTAGAAAAAAAACTACAAAATAATAAATAGGGTTTGCTGCGCGCAACCTGGATAATTTTGTTTTGCTGATTATACAGAATGCTCCAGATAGCACCCAGCCAACCAACCAATTGGTCTCATCTTGTTACTCGATACATAGGGTTACCAACTGTACGTCCGTAGTCTATAATGCTAATGGTTGATTTAAATTTCAGAAACAAATAAATATCAGGTTGACAAGCAAGAGACCATTACCCTGAACAATCGGTCCCCATCGATGTCGATGTGGTATGCTTCTCTAGGCCCCCAAAATTAGTTCTCAAAACCATTTATAAATTATAATAAATATATCAAACACAAATCTCACTTCGTTGTTGTGAAAGAAAAATCACAATTAGGTACATATTTAAAAATAAAAACCTGCCACCATGTATTACAGTTACAGAGCCCTAAAAAATTGAGTGCAAGTTGGACTCGCGCACAAAAGGTTCCGTACCACCACATAATACGGCTACGGAACCCTAAAAATATAATGGTAAATAACAACTATGGTAGCACCTGGTAAACAATACTCGGCCCTCGTTGTGTACAGAGTTAATGTTTACATAATTACCTATTACCATAACTTTTTTCATATTTTTTGAACGTCTTGTTTCGGAGATAAGGTGGAGCGGGGACATGATAGCTTCAAAAAATGCAACTTTTTCGAGTTTTTTTTGTATGGGATTCCCCTTGGGTAAGAATTTTTAAAAATTTATACTATATGCCGTGATAGGTGTCGTAGTAAAACTTCATCCATCAGCCTGTATTCGTCCACTGCTGGACACAGGCCTCCCCAATATTACGCCACTCTTGGCGGTCCTCAGTCATCCTCATCCAGCCGCCACCCGCAACGTCCTTCAGATCGTCAGTCCAGCGGGCACGAGGGCGGCCTACGCTGCGCTTTGCTATACGTGGTCTCCATTCCAGTTGCCTTACGGCCCCAACGGTTATCACGTCGGCGGCAAATATGGCCACTCCACTGCCACTTCAACTTGCTGATTCGGCAGGCTATGTCGGTCATCTTCGATCTCTGACGGATATCTTCGTTTCAGATTTTATCCATCAGAGATATCCCAAGCATAACCCGCTCCATAGCTCGTTGATCGGCGGTTCTAGGCTTTGGTAAGAGACCACGTCTCAGCGTAAAACTTATTTAACTTAGTAAAACTTATTCTGTAAAAAATGTCAACTGGCTACCTATAACGGTAGAAGCTGTAGACACCTGTGACAGACAGACAGACAGCGGAAGCTTAGTGACAGGAGACCTGTTTGGCACCCTTCGGGTACGAAACCCTAAAACCCATTCCAAACCACGTTTATTCGACGATTGTACTGGGAAAAGTTACGCTTTGAAGATGATATTTTATTACAAATAAACTCTACATAACGTGGAACTGCACACAACATCGCAATTCATAGAAAAGCTTATGAAAATGAAACAATTTCGTCTATAATTGTCTATAATCGAGACATAGACACATAATATCATTGCAGTATGGGAAAGCACATCGGTAAATTTACGAGTTGTATTGAGACCTTGATAGCTCAGTTGGTAGAGCAATCGCCCGGTAAGCGAGAGGTCCCGGATTCGAATCCCGGTTCAGAGCTCCTTACATCCAGATTTACTTTTCTTTCTGCGTTTCAATACTGCAATGATATAATGTTAATTTTAATAATCGTCTATAATCGCCGTGTTTCTGTCACTCTTGATGTTTCTACTCGTTGTTATTTAATGGCAATTTGATTTTTTGTCTGTGATCTATCAAATATCTAAATACGATAAAAGTTATTAAAATGTCTTAAAAAGGAAAAAGCGCTCTCTCTCTTTTTTTCAATATATGAACTTTTCTTTCATTCTGTATTCGATTACTTTAATTATTATGTTACTTTAACTCGCTCTACTTCTATTGTTTTTAGAGCCGTCGTACTGTTTATTTAAACGACCCCGTTAACGAACTCACATCAAGTGTAAGGTTTTGTGTTATAGAGGGTGGGAGTAAGAATAATTAACGCTCGTTACAACAGATACGTCGACGTAATGTTAGGTTTGAGGCGAGGGTATTCAGAGATATTTGTCCTGCTCCAATGCTTTTATTTTAGGATAGACAACCTGCGCGCTCAGTGGAAGCGGGCCGGTCAGAAAACTCGCAATTTTGAGGTGTTTATATTTATTATTTAGGAATTAGAGGGATGGGTTATTGATATGACACCCGTTTTAAATCACATTTTTACGACGTTTATATTAACAAGTCCGCGTGGAAAAGCATAATGCAGCCTTTGGGAATCCCTTATATTATTAATAGTAGCTCATGCTACAAGGACGCCAAGGAATAAATTGCGAGGACGATTTACACGAGCGTAGCGAGTGTTTTAAACGTAACCGAGTAATTTATTGCTTTTACGCCCGTATATCATGCTACGTTTTTCAATGCATTGTGTGAGGAAATAAAACAAATATAATTTTGTGAACTTTAAATTGTAATTGGCTCAAAAGGACTGTATCCAGAGTCGTTAAACAGTGGAAAAAAAAGTATGACATTTATGGTACACAGGAAAGGCTGCAGGTAAGCCAACCATTGCAAACAAATTAAAAAAATAATAATAATAAAGCCCTAGGGCAAAATAATCGTCATTCTGTTCGGTTTTGATGCATAAAAAGTGGGCCTTTACGAGCACATGCATTGAAATAATTAATAAGTTACCTTCCTTCCTTCTATGTAATCTATGTCTTACTGCTGAGGATCGAACAGTGGTAACCACATCAAAATATCAACTGAAATTCCGTTTTTTTTTTGTATCAGTATCCTATATCGCTATTTTTTTAAATCTCATCAATGTACCGACAGACACAGCTCCTTTCTTTTACAGTTTTAGAATTATTTCATATACCTAGCTCTAGAATTTTCAGATTTATTTATGCGCGTTCTAATAGTGAACAGCGCCACCTGTTGATGTTTTATGTACTGAAATTTTATACGCTACATAATTATAACCAAAGTTTCATTGTTTTTCCTTTTAAGCAATCGTTCGTGACGTCTATAGGCCTTTATCGCCAGGAATTATTATTTGCTATGTAACTTAGAAAAGTAAATTCCAAAAAAAATTAAATGACGATAACTTTTTTTTCCAGCATCCGACTTTAATTAAACAAAACCTATATTCTAATTCTAAGTAAGTTATGTCCAATTGTGAAAACGACATGAAAATTCGTTCAGTAGTATCGGAGATGTGCGTGATGAAACAGGCAGACAGAAAATAATTCTAAAAATCGCTAATGTTCTTTTACTCTTTTCCCCTGTAACTCACTTTTTAGTCACCCCCTTTTTATTTTTATTACTTTTCTTCAATGTACAGACACATCGGTACTACTATTTTATTATATGTATATGATATTGACTATTGATATTTTGCTTTCTCTTAGTTCATTTTATTCTCAGTGTAACATTTTATACTTCGTTTGTTTGTGAGAGTGTTGGTCTATAGGTTTAACAGTTAATTTTATTAAAAGACGAGTTTTTGATCTAAATTGAATTTGTTGTTGACAAATTGCTTTTGTCTTCACAAAGGAAGGACAACAAAACAACGTTTCCGCTCAGCAAAATGCATTTCATTCCGGTTTGTTTACAGAGTATCGCGCTACCAGCAAACGTTTGGAAATCACCTCGGTGTTACTCGTTTGTTTGTTGGGTTACAATTGCGTCTATCGTCACGAATCTTTGCACGTGATACGGTACACGTAGACGTTAGGACATGAATCCCTGAGGGGGTGTTAGAAGTGGCCTATCAGAACACTAAACTACATCCTTGAAAATTATTTTTTTTTTTTAATTTTTTGTTACTTAATTAATACTTCTAAAGTTATCTGCGAAAACTGCCTTTTGCTTCATACTGCGCCTTAACTTTATTTTCGAAGTGCACAACCTACCATTTGACAAATTGTTTCTCTTTGTCTTTATCTTCAACACAAACACTTGTACGATATTGTTTCATAAATTAATATATTTGTTATACAGTTAACAAACGTTTTCGGAAACTAATCCATCTTCAGGATTTATACAAATTATTTGATATTATTCTACGAGCCATAAACGATAATCGTCATTATACAAAAAAAATGTGTTTTTTCCGTACAATCATTGTTGACATACGATCGTCATTAATGGCTCCTAAAACAATATTTAATAATTTGTGTTGAAAATGTTTAATCAATTGCTGACTATCGCAAGTATAAATTACGTTTCCATTTAAATAAAGATTAACTAGATTCAAAATGGACTTCCTTCAATTTGACAATATGAGAATGGTTTTCAAAACATAGGTAGAGTGTGTCTAATGAAAGCTGAGAGTGATAATTAATCGTTTTCAGGAACTGGCCACACTGCGTTAAATGTCAATTCTTGTTTTTATAACCTCATCACCCAACCGTATTTCTGAATAATATTGTGTATTTCGTCCTAAATAATGCCTAAAACAATAAGAAGCGGTGTCAGAAAGATTTTATACGGTTTAATTAAAAACTACCAGGACGAGAAAAGTGAACGTGATGCTGTTCTCCATAAAAAAGTGCAATTGTTTACATTGATTTCGGAAATTGCTGGTAGGTTCTACTGAACTGGTTTTGATACTTACTAGATTTATTTAATATTACATTTTTAACTCGATAAAACTTTTCAGGATTTACATTTATTAGACATGGTCTATCAACATGGCAGTTTAAAATGTGGAGTCTATCGAAATATTATAAATACTTCGATGGTGGATTCGAACATGGGCGCCGGCAGATTTTATTGTCAGGGGGCTATAAATTATAATTATATAAGCTTATTTGCATCCTTATAATTATAACAAAAACAAGATAACACGTTCGGACAATTACGTCGCGTTTTTTCATAAAAAAATTGTAATAAAAAAAGTGCATCCTCTCGCACTCTCCTCCCGGCGCCCATGAATTATAATTGTAATAAAGCGAATAGAAATCGTGTGGCATCAATAAAATATTTCTAATATTGCATGTGTATATTGCAGACGAATGTATTGATGATCCTACAAAGCTTCTGACAATTCGTACTTCAATTAAGGAATTAAAAGACTTAGAAGAAACTAATATAATGAATTCCGAAACGCAATACCTCAAAAAAATCTCTTGTATGACTGGTCAGTATTTTATATTGTATCATGGTAAATATTAATTATTATATGAATGTTTTATATACATAGGCACTAAAAAAGTTGGAGCTAAGATATACTTAATTAGAGAAATAATACAGCATTCCTTGTAGTATTTGTTGATAAATAAAATCATGTGCAAACAAGACAGTCTATAAAGAGAGGTATACTCATCTTTGGTATGATATTTTGTTAATCTATTAGCACAAGTAAATGTAATGTAAATTATGACGTGAAGACAGACAAGAGAGATATACAATAATGTATCATCTTTTGTTTCAGGTGTTAGTATGAGCACTCTGTGGCGAGTGAAAAAAGAAGGTTCATTAAATAATGAAGCATGGGACACCCCTGGGAAAAAACGCCCACACAAGCGTACTGTTTCTAATTTGGATGACTTTGATATGAATGTTGTAAGAAACAAAGTCAACGAGTTTTACATAGTTAAAAAACGTGTACCAACTCTGAGAACATTATTGATAGAACTCCGGCAATCAATTGAATTTACTGGTTGTATGGAAACACTGAGGCAAATATTATTTAAAAATGGATTTGAATTTAAGAAAAATGAAAACGAGAGATCTGTTCTTATGGAACGCTATGAAATAGCAGCGTGGCGACACAAATATCTAAGAACAATCACAGAAAAACGAAATGAAAATAGGCCACTTATATTTTTAGATGAGACTTACGTCCATCAAAATTATAAAGTCAAAAAGTCGTGGCAAGGGCCTTCGGTAAGTGGTGTTACAGACAAAATTTCCATGGGAAAAAGGTATATAGTGGTTCATGCAGGTTCTGAACATGGTTTTGTACCAAACGCATTCTTGATGTTTAGTACAAAATCTAAGCTAGCTGACTACCACCATGACATGAACGCCTCAAACTTTATGAAATGGCTGCAAGAAAAACTAATCCCGAATTTACCGCAAAATAGTGTGGTTATAATGGATAATGCTAGTTACCACGTAAAACAAATCAACAAGCCACCCTCAACCCAAAAGCGAAAAATTGAAATTAAAAACTGGTTGACACTTAATAGAATTCCATATGAAGAATGTTACTCAAAGGATGAACTCCTTTGTCTGGTAAATGAAAACAAGCCCATACCCCAGTATGAAGCAGAAGAGCTTCTTAAACAACATGGCCATGAAGTTCTGAGGCTACCTCCATATCATTGTGATCTAAATCCGATCGAAATGATATGGAGTTTAGCTAAACGCAGGGTCGCAAGTAAAAATTTGGGAGTACCTGCTAAAGAAATGGAAAAACTAATAATAGAATCATTTTCAAGCATTACGCCCAATGACTGGAAAAAATATACAGACCATGTAATTCATGTTGAAAATAAATACAAGAAAAGAGACAATATACTTGAGGAAGAACTAAATCAGTTTATCATTAATGTAAGAGATGATAGTGATAGTGATGATGAAAGTGATGATGACATGGACGATTTTTTTACTGGCATTGAATTCCTCGAATCAGACTTCGATTACGATTCGTAATTTTTGTATAATATTTCTATATTAAATATATTTTTATTAAAAAAAACCTTTATTATTATTGAAGTAGTCTGGTCCCTAAATCCCTATGTTTTCTTCTAAGGAAACCTCGATAGCAGGAAACATATAATTATATATATCGTCACGACTTGAATCCCCAAGGGCGTGTCAGGAATTAACAGATCATCAGAGGTGACATAGGATTAATGCATAGAATTATGAAAACTAAACAACTAGCATACGTAATTAATTAGTGTAATTACAATCAAAATGTTAATGAATACTTTATAATTATTAATTTCCTATGCGTATGCACTCAGTCTTACAATCATAAAAACTGCTCTAGACATTTTTTTGCTTTACAATTTCCTTTTATTCCTTAACCTAAAAAGTAAGTATCAAATACGTTTATTCCTAGTAAATCCGGGGATACCCAACCTATATTTTTTAAATTTGCCGCCGTTTTTCACTCTCAGCTTTCATTAGACAGACTCTAATACTAAACTTTATTTTGCTTTGTTAGTTGACAATACTCAGAGGTCAGACAGTCCGTTAAGAGCCCCTTCACATTAGGTGGCAGTAGCAGTAGCACTAGCGGCTGTAGTTGTAATATCTGCTGCTGCCGCGCTGCTTGCGACCTAATGTGAAGGGACTGTAATTGTAATATCTGCTGCTGCCGCGCTGCTTGCGACCTAATGTGAAGGGACTGTAAGAGTCACAACTGGGTTACAAATATACTACACTCGAGATATCGTGTTTTTAATATCAATATACTTGAAAAAACACAAAAAATAGCCCTGTCCACCTGTCCGGACTTCGGCATCAGTCGCAAATATTATTAATTTAATATATTTAATTATTTCAATAATTTAATTTAATTTTATTATTGGATTTTCTGAAGATCGAAAGTTTAAGTAACGAAGGTTAAACTGTCAAGCATGCATGTAGCTAGATGTGACGATGTGTTCTGATAGAAAAACACGTTTTCGTACACCTACATGCAATTTTGGGGTGTATAAAAGGAGCCTCTCGTGTGACGTCAACTGATAGTACTTACGCGTGCTACTTAGTTCAGGTTATAGTGGACTGCCAAGACCAACTCTAGATTATGAACGGAGGTCCTCTGTAACCCGAACCTTAAGGGGAACGAATATACAAACAGACATAAAATGTCAGCTTTCGGATGATTTTGTTGCAATAATTAGGTTACGTATAGCTATAAAAAAAATACATGTTTTTGGTTGAACTTTAAGGTATTCATTTTCCACAAACCACGTTAATCGATTCATATTTGTACTGTCAATGAATTTTTTTGTAACCCTCTATTGCACACTTCTTATCGATTTTGTTTCAGGTATCGCTTTCGCGATTTTGTTGTTTTTTTTTTAATAAAATTAGTGTGAATGATATCTATTCATTTTCCAAATACCACGTTATTCGGGTCAAAAAAAGCACCCCCTTTTTCCAAAAATACGTAAATCCACTGATGCAGTCAGCGGCAGCAAGATATTGTCAGTCTACGCCTAGCGTTGGCGCCCGTAAGACGTGGAACCTGTGCCCTTTTTTGCAAGCTATAAATATCTCCCAAAACTACTTCAAAACACATTGAAATTAATTTTATAAAGTAATATTTCGAGGAGCATCATATTCCTGCCGTTAAAAACTCAACAAAATATGCGTATGAGTGATTTAGCTACATCGTGCCATAGTCATAACAACAAAACTGAATGAATTTTGAATGAATTCATACTTTTATGCGGGAAAATAATATATGTTACTCTAAAAGAATAATTTTGTGATCGTTATTGAAACTCAAATTAATTTACTTATACTTACTGAGATCTGTAACAAAGGTCAATGACCTTTTCGTGAAATTATCCTCTAGTATTGGCTCACCATTTCAGGTCCAATAAATGAAGTTTTTTGCAAATTATATAGGTACACTTACTTGGGATAAATCGCCAAGCATTTAAAATATAGAAATTTATTTTGAAATATTTACAGTGCATGGCAAAATTATTAGATCGTAGATAATCCTGTCGGTACATGTTCAGGTTCTGTTACGCAAAATGAAAACAATGAAACTCTTTTAGGATTAATTTGTTATCCCTATGTTTGTCTGTCTGTCCGTTTGTCTAGACAATTTTTTCTGGGTAAAATTAATAAATACCAATATAAACGGCCCTCTATAGAGCTGTAAAATCATACTTTTGACGTTTTTATTTATATTACGTTTTAGGTTTTTACGTTTTTTTTTTACGTTTTTCATACAAATTTTCTCACTATGAAAATGTAGGGATGAACACTAGAGATAATATTTTGCATTTAAAAGTCAACAAAGAAAGGAATTGTTTAACAAATAACTTCTAAAGGGATTAATTATCTACTGTTCAATGTGGCGATAGCTTTGTTTATTTTTTTCCTTGAATTATTTTTTACCAAGATAACAAATAGTTTAATACAAGGTTTTCCTTAAGAGTTCCCTTTACCCCTGTATTTTTCTTAAAATTCATACAATAGGTATAAACCGAATGTGAAGTCTACAGCTTATTTTCTTCATATCTTTTTTCATGAGTATATTCTAGTGACATCTAACTACGTCTCTATAGAGCCCAAAAAGCAAAATTTGATAAAACACCATCATAATAGCTGTCAGGATATCTTCAATATTGCCTCGTTTTTACACAAAGTTTAACAAGTTTGTATATTTTTATCTATACTGGAAATAAAAAAGAGAGAAATACAGGCGTCGTTCATGTTAAGATGACTAAGTTTACACACTTTGCTAAGTATAAACAATTACCGTTTCATGGAAAACTGTTTTGACCTGAAACCATTTCACAAATTCAATTAACTTATTTTGAATATCTTGTCATCTTGCACTTCTTGATGAGAAATACAATTTCAATAAGTAAAAATACAACTTGTAGTTAAGAAAACTTATAGTTAAAAGTCTGCTGTATACATTTACATATTTTTAATTATATTACAATAGTAATAAAATAATTGGCTTATCCGTCGTCGTGATACCAGCCGTAAATTTCTTAAATAATCTGATATCACGATTATGGAAAACCCAATTATTTTGAAGATAGCATAATATCATTAAAATATGTTTATGCATATAGCAAACTTTTAACAATAAATTGTCTTAGCTAAAAGTTGTACTTTACCGTTATAATTATTTCTTAATATTTTGTTACAAATTCGGAGAAATAGCCCTTAAGGAAAACCTTGTATGAAAATATTTGTTATCTTTGTAACAAAGAAAAAAAAATAATAAACAAAGCTATCGCCACATTGAACAAACAGTAAATTATTAATCCCTTTAGAATAGAAAGATATGGTTTTATATTTTTTACATTATTTGTTCTACAGTTCCTGTCTGTGCTTTCTTTTAAATGCAAAATATTATGTGAAGTGTTGATCTCTATATTTTTATAAGGAGAAAATTTGTATGAAAAAGTTAAACAAAAGGCCATAAAAACGTTATAATATGTATATTTTACAGGGCTGTAAATATTAGCATTTATTGATTTTACCCAGAAAAATTGCCTAGACAAGCGGACAAACAGACAAACATAGGGACAATAAATTAATCCTAAAAGAGTTTTGTTTTTTCATTTTGCGTAAAGGGACCTGAACATTCCAAACTATGATACAAATAATTTTATATATTTTAAACACTTGGCGATTTATCCCAAGGGTAAACAGGTGTCCCAAAAGTCAACGCTTTCCCTTGGAAGGCTGGTAGGCCAGCTCATGACTGACCAGAATATCAAATTATGACCTCAGCAAAAAGTAGATAGTCTTCGAGTTGATGGTACTTTTATAAATTCGAATAGATTTTTGAGAGTCAAAGCTAACCAGTTCTTAATTCTAAGAATAAAATTTTTGTTGCGCAACTCTGAATAGTCATGCTATTGATAAAGTCAAAAATAAACCTTGAAATGCTGTTACATCAGAAAGTAAAATAAAAACCCAATTTATGAGCAATTTTTTGTAATAAGGTTAGTTCGATACGACACCCTGAAAAAAAATGTCCTATGTTAGTTTTGCAAATTGTCTTAAATAACAGCTCATCAAATATTGTTTTTCAAATGATCTGGCAATTTCTGTGTATTACTTTTGAAAAAAAAGTTATTGCTATTTTACTACCAAAGGAGCTGCGTATTTTTTAAAATAATTAGAATTTAGAATGAAAGAGTGGCGGGCAGTAAAAATATTTGAAGTTCATTAGAAATGCCATTTAACACGCGTTAGAGTGAGATAAATAGTGACGCTATTAAAAATGAGTTGGAATGAGATAGTAACGCAGTTAAACGTGGTTGAATGAGAGAGGCATAATTGATATAGGCTACAGTGAGATAGATAGTGACGTGGTGCATTCCTTCTGAGAATATTTGTTAGTTTCCACTTTTTGTAATAACAACTTTAGTAAAAATTTTTTGTAAATAAATTTTTGGTCCAATTTATTTTCCCGCAAGTGTAAAACCAGCTCAACGGGCGAAAAATATTTAAAGAATGGGTAATGGTGACAATTAACCGTCACAATATTATTATGTATCTCTAAACGAGTGTCTGAAATGTTCCGAGGGTCAACTGATAAATCAAACACTCAAAAAACCACTTTTAGCCGACCATAATAAATTTACGTCCCGACGTGATAGCAAGTAGGATCAATGCCGTGTGACGATGATCGAAATACACTAATAAATTAGATAAAATAAAATACGTATTACTTTTGACCCTGCCTCGTCCACTCTATTCGTATTTTTGCTATGGTGACGCGAGCTTAGAGACCGGGACGAATTTCCCCCCGCGCGCTATCGTAAAATAGAATAAGCCACGCCCGGAACTGGTTTTTGTTTTGGCTATGTCATACTCTTAAGTCGAATAAATTTGAGTTCGAGTCATCACGTGATCACATAGACACATATTTATTGGTATTATTATTACACCGCTGGTCAACTAACGATAGTGCTTGTAAGCGTTACGTTTTCCAGTAACAGCGCAGTGGCCAACAACGCACCCGCCTGATCCGCACCCTGTCTATATGTCGAGGGCATCGAACTGAAAAGGCGAATCTACAGATATCCTGAAATTCGAAATTTCCGGCCTTTTTTGGCTATTCTCCATATTTATTAGCTCTATGTTGTACTGAAAAAGTAAAGGTTGCTCCACTGGTTATGGGTACTATTATTATGCTTAAGTCTACGACGTGAAAAGGCGTTTTTAAATTTAAAGAAAAATATTTATAAATAACTAGACGATACTTTTATTTTTTTGTAGATACGCCCTTTCAGCTTGATGCCCTCGATGTGTAAACAGCAATAACGCCTGATCAAGGTCACAGGACAGTCCCGAGCAGACCCAAGCACTGGTCCTCTGACAGACAATACACGACATGACTGACTCAACTAAGTGTTGTTGGACCAACCGAAAAGCTAGTTCGCTACATTCTTCAAGTAGGTACTCGGAGCTGTACGCGCACTCAACTCACGACTTTAAAATGTACGAGTATGTAATCACATCACATTCCGGTCGAGAGACCCGGACGGAAGACCCGGAAGAGAGACCCTGACGATACCCTCTAGCGTCGGGTCGTCTCCGACACTTCACTATCCAAATGGAGTACCGGAGATGAAGTCTTCCCATTGAAGCGCACGATCGCACGTACAAGTACACACGTCCAAACACAAGCAGTTACACCAAGACTCAACTGAATGACATTTTTTTCAATAACTGATAGACTGAGCTGTTCAACTGAAAGACTGAATTGTTTAAGAGGATGGCATACCCTAGCAACGTTTTTTATTACCCGTCCAGCACAATAGGTCTAATGGCAAAGACCTTATTTGCTTTTCATAGTGGCGATTATATGTTGTCTCTTTGGCCTCTTGTTTTTAGACGCGTAATACTAGTGATCACGCAGCGAAACAACAAATTGGTGTGTTTTTAGCTAATAATGAAATATTTTGTAGAGAAAAAAATATTGGATTTAGGTAACATCCCTTCATATTTCTATTGCCTATTTTATTAAAAAAAATATCAAGTTTATATGTTAATTGCGTCTTTGAAACGAACGTTTGAAAGCCAAAAAAAAAGAGGGTGGAAAACATTTATTTTGGCATAAGTATAATACTTAAAACATTGTTTATAGGTGGAATCAGATAAAAGATCGACAAATCAAATATATTTTCTTCAATATGAGGAGAGACCTAGTTTCTTCCAATGAACCCTTGAAAACCTGGTGTTGTTGATGTTCTATCGTCAGGTGTTCCGTTAACTAAAAGACAGAACTGTTCAACTAGCTGTAAGATTTCTGTACATCAAACGGGTTGTAGGCTTTGACAGCGGTTCATCACCATCGTCATGACAAAACGATGTCGTCAAGTGACTCGTCATACTCCGGCTTGACGTTAGAGAAGCGGTACGGGGGAGCGGTTTTTCAACAGTCGTAAAGTTTGTAATACGGTAAAATAGTGTATGAGGGCAGTATTTCATACACGAGCGGGCGTCAAAGTAAACAGGACAATGTCCACATTTACGTAGTATATTCTGAAAAGAATATTCAGCAACAAAAACCTTTCGATAACCGGGTGTGTCACCTGAAGCTGAATCTCTTGAATAATTCACGCGACTCGGGAGCGGCGCATCACTCATGGATATCGCCGGCATACTGATCACAGCCTCTGGAGGCTTTATCTAGACCGCGGTTTAGGAAATCCGGCCTTTCTGACAATTTGCCTTTCTGATAGCTTTGGACATTTTACTTTAGGGTTCTTAAAAACAGAAGCCAAATAACTTGTAGCCCGATCTTTGTTAGATGTTTGTTATTTATTAATCTGTTTATGTTACAAGTGGTACTTGACAATAGCTGTAGGCATAAGATATTTTCACCAGTATTTCGGCCAGGGGGGCAGTTATCATGTAGTTTTACTTTTATTCCATAAAATTGGTTCTGACGGAAACATGAAATAAATTTTTGGATACATTTATAACGTGTGAAAATTTTGAAATTGGTCAAAATCAAGTAGTTTCGTCGTGGTTAAAGGGGGAAAAATCGCACCTATCCCCAATCCACACCTGGTCAGTAATAGAACGTTTGTTGTTCAAAAATATATAATGATCATTTTTTGTGAACAACAAAATATGTCCTATCTCTGACGTAGATTATAATATATAAATAAAAAGGTATTAATTTGTTTCGAAAAATATTTCGACCAATTTGTATTTACTTATAAATTCGACTGACGACGACCACAAGTTGGTCGAAATATATTTCGAAACAAATTAATATTGCACTTAATCTAGAGAATCAGTTAAGGCTGACATAATTTAGCTAAATATCTAAAACTACTGTTGGAAAAATACCAAAAACTATTAAGAAGTTGTTCCGAGTTAAGTAGCAGGTAATCGCCAACGACCTTGAATCGATTTGTGTTAGTATTTTGTGTCAGTCTTTGTTTTACTGATGTGAGCAGTTCGGACAATTTATAATATGAAAATAAGAGAAAAATTCAAAAAAATTCTTATATTAATAGTTCCTTGTTAATTATTTACCAAGTTCTTAGCTATGTCAGAAAAAATATTGAGTCTTTCCCGAGGATTGGCGAGCAACATTGTAAAGAAACCGGAAATAAGCATAAACTGGCTTTTCCAAAAATCAGACTTGCCAAACTTGCCTCTTTCGTAGGAAATGGTATAAGATTTTACAATAAACTTCTGAAGAAGGTCCTTACTTTGTCAGGCAATAAGTTTAAACAGTATATTAAGCAGGGCCTACTGAAAAAGGCATATTATAAAATAAATTAATATTTGGATGATGGTGAAGCATAGTGTTACAGTGATAATGATATTTGTCATGACAGTAGGTTATAATTTAATTAAGTAGTATAATTTCCTAACTTATTATTCCTCTAATGAGTTAACATTAATTAAATACAGACTGTAACAGGAAATAGACTATATGGACAGGTAGACAAAGATATACCTATATATGTTTTTCTTTTTTTCGTTTCTCTAAATTCCTGCAGTCTTGTATTTTCATATCCCTTAGGTAAAGTAGATATAAGTATTTTGTATAGTATAAGTTTCAGTACGTATATAACTGATATGTTAAAAAACAAATATGCAAAAAAAAAGACATGATCTTGCTAAGTTTCTTGCCCTTCTTCTTAGCAAGACTAATCGAATGGGCGGAGGTACGCATGTATTTATATATGTAACCTATTAGCATGTAGTATATAGGGTGATGATGATGATGAAGGATTTGATCGGCCGCCTGGATTCGTGCTGTGGGCTCGGTTGGTGATCATTGAATCTTGTTCCTGGTCCCTGGCCGGGTCTCCGGTATGGGTTCGTGCCATAGATATCCGAGGTTCGGGCGGTTGATTAGATTTCACCTTGTATGATTATAGATTTTCCCTAACATTTTAATCGTATATATATATATTTATATATATATATTGCAACATAAATTAAATAAACCTTAGTTCATACACATTTATTAAATATATTTTTATAAGATTAAATATGACTTGTAAAAATTGTATTATGTATACCTACTTTACAAAATAAACTATTTGAATTTGAATTGAATTTTATCAGCGTGTACTGCATTACGACGTTGCAGGGGCGCAAAATAGAGAAAAATAATTATGAACAGAAAATATCGTGTACTATCCCACAAATTTATTTAGAACTTCCTGACCGGTTTCACCTTTATGGTATTATCAAAAGGAATGATCAATAAATAGTTTCCATCAGTCAGTGCGACCAATGACACTCTCGGGAAAATAATACTTTTCACAAGGACGCGATGGACGGAAAATTATATTCCATGGATGATTTTTTCTAAGCAATATTTTTTTGTTGTTTAGTGCAAGAACCATACAAACGTGATTAAAAAAAATAGCAATTTTACTTCATTTTGTTCTACTAAAGACAGCTTGAGTCTGAACAATATTTTCATACTGTTATTTTAACGCAAGAATAATTTTCAGAAATCAATTTTTTTGCTTATACTTTAAATAACATTATATTATTATATTTTTGTCATCATTTTTAACAATCTCATTCAAGAGAAAAATTGTTATCTCCGTGGCAGTGTCTGCCCAAGATTTATTTACTGTACAGAAACAATTCAGCTAGAGATTTCTACAAGCATTAAAGTTTCACGAAACGAGCGGCCATTTCATGAGGCTCACAATCCGAAATCTCTACAATTTATTCACGAGGGTCGAGATATAGTGTACCGGAGCCAACATTGTCTAAATATATTATTTAAAACATTTGTCTGTGCGTTTTAATATTCTGTGAGGTTGCGGAGTCACCTGTCATGTCACGGTTCTTGTTTGCTTTTTAAATAACTTTATCTCGGGTCACGAGTCGATGAACATAGACAAAACAAAGACCTTGTTTATTTCAGACGTTAGCGGTGCCAATGCTCGTCTAAAAGTTTTTGCCTGTTATTTACTAGTTTCACCCACGGGAATTTACTTATTCAATATGTCCCTAGGGAACTGCCCGTCCCCAGAAAATATACTAGAGCCTCTGTCTAAGTGAATAATCTTCACTTGCACAACAGCGAAAGAATTTTCGAAGTCAGTTTAATGACTATATTCCTAGGGAACTGCCCGTCCCTAGGGAACAAATTATAGTCTATGTCCAAGTAAAGAGTCTAACCATTACTACAGAAAAAGCATTTTCAAAATTAGTACACTAGTTCCAGAGATTACCCGCAAGACTAATAAATAGCTATGTCCCTAGGGAAGTGCCCACCCACAGGGATATAGTCTGTGTACACGTGAAAAGTCCAACCATTACAATAGTAAAATAATTTTTAAAGTCGGTACAGTAATACCCACGCGAGGGTAGTTAATAATAAAATAGTCAAGTGCAAATTATTGTATTGTCGTGCGAATTACAAAAACTTGCAAAATTTCAAATCGGCACTGCAATTTGAAATAGATAGGTTAAGTTAAAATCGACTTCAAAGATTTGTTTATATACATAGTTTGTTTATATACATAGTTTGTTAGTTAGTTACGTAAAGTGAAGCTTATAAAAGCGTGTTAATAAAAAGAGAAATTGTTTCAAACAATAAAAGTCGGAAGTGTACATAAAGAGCAGCGCAGCAATAAAACTCCAGGAAACTAGTCAATTCAGTGTTCCCAGAAGACTTATACATATGTATATCTACTCCCTTAATGAAATAAGGCATTGGAAACATTAAAACCAGTTTTATAAGTACCTAGATTGTTAGATCGTACCTAGATAACATAACATAAATATAAGTACCTAGATTGTTAGATTGTACCTAGATAACATAACATAAATATAAGTACCTAGATTGTTAGATTGTACCTAGATAACATAACATAAATATAAGTACCTAGATTGTTAGATTGTACCTAGATAACATAACATAAATATAAGTACCTAGATTGTTAGATTGTACCTAGATAACATAACATAAATATAAGTACCTAGATTGTTAGATTGTACCTAGATAACATAACATAAATATAAGTACCTAGATTGTTAGATTGTACCTAGATAACATAACATAAATATAAGTACGTAGATTGTTAGATTGTACCTAGATAACATAACATAAATATAAGTACCTAGATTGTTAGATTGTACCTAGATAACATAACATAAATATAAGTACGTAGATTGTTAGATTGTACCTAGATAACATAACATAAATATAAGTACCTAGATTGTTAGATTGTACCTAGATAACATAACATAAATATAAGTACGTAGATTGTTAGATTGTACCTAGATAACATAACATAAATATAAGTACCTAGATTGTTAGATTGTACCTAGATAACATAACATAAATATAAGTACCTAGATTGTAAGATTGTACCTAGATAACATAACATAAATATAAGTACCTAGATTGTTAGATTGTACCTAGATAACATAACATAAATATAAGTACCTAGACTGTTAGATTGTACCTAGATAACATAACATAAATATAAGTACCTAGATTGTTAGATTGTACCTAGATAACATAACATAAATATAAGTACCTAGATTGTTAGATTGTACCTAGATAACATAATATAAATATAAGTACCTAGATTGTTAGATTGTACCTAGATAACATAACATAAATATAAGTACCTAGATTGTTAGATTGTACCTAGATAACATAACATAAATATAAGTACCTAGATTGTTAGATTGTACCTAGATAACATAACATAAATATAAGTACCTAGATTGTTAGATTGTACCTAGATAACATAACATAAATATAAGTACCTAGATTGTTAGATTGTACCTAGATAACATAACATAAATATAAGTACCTAGATTGTTAGATTGTACCTAGATAACATAACATAAATATAAGTACCTAGATTGTTAGATTGTACCTAGATAACATAACATAAATATAAGTACCTAGATTGTTAGATTGTACCTAGATAACATAACATAAATATAAGTACCTAGATTGTTAGATTGTACCTAGATAACATAACATAAATATAAGTACCTAGACTGTTAGATTGTACCTAGATAACATAACATAAATATAAGTACCTAGACTGTTAGATTGTACCTAGATAACATAACATAAATATAAGTACCTAGATTGTTAGATTGTACCTAGATAACATAACATAAATATAAGTACCTAGATTGTTAGATTGTACCTAGATAACATAACATAAATATAAGTACCTAGATTGTTAGATTGTACCTAGATAACATAACATAAATATAAGTACCTAGATTGTTAGATTGTACCTAGATAACATAACATAAATATAAGTACCTAGACTGTTAGATTGTACCTAGATAACATAACATAAATATAAGTACCTAGACTGTTAGATTGTACCTAGATAACATAACATAAGTATAAGTACCTAGATTGTTAGATTGTACCTAGATAACATAACATAAATATAAGTACCTAGATTGTTAGATTGTACCTAGATAACATAACATAAATATAAGTACCTAGATAACATAACATAAATATAAGTACCTAGATTGTTAGATTGTACCTAGATAACATAACATAAATACTCTTTATTCTGCACTGAAATAAAAGAAATTATAAAATATTTTTAATAGAGAGGGTACAATAGGCGGTCTTATAGCTTAAGCGATTTCTTACAGATAACCTTTGGGTGAAAGATAATGTAAAATAGAGGATAAGTCGTAGGTAGTGTAAAGAAAATATAAACGTAATAAATAACCAAATTTTTTGTGTTACCAAAATATTAAATTATGTACATGTCAATATGCATACCAATACATAATATACAATATTATATATATATATTCCTATACCAATATCAGAGAGATGAATATACCTACATAATTAATATGTACCTTAATTAATGGAAGGAAAAATATTCTTTAATTCGTTTTCTGAAAATAGCCAAGGAAGGAGCAGGTTTTATCCTGACTAAGCCTTCGAGGCAACATTACCGGGCGACGCACCTGAGGTTCATAAACGAAAGTATTCTTCTTATTTTTCTTGAAATTGTTTACAATTGTTTTTTTTATTAAAATTACAAGGATACAACTAGTTACAGAATAATACATACTAATATTTTATTTAAATAACATTAGTTTAATACTCAAACATTATGGTGTACAATAAACATATATGTATAGATAATAAGCGAGTACTCAATATGTGGTCATAAAGTAGGCATATCATTGCCCTAATGAAAAACTATTTACACAGATATAAAAATAAATAAGATTATTGTGTTCCTGCTGGTTTGGTTGCTCAGAAGATATTTGAACTATGATTTTTTGAAGTTATTTTTAGATTTTAATTCCCTCAAAGGTACCCCTGAACGCGGCAGTCTTGTGACACTGCATTGAATTACAGGTGTACATTGACATTACAGGTGTACATTGACATTACAGGTGTACATTGACATTACAGGTGTACATTGACATTACAGGTGTACATTGACATTACAGGTGTACATTGACATTACAGGTGTACATTGACATTGCAGGTGTACATTGACATTACAGGTGTACACTTTCAGACTTTATGCTTGTGCCTGTCCCTAAGCCATCTAAATTTATCATGTAGATAGCTTGGTTCTCCTTTCTCGATCACTCGGAACAATAAACTGGCAAAATGAAGCTTTTGACGAGCCTCCATATTTAAAATGCCAGCACTGTTCAGATATGGTGTTAGATGTCCACGTGAAGGTATGTGAAAACAGTAGCGACTGCAGGAATTCTGTACCTGTTGTAATAATCTGTGCGTATTTCTTGTACAAACATGGCCCGTACACCATCAGACAGTAGTTTAGTTTCGAAAGTATCATACCATATGTTATTTTTTAAAACTATCTGTGTATGTTTTTAGGAGACTAAGGAGTTTGGTGATCACATGTTGTTTTCCTCTATGGGTGATCATAAGGTTTTAAGCGGCCAGTTTAGGTTTTTGTGCTTTACGTCAATTGAGATATCCACCGACGATATAGGTGTTGTGCATTACTAGTTGGCGTATTTACTAAAGTCTTGTAGGTTTGGTGGACAAACTGAATAAGTCGTCGGCCTGCTATTGGTACAGACACCGGTTCGAGACCCGTCTGATGCAGCATATCATTTTATTCGTTAGGAAAGCCTTTACAACCAAAGATTTCAAAAGTTTAGATGAGCCCTGGCACCTAAAATCTATTGCATTGGTTTTGAAATAATGCCTACGCGCGCACACTTATGAGTGCGCAATCTGTTTACCTACGGTCAGAAAACTGATCAGATTGCTAAAGTTGTTAATATGATTAACTTTAAGTGCACTTAAGGCGTCCAACTATCACTGTGTTCAGATGACCACTGATTCCAAAAAAAATTCCAAACTGATTCCCATTTAAAGATGGAAACATTTTGGTGCTGTCATACTACGGTAAGGGCTTATATCTTTATTTTGAAATCTTTGTTTACAACGTGATACGATCTCATCAGTGGCTGCGAAAATAAAAATGACTCCATCTTCGATACAAAATTACGCATCCTCCTCTACATTTTGCTTCAGCATGAAAATAACCTCTATGGTCAATTGAATAACTTATCATATTTATCATATTAACCGTCTTTCGGACCCAAAAAAATATCTGTCAATTTTGTATGCGTGTGTGTTGCGCGTTCACTCGAATGCACGTCGCGTAGTTCTTATTTTACTCACATAAGGATTAAAATAGTGTAGCAATAGGTACCTTAAACTGTACCTAAACTAAATAGCGTGGTCTACACCGGTTCTGTTTTATTTGTCGAATAGCGACCTTGAATGTGACACCAGACCTGTATGTCTATCTACATAGTCAGTCCGTCTATGTTATTGTTTGTTCTGAGGTCTCTGTAGGTATGTATATGTACATATATAGTTATATGAAGACGAAACATGAATAAATAGGTATGCTTTTTCCTATAATAATTATAATACGCACGCGCATATTATTAATTTTATCTATTTCTACTTCTAGACACCCTGCGAGTTCAATATAATAATGTATTTAGGATGTTGATGGGATTGCCCCGCTTATGTAGTGCATCAGGGATGTTTGCGGAGTATCAAACTGATGGCTTTGCGACCATAATTAGCAAAAAGATCACATCCCTGATCCGCAGCACGCGGGACAGTCCCAACACCATCCTGGAGACTGTAGTCGACAGATTTACGTCGCCACTATGGAGGTGATTTGTGCGGAGAGTGATCATGGATACCTGCTCATCTCTTTGTATATTTTTCATAGTTTTTTGTATAGCTTTTCATAGTGTTTTTGTATTGTTAGGGTTTTGTATTTATATTTTATTTATATTTTTTTCCTTGTTACTAACCTACTATTAAGTCTACTAATATTCTGTGGATTCAAAATTGTCCGAAATAAAATATTTTATTTTATTTTTTTATTATTTATAACTACAATAACATGATTACAACATCACGTTCTTGATGTACATCCTACATTGTTCGTTTTAATATATATTATAACACCACGGTTATGTGCTGTAATTGGCCACTTTTATTATAACACCGATAAACATAACACCGCCCAAGAAGACACACGAGAACGACACACTGTCGTTCCTAAGAACGACAAACGCCTTGATAACCTGCGGGCCTATTGTGTATCTCTAGTTGCCTTCTGGACTGGGTGTCTATCATCAAAAACATAGATATACTATCGAATTCCGATGTCCTAAGGATATTTTCGCACTTGAAGTGACGACACAGATTGTTAATAGTTCAATACCCACTAAAAGCAATTTTGAAATTTCAGTTTTTAGCTATGTTTTTGATGATAGGCACCTCGTGCAGTTGGCAACTAAAGATACACAATAGGGGGGCTGGTCGTCCTAAGAACGACACTCGTCTTGATAATGCCGAAATTGTATCAGTGAAACGGTTGGCAAATAGTCAACAACAAATCCGTTATTTAATAAAAATGTATGTTTGTTAGGGTTCCTTATATACTACTGCAGTAAATTTTTTCACATATTATCCAAAAACAACCGTTTTGCTGGCAGGAGGGGAGACACTTGACTCTAACAAAAATTAGCACTTTTAAGCTTAATATTTCACAAACAGATCTCTAAATCGTAAAATGGTTTAATCACTTCCGCAATATTTTAAACGACCTATTCAACAACACCCCACACAATGGGATAGACGAGAAAAAATACATCCACACGTTAGTGTACCATAAAAAAGACAAGGTTTTATTTCGTCACTTTGTCAGCGTGTTAATTATGTATACCCATACCAAACTACAGCTTTCTAGTACTGAGAGTCTCTGAGCTAAGCCGCGGAAAGACAGACGGACAGACAGACAGATGGACATGGCGACACTATAAGGATTCCTTGTTGACTACGGAATACAAGCGGGTGGGACCACAACAAAAAATAGTGTTTATATTACGAGTTCTCACGAAAGTCACGTAATGCCTAATCTCAATCCAACAAGAGCTATTATAGCGATCAATATAACAAAATTAACAAAGAACAGACTTGTAGGTCAAAGGGTGTTTTGTGATTTTAGCAATTAATTTTGTTGGTCGTAGAATTTATTATAAGAGCGTCAGACATGTGATGTGTTCTAACTGAACAAGTTTTAACGACACACTTGGTTTAATATTGTAATTGAATATGCCAATGAAAATGACAACTATTAGCATTTGATAAATTAAATAATAATTATTTCCTTTTACTAATATTAGTATCTGTATTCATGATTATTCTTTCATAATTATAGTATTCATAAGTGTACTATTCATAATTATTTTGTTTTGTTATTAATTTTTAGTGTGTATATAAAGCCGATTGTATCACCAAGGATATGCTGGTAGAAATCTCTTTCAGAGATAAGCTCCATCAATCATAATCACAGTTTATGTGAATTTTCATACTAATATTGCCGGCCGCTGATGTTTTTTTTTTACCACTAAGTACTAGAAGTTCGATTTATTTCGAACAAGGTTGTTTAAATTATGATCGTATTTAAGAAAATAATATTTAATGATTATTGTTTCGAGATGATATAATCGTAAAATGTATATTACGTATTGTAAAGTGGCATTATTTCCTAACCTTTATGAAGTAGCAGGTCCTTATAAATAGATCACAAGTTATTGACATACATTTATTGATATAGCCTAACTCGTACTACATATATATATTGTGAGTGGAGTGTATATTACATAAATAAATGGCTCTCCTTAATACCCTTTCATGATTTAGATGGCCAACCAACCAGTATCAAGACGGTTTAAGCTTAATGAGAAATTGTACTAAAACTAGAAATGCTAATACCATTTGAACTATCTCCAGTCTCACTAAAACCAATTAATCAGATAAATATTGAACCTGTTTAATGGATTGCAAAGAATGAAGGCTAAATAAAATTAATTACAAGTTACGGAGCTTTCTCGATAACGGTCACACTAGTGAGCTTCGCAAAAAGTGAGCTTTTACCGTTATGTGAATAATTTAGACCGCACACAGTACTAGGCCACGATGTTTGTATTTTGTTAATGTTATGAAAGTGCACGCTGAAGTTTATTATACAAATAAATATAGGGATAACTTTAAGTATACTTAGGTACATAAATAAATTGATAAATATATTTCGAAATATATTTTGGAAGTAAGTTTTCGTCAGTCAAGTAACTTCTTTTTTCTAAAATAATTTTTTGTTTAATCTGGATAGCTCTTGTACATTTTTGAAATTATACACTTAAAAGGTCTGAGTAAATTAAGGTTACATATTCAATAAAGTTCAATATCAAAATAAATCAAAATTTCTTTATGTCCTTATTATTACAAATCAATACGTCTAGTGTAGTATAACGACGACCGTTAGTCAGTGTTATCAACCTGTAGACCTACTGTTAGTTAGGTCCCGATCTCGACAAAAAACTCTCGAGAATCTCAGGCATGGGAGATAGAGAAATTTTAAAAGTTGACGATGATGACACTATCGTGAGCAAAAACGAAACGTAGTCGCTAGAGTTTCCATCCATCCATTAGCTTGGTTCGTCCACCGCCGGACATAGTCCGTTCCAAGGTTTTAACACTCTTAGTAGTTCTCCTGGAAGAAATGCCCATACTGACACACGCTGGGCAGGCGAGTTGGTGAGCGTAGTGCTGATACCATTGCACGGGTGACGCCGTTGCCCGTCACCAGTATGTTATATAAAAGTCAGCAATTGCGGATGGATATACCGTCATCAAAAAGTCCCAGGCACGATGAGCCACCTGGCTGTGCCTGTTTGATAGTTGTCCTCTTACTCTCTCCCTAATAACTTCGGGAAGGGGTTTGTGAGTAAGATGGTGGTACCTCCACAGTCGAGCCCAGCATCAGCTCTACCATGCTAGCGAGTATCGAGGCCTAACTGATTAGTGAGTAGTACGTAGGGTGTTCAATTAAAAGTGAGAATGAGTATGTTGCCGGTATCCATCCATCAGCCTAGTTCGTCCACTGCTGGACATATATATGCCTTTCCAGGACTGCCACCCCCGGCGGTCATCCTGGAAGAATTGCCCCTACTCACACACGCTGGGCAGACGGGCTGGTGAGCGCGGTGCCGGAACCCTCGCACCAGTGACGCCGCTGCCCGTCACCAGTCTGTTCCATATAAGGCCCGGCTATAAGGGATGAATATACCGTCATCCATCGGTCCCAGGCATGGTGGTCCTCCTGGTTTTTTGCCTGTGAGCTGTCCTCTTACTCTCCCCCGAATTACTTCGAGGAATTTCCAAGTAAGATGGTGGTGCCTCCACAGTTGAGCCCGGCATCGACTCTACCACCTGTTAACTGTTGCCGGTAACTTTTATTAAATGTTATTTTTTTTTAAATAGCCGCTTTAAATATACACTTGGAATATCTTTTTAATAAGCGTAAAATTCCTTTCTTAAAAAGATTTTCCTACTTAGCACCTAAAAATTCCTGTTCCGCAGCGATTACTGCTTCATTATTTTCAAATCTCTATCCTCTCAGATACTCCTTCAACCTTGGAAATAGATAGACATTAGTAGGGAAAGGTTGGGTCAGTATGGAGGATGCTCGAGTACTTTTTACTACTTTGCCTCTCCATTTTTCACAAATTTCATTACACATTTTTTTCATTTATTCTGCATACACAGAGCCCGTAACAGTAGCTTCATGGTTGATATATTCTATTATAACCACCCTTTTGGGTGGAACGACTCGCCTTAAATTTCTTACAGGTCGGAGATGATGGTATTTTTCAAGTCTAGACTGTATTTTGTTTCTGGATTGTAAGTTTCATTCATGTTTGTAAATCGAGCCAAAAAATTATCAGGATCTTGTTGTAACATTTCCAAAGAAGCTCGAGAAATGTTCAGCTTGATTTGTTCTTATGCATCGCTAAGCATTCTGGGGACCCAGCGCACGAATACTTTTTCATCCCCAAGCGTTCGTATAAAACGCTATGCACAATACCAGTCGAAATCTTTCTTTCTTTTCTTTCTTTCGGTCCTACTGTGCTATTCAAATACATGTCTGCTAAAGGAAAACTAAATTCGCTTTCAGCTAAACAGCACTTTCGCTCAATAAAACCCAGATAGACATGTTTACGTCCATCACACGATAGCCAAAGCATAAAGTGGATGACGTCACAGTTCCGTCTGCGTACCAGATGTGAGGAATGCAGCAGTTACACACAGCTGCTCGTTAGGAATCTCTTTATTGTTTGTTTGTTGTTGTTGCGTTGGTGATTTCTACACGCAGATACATGCTTGTTTCAAAGTTTCTATCTGCGACGGGTTTCTATCGAATTAACGTTACCAGCGGGCCTATTATGTATCTCTAGTTGCCTTCTGGACTGGGTGTCTATCATCAAAAATATAGATATACTATCGAATTCCAATTTCCTAAGGATATCTTCGCACTTGAAGTGACGACACAGTTCGTAAATAGTTCAATACTCACTAAAGGCAATTTTGAAATTTCAGGTTTTATCTATGTTTTTGATGATAGGCACCTAGTTCAGTTGGCAACCAAAGATACAGAATAGGGGGGAAGGTCCTTAGACACAGTAATTGTGTTAGATTGTAATGAATATGTAACGATAATAGAGACAAATGTTCGGCGATGAATATTTATTAAATCCCAAATTACGGCGGACGCCATGGCGCGCCGGGTTTATGACCATCGGTGACATTTGGACACAAATTAGGGGAATTTATACTTGTGGTTGCCGGCACTTGGTGAAACTTGAAACACATATTGAATTGAAAGCTTGTATATGTTTTTCCCCCACCGGTTTTGGATTTTACAATTAAAAAACAAATTAAGGAGTAAATGTCCAAAATAAAGAAGGTCCGCTATTAAAAAACCAATTGTACTTATGGCGCAAAGCTGTTTGAGAATAAGAATTAATAATCTATTTATGAAATATAGGTAGTAAAATTTTATACTAAATAAATACTTTGACACGTTAATTTGAATGTTTAATGCCAATATTACAAAAATAAATAATTAAATTTCAAAAATATGAAAATAGCATAGTAATGTGATTACGTAAACATTACAGGAAAAATATTAAAGTTAAGATATCAGGGTTCCGTATTCAGTGGGAGCCGCGAATTGTTTGTCAGGTGCTACTATTGTAGCGGGTTGTAATTTCCCGTTTTTAGGATTCCGTAACCGTATTGAATGGTGGTACGAAACCCTTTGTGGGCGAGTCTGACTCGCACTTGGTTAAACTATTTGTCATAGCTGACGTCGCAATATTTTTTTTCTGATTTTAACTATAGTGTACATGATAGGCACGTCCACATACAAATTGTGAATAGCTCTAACACGTTCGAGAATAAAAGATCTACGAATCGGCTACTAATTTTGATGATTCATGAATGTATTAAACATGGGACAAATACCGTCCTATGTATCTTATATCTTGGGACATTTGAAAACGAGGCAATTTTATCAAAACCATCATTGACGGAAATGTGGAGGGGAAAAGAAAGACAGGAAGGGCTAAGAAAACATTCATAGATCAGGTGAAAGAGAAAGTAAATAATGTAAAGTGGTAAGTAGTGAGTAAGCACAGAGATTCTGACAAACCGAACCTAGATCTCAAGATTGAGAGGCCAGCGTTTTACCCCTGAGCTACCACTACTCAACATAATTTTCCATGTAAAAATAAATGTAAAGGGAAAATAAACTGAAACCACAATACCACATAAATAAATACACATGACAGCTACGCCACTTGGATTAGTATTTTTTTCGTTTTCTTTATTTTCAATGCAAGTGCTCGTAAAGACTTTTTTATATGCATCAAAACTGTGCGTAATATCAATTTCACCGCAATAATTTTCAACTTTTTTTCTTTAATTATTAATCTTTTATTTACTTACACTATAAATTGAAAAACGTAGTATGATACATGTGGGTAAGTCCTTACCGTAGTATGATACATGTGGGTAAGTCCTTACCGTAGTATGATACACGTGGGTAAGTCCTTACTGCACTTTTAAGTAAGTAAGTAAATCGTTTATTTGTGAGAATTCGTGTTTACAATGGATGTTACATATAATTACAGTCCCAACAAATTCAACCATGTCATGGCGTACAAATATTTGGTTGTATATTTAAATCTGCACTAACAAAAAACAAATTGAGAATAATTATAATTATAAAATATGTATGTCAATTAAATAAGAATAAATGTCAATATATAATAAGTAAAAAAAAAAAACTTGAAGTTGGAACTAAACAATCGTAAGAATATCAAACTAGTTACAATGAAAAACATCAACTACTATTATAGTTATATATCGTATATTACGATATTTATAGTTATATATATTACGATATTTATCGTTTAATTAAACTCCTGTCGTTCCTACACCTACGCACTTACACAAAAACTGTTAGTTATCGAATAATCGTAAATCGTCGGATATTAAAACAACCTCGTATCTTCTATGTGCATTGTACATGTAAGAATAGGTCGAAATCGATAAGATTTTTACGATTTACCACGCGACCGTATCTATCCGGCGGAGCATGACGACTGTTGTAAAAGAGTAATGGTTTATATCTTAATACTGCAGCAAAAGAACTACTTTTCATCGGCTATCGGTTCATCGCTTCTGGTCTTTCCGTGGTAAATCGCAAAATGGTACATAATGTGAGATATTGCATACCTATTTGCCTTTTCTTACACAATAAAATTACATGTTCACAACGGACACTGTAATGGAGTTTCTTGTATGTAAATACCGGGTATGTAATGTCATGTTGTCAAAGGTAATAAAGAAAATGCAGTTAAAGACAGTGATCTTGTATTGTTACGTTACTCGACGTGGAACGATTTGTTCTTGATGACATATTGTTAAGATTCTTTTGTTTGAGATGTTTGTTGTCGAAACTTGAAATAGTTTGTCTCTGTGTCCGTCACAGTTTGACTAATACAGCAGTTCACGGGTGTTAGTAGACTTGTGGAGAGCCGGGCCGGCGGAGGTGACATGTTTTAGTTCCAGAAAAAAAACATTGTGTACAAGTTACAAGTTCCATCTATACGTAGATTTACTCCTTTCTTTTTTTCCGTCTTTGTACTTTATGTATTGATTTGCATAATATATGTAATCGTATCTATGTAATAATTACAACTGAATAGATGTGTAAAATATGTGCCTGTATTTTGGTTCCGTGGAAAGAGACACACGGGTACCGATGCTTTATTATATAGGGATTTACATTCATTATCGTAACCCTACGTTTAGAACTACTAACATTATACAGACTCGCGTGAGCTGGTATACAGAGTGATTGGTAATTAGGGATCATTTCAAACGAATAATGCCTATCAAGTAGGGGTCGAAAATGATAATATTTTTTCAAGTAAAAAACGTCGATATTTCAAAAATTACAAAATAAAAAAAGGTTTTTTTTCCACTTAAGACCTTTTAATTCTGAGATTATGGGAATTCAGGGCACGTATTTTTTTATAAATGATTACTCATCTATCATTGATAAGAAATATAATAAATAAGTGCTGAGAGAGGAATAGTTATTTTTAAATTATTTATTCTTGGTTATTAATCTGAAAGTTTGAAAAATAATATAAAAACCTTCGTAACTCGGAGACCATTCATTTTCGACACCTAGTTTAGTAGGACTAAATTCGTTGGAAATGATCTCCACTAATCTCCAGTATAACCCCTTTCAAGTAATAGGTCGAATTACCAAGCACCCTGTATACTAAAATATTACGAAAACCGGATATTACTACTACGTACGGACGCTAGCACGGCAGGTTACCTACTGGCAGTTCTTATTGCGGCATTATACCCGATTAAATCGTTTATAAATAGGAAGCTTGAACTGCAGGCGACTGTACAATATTTGCAGTAATGTATAATTGTAGGTGCCCGTTTGACGACGGCTATGAACGTTGTGTTGTCGTCCTAAGAATGACATTTGACTACATGTCAATATCATTGTCAATGTCAATATCAATAATAAAACGTGAGTGTAAAATCTATTAGTCAAAATATTTTAACTAGTACACATATGTATGTGTTGAATATAAAATGGTTTTTTGACATAACTTCACCATACAACATGCTCTATTGTTGTCTAATTGTGTTATCATAATTAACCTTGGTCTCATTAACTTAGCCATCTTCGTAGTAGTATCGAGGAGAGATCCACAAAATAACATTTCACCCGTATTGCAATAGTTCAAGAAAGAAAAATGTGTTAGATGTATTCCTTGACAGTACCCGCCTGTAGGTATCGCAACTCTAAACAAACATAATTACCTACATGTTAGTGATTGCTTATGGCTGCACTTGAAGCATTAATCATGAGGTAATATTGCAATAATGACCTGTTATTGTCTTGTTTTTATACCTGTCAGCATTATGGCCCCAATTGTGCATATTGCATATTATTTTAGTACCTATCATACGTGGTATATAGTGTAGCCACAGACCACTTAGCCATTAGACGTCGTCGTAAGGAGGACAAAACTTTTTTGCCAACACATCAGTGCAATTTCACTACTATACAATTTCATTCCATGATATCCCATCTCTCTTTCCTTACTTAGTACCCTCTCCGTAGTGGCGGAAAATATTTTCACTTGATAAGATGTCTAATGGGTAGCATCTTGATTTTGAACACAAACACTTGTACTATTTGTTTCATAAAATATATTTGTTGCACACTTCCCAACCGGTTTCGGAAATCAATCCATCTTCAGGGGATTTTAATATACGAGCAATAAAACGACAAACGTATGTTAACAATGATTGTTATGTCAACAACAATGATCTAATGGGTAGGTAGGTGGTCTGTGAGAGTAGCAGTACTTATATGTAACGGCTCCGAGTACTTATTATTCCTATCAACCCTCAGCCCCTTCTTTATAGCGCAATGATATATGTGCATTGTGCATTCAAATCTGTCTTATGAAATTTCTTAACTAATTGTGAAAATTGTATGCAAATCCGTTGAGGAGTTGAAATGCTTTAAGCAAAAACTAAGACGGTAACTATACTAGTATGTATTATATGTGTTAGCTTCAGTTCACATAGAGCGTGATGTTATGATTATAATAGGTCTTTACATATGAAATTGTTGAAATTTTCTTACAGTTTCATGACTTCATAATTCCTGTAATTCAATAGCTATTAAATCTTCAAAAACAGTACGTCCTAAATGCCATCCATTTCCATGATAAGATTCGTAATAACTTTTTACAGCTAAAACTTTTCAAAAATTAAATTAATGTTGCTGTCTCATTCATACACAAAAGAAATCAGATAATTTGGATTTGTCGTTCCTAAAAAAAAAAGCAAAAATGGTAGTACTGAAAATTGAGTATTGCGGCATTGCTGTTTGTGGGAGCATTCGAGGCTGCATGGTAGATATACTCTTTGCCTGCCCCAAAGCAAAAGAAGAAATCAAAACAGCGCAGAATCGCGGTGTCATAATATGTAATATTAAAACATCGGACCGACAATGTAGATACTTTTATTGAATCGTTACCGTTATTGAACTTATTTACCTTATTGTATGAGAGTACCTACCTACATATATAGTATAGATAACCTGTATTATTTAAGCGAGTGATTTTCTTGATCAATTCTATCCTATATTATGTGGTCCTGACTCCAGGTCTTTGACATCTAGGACAAAGCTCCTCCAAGTGCCAAGATTCCAAATTGAAACCAGTTGTTATGTAATATAATTTCGTTTCATCTCTACCCGTGGGAGAGAGAACAATGGCGAGGTGGTACAACCTACTCAGTTATTCATGAAATATCCTGGATCTTGTTCTCAAATTGTTTGAAGTGAGTACTAACAATTTACAACCCTTATTTTGTATTCAGAGTTACTTTTGGTAAATACACAGTGTATTGTATTTCTCAAGCTTGTTATACTGCTGTTTGACAGCTGTTGAAACGATTACACAGGACAAAAGCCACCCGCGAATTCGCAATATTTAGGGAGCACCCATAAGCCACGTGGTTTCAATTTGTACACTTTTGTCCCCCCTCCCGCCCTACCCTCACGTAGCTATTGTTTGGGCGACCCTCCTCCTCTCCCAGTTGGAACGTAGTTTTTTCAAAACAGGGCTTGTGCATCTAGAGTGCGTCCCAAAACCCCGACAATTTTAAATACAATAATTTGTAATATAATAAATAATAAAAGAAAACGTAGCTCAGGCTCCGAACCGCCCCTCCCCCACATAGCTTTTTGCCGGACACCTTCCCCGCTAAGCAAACCACGTGGTATATGGACGCTCCTTATTATAATTACTATTTTAATCGTAAAACCAGACGACGGTTTAAGGACTTAAAACCTTTTTAGGTTGGAGTGGGGATTGATTAATAAAAAAAAAACATATATCTAAATAATCGTGCATGAATGAGTTCAGCAATAAACTTCTTTCAAACATGATCAGAAATAGTCGCTTTTCCTTTGAGAAACGAACAGGAAAGAGCCTCATTTTAAATAAATATATGAAAATCCATTTTAACCAGCTAGGATAGATTTTTAAAATTTGGCAATAGGATATTTAAAGGTATCGAAGAGATCAGGAGAAAACTGTCATACAGCCATGCCGACCGCTCGTTTTTCAACACAGTTTTTTTTATATTTGTCATTTTATCTTGGAATAGACAAAGAGCCAATTAGCAACATTTTTCATTTTCATTTTTTTTTTATATATTATTTAAATGGTTTGAAAAGGCGGCAAGTTGAGTTGGGTTCTGTGTGTGCAAAACTATTATTGTTTTATAAATACTTCGAAAAAGGAGTTCGTTTGAATAGAAGAAGCCAATCGGGATCCACACTGCCAAATTATCCCTGTAGATGGCGCATTGTCGATCCGGTCATGAAAATCTGTCATTTCTGTATATTGTCATGGTTTTGCGTAGTGTTTTGATATTTTAGCATAATTTAGTGGAATTATGCCTTTGTGTGCCGTACCGGGTTGCTTTAATAATAGTGTTAATTTATTCCCGAAAAACCCCATGTAAAAAATGAATAACATAATAACAATAACAAATATATAACATATTGGAATACAGAATATTGGAGAAAAACAGTTATAAAACCGGAGCATATATATGTTCACAATAATTTCACAAGTATTTATTGGTCGGACCTATGCTAGCACCATATAGTTAGCTTTGTTTGTGGCTCCCCATTTGGTCACAGAAAATTTGTTTCCTGATAAAGCGAAGGAAAGTAACTCTTTCACGGTAGTGTCGGTCAGTCTCTGGAACTCACTACCACTCACATTTTGTAACAGTACAACTATTGGCATTTTCTAGAAGAGAATTAAAGAGTATTTTTTGTAATTATTTTCTTTTACTAATATTTGTATAAGTGTATATGTATTCATAATTATTTTGTTTTGTAATAATACTTATTATTTTTATAAATTTTTACTGTGTATATAAATGTATATACAAGGTGTAACAGAAAGGTGTAACCATATTTGAAGAGCTTATTCAGTCAATGGTATAGAACAACTTTTACTATGGAACCCAACCTGTTACACGTTGTATATATTTTGTATTACAATTTTTTTATGTAAAATATGATTTAATAGTTATAATTTTTTAACTAATGGGTTTTAAGCAGTTTGTGTCTTTGTGTGCACTTATGAAATACTCACTTTTTGTTTAATCGATACTATCACCAAGGGTATGCTGGTAGAAATCTCTTTCAGAGATAAGCTCGCCTTTTGCTTATATTTTTATTGCCTTAAATTGTTGGAGAAAATCACTATATACATGTATGCTTCGGCGGAAACGGGTATTGCCTGATTCGTATTATTGCACCTCACCTCGACAGGTAATACCCTACTTTCCGGCTCTCGGAAATAATGTACTATTAAAGTTATAAACTTGTAACCTTTCATAACCACAGTTATGGGTATATAAGTGGACGACAATATCGCTGTACAAGTATATTTTGTCTCAAACACAATGTTGTTTTGTCGCACAGTTTGTCACTTTTCTTTCTATTGTAATGAGCGAGTGTCAAGTACACATATTGTTACTGTAATGTAAATGATTTTTCAATGCATGTGCTCGTAAAGGCCCACTTTTTATGCATCAAAACCGAACAGAAAGTCTATTATTTTGCTCTAGGGCTTAATTATTATTATTATTTTTTATTAAGTTACAATGGTTGGCTAACCTGCAACCTTTCCTGTGTACCATAAATTATATACTTTTTTCCACTGTTTAACGGCTCTGGATACAGTCCTTTTAAGCCAACCATAATTTAAAGTTCACAAGATTATATTTGTTTTATTTCCTCACACTATGCATTGAAAAACGTAGTATGATACACGGGCGTAAGAGCAATAAATTACTTGGTTACGTTTAAAACACTCGCTACGCTCGTGTTTTAAATCGTCCTCGTAATTTATTCCATTTCGCCCTTGTAGCATAAACTACTAATAATTACATAAAATAAAATTTTTGTGAGATATATTTCGAGCCATTCGGGTCCGGCATCAGTCACAATCGCTATATAATATCACAATCACAATCACTGATTGTGACTGATGCCGGGCCCGAATGGCCTGAAATATATCTCACAAAAATTTCATTTTACTGTTTTTCTATGTAATTATAATCATTTAGAAGACGAAAAGTAATTTTTTTATTATTGTAATGTAACAAACAAAATGCTACACACATTTTAGATGAGATAATACCAACCATTTTGAATTATTTAAGACGAGGATAATATTGTAAAAACAATAACATTCATTCAAAACAAGTGTTTGTTTTTTTGTCAATTTAATATCGAATACTAAGATCTTGCACTCGTTTCACAATATGTTTTTATTAATTAACCCAACCGGTTTCGGTTTTACACCATTATCAAGTGGTTTAAAACTCGAGTAAAACCACTTTTATCATTTGCATGTATAAAATAATATTCCAACGCCGCTAGAAGCCGAAAATGTACCGTATCGTAACCGAGTTCGTGTTTTGGTCGTTATTTAGTCAATTTCAGGCTCCATGCAATACTCGGGCTGTCTATCACTATGCGTGTCTATCACAGGGACCGGAAACGGAAACTGAGCTCTGAGCACCAATTTGACAGGAAGCGGCATAAGTTTCACCCTCTCATATAACAAAAAATTATATGACAAAAGAAAAGCAAACAGGTTATGAAGGTGGGTTTCAATTCTCTTAGATTAAATTATGTTAAGGTGTGTTAATTCGAAAACCATTTCGAGATTTAGGTTTAATTAGCCGTATTTTAGAACATGTGGTCTAAAAAACCTCATGATGATGGATATTTCAAATTCAAATTCAAATAGTTTATTTTGCAAAGTAAGTAATACACGTTTCAGAAGTCAAAATTTAATCTTATTAAAATATATGTAATAAAATAATAAATGTACATGAACTAAATTAAAGGTTTATTTAATTTATGTAGCAAAATTATAAAATTAAAATGATGCTTTTTTGAAAACGGTGTTCGTCAAAGTACGAGCGAAATGATTCAGAATGAGTCTGATTTCAAGATTAAAATTTATTAAAATTACAACATTTTCTATACAGATTTTAATAAACAATGATTTCTTGTTGTGAGTATTTATTTTATACACAAAACTCAAGCCGCAATAGACAAAAAATTAAAAATCATTCCAAACAGCATAATTTTCAAACAATTTATCTATGTGATTATCTCATCTTCGAGTGAAAATTATCCAATTAGGTAACTGGCTTTGCATCGCACAGATAAAGGTCTGAATTATTTAATATTTTATTTAAATGTCACATTGATCAAGTATGTAGTTCACTTAGCATATTTATACAAAAACTCTGCAATTTAGGGGGCTTGGTCTTAATACCGTGCAAGTTTAAAAGTGGAAGAGATTATATTTTCGCGATAGTACCCATACATAGTGTTAACGTATTACTGTTTATTCTACCACCGTGCCAAGGTAATTACCATCTACAGCCGATCGTGTTTAGTGTATTCTCCTCGCAAATATTCTACTCTCGCACAAGAACATAAATAATGATTTGTAAATACGATAGCAGTTCTTGTTATATCCAAAATCTGTCAATATTTGCTCGCTGGCAGATGTATGTAAATGTTCAATACGGAGATTCACTATCATTGTTTCTAACCGCTTGTAACACCTAAACATGGCTCGCTGACTCGTCGCGACTTTTTAAAACACTCACTGCTAGCATTCGTATATCTTGTATATAGTGACACTAAAAGTAACATCAGCATCTGGTCAATTTCATACAATAAAGGTTTCCTTCTAGTTTTTCTACAAATACGAGTATGTTGTGTAACTCTCCTTTCAACATCGGAATGCCGTACAAAGACCGTGCCGTGCAAATTGTAACGCAACATGTTATGTTTTGTTGTTTTTTTCTCAAATTCTGTGATATTGGGAAAATACAAAAAAAAAATAAACATATTTCTGTGTGCCGAAGCCACATAATATAAGTTGCATTATAAAGTCATATTGAGAACCTCATTTTGCATCACTCAGAACTGAATAATGTTTCCATAGCGCGCTCTGAGCCGTGGCTGTTACGACCACCAAGAAACACGCGCTCACGAAAATCTGTGTTTCTATTTAATAACTCTGCTTCTAGATGAAATTATTAAAATATTCTAAGACAGACTTATTTTTAATACAAATTTCAAGGCTGTATAAATTAAAGGACCTTTATCACTCACAAAACATGAAATTTAGAGATGATCGTATATTATTTTCGACCAAGCGAATTTAAAGATACTGCGTTTTTTCTAAAATTAACCTATCAAAAATATAATACTATCTATATTACTTTTATTAAACCGATTGACAATTTGAAATGGTCATTTGAATTTTGAAGTTGTGCATTTGACATTATACGGACCCTTAACCTTGGTAAATAGTATTAAAAACTTACACCTACATTTACCATTATATACTTGTATATCAATAGATTGGTTCCTCTACAAACTCTGTAGGCCTCGGGTTGTTATATGTCTGTTTCTACGCCTTGTTTTACTAATATGTGGGATAATTGTAAGAAATAGGTTGAGGCATGGAATAATTTTATTAGAAAGACATAGACCGTTTTCAAACTATGGCGTCATCGATAAAAATATTGTCAGTTTCTCACTATATTGTTCAATAATGTAAAAAGGGCCATTTTCGTTAACAACTTTCGAGTATTTCAGAATCTAAAGAACATAATTGTGTTAACACGTGTGAAGGCCGCAAGGTTTGTTATCTGTTACTATTGGCCCTGTCGCCCCTCTCTAGGCCAGTCGTTGTGTTATCCAAAGCCAGCAAAATATGTTTTCGGTTGACGCAAATTTTATTACAAAACACGTGCGTATATAATGTATTTTTTATGTCGGCGACGTGAATTTGTAATGCTTTCCGAAGAAGCGTGTGGATGATATATTGAATATTGAATTAATTTGCATGATTAATGCAAAAGAAGAAAACAGGAGACCTAGATGCAAAGAGTCAACACTCATATAATTTAAGCCTATTCAGAGAGAAAATTGGCTTAGAGTGAGCTGGGCTCACAAATTGAATGTTCCGTATCATGCCATATGAACTCTATGGTTATTAAAAGAAAAGTATGCCTCAAAACGAGTATGTTTTATGTACTGTGGACAGAATCTGTCATATCGTCAATGTACTACATACTACACACAATTTAATTAATATTAATGAATATTACACACAACTAGAGATATAAAGTGAGCGTCGCATTAAAAGTGTATGACCAATGTGTTCGAGCACATGGACATTAATTCAATTTGACCAGACATTTTGATCATTTGTTGTCAGTGAAGTAACGTTGCAATGATTTGATTTTACCAGTAAACCATAATTAACCTGTTTTATTTTGAATTTTATTAAGAGGGTATGCGAATTTTATTTTTGTCACTGTCACTCCAAGCGAAAAATCGCGCAGTGCGAGAGGGGCGGATTCAGGGCAAAAGAAAAAAAAGGTGGTTTTATATTTTTATTAAAAAAACTAAAATAACTAGCAAAATTTCAAATATCAAATCTCTAGATATTGTTGAAACACACCTAACAAAATACGTTTGATTTCTGTATATGGTTCTTATTCGTCAAACGAGGAGAAAAAGTGTGTTTGAGACCTCATTTCAACAATTATTTCTATCGAGGAAAATTTATCCAAACATGTTTTCCAATTTCAAAACCCTAGATTATATAGTCAAAACGCATATACCAGAAATTTATTAAAATTTTCTGTGTATTTCATGAAATACACAGAAAAGAAACACCCGTATTTTTTTCGCATATCGCCTTAATTATTGAAAACGTCTAATTAGTGATATCTATAAGTAGGATTTTCGGAAGACGTGGAAAGTGTTTAAAAGTGACCAACTATTTTTATAATGTTTTATGTATTATGTAGCTGCTAATGCGCGGTCAATGTTTATTTCGAAGTGACATTCCTGATATTTTTTGTTTGGACGTAAAACATTTTGGAGTCTTATTTAAAACTAGTTTTTGCGAGCAACTTCGTTTTTGAGACCAGTTAATAGACGAGTAACATTGAGAGAATTGGCCTCTTCTTTTTTCCGCCAATATTTACGATTAGAAAACCGATTCGAGAAATACCTAGGTTTCCTAACGCTTTCTCGTAGACATATTTTAAAATACATACATATCCTATATAAAGGTAATATAATCCTTTACTAATCAATCGAAAATAATCGATGTATTTCATTTGACCTTCAGTGACGTCATTACCTCATATTCCAATACAAAAAACTTGAACGCATAATGCTGGTCTGACGAGGGTCCTGTAAATACTTAAATACTTTTAAAATAAAGCTTAGACTCGCTCTTAAACTTAGAGTCTAAGATATAAAGACATGAAAAAAATGTATCATTGAAATTAATCAATTAATCGGTCAAGTGCGAGTCAGACTATGGTTCCGTACTCATGGATGAACATTTTAATTTTGTCATTTTGTTTTCGTGAATTTCTCAACCACTATATTTTTCCTGTAATCTATACGTAAGTAATAAGATATTACCATGTTTTTTTTTTATTATTTTTTTTTGGTTCACCAGTTTTGGAGATAAGCAGGGAAATACTCGTATATTTTTTGTAGTTTTTCGAAAATTTCTCGAAATAGATGCAAGTAAATATAGTCAAACAATATATTTTTACAATCAACTCTTAGATACTAACAATTTAATACCCATAGTATTTTCATAAAATATCTTTTACTTTATTTTTATTTTTTTTCATTTGTGTTAAACTTTTTTTAAATAGCTGTAGTTTTTTTGTAGTGTGATAGCTATGACCTATAATCGATATTTTTTATATTTTTCGGTTAACCAGTTTCGGAGATAAGGGGGGAAATATATTATTTTTGGCTTTTCAAAGATTTCTCGAAATCAGTGCCAGTAAATATTGTTATGGTGTATATTTTTACAATCATCTCTTTAATGTCTACAATTTGGTACCCTTATTGTATTTTTAGGTTTTTTTTGTTTTTCTCTTTTGTATTAGAAATATTTTGAGTAATTTCAAATTTTTCAAATTTGTTTTTACACCGTGTTATGTAGACAAATTAATGCTATTTTGTGTCAAATTACAAGTAATTCCATTCAAGTCCATTTAGTGGTTTTTACGTGTATTGCGAGATTTGCAAGACAGACAGACAAAAAAGGTCAAATATTTTTTTATATGTTTTTTTTTGCTTTTGTCGGTACCCCGTGGAATTAGTTTCTTTATTTTTTTATTGTAATTCTGAATAATAATACCATATTATATGATAAACATATTATAGGGCGGAAAGGGACCCGTTATTTCCTTTAACGCAAAGGCAATGACCATTATGTGATGCGATGTTTATAATCTGGTTTTAATTTTAATTATTTAGGAGTAAGAATATATTTAGTTAAAATGTTTTGTTGTTAAAATATAAAGTTGAAAAACGTGTGTTAAAATGCATAAATTGATGTGCACGTGTTCTAACTACTTCTAAACTGCTTCTTACTACTTCTAACTACTTCTAACTACTTCTAACCAGCCAGTATTTTAAATACTTTTCGGAAAATGTTTACACAAAAGTTCAAAAAAGGAAATCGAGCCGCAGTAATGGATTTTAATACAACTTAATTTCCCGCGGGAAATAAACTGAAGTCTTGTACACGTTATTCAAGTTAAATGAATATAATAATGTGGTTGTTGAAAGAAAACCATTTTATTGTACTGCATAGATATAATTATTTAAATATAATACGTATGTATGTGTATAATAAATAATAGTGAAGTAAGTACACACGGACGGCCGTTATCAGTCGACCGGCGGCCGTGACCTGCACGAAATTGATTGCGTTTGTCAAACTCGTCGATCATTAGCCGGCAGGGGGCAGTTTGACCAAGGGGAGGGGGCAGGGGGTCACTTGACCGGCTTCCCCCCAAACAGGAGGATTCGGTAACTGTTTTTAGATTTTTGTGGCGCGGAAACGTGGAAATTGTAACACACAACGTCTACGACATAAAAAATAATGTTTCCAAGTGCGAGTCGGACTCGCACACAAAGGGTTCCGTACCACCACACAATCCAAAAACATCACAGTAAATAACAAAAACATGTGGCCAAGGCAATTAAAAACAAGCCGCTAAAATGGTACCCTGAGAAACATTTCGGCTCCCTCTGAGAAACGAACCCTAATTTTTTCATTTGTTGTATTACTTTAGGGTATGCATTAGATTATTTATTACGCTTGATGAGAGCGGAGCAAGCAATTTGGTGGACAAGTTGAGAGAAAAGCAGCAGCGCTTCTCTTCACGCGGGCGGAGAAACGGATAAAATAACAAAAACCGGTCAAGTGGACTTACCCTGATAAGGTAAGGTAACAATACGAGTACGGAACCGTAAAAGAATGGTAAATAATTCTACTTGCAGTTATAATATTCCAACTTAACGTGACACTTACGATCTATTAAACTCTATTATGTATCTAAAGGGTCTAATTAAGATGGTCGGCCATAACTTCCTAAATAATCAAATATTTGTAATTTTCAGATTCTTTCCAATGTGATATTTCCAATAAGACCTACCTATAAATGAAATTTCAAGTTTCGAAGTCAACTGGAAGTGCCCTATAGGTTTTCATGTTGTACGAAATTGATTATGTATCACTTTTTTCCCGACAAGTTAGAAGCCTGATGTTTTTACAGCACCATGGGGCCGTAGACTTCTGTAAGTAGGAGGTATCAGTTACAACTTGACATCTCATACGGGGCAAAAAGGGTCTTGATACTGTTGATAGACGGACAGACAGACGGACAACAAAGTGATCCTATAAATAAGGGTTCCGTTTTTTCAATTTGAGGTACGGAACTCTAAAAACGAAGAAAAAGTGTGGAAAGATGGCCCAAGTTCAGTCCAAAGAACTATGAGATTTGTTAGCTCGACGATAAATGACAGTATTCTTCAAGTTTCTTCAAGCTTACCATTAGATAAACTTACCATTAGATAAACTCTACAATTTGTTTATTTTTGTTTTCATTATTAAATGCAGAGTGTTCGTATGAACAAATTGATATATAAGCAAACTGGGAAAAAAAATCGGAAGTACGGAAGCTGGATATGTTCTCCATAGAATATAATCATATTAATTGGTTAATTGGCTTGCCATAGGCTAGATGGCACTCACAGGATTGCCAAAGATTTTCTTTTCTCTTTATGTATTATGTACTAGTATAAGACGCCAGGCCCGAGGATATATAGCTCGAAATCTAGTCTAGATCTAAATGACACAAAAGGTCCATGGCCTGTTATGATGAAGTAAGTTTTCCTCCCGACTAACAATGCATTTTCCAGTAGACTAAGTTGTGATGCCGCTATACACACTACCGATACGTGACAGGCGAGGGGGGGACAGTTGTCAACTGTAGCACGATACAATACCCTTCTATATGCATACCTTGTGTATAATTATTTGTGACGCACTTTGTTATAGTGAACGTTATGAATAGCTTTTATTACATGATATTTGAGACTACTCGCAACCTGGTGTTGAATTTATTTAATTTATATTAACAAAAATCAATCTTTATTTGACCTTATTTTAGTATCTGGTAGAAGCGCCTTTTTGTATTCTCTCTGCTTATTGTTTTCGTGATAGGTGTCAGAGCTATAACCTCCCAAGTGATTTTAAAAGGATAATTATACAGTTTTATTATTGAAATCCTTATCCCAATCGTTTTATTATTATTCCACACACTACCATAAAATCTATGCCTGGTTTGTAGCAAAATGTATAGCTTAGAAACTCTATATATTTGATAACCAATATACAACGTGTAACAGAATGGTGTAACCATATTTGAAGAGCTTATTCAGTCAATGGTATAGAACAACTTTTACTATGGAGCCAAATCTGAAATCTCAAAAAAAAATCTGCTCTTCCATACATTTCGGCCGAGCGGAATTGCATTTTTCTATGAAACAGTTTTTTTTTCGAGATGCATGTTTTGATCCATAGTAAAAGTTGTTCTATACCATTGACTGAATAAGCTCTTCAAATATGGTTACACCTTTCCGTTACACCTTGTATAGCTAAGAGCTTTAAAGAACCAAATAAAAAATGAAGGAACGAAACCCGCGCTTTCGTTTTCTTATTTCTTATGAATTTGTTTGTTAAAAAGTAAAAGAGTAGATAAAATACAATTAGTAGGTATGGCCTTCAGCTTGTATCAATATAGTAACAATTATTGTGTCTAATCAACTTTACGAACGTCACTCGTTGCAAAAGTTCATAACGCAGGTTATCGTATCAATGGAATCCGATAAAATTAAATACCCATTTCGAAGCATCACAGCTAGTCTGGAAGAAAACGTTTTAAACTGAACTGGTTATATAAAGGCCATGTTTCGAAATGTATTTCTGGTCAGTTATAAACCGATCTCGTTTTAGAAGAGTAAATTTAAACTTGTTTATGAAGTAACTTTATGTTTGTTGAAACGAAAACGAACTTGCTCTTTGTTGAAATGAAACCTTGCATGAATTGTTGAACTTAAACAAATGGTTTTTAACCGACTTCATTGCTTTTGTTGAGTTCCCGAAATAAGTAATAAGTTTCCTTTTCTGTAAGGACAGCCGTCACGCGCAAACCTGCATAGATACGAAAACACAAAACTGTTAAGTGCCTATAGAATGTTTTCATAATATTTATGCCTGAGTCCATTGAAATCTATGCCGCATTGGGCCTAAAAATCGGGAAATTTGAATCTAATTTCAAATCCATAAAAAGTATTTAGAACGGTAAAAACTTCGGCGGTATTAATAACAATTTATCAGATGAATAAAACACTTACTGCGTACAACTATTATTTCAGTATTTCCCAACAAGTTTCGCCTTATCAGCATTATCAAGGGATGGTTTATTTACACACAAACACTGCGTATAGATATAGAAATCCGTTATGATAGAACTTTACGTACGGGTAAGTTCGTTTAATCATTAATCATACATGTCCTAATGTAGCCACAAATTCAAAATAACTGAAGTTTTGCGTGTATCCCAGTTGATTAGAGCAAGATAGACAGTTAAAAAGCAAGAGCTTTAAACCTGGATTGAAGTTTAGAGAAAAACTGTTGGGCAACGGTTCTGGCACCATATGACATAATGTATTTGGAAAGCTTATGGCCTTTGGAAGTTATAATGTTTTGTTTATATAGAAATTGCTTTTAGTCTGTCTGGGACGTCGGGTGCCAGAATCACATTTAGGTATATAAGAGATAGAAGACATGTCTCTTCATTCAGTGTTAACGAAGACAAATACTCAACTAATGTTAGTCCAACCATATTCAGTCATTTTGCGAATAAGACAAAAAAAGTCTTATCGAATGAATAAAAGATTTTTGCGAGATCTTTATGAGAGAGCTTTTTGCAAAAAATTAAATTCACATTTGTTGGAAGTGCGGTCGGCAGTAACTTCAAGTTGATCGGAGCGTAACATATGAACGTGGCATGACATTTATTTTGTTAAAGATATGATGGTGCATTTTGTTTATTACTTTGACGCATTGAACGGTCAAAAAGAGAATTTAGAAAATTAAGAGAATAATCTTTTATAATCTGCAGGATAAGTGAAACTTTACAAATTTATACTTTTGTGTTTAGTTATGGTTGTTCTTTTTGTCATTTAGAGAAGGTTATTTCAACATTTCAATAATCAGTTATTATAATCACGAAATTGTTGGAAATCTGATTGAACCTCTTGTTATATGTTGCTAATACAATTTCGATACCGAAGCTTTGTTTAGAGATGAGTATTTCTATGTTTTATGACAATTAGTGCAACAGAAACAAGTTTGTAAAATGTAGCTGAGTAACCGATGGTCGTTTACATTTTGTGGATTTAGTTATTTAGTTCCAACATTTGTTTAGCTAAAATGATATTTATATCTCATTATCAAATCATATCTCATTATTTTAATACAATACAATATAGCTTTATTGTCACACCACAAAAGAAAAAGAATACAATTAATTGAACTTAAAATACGAGTACAAAGGGTAAGTACAAATAGGCGGTCTTATCGCTCAAAGCGATCTCTTCCAGACAACCTTTAGGTGGAAAAAATACATTAAAATTGCTGAAGAGGCGGTGTACATGTAAAATAAAGTATACAAAGTAGAAGCCAAATTATATAAATAATAATACATACTAATACATACATATACCTACATATATAAATAATTATTTCAAACATAATAAATACATTTTACAAATATACATTTAAACAATAAAATAATTATTAACATTTAAGTGCACAAAATTATGTGAATAACGTTGCCACGGGAGTTTTCTTGATTAAAGTAATTTTGGTAGTGATATCATATTACACTCATTATATTGAAATATACGAGAATAAGTTTAAATAACGTTGTTTTATTGTTACTCGTATATCTTTTATTTATTGTACAAATACTATCCGTAAAACATAAAATTTTTTGACAGATTTTTATTACACGTAGTAGCTAAAAGTAGTATCAAAGAAAATGCCGCTGGTCCACTTTTTAGGGTCCCTGAAGGGTTCCAAACGGGAACTTTTTACTACGCCTCTGCTGTATGTCCGTCTGTCTGCCCGTCTGTCACCTGCTTTACATGTCTACAGCTTTAATGGTCTAAAAAGACAACTTTGATAGATCCCATTTCTTTATTGTTGAAGATAGTCTTTAGTTCTTTACATCTTGTGTTTTCTAGCTAGTGAGGTGAAAAGTTGTATGTGTCACACGAGAGCTTTTATTTTGTATCTTGTGCCTTTGAATTCCTCACCACGCTCATGATTATAATCCTTCGCTGCTCGGGATTCCAAATCGGCACTCGCAACAAAAAAAAAACTTTGCTCTCTTGTTGCACACATAACTATGTTCGGCTCCATTTTCATGTGTGAGGCCCCCATGAACATAATTTATTAATTTTTAATTAAATATTCGGTTTTGAGTCAACATTTTACACAACATATTATCAAAATTTCACGTCTCTATCACATTCTGTTTACTTTATTTTTGTGCACGTGTATGATTACTCTCATTTAAATTTTAATTGTTCCTCAATGGTTTGCTGCAAGAAATCTCTTAGTAGAGATAAGCTCACCCATATGTACATACCTTTTACTGTAACTGTTTGTGTTTGTGTTTCTGTGTACAATGAAGAATAAAGAGCTAGAGACCCGTGATATACGGACGGACTTTCAGTCGTCTGACAAACAGTCTCAGACGAACAGCGGAGTGATATTAATAGAGCTCTATTTTGCCTTTTGGGTACGGAACCCTAAAAAATTTGGTTTCGTACTCAGCATGAGCCAAATTGTTCGTCAGGTGGCTCCATTTAGCGGCTGGTTTTGTGTCGCTTTGTTGTTGCTGTGTGCTATAGTGGCATACAAGTTGTGACAAAAAGAGAAAAAAAAAAGATATCCTAAAAATACAATGTGGATATCAAATTGTAGATATTGAAAAGCTAATTGAAAAAATTTATACCTTAATTATATTTACGGGCATTGATTTCGAAAAATATTAAAAAAAAACACATAAAAATGTATCTCCCCCCTTTATCTCCGAAATATCGGTTAACCGAAAAATATGAAAAATATTCGATTATAAATCGTAACTGGCCAATTACTGGAAAATTATAGCGATTTAAAAAAGTTGATCACAAAAGAGAAACATAAAAGAAATTAAAATAAATACACAAAATACGGAAACCTAGGTACGCGAGTCTGACTTGCACTTACCCGGTTTTTTTTTTAAAACCTCTTCTCTACCATTATAAAACTAAACTTAATCTTAATTAAAATTACCTACCAATAAATATGTGCATCCTAAAATTAAATAAAAAGTAAATCTCACAATAAATAAAAAACGTTCTAAGTCCTCACGCCGTTGGGGGTGGTTGATGAGGCATGAAAAAATGACATTTGTAAAACGACATGGAAAATGCTTTTTAGGGTTCCTTACACAAAGGGCAAAATAGAGCCCTATTAATTAATGTCATTGTGCTGTCCGTCCCCATGTCTCTAGGTCTCTAGCTCGCAGACGAAACGATTACAGATCGGAAATTTTGATATTTTATGTACAATGTTGAACCAAATATAATTTATATTTATTAGCTCTATTATTACAAATATTTATTTTAATATAAAATAAGTTAAGTTTAAACTAAATAATCTACAAAAGAAAAAATTCTATAAGCTAAACCTATCTAAAACAGAAATATAAGGAGACGGCACCTACATTATTAACATATCTTAGTAGCGAAATAAACCACTAAATTAAATAAAAAAATTTGTCTTTTATTCTATAATTTATATTGAATTAGAAATTCGATTAAATAATTTTTCTGGGGGGTCCTATAGATGAAAAAGAAGCCGAATTGTTTTCATACCCTGGCATGTAGGGTTCTATTGTCTAGTTAGAGCTCATTAAGTAGAGTTCAAATATATACTGAGAACGCCGACTAAGTTTTAGGGTTACGTTTTATAAATTTTATACAAAATTATGACTTTTTAGTTTTTGTTCAAATTATTTAAGTTTATGAACTTATTTGAAAGTAAGGATGAGGGATTTGAGACAATCAAACACACGGATAGGTCGATGACAACTGCCCGTTTATTGGACTAAATTGTATCTATATGAATCATGAATCATGCAAAGATCTTACTTACTCTACACGGACCACTCAAGGCGTGAGTCCTGCTCGCACTTGACCGGTACTTTTTTTATTTCTCTCGTTCTGTAATTCGTGACAGAGAACCTTTCTCGGCGTGAAATGAAAAATTATTTTACATGCTGATACATCTTCAGCGTAAAAAGAAGTTGAATCTATTAATAAAATATGTAGGTATATATAATAATGTATACACTTTAACTAAAAATACAATAATAGTAATTTGTGAAAAAAGAGAGCAAAGTTTTTTTTGTTGCGAGTGCTGAATTTGAATCCCGAGCAACCGAAGCTTGCAATCCTGAGCGTGGCGAGGCAATCAAAGGCACAAGAAACAAAATAAATTTGCTCTTGTGTGACAAATACAACTATTCACCTCACTAGCGACAAAACACAAGATGTAAAGATACTATTGTTTCAAGCGAACTTATAAGAATTCAATGGTTTTTTTACTTTGAATAATACACTACAAAATTATGGTACATGAAAAAATTCAAGGAATGTTAATTGAATCCCAAAAGTCGTCAAAAATCGGAAAGTCTCTGATAAACCGACTGAAAACGCAAATCAACACAATCATCAAGCGGGCGTTTTACTCTATCCGTTTCCGGTAGAAGTTAATTTGTTTTCCATAGTCTTTACACAGAATTACGAGAAGTTTACCTTGCATATTGTAGCATTCGCTACAAGTATTCAACCTTTTTATATATTTTTAGTCTTTCTTTATCGTTGGCTGCTTTTCTGAATTTTCGAATTCAAATAGTTAGAATATTCTTGTCAGATTTTTTTGTTATTTTTCTCATATCAGAGAAGATCGTGACAGAGGAAGCAAATCTCTTTTACAAAATAACAAATTTAATATTTAAAATATAGAAACAGAGCGCAATTGCCCTGAGCATTGTGTAAGCCAGTTTTCCTGCATTTCCCGGTAAGTTTTGTGTAATTTTGGTTTCATTCTCTGAAAATCCTTCTTGTCCCGTTTCCAATACGTTAATTTCCTTTCCCTCGTTTCATAAGCATGTCTTGACGCTGTTGTTTTATTTCTTTACAGCGACCCTTCGGGATTATTTTTTAAAGGGTTTCTGGGTCTCCCCAGTTTGATTATCCCATCCGCCATCTCGTACGGTTGTACCTATTGAGGCCTGATGTAAGGACCACGTCCCTGGTGAGCTAAAGCTTCCGATACTAAAATTGAAATCGCCAAGCTTCATCGACTGCTCCCGGGAACACCGGAAACTCCCAAAGTCACGAAGAGACCCTTACCAGGTTTTTTAATATCTGTAGCTTAATATTCAGCATCGATTATTTTTATTCCTTAGTGTAAAGCTAGATAACGATTGCTCGTAACACCTTATTATTACGTTTTTCTTTCGGATCAAGAGTTATCAAAACTTCCGTGAAATCTTAGTTTAAAGGATCCTATAAACTAGTGTCGACAACTAAATTTAAAATCCATTATTTTATGAATAAATGCGTCGTTCAAGCTAAAAGGAAATTAAAATCCTAAATAAGTGGAATTTGGCATAATAATTTTTTGATCTAAGAATTTCCTTTGTACCGATACTCCTCTGATATTATTGTTCTTTTGTACCATATTTTTCTTACTTCGGTTTTGTTATTTTTGTGTTTTGTTATTTAAATTATACGGTTTATTCATCCAGGTTTACCTCTTTTTTTGGCTGTCACCAGGCTTGCCTGGTGGCAGTCCAAATTTAATTCGAAATTACGTTCGTTAGTATGTAGTTGTAGCCGCTGGCTACAGGAATGCAGAGATGATGAGATTTGAGGATATGACACGGGAGAAGAAAAGATTGTGGGAAACAATGTGGGTGCACTGACCTGGTTGGTATGTTTCGATGGGCTGGCAAATCCGCCGTGTTTCGTCTCCTCTCGTTGGGCTGATTGAGTTGGCGGTGATGAGCAGTGATGAGCTGGATGTCTTGGATTAATACACAGCACTGATATATAACACAGAATACGCGAGATTGTTTGTATCGGCGGCGCGAATGTGTACACATGTGTCGTTCTCTAGACGATTCGGGCGGAACAGTCCGGCCGCGCGAGCGCAGACGTGCGCCTCCGGAGGCGTCTCGAGCCGAAGAGAGTGAGTGAACCGCGGGTTGGCAGCACGCGAGTCTATTGTGTCGCCAGGTGGCGCCAGCGTAGCGCCGCGATATTAGTCATGCACATGTCATGTTAGAACGTCACGCTGGTAACGTAGTGTAGCGTGAACATCCTGGGGGGGCCGGGGCTGCGGCTCCTCTTGAGCTGAGTCCAACGGCAGCCTGGCTATCTTGAACACAGGTCGTCGCAGATTTCCATGAGCTGTGTCCAGATCCACAACTCGTATCACTCCATCCTTGCCAGGTATCGTGCGGAGAATTCTTCCCAACTTCCATTGGAGCGGAGGCAAGTCATCCTCTTTGATGAGGACCAGTTCACCCACTTGAGGAGGGGAAGAAAGGGAGAGCTATTTGGAGCGGGTTTGCAGGGTATGGAGGTAGGATCTGGACCAGAGAGTCCAAAAGCGCTGGGAGAGCGCTTGAATGGGTTGAAACCGTTTAAGAGCAGATATGGGTCTGTCGTCAAAAGACTGCTCAGGTAGAGCGGTGAGCGGACGACCAATAATGAAATGTCCGGCCGTGAGAGGTTCAAAGTCCGTAGAGTCGGATGAAATCGGGCAGAGGGGTCTTGAGTTGAGTATTATTTCGTGCAGAGCGCCGAACCAAGTTATGTGCTGATTCGCGAGCTTGTGAGTGATTGCATCATTGTTTGTGCCGCAGTCTGAGCGAATGAGAATTGGAGTACCGCGACGTGAGATAAAACCTAACAGGGCTCGTGCTGAGTGAAATTGAGTGTGATTGAGTGAATGTACGTCTGCTATTTCAAGTGATACGGTTGGCAACAAAATTGGTGTGTTAGTGACGTTCACTACACGTTGTGCGGAGTTACAAGAATTCTCTGTTGGAGTTGAAGTCATTGAGTGAAAATGAACTGAGTGTGTATGTGATGAGTGTGTGTGTGATGAGTGTGCTGAGTGCGCTGAGTGCTGGTTTCATTGAGTGAAAATGAGCTGAATGTGTGAGTGAAAATGAGCTGAGTGTGTATGTGCTGATTGAATGTGTGAGTGAAAATGAGCTGAGTGTGTATGTGCTGATTGAATGTGTGATGAGTGTGACTATATGTGAAAATGAGTTATTAAAACTTGAGCGCTACCAACTCCAACGTGCGGATAGCTTGTAACTTGCGCGGGCCGAAAAAACAAAGGCTATGTTCAAACGGAACACGGAAAATAAACACGACAGAGAGAAAAAAAATAATTTTTTTTTTTTTTAAAAAACAACCTGTATATGAGCTGATACACCAACTTGGAACACCCTATATGTGTACCACAAACAACAAGAGCAGAGATGAGTTGAAAAAAACAAATTGTTTACTATATTTGTGCTATATATATATATACCCGGGTAAAAAAAGCAGACAATAACACAAATAAACGGTCCATCAATATATTACTGTAACACAAGATATCAAAAAGGGCTGATGACCTTGTTCACTCCTATGTTATTATGTTACTTCCCGCTTACACGAATCAAATGCTATTCTATTTATAGAATAAAATACCTATCTACTGCCTCGAACTCATAAACAACAAAGAATGCGTTTACCTAGCCGAAATCGGATCTAAATGAGCGGACAATCCAATGATGCAGATCAAGCTTTGGTAACGTAATAATACGTAAACGTAAACGTTCGTTACGTAATAACTTATGTATACGTGGGTTTTACGTATGTGCGTAACTTACGTAAATGCACGAAATAAAGCAAATTTATACTTGCACCGAAAAAATATCTCGCAAAATCTCGTAAAATTTGGGTTTAATAAAGAAGTATAGTGGACTGTAATAAACAATTGGGCTGAATGGATACAATTATATTACCTGAGCCGAACAATAATAACAAACGGGATGAACGTGAGTTTATTCTGTAAAGGGGCGGGGGGGGCCGGTTCTATACCGATCCGATAAATAGAATGTTCTAGGCGGCGGTTCTAATTACCTACCCGCAATAGGTATTCGAGACCACAAAATATTTTTTGCCGGGAAAGGGGGCAAAATATGTAACCGGGTGAAAATGGACTGTAGTAAATCGACGGGGGCTGGTTCAAACAAAGTTACGGGCCGGCGGGGGATAGGCGGGGGGTGATATAAACCAAAAATTTTCTTGGATTGAAAATGGACTGTAATCGACGGGGGCTGGTTCAGTAACGGTTCGAAGGGCCAAAAAATGTGTTTTACCAAAATGTGAAAATGGACTGTAGTAAATCGAGGGGGCTGGGGGGGCCGGTGTTTCACGGCTCGAAGTGACCAAAAATTTGGTCACTACCGGCTCGAAGGTCCAAAAATGTAGCCGCTGGCTACAGGAATGCAGAGATGATGAGATTTGAGGATATGACACGGGAGAAGAAAAGATTGTGGGAAACAATGTGGGTGCACTGACCTGGTTGGTATGTTTCGATGGGCTGGCAAATCCGCCGTGTTTCGTCTCCTCTCGTTGGGCTGATTGAGTTGGCGGTGATGAGCAGTGATGAGCTGGATGTCTTGGATTAATACACAGCACTGATATATAACACAGAATACGCGAGATTGTTTGTATCGGCGGCGCGAATGTGTACACATGTGTCGTTCTCTAGACGATTCGGGCGGAACAGTCCGGCCGCGCGAGCGCAGACGTGCGCCTCCGGAGGCGTCTCGAGCCGAAGAGAGTGAGTGAACCGCGGGTTGGCAGCACGCGAGTCTATTGTGTCGCCAGGTGGCGCCAGCGCAGCGCCGCGATATTAGTCATGCACATGTCATGTTCGAACGTCACGCTGGTAACGTAGTGTAGCGTGAACAGTAGTGGCGGAAAATAATATTTTTTTTTTTAAAATAACGCTACAATATGGTATACGACAAGCTGCAGGGCTGTGTATAGCCTCCTAATGTGTATGAAATCCTTATAGATTAAAAGAGATAGCCACCATGCCGGTTTTTGCTATCCCTTGTTCCCTTAAATAGTTCATTTTGGAGTTGCTGAACATTTCGCGAGCTAATGAAATACAAAATGTCAATTCACAGGTTCTTAATTCAAAACACTTTTCTTCAATGAATGAACAAAATTGACTTTTGACTTTTGCTCACTGATTTTAAGCAACAAAGGCGCGCTTTTCGAGCTATTGAGGTGAAAAAATATTGAACTGATACTAATTTACATGATAATTTGAACGGTGTTTCAAGAAATCTATTAATAGGATAATTGTAAACGAAGAATGTTATCTGAGAAACGTTCTGAGGTCAAACGTTGATCTCTGTGACGTCGATGTTGTTGTGTGGAACAGGAGATTATGAATTATGTATCTCATATACATATATATATGAAAACACAAAAAATATAATTATAGGTAGTAAAATATGAAATATAAAAATAAAATATTCAGTATCATAAGTATCTATAATTTATAATTATTAATTTTTAACTTTTATATATAATTGTATAACTGATGCCGACCACAATTAGTGGTCGAAATATATTTTACTACCTATAATTATATTTTTTGTGTTTTCGTATATACAAGGTGACTTTTTGATCATCGTCCAAATTCATACTGGTGGCTTGGTAAGTGATCAGTATCATGGATCAATAACAGTTTTGGTGAAATTCGTAAAATGAAATTTCGACTCTCCATAGTGATTCACTCGGGACTGGAACTGAATTTCTATGGGAAGCCGAAATTTCATTTTACGAATTTCACAAAAATTGTTACTGATCCAAGATACTGATCACTTATCAAGCCTCCAGTATGAATTTGGACGATGATCAAAAAGTCACCTTGTATATATATAATTTCTTTAATCGAAAAGACAAGAAAAGTCTATTATCATTTTATGGTATTTCATATATGTTATTGAACATTGTAATGTAAAACAACAAAAGGTATTCAAAGTTGATTTTGAGGTTTTTTTTTTGTATTTTATGATTTTTGATTTATTTGTTTTTTTCGTTCACCGTTTACGTAAATAAAACTTAAAATGAAAAATAAAGATATACATATACATATATAGACTATTTTAGACCCACACATGACATACATTACATATATTTAGACCCACATGGCGTCGCCTTTAGTTGAATATTCAAATCAATATTTATATACTCGTACTTCTCTGTCTTCTTTTTAAGGGGGTATATCGTCAAAATTGAGACTATTTTAAATTATTTATCTGCTGTTTTGAAGAAGTCTCAAGTGAAATAAATTAGTAAAACAAATTCGGGACCTTTTTCTAGATTTTGGACTATCAGACACGTGATTAGACGAATTTCACTCGGTAGAAATAATTATTGGAATGATGTCTGAATTTACACATGTTTTAATTTTCTGACAAATTGGGATAGCGTATAGACTTAAAAAATATTTATTTAGATGGGTTTCAACAATACCTAAATTACTAGTTATGGAAATTTTCATAGCTATTTTAGTTAATTTTGTAATCATTTAAAATCAACTTTTTAACAATTTTCCCCGATTCCATCCCTCTCGCACTGTGGGTCTTTCCGCCTAGAGTAACGGGGACCTTAGTACGGGCGATATATCACCTTAATACAGTTATACAACGCTGCCACGCCGTCCTAATTTCGAGAACCACTGTCTACGGATGTAAAGTTTCCAATACTACACCCTTCAGATGTGCGTATCTACTCGTATCTACTCGTATCTAGGGGAGTTTTTTGAAACTCATGTATGTAGCGTTTTGAAGCTTACGATCAATGATAGGGCTGGAATATCATTGCTTACAATTCTTCAATTTTTCCACTGGTCGTGCAGGAAGCTCTCAAGGATGACTCGCGTTCAAAGATACGCATCGGACGTACCAGACAGTTCGCACTAACTAAACGTACCTACCTACTTTAATTTTTATTATATAAAAATGTACAATATTTGATAACATTGCCTGCGACTCCTGCTTACATGGCAGGCGCGCCATTTGTGCATCTCATCTACACCGACGAATTTTTCCACCGTACCCGTACACCGAATTTTTGTAACTACTTGATATACCAGCCAGTAATGCACATACTGAATGCTCACGAGGGCGTTATGTGACCTTAAACGGACTTTATTATTCTTTCCGTGATGTGCCCCCTGACCTGCAGACAGACCCTGTGCCCCCTGACCTGCAGACAGACCCTGTGCCCCCTGACCTGCAGACAGACCCTGTGCCCCCTGACCTGCAGACAGACCCTGTGCCCCCTGACCTGCAGACAGACCCTGTGCCCCCTGACCTGCAGACAGACCCTGCCACGCGCATCACACAATTCTCGGAAGGTCTTTTCCGTTTCGTGCAGATGACGTCATTTGGATTTTCCATCAGTGAACTTATGCACTTCGCACGGGTATACCCAGTGTTTACTTTATTTTGTTCCCTTGAAATTTTAAAACCTATATGCATTGGTTCCTGCCTGTTTTCAAGAATTTTTTATTCAGACATCATTTCTCATTTGTTTCCAAAAGTCCGTCAGCCGTTCGAATGACGAGAACACGTCCAGTTTCTCCTTCACAACAGTGCCCCTCAATGAAGTCACTATTTGACCTTATTTTTTGGAGAAAAAACGGTTATCAAGAAATCCACCTCGTTAAGGTGACTGCGACTGTAGCCGGTCAACTCAACTAAATACGTTATCTATTGGCAGGATTAACAAACAACTGTAGCTCCCCGCTTTTGCTAACAAACGAGAACTATATTGTAAATAAATAAATATTGGTAAACAAAATAGTCATTTGTGTAAATAATAGGTATAACCCCTTACAACCTCCTCCCTCTTAGGACGTACAGAAAAGTTGTAAACTTGTCGATAAGACGCGGCTGGAGAGTTTTGTTTGTATCTTGATTCACGTATACCTTGAGAATTACCAAATGGATTCACCGCTAGTCAGAAAGCTTTCTGAGGGAGCTTTTGAGGTTTGTATTACTTTGTTAAGGGTTGCGTCTTGCTGTGCAAAACGTAGAGTTTGAATTTTCGAGCTATCAGTGGGACGAGAGGAGAAAGAGATATGTGTTAGAAAGGGAGGATACATAAAATGAACTACCTCTGTACGTCCAATCAATTCGTCCACTTGACGGGACTGAGGAAAATGGCGATGTGTTTTCCATTATAAACGTAACAATTCATCATTTATTGAGGCTTTAACCTTTAACTACCTACCCCTTATTTTTGTCACATAACCACCTACCTGCGGTCATAGAGACCGCTTATCAAATGTCAAAAACCTAGTTATTAGTTAAATCAAATATTATTTTTATACATGTACGTATTTCAAGATCAATATCGTTTAATTAAAAACAATAAAATACAATGTTACCTAAATAATTGAGTAACAATAAACACAAAACAAAAATTACTTCTAAATTGTAAGTTCAATGTGAGGTAAAAACCCTCGAGATTTACATAGAGGAAATGCTGACTCGCGACCTTTTTTTGATCACCTGCAGAGGATTCGCGCACGTATACACCTGACGAGTGCTTGAAAATTGTTGCAATGGATCGACGAAAAGGTACTGTAACATATAGCTAGGCAATATGTTAGGTTTAGGTAAGGCTAGGTTTTATAGGTAGGTTAAAGGACTATTTGTTCGTGTTTAGTTGGCAATCGATAACCTTTGTGGATCGACATACGTCGCATTGACTGAACTATTTCGTGTTTTCCAAAAATAAATACAGATCGAGTATAAAAGATCTTTCAGACAAAATACGAGCAAGATTCCATGAAGATTCCTTAGAGAGTCCGATTAGTGCGAACGTGATTCTCCATCTATAAATATTCCTTCTAGAGTTTTTGAAGAAATACAACAAGCGAGTGCTCTACGAGATTTAGAGCTTCCTCCCTTAATGTATACTTAATAATTAGGGTGCATCAAATGAAAAGAAATAATATATACAAGAAGTTAAAATAATAACAAAGTGGTGTGATTCAACAAAATCCCTACGAGATCCCGAGTAGGCTGTGTGTGCGTACCACAGTACATAGACGCACACATATCTACGGCTTACGTTGGCCGATAAATTGAAAATCAAAACCCGTTGCGGTCTCTGAGACCGGCGGTAGGTAGTTAAGGGTTAAATTATTGTTTAAAACAAATATGAAATGAAGCCTACCTTTCACATTTACCCTTTACGTTTGTTGGTGGTTAAATAATAGAAAATTTGCACAAATTGTAATATCTTAATTAAGGAAAGGAAACCATTTATGAAAATAAATAGCAAATACATCCTTGACTTTAACATATATGAAACATGATCGTGAAGCATGTTCAGAATTGTTCTGTAGGTCTCACGTACTGAGTGTTCAGACATGACAGACACCTAGAAAACAGAGACATGTTTGGTGTCTGTTTTAGTTAAGTAAAGTACCAAACTAATTTATGAAAATAATAACAACCGTTCTATATAAGCAAAACTTACTTTTGATACCAAATTTCTATTTATTTTGTAGGCGCAATAAAAAAATATTGAATCTTATTATAAGTCTCGATCAGTAGTGGCTTTTTAGTAGCCTAGCCTAGGGCAGAGTTTAGTTTACATACACGGGTGGAACCGCAATGTAACTGTTATTTGTACATTAATTTATATCTACTTAAGGCACCTCTTCCCAGCATCATCCGAAAATAACTCTATTGATTAAGTAATTTCTCTTTAACGGTATGTTTAAAAAATATATAGTGTTAGTTAAACTATAAAAACAACCTAATTTTACTTATTTATATATTTTTGGAAAACAAACAGCTATTCTATTATACAATAGAGGCAATACAATACAAGTTACAATAGCCTTACAAAATTTCCAGCTATAAGTGGAATATTAGAAATAATATTAGGAAATTATTCTCGCGTATAAGAAACATCATGAAATTATTGTTCAAAGTCAAGCTGTTTTTAGACAAACATTAAGTAAAATTAGTTATTTCTTTGAAACCACAAATGGTATTTGTGTGGTTCTTGCACCAAAATACAAGTAAAGTATTGCATAGAAAAATTATATATGGAATTTTTTTTCTGACGTCTTGTCCATGTGAAAAGTATTACTTTTTCCTATTTTGTGCTATCCGGAGACCCAGCGACGTGGTAATGCAGTGCGTGCTGATATGTTTTTGTTTGTTTGTGAACAAGTTTTTGCATTAGTTTCTGTCGATCTATGTACCGGTCGACTCAAGGTCGTTGGCGGCTACCTGCCCCTTAAAGCTCTTTGTTCAATAAATCGCAGTCCTAACTTTAAAATCCGTGTTTCTTGGAATGTAGTTAGATGTTCATTCCTTGTTATTTCCATGCACAATTCAAATAAGTAGATACTCATAAGAACACAAATATTTGTTTTAGCCAATTCATACTTGTATATTTTGGTATTCACCAGGTCTGTATCTGTAGATAGAGATCAATATTAATTTTGTGAGTAAACTGATCCGAACAAGTCATTTAAATTCTCGTCATTCAAGTTATAAACTAGTTTTATTACAATAAATGGTAATGTGTCTCGTCACACAATCATCCTACGACCTAATCAAATTGTGATACAACAACTATTTTGTAGAGATAATCAAATTGTGATACAACAACTATTTTGTAGAGATAATTAAGTTATAAACTAGTTTTATTACAATAAATGGTAATGTGTCTCGTCACACAATCATCCTACGACCTAATCAAATTGTGATACAACAACTATTTTGTAGAGATAATCAAATTGTGATACAACAACTATTTTGTAGAGATAATTAAGTTATAAACTAGTTTTATTACAATAAATGGTAATGTGTCTCGTCACACAATCATCCTACGACCTAATCAAATTGTGATACAACAACTATTTTGTAGAGATAATCAAATTGTGATACAACAACTATTTTGTAGAGATAATCAAATTGTGATACAACAACTATTTTGTAGAGATAATCAAATTGTGATACAACAACTATTTTGTAGAGATAATCAAATTGTGATACAACAACTATTTTGTAGAGATAATCAAATTGTGATACAACAACTATTTTGTAGAGATAATTAAGTTATAAACTAGTTTTATTACAATAAATGGTAATGTGTCTCGTCACACAATCATCCTACGACCTAATCAAATTGTGATACAACAACTATTTTGTAGAGATAATTAAGTTATAAACTAGTTTTATTACAATAAATGGTAATGTGTCTCGTCACACAATCATCCTACGACCTAATCAAATTGTGATACAACAACTATTTTGTAGAGATAATCAAATTGTGATACAACAACTATTTTGTAGAGATAATTAAGTTATAAACTAGTTTTATTACAATAAATGGTAATGTGTCTCGTCACACAATCATCCTACGACCTAATCAAATTGTGATACAACAACTATTTTGTAGAGATAATCAAATTGTGATACAACAACTATTTTGTAGAGATAATCAAATTGTGATACAACAACTATTTTGTAGAGATAATCAAATTGTGATACAACAACTATTTTGTAGAGATAATCAAATTGTGATACAACAACTATTTTGTAGAGATAATCAAATTGTGATACAACAACTATTTTGTAGAGATAATTAAGTTATAAACTAGTTTTATTACAATAAATGGTAATGTGTCTCGTCACACAATCATCCTACGACCTAATCAAATTGTGATACAACAACTATTTTGTAGAGATAATTAAGTTATAAACTAGTTTTATTACAATAAATGGTAATGTGTCTCGTCACACAATCATCCTACGACCTAATCAAATTGTGATACAACAACTATTTTGTAGAGATAATCAAATTGTGATACAACAACTATTTTGTAGAGATAATCAAATTGTGATACAACAACTATTTTGTAGAGATAATCAAATTGTGATACAACAACTATTTTGTAGAGATAATCAAATTGTGATACAACAACTATTTTGTAGAGATAATCAAATTGTGATACAACAACTATTTTGTAGAGATAATTAAGTTATAAACTAGTTTTATTACAATAAATGGTAATGTGTCTCGTCACACAATCATCCTACGACCTAATCAAATTGTGATACAACAACTATTTTGTAGAGATAATTAAGTTATAAACTAGTTTTATTACAATAAATGGTAATGTGTCTCGTCACACAATCATCCTACGACCTAATCAAATTGTGATACAACAACTATTTTGTAGAGATAATCAAATTGTGATACAACAACTATTTTGTAGAGATAATCAAATTGTGATACAACAACTATTTTGTAGAGATAATCAAATTGTGATACAACAACTATTTTGTAGAGATAATCAAATTGTGATACAACAACTATTTTGTAGAGATAATCAAATTGTGATACAACAACTATTTTGTAGAGATAATTAAGTTATAAACTAGTTTTATTACAATAAATGGTAATGTGTCTCGTCACACAATCATCCTACGACCTAATCAAATTGTGATACAACAACTATTTTGTAGAGATAATTAAGTTATAAACTAGTTTTATTACAATAAATGGTAATGTGTCTCGTCACACAATCATCCTACGACCTAATCAAATTGTGATACAACAACTATTTTGTAGAGATAATCAAATTGTGATACAACAACTATTTTGTAGAGATAATCAAATTGTGATACAACAACTATTTTGTAGAGATAATCAAATTGTGATACAACAACTATTTTGTAGAGATAATCAAATTGTGATACAACAACTATTTTGTAGAGATAATCAAATTGTGATACAACAACTATTTTGTAGAGATAATCAAATTGTGATACAACAACTATTTTGTAGAGATAATCAAATTGTGATACAACAACTATTTTGTAGAGATAATCAAATTGTGATACAACAACTATTTTGTAGAGATAATTAAGTTATAAACTAGTTTTATTACAATAAATGGTAATGTGTCTCGTCACACAATCATCCTACGACCTAATCAAATTGTGATACAACAACTATTTTGTAGAGATAATTAAGTTATAAACTAGTTTTATTACAATAAATGGTAATGTGTCTCGTCACACAATCATCCTACGACCTAATCAAATTGTGATACAACAACTATTTTGTAGAGATAATCAAATTGTGATACAACAACTATTTTGTAGAGATAATCAAATTGTGATACAACAACTATTTTGTAGAGATAATCAAATTGTGATACAACAACTATTTTGTAGAGATAATCAAATTGTGATACAACAACTATTTTGTAGAGATAATCAAATTGTGATACAACAACTATTTTGTAGAGATAATCAAATTGTGATACAACAACTATTTTGTAGAGATAATCAAATTGTGATACAACAACTATTTTGTAGAGATAATCAAATTGTGATACAACAACTATTTTGTAGAGATAATTAAGTTAATGCGTTGTTATTTTAGTTACGAAATGTGAACAGATTAAATAAATTGTTGACATCTGCTGACTGTACCCATTTGTCGACATCTGCTGACTGTACCCATTTGTCGACATCTGCTGACTGTACCCATTTGTCGACATCTGCTGACTGTACCCATTTGTCGACATCTGCTGACTGTACCCATTTGGGTGAAACGTTTGCAATTTTTCAACAATTATTACTTTTGTTATAATATTATTTATACTAAAAACTGAAACTGAAAAAGGCATAGTATAATAGTAGTTTATGCTACTAGGGCGAAAAGGAATAAACTATGAGGACGATTAATTAAACTTAACTGAGTAATTTATTGCTCTTACGCCCGTGTATCATACTACGTTTTTCAATGCATAGTGTGAGGAAATAAAACAAATATAATCTTGTGAACTTTAAATTATGATTGGCTCAAAAGGACTGTATCCAGAGCCGTTAAACAGTGGAAAAAAAAGTATAACATTTATGGTACACACACAGGAAAGGCTGCAGGTTAGCCAATCATTGTAAGCAAATAAAAAATAAAATAAAATAATAAAGTCTTAGGGCAAAATAATCAACTTTCTGTTCGGTTTTGATGCATTATAAAGTGGGCCTTTACGAGCACTTGCATTGAAAAATAAATTAATATTTGGATGACGGTGAAGTATGGTGTTACAGTGATAATGATATTTGTCACGATAGTAGTTTATAATTTAATTAAGTATCTTGTATAATTTTCTAATTTATGATTACTCTAACGAGTTAACATTAATTAATTACAGACTGTAAAAAGTAAAAGACTATATGAGACAGGTAGGCAAAGATATATATGATTTTCTTTTTTCCATTAACCTAAATTCCTGCTGTCTTGTATTTTCTTATCCCTTAGTTAAAGTAGATATAACTCATTTGTATAGTATAAGGTTTATGTAAAAAAAAGGACATATTCTTGCTAAGTTTCTTGCCCTTCTTCTTAGCAAGACTAAACGAATGGGCGGAGGTAGGCATTTATTTATATAATTATGTAACCTATTAGTATGTTGTATATAGGATGGGATTTGGTCGGCTGCCTGGATTCGTGCTGGGGGCTCGGTTGGTGATCATTGAACCTTGTTCCTGGTCCCTGGTCGGGTCTCCGGTATGGGTTCGAGCGGTTGATTGGATTTCACTTTGTATAATAATATTTTACCTATAATTTTAATCGTATATATATTGCTACATAAATTAAATAAACCTTTAATTTAGTTCATGTACATTTATTATTTTATTACACATATTTTTATACTCGTAAGATTAAAATTTGACTTGTGAAATTTGTATTATATATACCTACTTTGCAAAATAAACTATTTTAATTTTGTTTTTTATTTTTTATTTTTAGAATTATTTGTCAATCCGACTATAATTTGCATTTAAAACGCTTGCGGACCCCAGCAAAATAATCTATAAATATTGTTGCATTTTTCTGACTGTTTCTAGTTGTATGTACATATGCACAGTTGTATGTACATATGTACAGTAAACTAAAAATAAAAATCTGCACGGTAACGTGTTTCTTTAAATATAAACTAACCTATAACATGTTGTTTGTACGTATATGTTAAATATAAACTAACCTATAACATGTTGTTTGTACGTATATGTTAAATATAAACTAACCTATAACATGTTGTTTGTACGTATATGTTAAATATAAACTAACCTATAACATGTTGTTTGTACGTATATGTTAAATATAAACTAACCTATAACATGTTGTTTGTACGTATATGTTAAATTATAACTTACCTAAGAATCAGCGAAACAATTTTGATGATTTTCTTTGTTACTCAACTCAACTCAATAAATCTTTTATTTAGTTCATGTACATTTATTATTTTATTACATATATTTTCTTTATTAGATTAAATTTGACGTGTAAAAAGTGTATATATCTATACCTGCTTTGCAAAATAAACTATTTGAATTTGAATTGACTCAGAAAAATGTGTTAGGACGTTTAAATGACGTCCGAAAATAACTCTATTGATAAAATTATTTCTTCTATACGTTTAAATGACGTCCGAAAATAACTCTATTGATAAAGTTATTTCTTCTATACGTTTTAATGACGTCCGAAAATAACTCTATTGATAAAGTTATTTCTTCTGTACGGTATGTTATGAAAAAAAATTATATTGCTAATTAGTTACACTATAAAGAACAACCTAATTATAGAAAATTATTCTCTCGTATAAGAAACAGCATGAAATTATTGTTCAGAGTCGAGCTGATTTTAGACGAAAATTAAGTAAAATTGGTTATTTCTTTAAAACCACTAATGTTTACGGTATTTGTATGGTTCTTGCACTTAAATACAAGGAAAATATTTCTTATAAAAATCATTTACGGTTTTTTTTTTTCTGTCCATCGCGTCCTTGTGAACATGTTATTTTCCCCTATTTTACGCTATCCGGAGACCCAGCGACGTCGTAATACAGTAAGCGCTGATATTAACGTTATTTCAATGTACTTTATGTCGATATTTGTACCGACTCAGGTCAACTCAAGGTCGTTGGCGACTACCTGCCCCTTAAGGATATTATCATGCTGTTGCTAAGTAATATTTGTTGAGACAAGTCGTAAACACTTCAATCATAAACAAAAATTAAAATGCGATATATTGTAAAGTTAATATGCTGGGATCCAAATGCGTTTTCATGCAGCACTTATATATATTGGCTATGTATTTTTAGGGATCCGTAGTACCTAAGAGGTACAAAAAGAACCTTTATGGTGAGACTCCGTTGTTGTCCGTCCGTCCGTATGTCACAGCCTAATAACTTTAGCACCGTTAAAGATAAAGACTTGAAATAGCATTAAGGCGATACGTAAAAGTTTCAGCGTCCCTGTCATCCATATGCGAAAAAACCTTCAGTGCGAGGGGGACGGATTCGTGGAATAGTAACAAAAAGTCGGTTTTTTATTAATGTAAAATGTACTAAGCTATTTTGTCAAAATGATTTTCAAGGAGACTTTACAAATACATAATATCCACATTATAAATGCAATGTTACAATGAAATTGGTTAGGATTTCAGAATTACAGGAAAAATAAAAGAGTTTAGAGGTCTTTTCGGAATTAAATTCTATCGAGAAAATTTCATCCAATCGCGTTTTCCTTCAGTGAGAAGGAAAACGCGAAATCAAATACTCAATAAACATTTACCCAGAAATGAAATAAGTAGATGACGTTATAGTGGAGTAAAAAGATTCGACAAAACCCTATTTTATTTGGTATCGCCTTAATTTTCCCACATAACACGGTATAAAATACGTGTGTGAAATTGTGTAGAACATTTCCAATACACAAGAGAAAAAAAAATCATCATAAAAATACAAAATGGGTATCAAATTGTAGATTTGATTAAAGTGCTAATTATAAAAATATGAACCCCAACTATATTTACTGGCACTGATTTTGAGAAATCTTTGAGTAACCACAAAAAATGAATACCCCCCTTTATCTCCGAAACTGGTGGATCGAAAGATATGTCGATTATAGGTCATAACTAGCCAATTACAGAAAAAAACTATAGTGATTTAAAAAAAGTTATACACAAATGAGAAATATAATAAAAATAAAAATGTTATAAAAATACAATATGGGTATCAAATTGTAGATATTAAAAAGTTAGTTGTAAAAATATATAGTTTGGCTATATTTACTTGCACCTATTTCGACAAATCCTCGGAAAACCACAAAAAAAAATGTATGCACCATCCAACAAGAGTGGAGGACCAAAAAAAAAAAAATATCATGGTAATACGTGTAAAGATTACAGAAAAATGTTTGAGAAATTTACGAAAACAAAATTACAAAATTTCCAAAACTGTCGAATTACGAATCCTAGGTACGCGAATCTGACTCACACTTGACCGGTTTTTTGTAAGTCAACCTGTCTAAAGTTAGGTTTTTAATGCTTAGAAGAAAATAGCTATCTTCTCTATGTGCTAAAGTTAGGTCCTTTATACCACGCAGGCACCTGCTAAAGTTAGGTCCTTTATACCACGCAGGCACCTGCTAAAGTTAGGTCCTTTATACCACGCAGGCACCTGCTAAAGTTAGGTCTTTTATACCACGCAGGCACCTGCTAAAGTTAGGTCCTTTATACCACGCAGGCACCTGCTAAAGTTAGGTCCTTTATACCACGCAGGCACCTGCTAAAGTTAGGTCCTTTATACCACGCAGGCACCTGCTAAAGTTAGGTCTTTTATACCACGCAGGCACCTGCTAAAGTTAGGTCCTTTATACCACGCAGGCACCTGCTAAAGTTAGGTCCTTTATACCACGCAGGCACCTGCTAAAGTTAGGTCCTTTATACCACGCAGGCACCTGCTAAAGTTAGGTCCTTTATACCACGCAGGCACCTGCTAAAGTTATACTGCTACACTTTCGCTGCTAATCGTCGGTGAAACGCAGTATACACAATTTCTTAATAATGTTAATAAAACAAACAACAAAATAAACAGACAAATTCTGGTAAGTAAAAAAGTTCTTGTTTTTGTGAAATTTTTTAGAGCATTCCTTCCTTTTTAATCGACTTTAAAAGGAGGAGGTTCTTAATTCGAGCGTATTTTTTTCGTAATCGTCATTTGACGGTTTATTTTTTGTCACACGACTTTACGCCGCATGGTTTTTGTAACGCGATAAACTAAAGTTACATATACAATATAATGTCAGAATAGTCACACGTCAGTTTACAAAAAAATGTAATATCAGAATAGTCACACGTCAGTTTACATAAACATGTAAATTTACGTAACATTCAGTATGATCGGTTTCGAGTCAGTTTAAATATTGTAAAGTAACTGAACAAAATTTCTCGTTCACAAAATAAACAGAATGCCCCAAAAATAATGGTCCGGTTCCAAAACTGTACACAACCTGATTCTAAAACTAGCTCCGGATCTACTCTCACATACCTGTCAAGTATTCCCGCCTTCTCCGGCGTTCGTTCCGTATCCATAACTGCACCATTCATTCCCGCCTTCTCCGGCGTCCGTTCCGTGTCCACAACTACACCATTCATGATTCACAAAAGCTAGCATACACTACCGAAAAATATCACTTCCACAAATAAACTACCGTAAAATCACTAGAAAACTTCTTAGTTTAAAAACACGAAAAAGGCGGACATACGAGCACCTTAAAAGTTTTTGTTTTTAATTTGATATGGCTGTCGAGTTAGGTCCCAAGACTTTAATCAAAAGAAGAGAAAACGGAGCCACGGAAGTTCTTTTCTACTCTAAAAGTTGTGGACGAAACAAAAAGTAAAGTAAAGTAAAATGTAGGACGCGTCTGATGTGGTTAAGACGCCATGCGTATCTGCGGCGACGAAGAGCCGGGTCACTCAGCTTGAATGGTGGCAAAGAGTAACTTGTATCCAAAATAACGCTACTTTTATTCGGAGAACTGACAGTCTTTTGACGTGCACGGGTTTTGCAGTTACAGAAAAATATCGGGCTAACTTTAATTTTGCTATAATTAGTAGGAGGTCCGTAATATCCGACCGTTTTTTCTTCCTATAGCTGGCAACAGTTAAACGTCTTGAAAATTTTAAACGAAATTTTTGCGTTTGCACACTATAGAATGTTTTGTAAAAAAATAAACTGATAAAGAAACATCACATTATAATTATTGTATTGTATTTGCCATTAACTTCTTCACAAACCATAATTCTTAAAAGTAATTACTGGTTTTACCCAATTCATAAATAATTACATTTACGTCATTTTAGTTCATTTATTATTTATCAGCGAATCAGTAATTATTGGTAACCGTCAATGATTGGTAACTATAAAACAAATCGTATTTTTATCGTCATTTGAGTCACAACAAATACTTTAGTAATTAAGACTAATGACTACACAACATGATCAATGCTAAACTACTCTATATTTAAATCAAAGTCCTCATTGTTTTGAATTTTACGGCGCGATTACAATAAAACTCCCCCCTCACAGAGAGTTGCCTGAGCCCTGCAATGCCTAGCCATCCATCTACATGATCTCGGGTCGGCGCTCTCTGCTCATATAAACAGTTGTTCCGTACTGGTTTCTTGCTGCGCGCGCACTCCATGATATTTCGATACTATAATATAGTGATCAACACAAGCCTAATATTGTAGCTTTTACACGACTACACAAGAAAAGAGTATATAGTGTTTAGCGTTACGGTATGTATGTTTGTAAGTTTTATACGAAACATTGAATGTCACAAAGCGGCGGTAGCTCAGGCGGTAGAACGCTGGCCTCTCAATCTTGAGACCCAGTTTCGATACCCGGTCGGGCATGCAACAACTTTCAGAATTTATGTGCGTAGTTATTGTATGATCTTGTACTTACCACTAAACTTGCTGAAAGCTGAAGGAAAACATCATGAGAAAACCTGCATGCCCTAAAAAGCGTGTGATTGTGGCCGAAGAACGGCGGTAGGACTTCCTCACCACTTATCACGTGGCACGTAATAATCGTCCGTGAAACGCGGGTGTACCGATTGTGAATTGTGACTTGCATTTCACAGTACGCACTCGGGAGTACCTCTGTCATCCCCTCGTGGATTCGTGTCGTGACGATATAATTAATTATATGTATAATATAGCGACTACAATCAGGTACAATTTAACGAACCACCACTTGTTTAAACTCCAAATATTTAAAGATCCGTTTACGTCTAGAAATAAACCATTATTAATTAATACAATACAACAGAAATAAGGAAACAACTTTATTATAAGTAGTAGCAAATCATTGGCGGTCTTATCACTAAAAGCGATCTCTTCCAGACTAACTTTGAATGGAAGAACTCCTAAAAAGAAATGTATATAGGCGGTGCACAGAATAAGTTACACATTTTAGAACATTATTCATAAATTAAATAAATAAGCTATATACACATATATATCATGTATATATTACAGGTGGTAGAGCTGATGCCGGGCTCGACTGTGGAGGTACCACCATCTTACTTGGAGACCCCCTCGAAGTTATTCGGGGGAGAGTAAGAGGACAGCTCACAGGCAAAAAACCAGGAGGCCCACCATGCCTGGGACCGATGGATGGCGGTATATCCATCCCTAATAGCCGGGCCTTATATGGAACAACGAGGGTTCCGGCACCGCGCTCACCAACCCGCCTGCCCAGCGTGTGTGAGTATGGGTAATTCTTCCAGGATGACTGCCGGGAATGGCAAAGTCCTGGAAAGGCTTATGTCCAGCAGTGGACGAACTAGGCTGATGGATGGATGGAAGCTATATACATATACATAAATAATAAAAATTACGTATATACAAAAATTATATACTTTATATAAATAAATAAATAAATAATATAGAAACAAATAGAAATACATACAACTTTAAGATCAAAGAGAAAGATAATGCTGTTTGGATGGAGCTCGTCTTATTGTGAGAGGAATAAACATTTAAAATCACTCGAAGTTAGGGTTGCCAGATGGTATCCTAAAGGAGGACTTGTCCTCCTTTTTCACAATTTGTCCTCCCGTCCTCCCTCACCTATTGTCCTCCTTTTTAAAATTTTGCGAGCACCGCCGACACCGCTTTGTTAACCCACACGTATTGGAACAATATTATTATGATAGTTATATATGCGGTTCATGGACCTATTTCTATCACATGGAGTTGCACTATCGCTGTCACATTCACTCATTGGGCTTGCACTACTAAATAGTAGTTAAACAGGTAGTACTGAAAAAAAAAAACACATGAAGTAGGTATGTGCCGTTTTATTTAAGTATGTCCTCCTTTTTTTCTGAAGTCCTCCTTTTTTTGATTAGTAGCACTGATTTGCCCTCCTTTTTAATTTTTCCATCTGGCAACCCTACTCGAAGTAGGTGCATTTTTTTATCTTACAGTGGACTATTGATATATATAAACCACGGAAAATTATATCACAAATTGACAAAACCTTTCAAAATCATGTATGTAGCTTGTAACTTGCAAACTTGAATGCAGTGGAGTATTTAACATTGAATGATAGAGTGAAAAATATCGACATACGGGATCGTTGCGGCCTGAAAGAAGATGTGCTGACTAGAATAGAAAAACTGGCCAAGTGCGAGTTGGACTCGCGCACGAAGGGTTCCGTACCATTATCTATAAAAACGGCAAAAAAAACATGTCTGTTGTATGGGAGCCCCCTTAGATATTTATTTTATTTGGTTTTTTAGTATTTATTGTTATAGCGGCTACAAAAATATATCATCTGTGAAAATTTCAACTGTCTAACTATCACGGTTCATGAGATACAGCCTGGTGACAGACGGACAGACGGACAGCGGAGTCTTAGTAAATGGGTCCCGTTGGTTACCCTATGGGTACGGAACCCTAAAAAAGGAATGCTTCGGTGGTTTAGACATGTAGAGAGGATGAATGAAAGTAGAGTGACGAAAGAACTTTATGGTGCGGAAGTGGAAGGTACAGCTCGACCAGGCCACCCTAGAAGGACCAAATTGGCGAGATATTGAAGAAGAGCAATGACTAAAGTACCCGGAACAGAAGAGCTTGTATGACTAGATTAATGAATGTGGAAGAGACGAAAGAGGTGTGTCAGGATCGTAGCAGATGGAAATCTGTATTCTCTGCCTACTCCTCTGGGAGACAGGCGTGATATATATTATATATATATATGTACGATAATATCAATAAAACCGGTCAAGTGCGAGTTAGACTAGGGCCCTGTGGGTTCCGTATATATTGTTACATACGATATAGAATAACTAAAAGACAAACTTATTCTACTTGCAGTTACATAAGACCGACTTAACTTGACAGTTACGATCTATTCAACTCTACGTATCTAAAGGGTCTAATTAAGTTGGTCGATATAAATTCTCAAAGATTTTTTTTAAATGAAGGTAATTTTCTAATATTTCTCTGAATGCATGCAATAACCCCTACACGTGAATGAAATTTCATGTTTGTAAGTCAACTGGAAGTGCTTTTTATGTTTTCATGGTGAGCAAATTTGTATGAAATTTATAATGTAAAGTGCTATAACTTTTATTCGTGTTATGTTAGAAACCTGGTCCTCTAAAAAGGCCATTTTGCATGAATCATATTATAATTCTGTTCTCCTTTGCACGCGTGAAAAAATTCTGACTATATCCTACTTTCAAATCATTTTATGATTCACCCAAGTCGGCCTTTTTAGATCCCCAGATGTTTTAAAAGTCATATGGGGCTCTAGCTGCTGAAGGAGGTATCAGTTTCAACTTGATATCTCACATGGGGCCCGAGCGAAAAGGTTTTGACAGACGGACAGACAGACAAAGTGGTCACTTTGATCCTATAAGGGTTCCGTTTCTTCATTTTGGGGTATGAAATCCTAAACATATGGTACATTTTTGAGGTATTTGTACGTGGACCACACTAGGATGCATTTTTTTTGCTGTTGTACAGGTGCCATTGTAACGTTATAACGACTGAAGCTGTAGACCCTGTGACAGACAGACAGACAGCGGAGGCTTAGTAATAAAGTCCCGTTTGGCACCCTTCGGGTATGGAACCCTAAAAAGTTTCCCACAGCTGGAGGTTTATTCAAACGCTGTTATTATCGAAATACTAGAACATTGTACAACAATCTAAACATTAGAACATTGTTTTCAATTAGACAAAATACAGGGAAATAGCACTAAAGTTTGATACCCAATTGAACTTCCTGAAACTTATAAATAGGAAGTGTCCCGCTGCTGGAGGTAACATGTGAACTTGTCCTTCATACATTTTGACAGAACAAATCTAAAATTTGGTTGGATTCGATAGAACTAATCTGGAACTAATTCTTTGAACTATAGTAACATCGACACACGGGTATTACGTCTGAATCGGCCAGATTGAATGGGGCGCGGCACATTCGAACGTAAACTGAAATCGACTACGTTCGAATGGGGCGGTCGTAAAAATTTTAAACGGTACTGTCACTTACAGAATACATTCTTCTTATACAGGCTGGCGCAAAAGTAATCTCATAATAGGAATTGGCTGCCATTTTTGCAGATGGCGCTAAATGCCACTGTGCTTTGACAATTATAATGTAGATATATAGAGAATTAGTTGCTAACAAGCCATAGAGCGATACACACCTCAAGAACGTGGAATTATTGTTACTGCTTATTTGACAAATTTTGATCTGTCGTTTTGGAGATCTGAACTGACCGTCCAGATCGCCAGATCTAACAGCACAACAAACCACGAACCTTGCAAGTTTTGGAAGATGACATTGAAGAAGAAATCGCCAATTTGAAGCCAGATAGCCAAATTTTTTGCGAGCAACAATTCAAAATGCCGTAAAACGAGCGCAATTATGCATCAACTCGGGGAATTTTTTCCAATTAATGTCATCAATGTACATTTTCAAATAAACTTTTTATGAAATCTGAGCTGTTTATTTTTCATTTATAACAAAATCATTATTATTATCTTGACTGATCATGTGATAAGAAATACTTATGTGATTTTGATTCTTTTTTATGATGTTAATTTACTTATTTAAAATAAGACTGATTTACATTTTAAAATTGTTAATTGTTCAAGTTTCAAATTACAATATTACACATTTTATAGTGATCGATTTTTTATTTAGGTGTTTTATTATGTAAGTGTATAATCAACGCATTCAAACAGGTAACTTACCTCTACTACTATATTTACTTGACCAAATATACACTGAGTTTATTTTAATGTTGATTTATTTGTATATTTAAATTGTATTTTAAAATTGTTTGAGTGCTAAATTCAAATTTGTGATGATTGATTCTGATATAATATATATATTATATTTATATATCATACATATTTTCTTTAAGGTAGACTCAGACAGGTCATAAGGGCGTGAACACTTTTATATCGATTATGCGTTCCCAGCACGAGCTGTACATATCGCAAATACATGCGGACGAAGTTGCGGGCGTCCTCTAGTTTTAATATAAAGGCTACACTACAACAGATGTTTGCAGGAAAATCGTAAATAATAATTACTACTAATTTTCGAACATAATAGCTAGCAGTGGCGTGCACAGAACTTTTTGCTGGAAAAGCAAGCAATTGGTCAAGAATAACAATAAAAAAAATATGAAAAAATTTAAAAATCACTTTGATAAAAAAAAATTTGTATGACGCCAGGGTAGACAATGTCTACCCTAGAGTGAAAATTTCCTATACAAACTTTTTTTTTTCAAAGTGATATTTAAATTTTTTCATATTTTTTTTATTGTTGTTCTTGACCAATTGCTTGCTTTTCCAGCAAAAAGTTCTGTGCACGCCACTGATAGCTAGCCTAACCTTTTGTAGACAATATGCATACATAATTATAGTAATCAAGAGTACCCTTGCACTCGTTATTGCACGTATAAAATCATATCAAACACAATTTACATATCAGTTGAGCGAATAATTCCGGGATCAGCGGCGGATATCCGGGACTAACAGAACTTACCAGAGTATAAACAATTTGCCTTTCGCCATTTTGTAAATTAAAAGGAAACAAGTCTCGAAGTATTATAATGAGAGTGTAAAATTAAATAAGTGGGTCATTCAACAAAGCAGATTCCGACGGCTTTACCGGTCGGCCACAGCTTCAGGCTTCGAGAGGCGCGCCAAGCGGTTCTTCTTGCGACGGCGCCGGTGGAGAGAATAAATGTATGAAGTTGTATAGAGCCGGCCATGGGTCGTCACTCGCACGTCTTGTCCGGCTTCGAGCGACTTGCGCTCTCTCGACGGCGGTGTGCGGGTAGGCGGGGAGCCACGCCAGTGATCAAGCGCACAGGACGAACCTAGTGTGAAAAACCGCCTGGAAGCGCAGCAAGAAGCGCCGCCAGAAGCCTGAAGCTGTGGCCCTGGCGTTAAGCCGGTGATAGTGCTACGCGGTTGAAACGCGCGTGGCCGGCCGCTGCCTTTGGATATGTATGACAGTATACCAGTATATAAAATCATTTACCCAGGTATGAATGGTTCTCAACGCAGGAGCTGAATGGTCTAAAAAAGTGTCCAGCTTAGGTTTAATCTAGGTTGCTGTTTTCCCTTTTAAAACGTAAAACTTTATCACGACACGAATTTCATCGACAGAGAAAGTTTTAGGTTCTTTAGTGGAAATTCCATCGGCTCGATTCTATTCAAATTTAGCGTTATAGTTTTAAAAAGATGACAGAATATAATGCAATTCTTTTTTTTTTGCGTATCTACCTTTTAAGTATGTCGTTTCAGCCAATAATTAATCAGCCCTCGTATGGAACCTTGTAGACTTAACAACAACCGCGCGCGGTCGCACGGGTTGTTGCTATGGAATTATATATGGCAGCGTACAATCCATCAGCCTAGTTCGTCCACTGCTGGACATAAGCCTTTCCAAGAGTTTTCCACTCCCGGCGGTCATCCTGGAAAAATTGCCCATACTCACACACGCTGGGCAGGCGGGTTGGTGAGCGCGGTGCCGGAACCCTCGCACCAGTGACGCCGCTGCCCGTCACCAGTCTGTTCCATATAAGGCCCGGCTATTGGGGATGGATATACCGCCATCCATCGGTCCCAGGCATGGTGGGCTTCCTGGTTTTTGCCTGTGAGCTGTCCTCTTACTCTCCCCCGAATTACTTCGAGGGGGTCTTCAAGTAAGATGGTGGTACCTCCACAGTCGAGCCCGGCATCAGCTCTACCACCTTGTACAATGATACACCGATTTTAAAGTCGTAAAATTTATTGAAAAGTTTTTCAGTGAGGTTAGGTAGCAAAAATCTGCTTCTTCTAAAATGGGGCAAAAAAGACTGCTAGCATAATCTTGCTTTTGATTGGCTGAAAGCTCTGCAAGCAACGACCGGTTCCGCCAAACAAGCTTTTTGTTTTGGACAACTTAGGATATTAAATCAAAATATTTTTAACAAATAAAATGTTGTGAGGTGTCTATGGAGTGTTTTAAAAATATTTTAGGTTGGCCTACGTCAATGGGTTGGCCCTGGTTGGCCTCATTGACATTACTTAGATCTATGCCAAATAGGGACTAAAAATCAATAAAGCTCGTAGATTTATCGTTTTTAGGGTTCCGTACCTCAAAATGAAAAAAGGGAACCCTTATAGGATCACTTTGTTGTCCGTCTGCCTGTCTGTCCGTCTGCCAAGACCCCTTTGCTCGGGCCCCGTATGAGTTACCAAGTGGAAACTGATACCTGCTACCGAATTCTACGGCCCAACCGTGCTGTTAAAGATCAGGCTTCTAACTCGACGCGAAAAAAAGTTGTTGCACTTTAGATAATCAATTTCATACAAATTTTTGACACTCGCGAGGGAATTAAAACCTATAGGGCACTTCCAGTTGACTTAGAAACTTAAAATATCGTTTACAGGTAGCTCTTATAGCACACACATAGGGAAAAATCTGAAAACTACAAATATGTAATCATTTTGAAAGTTATCGTAGATCAAATTAATTAGACCTTTAGGTACATATAGTTTAATAAATCGTAAGTGTCAAGTTAAGTTGGACCTCCCATTATTTATCATAGTTTTTAGGGTTCCGTACTCAAAATTTCAAATTCAAATAGTTTATTCAAATAAATAATACAGTATAAACTTAATCACTATACCGCCAAACTGCAAGGCAGTTTATTGGCAGTTTACGCTCTCACTCTAACAAGAACCGGTTCCTCCAATCACCAAGCAAACGCCAGTACAAGTAGATATGAGCACTGAAATGTATCTACATGTTATACCTATCCGACTGTTTATTTATTGATTGGAACCACCGTTTCGAAGTAAACTTAACCTTTATATAATCATTATATATGTATATATTAGCATTATTATGCTTTTTGTAAGTAGGCAGGTAAAATATACATATAATTAATTAATTTTGACAACTCAATTTTTTACTGAATACATAAGTATCTAATAAGGATTTTAAAACTTTTCGTATTGTGTGGTGGCATAGAACCCTTTGTGCGCGAGTCCGACTCGCACTTGGCCGTTTTTTCTAAATAATTTAGCAAAATTTGTTTATTTTTAAGATAAAATAACTAAAATAATACTTGTTACACTTTGCATCTGAAAAGTAACAGCAGCGAAAGCGTTGTATTAGTCAGCTTGTCCAGGGACTTGCTCTAAATGTACGAATGGGTGCGCCAGGTGTATTAGCACTAATCAGTGGAAATGTTTCAACTTACGTCACTCAGGAAGGCTTCTTTAATGCACTACCAAAACACCGGCGTATACATAGGTCGCCGTACGTATACCTGTTAAAAAATTTTTTCACCTTTTTCCAAAATGTTTCTTATATTTCTCAAGCAAACGCGCATAAAATACCCCCAAAGCTCCTATCACATTTTCCAATCTTATACGTTTTACCCCAAACACCTTTCTACTTGATAACCTATTCTATCAACCGCCGCTATTTGCGTCCGGGAAATAACCTCAAAGTAATAAACGTACGTCTAGAAAAATGGCGGGAACATTTTGTCATGACGAGGATAGGACGTGGGAATCTTTGAATAAATCTTTTACTCCAACCAACTATACAGGGTGCTTGGTAATTCGACTCCTTTAAAGGGGTTATAGTTACTAGGGATTATTTCCAACAAATAATGCCTATCAACTAGGGGTCGAAAATGATATTTTTTTTTCAAGTAAAACACGTCGATATTTCAATAATTAGAAAATTAAATAGGTTTTCTTTCCACTTAAGGCCTTTTAATTCTGAGATTATGGGAATTCAGAGCACGAATTTTTTTTATAAATGATCACTCATCTATTATTGATCAGAAATATAATAAATAAGTGCTGAGAGAGGAATAGTTATTTTTAAATTATTTATTTTTGGTTATTAGTCTGAAAGTTTGAAAAATTATACAAAAATGTTCGTAACTCGGAGACCACTCATTTTCGACACCTAGTTGTTAGGACTTAATTTGTTGGAAATGATCTCTAGTATAACCCCTTTCAAGGAATAGGTTGAATTACCAAGCATCCTGTATAAGTAGGGTACTGCTGAACTAAGAAGAACGTCAACTGTCTTCCAAGTTGCTTGTAAACTTTGAGTATTTTGCTTACAAAGCCGCACCGCCCCACCATATACTAACTAGTTAGCCCCGAACTTTTAACTGCCCCTCTTACAACACCATATCTCAACAAACCCCTTGCCTTCACCGATTTGGCTCATGTTCGAACTTAAATTTCTTTTTATCTCATTTACTCACCTACCAAATTTCATGACGTTCCGATCAACGATACTCGAGTTATCGTTAGACAAACATACAAACGCCGGATTATTCAAGTAGATTCGAAGAACTTCGTTCGTTTCGTTCACTCGTTCAAAAAGTTGTTTACCTAAGTTCAGTGGAGTAGATTCCTAAAAAGTGCTTTTATCTCTCCTCTCTCAAAACTTCTCAGTAAAAGATAGACTTGCCTGGAGCCTGCTACCTAAATAATTTTGCATAAATATGCTGAGTCAACTACATACTTCAACAATGTAAAATTTAAATATAAATTTATTATTTTTATAAAGATAGTGCAAAGTTAATCCATTATCTAAATGAATGGATTATTAATGGATAAAGATAATCCATTACCTAAATGAATAATTTTCACTCGACAGATAAAATTTTTGAATATGATGCAATTGGAATGATTATTTAAATTTTCTCTAATACGGGTTGAGTTTTATGTCTTAAACAGAGAGAAAACATAGCTTTTTAAAATCTGCACAGAAAAAATAAACGTCAATAACTTATTGTAATTTTAATCTTGAATCATTTTTTCATTCTGAATCATTTCGCGCGCATTTTGGTGCACACGGTTTTCAAGTTTATTAAAGTCAGTCTCCGGGTTATAATAGCAAAGCCGCTAAGGCCTCGTCTTATGGCAAGCAATGGAGTTTAAACGGTGACTGTCACTCCAAGCGGAAAAACGTGCAGTGAGAGAGTGACGGATTCAGGCGGAAACAGACAAAACTAGCTTTTTTATTTATATATAAAAAAAAAAAAAAAAAAAAATCTAGCAAAACTGTCAATCACAACATTAAAGATATTGTTTAAAACTATCTAATAAAATATCGTTGAGGTCTGTATGTCTGTCCAATTTGTTAAACTTTGAAAAACTGTGCGGATGAAGACCTCATTTCAATCATTATTTATATAGAGCGAAAGTTTTTTAATCACGTTTCTCTATTACAGAAAACAAGAAAAAGGCTCCAAAATTACAGAAAACAAGAAAAAGGCTCCAAAATTTCATGTCAATTTAATTATTAATTAAGTTTTGAAAGCAGTCACAACGACTTCAAAAAGTGCCAATATTCCAATTCAATTAAGTACTAAAATTATACAAAAAATACTACCATACGCTTAGCCTGCAGTATTCATTTGTAAAAGAAGATTTTGTTAAGATAATTTACTTATAACAATGCATTCGAGTGAAATTAGAAAATAGTAATAAAATACTTTATTACTGTAGGTATATGACTCGGTTGTCATTATAACGTAGGTGTGTTATTTATAGCCAATTAAATCTACAGTTTAAACAGCTGCGACGGCACATGAATTTTCAAAGTTTGTTTACTTTTGTGGCTTGATTATAACAATTTCATTTACCGAGCGTTAACCACCAATTTAATAATAAATTTACTAATTCTGAAACAATGCACATTTCACTTGAATAAAGTTCTAAATAAAGTAAACACTTGTGTGACAGAAATTGGTTGACTAAAAAAGAGAAGGTTTAAATTCAGCAGTGGGCGGAAACGAACTGTCAATGATGATGACGATGATGATGATGATGATGTTTGTTTGTCTGTTTGTCAGTCCGACATAAAGCGAACAGTTTCGTACGATGTATACTAGACATACTTTCTTATAATATAATATAATATAATATAGTCCCAGATAAGAAAATAAGCTTGGACCTTGAGTGAGGGTACAATTTCTATTTTATGATTTATTCTAGTAGATAGATAAATAGATTAAAACTTTATTCAATGCCTCTTACAAAAAAAACAAAAAGTACACATTTAGAGCTTAAAATATAACAAATACATTATAATCCTTAAAATAATAACATCTTTGACATAGAGGCTGAAAGGGCGCTGGCTCAGCATACGCCACAGAATAGTCTGTGATACTGATATTCTGCCAGTACCATAATGTTTGATATACTGAACCATAACCTTTGGGGTGATGGAGTGGCACTTTTTGGCAATTTAAAATATCGAAGGTCAAAGGTCACGGTGGTAAAAAAAATTTAATCACCCATTTTATTGCACACAAATTAAATATTTGTAGTTAGACAAATGTTTTATTATGTACAGATCTTTGTAACGGTATATAACAGATTATGGTTCAGTATATCAAACAATACTAGAATCAATAAAAAAATATTAGTTGTACCCCCGTTCAATATTACAAGGGTACAATGTTTGGCAACTTCACTAATAGTACTTCATATGATTACGCTGAGAATCTCGATGTTTGGATAAAATTCCAGGGGTAGATAACTTTAGATTTACTTTGTGAAATACCAGATTTGTGTTGTTAGAGAGAAAACACAACCTTTACTTAAACGAAAACTGGAATTTTATTTTCAAAGGAAATTACTTACTTAAATATTTTGGAAAATTCGATATTTTTACAAGTAACGAGTTCAAACGAATTTTTGTCCTGTTAATAAATAAATTTGAATTTGAATTTGAATTGAAAGGATCAAGATAAAAAGTACCTATGGTACATACAACACATAGTCCCGACATCGACATCGAAAAAATGTTGAAGCTCTCCTAAGGCTTGGTGAGCAACATTGTAAGGAAACCAGAAATAAGTATAAACTGGCTTTTCCAAAAACCAGACTCGCCAAAGTGAGTACCTCTTTCGTAGGACATGGTATAAGATTTTACAATAAACTTCCAAAAGAGGTCCTTACTTTGTCAGAGAATAAGTTTAATCAGTATATTAAGCAGGGCCTACTGAAAAAGGCATATTATAAAATGAATATTTGGATGATGGTGAAGCATGGTGTTATAGTGATACTGATTTTGATGATAGTAGTCGAAAGACTTCATTGCTCAGAATAGCTATACCAAAGAATCAAAATAGTCCTGCCAGCCGGAACAAGTCACCCAGGCAAGCCTGGTCAGCTAGGGTGATATAGACTAAACCTCACTGAAACCTCAGTGAGAGGCCTATCATGTCCTACACTAAGGACTTAGTTATATAAGCATGACCTTGTAATGTATTTTATGTATTTTAACTTCAATTAAATTTATTTTAATGTAAAATTATTTTCTTTCAATCTTATAATTTCATTTAATTTTGCATGTTAGAAATTAAATATATTTTTAAGTAATTTGCATGTAAGATGTAATTATCAAATTGTAATAAAGGCTCTTATTATTATTATTATTATTATTATATCAGGGTTTATAAAAAAAACGCATAATATTCCGATATATCAAAAGAAAAAATGTAGAGCAAATAGCTCAAATTATAACACTTCGCATGTACTTTTGTGTGGTGTCTTGAGAATAGTCCCTTAATTGCTATGTATTTGTCAGTTCTCATTACTGAGTTACACTATCAATTGTCGGAGCATCACCGGATGAGATCATAACACGGTATTCACTAAAGGCCCTATAATAATGGTTTGAAAATGATTTATTGTAATGAAGACAAATGTTTATGTTTGCTTTCTTGTTCTATTTATCAATAAAACAATAGTACTTACATGCAGTAAAATAAAACAATCGGTCACAATCCAGATCGCGTCTTAGATCTATCTAACGATGTAAAGTTGATAGCTTGTGTCCTGGTTTGTTAATACAATCTTATGCCGCAACTTTTTCAAAAATGTTTCAGATGTTATATGATTTTAAATATTCTTTAAAGGGTTCCATACCCAAAGAGTGCCAAACGGAACCCATTACTAAGCCTCACTGTCCGTCTGTCACAGGGTCATAGCGAGCGAGTTAAAATTTTCACTTGCGACAGCAGGATAGCATTTAATACAATTTTAAGTGTTTAATGGTTTTAAATATATAAAATCAACAAAATAAATATATTTTTTTCATTATTATTGCAATTTTAAAATTAACACGACATTGCAATTAATTTTTTTTAGCTGACCGCTTAAAACCTTATTATCACCAAACTCCAAAACATAGACACAGATAGTTTTAAAAAATAAACTGGTATGTAATAGATTTTTATACGAACTGGACTGGACACTTATTGAAACACTTACTGGAGACTTGAAAGCTCTCCTATTTCTTACTGGCTTGTCTTTACGGTATGAGATGATAACATTAAAATAATTAAATAATTAAAATAATAACAAAAATATATTTTGAGATTTTTTTTAAACGGTGTCGAAAGGCTTGCCTTTTTTGTAAGACATGGGTATTTAACAGTTTCGTTTCGTGTATGTTACAATAAAACTAGGGATAATAATATTTTTTCTTGGATAAAACCGTGTTCAACCTTAACTTAATACTTCCAGCCACTGTAAAATATGTACCATGATAAATTGATAACGCCTTAAATTTATATAAATAACGTAATTTGATAGCGCCATGTACAAATTCAAAAATAGTGCTTTAAGGTCACTAGCTGACAGCCAGAACTACGCAGTACACTTGACCAAAATACTAGTAAGAGTCGATTTCACCACTGTTGTAACTAAATTGGATATCGGGTAGTGTGAAAACGCTTTTAAATTGAGCTGCTGTTTCACAAAATAATATTTCACTTTGTCTAGACGAACTTACAGTAAGTAGAACAAAACAATTTCGCAATATCCGCTCTGAACAATGAGTGTTTCCATTTCCGGTTTCATCCGAAACAATAAACTGCCAGAGCTGAGTCAATTACCTGGAGGTTATTGCTGTAATGTCTCCGAGAATCGAACCTGGCTCGGGTGCTTTAGGTAGAATTTCGAAAATTTTAATTTCTACAAACAGACATACATACTCGTATTATACTCACGCCAGTCTCCCAAAGGGGAAGATAGAGATCACAAATATCATTTCAATCGTATATACAAGGTGACTTTTTGGTCAAAATTCATCCAAATTCATACTGGAGGCTTGGTGTTCACGCGACAGCGTGACGACGCGCATGCGCGGATAACGAGACCCCCCGCCGCGCGCCGGCTCGAGGCGCGCGCGGGCGCTGGTCTCACTCTGTTTTCGCCGCAACCGTCGACCGAACGATACGTGTGTGCACACATTCGCGCCGCCACAACCAATCTCGCGTATTCTGTGTTATATACCAGTGTAGTGTTCACGTTATTCCAACCAAGATATCCAGCACATTCCTGACCAAGACGCCGTCTCCATCAGCCCAACAAGAAGGCTCAGCCCGTCAGCGCATTCGTCGGCTCGCCCATCAACATTCCAACAAGGTCAGTGCACCCACATTGTTTCCCACAATTCTCCCGTGTCAAATCCCATCAGCCCTGCATTCCTGTAGCCAGCGGTTACATTTTTGGTCACTTCGAGCCGGTAGTAAAACATTTTTATCAATCCAAGAAAAATTTTGGTCCGTCGAGCGGAAAATTTTTGGTTTATATCACCCCTCGCCTCCCCCCCGCCGGCCCGTAACTTTGTTTGAACCAGCCCCCGTCGATTTACTACAGTCCATTTTCACCCGGTTACATATTTTGCCCCCTTTCCCGGCAAAAAATATTTTGTGGTCTCGAATACCTATTGCGGGTAGGTAATTAGAACCGCCGCCGCCTAGAACATTCCATTTATCGGTATAGAACCGGCCCCCCCCGCCCCTTTACAGAATAAACTCATTTTCATCCCGTTTGTTATTATTATTCAGCTCAGATAATATAATTATATCCATTCAGCCCAATTGTTTGTTACAGTCCACTTTATATCTTTAGTAAATCTGCCCATTGTCAAAGATAGTTTTCGTAGGTATCTTGCGAGATATTTTTTTTTGGTGCGAGTATAAATTCGCTTTATTTCGTGCAATTATATACGTCACATATATACGTAAGTTACGTGTGTTGAGTACATAAGTACACACGTTATTACGTACGTATTAACAAAGCTTGATTTGCATCATTGGATTGTCCGCTCATTTAGATCCGATTTCGGCTAGGTAAATACATTCTTTGTTTGTTTACGCTCTCAAAGCAGTAGGTAGGTATTTTATTCTATAAATAGAATTTTCGACGACGAACTAACGCGTATTGTCGGCACATGATTTCAAGGCAAATAACATAAAAGTAAACAAGTAATCAGCCCTTTTCGATAATTTATGTTACGGTAATCTTGTGTTACAGTAATATATTGCCGGACCGTTTATTTGTGTTATTGTCTGCTTTTTTTACCCGGGTATATATATAGCACAAATATAGTAAAAAATTTGTTTTTTCATCTCATCTCTGCTCTTGTTGTTTGTGGTACACATATAGGGTGTTCCAAGTTGGTGTATCAGGTCATATACAGGTTGTTTAAAAAAAAATTTTTTTTTTTTTTTCTTTCTCTGTCGTGTTTATTTCCGTGTTCCGTTTGAACATAGTCATTGTTACTTCATCCGCGCAAGTATCTCAGCTCTATTCATCTATCTCATCAATTATTTTAGTTGTACGTTCGCTCTTATAGTTCAGCTCAAACTCGTTGCGTATTTTATCTTAGTAATCAACCACCTAGTTTAACAAGATTAAGATGCCTTCGAAATCACAAGCCGCGATGTTTCGTGAGGCCGTAAAGGCGATAGTTTTGTTAAAGGAGATTGGTGCGGCGGTCGAGGCAGGCGACAGAAAAACATATTCTGTGGCGGACTTCACCGCTCGTTACGCAAACATACAAAGCGTTAAAACTAAGTTAGAGGCCGTATATTATGAGATCTTTGACGATGAGGATTTGTCCGACGAAACTGAGGCAACCTACACAAAAAATTTTCAGTCGGCACTTAGCAATTATGATGCTATACTAGTGGCATTCGAAAATTTAAAAGAAAAATCAGCTCTTCCGGACAAGACGCAACCCCTCAGCTCAGGTACACCCGTTGGTGTTCTACCAAAAATACCCATTCCAGAGTTTCATTCAAACGTGGAAGAATGGCCCTCATTTATTGCCGTTTTTAGGAGCCTCATCAGTGAGATGGCTACAGTTTCGGATGCTGTAAAGCTGCATTATTTGTTAGGTGCCCTAAAGGGTGAGGCACATGATATGGTGAAACACCTCTACCCTACCAACGAGAATTATCCCATAGCCATGGAAATTCTCACCAGGCGTTACGATAATCGTCGCGTGCTCATTGACCGATTTGTGGACATTATCATGAATCTTCCGCACATCCACATGCGTTCGGATATCCGCACATCGTTCTTAATTCCGCTTATCTCAGCGCAAAGCGCTCTCCGCAACCTCGATCTGCCCATGAAAGACTCTGACTATGTTTTCGTGTCCATGGTGGTGCGAAAACTACAAGGGGAGCTCCGCACTCTTTTCGAGCGGAAGTACGGATCTCGTGCAACTCTGCCCACGCTCAAGAACCTCATTGAGTTCTTGGAGGAGCACGCACGCTGCAAGGAGAATGAGTCATCGTCCCTTGCGTCACAGAATGCTCCTTCTTCAGCACGGCTCGGCCCTTCAGAAAGGCTCGCTCAGCTCAATAAGCTGCTTCAGCCCACTCGAGGTACTCCACGTCAGCCCTACCAGGCTCATCAAGAGTTCCGCCCCATAGCTCCTCGGCAGGACAATCGCTCCCCCCGTCCTATTCGTCAACCATTTTTGGCATTTGAGACAGCGCCAGTTTACTCGGCCCAACCGTCCTCATCATCCGCTCGTCAGCTAGTTTACTCGGCCCAATCATCCCCATCACCCACTCGCCAACAGAGTTATTCGGCTCAACCTTCTTCCCCTACCGGTGGTATGCCATGCCCATACTGCAGGAATAGGGGACACAAACTCATCGCATGCCCAGGATTTAATAACCAACCGGTCCAAGGTCGGTGGGATTTTGTGAACTCACGCAACCGGTGCCGACGCTGTTTGGGTCCTCATTATGAGAACGAGTGCAGGTCTACACGTGCATGCAAGGAGTGTGGGCGGTCTGACCACCATACTTCACTGCATCGCCATGGGGCCATGTCTCCGACACGCTCATCTGCTCATTTGTTGCCTCCGTCTCTACGTGAGCAGCCCAGACAGCGCTCAGCGCATGAGCCTCAATACCATTCGGCACATGCTACACAGGCATATACGTCCCATCCCAACTCGCCCACTCAATCGCGATCGCCAAGTAGGTCTTGGGTAGGTAGTCAACAGTGACTACCTACAATAACAGAGCACTATGAAGGCGAGGACGACCAGCACTCAGCACACTCAGCACACTCATCACACATTCACTCATCACATACACACTCAGCTCATTTTCACTCAATGACTTCAACTCCAACAGAAAATTACTGTAACTCCGCACAACGTGCAGTGAACGTCACTAACACACCAATTTTGTTGCCAACCGTCTCACTTAAAATAGCAGACGTACATGGTCAATTTCACTCAGCACGAGCCCTGTTAGACTGTGGAAGTATGCTGACTCTTTGTTCTCAGCGCATGGCCACAATTTTAAATTTACCATTAAAACATACATCTCTAAAAATCGCAGGAGTTGGAAATCAGCACACACAAAACTCAAAGGCATCAATCACAATTGTATGCCGACCTACTCACCGTGACACACCTATGATCACGGCCACAGCCCATATATTGAAGAACGTAACTGGGTACCTACCGTTGGAAAAGGTTCCAGATATCGCTCAGTTAACAGGTCACCCACCGATTCCTCTTGCTGATCGAGAATATCACACACCAGCTCCGGTTGATCTAATACTAGGATCTGACGTTCTTGGTCAAGTGTTAGACGGAACCAAGGTTTCGCTCGGCCCTGGCAAGCCTATAGCCTTCGGCACGATATTTGATTTTACATTGATTGGACCTTTCGAAAGTTTACATACCTCACCCACGAATCAGGTCAACTCAGTTCACATTGTCGGCTCTCACACGGACTCAGAGCATTCCACTCATGACATTCACAAAAGTCTTGAGAGGTTTTGGGAATCCGAGGAACCCCAAACCTACAAGCATACCAGCCCATTAGAGGATCAGTGTGAGGACATTTTCCGCACCACAACTACTCGTGAACCATCAGGTCAATATATGGTTACACTGCCCTTTCTGCACAACGCGCCGACATTAGGTTCCACTCACGCTATTGCGCTACGCAGGTTTCTCAATTTAGAAAAGAAGCTGCTAGCGAACCCGCCCTTCCGCTCGAAATACGTAGAATTCATGTCAGATTACATAAAATTGGGACATATGTCGCCGTGTCACCCCAATACCTTTGCTCATAAATCCCATTTCTATATCCCACATCATGGCATATTCAAGCCAGGATCAGAAAAGTTACGCTGCGTCTTTGACGGAAGTTGTAAAAGCTCAAACGGCGTCAATTTAAATGATTGTCTCCATACAGGTCCAGCTCTTCAACAAGATATTGTTGACATTATCATGTCCTTCAGGATCCACTCACAAGTTTTCAGCACAGACATCCGAATGATGTTCAGAAATATACTCATTCACCCAGAGCAAAGACCTTTTCAACTCATTCTCTGGCGGTCTTCACCCGACCAGCCCCTGCTCACGTATGCCCTTAATACCGTCACATATGGATTAAGGTCCAGCCCATACCATGCCATCCGCACTTTACTCCAATTGGCTGATGACGAAGGTCATCGCTACCCCCACGCTGCTCAGATCCTCCGCAAATCAATATTTGTGGACGACATTCTCTCAGGTGCAGATTCCGTGGAATCTGCTCAGTCGCTCCAAAACGATTTGATCGAGTTACTCGCTCTAGGTGGCTTCCAGCTCAGTAAATGGACCTCCAACTCACCTCAGCTCCTTGAACGGTTCCCAGATGACCAGTGCGACATGCCCAAGGACTTTGACTTCAGTACCGACTCTAATTCCATTAAGGTTCTGGGAATACAGTGGATTCCTCAAACTGATGAGTTCACTTATCGCATTTCTCTGCCCACTCATGCTCAAGTCACAAAGCGCTCCATTCTCAGTACAGTAGCGTCTCTCTATGACCCCAATGGCTGGGTTACTCCAGTCATCTTCCGCGCAAAGATTCTTCTGCAGAAGCTTTGGCTTCTGAAAATAGGATGGGATGAGCCTATCCCTGAAGAAGTCCACACAGAGTGGCAACACATCTCAGAGGATCTTCCTCAGCTCTCAAACCTCCGTTTACCTCGACACATTTGTAAGTATAAGCCCACGTCTACTTACTCACTTCACGGGTTCGCGGACGCATCAGAGGCTGGCTTTGGTGCCGTTATCTACCTTCATGAGCGCAATACCACTGGACATGTCAATGTACACCTAATCATTGGCAAGTCCAAGGTCGCACCCATAAAGACTCGTCTCTCAATCCCGAAATTGGAGTTGTCAGCCGCGACTCTTTTATCTCAGCTCATGACTCGAGTGTCAGCCCAACTGTCAGCTCATATAGCCATTCAAACACACACATGCTGGTCAGATAGCACAATAGTGTTGGCATGGCTCAATACCCCACCTCACCGATTACAGACTTTCGAGGCCAATCGAGTGGCTAAGATCACAGCTACTTCAACTAGCCATACGTGGAGGCATGTGCCCACGAACCTCAACCCTGCTGACTGTGCAAGCAGAGGCATGTCTGCCCAGTCTCTCTCACTTCATGACCTTTGGTGGTCACCCAGTTGGCTCAAAGAACCTACCTGCACTTGGCCCAAGATGCCACCCGCTCTAGGCCATCATGCTCTCCCAGGCCTTAAGCCCAAAAAGGTACCAGCACACATAGCAGTCCCAGATATCGATCTGGACTTGCTCACTCGCTACAGCTCACTTGACAAGCTCGTCGGACAGCTCAGATGCACGGCGCTCTGGTCCGTTGACAGCTAGTGAACGCAGGGACGCTCTGTTGCACTGGGTCCGCTCTGTTCAGCACAATGAGTTTGCTGAAGACATTAATCGTATCCAGACTGATAAGGTTTGTCCCGTTCGGCTCCAGCGTCTCTCGCCCTTCATAAAGGACGGCCTCTTGAGAGTCGGTGGTCGTCTCTCTCACGCGTCAATTAGGTATGACGCTCAACACCCACTCATTCTACCCAGCTCAAGTCCGCTCGTAGATCTCATTATAGATCACTATCACACAATACACTGCCACCCTGGAGCTGACACATTACACGCCATATTACGCCAGCAGTACTGGATTCTGTCCGCTCGTCGTATTATTAGACACCGCGTGTTTAAATGTATTAGATGTTTCCGGTGCCGCGCTCAGCCTAAGGCTCCGCTCATGGCTGATCTCCCAGTAGACAGAGTTACTCCTCAACCAGTTTTTAGTCACGTCACGACGGACTTTGCTGGCCACTTCTTCGTTAAATCCAGCACGTTGCGGAACGCGAAACTCATAAAGGCGTACTTTTGTATTTTCGTTTGCCTCGCAACAAAGGCGGTTCATTTGGAACCAGTCTCTGCACTCACAACGGAAGCGTTCTTTGCGGCATTGCAACGTTTTATCTCACGTCGCGGTACTCCAGTTCTCATTCGCTCAGACTGCGGCACAAACTATGTAGGTGCTAGAAATCAGCTCATTGAAGTTCAGAACTTCCTCAGGTCAAACAATGATGCAATCACTCACAAGCTCGCGAATCAGCACATAACTTGGTTACTGAACCCGCCTAAAGGGCCTTGGTTCGGCGCCCTGCACGAAATAAACGTAAAATCCACCAAGCAACTACTTTATCGCGTGATAGGTGAACAGCACCTCACTTTTGAGGAATTTTCTACCCTTTTGGCTCGAATTGAGGCTGTACTCAACTCAAGACCCCTCTGCCCAATTTCATCCGACCCTACGGACTTTGAACCTCTCACGGCCGGACATTTCATTATTGGTCGTCCGCTCACCGCTCTACCTGAGCAGTCTTTTGACGACAGACCCATATCTGCTCTTAAACGGTTTCAACTCATTCAAGCGCTCTCTCAGCGCTTTTGGACTCTCTGGTCCAGATCCTACCTCCATACCCTGCAAACCCGCTCCAAATGGCTCTCCCCTTCTTCCCCTCCTCAAGTGGGTGAACTGGTCCTCATCAAAGAGGATGACCTGCCTCCGCTCCAATGGAAGTTGGGGAGAATTCTCCGCACGATACCTGGCAAGGATGGAGTGATCCGAGTTGTGGATCTGGACACAGCTCATGGAAATCTGCGACGACCTGTGTTCAAGATAGCCAGGCTGCCGTTGGATTCAGCTCAAGAGGAGTCGCAGCCCCGGCCCCCCCAGGATGTTCACGCGACAGCGTGACGACGCGCATGCGCGGATAACGAGACCCCCCGCCGCGCGCCGGCTCGAGGCGCGCGCGGGCGCTGGTCTCACTCTGTTTTCGCCGCAACCGTCGACCGAACGATACGTGTGTGCACACATTCGCGCCGCCACAACCAATCTCGCGTATTCTGTGTTATATACCAGTGTAGTGTTCACGTTATTCCAACCAAGATATCCAGCACATTCCTGACCAAGACGCCGTCTCCATCAGCCCAACAAGAAGGCTCAGCCCGTCAGCGCATTCGTCGGCTCGCCCATCAACATTCCAACAAGGTCAGTGCACCCACATTGTTTCCCACAATTCTCCCGTGTCAAATCCCATCAGCCCTGCATTCCTGTAGCCAGCGGTTACACTTGGTAAGTGATCAGCATCATGAATCGATAAAAAAATTTGTGAAATTCGTATAATGAAATTTAGACTTCCCATAGTAATTCAATCCCAGTCCTGAGTGAATCACTATGGGGAGTCGAAATTGAGTTTTATGAATTTTACAAAAATCGTTATTTGCTCATGATGCTGATGAGTTACCAAGGCTCAAGTATGAATTTGGACGATGTTCACAAATTCACCTTGTATATTGCTACATAAATTAAATAAACCTTTAATTTAGTTCATGTAAATTTATTATTTTATTACATATATTTTTAAAAGATTGAATTTGACTCGTAACAAGTACATTATGTGTACCTACTTTACAAAATAAACTATTTGAATTTTGAATTTGAATCAGTGCTAGCACGTTTTCTTCTGTAACAGCCGTCAAAGGGCGACCACTTCTTTCTTGATCCTTCAAAGTTAGTCGACCACGCTTAAATTCGTTATACCAGCGATACATGGTTGCCTTAGAAGGGTTTTTATCCATAATTGCCATTTGAAGTCTATTATACGATTCGTCCGGTCTTAGGCGACATTTGAAATCGTAAAAAATCATCGCGCGAAAATGTTCCCGACGCAGTTTCATTTTTTAATGAGACACGATAGATCAATTTAGCTCGTAAAAAATGTGTGGTGAAATTTTGAAGTTAGAACGTTGGTTTTTACTTTTTAATAAATGTATGCTCAGAATAAATTATAACTGGCCAGTGTCTTATACATAAAATCTTTCGCGAAACAAATAGCGTGGCCTGGTATACATATTATATTTTAATTAAGCTTTATAAAGTTTTTAATATAGAAGTATACATTTTGTTTTCTTCTTAGAAACTTAATTTTATAAGCATTTTTTAGGACTCTTTATTTGCAAAGAACTCATTTTATAATACTATTGTGAAAATAAAAATGCTGCCTTTTGTTGGGCATTGGTTTAATGATCGTTGCAAATAGTCACAGTAGTTTCTTGTGATTAAAATCCTTTTTGGAACGAAGTTTTTTATCGCATGTTACACACCAGACACTTGGCGAATGAGAGCTAGGCCGAAAAATGTGTAATTCGGCCGTCACGACACGTATGTGTGTTTGTGTGTTAAGAAGCGTATGTCTATATATATATTTTTAAAAATATACACTATAACAGCTTTTAAAGTTTTTTAAATATACTGATAAGTAAGATAAACAAATACAAGGAAATCTCAAGATATATTTCGGCTCCGACCTGGACCCGGCATCAGTTTAATTATTATTTATATATATTAATAAAATCAACCCAATTAAGATACACAACTGATGCCGGGTCCAGGTCGGACCCGAAATATATCTTGAGATTTCCTTGTATTTGTTTATCTTATTTAACAGTATATTTAAAAAAATGTCTATATATAGATATACAATGTGTAACAGAAAGGTGTAACCATATTTGAAGAGCTTATTCAGTCAATGATATAGAACAACTTTTACTATGAAGCCAACCCTGAAATCCTTTTAGGGGTTGAATTCTGGAAAAGCCTTTTTCACGTCCACCACGTTGAATTTTAAAATCGTTGTTGTTTTCGTAATCAGCGACCCGATAAACCATACAAACGATACCCATGTTGATTTTCAGACTTTGTCACCCCATTTCCCCCTTTTAGGGGTTGAATCCTGAAAAAATCCGAAACATATGTTTACTAATTTATGAATAGGAGTACTCCTTGTGAAGTCTCGAATAAAATAGTTTAACTTCACCCGACACCCGTTTCACCCCCTTAGAGGGTGAATTTCGAAAAATCCTTTCTTAGTGGATGCCTACACTGTATAAGGTATCTATATGCAAAATTTCAAGTCTATAGGAGCAACGATTTAGGCTGTGCGTTGATATATCAGTCAGTCAGGACCACAGGACTGTATAGTTCTGTGGTCAGGACTTTATATTTTATATATACAGATACTAAAATTTGATACGTTACATACTTCTAACCAAAGCTTTCTTGTTTTCTTTTAACACTCATTCGTGACGTCTATACGCTAAAAATTATTATTGCTATGTAACTTCTAACAGTAAAAATGTAAATTCTTAGAATCGATAAATGACAATAACTTTTTTTTCCGTTGTTCGATTTTAATTAAATAAAGCCTATATTCTAATCCAAATTATTCCAAATATCCAAACATCAAAATCCGTTCAGTAGTTTCGGAGATGTGCGCGAACAAACAAACAGACAGACAGACAGAAAATAATTCTAAAAATCACTGATTTGTTATCTATTGTTCTTATTTAGTCACCCTTTCTACTTTTATTACTTTTGTTCAATGTACAGACACACCGGGTTCTACTCGTTTATTATATGTATTGATTCATTTTAAGGTAATAAATTAATACCTAAAAAGTTGTCTGCAAAAACTACATTTTACTTTATACTGCGCCCGCGCCCAGTATAGACCAAAAGTATCGATACTTTCTTATTATCAGTATCGAAACAAAAATATCTAATGAGTAAAAGTATCGAAACCAAAGTGCAATGTCGATATGAGTAAGTATCGGATAGATTCAGATGCTTGCCACGAGCTTGCTGCCGCAATTACGTGGGCGAGGACAGGCTGATACTATAAATATAATAATAACGTTATAGGAAAAGAATACGAAAAGATATATAAGTGAATGCTTAAATTGCTTAAATGACAGTATTTTTTTTAACCTGTCACTTGGTCTTTGGCACAAATTTAAAAGACTACTTAACTTATATTATTATCACGAATTGGCAGTTCAAGAACTGAGGAAAAGTTAAGATTATTTTCGACTATTCTTCAGTGAAGTCATCGAGGAACAAGATTTTATATACTCTTTTTACCTTTAAGTCTGTTTACTTGCAGATATTGCTGAGCCTGTTTGTACAGAAACGTAAGGACAGTTTTCATATCTCCCTACTGTGTTATGGGGTTGACGTTAAGAGGGGATATTTTTAGATACTTTGATTCGATATTTAATGCAAGTACTCATATTAGTACAGAATATCGAATTAAAATATCGATCATATAAGTATCGAATCGAAAGTAGCGATATGAGTGAAGTATCTGATTCAATATCGGTCATTAGCGATTAGTGTCACGACGAGGTCGTGTCGTCATTACTTCGTTCCAACTGGGTGTCCCACGACACCTCTCGTTCTAGCCGGGTGTCCCACGACACCTCTCGTTCTAGTCGGGTGTCCCACGTTCTTTTTTTTGTTGCTTGAAGACAATTTTCCTGATGGAAAGCGTCGATTGAGATCTAGGCTGACGCGCGCTCGCCCAGAAAGTAGGAAACATTTCTAGATTTCTCTAGTCAACCTTTGTGCGGTGAAGAATATGGTTCTGGCTCTGTCACTAAACGGACACCCGCACAAAGCTTCGGAATTTGTTTGTCTGTCCGTCTGCACGGCTGAAGGAGCTGTTTTAATTAAACCTAGACCCTACAAAAAATAATAATAATAATGACGTCAAGGTTTATAATCCATGTCAGCTTTGAAGAAAACTTATTTTAAAAGAAAAAAAGGGAATGCATCGAGTTTTTCTTGATATCCCCGAGTTGCGGTAATCAAGTCAACCTGTGAAAGCCGCCAAAAGAAAAGGCAGTGTTTTTGAGAGGGTCTACAAATCAAGACAACCGATACCAATTTTGCTTAAAGACTGTTTACCTGGAAATTCTGGAATATTATTTTTTTATTATATTTTTAGAATTATTTTCCTGGAAATTAGCAGAGATAGGAGGATCAAGTCGATCTTGTCCTGCTGGTACAGTGGAGACCACATCAAGCTATACACTTGCAGTACGACATTAGCCCTTACAGAGAAGAATATAAGATAGGTACAAAGTCCAATGTATCTTACTTGATGCGGTCTCCATTGAAAGCAACTTGGCAATAACTTTCAAGCTAAAAATCTCAAGAATCCCCAAGGATATTAAAGCCTTTATAAATACTGAAAGAAATTTATAATTTCACCCAAGATCGCGATCGTTCCAAGATAAAATAAACTTGGCAGAAACGATGTAATTAGGTAAAAGATGAATGTTTCGCCGGAGCTCCCTCAAGGGTAATAAATCTATATAAATACATAAGCTGTAAGCAGGCAGCTGTCCGTACAAAGCAAATAAAATGTAGAATCCACAGAAAAGATAAAAAAGTGGAGAAGACACCCGCTCGCGTTGCTTGCTCAGCCCACCCCGTACTATGAAACGCGGTAAGAAGCGTTAGCGATAAAGAAGTGTATGAAAGCGATACGATGAAAACGTAACGGTCGAAGTGTTGCACTTTTTCCCGGCCTAACCAATATATATATATATATATATATGTACCCTTATTTTGTCTGTCTGCTTGTATGCTTATGATTTACGAATTTTTTTTCGTACTATTTTTGGATATAAGATATAAGATCATATTGTATTTGAACATAAGATACATATATTAAAAATATAAATACATTTCAGTATGGTTCTCTCACTGTACCACTAGATGGCGGTACACATACCTACGTTTATTGGACTTTTCATTGCATTTACAGGACAATAAAGAATGTATAAAATACAAATATGTCTCGAAATTTTTTTGTGTCATGTATTTTTCGTCGGTGAAACACGGGAGTACTGAGTGAGTGTGTGGCTTGCATTTCACAGTTCACACTCGGAACACCTCTGACACCCGCTCGAGGATTAATTTCGTGACGATATAAAATATTATTATTTTGATCTACTAACATTTATTGCACTACATACGTTTAATGCTATTTATTTCATTAACTATAACGGACACCACTATTAATTTATTTAAATTTATAATCCAAAAGACCTGCACTGTTTTTAACAGAATAACAGCTCTGCGTTATGCTGAGCCAGAGTATTTTTATTGCCAGGACACATGAAGCCATCTGTTTATTTTAATTTCAAGTGACCTGTATTATTTAGATGTGTAGGATAGTGCCAAAATTGTATTTGTTCTTAGAATGTTATTTTTATGTGTTGTATTGTGTTTTGGCGATAAATGAAGTTTTGATCTATCTATTACAGTATTTGATTTATTTTCAAAATATGCTCAAAATTAAGATCATTATTCCATTAAAATATAGACCGAGACACTTATTAAATGGCCAAGCACGGATGAAGTCGGTAGCAAAAGCTAGTTAAGTATACTTCAGGGTACAATGATACCAATCGACACCGACTGAGTGGCGCTTTATAACGATCTGTTTACTTTTATATGACCTTTAATCTAGTTTATTATTACAGCGAGGGTTATTGATGTTGGGGTTCGGGCGATATATATTCATGTCAGTAAATGTATTTTAACTCTATATTATCTGCCTCTATGGTGAAGTGGCTGGAATACTCGACTACTAACCAGCGGTTGCGGGTTCAAATCCAGTTATAGAGTATCTTAACGTAGAAAAATATGTTGCATGATTTTTCCAAGCTTTTAAGATAATGTAAGGATGCTATAAGAGTGGTATAATTGTAGTCTATAGATAGACACTTATAAGATTAGTTTTTGCTGATTGCTTCATCATACATAAGGAAAAAAAAATCAAAAAGATAAGCGATTCAACCAACCAAGTACTTACCCGCTGTTACAAAAGTAACAATAGGAAACAGTTCTGACGAAGAAAGAAACTATTAAATCTCTTCACATCAGTATTCCTCTCAACCTCTCCGAAGAGCACAAACTGCGGGACCCGCCACGCATTTTAACGTGTTTTTCTGTCGAACTCCTTTTGTGAAGAAAAGTTGAAGTTGCCCTCTGGGCGCCAAGCGACTCAATTGGGAACATATCAGTAAGCAGGCATGCAAGTTATTTTCGTTATGTTGCAATCTAGATATAGCTCAGTGGTCAAACAATAGACCTAGAACCGAGTTCAGACATCTTTCACATAAATTTACTTTTCTTGTGCATTCTTACGTAATACGTAATGAAATAGTTGAAATAATATATATGTTGCTACATAGAGCATTTATTTTATTTTTATTTTTTGTTTAAATAAAACAGTTTATAAAACTTATTTTCGAAATATATTTCGGCCCACTTTGAATATCGAATTATAAACAGTAAATGACATAAAATATATATAAAATATGTATATATAATTGTAATTAAACAAAAAACGTAATGAAATAGGTGATTTTATTGTAGTTATTTACAACCGGTAAATACTCGTAAATTGTAGGAGAGTTTAGATCTCCATCATTAGATGCAACTAGCAAGGAATAATTTATCACATGAAACTACGACACGTAGCGTGTCTACACGCGAGAAAACGTGTAGCGTAGCACGTTCTACGCCGTAGCAAAAAGGATGCGAATATTGTAGGCTCTAAGAATGCGTGTTGATAGAGGCAATAGTAGTTTATGCTACAAGGGCGAAAAGAAATAAATTACAAGGACGATTTAAAACCGAGTGTAGCGAGTGTTTTAAACGTAACCGAGTAATTTATTGCTCTTACGCCCGTGTATCATACTACGTTTTTCAATGCATAGTGTGAGGAAATAAAACAAATGTAATCTTGTGAACTTTAAATTATGATTGGCCCAAAAGGATTGTATCCAGAGCCGTTAAAAAGTGGAAAAAAAGTACTACATTTATGGTACACAGGAAAGGCTGCAGGCTAGCCAACCATTGCAAATAAATAAAAAGAAATTGTAATAATAAAGCCCTAGGGCAAAATAATCGACTTTATGTTTGGTTTTGATGCATAAAAAGTGGGCTTTTACGTGCACTTGCATTGAAAAATATGTTACTGTATTGCAGCTTCAGTGAGGTTACGACCACGACAAACAACAATCTCTTACCAGCAAAACCAAGAAAAGTTTACGAAAATATTCGTTATGTATCGGATACGTGTATCGGATTATATTGGTGAAACGGTTGGCATATAGTCAACAACAATCACACGTGAGTGTTCAAGCCGTATGTAATAATAATTTAGTATGTCAGCTCACGCGAGTTTTAATAGTATTATATGTTATAATATCGGTTCAGTTACCTGGGTATATCCCCAAGTCGCGGAGGTCTGGTCCTCCTGACAGCTCCACCAATCGGCAGTACACCCACCTGAAACAAATACAGACAACAATTCAATATTTGTCCTCTCCGGTTCTACTTGAGACCCACTTGAAATTGATTAGGTTTTTGTGGCTGAACCATATTGGTGATAATTGGTGGCGAAAATAATACCTCGTTGCAGCTTTCACAGTGCCATAGATTTTGATCTTGGAATTTTGATTAAAATTCAAATTGTTTATTTTGTTATATATTAGTTTATTTTTATTTTATTTATTACACTTTTGTACATTTTTATTGATATTTTAAACACAGTTTACATAAAAACACACTTTGTGTACAAAGGCGTTACTTAACTTACGTTAACCTTGTCTTTTCTGCAAGAGACTTTCATAGGGCAATAATGAGTTTTGAGTTTGGAACATGAATGTTGTTCCTTATAGTGTTTCGTGACCAAAGAGTTCGAACGAAAATATTGTATACAAAAGTTACTGGCCGGTTATCTAGGCAGCGCGGCCGGCTGTATTAAATAAATAAATGAAATGAAAAACGCGCGAACTACGTGCTTGGTACGAATACCATTCATATCATAATTTTAATTTTAATATAATTAAACAAAAATGGGTTCGTCAGATAGAGAAAGTGTTACATTAACACCCGAAAATATAAGAAGAGACGCATTTAATGTGATAGAGAACCTATTACCATGTAAATCCCGAGAAAAATATTTGAAAGCGTATGATATTTTCCTCATATGGAAAAATGCAAACGGAGTGAAGACTTTTTCGGAATCTATTTTCTTGGCTTATTTCCAAAAATTTGCCTATTTCAAAGAAATAATTCTTTTCCGAATATCATTGTGTTAATAAATAAGTTCTAGATCTGTAATAGCGTCTTTTATTTCTTTTCCTCATAGATGGTGTTCAGAACTCATTTCAGGAAATAGTATTTTATTTAATTGTTTATGAAATCTATGTTTTTGATATATGTCAGTCACAGACGTAAGAATAAAAATAAAGGAATTTACAAAAACATAAAAAGTGAATTTCTATTCCAAATATTAAATATAGACGTGATGTGGTAAGATTCCGTTCAACTGGCGACCGTAAAATAAAAATCACCCAGCGTAATGGAGAATAAGCAAAAAGAACGACGGGTGGTGAGGCGACTTTTTACCACATCTGCCAATAATTTTGAGACTGTGCTAAAAAGCAACAATCGAGATGACATTGCAGCCATTTTCGAGAAGTTGCAAGATTTGGTCTCAAGGCTTCACGTCATTGATGCAAGTATAATAGAAGAAATGCTGGTCGCAAACTGTGATGAGGCCAGCTTGGAGGCAGAATTTGAAAAAGCCTTTGAGTACTCTGATAAATAGCGTTTCCTGAAAATAAGGTATAATAATTCTATCATGAATGAGTGCTCTGGGGTAAATAATACTGCTACCAATCATTTCGAAAATAATAATAAACATAAACGCCACCATAGACTGCCTCAACTAGAATTGACAAAATTCAATGGAGATATAAAAAATTGGCTTCCATTTTGGGGACAGTTTAAGAAAATTGACGAGGATAAAGATATAGATGATGACGACAAATATCAATACCTGCTTCAATCCATGACACCAGAATCAGAGGCGAGACGTGTAGTTGAGAGTTTCCCATCAAACGGTAGAAGCTATAGAGATGCGATTAAACAGCTCAAGTCACGTTTTGCACGAGGTGATCTATTGATTGAAGTCTACGTACGTGAACTACTTCATCTTGTCCTTCTACAAGCAAATGAAAACTACAAAATGGCAATAACTCCTCTATATGACAAACTGAATACTCAAATTAGAGCTTTAGAATCATTGGGTGTCACGAAAGACAAGTTTTCGGCTTTTATTTATCCGATGATTGAGTCAGCCTTATCGAGTGACATATTAAAAGCTTGGGAAAGAACGAGACCACACACTTCAATAGATAGTTCTGACACTCAGTTAAATGATTTATTGATTTTCTTGAAAAGAGAAGTTGATAGTGAACAGAGGATCAAGATTGCTCAGAACACGTTTGCTGATTCTGATGGAAACACAAGCACTATCCAAATAACAGAACCTTCCGCTGGATGTCTTCTTACAACCAATCGTCTGAAAAAGAAATTGGTTGTCAAAAGCTGCATTTTTTGCGAAAAAGATAACCATGCCAGCACTGAATGTTTTAAAGCTTCGAGGATGACGCTGGATGAGCGTACCGAGTACCTCAAAAAGAAAAAAGCATGCACAGTATGTTTAAGAGCTGGACATGTGGGAAAGTACTGTAAATCATCCAGTAAGTGTTTTATTTGTAAAGAGCGTCACTCAGCCATCCTATGTACCGGCAACGCTAAAGAAAAAAGCAAGTCATTGACAGGGAAGGACACGGACACGGTCAACAATGTTTCAGAGGTACACAACGTGACGTTATTGCAGACTCTTCTGGTGGACATCGTGAACGGCGACAAGAGAATAACCATCCGAGCACTCTATGATAGCGGAGCTCAGCGATCCTATGTGAAAAAAGAGATTGCTGAAAAATTAAACATCCAGCCCACAGGTAAAGAAGTATTGAGCCATTCATTATTCGGCGGAGTCGAAGTGAAGTCAACGGAACATGAGGTATATGATTTGGACATAGAAAGTGTTGATAGCTCGTTTAAAATCAATCTATCAGTTTTAGCTCAATTTATGATTTGTGGCACAATTCCAACCTTTGACAAGAAAGATGTAAATATGTCAAAGTTATTGAAAAAATTCAATGTGACACTGACAGACCATAGTGAAAGCCCGCGCGAAATAGGTTTACTGATAGGCGCTGATTTTGCTGGCTTGTTAATGACTAATGAGTCCATTAGTTTTGAGAACGGGTTAGTCGCTATCAAAACAAAGCTAGGCTGGACCTTACTGGGAAAACAGAAAAGTGTCCGTACAAATGTAAATAATGTAAATACGTCTTTATTCTGCTCTTCTTTTGACATTGCAGATCTCTGGTCACTTGAAGATATTGGTATAAAAGATCCTGCCAATGAGGCTGAAGTTATGATAACGTTTGAGGAAACGGTAACAGTCAATGCCAAGGGTCGTTATGAGGTAAATCTCCCCTGGAGGTATAACTATGAAACATTGTCTAATAACTTCGATATACCTAAACGTCGATTGACAAGTATGACAAAGAGTTTGATAACATCGGGAAAGTTCAATACTTACGATGGTGTATTCCATAAATGGTTAGATAAGCCCAAGATTAACTCCCCATCTCAGCTAAGTTCGGTTTTGTCCAAATATACCAAAAAGCTTGAATAAACGTCGTTGTACGTATTACAAAAACTTAGGGATGATTCAAGACATCGGTTAAGAACCGAATATTTGATTTTTTGGTGCAAAGAAAAGACAAAATATTAGCTGTTGGTGACGAAGTTCTGGTAGAAAGTGACCAGAAAAGAGTTAAATGGCTTTTTAGGTGTAATAATAGAGATCTACAAAGGTAAAGACGGCATTAGTCGGACAGCGAATGTTAAAACGGCAAATGGTAACAGAGTCCGACCATTTCAACGTCTTTATCCCTTAGAAATATCTGCGGCAGATGTAGAGACTTTATTAAAGACGAACTAAACTTTAGTTTTACTAATATACGACCTCGTTTGACAGATTTTACGAACTATTATAAAAAGTACATCTATGGTTTCAGCTGTCGTCTGTCACTGTCAAATATTTTTGTGGTCAAGGGTAAATTTTTCAAGAAATATTTTGGTCAAGTACGAGCTAAAGTTACCGAAGTGAGTTCTGTATAATAACAATAATATTATTTTTTATTGTTTGTTTTTCGTGCGGAAGATGTACGGAATCTCAATTTTTTTTGTTTCTCTTTTTTGGTTAGGAGGATGTTCAGAACTCATTTCAGGAAATAGTATTTTATTTAATTGTTTATGAAATCTATGTTTTTGATATATGTCAGTCACAGACGTAAGAATAAAAATAAAGGAATTTACAAAAACATAAAAAGTGAATTTCTATTCCAAATATTAAATATAGACGTGATGTGGTAAGATTCCGTTCAGATGGGATGAAAAGTAGAGTGTCTCACACGGCCGCAAAATTATTTTTCCTCCGGCGACGTATTTTGAATCTTTCGCTCTGCTCTGGATTCAAAATAACGCCCTCGACGTAAAAATATTATTTTGCTCCCTTGTGATACAATCTACTATTTTACATGTCAATCTTGGTCTTAAAAAAGAACCGGCCAAGTGCGAGTCCGATTCGCGCACTGGGGTTCCAACACTTGTAGTTAATAACACTTACAGTTGTTTTGCCCAACTTAACTTGACACTTATGATCTATTAAACTCTATGTGTCTAAAGAGTCTAATTAAGATGGTCTATGATAACTCGATTATTAAAAAAAAATTATTTGAAAGAAGAAAGAAGGAAAAGTAATTTATTTTAAAATACCACAGACACGAGAAAGAACATACAAACATACAAAATAACAAACAATACAAATTAACAAACAGAACGAGTAAATATAACATTAGGAAAACAGTGGTAAATAAAAAAAGGATAACAGCTCAGCTTAATGCTGCAGTAGGCTACAGCGCTGGTATTCTGCTGAACCCTCACTTAAAATTAATATTAAAACTCTACCTATACCTATGCTAGGTGGCTTATTCATATTTTTCTTTTGTGTGTGTTTTAACTCTCTACTTGTCAACGAAATTTCAAGTTTCTATGTCAACTGCAAATGCCCTATAGGTTTTAATTCAATTGCGAATGTAAAAAATTGTAAAGTGCAATAACTTTTCTTCGCATCTAGTTAGAAGCCTGATTTTTTTACAGTAAAATATGGCCGTAGACTTCTGTAGGATGTATGAGTTTCAATTTGATTTCTCATACGAGGCCCGAGCAAAAGGGTCTTGACAGACGGACAGACGGAGAGAAAGACGGACAACAAATTTAAATTTAAACATTAGGCTTGATCCGGGATAATTACGTCTACTACAAAAATTAACAGATCTCTAGCAACAAAATACAATCAAAATCAATACAAGTGAAGTCGCGGGGAAAAAGCCAGTTGCCTGATAGAACAACCGTAAAATTTAATATTCTTAATATGTCAAGAAAGTGAATGATCGATTGGGTCACTATGTATCAGCAAAATGACTTTCACGTGGTGGCAAACTAAACATATGTATAAAAAACATACTGCAGTATAAAATACAACTGTCTGTCAGTTTGTACCACATAAAGGACTGATGACAGTAAACATTGTGTACAGTTCAAAGGCACACCCATAGTCACTACAAAATGTTATTATTTCTGCGCGGGCGAAGTTAAAAAGTGGGTCGTGTGTAGGGTTACCAGATGGTATCTTAAAGAAGGACATGCACTGCCGTGCCCCCAGATGTTCCGTTTTATTTGAGTAAGTATGTCCTCCTTTTTTTTCTAAAGTGCTCCTTTTTTGGCTTAGTAGCACTAATTTGCCCTCCTTTTTAATTTTTCCATTTGGCAACACCAGTCGAGTGCGAGCAGAACTCGCGCCCTGAGGGTAACGTATCTACTATTTATAGTACTTTATGCTACTAGGGCGAAAAGGAATAAATTACGAGGATGTTTTAAACGTAACCAAGTAATTTATTGCTCTTACGCCCGTGTATCATACTACGTTTTTCAATGCATATTGTGAGGAAATGAAACAAATATAATCTTGTGAACTTTAAATTATGATTGGCTCAAAAGGACTGTATCCAGAGCCGTTAAACAGTGGAAAAAAAAGTATAACATTTATGGTACACAGGAAAGGCTGCAGGTTAGCCAACTATTGTAAATAAATAAAAAAAATAATAATAATGAAGCCCTAAGGCAAAATAATCGACTTTATGTTCGGTTTTGATGCATAAAAAGTGGGCCTTTACGAGCACTTGCATTGTAAAATAAGTTAGTAAACTTGAGAAATTAAAAAAAAAACTTATCATTAAAGTATGTACATTATGATAAGTATTATTTCACGTGGATAATTTTTGGATTTATTCCTTGCTCTACTCCCTTCAAGAATTTGATGATATGTCAGCGAGTGGGATTTTTGTATGAAAATATTGTTCGAAAAGTCATAATTTTTACCTGCGTTGAACTACAAACGTGATTTTTCAAAACAATAATAATGTGCCTTATTAGGGAAATGATTTGATTGAAATCATTGTTCTATGAACATTGGACATATTCATAGTTCACTTCGAAAGAAAGGCAACCGGAACCCATATCTATGAAAGTTTATAAATACTAGCTTTTAGGATTCCGTAACTAAAACGGAACACTTATAATGATCACTTGTCCTACTATCTGTCTGTCTGTTTGTATGTTATAGGAGTCACCTATAGTTTTAATAAAATTATGATATGCCTAGGCAAATCGTGATATGCCGAATTCAACGATATACCGACGACTTATAGAGCAAGTTGATATCTCAATATCTCTCTAAAAAAATAACCTTGACAGACAGACATACTGACGACGGTAGGACAAGCGATCCTATAAGAGTTCCGGTTATCCGTAAAGAGGTACGGAATGCTTAAGGCTAGTATTTATAAGCTTTCATAGTAAATATGGGTTCCGGTTGCCTTTCTTTTAGATCTAATTTCCAATTAATCGGTGTTCATATGAACGTGTTCATAGAACAATGATTTCAACCAAAATTATATAATTTCCCTAATTAGGCACATTATTGTTTAGACATGCCCCGCATTCTCCCCGCCTGGGACGGGTGGCGGGGAGGGGGTGTATTCTCTCTCCGGATTTATTATGATCGTGAACGAGATGCCAACATTAATGGACTACATACGTCGGTTATGGAGGTAATATTATTATATCTATACAGTAGGCCGCGCGCGACTTCGTCCGCGTGTATTTGGGACATAAGCAGCCCGTTGGGCACGCATTTTCGGTACAAAAGTTTATTAAAGTTACAATTTTGTCATGTTTTATTTTAAGGCTTTTTCAGTATTTATTGTTTAAATACAGCATCAACCGGACGGACAGACAGAGACAGACAGCAGATACTTAGTTGAACGAGTGAGCGAAGTGAACAAAGTTCTTCGAGTCTACTTGAACAATCCGGCGTTTGTATGTATTTATGTATGTATGTATGAATGTTTGTCCGACGATGACTCGAGTATCGTTGATTGGCACGTCATGAAATTTGGTAAGCGAGTAAATGAGACAAAAAAAAATAAGATCGAACATGGGCTAAATCGGTCAAGGGGTGAACTACTAGCTTTTGTGTTTAGGGTGCCAAACGGGACCCTATTACTAGTAGTTCACCCCGAACTGTGAGCTAGCGGACCCCCAACCACATATCTAGGCAACCCCTTGACCGATTTGGTACATGTTTGAACTTAAAAAATCATCAAAAATACATTAAAAATACTCGAGTAATTTTATCGGACAAACATTCATACATACATACATACAAACGCCGGATTATTGAAGTAGACTCGGAGAACTTCGCTCGCTCGTTCAAAAATATTGAATAACAAAAATAGTTTAATGTGGCCTTGCTGCTTGCTGTAGTATTGGAACGGAACCCTAATTGTGCGAGAGCCCTACATTCATATTTTTTTTGGTCTATATTTTGATAGTGGTTCGTAAAATCACACCTAACATTTGTTAGTAACTAAGTATGTCATCTAAAATGTTCTAAGTGAGCGCTAGAAAAATAAAATTAATGTAAAGTTTTATATAAAATAATACCGACTTCGAGCCCTAAAAAGGATAAATAACCATGTAATCGACATCTTTCTTTAACCAACAAATAATATTACACATAATTGCCTGAAAATAATGTGTTTAAGAACTTTGATAAAACATTTTACTTTGTATTCGCTACGCTGACTTTTAAAAAACGATCTCTTGGGAAAAAAAGAAGTTTGCAAAACGTTACTTATTAATAACTTATTATATAATTTTTTTAAACTCTAATTTACACAAACCAATGGAAACTTTGTGATGGCAACATACACAATACATATGTAATAAGGTTTTATTGAAAAACTGTTTAGTGAATTTTGAATTTTAGTGTTCTGTTTCGATTAATTAAAAAAAGGCAGGTTTTTCACCGGCTGAGAAACTGCTCTTAAAAGCGTTTTTTCACAATCCCCAAAGTTTCCACTGTTTTTCGAAATTCTAATTTACAAACATTTTGAATTTAAATAACTTTGCAATTCAGATTTACAGAAACCAATGGAAAATTTGCGATGGCAGCATACACAATACATAATAAGGTAATAAGGTTTTGTTAAATATTTATTGAGTGGATTTTGTATGTAAGTGTTCTGTTTCGATTAATTAGAAAAAGGCGGGTTTTTTACAATCCAGCTGCAAAGCCGCTTTTTTTACCACTTTTTTTTGTATTTTGAATATGACAATAAACTGACAATGGTATCGATTCGGCGCAACACAACTTAATTTATTTGACAGAACTAATCTATTTTGAGCGTTCTGTCTTTGTCTGTTCGATACAGAAAGAAAAAGACAGGACGGTTAAATTAAGTTTAGTCCTGTAAAATAAGTTAAAACGTGTTTACCCGAATCGGTGTTAATATGAATTAAATAAAATGTACATTTAGCTGTGTACTGGGCCTTGATCCCTTTTTGGAGTGTTACGACTTTACGAGACGGGGCTGCTTCTGAAGGGTTATGAACGTTATAAGTAGCGCAACTATGAACCTTGGGTTCAAATCCAGTCAGTTGACTGTGAGTGAGAGAGATAGACTGCTCGATATCAAAAATCAAATCAAAATCATTTATTTATATACCAGAAATAGCCCAACCTAAAAATGTACAATTAATAGAACATAATAAATAAATATAACTGTCCTTACAATATATTATATTGGTAATTGGTATCATTCAAACGGTTTAATATACCAAGTAAATTCGAGCCACGATCTGGACTGCGATCTATTGTTGTAACGATAATGAGAAGTAAGAGGGTTAAGTTGCTCCTGGAGTAGATGGCTCCTATATAAATACATAAAATACATAGTTCCTACACCGGAGCGGAGCAGAAATAATAAGAACACAAAAACTTACAAAACATAATAACAAGTTGAAATTCTCCTACAAGTAATATAAACCTATCCATTAAACAAAATTAAACTAATCTTAATTAAAGTGGCAGGGTTCCCAGAACGCTGATAGCCTTCCCTCTAGAAATTATATTATTGTTTACAGCATAGAAATACAGTAATTGAAATATCGGTATTGAGATTTTTTTGACCCCACTTTGGGGTTGTCATCAGGCGAATAGAAAAATATTACATAACATTTATTTACGTAACGTTTAAAAATCACGAACCGCAAAAGATGTCAAAATATAGCCCTTAAAACTGTTTTTATTTGTTTTTGTTTTTATAAAAAGCAATTTACTTAATACAAAAAGCTATTTACCGGTAATTTACAAAAAACCATTGTTGGTACTGTGATTGACTTAGAGCCTTCTCTGCCTTTCAACGCGCGTGAACATTTTGTTTAAGAGTCGGAGTTCCGAGATTGGGCAAAATAGGGTTCGGGGTTATGGCTTTTTAAGATAGTAAAATATTAATTTCTAAACAAAATAAATACCACTTGTTGCCTTACAAGATGAAGTAAAGGTTCATTAAAAAAAATCTTGGCACTAATGTATAGTAACTTAAGAAAAAAAACACAGGATGTCAAGTTCAGGTTACACCCGTAGCGCTGCAATGCTATTCAAGAGATTTTCTTGAAATTCCTATTTTTTTTCTGAAGTTACTATACCTTATTGCCGTGATTTTTTTAATGAACCTGCACTTCATCTTGTAAGGTAAGAAGTGGTATTTGTTTTCTTCAGAAATTTGAATTTTTACCGTCTTAAAAAGCCATAACCCAGAACCCCGAATCTCGGAACACCGACCCTTAACCATTCTTTCCACAAGAACACAGCTAGGAAATTTGTAACGAAAGCGGAAATTGTCGGGTTTGAGTGAAGGAAATCGAAATGCTCATCTTGTTGCAGTCTATCAAAGATATTTTCTTCTTGTTTTTGTGTTCCATCAGAAATAATACAAACTCCGTCGGTCTGTCCATCCCATAGATAAATCCACAACTTATTCATTCTCCTTTCTTTTAATCCCTTAAAACTCTATTAGTTTCCATGTTTACGAATTCGAAGCTTTTATCTGAGACAGACACCTTCTCCTCTTATAGTATGGAACATTAAAGAACTTCGTGAAAAAAGTTGATTATTTTCAACGGAACTATAAAAACCAGCAGTGTAGCTTATCGCTTGCAAGCAAGCTACCAGTCTGGACTTTTTTTCTTACTCTCTAGCCAAGCTGCAAACTGAGGCTGTAATAGGATTATTTATCATCCGTTCACAGACAGCTCGAGGTCAGTTTATAGAGCTTCGAACAAGTTTATACTTAGGTACATTATAAGTTGGTTTACGTTGTTAGTGGTTTAATATATTTATTTTCACACCACCTGTTCGACAATTTCCAATTACATATCATGCAACTTCAATGTAAAGTAACGCATTATATCTCAAGGGATATAAAGTTATATGAAAACCCCTAGGGATTAAAGTGATTTAAATTTGGAACGTCAAATTCGTGTGGAAACTCGTGGAAAACAAATGCCCATATGGGATTGTAAAGAGGTTTGTTCGAAAATTGAACTGGCCACCATAAGCAGAATTCAACAAAAAAAAAAAAAGCGTTTACAAAGAATGTGAAACAAAAGACGGTGTTTGGTGCTGTGATTGTCAGTGAATTTTATTGAATTATCAATGTTGATAAAAAATGTCGAGCTTTTTATTGTCTCGCAGAAGGTGTGAAAAGTAGAGTATGTTCCTCTGGAATAAAGCCTGTCTTTGTCTTGGGCAGCTTGAACCCCTCGCTTTACTCATGACTCTATATAACTCCCTCGCTACGCTCAGGGGTTAACTCTAGAGTCCCTCGTTACGCTCAGGATTCAATATGCCACCCGTGACGTAAGACACCAATGAGACTGCTTTATTCCCTTAGTGCATAATCTACTATTACGTACCTGTCGTTGATAAGAGAATTCTCTATCTTTAATATTTTTCTGGTTTTGTCAAAGTCAACTGTTTTTAATGGGCTTCAGAAGCTAAAAGTCATTTTTGTAGCGTTTTAAACTATCCATATGAATATCAGAAAATGTTGAAGGTACTGAGATTCTTTATAACAACATTTGTCAATGAGGTGAAACTGGTCGATGAAACATTCAATTGAATAACCAATGTCTAAGCAAAATTAGAATTCCTCCAACCGAAAACTATTTGATTTGGAATCGCTCTTGAGATTTCATTTTAAGGCGATATGCGAAATCGTTTGACGAATAGGAACCATATAAAGAACTCAAACATATTTTATTATGTGCGTTTCAACAATATCTAGATATTTAATATTTGAAATTTGGCTAGCTATTTTAGCTTTTTTTATAAAAATATAAAACCAACTTTTTTCCCTTTTGCCCTGAATCCGCTCCTCTCGCACTGCGCGATTTTTTGCTTGGAGTGACAGTGACAAAAATAAAATTCGCATAGCCTCTTAATCTTAGGGTGCTTATAATTTTTGAAGCGGATGCCTCTTTGTTGATGCCTCGTACAGAGGGCCAATTCAGAATTTCTACGTCACTTCCGTGATCGACTTTAGGAAAGAATTCCGCAGATTTTTTTAGTATTTAGTACTTGACAATAAAAGTACTTTGACAGGGAAGTTCTTATACTCGTAAAATAATTTAACTCCAATTACATACATTGACTTGATATGCGCATTAAGGATAATTTGATTTCTTATTAGATATTATTACGATTAAATTCGGAAAAATATAAAAACCAAAGACGGTGAGTCCCGTACTCTTAGTTATGTTTATATTGTTAAGTGTTGTTATCGTTTATTATTTGTTATTAGTTATCATTCATGATAAATAAATTACAATTTCATGAAAATAAAAAAATTTAATGATCCCGAAGTTGATGCGCGAAAAATATAAATAATGAAAAAATGATGAAAAATATAAATAATTAACTTCCTGATTCCTGCCATCAGGAATCAGGAAGTTAATTATTTATATTTTTCTCTGTGATTGACATCTAATGTCACGACATGCAGTACTTACGTCTAAAACCGAAATACTAGAAATAATAACTATAAACAATACGTGCATATCCGAGACTAAAATGAATGCTGTCCCAAACCTGAACAAGATGGCAAAAGGTACCACATGGTAAGAGGTCGGATACCTCTTATATATATACGGTTAAATAATACACGGTTGTATCTCCGATAAAAGTTGCTCTTTTTTAGGGTTCCGTAGTACCTAAATGGCACAAAAAACCTTTATGGTGAGATTCCGTTGCCCGTCCGTCCATCTGTATGTCACAGCTTCATAATTTTAGCACCGTCATAGATAAATAAAATTTATCTTTAACTTATCTTTATCGTCATAGATAAATAAAATTTATCTTTAATTTTATCTTTAACGGTGCCATAGATAAATAAAATTTATCTATGGCACCGTTAAAGATAATGACTTGAAATTTGACACAAAAATAGGGCTTACTCCACAAATCACCTGCGAAGATCCCCTGCGTCGGGGATAAATAGCATTAATTTACCGACATAAAAAATGTAAAAAAGAATTGGAAAAATTTGAAATTGTTCAAAAAATTTCCAAAACAAAAGAGAGAAAAATAAAAAATACTATCCTAAAAATACAATATGGATTTCAAATTTTAGATATTAAAGAGTTTATTGTAAAAATATATGTTTTTATTATATTTACTTACACTGGTTTGGAGAAATCTTTGAAAAACCACAAAAAATTTATGTCCCCCCCTTAGCTCCAAAACTGGTGGACAGAAAAATATGAAAAAATCATGGTAATATGTGTTTACGTAAAGATTACAGAAAAAATATAGCGGTTGAGAAAACTATGTTAAAAAAATAATAAAATTTAATTTTTCATCCACGATACGGAGCCGGGCCGCTCGTTTTAGTAATAGTAGTAGATAAATAAACTACTAAGAAATTGGGAACGCATAAAAGAAAAAAAATATTAAGTCTAGTTGTTCAAAATATCCTTGTGAATTTAAGTAATGACTCTGATGAAAAATTGTTTTACGTCATATTTAATATTAGTGATTACGTTCATGATATTAGTAGGTATTGTTTAAAAGTAACTGATTCAATTAGCATAATTATGACCTCAGTACTTGCAAAAATATTTAATGGATATAGATGACGGAGGAAGCATAAAATCTACTCATCATTACAAATATGTAAACTATGGGAGTAGATACTTCAAATACAAAACCATAACAACAGCAATAAACGATTTTACTATTCGCCCTGTACTATAGTACTGTAGGAGACAATCTTGGTTTTAATAAGTCATCGTCTCTCTCTACCTCGTCTGGTACAATATGTAGCGAGGAACATAAATGTGGACTATAAAGCAATTTTAAAGCTCGTTTGTCATGTAATGTACACATTATTTACACACGAAACGGAAAATACAAGGTATTTCAGGACTAAGGCATGGTAACATTAATTCGGTGCCTCCTCACCCTGCGGGCGTCAATGAAAATACACTTATGCTCACGCCTGTCTCACAGAAGGGTAGGCGGAGGCTACAGATTTCCTCCTGAGACACTCTTTCGCCTCTTATCATTCTAATCATACCAGCTTTTCTATTCTGGGTGCTTTTGACTTTGCCCTTCTTCAGTATGTCGCCAATCAGGTGGGCATACGTCGTTCAATCGTCGATAACAAGTATTACAAGTATAAACAGGCCTGGAGTAATAGATATAAACAGGCCTGGAGTAACAGGTATAAACAGGCCTGGAGTAATAGATATAAACAGACCTGGAGTAACAGGTATAACAGGCCTGGAGTAACAGGTATAAACAGGCCTGGAGTAACAGGTATGAATGAATACTTTTATTTATCAAAAAGGTAGATTATCTTAAAACTACATATGACCCACAAAACTGCATGTACAGTTCGACTGTGAGATCCGTGAGTCTCTGGTACAATTTTTAATTAAATTAGTAAAGTAATTGAATAAAAGTAATTAGTAAGATCAGCCGAACATAAGCGGCCACGCCTCCGCTACCACTTTACGTGCCATTGCTAAGCTAAGCTAATTACAAAAATTATACCTTAAACAGGCCTGGAGTAACAAGTATATAGAGGACTGGAGTAACAGGTATAAAGAGGACTAGAGTAACAGATATAAACAGGACTGGAGAAACAGGCATAACTGAAAAAAATATATATTCTGTACTGAGCTCATAGTTGTAGAACAACTAGATGGCTAGTAACTAGTTTAAATACTTAGTTCAAGACTAGCTTTTTACACGTGACTTTGCCTGCGTAGGATCAGGGTAGTTTTGTATGGTCGAGAGCACTACGTTCATGGTCGAGAGTTTTAAATCTGGAGTAAAAGTAGTCCGTTTTTGGTCTAGACCCGTCATAATTCCATTAAAGTTTCATCACGATTTGTTGATTTATAGCAGAGTAACATAAGAGGTAACGAAATACTTATTATACGTGTAATGATTTTTACAGTAAATAATAACGAACATTTTCATCACAGACATATTCGTAGGTATATTGGACTGTGATTTTCATTATATCAGATTCCATATTGACAGAGCACATCCGAGTGAAACGGATCCAGGATCCACAATGGAACATTATACAACCTTTATTGATATTAATATATTGTTACTTCACCTACAACTTGAAGGAACGTATTACAAGAATAGTTTAAGTTTGTTTTGCGCTCGGAGAATGTTTGACAAAACTGGGTGAAGCTATTAAACTTTTGATATAGTGCTAGAGGTACGCATAAAAAAGCTTTGCTATACGGTTGAAACTGATTAGTATGGCCTTAAGGGTATGTGTGACCCAAAGTTGAGCAACCTCATTTTGCATCCAGTAGACCCGAGCTCCGTGACGTTTCATTATTGTTTAAAATAACGCGGTCTGAGCCGTGACTGTTACGACAACAGAAATATCACGCGCTCTCGACAAATTGCGTTTTTATTCAATGACTCGGCTTCTACGTAGTACTTACTACATTTTCTTCTGTGCTTCTAGTTTAAATAATAACACGATGTGTTTAAACTAGCTAGACATCATTCAAACAAATGTTATAAAGAAACAACCAACTAAATCCTGAAATCGATACTCGAGAGAAAATCAATGTAAACTCTAAAGTTAGTAAAATAGAGGTTAGAAAAGATTTTATTTACAGGAAATATATGAATCAATTTACATGATTTGATCAAAATTACTTCACAAATATTAGAATAACATAAGATTTTTTTTAATGACTGGTGGTTTCCTGTAACAAAATCATCAAATTTCATTTCTGTTTGGCTCATCTCCCGAAGTACGGCTAGCAAGACATTGGGACCTTCCGGAAGGACGTAACTTTTTTCGAACACTGTTCCTTAATCTTATATAGATATAGGATTATAATTTCTTAGGAGTTCAAATTTGCATGAAAAAATACAGTAGGTAATCTTGATAAAAGACTTGTACTCTTTCACAATATCACTTTATATTACTCCAACCGGTTTCACCTTACGGCATTATCAAGGAAACTGTTAAATATAATGTCTGCAATGTAAACAACCACTTCACATTTTTTTATTGTTTATTGTTTATTATATTTAACAGTGTTCCTTGATAATGCCGTAAGGCGAAACCGGTTGGAGTAATATAAAGTGATATTGATAAACAGTACAAGTGTTTTTATCAATATTATGATGTTTGTGGTTTTTCGAGGATTTCTAGAAAGAAATGCAAATAAATATTATAGCCAAGCTATATATTTTTAAAAGCACAATTGTATACTTATTTTACTTTTTTGTATATCTCATTTGTGTTAATTTTTTTTAATTAGTATAGTTTTCCTGTAATTGACTATTTATGACCTATACTCGAGATTTTTTTGGGATAAAGGGGAGGGGGGGCATAATCTTTTTTGTGGTTTTTCTGTATCTTTTTGGTTTTTTTGTATTTTTAGGATATATTTTTTCTTTTTTCTCTCTTTTGTATTTGAAATATTTTGAACATTTCCAAATTTTTCAAATACCTTATGTGGTCAAATTCATGTGTTTTTTGTGCCAAACAAGTCTTTATCTTTAACGGTGCTAAAGTTATAAGGTTATGACATACGGACGAACGGACGAACAACAGAGTCTCACCATAAAGGTTTCTTTTGTATCTTTTAGGTACTGCAGAACCCTAAAAATAATAACGCTTTAAATGGCCTGACAATTAGGTTGCTTTCTGCATAAACGGCTGAGTTGTAATAAAAAAACAATTTTATCGTAAGAACCTCGTAATAACCTAATTGAATAATCTTGAAGGTTTCAAATTGTCGTAACTAACATTATTAACGAATATTTTATCGTTAGAACAATTTTTTGTCACTTATGATAAAAGTCATAACTAAAAGCAATTTGATGTTAATTGCGTCTACGGTAAATTTTTAAATGGTGCTTAAGCCTCTTCTACCGCAAAGGGATGATATTGAGACATAACCGCCATCTTAACGTAAGTGATTATTTATCTAAAATACGATTATTATCATGTTAATGGTTGTGATTGTCTTGGTTGTGGTTGCACTTGGTGGAACTTGTTGAACATCTTTGTTAAAATAAGACACCTGGACATTGTCCACGGGTTCCTTGTTTATTTCACTACACTCAACCGGTTTCGCTTATAAGCATTCTCAAGGGTGTTGAGCTAAATATATTTAATATACAACATTGTTTCCATGGTTACGTGTAAACAATACTATTGGAGGCTTTCAGGTTTTTTAACAAATGTCATTACAAAAATATATACAAGAATCCTTCCCCTTTAAAATTAATAAGTTTATTACGTTATTTTCAAATTATGAAAATATCGTAATAAACTTATTATTTTCATACTTATTACTAAAATTAGGGTGAGTCTCCGCTATAACAAAATCGATTTACAGCCAAGACTCACTTTGATTTTTGCTAGAAACACTCGACGTTTCGGTCAACTTGAGAGTGACCTTCATCAGGCAACGCGGGGTGCTCCGGCGCGTGCGACACTCTCGCGTCAAAGTGAGTCTTAGTTGTAATATCTAATACATTATTTTCATTTATAAAATAAATATGAAATTTATTGCATGTTATGTAAGTTTAGTACCAATTAGTATAAATGCTACGAAAGCCTATACTCATGCGTGTAAGATACGCTCTTGGCCAAACATTAACAATAAAAGTAGCTGTGTAGTCATTCGAAATAAAGAACGGTGCCTTTATTAACTAATTTTCTCCTCACATTGTTACAGTAAACATGAAGGTGATAAAAGTTACCCCACGCGGGTTTATTCGACACTAAACCGTTATATAAGAAACTAGCCTTCCGCCCGCCGCTCTACCCACGTTTATTCAATTATTGACCTGTTTTTGGCTTCGCGGTTATTTTATAGCCTACCTAATTGACCAGGGCATAGAGGAAAACAACTGCCCAGGGTCACTGCAATGATAATTACGAAAACCGCATCTAAATCCGTTGAGTGAAGAGACTGACAAAAATTGCAATAATTTGGGTAAGTGCGAGCCGGACTCACACACAAAGGGTTCTGTACCACCACAAATGAAACCCTGAAAACATGGTAATTTAAATTACAAAAATATTTATGTGATAACAACATTAAGTCGAAACAAAAAAGGCACTAATAAATGGTAGCGCCTGTCATTTGCTGTAATTTTTACGCAATCATCTATTACCACGTTTTTTTTGCATTTTATATTTTTCAGTCCTCTTGTTTCAGAGATATTAAAACGTTATGAACGTTTAAAAATGCTACCTTTTTAAGTTTTCAGTACAGCCCCCCCCTGAGCTTCAATTTATTTTTAATATTTACCGTGATAAAGACCGTAGTAGCACGTATTGTATGAAAATTTCAACTGTAGACCTCCATGGCAGACGGACGGATGGACGGACGGATTAGTAATAGGGTTCCGTTGGGCACCCTTCGGTTAAAGAATTCTAAAATTTTTGGTAATAAGTTAATAACCTAATTTATTTAAAACTTTGAAAACATATTCAATGTGAATTCAATGAAATTGTAACAGATCGTACCTAATCTGTTCACGTCTCAATTCACAAATAAATGTTATGAAAATGGGCAGGAAGATTGTTGTATGTAATTAAATAAATCACGTTTAAATAAATAAAGCAAATTGAAATCGATCGCGTAGAATAACTGATTTTAAATGATAAATACAGTAAACTCAACCACCGGCCCAAACAATCGGTCCAATATGGAAGGAATTAAGAATAAACTTTCAATTTCAAACATTATGGTTTCCAATTATGCGTGAACCCTAAATTAGCTGTTGTTGTCACGCAACTGCCAAGTTGTTGCCACGTAGACTAGATGACGCCTTAGGCTTGTCACCATGTGTCTATCTCTTTCACTCTTACTTGTATATTTTTGTCCTGTCCTGCTTACGCCGAGTATATGCTGTTGCCATGTTTTGTTGTTATGTTGCCATCTCTATTACTCTTGTTTGGTTGTCTCACTTTTGTTCGTTCTGCACGAAAGCGCACATAACACCGTTAGCACCGTTTACGCCGATAGCACTGATAACGCTGATATCACATTTAGTATATAAATGGGTGAAATGTAGGGTGGGGGGTCATTCATTTTTACACCGTCGTCAGTGGAAGTGCTGCAAGAAGTTTTAAAGGTGTAGTTCATTTTTGAGTTTATTTGGGGAAGTTTTTGTTTGTTTTAATAGTGATTTTGTTTTCGGAATTTGCGATTAAAATACGGAATGTGTCAATCTATCTGTTCGTTAGGTCTCGGGACCATTTCGCGTCGCGTTAGCTTTTAGGTGGCGGAATGCCCTTTTTTCGTAAATAGATTCGGTTATGGTCAATAGTTTTTGACTTTTCCGACTCGGCGATTGACACACGCGTTTGAATTCGTGTAGGGTGAACGAGCGAACGAGCTAGATTCCGCGTTATGTAAAGGGTTCGATAATCGTCTTTTCAAGTTCCGAAATTAAAGTACGTACCTAAATAATGTAATAGTGCATAGGTCGATTCAGGGGTTGATGGGGAGGAAGGGAGTATGGTCTCTTCTTAGTAATGCCGGACGTGGAAACGGGAAGATGTACCAGGGTAACAATGGCATAGGGCTAGTCGCTGGGATATCTTGAAGAGTCAGGCAGGGAGCTTACAGAGCGGAAGTCGCTCTGGGCTAGATTCAGGTCACCTACTGGTGTGAACGACAGAGTCTAGTTTTAACCTCCTCTGGAGGGAAGCAAGCGTCTGGGATGGCCTTGCGCCAGTTTTACATACTGGAAACACATCCCCCATGAAAGGCGATGTTTATGGCAAAGCGTCCGAGCCGTGAAGAGGCTGCGATTTGTTCTGTCCTTTGTCATCTGACTGAGCTGGTCATGGTCTCATATCTATATATTTATATATACACATGATCATATAGGCTATCCCAGCCAGCGGGGTGACGTCCTTTTTACCTACTGTATCACCCCCTGTCTGAGTAGGGCAAAGTTTTAGGGTGTTAGGCACACAGAGAGGTTTCAACTTGCCTCACTTCTTTCTGTCGATTAGTTGAGGGGTTGTATGGTGTTTGCTAGCACAATATACAACCACACACACGTTTAATTGTAAATGTGAGGTGACGGACCTCTAGCTTTGAAAATTCACACATTTAAAAGCCTAGGAACATTTGATTTTAGGGCCAAATGTTAGGTAGGTAAATTCTAAAATTCAAGTCTATTGTTAGAGCATTAATAGGTTTTTGAGAAATTATGCATAGTGGGAGGTTTCAGGTAACTTTCTTCATTGTTCAGGGAAAATAGGTCAATAAATTCAATTATGATAGGTTGCAAGGTTTCAAGTAGATAGGGACCTCTGAAAAATTAGAGTTAGTGGTTCAGGAAAGATTGTTGTTGACTAGTTTGTTTGACAAATAGTTTCATTGTTTACTTATCTGAGAGAGCTTTATAAGTCCAAAGAACTCCAATTTTGAATGTAAGGACATAGGGCTTTGATATTGAAATAGTTTCATTGTTTACTAAGAGGTTTTTATATGCCACAGAACACTAATTTTGAATGCTAGGGCATAGGGCTTTAATATTGGCAATAAATATGAAATGATAGGAAACATAAGTTTCACCACTCAATTATCTCTTAAAATATTGTATTTATTTAGGTATTTCTTTCAAGAAATAAAGAGACTTGAGTTTGGCATAAAATATGCCTAAATAATATAGAAAACCTAGATTTAGAATTCAGGTTGATGAAATGTATTTTAGACCATAAAAGTTCATAACTGTAGTACCTATCAAACCCTTTTTAAGGTCAGTTCTTAGTAAACATTAAGTTATAAAGTAAAATCAAATAGTTTGGTATATAAGAATCCAAAATAAAGTATAGCAGACTGACAAACCTTTTAGTCAGTAATTACTTACATTCTCCCTTGTCGAAATGACTGCATTGATACAGAGTAGAACCTAGATGAAATATAGAATGTTTCGGATTTTCTTTTATTACTCAATTGAGTAAGTAACTAATAAACTAATTACCGTGAAAATAGTTTCGGGAAATCTTTATTCAAGAGAATAATTTCAATTCTTATAAATGTTCAATAAACTTGAAGTACATAACATGATGTATTTGTTTGCATAAATGCTTTCCCTTGTCTGGCAAAAGAAAAGCCTTAGCTGATACTATATACCAAATATGGGGTAGTAAAAGTTGTTCTTCGTCAATGGAATTAAATGAATACATCTTTAGAACAAAAACAAAGTTCTATTTCTCATTTCTCTTTCAAAATATATTGAAATTATTCTACTGAGTGTAGTTATAAAATTGACTACATAAATAACTGCAAAACTGTTAAGGATAAAAGTCACAGTAGTTTCATATTACAAGAAAATCAATGATTTTTAAAGTAAACTTTCTTACATGAAATGAGGGTTGAAAGCCTAATTTATTGTATTCAAAAGTTTTAATATATTATGTAAAAACCTTACTGAAACTTGGAGATTTTTAGAAAATGGGTAAAATTCCAACCTGGTAGAAATTTGTACTTATCTGACTTGCATTAAATACAACAAAGACGATTGTATTAGAGAAGTTTATTACTGAAACAACTTACAATTTTGACTTGATAGAAATTCTCTATTGAATAGTAAACAGAATGACTGTACGCTGAATATGAAAGTCTAAGTTTTTTACTAGATAGTTTTGTCAAATTGACATAGCAACTTTAAGTTGAGTATTACCAGCAGTATCTAAGAAATTAATTTTAACTGTCAGTCACTATTTGAGTAGATCTGTTAAAGAGACTGAATCTTTGAATGGGACATGGTGCAACACGAGTGATTTCAATATTTGTTACTCAAGTATATAATTAGTAACATTTGGTGTATTTGTATAGATGTACTTGTTCTTTTGTCAGGCAAAATACAGCCACGAGCTAACTATACACTGAAATGGGGTAGTTTAGCTTACCAATGACATAAGAACAAATAAAATATATTTGGTACAGAAACACAAGATAGCCATAAGTTAGAAATCTGAAATCATTCTGTTGGATTATTTGTGTCGTTTGTAGTTTTGGTTACTATGATGGTAGGGACGCTCTGGATTTCTTGTTGGTTCTTTACCAGAGCTGTGTAGTCAGGGAACCAACATAGGCGCGTAAAATTAAAAATAAATAAATAAATCTTAAATTTAGAATTCAAAAAAAAAAAGTATACACTAAAAAAAGTCACGGGGGTATTCCACATCCAAGGGAAGGTACTTCTGAGAAGTTGCCAATATGGCTTTCTTTGAGTCTCTATTTTATTGACCAGATAATCACAGATGTGAGAATTTTACTCACTGTCCTATGGACTTATTCGAAGATTACCAGCTAAATAAGTAATTTTCGTATAGAAGTATCTATCGAGTAATAAGTTCTACAACATACATAAAGGTCAGCTGTTAGAATACTATTCAGCTTTGATCATCAATAAATTATTAAATTTCAAACTCAGAAATACCTCACCTCATCCATCCCCAATTACTGGTAGTGGTTATTAAAAAAAAATAATAATAATGCATTTTATTCATAACATAAACAAACAAAATATGAATGTGATGTATCATCTTAAGTAACGGGTATAGTCTAACATAGTAAATTCACATAGCCTCTTAAGAGGCTGACTGGCGCAGAATTGCTACAGAGATTTTATTCACCTTTTTATTATTTGAAACATTAATGAATTTTACATCTAGAATTGTTTACAAAGTGCTATTTATCTCTATGACTTTCATATATTGGCTTAACTGACAAACAGTGAAATTTCTAATCTGAACATTTTACCAATACTTTATATTCTCTGATTTTACTATCTAAATCTACGAATTTGGTTTTAATTATTTTATGTCCAATTTACTTAGCACGTGAAAGATAAGTTATATTTTAGAACAGGACTATTAATAAGGGTTTGTTAGCTATCTTCATCTCTGAATCGCTTCTAAAGAATTTGGGTTACTACTTAAGGCGCAACGTAAGGTTCTAATCTGACGATCACACTCTGGCCATATATCTGTTAAAATCATTTCTATTAAGCACCAAACGTTGAACTATGTAGGTTGTAAGTGGGTTGTTATTCGGGTCGATGGAGTTCAGTGTGAGCGAAGGGTAGTGTTACACGTTTTAGTACAATATGGGTTATCCGTGACCAGTATAGGTATTTTGGGCTTATTTTAAGTAATTTGGTGCTTTTAGAAATGGTTTGATACAGTAATGTCACCCAGTTTTGGGTACAATTTGCTGTTCGTGTAAATAGGAGAAGTGATTTAGAGTGTTACGATAGATAAATATTTGTATTTATAAGAGGTAAACAGTATATTGTAAATTTGGTCCCGTGGACGAAGACAATGTAAATTTGTCAACAATGATCAAGGTAAACATTAGCTTCTTTGATAGGAAAGTTAACTTCTGATGGTTCCATTGACTGCGTCACTTGTCTTAGGTATCAGGGGAAGTACTCCAGTACTGATGTACAGTCTCCGTCCTGGTTGAAGATTTAGGGACATCAATAACGGATCCAAAATCTGGAAAATAAAATGAGTCAATTATTATAATACTTTATCTCTAGCTTTTGCTTAGTACAGCGGGCTAAATTCTTAATTCAGGATCTTTCAATGAACGTACCAGTATTAAGGGCCAACAATATTTTGACAAAGGTTATGTATTGTATTTTGCTTAGTTTATGGAGTCAAGTATTCAAATACAAAGATTGACACAAGTTAAGTTAGTAGGGGTGAAGTAGGTTCATTAACAGATGTGATATAATCTATGCGGCTATAAAATTAAAGAGAAAGTTATTCTGCCAACACAGTAGAGTTAGTAAAAATTACATATCTACCGATTTGGTGCTTTGCAACATGGTTTTTCAAGTAAGGCCTACGGCCAACTGTTTTATTGACCTTGAAGAGAATTACAATGGTCATTAATTAACAACTAATGTATGAAAGGCCTACCCCTCTGCGAGACAGGCATGAGTATATGTATGTAAAGTATGGAACTACAAAGGTTATCACATATATTGGGAGGCTATGGGACTTTAGTATAATTAAACGGGAACCTAATCTATGACAGAAATAAATTTCTATGTTTGAACACTTGGCGATTTATCCATCGCAAGGAGGGAACCTAATGATTGATGAATTGGATTTAACTTTGAAAGTAAGTCGAAGTATATAGGTACCTTGTATGCGTGAAGCCTGTTAGACGTACGGTAGATGGTAACATATCACTTTTACACGGAACTATGGGAAGATTCTGTCTATCCAGGATATAGGTAGTGCTCCAAATTTGTACAATTCTTCAGAAGTTATGTTGTAGAGAACTCCATAAGGCAAGTCCGGTGTCTTGCCCTTTTATCGACACTGTGACCGACATCTGTAAGTAAATGAAAAGGTTTATGAAATGTTTGTTTATGGTGATGAAAGTTTGTATTTGTACGAACATAATTCAAGAATTTTAATGCTTGTTGGCTCTTAGAAACAACGACTATCGCATGAAAAGCTTCGTTTTCGTGTAATAATTAAGTGTAAATCTAATAATTTCGAAGTAGAATCCATTTGGAAATGTTTACGTTTGTAAAAGCGGTACATACCTTTCTTGTGAGATAATTTTGCGTCCGAGTTACAGTAGATATGCTCATGGATCATTTTTGATTTTGTTTTCGGTATCTTCTAAGTGAAGCTTCTTTTGCGGTAGGTCCGTCATGGAATTTGATTTTAAATTAAAGAAAGCGTCCGTCACTGAGCAAATGGCGTCTGTCAGCTTCAGTTAGAATTTGTTTTGTTTGGTATGTAGTAGGAGTGAGTTTTCCGAAACGTCAATAGTTATTAGAACGTGTGAAGGATGCAAAAACGAGAAACGTTGTCTGAGTCGCACGAAAACTATTGAAACAGTGAAACTGTGAAATGCGTAAAACGCTCGACTCGCTCGTTCTTGAATTCTCGATACATGCAATACTCACTCACCCTCTACGTCATCACGACATGAAACGAAAACTACCGATATCATCCGATTTCTCCCGAATCACACTGACCATCCGATTGAGTGAAATAAAGAGAGCGAACGATGTTGGTTGCGTCATTGCATTAAATGTCCAAGTAATTAGACGAAGGGAAAGACTTTGTTACCTTGTGGCAGAGGCGATTATTGGTTTACTCATTTATCTAATCGTTTTGGACGAAATTTACTGCACGTGCGTGCCATACCACACACGCAGGTCCAGGTAATTCTTGACATTCACCTTTATTGTTATGGTATTAGGATACTTATGTATGAACGGTTTCATGAAACTTTCTCGTATTCTCAAATATAATACAAGTCGTGATTTTATCTCTTATTGTCTTATGTTTAAATGCATTTTTTGATTGATTAATTAGTAAATAACACCTGCACTTTGGCCTTGAACTCCATCCAAATGACACAAAATATTTGTTCTATTTTTAGACTTTAGTTTTGCGGAAATATTTATTTTAATTATAATTTAAAATAAAATTATAATTTTATTTTTAGTAAAACGGGACTAATAATTAATGACCGGCGTACGCGGCTCATGTCGTCCAAAGTTAGACAGCTAACTTTTCTCAATGTCAATTTGGACCCAAAAAGGTTTGAATGAGCACTTATGTACATAAAACCATGTAAATAATATAAATAATGTACAAAAAAATCAGATGAACTTCGAAATACGCCTGCATTGTTTCCAATGATGTCGGTAGCAATTTTAAACAATTACACGTAATTGATGTTTTCAATGATGTATTAGCCGATAATAATGAAGCCAGTCCTAAGCCTGGAAAAAAAGTATGAAGGAAAGTTCATTTGTTGATAATATCATGTGTACCTATATGTGTAGCAATAAAAACCGTCACCTTATCACCTTAACGTCAATATTGTAAACGGTTACATCAGTCCGTCAACGGTTATTAAGAATTCAATAGTTTCTGAAATTCAAGCGTTTCAATACCCGTGAAAAAAAACTAATAGCTAGTTTCGTTTCGTTTTGCCGAGAAGAAGTGATTACCCACTTCTAGTATGTAGAGTTTGTCACAGGTTAGCGAGATTTTTAAAGCGCTAGATATATTAAAGCTGTTCATATATAGCAAACATTTTCTACATAATTTGATTTTACTTTAGGAGACATTTTAGTTTTATAAGTAAATTTGTAAGGTTTTATTTTAGTTGTATTTCATGTTATTTTAGTTTTTATGTTTCTGTATAAAGAGCTAAACCGAAATGTAGAATATAACCATAGAGTATATTGATGAATGTAACCACAGGGTCGGTTCCGTTTTGGTGACAATGATCATTGTACGTTGGGTTTGCGTTTGGAAGTGGGTAGAAATTATTTAAAAGCTGGATTTATTAAAAGGTTTATTGTATAAGTAACAAAAGAAATAAATAAATCAATTCAATTTGCACTTATGTCAGTTAATTTAAATTATGAGAGAGCTAATGATTGTGTCCCTTAACTTTATACATTAATTTCAAATGTTTGATTGTTTAGACAGATAGCGTTTAAAGTAGTGGCTAGTGAGCGTATGAGAGGATCGTAATGCTTTAAAGGAATGGGGAAAGTAGAAAATTTCCGGTGTAAGTTGAATCAGTGTGTAGGTAAAACTTTGTAACATTGTTCGCTGTGTTGATGTGTCACATGGGTTTCTGTAAAATTAGTTGTCATATTCCTAGTTCTTAGTTAGAAACACAAAACAAGAAGATAAAGTACTTACCCGTTCATGTGTGTGATCCTGCAAAACCTAGTTCATACAAACGTCCTGCTTTATACGCTTGTCTAGTTTGTGCTACTTTCGAAACTTGTCGCTTTATCTGTTTTTCGCCGGGTTTAGCAAGGTGAAACAGGCCCTTAATGAATTAAGAATGAGTACCATCTCACTTTATTATTTCAATTGGTTGTAGTATAGAGTTAAATAATTAAAAATACTTGGATATTTTTGTATTTACAGTTGTTTATTTACGATTGTCTTCTACAAATAAACCACTAGTAGTACCATCTAGCGCAAAGAACTAGGAACTTAACATGACATAGGAATAGGATTCTTCATTGATGAACGAGCGTAGCGGAGAGGCAGCTGGTATCGAATTTCATTGTTAGAGGGCGTTGATTTAGTTTTGTTACAATACGGTCACATAAGGTTTCATGACAATTTAATATGCAACAATGTTAGCTTTATACAAGAAAAGTAGTTATAGGTAAGTCGAATTTTGCTGGGTACTCGCTACTGGCTTCAACTGCGGGTTCAACTGCGTGAAAAAAAAAAATGGTATAGATATATTCAAGTTTAGATATATTAATAAATAAAAAAAATAATAATAAGAAGGGGAGTTGGTTGTTGAATGTCGGATTTCAATATAGAAACAATTTCAAAATGGTGTTTCCTTATTATACATAGGTATTTTATTTATTGGCTAGAATTCTGGATGAAAAATGATGAGAACCACATAGAATTTTGTTGAGTAGTTAGTGTAAATGTTGAAGTGTAGGTTACAACAGTCAGATGTTATCTATAAATAACTAAAAATTAATTGTAATATATTCATGTGTGATATACTTATTTATTAAATTGTTTGTATATATATATATGTTTGTTTGAGTTCTGTAACTGAAAAAGGGTTCTCTGCGCGAGGTTTAGGTGCATTGTCTTGCTTTGTAAGGATAGACCACCTCATCTTTTTTTTTGGCAATCTTGGAGATCCTTTGTGAAACCTAGAAGTTTCACTAGAATGGTTACAGGGGTTCTGACAATTGGTTTTCAAACTTAAGGTTGACAAAAGAAGTTACAATTAATATTATGTCAGTACCAAAGAAACATTTATGTATTTTAGTTATTTGAGAATGGGGAAAGGCTAAATATAGTATAGTAAGTTAAGACATTTATTTAAAATTTAATCAATGTAATGTCGAATGTCACCATACTCAAAGCCTATATCATTATGTGGATTTTATAGGTAAATAAAAGAAATAAAAGAAATGAAGAATGAATTTGTAATGGTCAATAGAATCAGGATTCTGTATGTAAAGTCTTGCTTTCTATTAGAGGGTTCAGTATGAAAGGAAACAAGTGTTTATAAATCAAATAATAGTCTGTAAGTGTAAATAATAAATAGAAATAAACTACTAGTAGAAAATTGGGTACCTACGGAAATGTGGGTTTAAAGAAATTAATATAAAATTAAGAGGTTTTGTTAATTTATCGTTGGACATTTAATGGGTGTTGAGTTAATTTTAAAAGAAGTAAACAATACTTTAGTTACCTATAAGTGGTCTGATGGTACTCTAGTGTATCATTATTTTGACTTTGTGATAAATGTGTGATGAACATGAAGGAAGTCTATTTGAGTTGTTGTGATGATAAATGGTGGTTTGCTTTGATTGAATTTTGGTCAGTCACCTTGGCAGTAATATATAAAGGGCTAGATTTGTGAAGTCAAGATGAAGTTTACTTTTGTGACAGATCGTACCTCATCTGTTCACGTCTCAATTCACAAATAAATGTTATGATAATGGGCAGGAAGATTGTTGTATGTAATCAAATAAATCACGTTGAAATAAATAAAGCAAATTGAAATCGATCGCGTAGAATAACTGATTTTAAATGATAAATACAGTAAACTCAACCATCGGCCCAAACAATCGGTCCAATATGGAAGGAATTAAGAATGTGGCGTTTATGATCGCCTTCGTAAAGGCAACATTGTCAATGGATTTGACATAAAAGTTTTTTGTTGTTGACGTCGGAGAATTGACTGTTTGTTTTGTTGATAAATGTTATTATAAAAAGCACACGCATATGAGCAATCTGGTATTTCATTTTGGGACTGGAGGCCCATACAAAACACTCCAAAGTGGTGACCCAGCGAAAGTGAACTGCAGATTGCCCCGTTATCGTCCATCGACGCCGGCTCAGTTGGTTTCCCTGTAGCGACCATCGGCAGTAAAATTGCGTACGGGAAGGAGTTGTGAAAGATAAAAAGTATAATTTCTGTGATATAATGGTGCATCTTCGTCATAAGTGAGCATATATTGTGAAAATGCGAAAAACATAACTCAAGTCAGCCAACCAAACGAAATCGTGTTCGATTCAAACAACAATTTGGACTCTCAAAAAAAATCGTTCCCGATTCAACCACTACAGTCCGAATTACATTCCAACCCTGATTTGTGAACACGATTGTTTGGAACTCTGCACTATCTCGTGTTATCGAAAAAAGCCTCGAACGACAGTGTACCAATTCAGCTATCACAATTTAATTTGCATATTTTCTGCGTGTAATGTGATCTTAATTTTTTCGTTTGTTCAGTTGTTTTGTCTTGTTTATATTTTATGTACTAATGCTTACTGATTTATTGCTGTTGATTAATCATACTAACATTTTATGGGTCAGTTCTTAACTATTTTAGCCTAATAGCTGTGTGATTACCAATGTTTTGCTAAACTTGTAGGAATACTCTTGCAACTTTAACATCTAACATGTGTCTTAATGCATCATAGTACCTAATTATGTAATTTTAATTTTATTGAGTTTGTCTTAGTTGCTTAAAATAATATTTTTGGATACTTTTACATAATTCTCTGGTGATTGTATTTAAGTTCTTTTAATACCTTGTTTTGTGTTTTTGCGAACGTCACACCCTTACCCCAAGGATTTAATTTAATCGGCATACGGTTTCTTGATTATTCTGCCTAAACTGTGTGGTCTGTGGTTTCGTTTAACAATTAACACATAATCTAACTAGTTACCATGACCGAAGAACTTCAAGCACAAGTACAAATGCTACTTGCTCAAAATACAGCATTGCAATCGCAATTGAGCCAGATTACGTCTGAGCCAAAAATGGAGCAACAACCTCAGGTTCACAAAGTATCAGTTAAACTACCCCCATTCTGGTCTGACCGCCCAGCTGTTTGGTTTGCCCAAGCAGAAGCAAATTTTGATTTAGCTGGAGTAACAACTGATGCCACCAAATACAACTACATAGTAGGAAATCTCTCCGAACGCATCGCAGGGGAAATTGAGGATATCATCGCTAACCCACCTACTCATGACAAATATAAATATTTAAAATCTGAACTTATACGCAGATTGTCTTTATGCGAGGAGAAGCGGGTCAGCCAGCTGCTTAGCGAGGAGGAGCTTGGAGGAAGGAAACCTTCACAATTCCTCCGTCACCTTCGGTCCTTAGCCGGTTCCAACCTGCGGGATGATTCGATTCTTCGGCAGTTATGGCTGAGGCGGCTACCTGAGCACATCCAGGCAATCCTAACTGCTCACCCTGATCTAACTTTAGAGAAGGTAGCAGACCTGGCCGATCGTATCATTGAGATCTCGCCTGGCTCCAGAGCTGTCTGTTCTACAAACGTACCACAGTTTCAAGAGGATCCAATCCAAGTACTTACCCGACAAGTCGCCCAGCTGTCTCGACAAGTAGCAGCTTTGTCCAGGACTGATAGCCGCCGTTCGTCACGCAGCCGCTCCACCTCAGTATCACGTAGAAAGAGCCCTACACTGGAAGGACAGTCGAAGCAGTGCTGGTATCACAAGAGGTTTGGTGCCAAAGCATCCAAATGCGTCAGCACATGTAACTGGCATACGGAAAACCCTGCCAGCAATCAATAGCGGCGGCAACTGATTGCTCCTCCTACGGCTGCCGCCTATTCATTACAGAACAAGGTTCCAAATGTCGTTTTCTCATAGACACTGGATCGGACTTATGTTGCTACCCTCACCGCTGGCTCCCAGATCGGAAACGAACCTCTGATTTTGAGCTTAGTGCTGCTAACGGGAGCAGTATAAAGACGTTTGGAACTATTAACATGACTTTGAAGCTGGGGCTGCGCCGTGCCTTTGTTTGGCAGTTTGTGATTGCTGATGTTGATACTGCAATAATAGGATCAGATTTTTTAGCACATTACCATCTTTTACCTGATTGCCGCAACAGGAAATTGGTTGATGGGACAACTGGTTTGTCTTCGCCAGCCTCCGCTGCTGACATTGGACAAGCGAGTGTCAAGGCTGTTTTTGCTGGAAATTCAGTTTATGCACAGGTGCTTGCTGAGTTTCCTGAGATAACACGACCACCTGGCCTTCCCAGAGTAATTAAGCACAACACTCTGCATTATATTAAGACCACGGATGGACCCCCAGTTTCCTGTCGTCCTAGACGCCTGGCGCCTCAGAAATTGATCTCAGCGAAGAAAGAGTTTGAAGATATGGTGAGATGTGGTACTGCAAGACCATCTAAGAGCGCTTGGTCATCCCCACTGCATATGACACCGAAGAAAGACAACGCCTGGCGCCCTTGCGGCGATTACCGCGCCCTGAACGCCAGAACAGTACCTGACCGTTACCCGGTTCGTCACATTAATGACTTTGCTCATGGCCTTGCTGGTTCCACAGTATTTAGCACAATAGATTTGGTAAAGGCATATCATCAGATCCCTGTATGTGAAGAGGATATCCCGAAGACAGCCATTGTCACCCCGTTTGGCCTCTTCGAATTTCCTTTTATGCCCTTCGGTTTGCGAAATGCTGGACAAACCTTCCAGCGCTTCATCGATGAGGTCACGCGGGGTCTCGATTTCTGTTTTCCATACGTCGACGATATTCTGGTCTATTCAGAAAACGAAGCTCGTCACGTGGAACACCTGAGAATCCTATTCAAGCGACTACAAGATTATGGAGTTGTTATTAACTCATCCAAGTGCATCCTAGGTGCTAGAGAGGTCGTGTTCTTAGGCTATCATATTAGTGCCGAAGGTACTCGACCCCCTCAGGACCGTATCCAAACACTGCTGGATTTCCCTCCACCCAAGACTGTGCAAGGCATGCGTCGATTTCTTGGCATGTTAAATTATTATCGCCGTTTTGTGCCAAATGCTGCGCGGTTTCAGGCACCATTAATCGATGCCTTGGTTTTGATAAACGGAAAAGGAGCAAAGCCATTTCCTTGGACACCCGAGCTGCTGCAAGAATTCGAAGCCTGTAAGATGAGCCTATCTGACGCCACGCTACTGCAACATCCTGTTAGCAACACGCCTTTGGGCCTTTTCACCGACGCTTCGAGTGTGCACGTGGGTTCCTGCTTACAACAACAGCAAGCAAATGGAGAATGGTCGCCTCTTGCATTTTTCAGTAAGAAGCTGACCCCACAGCAGGCTCAGTGGCCAGCTTATTACAGAGAACTACTTGCGGTGTACGAAAGCATTCAGCATTTTCGTTACATCTTGGAAGTCCAACATGCTACTGTGTACACAGATCACAAACCGTTACTATACGCTTTTGTACAGCGACGAGAAAAACTACCACCTCCTCAGTTAAATCAACTGTCCTTTATAAGCCAATTCACTACCGACATTAGGTACATAAAAGGTGAAACGAACGTAGTAGCGGACACTATGTCGCGGATTGAAGCGATCTCGTTAGAACAAGATTACGAGGCTCTCGCTAAGTCACAAGAGACTGATCAGGAACTTTCCAGCTTCCTAATCTCTGACTCTGAATCTGGCCTGAAGTTATCGAAAATTAACATTCCAGGCACAAACATATCTGTAACTTGTGACGTTTCCACTGGCAAGTCCCGCCCGTATTTGACCCATCCTTTCCGCCGTACGGTGTTCGACAAACTACATAATTTGAGCCACCCCGGCGCACGAGCTACAACTCGCCTCGTGACAGATCGTTACATATGGCCTTCTGTCAAAAAAGACTGCAGAGACTGGTCTCGCACTTGCCAAGCGTGTCAACGCAGCAAAGTCTCGAGACATATCTCGGCTCCTATAGGCAAGTTTGGCCATCCATCTGGTCGATTTATGCATGTCCACATTGACATTATCGGACCTCTACCTGTCTGTAACGAATATCGTTACTGCCTGACAGCGATAGATAGAGTGAGCAGATGGCCCGAGGTTTGGCCTATGCGATCGATCACAGCAGAAGAGGTAGCCGAAACTTTTACCAGAGAATGGATCTCACGTTATGGTGTACCCTCGACCATAACAACCGACCAGGGCACGCAATTTGAGTCCGACCTGTTTAGCCGACTGATGCTTCAGTACGCCACGAAGCGCATAAGGACGACTGCATATCATCCATGCGCGAGTGGCATGATTGAACGTGTTCACCGGCAACTCAAGGCTGCACTGATGTGTCATAATGATTCATGGACTAGGGCGCTTCCGTTAGTGTTACTTGGGATGCGTACTGCCTTTAAGGAGGATTTGAAGGCCACGGTGGCTGAAATGCTTTATGGTGAGCCTCTTCGACTTCCTGGAGAGTTACTGGTACCAGCACCCATCCTTCACAAACTCGAAGACCCTGCCGATTTCGTTATACAGCTGAAACGTAAAATGTCAAAAATCCGACCCGTTCCAGCATCTCGACACTCGGAACCAGTACCTTTCATATTTAAGGACCTTCCATCCGCGTCTCACGTATTTTTACGCGACGATTCTGTGCGTCGACCACTTCAGCCTCCATATACGGGCCCCTACAAAGTGATAGATCGCGCCAGTGATGGCAAGACCCTCAGCATTGATTACAAGGGTAAGAAGATAGTAGTCAGCGTCGACCGTGTGAAGCCAGCCTTCGTCGAACATTCCGAACTTTTACAACCGGATAAGCAGAAGTCTGCTCAGGATAACATTGTTGATCAACAGGCGACTCCGACTCTGCCCGTGACTCCTGCTGCGGGTGCAGATCCTGCCAGTTTGACTAAACAACCATATACCACACGGTCTGGTAGGCTCGTCAGATTCAAAAATTACGACTAACTGCCGCTCTCCGTGGGGGGGTGGTGTGGCGTTTATGATCGCCTTCGTAAAGGCAACATTGTCAATGGATTTGACATAAAAGTTTTTTGTTGTTGACGTCGGAGAATTGACTGTTTGTTTTGTTGATAAATGTTATTATAAAAAGCACACGCATATGAGCAATCTGGTATTTCATTTTGGGACTGGAGGCCCATACAAAACACTCCAAAAGAATAAACTTTCAATTTCAAACATTATGGTTTCCAATTATGCGTGAACCCTAAATTAGCTGTTGTTGTCACGCAACTGCCAAGTTGTTGCCACGTAGACTAGATGACGCCTTAGGCTTGTCACCATGTGTCTATCTCTTTCACTCTTACTTGTATATTTTTGTCCTGTCCTGCTTACGCCGAGTATATGCTGTTGCCATGTTTTGTTGTTATGTTGCCATCTCTATTACTCTTGTTTGGTTGTCTCACTTTTGTTCGTTCTGCACGAAAGCGCACATAACACCGTTAGCACCGTTGACGCCGATAGCACTGATAACGCTAATATCACACTTAGTATATAAATGGGTGGAAATGTAGGGTGGGACTCATTCATTTTTACACCGTCGTGAGTGGAAGTGCTGCAAGAGGTCTTAAAGGTGTTCATTTTTGAGTTTATTTGGGGAAGTTTTTGTTTGTTTTAATAGTGATTTTGTTTTCGGAATTTGCGATTAAAATACGGAATGTGTCAATCTATCTGTTCGTTAGGTCTCGGGACCATTTCGCGTTCGCGTTAGCTTTTAGGTGGCGGAATGCCCTTTTTTCGTAAATAGATTCGGTTATGGTCAATAGTTTTTGACTTTTCCGACTCGGCGATAGACACACGCGTTTGAATTCGTGTAGGGTGAACGAGCGAACGAGCTAGATTCCGCGTTATGTAAAGGGTTCGATAATCGTCTTTTCAAGTTCCGAAATTAAAGTACGTACCTAAATAATGTAATAGTGCATAGGTCGATTCAGGGGTTGATGGGGAGGAAGGGAGTATGGTCTCTTCTTAGTAATGCCGGACGTGGAAACGGGAAGATGTACCAGGGTAACAATGGCATAGGGCTAGTCGCTGGGATATCTTGAAGAGTCAGGCAGGGAGCTTACAGAGCGGAAGTCGCACTGGACGAAGGCTCGGGTCACCTACTGGTGTGAACGACAGAGTCTAGTTTTAACCTCCTCTGGAGGGAAGCAAGCGTCTGGGATGGCCTTGCGCCAGTTTTACATACTGGAAACACATCCCCCATGAAAGGCGATGTTTATGGCAAAGCGTCCGAGCCGTGAAGAGGCTGCGATTTGTTCTGTCCTTTGTCATCTGACTGAGCTGGTCATGGTCTCATATCTATATATTTATATATACACATGATCATATAGGCTATCCCAGCCAGCGGGGTGACGTCCTTTTAACCTACTGTATCACCCCCTGTCTGAGTAGGGCAAAGTTTTAGGGTGTTAGGCACACAGAGAGGTTTCAACTTGCCTCACTTCTTTCTGTCGATTAGTTGAGGGGTTGTATGGTGTTTGCTAGCACAATATACAACCACACACACGTTTAATTGTAAATGTGAGGTGACGGACCTCTAGCTTTGAAAATTCACACATTTAAAAGCCTAGGAACATTTGATTTTAGGGCCAAATGTTAGGTAGGTAAATTCTAAAATTCAAGTCTATTGTTAGAGCATTAATAGGTTTTTGAGAAATTATGCATAGTGGGAGGTTTCAGGTAACTTTCTTCATTGTTCAGGGAAAATAGGTCAATAAATTCAATTATGATAGGTTGCAAGGTTTCAAGTAGATAGGAACCTCTGAAAAATTAGAGTTAGTGGTTCAGGAATAGATTGTTGTTGACTAGTTTGTTTGACAAATAGTTTCATTGTTTACTTATCTGAGAGGGCTTTATAAGTCCAAAGAACTCCAATTTTGAATGTAAGGACATAGGGCTTTGATATTGAAATAGTTTCATTGTTTACTAAGAGGTTTTTATATGCCACAGAACACTAATTTTGAATGCTAGGGCATAGGGCTTTAATATTGGCAATAAATATGAAATGATAGGAAACATAAGTTTCACCACTCAATTATCTCTTAAAATATTGTATTTACTTAGGTATTTCTTTCAAGAAATAAAGAGACTTGAGTTTGGCATAAAATATGCCTAAATAATATAGAAAGCCTAGATTTAGAATTCAGGTTGATGAAATGTATTTTAGACCATAAAAGTTCATAACTGTAGTACCTATCTAACCCTTTTTAAGGTCAGTTCTTAGTAAACATTAAGTTATAAAGTAAAATCAAATAGTTTGGTATATAAGAATCCAAAATAAAGTATAGCAGACTGACAAACCTTTTAGTCAGTAATTACTTACATTCTCCCTTGTCGAAATGACTGCATTGATACAGAGTAGAACCTAGATGAAATATAGAATGTTTCGGATTTTCTTTTATTACTCAATTGAGTAAGTAACTAATAAACTAATTACCGTGAAAATAGTTTCGGGAAATCTTTATTCAAGAGAATAATTTCAATTCTTATAAATGTTCAATAAACTTGAAGTACATAACATGATGTATTTGTTTGCATAAATGCTTTCCCTTGTCTGGCAAAAGAAAAGCCTTAACTGATACTATACACCAAATATGGGGTAGTAAAAGTTGTTCTTCGTCAATGGAATTAAATGAATACATCTTTAGAACAAAAACAAAGTTCTATTAGTACTATTTCTCATTTCTCTTTCAAAATATATTGAAATTATTCTACTGAGTGTAGTTATAAAATTGACTACATAAATAACTGCAATACTGTTAAGGATGAAAGTCACAGTAGTTTCATATTACTAGAAAATCAATGATTTTTAAAGTAAACTTTCTTACATGAAATGAGGGTTGAAAGCCTAATTTTTTGTATTCAAAAGTTTTAATATATTTGAGACTTATTATGTAAAAACCTTACTGAAACTTGGAGATTTTTAGAAAATGGGTAAAATTCCAACCTGGTAGAAATTTGTACTTATCTGACTTGCATTAAATACAACAAAGACGATTGTATTAGAGAAGTTTATTACTGAAGCAACTTACAATTTTGACTTGATAGAAATTCTCTATTGAATAGTAAACAGAATGACTGTACGCTGAATATGAAAGTCTAAGTTTTTTACTAGATAGTTTTGTCAAATTGACATAGCAACTTTAAGTTGAGTATTACCAGCAGTATCTAAGAAAATAATTTTAACTGTCAGTCACTATTTAAGTAGATCTGTTAAGAGACTGAATCTTTGAATGGGACGTGGTGCAACACGAGTGATTTCAATGTTTATTACTCAAATAAATAGTAATATTTGGTGTATTTGTATGAATGTACTTGTTCTTGTGTCAGGCAAAATTCAGCCACAAGCTAACTATACACTGAAATGGGGTAGTTTAGCTTACCAATGTCATAAGAACAAATAAAATATACTTGGTACAGAAACACAAGATAGCCCACAAGTTAGAAATCTGAAATCATTCTGTTGGATTAGTTGTGTCGTTTGTAGTTTTGGTTACTATAAAGATAGGGACGCTCTGGATTTCTTGTTGGTTCTTTACCAGAGCTGTGTAGTCAGGGAACCAACATAGGCGCGTAAAATTAAAAATAAATAAATAAATCTTAAATTTAGAATTAAAAAAAAAGTATACACTAAAAAAAGTCAAGGGGGTATTCCACATCCAAGGGAAGGTACTTCTGAGAAGTTGCCAATATGGCTTTCTTTGAGTCTCTATTTTATTGACCAGATAATCACAGATGTGAGAATTTTACTCACTGTCCTATGGACTTATTCGAAGATTACCAGCTAAATAATTAATTTTCGTATAGAAATATCTATCGAGTAATAAGTTTTACAACATACATAAAGGTCAGCTGTTAGAATACTATTCAGCTTTGATCATCAATAAATTATTAAATTTCAAACTCAGAAATACCTCATCTCATCCATCCCCAATTATTGGTAGTGGTTATTAAAAAAATAATAATAATGCATTTTATTCATAACATAATCAAACAAAATATGTATGTGATGTATCGTCTAAAGTAGCGGGTATAGTCTAACATAGTAAATTCACATAGCCTCTTAAGAGGCTGACTGGCGCAGAATTGCTACAGAGATTTTATTCACCTTTTTATTTATTGTAACATTAATGAATTTTACATCTAGATTTGTTTACAAAGTGTTATCTCTATGACTTTCATATATTGGCTTAACTGACAAACAGTGAAATTTCTAATCTGAACATTTTACCAATACTTTATATTCTCTGATTTTACTATCTAAATCTACTAATTTGGTTTTAATTATTTTATGTCCAATTTACTTAGCACGTGAAAGATAAGTTATAATTTAGAACAGGACTATTAATAAGGGTTGTTAGCTATCTTCATCTCTGAATCACTTTTAAAGAATTTGGGTTCTACTTAAGGCGCTACGTAAGGTTCTAATCTGACGATCACACTTTGGCCATATATCTGTTAAAATCATTTCTATTAAGCACCAAACGTTAAACTATGTAGGTTGTAAGTGGGTTGTTATTGGAATTCGACGGAGTTCAGTGTGAGCAGTAATAGGGCGTACAAGAGGGTTTAGTACACTTTCAGAGTTCAAAAAAAAAAAAAAAAAAGAGAAGCGGTTTTTGAGTATTTTGCTTGGAGTGTTATTTATCCAGGGAAAGATTTTGGTTGAATGTTACATCATGTTTTACAGTTATATTTTCGACTCTGGAATTCAGAATTATGTCAATTAAGCCACAAATGCTATTCTAAATAAAGCAAGTGGTGATTTTAAGTTTTGTTACTTTGAACAAACAAACTTGTTATAAAAAAAAAAGGAAAGGACTCAGGAAGCAAGAGGAGGGGGGGAGGGGTTATTACTATTTTTTTTTTGAAAGGTGTAAGTTATAGGAAAGTTAGTAGGAAAACTTACCAAAGACAGGATTGATGCAAGCAGGAAAGAAGAAAAGGATTTAGTGAAGGGGTTGGTTGTTACTGACGTAGAAAATCTTCCTGAAAAGGGGTTTTAATTAGTTGCTTGAAAAAAAAAATACATAAAATAAAAAAATAAAAAAAACATCAATTACCAGTTCAGAAACTGAGAGAAGATTGGGAGACGGGAGATCTAAGTAATCATCTAAATCAAAGTCATCAAGGGTGGGGGAAGGCTGAAAAATAAGAGAATGTTATAGTCATTGAGTAACGCAATAGTAGAATGGACATTAAAGGGAATTAATTTTGTGATCATTAACTCAACAATCATAAAATTACAATACAATACACAATCATAAATTTTTCTTTAATGTAATAATAATAATAATTTTATTTTGTTTCTTTCAACTAAAGTACATGTTCTACATAAATCAATGAATGAAGCGTGTTATCCTTGTACTAGGAGGATTCGCTTTTCCAATTCCTATATTAAATAAATTATTAAAGTGAAATAGAATAGTTGTCAATGAAACATAGGAATAGTTCACTTACTGATTGGGTAGAGAGAGCCGGAGAGTAAGGAAGATGGAAGGAATCTGTAGCAGAAGGTAGAAGAGCATTTTCAGATGATAGAGGAAGTTCGGGAGTGAGCAATTGCATGAGGAGGTCATAGGCGGGACAGATTTCCGAGGAAGTAGTGGAAAATGAATGAGGAAAAGAATGATCTAAAATAGATGAGTCTGTAGAAGGATGAGAATGAAGGAGAGCGACAGGGGAAACATGAGGTTCTGGCTGAGCATTCTGGAGAAAAAAAAAAAGGAAACAAACACAACACAAAATTAAAAAAAAAAAAGATCTGGAAAAGAATGAGTGTGCCAAAAGCAGGGACAAAAGGAACTATACCATGATCCTAGGTTGTCCTCTAGATAGTTTTCTTAAGTAGTTTTTTAATAAGGCTTTTAATTCAGTCATTGTTATTTGAGTAACATTTTTGGCATTAAGGTTATGGAGAAGTTCAACGCGATGACGTTGCTTCACCTTTCTAACGAAGAAATAAGGATCATTGGGATCCCAGAGGCACGGGTAGGCTAACACAACTTTTTCAAAGGACATATTTGAATCCGGATCTAACACCAAATGGGAAATACGTTAGGTAATAGGCATCATGACGCCTCTGGAAAGATCAAGCGGGAAAAGATTACACGAGTGCGCAGGTCCTATGATTGAATGAAAGAGTATATTTTGGGGCTGTAAAAAAAAAAATTAAGATTATCATCTATTGAATTAAGATTTATATTTACTCACCTGAAAGAAGTTCAAAGTTTTATATATAGTCCAATTTCAAGCATACATTCTCGAAACGCTGTAGTCACTAAAAAAAAATTGATTGGACAAAATATAAGTTACACTATGTATATATTTTTTGTTATTTTTTTTTTGATTTTGGCTTCCTGTACATAACCTAGTCGTTTTAAGAATTTACAATCTGACATTCATTTCATTCATATAGCATTGACCATAGAACACTAACTGTGCGGTCCGAAATAGAATTGCATCGATAAAAGCTATGAATAAATTAAAGTGTGAGCGATGACTGGTCCGTAATTTGTGAACTAGCAATCGATGTGAAAAATAGCTTATGATTCGGACCGCATTTAAAAAAAAAAAAAATACAACTTAACCATAACCTCTTACCACAGAATACAATACGATTATTTTATTTTATTTCGTCAAAGTGCTGTGATTCGTGATGAAACAAGAGGAGTTTGTAGCACTGTTCTTCAACGTAGACTCAGATAGCGAAAAAAAAAAAAATATATACATTTCATTTGTTTCTCTCATGGCTGAATAAAACATTATACCTTTGTTTGTCTGATCTGAACTGCTGAAATAGTGGAGCGAAAACAATTTTTGACATTCCATTCCGTTCAACACTTGCATTGCCTCGCCTCCGTCGCATGAGCCACGGAAGTCATACGAATGAATGAATACATTTGCTTCACTCATGGATTATTAGTCTTTCATCTCATTCATTCGTATCGATTTTGGCGAAGCAGTTCTATTTCGGAACGCAGGGATAGTTAGGAAGAAATCTAAGAGAATAGGTTGTTCACATTTCATCAATAATATTGATGGAAATTGGTTAGGTTGTATACTTGGACAATCAATGATGTACAAAAGTTATTAAGGTGTTGTCAATGTTATCAGTAGGACCTTTTTGTTTAAAAGTCCCAAAACTACAACGCAATCTGAGAAGCTTTAAAAAAAAAAAAAAAAAAAAAAAACAGCGACAAGAATTTTTTTTTTTTAGCAATGAGATAAAAGGGAATGAAGGGTAGGCTACACTATGGGAAACCTAATATGTTTTCTCTGTGTTTAAAGGCGGAGACATAATACGAAAATTAAGTTAAAGATGGTCAGGCCGAATCGTAAGAGGAAGCAACCTACGCGATACTCGGAGCCAGTTTGTGAGAGAGTAGAAGCCGGAGCAAGCATAGAAGAATCAAATGAAAACCAAAATCTAAATCCGGAAGAGACAAGAGAAGAAGTCAGTCCTCCGAAGAGGCATAGGGGTATGAAAACAGCAGTGAAAAATAGAGCAAGACAAGGGGAAAGAGTAGGAGTTTTTTATCAGATGATGCGTAGAACCATGGGTGCTATGGCATCGAAGCTCGAGAAATTAAGCCAAGAGATTAAATGCACAAAAGACATGATTGAGATCAGAGACAAGAATCCAATTGATGGGGTTGGATTAGTTGGAGCTGGATGTTCACAATTGTCGTTAGGCAGTTCGATGGAGGTTAATCAAAGCGAAGTTTTACCTGTAGGACGAATCTCTTCTGAGCAAACGCAGTTAGGAAAACATCATAAGGGAAATAATTGCATAGGAGAAGACAAAAATGTTATCTACAATCTACGGAACTTCAACATAGAGAAACCTAAGTTCGGGAGACGTGAAGATTATCATCCGGTAACCTTTCTAGAAGATTTAGAGTGGTACTTGGAAAAAACATCGAAGGAAGGAAAAGAACTAGAATTAATTCTGGAGTGTCTCATCGATGAAGCTAGAGACTGGGCTCGAATTTATAGAGGGCGCTGGGAGAAGTTCGAGGACTTTAAGGCTGATTTCCTCAATACATTCTGGGGAGAGAATGAGCAAAACGAGTTACGTAGAAACATCGCGCAAGGATGCTGGGACCGACAGAAGAATCCTTCTATGCTTAATCATTTTTTGAAATTAGCAGGGAAAGCACAGATGCTTAATTATAAATTACCAGAGAAACAAATGGTAGCGGATTTAATTAGACATTATCCTAAAAATGTCCAGCAAGTATGGTCTACCACTAAAATGGACACTATTTTGGAAACTGCCGAATTTCTTAGGGGAATAGATGATATTAACAAACAAGAGGCGCATATATATATGTCGACTGGAAAAAACAATAATACAGAGAAAAGGAAGAAGGAGTTCCAGCAGGGATACCGAAGGTGGCAGAAGCCTGATTCAGTTCAGAGGGGAAACCAAGCAGTCAATGAAATCATTGTAGAGGCAACGGGTGCCAAAGTCTTAGAGTTAAACTAGAGGAGGCTGTAGATCTTGTTCCCGATTCAGCCTCAGCCATAGGGAACAAAGCGTTTCACTTGATGATGTTAATGGGGTGGAGACCTGGTCAACTAATAGGGTTAAATGGACGCGGATTAAGGGTGCCATTAGTGGGAATAAACTTGGAAAGGGAAGAAAAGGAGGGTTTGGGGTATAGTTCTATAAGGATTAAAGAAATACAAGTACGGGAACAGATAGTAGGGGTATTGAAGTTAAAATCTGAAGAGGCTTTGGTTGAGGATAGTGTTGACGCAATTGTTAATTCGGTATTCGAGGAAGAAGAGGAATTACTGGATCAAGTGAATTTCAAGTCAGAGATATTAGTGAATATTTTAGGTGTGGAGTTGGTTGTTTTAGTAGATTCGGGCAGCGATCTGACTTGTGTGTCAGAGGAGTTATGGCATGGTTTAAAGCAAATAGATCCCAACATACCTATTATGCCCATAAAACCGATACAGATTAAGCCTGCAGTTGGACCAAGGAGTGTAGACATTCGACATACGGTTCTTTTACCCTTGAGTTTGGGAAGAATTGTAATAGAGACGGGATTTTTGATAGTACCTGGTTTAAGCAGGCCTTTAATACTAGGATTTGACTGGATGAAAGCGAACAATGTAAGATTCATACTTAAGGGCCCTGAGAGGGGTATTTTAATTGAACATGGAAGGGACAATATATTGGTAGAATTCAGTAAACAAGATAAAGAGGTACATCTAAAGGAAAATTCAGGTATAAGTGAATTAGAACCGGAGTGTGAAGTTGAGAGGTTGACTAAGTATAGATTAGGGGGAGAACTTGGGAGTAAAGATAAAGGGAAATTGGAACTATTACTGGAAAAATACAGCTGCTTATTCACAACAAAATTGGGTAGGGCGAATTGCTACGAACACGAGATTAAAATGGAACCTCATGCACCTATCATTAAGAAAACATACCCAGTTCCTTACGCTTATAGGGATAAAGTAGAGAAGAAATTAAGAGAGATGGAAGAACAGGGAATTATTAGCAGAGCGTCAACTCCATATTGTAGTCCTTTGACATTCACACTAAAAAAAGATGGTGAGATAAGACCGCTTTTAGATGCGAGGGGAATCAATAAATACATGATTTCAGAGACAGAAAAACCTCCGCTGCAATTAGATGTAATGAATTCTTTTCACGGAGCTAATTTTATTAGTGTCATAGATCTGAAAAATGCTTATTTCCAGATACCAATATCCGAGACTAGTAAAAAATATACAGGCTTCACATTCAATGGGAAATCATTTGTCTATAATGTATTACCGCAAGGACTAAAAACATCGGTTGGAAGCTTCAGTAGGGCCATGGATAAAGTGTTGGGACACGAAGTGAGGGAGTTCTGTGTCAATTATTTGGATGATCTAGCCATAATAACTACAGGGAGTCTGGAACAGCATCTAGAACACTTAGATATAGTCTTGGGAAAATTATGGAAGGCGGGGTTGACTTGTAATCTGAGCAAGTGTGAATTCTTATGCAAAGAGATAAAAATGTTGGGCTTTATAATATCCACAGAAGGGCTACAAACAGATCCGGACAAGGTAACAGCAATACAGAATTTTCCGACACCAAAGAAGATAAAACAACTTAGAGCGTTCCTGGGGTTATGTAATTTTTATCGGAGATTCATACCAGAGTATAGCATACACATACAACCTCTGTGTGAATTATTGAAAAAGGAAAAGCATTGGCATTGGGGGGAGGAAGAACAAAAAGCTTTTAATAAGATGAAGTCGCTATTCGTGAAAACCATCCAATTACATCATCCAAATTTTACCGAACCATACTTTCTGCAAACTGATTGCTCTGGAGTAGGAATGGCTGGAGTGTTGTTTCAGGTAGATGAAAACGGAGAGAAGAAGATATTAGGATTTTACAGTAAAGCATTACGAGGAGCCCAACTAAATTGGACAGTTACAGAGCAAGAATTTTACGCAGTGATCAGTTGTTTGGAGAAATTTGAAACCTATTTAAGGGGATCCAAGGTAATTATCCTTACTGATCACAAGGCATTATTATTTGTGGGAACATGGAAGTTGTACAATGCACGAGTCACTCGTTGGATAAACTATCTAGAAGGGTTCCAGTACGAGGTTCGTCATATAAAAGGGAAGGAAAATGTGGTGGCTGATATTCTTTCAAGGTATCCTCCAGAAGGAGAACTATTACAAGAAGACAAGACTAGATTACAAGAAATAGCTTACACTGAGGCGAAGGTAAATAAGGATTTGTTGAACAAGTTGAAGTTGTTACCACAATTACAAAGAGAAGACACTGAGATCAATGGAATTAGGGAAGAAATAGAAAAAGGGGGAAAGCCTTCAGGGAAGTTGGGTAGAATAATTCAGAGATGTAGATTAGAGGGAGATGTTCTTATGTTCAAACCAGAGGGGACAGCAAAGGAAGCGACATACTTACCAAAGAATCTAAGGGAAGACGTGATTAATCAGATTCACTTAGAGATGGGACATCAGGGGACGTTTAAAGTAATTAAATACATTAGAGACAGATTTTATTGGGGAGGTATGACTAAAGATGTAAAACGTATTCTCAGGACTTGTCATGTATGTCAGATAACAAAGAGTAATAACTTGAATCATGTGGGACCTTGCCGCTCAATAGTGTCGAGTGAAATTGGAGAGTTAGTCATGACTGACTTGTACGGACCTCTACCAACGGGTAAATTTGGAATGAACTATATTTTAGTGATCCAAGACACATTCAGTAAATTTGTCAAATTCTATGAGCTTAGGCAAGCAACTTCCTTGGCAGTGATAGGAAAGGTGAAGAAATTTTTTGAAATAATAAAACCGAAGGCGATATTGTCAGATAACGGAACCCAATTTGCTAGCAGATTATGGAGAGAGACCATGGATAGTTTGGGGGTAAAAGTGGTGTATACTTCAGTCCGAAACCCTCGACCTAACACCACAGAAAGGGTTAACAAGGAATTGGGGAGGCTTTTTAGAGCGTATTGTAGAAGTAATCATAAGGGGTGGGTTTCCATGCTTCCAAAACTAGAGCAACTCTATAACAACACCTATCACGAAAGCACAGGATATACTCCTTGTGAAGTAATGTATGGAGAGTCAACCAAACTATCATGCGATAAGTTTATAAATAGAGGTGTGACAGAGAAAACTGTTGTGGAAATAAGAGAAGATGTTAAGAATAATTTGGAAAAAACAGCTAAGTCTCGCCAATTCAAATTTAATCAAAAGTTTAGGATAATTCATTTCCAAGTGGGTGATTTGGTAAAGGTTAGGCGTTCAAATAGGTCAGACGCAAAGCGTAAAATCACAAAGAAATTCGAACCACTATATGAGGGGCCTTTTGTAGTAGCTGCTATTCCTTATCAGAATGTTTACATCCTAGTGGATCCAGATACTAATAAAGTGAGAGGAAAATTTAACACAATACATCTGTCAAGGTACTATCAGAAGGTATGAACCCGCAGAGTTCATAAATGGTTGAGGCTGGATCGGGTTTTGGGAAAAATATATAGGGAGGATTCTATCTATTGATTGTTTAGTAGGAAGGGAGAGAGGTAGCGAAGAATGAAAAAGGAGAGGGTATATTTTTTTTTAAGGGTATTATAACAATTTAACTTTATTTGATTTAGTATTCTGTTTGATGTGAATTTAAAGACTACATTTTTATAGTGTATAGTGATGTATGGATGAAATATAATTTTAATAAGTAAGCTTATAAATCTTCTAATGGAGTTTTAACTGGTTTGTAAATATTTGTTAGTGTTGAATTATCATTAACATTCTTAGTGGAGTTATGAAGAGATTTTAATGTTAATAATTTAATTTTTAAGTATTATCTATTTGATGATAAATTTTACACTTACAACAAATATATGTAGGAATGTAAAGTAAAGCACTGAAAAGAACCTGTTAGTTGTATTAAATATTGTCGTTAGTCATTATAGTCAAGTAAAGTGAGAAAATAAAATAGTTTTGTTTCTTAAAAAAAGGTTAGAAATGTGTAGGTACATCCTTATTTGTAAAAGTTGATATAAGATTTTAATAAAGTTGAAAACAATAAATAAAATAAAAATGTTTTAATTAAGGGGGTATTCCACATCCAAGGGAAAATATTTCTTTGATATGATCTGAAGAGGTTTATTTTGGAATTTTTTTTTTTTTTCTTAGAAAAATTGACTGTATCAACGGTTGTATTAAACAACACCTCTATATTCAAAGGCTTTTTCAGACAAATAGACAAAATAAGCTGTTTTCAAACTTTTTAGTTCATTTTTGTTAACTCAAAACAGTACAATGTATATTGTTCATTTTATAAAGGGAATAAGTTATGATTCAATCATTAAATATACAAAACAAAGAAATATTCGACCTCATCCATCCCCGCTTTACTGGTAGTGGTTGTTAAAAAAAAAAAAAATTTTTTTTTTATTTGTGGACATTCGTTCAATAGTGTAATTCTAATTTCAGAAAGGAAGAAAATAATCCAGAGAAGTAATGAGGACAAGTAATTCCCAGTGGACATGATAAAAGTAATGGATATGTAAATACGTATTACTAATTATTTTCTATTTATAAATAGAGAAAAAAAAATGAAAATGAGTTAACAGAAAACAATTAAAATTTAATATGTTGACCGTGTAAATGTTTTGTCAATTGATAGTAAATTAAATAAAAAAAAATAAAAATACAAGATTGTATTTTACTAAATGAATTTATTAAGAAGAAATGAAATGTAAAAATATTCGGGAGTCTATTAAAAGCAGTTTATTCCAATTTCTCGTTGTCTTATTGAAATAATAATAAAAAAAAAAAAATATTAAATTATAGAAATTAATTTGGGTTTTATTTTAATTAGTGGTAGTTAGTTACGTTATAAGTTAGTTTATAAGTTAGCTCAAAAGGTATTAGCTTAAGAGGTATTAAAAGATAATATTTAAAATAAGAGGTACTTAAATCATTTAGATTTGTCCATATTTGTTGAGCTGGTGGTTCGTTAGAGAAAGTGTTAGAGAGAATGAGGAAGGAAGTATGTTGTCGGTGGAAGAGATAGAAAGATACGACCATGACAATTAACTTTGTCTTTGGCAAAGAAAAGGGCTCTAGCGAGACAACAGTTTCAGGAATGTGGACTCATGTTTATTGTCGTGTTATCCTGGAGACATTACACTACACAACAAACTATTTAGTTGAAAAGGAGTTAGGTTAGAGTCGTCTTGACTAATTAGCAGTATAAACTGCGATTCTAAATAGTTTCACTACACACGCAGCTAATGCATATTTCCTCGGCAACTATACATTCTCCGAATGGTTGATTAGAATTTAACATTGGAAGAGATTCTAGACTGGGGAATTAGTTATTTGGGTACTTATCTTGAGAGCTATTAAAGTGATCTCGATTCAAGAAAGAGACACAAAGGCATATCTATTGTTCAAATTGAAAAAATAGAATTTGGCTAGAAGGTTGTTGTGTTACCACTAGGGTAGAGTTAATTCACAACTAACTTCTTTGAAGGATTGAGTTCTCCTTGTTTGATGGATATTTATCTGTAATTAATAAACCTATAGATTAGAATTTCAACTGATTTAATTTTTGATTAACCGTTTGGTATAAAAATTACACCACACATATTCATTCTGGGAGGAACATGATAATAAATACCGAATTTATTTAGATATGGTTATTTTTTATGCAATTGTGAATGGGCATATTTGCCAATGTTGACAATTGTCGTATATGACACTTTATGTGTCTAGCACTCTGCGTAATTAGCTTTGTGTAGATATGCACTCATGAGTGTAAGCGTAGTTGACAATCAGCGAATGCTTGCATTTTGGCGTTTAAAAGGACTTTGCGTACATTTAAAATAAGTTATATTTTATTTTTTATTCTTTATGTAATTGTGAATGGGCATATTTGCCAATGTTGACAATTGGCGTATATGACACTTTATGTGTCTAGCACTCTGCGTAATTAACTTTGTGTAGATATGCACTCATGAGTGTAAACGTAGTTGAAAATCAGCAAATGCTTGCATTTTGGCGTTTAAAAGGACTTTGCGTACATTTAAAATAAGATATATTTTATTTTTTATTCTTTATGTAATTGTGAATGGGCATATTTGCCAATGTTGACAATTGGCGTATATGACATTTTACGTGTCTAGCACTCTGCGTAATTAACTTTGTGTAGATATGCACTCATGAGTGTAAGCGTAGTTGACAATCAGCGAATGCTTGCATTTTGGCGTTTAAAAGGGCTTTGAGTAAATTTAAAATAAGTTATATTTTAAGTTAGTTTTAAAAGGTACATAAAGGTGGTGTTAAAAAGGTAAAGGTGGTATTAAAAAGGTTAAGGAGGTATTAAAAGGTAATGGTGGTATTCAAAAGATAGTCATGTTAAATGGAGGTAATTAAAATTAAATAGGTTCATATTTGTAGGGCTGGTGGCTTGTTAGGGAAATTGTAAGAGCGGATGAGGAAGTCAGAGTGTGTCGGTGGAAGGAATGGAATGAAACGACTTTGACATATGACTATGACGTTGACAACAAAAAAAGGGCCCTAACAAGACAACAGTTCGAAGGTGTGGACTTAAATTTATTGTCATCATATCCTGGAGACTCTATACTACACATAAACTTTTAAGTTGAATTGGTGTTAGGTTAGAGTCTTAAAGACTAAAGGACAGTATATACTGTGATACTTAAAGGTTTAACTCTACACGCAGCTAATGCTATTTTCGGCAACACTATACATTCTCCGAATAGTTGGTTAGAATTTAATGCTGGGAGAGATTCCAAGCTGAACAATTGCTCATTTGGGTATCTGGATGGATAGCTATTAAAGTGATCTTGGTTTATGAAAGAGGCGCAAAGCGGGTCTACTTAAATTGAAAAAATAGAATTTGTCTAGAAAATCTTTGCGGTGTTACTAGGACAAGGTCGTCTCACAAACGATCTCTCTGGGAATTTCAGATCTCCTTGTTTGACGGACAGATTATTCGTGAACAATTAAGCCATGGTTTGGAGTCTCAATCGGTTAAGTTTTGATTAACTACTTGGTATAAACACACACCACACGTGAACGGTCTGGGAGAAAGGTGATAATAAATTATTATAAGAGTGAACATTGTTATCGTGTATTTGTGAATGATGGGAGAGAAAATTTCCTTCGTTTAAGGCTTGCTAATCTGCGTAAATTTTGGGGAAAGCGCTGTAACAGATCGTACCTCATCTGTTCACGTCTCAATTCACAAATAAATGTTATGAAAATGGGCAGGAAGATTGTTGTATGTAATTAAATAAATCACGTTTAAATAAATAAAGCAAATTGAAATCGATCGCGTAGAATAACTGATTTTAAATGATAAATACAGTAAACTCAACCACCGGCCCAAACAATCGGTCCAATATGGAAGGAATTAAGAATAAACTTTCAATTTCAAACATTATGGTTTCCAATTATGCGTGAACCCTAAATTAGCTGTTGTTGTCACGCAACTGCCAAGTTGTTGCCACGTAGACTAGATGACGCCTTAGGCTTGTCACCATGTGTCTATCTCTTTCACTCTTACTTGTATATTTTTGTCCTGTCCTGCTTACGCCGAGTATATGCTGTTGCCATGTTTTGTTGTTATGTTGCCATCTCTATTACTCTTGTTTGGTTGTCTCACTTTTGTTCGTTCTGCACGAAAGCGCACATAACACCGTTAGCACCGTTTACGCCGATAGCACTGATAACGCTGATATCACATTTAGTATATAAATGGGTGAAATGTAGGGTGGGGGGGCATTCATTTTTACACCGTCGTCAGTGGAAGTGCTGCAAGAAGTTTTAAAGGTGTAGTTCATTTTTGAGTTTATTTGGGGAAGTTTTTGTTTGTTTTAATAGTGATTTTGTTTTCGGAATTTGCGATTAAAATACGGAATGTGTCAATCTATCTGTTCGTTAGGTCTCGGGACCATTTCGCGTCGCGTTAGCTTTTAGGTGGCGGAATGCCCTTTTTTCGTAAATAGATTCGGTTATGGTCAATAGTTTTTGACTTTTCCGACTCGGCGATTGACACACGCGTTTGAATTCGTGTAGGGTGAACGAGCGAACGAGCTAGATTCCGCGTTATGTAAAGGGTTCGATAATCGTCTTTTCAAGTTCCGAAATTAAAGTACGTACCTAAATAATGTAATAGTGCATAGGTCGATTCAGGGGTTGATGGGGAGGAAGGGAGTATGGTCTCTTCTTAGTAATGCCGGACGTGGAAACGGGAAGATGTACCAGGGTAACAATGGCATAGGGCTAGTCGCTGGGATATCTTGAAGAGTCAGGCAGGGAGCTTACAGAGCGGAAGTCGCTCTGGGCTAGATTCAGGTCACCTACTGGTGTGAACGACAGAGTCTAGTTTTAACCTCCTCTGGAGGGAAGCAAGCGTCTGGGATGGCCTTGCGCCAGTTTTACATACTGGAAACACATCCCCCATGAAAGGCGATGTTTATGGCAAAGCGTCCGAGCCGTGAAGAGGCTGCGATTTGTTCTGTCCTTTGTCATCTGACTGAGCTGGTCATGGTCTCATATCTATATATTTATATATACACATGATCATATAGGCTATCCCAGCCAGCGGGGTGACGTCCTTTTTACCTACTGTATCACCCCCTGTCTGAGTAGGGCAAAGTTTTAGGGTGTTAGGCACACAGAGAGGTTTCAACTTGCCTCACTTCTTTCTGTCGATTAGTTGAGGGGTTGTATGGTGTTTGCTAGCACAATATACAACCACACACACGTTTAATTGTAAATGTGAGGTGACGGACCTCTAGCTTTGAAAATTCACACATTTAAAAGCCTAGGAACATTTGATTTTAGGGCCAAATGTTAGGTAGGTAAATTCTAAAATTCAAGTCTATTGTTAGAGCATTAATAGGTTTTTGAGAAATTATGCATAGTGGGAGGTTTCAGGTAACTTTCTTCATTGTTCAGGGAAAATAGGTCAATAAATTCAATTATGATAGGTTGCAAGGTTTCAAGTAGATAGGGACCTCTGAAAAATTAGAGTTAGTGGTTCAGGAAAGATTGTTGTTGACTAGTTTGTTTGACAAATAGTTTCATTGTTTACTTATCTGAGAGAGCTTTATAAGTCCAAAGAACTCCAATTTTGAATGTAAGGACATAGGGCTTTGATATTGAAATAGTTTCATTGTTTACTAAGAGGTTTTTATATGCCACAGAACACTAATTTTGAATGCTAGGGCATAGGGCTTTAATATTGGCAATAAATATGAAATGATAGGAAACATAAGTTTCACCACTCAATTATCTCTTAAAATATTGTATTTATTTAGGTATTTCTTTCAAGAAATAAAGAGACTTGAGTTTGGCATAAAATATGCCTAAATAATATAGAAAACCTAGATTTAGAATTCAGGTTGATGAAATGTATTTTAGACCATAAAAGTTCATAACTGTAGTACCTATCAAACCCTTTTTAAGGTCAGTTCTTAGTAAACATTAAGTTATAAAGTAAAATCAAATAGTTTGGTATATAAGAATCCAAAATAAAGTATAGCAGACTGACAAACCTTTTAGTCAGTAATTACTTACATTCTCCCTTGTCGAAATGACTGCATTGATACAGAGTAGAACCTAGATGAAATATAGAATGTTTCGGATTTTCTTTTATTACTCAATTGAGTAAGTAACTAATAAACTAATTACCGTGAAAATAGTTTCGGGAAATCTTTATTCAAGAGAATAATTTCAATTCTTATAAATGTTCAATAAACTTGAAGTACATAACATGATGTATTTGTTTGCATAAATGCTTTCCCTTGTCTGGCAAAAGAAAAGCCTTAGCTGATACTATATACCAAATATGGGGTAGTAAAAGTTGTTCTTCGTCAATGGAATTAAATGAATACATCTTTAGAACAAAAACAAAGTTCTATTTCTCATTTCTCTTTCAAAATATATTGAAATTATTCTACTGAGTGTAGTTATAAAATTGACTACATAAATAACTGCAAAACTGTTAAGGATAAAAGTCACAGTAGTTTCATATTACAAGAAAATCAATGATTTTTAAAGTAAACTTTCTTACATGAAATGAGGGTTGAAAGCCTAATTTATTGTATTCAAAAGTTTTAATATATTATGTAAAAACCTTACTGAAACTTGGAGATTTTTAGAAAATGGGTAAAATTCCAACCTGGTAGAAATTTGTACTTATCTGACTTGCATTAAATACAACAAAGACGATTGTATTAGAGAAGTTTATTACTGAAACAACTTACAATTTTGACTTGATAGAAATTCTCTATTGAATAGTAAACAGAATGACTGTACGCTGAATATGAAAGTCTAAGTTTTTTACTAGATAGTTTTGTCAAATTGACATAGCAACTTTAAGTTGAGTATTACCAGCAGTATCTAAGAAATTAATTTTAACTGTCAGTCACTATTTGAGTAGATCTGTTAAAGAGACTGAATCTTTGAATGGGACATGGTGCAACACGAGTGATTTCAATATTTGTTACTCAAGTATATAATTAGTAACATTTGGTGTATTTGTATAGATGTACTTGTTCTTTTGTCAGGCAAAATACAGCCACGAGCTAACTATACACTGAAATGGGGTAGTTTAGCTTACCAATGACATAAGAACAAATAAAATATATTTGGTACAGAAACACAAGATAGCCATAAGTTAGAAATCTGAAATCATTCTGTTGGATTATTTGTGTCGTTTGTAGTTTTGGTTACTATGATGGTAGGGACGCTCTGGATTTCTTGTTGGTTCTTTACCAGAGCTGTGTAGTCAGGGAACCAACATAGGCGCGTAAAATTAAAAATAAATAAATAAATCTTAAATTTAGAATTCAAAAAAAAAAAGTATACACTAAAAAAAGTCACGGGGGTATTCCACATCCAAGGGAAGGTACTTCTGAGAAGTTGCCAATATGGCTTTCTTTGAGTCTCTATTTTATTGACCAGATAATCACAGATGTGAGAATTTTACTCACTGTCCTATGGACTTATTCGAAGATTACCAGCTAAATAAGTAATTTTCGTATAGAAGTATCTATCGAGTAATAAGTTCTACAACATACATAAAGGTCAGCTGTTAGAATACTATTCAGCTTTGATCATCAATAAATTATTAAATTTCAAACTCAGAAATACCTCACCTCATCCATCCCCAATTACTGGTAGTGGTTATTAAAAAAAAATAATAATAATGCATTTTATTCATAACATAAACAAACAAAATATGAATGTGATGTATCATCTTAAGTAACGGGTATAGTCTAACATAGTAAATTCACATAGCCTCTTAAGAGGCTGACTGGCGCAGAATTGCTACAGAGATTTTATTCACCTTTTTATTATTTGAAACATTAATGAATTTTACATCTAGAATTGTTTACAAAGTGCTATTTATCTCTATGACTTTCATATATTGGCTTAACTGACAAACAGTGAAATTTCTAATCTGAACATTTTACCAATACTTTATATTCTCTGATTTTACTATCTAAATCTACGAATTTGGTTTTAATTATTTTATGTCCAATTTACTTAGCACGTGAAAGATAAGTTATATTTTAGAACAGGACTATTAATAAGGGTTTGTTAGCTATCTTCATCTCTGAATCGCTTCTAAAGAATTTGGGTTACTACTTAAGGCGCAACGTAAGGTTCTAATCTGACGATCACACTCTGGCCATATATCTGTTAAAATCATTTCTATTAAGCACCAAACGTTGAACTATGTAGGTTGTAAGTGGGTTGTTATTCGGGTCGATGGAGTTCAGTGTGAGCGAAGGGTAGTGTTACACGTTTTAGTACAATATGGGTTATCCGTGACCAGTATAGGTATTTTGGGCTTATTTTAAGTAATTTGGTGCTTTTAGAAATGGTTTGATACAGTAATGTCACCCAGTTTTGGGTACAATTTGCTGTTCGTGTAAATAGGAGAAGTGATTTAGAGTGTTACGATAGATAAATATTTGTATTTATAAGAGGTAAACAGTATATTGTAAATTTGGTCCCGTGGACGAAGACAATGTAAATTTGTCAACAATGATCAAGGTAAACATTAGCTTCTTTGATAGGAAAGTTAACTTCTGATGGTTCCATTGACTGCGTCACTTGTCTTAGGTATCAGGGGAAGTACTCCAGTACTGATGTACAGTCTCCGTCCTGGTTGAAGATTTAGGGACATCAATAACGGATCCAAAATCTGGAAAATAAAATGAGTCAATTATTATAATACTTTATCTCTAGCTTTTGCTTAGTACAGCGGGCTAAATTCTTAATTCAGGATCTTTCAATGAACGTACCAGTATTAAGGGCCAACAATATTTTGACAAAGGTTATGTATTGTATTTTGCTTAGTTTATGGAGTCAAGTATTCAAATACAAAGATTGACACAAGTTAAGTTAGTAGGGGTGAAGTAGGTTCATTAACAGATGTGATATAATCTATGCGGCTATAAAATTAAAGAGAAAGTTATTCTGCCAACACAGTAGAGTTAGTAAAAATTACATATCTACCGATTTGGTGCTTTGCAACATGGTTTTTCAAGTAAGGCCTACGGCCAACTGTTTTATTGACCTTGAAGAGAATTACAATGGTCATTAATTAACAACTAATGTATGAAAGGCCTACCCCTCTGCGAGACAGGCATGAGTATATGTATGTAAAGTATGGAACTACAAAGGTTATCACATATATTGGGAGGCTATGGGACTTTAGTATAATTAAACGGGAACCTAATCTATGACAGAAATAAATTTCTATGTTTGAACACTTGGCGATTTATCCATCGCAAGGAGGGAACCTAATGATTGATGAATTGGATTTAACTTTGAAAGTAAGTCGAAGTATATAGGTACCTTGTATGCGTGAAGCCTGTTAGACGTACGGTAGATGGTAACATATCACTTTTACACGGAACTATGGGAAGATTCTGTCTATCCAGGATATAGGTAGTGCTCCAAATTTGTACAATTCTTCAGAAGTTATGTTGTAGAGAACTCCATAAGGCAAGTCCGGTGTCTTGCCCTTTTATCGACACTGTGACCGACATCTGTAAGTAAATGAAAAGGTTTATGAAATGTTTGTTTATGGTGATGAAAGTTTGTATTTGTACGAACATAATTCAAGAATTTTAATGCTTGTTGGCTCTTAGAAACAACGACTATCGCATGAAAAGCTTCGTTTTCGTGTAATAATTAAGTGTAAATCTAATAATTTCGAAGTAGAATCCATTTGGAAATGTTTACGTTTGTAAAAGCGGTACATACCTTTCTTGTGAGATAATTTTGCGTCCGAGTTACAGTAGATATGCTCATGGATCATTTTTGATTTTGTTTTCGGTATCTTCTAAGTGAAGCTTCTTTTGCGGTAGGTCCGTCATGGAATTTGATTTTAAATTAAAGAAAGCGTCCGTCACTGAGCAAATGGCGTCTGTCAGCTTCAGTTAGAATTTGTTTTGTTTGGTATGTAGTAGGAGTGAGTTTTCCGAAACGTCAATAGTTATTAGAACGTGTGAAGGATGCAAAAACGAGAAACGTTGTCTGAGTCGCACGAAAACTATTGAAACAGTGAAACTGTGAAATGCGTAAAACGCTCGACTCGCTCGTTCTTGAATTCTCGATACATGCAATACTCACTCACCCTCTACGTCATCACGACATGAAACGAAAACTACCGATATCATCCGATTTCTCCCGAATCACACTGACCATCCGATTGAGTGAAATAAAGAGAGCGAACGATGTTGGTTGCGTCATTGCATTAAATGTCCAAGTAATTAGACGAAGGGAAAGACTTTGTTACCTTGTGGCAGAGGCGATTATTGGTTTACTCATTTATCTAATCGTTTTGGACGAAATTTACTGCACGTGCGTGCCATACCACACACGCAGGTCCAGGTAATTCTTGACATTCACCTTTATTGTTATGGTATTAGGATACTTATGTATGAACGGTTTCATGAAACTTTCTCGTATTCTCAAATATAATACAAGTCGTGATTTTATCTCTTATTGTCTTATGTTTAAATGCATTTTTTGATTGATTAATTAGTAAATAACACCTGCACTTTGGCCTTGAACTCCATCCAAATGACACAAAATATTTGTTCTATTTTTAGACTTTAGTTTTGCGGAAATATTTATTTTAATTATAATTTAAAATAAAATTATAATTTTATTTTTAGTAAAACGGGACTAATAATTAATGACCGGCGTACGCGGCTCATGTCGTCCAAAGTTAGACAGCTAACTTTTCTCAATGTCAATTTGGACCCAAAAAGGTTTGAATGAGCACTTATGTACATAAAACCATGTAAATAATATAAATAATGTACAAAAAAATCAGATGAACTTCGAAATACGCCTGCATTGTTTCCAATGATGTCGGTAGCAATTTTAAACAATTACACGTAATTGATGTTTTCAATGATGTATTAGCCGATAATAATGAAGCCAGTCCTAAGCCTGGAAAAAAAGTATGAAGGAAAGTTCATTTGTTGATAATATCATGTGTACCTATATGTGTAGCAATAAAAACCGTCACCTTATCACCTTAACGTCAATATTGTAAACGGTTACATCAGTCCGTCAACGGTTATTAAGAATTCAATAGTTTCTGAAATTCAAGCGTTTCAATACCCGTGAAAAAAAACTAATAGCTAGTTTCGTTTCGTTTTGCCGAGAAGAAGTGATTACCCACTTCTAGTATGTAGAGTTTGTCACAGGTTAGCGAGATTTTTAAAGCGCTAGATATATTAAAGCTGTTCATATATAGCAAACATTTTCTACATAATTTGATTTTACTTTAGGAGACATTTTAGTTTTATAAGTAAATTTGTAAGGTTTTATTTTAGTTGTATTTCATGTTATTTTAGTTTTTATGTTTCTGTATAAAGAGCTAAACCGAAATGTAGAATATAACCATAGAGTATATTGATGAATGTAACCACAGGGTCGGTTCCGTTTTGGTGACAATGATCATTGTACGTTGGGTTTGCGTTTGGAAGTGGGTAGAAATTATTTAAAAGCTGGATTTATTAAAAGGTTTATTGTATAAGTAACAAAAGAAATAAATAAATCAATTCAATTTGCACTTATGTCAGTTAATTTAAATTATGAGAGAGCTAATGATTGTGTCCCTTAACTTTATACATTAATTTCAAATGTTTGATTGTTTAGACAGATAGCGTTTAAAGTAGTGGCTAGTGAGCGTATGAGAGGATCGTAATGCTTTAAAGGAATGGGGAAAGTAGAAAATTTCCGGTGTAAGTTGAATCAGTGTGTAGGTAAAACTTTGTAACATTGTTCGCTGTGTTGATGTGTCACATGGGTTTCTGTAAAATTAGTTGTCATATTCCTAGTTCTTAGTTAGAAACACAAAACAAGAAGATAAAGTACTTACCCGTTCATGTGTGTGATCCTGCAAAACCTAGTTCATACAAACGTCCTGCTTTATACGCTTGTCTAGTTTGTGCTACTTTCGAAACTTGTCGCTTTATCTGTTTTTCGCCGGGTTTAGCAAGGTGAAACAGGCCCTTAATGAATTAAGAATGAGTACCATCTCACTTTATTATTTCAATTGGTTGTAGTATAGAGTTAAATAATTAAAAATACTTGGATATTTTTGTATTTACAGTTGTTTATTTACGATTGTCTTCTACAAATAAACCACTAGTAGTACCATCTAGCGCAAAGAACTAGGAACTTAACATGACATAGGAATAGGATTCTTCATTGATGAACGAGCGTAGCGGAGAGGCAGCTGGTATCGAATTTCATTGTTAGAGGGCGTTGATTTAGTTTTGTTACAATACGGTCACATAAGGTTTCATGACAATTTAATATGCAACAATGTTAGCTTTATACAAGAAAAGTAGTTATAGGTAAGTCGAATTTTGCTGGGTACTCGCTACTGGCTTCAACTGCGGGTTCAACTGCGTGAAAAAAAAAAATGGTATAGATATATTCAAGTTTAGATATATTAATAAATAAAAAAAATAATAATAAGAAGGGGAGTTGGTTGTTGAATGTCGGATTTCAATATAGAAACAATTTCAAAATGGTGTTTCCTTATTATACATAGGTATTTTATTTATTGGCTAGAATTCTGGATGAAAAATGATGAGAACCACATAGAATTTTGTTGAGTAGTTAGTGTAAATGTTGAAGTGTAGGTTACAACAGTCAGATGTTATCTATAAATAACTAAAAATTAATTGTAATATATTCATGTGTGATATACTTATTTATTAAATTGTTTGTATATATATATATGTTTGTTTGAGTTCTGTAACTGAAAAAGGGTTCTCTGCGCGAGGTTTAGGTGCATTGTCTTGCTTTGTAAGGATAGACCACCTCATCTTTTTTTTTGGCAATCTTGGAGATCCTTTGTGAAACCTAGAAGTTTCACTAGAATGGTTACAGGGGTTCTGACAATTGGTTTTCAAACTTAAGGTTGACAAAAGAAGTTACAATTAATATTATGTCAGTACCAAAGAAACATTTATGTATTTTAGTTATTTGAGAATGGGGAAAGGCTAAATATAGTATAGTAAGTTAAGACATTTATTTAAAATTTAATCAATGTAATGTCGAATGTCACCATACTCAAAGCCTATATCATTATGTGGATTTTATAGGTAAATAAAAGAAATAAAAGAAATGAAGAATGAATTTGTAATGGTCAATAGAATCAGGATTCTGTATGTAAAGTCTTGCTTTCTATTAGAGGGTTCAGTATGAAAGGAAACAAGTGTTTATAAATCAAATAATAGTCTGTAAGTGTAAATAATAAATAGAAATAAACTACTAGTAGAAAATTGGGTACCTACGGAAATGTGGGTTTAAAGAAATTAATATAAAATTAAGAGGTTTTGTTAATTTATCGTTGGACATTTAATGGGTGTTGAGTTAATTTTAAAAGAAGTAAACAATACTTTAGTTACCTATAAGTGGTCTGATGGTACTCTAGTGTATCATTATTTTGACTTTGTGATAAATGTGTGATGAACATGAAGGAAGTCTATTTGAGTTGTTGTGATGATAAATGGTGGTTTGCTTTGATTGAATTTTGGTCAGTCACCTTGGCAGTAATATATAAAGGGCTAGATTTGTGAAGTCAAGATGAAGTTTACTTTCAGAGTTCAAAAAAAAAAAAAAAAAAGAGAAGCGGTTTTTGAGTATTTTGCTTGGAGTGTTATTTATCCAGGGAAAGATTTTGGTTGAATGTTACATCATGTTTTACAGTTATATTTTCGACTCTGGAATTCAGAATTATGTCAATTAAGCCACAAATGCTATTCTAAATAAAGCAAGTGGTGATTTTAAGTTTTGTTACTTTGAACAAACAAACTTGTTATAAAAAAAAAAGGAAAGGACTCAGGAAGCAAGAGGAGGGGGGGAGGGGTTATTACTATTTTTTTTTTGAAAGGTGTAAGTTATAGGAAAGTTAGTAGGAAAACTTACCAAAGACAGGATTGATGCAAGCAGGAAAGAAGAAAAGGATTTAGTGAAGGGGTTGGTTGTTACTGACGTAGAAAATCTTCCTGAAAAGGGGTTTTAATTAGTTGCTTGAAAAAAAAAATACATAAAATAAAAAAATAAAAAAAACATCAATTACCAGTTCAGAAACTGAGAGAAGATTGGGAGACGGGAGATCTAAGTAATCATCTAAATCAAAGTCATCAAGGGTGGGGGAAGGCTGAAAAATAAGAGAATGTTATAGTCATTGAGTAACGCAATAGTAGAATGGACATTAAAGGGAATTAATTTTGTGATCATTAACTCAACAATCATAAAATTACAATACAATACACAATCATAAATTTTTCTTTAATGTAATAATAATAATAATTTTATTTTGTTTCTTTCAACTAAAGTACATGTTCTACATAAATCAATGAATGAAGCGTGTTATCCTTGTACTAGGAGGATTCGCTTTTCCAATTCCTATATTAAATAAATTATTAAAGTGAAATAGAATAGTTGTCAATGAAACATAGGAATAGTTCACTTACTGATTGGGTAGAGAGAGCCGGAGAGTAAGGAAGATGGAAGGAATCTGTAGCAGAAGGTAGAAGAGCATTTTCAGATGATAGAGGAAGTTCGGGAGTGAGCAATTGCATGAGGAGGTCATAGGCGGGACAGATTTCCGAGGAAGTAGTGGAAAATGAATGAGGAAAAGAATGATCTAAAATAGATGAGTCTGTAGAAGGATGAGAATGAAGGAGAGCGACAGGGGAAACATGAGGTTCTGGCTGAGCATTCTGGAGAAAAAAAAAAAGGAAACAAACACAACACAAAATTAAAAAAAAAAAAGATCTGGAAAAGAATGAGTGTGCCAAAAGCAGGGACAAAAGGAACTATACCATGATCCTAGGTTGTCCTCTAGATAGTTTTCTTAAGTAGTTTTTTAATAAGGCTTTTAATTCAGTCATTGTTATTTGAGTAACATTTTTGGCATTAAGGTTATGGAGAAGTTCAACGCGATGACGTTGCTTCACCTTTCTAACGAAGAAATAAGGATCATTGGGATCCCAGAGGCACGGGTAGGCTAACACAACTTTTTCAAAGGACATATTTGAATCCGGATCTAACACCAAATGGGAAATACGTTAGGTAATAGGCATCATGACGCCTCTGGAAAGATCAAGCGGGAAAAGATTACACGAGTGCGCAGGTCCTATGATTGAATGAAAGAGTATATTTTGGGGCTGTAAAAAAAAAAATTAAGATTATCATCTATTGAATTAAGATTTATATTTACTCACCTGAAAGAAGTTCAAAGTTTTATATATAGTCCAATTTCAAGCATACATTCTCGAAACGCTGTAGTCACTAAAAAAAAATTGATTGGACAAAATATAAGTTACACTATGTATATATTTTTTGTTATTTTTTTTTTGATTTTGGCTTCCTGTACATAACCTAGTCGTTTTAAGAATTTACAATCTGACATTCATTTCATTCATATAGCATTGACCATAGAACACTAACTGTGCGGTCCGAAATAGAATTGCATCGATAAAAGCTATGAATAAATTAAAGTGTGAGCGATGACTGGTCCGTAATTTGTGAACTAGCAATCGATGTGAAAAATAGCTTATGATTCGGACCGCATTTAAAAAAAAAAAAAATACAACTTAACCATAACCTCTTACCACAGAATACAATACGATTATTTTATTTTATTTCGTCAAAGTGCTGTGATTCGTGATGAAACAAGAGGAGTTTGTAGCACTGTTCTTCAACGTAGACTCAGATAGCGAAAAAAAAAAAAATATATACATTTCATTTGTTTCTCTCATGGCTGAATAAAACATTATACCTTTGTTTGTCTGATCTGAACTGCTGAAATAGTGGAGCGAAAACAATTTTTGACATTCCATTCCGTTCAACACTTGCATTGCCTCGCCTCCGTCGCATGAGCCACGGAAGTCATACGAATGAATGAATACATTTGCTTCACTCATGGATTATTAGTCTTTCATCTCATTCATTCGTATCGATTTTGGCGAAGCAGTTCTATTTCGGAACGCAGGGATAGTTAGGAAGAAATCTAAGAGAATAGGTTGTTCACATTTCATCAATAATATTGATGGAAATTGGTTAGGTTGTATACTTGGACAATCAATGATGTACAAAAGTTATTAAGGTGTTGTCAATGTTATCAGTAGGACCTTTTTGTTTAAAAGTCCCAAAACTACAACGCAATCTGAGAAGCTTTAAAAAAAAAAAAAAAAAAAAAAAACAGCGACAAGAATTTTTTTTTTTTAGCAATGAGATAAAAGGGAATGAAGGGTAGGCTACACTATGGGAAACCTAATATGTTTTCTCTGTGTTTAAAGGCGGAGACATAATACGAAAATTAAGTTAAAGATGGTCAGGCCGAATCGTAAGAGGAAGCAACCTACGCGATACTCGGAGCCAGTTTGTGAGAGAGTAGAAGCCGGAGCAAGCATAGAAGAATCAAATGAAAACCAAAATCTAAATCCGGAAGAGACAAGAGAAGAAGTCAGTCCTCCGAAGAGGCATAGGGGTATGAAAACAGCAGTGAAAAATAGAGCAAGACAAGGGGAAAGAGTAGGAGTTTTTTATCAGATGATGCGTAGAACCATGGGTGCTATGGCATCGAAGCTCGAGAAATTAAGCCAAGAGATTAAATGCACAAAAGACATGATTGAGATCAGAGACAAGAATCCAATTGATGGGGTTGGATTAGTTGGAGCTGGATGTTCACAATTGTCGTTAGGCAGTTCGATGGAGGTTAATCAAAGCGAAGTTTTACCTGTAGGACGAATCTCTTCTGAGCAAACGCAGTTAGGAAAACATCATAAGGGAAATAATTGCATAGGAGAAGACAAAAATGTTATCTACAATCTACGGAACTTCAACATAGAGAAACCTAAGTTCGGGAGACGTGAAGATTATCATCCGGTAACCTTTCTAGAAGATTTAGAGTGGTACTTGGAAAAAACATCGAAGGAAGGAAAAGAACTAGAATTAATTCTGGAGTGTCTCATCGATGAAGCTAGAGACTGGGCTCGAATTTATAGAGGGCGCTGGGAGAAGTTCGAGGACTTTAAGGCTGATTTCCTCAATACATTCTGGGGAGAGAATGAGCAAAACGAGTTACGTAGAAACATCGCGCAAGGATGCTGGGACCGACAGAAGAATCCTTCTATGCTTAATCATTTTTTGAAATTAGCAGGGAAAGCACAGATGCTTAATTATAAATTACCAGAGAAACAAATGGTAGCGGATTTAATTAGACATTATCCTAAAAATGTCCAGCAAGTATGGTCTACCACTAAAATGGACACTATTTTGGAAACTGCCGAATTTCTTAGGGGAATAGATGATATTAACAAACAAGAGGCGCATATATATATGTCGACTGGAAAAAACAATAATACAGAGAAAAGGAAGAAGGAGTTCCAGCAGGGATACCGAAGGTGGCAGAAGCCTGATTCAGTTCAGAGGGGAAACCAAGCAGTCAATGAAATCATTGTAGAGGCAACGGGTGCCAAAGTCTTAGAGTTAAACTAGAGGAGGCTGTAGATCTTGTTCCCGATTCAGCCTCAGCCATAGGGAACAAAGCGTTTCACTTGATGATGTTAATGGGGTGGAGACCTGGTCAACTAATAGGGTTAAATGGACGCGGATTAAGGGTGCCATTAGTGGGAATAAACTTGGAAAGGGAAGAAAAGGAGGGTTTGGGGTATAGTTCTATAAGGATTAAAGAAATACAAGTACGGGAACAGATAGTAGGGGTATTGAAGTTAAAATCTGAAGAGGCTTTGGTTGAGGATAGTGTTGACGCAATTGTTAATTCGGTATTCGAGGAAGAAGAGGAATTACTGGATCAAGTGAATTTCAAGTCAGAGATATTAGTGAATATTTTAGGTGTGGAGTTGGTTGTTTTAGTAGATTCGGGCAGCGATCTGACTTGTGTGTCAGAGGAGTTATGGCATGGTTTAAAGCAAATAGATCCCAACATACCTATTATGCCCATAAAACCGATACAGATTAAGCCTGCAGTTGGACCAAGGAGTGTAGACATTCGACATACGGTTCTTTTACCCTTGAGTTTGGGAAGAATTGTAATAGAGACGGGATTTTTGATAGTACCTGGTTTAAGCAGGCCTTTAATACTAGGATTTGACTGGATGAAAGCGAACAATGTAAGATTCATACTTAAGGGCCCTGAGAGGGGTATTTTAATTGAACATGGAAGGGACAATATATTGGTAGAATTCAGTAAACAAGATAAAGAGGTACATCTAAAGGAAAATTCAGGTATAAGTGAATTAGAACCGGAGTGTGAAGTTGAGAGGTTGACTAAGTATAGATTAGGGGGAGAACTTGGGAGTAAAGATAAAGGGAAATTGGAACTATTACTGGAAAAATACAGCTGCTTATTCACAACAAAATTGGGTAGGGCGAATTGCTACGAACACGAGATTAAAATGGAACCTCATGCACCTATCATTAAGAAAACATACCCAGTTCCTTACGCTTATAGGGATAAAGTAGAGAAGAAATTAAGAGAGATGGAAGAACAGGGAATTATTAGCAGAGCGTCAACTCCATATTGTAGTCCTTTGACATTCACACTAAAAAAAGATGGTGAGATAAGACCGCTTTTAGATGCGAGGGGAATCAATAAATACATGATTTCAGAGACAGAAAAACCTCCGCTGCAATTAGATGTAATGAATTCTTTTCACGGAGCTAATTTTATTAGTGTCATAGATCTGAAAAATGCTTATTTCCAGATACCAATATCCGAGACTAGTAAAAAATATACAGGCTTCACATTCAATGGGAAATCATTTGTCTATAATGTATTACCGCAAGGACTAAAAACATCGGTTGGAAGCTTCAGTAGGGCCATGGATAAAGTGTTGGGACACGAAGTGAGGGAGTTCTGTGTCAATTATTTGGATGATCTAGCCATAATAACTACAGGGAGTCTGGAACAGCATCTAGAACACTTAGATATAGTCTTGGGAAAATTATGGAAGGCGGGGTTGACTTGTAATCTGAGCAAGTGTGAATTCTTATGCAAAGAGATAAAAATGTTGGGCTTTATAATATCCACAGAAGGGCTACAAACAGATCCGGACAAGGTAACAGCAATACAGAATTTTCCGACACCAAAGAAGATAAAACAACTTAGAGCGTTCCTGGGGTTATGTAATTTTTATCGGAGATTCATACCAGAGTATAGCATACACATACAACCTCTGTGTGAATTATTGAAAAAGGAAAAGCATTGGCATTGGGGGGAGGAAGAACAAAAAGCTTTTAATAAGATGAAGTCGCTATTCGTGAAAACCATCCAATTACATCATCCAAATTTTACCGAACCATACTTTCTGCAAACTGATTGCTCTGGAGTAGGAATGGCTGGAGTGTTGTTTCAGGTAGATGAAAACGGAGAGAAGAAGATATTAGGATTTTACAGTAAAGCATTACGAGGAGCCCAACTAAATTGGACAGTTACAGAGCAAGAATTTTACGCAGTGATCAGTTGTTTGGAGAAATTTGAAACCTATTTAAGGGGATCCAAGGTAATTATCCTTACTGATCACAAGGCATTATTATTTGTGGGAACATGGAAGTTGTACAATGCACGAGTCACTCGTTGGATAAACTATCTAGAAGGGTTCCAGTACGAGGTTCGTCATATAAAAGGGAAGGAAAATGTGGTGGCTGATATTCTTTCAAGGTATCCTCCAGAAGGAGAACTATTACAAGAAGACAAGACTAGATTACAAGAAATAGCTTACACTGAGGCGAAGGTAAATAAGGATTTGTTGAACAAGTTGAAGTTGTTACCACAATTACAAAGAGAAGACACTGAGATCAATGGAATTAGGGAAGAAATAGAAAAAGGGGGAAAGCCTTCAGGGAAGTTGGGTAGAATAATTCAGAGATGTAGATTAGAGGGAGATGTTCTTATGTTCAAACCAGAGGGGACAGCAAAGGAAGCGACATACTTACCAAAGAATCTAAGGGAAGACGTGATTAATCAGATTCACTTAGAGATGGGACATCAGGGGACGTTTAAAGTAATTAAATACATTAGAGACAGATTTTATTGGGGAGGTATGACTAAAGATGTAAAACGTATTCTCAGGACTTGTCATGTATGTCAGATAACAAAGAGTAATAACTTGAATCATGTGGGACCTTGCCGCTCAATAGTGTCGAGTGAAATTGGAGAGTTAGTCATGACTGACTTGTACGGACCTCTACCAACGGGTAAATTTGGAATGAACTATATTTTAGTGATCCAAGACACATTCAGTAAATTTGTCAAATTCTATGAGCTTAGGCAAGCAACTTCCTTGGCAGTGATAGGAAAGGTGAAGAAATTTTTTGAAATAATAAAACCGAAGGCGATATTGTCAGATAACGGAACCCAATTTGCTAGCAGATTATGGAGAGAGACCATGGATAGTTTGGGGGTAAAAGTGGTGTATACTTCAGTCCGAAACCCTCGACCTAACACCACAGAAAGGGTTAACAAGGAATTGGGGAGGCTTTTTAGAGCGTATTGTAGAAGTAATCATAAGGGGTGGGTTTCCATGCTTCCAAAACTAGAGCAACTCTATAACAACACCTATCACGAAAGCACAGGATATACTCCTTGTGAAGTAATGTATGGAGAGTCAACCAAACTATCATGCGATAAGTTTATAAATAGAGGTGTGACAGAGAAAACTGTTGTGGAAATAAGAGAAGATGTTAAGAATAATTTGGAAAAAACAGCTAAGTCTCGCCAATTCAAATTTAATCAAAAGTTTAGGATAATTCATTTCCAAGTGGGTGATTTGGTAAAGGTTAGGCGTTCAAATAGGTCAGACGCAAAGCGTAAAATCACAAAGAAATTCGAACCACTATATGAGGGGCCTTTTGTAGTAGCTGCTATTCCTTATCAGAATGTTTACATCCTAGTGGATCCAGATACTAATAAAGTGAGAGGAAAATTTAACACAATACATCTGTCAAGGTACTATCAGAAGGTATGAACCCGCAGAGTTCATAAATGGTTGAGGCTGGATCGGGTTTTGGGAAAAATATATAGGGAGGATTCTATCTATTGATTGTTTAGTAGGAAGGGAGAGAGGTAGCGAAGAATGAAAAAGGAGAGGGTATATTTTTTTTTAAGGGTATTATAACAATTTAACTTTATTTGATTTAGTATTCTGTTTGATGTGAATTTAAAGACTACATTTTTATAGTGTATAGTGATGTATGGATGAAATATAATTTTAATAAGTAAGCTTATAAATCTTCTAATGGAGTTTTAACTGGTTTGTAAATATTTGTTAGTGTTGAATTATCATTAACATTCTTAGTGGAGTTATGAAGAGATTTTAATGTTAATAATTTAATTTTTAAGTATTATCTATTTGATGATAAATTTTACACTTACAACAAATATATGTAGGAATGTAAAGTAAAGCACTGAAAAGAACCTGTTAGTTGTATTAAATATTGTCGTTAGTCATTATAGTCAAGTAAAGTGAGAAAATAAAATAGTTTTGTTTCTTAAAAAAAGGTTAGAAATGTGTAGGTACATCCTTATTTGTAAAAGTTGATATAAGATTTTAATAAAGTTGAAAACAATAAATAAAATAAAAATGTTTTAATTAAGGGGGTATTCCACATCCAAGGGAAAATATTTCTTTGATATGATCTGAAGAGGTTTATTTTGGAATTTTTTTTTTTTTTCTTAGAAAAATTGACTGTATCAACGGTTGTATTAAACAACACCTCTATATTCAAAGGCTTTTTCAGACAAATAGACAAAATAAGCTGTTTTCAAACTTTTTAGTTCATTTTTGTTAACTCAAAACAGTACAATGTATATTGTTCATTTTATAAAGGGAATAAGTTATGATTCAATCATTAAATATACAAAACAAAGAAATATTCGACCTCATCCATCCCCGCTTTACTGGTAGTGGTTGTTAAAAAAAAAAAAAAATTTTTTTTTTATTTGTGGACATTCGTTCAATAGTGTAATTCTAATTTCAGAAAGGAAGAAAATAATCCAGAGAAGTAATGAGGACAAGTAATTCCCAGTGGACATGATAAAAGTAATGGATATGTAAATACGTATTACTAATTATTTTCTATTTATAAATAGAGAAAAAAAAATGAAAATGAGTTAACAGAAAACAATTAAAATTTAATATGTTGACCGTGTAAATGTTTTGTCAATTGATAGTAAATTAAATAAAAAAAAATAAAAATACAAGATTGTATTTTACTAAATGAATTTATTAAGAAGAAATGAAATGTAAAAATATTCGGGAGTCTATTAAAAGCAGTTTATTCCAATTTCTCGTTGTCTTATTGAAATAATAATAAAAAAAAAAAAATATTAAATTATAGAAATTAATTTGGGTTTTATTTTAATTAGTGGTAGTTAGTTACGTTATAAGTTAGTTTATAAGTTAGCTCAAAAGGTATTAGCTTAAGAGGTATTAAAAGATAATATTTAAAATAAGAGGTACTTAAATCATTTAGATTTGTCCATATTTGTTGAGCTGGTGGTTCGTTAGAGAAAGTGTTAGAGAGAATGAGGAAGGAAGTATGTTGTCGGTGGAAGAGATAGAAAGATACGACCATGACAATTAACTTTGTCTTTGGCAAAGAAAAGGGCTCTAGCGAGACAACAGTTTCAGGAATGTGGACTCATGTTTATTGTCGTGTTATCCTGGAGACATTACACTACACAACAAACTATTTAGTTGAAAAGGAGTTAGGTTAGAGTCGTCTTGACTAATTAGCAGTATAAACTGCGATTCTAAATAGTTTCACTACACACGCAGCTAATGCATATTTCCTCGGCAACTATACATTCTCCGAATGGTTGATTAGAATTTAACATTGGAAGAGATTCTAGACTGGGGAATTAGTTATTTGGGTACTTATCTTGAGAGCTATTAAAGTGATCTCGATTCAAGAAAGAGACACAAAGGCATATCTATTGTTCAAATTGAAAAAATAGAATTTGGCTAGAAGGTTGTTGTGTTACCACTAGGGTAGAGTTAATTCACAACTAACTTCTTTGAAGGATTGAGTTCTCCTTGTTTGATGGATATTTATCTGTAATTAATAAACCTATAGATTAGAATTTCAACTGATTTAATTTTTGATTAACCGTTTGGTATAAAAATTACACCACACATATTCATTCTGGGAGGAACATGATAATAAATACCGAATTTATTTAGATATGGTTATTTTTTATGCAATTGTGAATGGGCATATTTGCCAATGTTGACAATTGTCGTATATGACACTTTATGTGTCTAGCACTCTGCGTAATTAGCTTTGTGTAGATATGCACTCATGAGTGTAAGCGTAGTTGACAATCAGCGAATGCTTGCATTTTGGCGTTTAAAAGGACTTTGCGTACATTTAAAATAAGTTATATTTTATTTTTTATTCTTTATGTAATTGTGAATGGGCATATTTGCCAATGTTGACAATTGGCGTATATGACACTTTATGTGTCTAGCACTCTGCGTAATTAACTTTGTGTAGATATGCACTCATGAGTGTAAACGTAGTTGAAAATCAGCAAATGCTTGCATTTTGGCGTTTAAAAGGACTTTGCGTACATTTAAAATAAGATATATTTTATTTTTTATTCTTTATGTAATTGTGAATGGGCATATTTGCCAATGTTGACAATTGGCGTATATGACATTTTACGTGTCTAGCACTCTGCGTAATTAACTTTGTGTAGATATGCACTCATGAGTGTAAGCGTAGTTGACAATCAGCGAATGCTTGCATTTTGGCGTTTAAAAGGGCTTTGAGTAAATTTAAAATAAGTTATATTTTAAGTTAGTTTTAAAAGGTACATAAAGGTGGTGTTAAAAAGGTAAAGGTGGTATTAAAAAGGTTAAGGAGGTATTAAAAGGTAATGGTGGTATTCAAAAGATAGTCATGTTAAATGGAGGTAATTAAAATTAAATAGGTTCATATTTGTAGGGCTGGTGGCTTGTTAGGGAAATTGTAAGAGCGGATGAGGAAGTCAGAGTGTGTCGGTGGAAGGAATGGAATGAAACGACTTTGACATATGACTATGACGTTGACAACAAAAAAAGGGCCCTAACAAGACAACAGTTCGAAGGTGTGGACTTAAATTTATTGTCATCATATCCTGGAGACTCTATACTACACATAAACTTTTAAGTTGAATTGGTGTTAGGTTAGAGTCTTAAAGACTAAAGGACAGTATATACTGTGATACTTAAAGGTTTAACTCTACACGCAGCTAATGCTATTTTCGGCAACACTATACATTCTCCGAATAGTTGGTTAGAATTTAATGCTGGGAGAGATTCCAAGCTGAACAATTGCTCATTTGGGTATCTGGATGGATAGCTATTAAAGTGATCTTGGTTTATGAAAGAGGCGCAAAGCGGGTCTACTTAAATTGAAAAAATAGAATTTGTCTAGAAAATCTTTGCGGTGTTACTAGGACAAGGTCGTCTCACAAACGATCTCTCTGGGAATTTCAGATCTCCTTGTTTGACGGACAGATTATTCGTGAACAATTAAGCCATGGTTTGGAGTCTCAATCGGTTAAGTTTTGATTAACTACTTGGTATAAACACACACCACACGTGAACGGTCTGGGAGAAAGGTGATAATAAATTATTATAAGAGTGAACATTGTTATCGTGTATTTGTGAATGATGGGAGAGAAAATTTCCTTCGTTTAAGGCTTGCTAATCTGCGTAAATTTTGGGGAAAGCGCTGTAACAGATCGTACCTCATCTGTTCACGTCTCAATTCACAAATAAATGTTATGAAAATGGGCAGGAAGATTGTTGTATGTAATTAAATAAATCACGTTTAAATAAATAAAGCAAATTGAAATCGATCGCGTAGAATAACTGATTTTAAATGATAAATACAGTAAACTCAACCACCGGCCCAAACAATCGGTCCAATATGGAAGGAATTAAGAATAAACTTTCAATTTCAAACATTATGGTTTCCAATTATGCGTGAACCCTAAATTAGCTGTTGTTGTCACGCAACTGCCAAGTTGTTGCCACGTAGACTAGATGACGCCTTAGGCTTGTCACCATGTGTCTATCTCTTTCACTCTTACTTGTATATTTTTGTCCTGTCCTGCTTACGCCGAGTATATGCTGTTGCCATGTTTTGTTGTTATGTTGCCATCTCTATTACTCTTGTTTGGTTGTCTCACTTTTGTTCGTTCTGCACGAAAGCGCACATAACACCGTTAGCACCGTTTACGCCGATAGCACTGATAACGCTGATATCACATTTAGTATATAAATGGGTGAAATGTAGGGTGGGGGGTCATTCATTTTTACACCGTCGTCAGTGGAAGTGCTGCAAGAAGTTTTAAAGGTGTAGTTCATTTTTGAGTTTATTTGGAGAAGTTTTTGTTTGTTTTAATAGTGATTTTGTTTTCGGAATTTGCGATTAAAATACGGAATGTGTCAATCTATCTGTTCGTTAGGTCTCGGGACCATTTCGCGTCGCGTTAGCTTTTAGGTGGCGGAATGCCCTTTTTTCGTAAATAGATTCGGTTATGGTCAATAGTTTTTGACTTTTCCGACTCGGCGATTGACACACGAGTTTGAATTCGTGTAGGGTGAACGAGCGAACGAGCTAGATTCCGCGTTATGTAAAGGGTTCGATAATCGTCTTTTCAAGTTCCGAAATTAAAGTACGTACCTAAATAATGTAATAGTGCATAGGTCGATTCAGGGGTTGATGGGGAGGAAGGGAGTATGGTCTCTTCTTAGTAATGCCGGACGTGGAAACGGGAAGATGTACCAGGGTAACAATGGCATAGGGCTAGTCGCTGGGATATCTTGAAGAGTCAGGCAGGGAGCTTACAGAGCGGAAGTCGCTCTGGGCTAGATTCAGGTCACCTACTGGTGTGAACGACAAAGTCTAGTTTTAACCTCCTCTGGAGGGAAGCAAGCGTCTGGGATGGCCTTGCGCCAGTTTTACATACTGGAAACACATCCCCCATGAAAGGCGATGTTTATGGCAAAGCGTCCGAGCCGTGAAGAGGCTGCGATTTGTTCTGTCCTTTGTCATCTGACTGAGCTGGTCATGGTCTCATATCTATATATTTATATATACACATGATCATATAGGCTATCCCAGCCAGCGGGGTGACGTCCTTTTTACCTACTGTATCACCCCCTGTCTGAGTAGGGCAAAGTTTTAGGGTGTTAGGCACACAGAGAGGTTTCAACTTGCCTCACTTCTTTCTGTCGATTAGTTGAGGGGTTGTATGGTGTTTGCTAGCACAATATACAACCACACACACGTTTAATTGTAAATGTGAGGTGACGGACCTCTAGCTTTGAAAATTCACACATTTAAAAGCCTAGGAACATTTGATTTTAGGGCCAAATGTTAGGTAGGTAAATTCTAAAATTCAAGTCTATTGTTAGAGCATTAATAGGTTTTTGAGAAATTATGCATAGTGGGAGGTTTCAGGTAACTTTCTTCATTGTTCAGGGAAAATAGGTCAATAAATTCAATTATGATAGGTTGCAAGGTTTCAAGTAGATAGGGACCTCTGAAAAATTAGAGTTAGTGGTTCAGGAAATATTGTTGTTGACTAGTTTGTTTGACAAATAGTTTCATTGTTTACTTATCTGAGAGAGCTTTATAAGTCCAAAGAACTCCAATTTTGAATGTAAGGACATAGGGCTTTGATATTGAAATAGTTTCATTGTTTACTAAGAGGTTTTTATATGCCACAGAACACTAATTTTGAATGCTAGGGCATAGGGCTTTAATATTGGCAATAAATATGAAATGATAGGAAACATAAGTTTCACCACTCAATTATCTCTTAAAATATTGTATTTATTTAGGTATTTCTTTCAAGAAATAAAGAGACTTGAGTTTGGCATAAAATATGCCTAAATAATATAGAAAACCTAGATTTAGAATTCAGGTTGATGAAATGTATTTTAGACCATAAAAGTTCATAACTGTAGTACCTATCAAACCCTTTTTAAGGTCAGTTCTTAGTAAACATTAAGTTATAAAGTAAAATCAAATAGTTTGGTATATAAGAATCCAAAATAAAGTATAGCAGACTGACAAACCTTTTAGTCAGTAATTACTTACATTCTCCCTTGTCGAAATGACTGCATTGATACAGAGTAGAACCTAGATGAAATATAGAATGTTTCGGATTTTCTTTTATTACTCAATTGAGTAAGTAACTAATAAACTAATTACCGTGAAAATAGTTTCGGGAAATCTTTATTCAAGAGAATAATTTCAATTCTTATAAATGTTCAATAAACTTGAAGTACATAACATGATGTATTTGTTTGCATAAATGCTTTCCCTTGTCTGGCAAAAGAAAAGCCTTAGCTGATACTATATACCAAATATGGGGTAGTAAAAGTTGTTCTTCGTCAATGGAATTAAATGAATACATCTTTAGAACAAAAACAAAGTTCTATTTCTCATTTCTCTTTCAAAATATATTGAAATTATTCTATTGAGTGTAGTTATAAAATTGACTACATAAATAACTGCAAAACTGTTAAGGATAAAAGTCACAGTAGTTTCATATTACAAGAAAATCAATGATTTTTAAAGTAAACTTTCTTACATGAAATGAGGGTTGAAAGCCTAATTTATTGTATTCAAAAGTTTTAATATATTATGTAAAAACCTTACTGAAACTTGGAGATTTTTAGAAAATGGGTAAAATTCCAACCTGGTAGAAATTTGTACTTATCTGACTTGCATTAAATACAACAAAGACGATTGTATTAGAGAAGTTTATTACTGAAACAACTTACAATTTTGACTTGATAGAAATTCTCTATTGAATAGTAAACAGAATGACTGTACGCTGAATATGAAAGTCTAAGTTTTTTACTAGATAGTTTTGTCAAATTGACATAGCAACTTTAAGTTGAGTATTACCAGCAGTATCTAAGAAATTAATTTTAACTGTCAGTCACTATTTGAGTAGATCTGTTAAAGAGACTGAATCTTTGAATGGGACATGGTGCAACACGAGTGATTTCAATATTTGTTACTCAAGTATATAATTAGTAACATTTGGTGTATTTGTATAGATGTACTTGTTCTTTTGTCAGGCAAAATACAGCCACGAGCTAACTATACACTGAAATGGGGTAGTTTAGCTTACCAATGACATAAGAACAAATAAAATATATTTGGTACAGAAACACAAGATAGCCATAAGTTAGAAATCTGAAATCATTCTGTTGGATTATTTGTGTCGTTTGTAGTTTTGGTTACTATGATGGTAGGGACGCTCTGGATTTCTTGTTGGTTCTTTACCAGAGCTGTGTAGTCAGGGAACCAACATAGGCGCGTAAAATTAAAAATAAATAAATAAATCTTAAATTTAGAATTCAAAAAAAAAAAGTATACACTAAAAAAAGTCACGGGGGTATTCCACATCCAAGGGAAGGTACTTCTGAGAAGTTGCCAATATGGCTTTCTTTGAGTCTCTATTTTATTGACCAGATAATCACAGATGTGAGAATTTTACTCACTGTCCTATGGACTTATTCGAAGATTACCAGCTAAATAAGTAATTTTCGTATAGAAGTATCTATCGAGTAATAAGTTCTACAACATACATAAAGGTCAGCTGTTAGAATACTATTCAGCTTTGATCATCAATAAATTATTAAATTTCAAACTCAGAAATACCTCACCTCATCCATCCCCAATTACTGGTAGTGGTTATTAAAAAAAAATAATAATAATGCATTTTATTCATAACATAAACAAACAAAATATGAATGTGATGTATCATCTTAAGTAACGGGTATAGTCTAACATAGTAAATTCACATAGCCTCTTAAGAGGCTGACTGGCGCAGAATTGCTACAGAGATTTTATTCACCTTTTTATTATTTGAAACATTAATGAATTTTACATCTAGAATTGTTTACAAAGTGCTATTTATCTCTATGACTTTCATATATTGGCTTAACTGACAAACAGTGAAATTTCTAATCTGAACATTTTACCAATACTTTATATTCTCTGATTTTACTATCTAAATCTACGAATTTGGTTTTAAATATTTTATGTCCAATTTACTTAGCACGTGAAAGATAAGTTATATTTTAGAACAGGACTATTAATAAGGGTTTGTTAGCTATCTTCATCTCTGAATCGCTTCTAAATAATTTGGGTTACTACTTAAGGCGCAACGTAAGGTTCTAATCTGACGATCACACTCTGGCCATATATCTGTTAAAATCATTTCTATTAAGCACCAAACGTTGAACTATGTAGGTTGTAAGTGGGTTGTTATTCGGGTCGATGGAGTTCAGTGTGAGCGAAGGGTAGTGTTACACGTTTTAGTACAAAATAAATCAATGTAATTACAAGTAAGCATGCAGTAACTCCCGCGCTAAAACGTGCTGGTTCATTTAATTACGAGCACATACATTTTTGTTCATTCTACGTGTCTAGGAAGTTTTGCAGCCGGATTGTGAAAAACCCGCCTTTTTCTAATAAATCGGAACAGAACACTTAAATTTAAAATTCACTCAATAGTTAATAAACAAAACCTTATTATGTTATGTATTGTGCATACTGCATTCGCAAAGTGTCCATTGGTTTCTGTAAATTAGAATTTCAAATTTTTTTCAATTCCAAATTTTTGAAACAGACAAGCCTCTAGTATCTGGTACAACACGTACCCTTAGTGGAGCTATACGGGACTGCATTGACGAGAGTCAAGCAGTTCAAGTATTTGGGTCACATTATGACAGAGGACCTGAAAGATGACCAGGACATCGAGCGCAAACGTAGAGCGTTGGCGGTCAGAAGCAATATGCTCGCCCGTAGATTTTCTCGGTGTACAGAACAGCTAAAGATTACTCTCTTCAAGGCGTTCTGTCAATCTTTTTACACGAGCGGACTGTGGGTGAGATACGCGCAGAAGACCTACAACGCTCTACGGGTGCAATACAATAATGCCTTCAGGATGCTATTGGGGCTGCGTGGCGCTGCAGCGCGTCCGGCATGTTTGCTGAGGCGCGAACTATAGATTTTTACGCAATTATGCGCAAAAAAGTTGCCTCTCTTATGCACAGAGTGTGCGGCAGCCACAATACTATTCTGAAGGTAGTGGGAGGTAGGTGCGGGTGTCCTATCAGCCATCACTGGACGACACTACACGTTAAATAATGTTTATGTAAATAATGTTTAATGATCAAAATTGTTTTGTCCTGATTTTCTACGAGTTTAAATTTAAATTTAAATTTTATTGACATTTTATTTTATTTTATTGACATACTGTTTGTGACATTTTTGTATTTTTCTTTTTCTCATTTTTCTGTGTAATATGATGTTGTATTTTTTTTATGGAACCCAGTTCTGAAATAAATGATTTTTATTTTTATTTTATTTATTTATTATTATTGGGGCCGGACCAGTATTTATGTCATGATTTATTTATGTATGTTTTATATTTAAATCGTTATTATCAAGTGCGAATGTTAAGATGTCACACGTAACTTTAATGAAACTATTTTGTTAACAAATATCTCTAAAACATTTCCCTCCAACTGAACAAATCTCAATACAACGAGTACATAATTTAGCGCGAACAAAAGCCTGACCCAAATCGAAACTTTTAGTACAAACTGACAAAGTAAAGTAAAGAAAAGACTCAATCGTCCCACCCGCCCCGCCCCACCCTGTCCCGCCCCGGGGGACCTATGAGCGGGCTAATCTCTAATAATCACGAGAACTGAAGTGACCTCCGAAAAGGTGTACAAAAACCACCCATCACCTTCCTTCGTATAACTTTACTAGTTCTGGAGAAGTTTTAAAGCTATTCCCAACTGATCTTATCACAATACTTCACTCTTAATTATATTCCTGGCGGTTGGTTTCGCTGTACAAAAAATTATAGGTAGCATTATGGTTTATTCGCCTAAGGTAGCATTATTTTGAAAAGTTCGTGAAAGATAGCATGAATATACGAATAAAATATGCCATCGTATGATCGAAAAATGCTTTTTCGCGAAAAAACGCGTTTTGTCGTAAAAAATCCAATTATATAAACACAGTCCCAATTCGCAATAATACGAAATAATTTTCTGTTAAAACTAGGTCATCCCCAAATTTATTTACATGTAAACCTAACACGCTCCGCTCCTTCTTGCTTCGCTTCGGTTCGTTCGTCGTCGCACATTTTTTGACTTTTTGTTGAAAGACTTTTGTAATTATTTTAATCTCGCTTTTTCGTGAAAAAGCGGGATTATTTCGTATGATCGTCTAATGAGTTGGCCTTTAAGCCATAATTCGGTTTCTTATCTAAAAGTAGTTAATGCCATCATACGCCGACAAAACTGCATGCGACTGTAAGTCTAACTTGAACGGCTTGGACCGCAAAGTGGTTCGTTGTTGCGTAATGTCCTAGATGGCTACGGTGTGGTGTAGCACATCTCGTGTTTGGTTTTAGCTACGTCGTAGCACATCTCGTGTTTATTTTAAGCTACGTCGTAGCACTCCCTGCTAGCGTCCGTGTTTCCGGAGATTTATATAATATGGTTATCCATAGATATCTGAATCGAAGTTATAACCCAAACTCCTTTAAAAAAAGGGTAAAACCTTCAGCGCGAACGCTCTTCATCCTAGGTGTCATTGACACTCAACATCAGGTGCGGTGGTGGTCAAGCATTAAGCCAATTGAGAAAAAAAAATAAAAATCTTCCAAACTTATTTTCTGATGTGTTGCCTTCATTGAACATACTTTGTCGGTTTAGATAAAAAATCAGCAATAATGTAGTCAAATCTTTGTTGAAATTCATAATATTAATATCAGCTGATACAGATCTGTGGCAACTCCCTACGTACGTATAGGTAGGACCACAAACTTTCGAACTAGTACAATTCAGAGGCGATAGTTTTGTAAATCACCGGCGGCGGCGCCCAATCCGCAATAGAATAGAAAACTTCGCCCGACCTTCTTTGTGGGAAACTTGCGCCGATTTCTTCGTGGCTCACGGTGCGCCACATAAACTTGGGCCAATTTTCTCACTGAGACATTCGCGACCATTGTGCGGCGAGGGTTAGCTACATATTTGATGTGTTAGAGAAAACTGTTAGTAAGAGGCCATTGAGACTGTGTAACTTATTGGTAGGGGTAGCGAAAGTTGGTTACATCCACCTGTTCGTATTAATTTTGAACGAACGAATCTTTGATATTGAAAGATTTATTTTTGAGATGGAAAATTATTAAAGACTGATGGTAATGGGGTCAGACGGTTCCTGTGGTTATGGTATACTTCAAAAAAATGGCTTCTTCAATACCTATTATTAATACTCCCTCTACAAACACTTCGGTACAAACGGGAAATAGTAATTCATTCGTATAAAATAAAGGTTTATTATAATAAGGTTTATTAAAATAAGGTTTTAAAAGACTTAATAACCAATTTCCTCATTTTGAAACTAATGATGCATAGAAATACAATTGAAATTTGGGAACTTTAATTATAAAGGTCATACTTTAGTTTTAAATTAAATCAGTTTTCTGATAAACAATATTTAAGGTTATTTAATTATGTGAATTTTTCATCGGTCACTGTCGCTCCAAGCGGAAAACGTGCAGTCCGAGAGGGACGGATTCAGGGAAAAAGAGAAAAAAGTGGGTTTTTATTTATATAAAAAAACTGGTCAAGTGCGAGTCAAACTCGCGCACGAAGGGTTCCGTACCATCATCTATAAAAACGGCTAAAAAATCACTTTTGTTGTACGGGAGCCCCCTTAAATATTTATTTTATTCTATTTTTTTGTATTTTTTGTTATAGCGGCAACAAAAATACATCATCTGTGAAAATTTCAACTGTCTAACTATCACGCTTCATGAGATACAGCCTGGTGACAGACGGACAGAAGGACTAGTCGGACGTTAGGACGGAGTCTTGGTAATAGGGTCCTGTTGGTTACCCTTTGGGTACGGAACTCTAAAAACTAACGCAAGTAGCCAAATTTCCTTCAATCAAAATTTATATATTGTTTAATTAAACCCATCTAATGAAATATGTTTGAGTTATATTTATATGATTCATATTTGTCAAACGAGAAGAAAATGTGTGTTTGAATAATTATTTCCGTCGAGCGAAAGATTTTCAATCGCGTTTTTTTTTCAGCAAAAATCTAGAAAAAGTTCCAAGAAATTGATTAATTCTAAATTTAACTTATCAAAGTACGAGTACGTAATTTAGTAACGAGAAGATACTTTTTGGAAGTAGTTATAGGACTTCAAAAGATAAAATTTTGACGTTAGCGCTTTAATACCAGGTTTTCTTGAACATAAAAAAGAGGACCTTTATTTTTGTGTCAGATATCAGATTAACTTTGACATTACATCATAACTTTATGAGTGCTTACTGATGTAAGCACTCATAAAGTTATAGTGTTATGTCATGTATATGTGCTTACTATCCTGATGGATTACATTACGGGTAGAGGTGAAAATTGCCCGGGAAAATTTCCTTTTACGAGGAAGTTACCTGAAACGTAGAAAGTTTACAAAAATGAAAAAATATATATATTATAACATTGCGTCAATTAACGTTCTTGACCGTCCTACTTACTATAAGTACTAACTTTTATTTTCCTTTTAACGTCAAGAAGTCCCCACAAAGTTGACTCTTCAAAGTGGTAAGTGCATCGCAAAGGATGTCCCAGGGTAGGGGAGCGGAAAGAGGGGTGTTTGCAGGTTTAAATTGGCTTTAGGTTTCAGTGTACCCACATTTTGTGCAGGCAACCACTATTTTGTGCAGGCAACCACCATTTTCCCTGTCTTAATGAAGTCCTGAGTTGCGGGAGGAGCGTGAGTTACTAACAAGTGAGTTTTTAATTAAAATTGCATGTTTAATTAAATAGAGCTGTGCAACTTTTATAAATAACGGTCAGGTCAAGTGCGAGTTGGACTAGCGCACGAAAAATTCCGTACCACCAGACAATATACGAAGCCCCAAAAATATTATAGTAAATAACAACGATATGCTAAAACGGTAGCGCTTGACAAAAAAAATATTAAAATACATTTTAGAATGTAATGACGTTGGAAATGTTTTGTAATATTGTCGGGCGAGCGGTATCAAAGCCTTTTACACAAGTAAAACCCGCCTTTTTATAATTAATCGAAACAGAACACTTCAATTTAAAGTCAGATAAATGTATGAAATGCAAGGCTCGGTTACTTCCGAAACGCCTGCATAAGCGAAAAAAATCTCTGCTCCCGGTCTATAAACGGTAGGTTTATAAGAAAATTCCCAGCTATATAATCATATATAATTGTACACAAACGGTAGGATAAACTCAGTCGGTCGGTCTGCTAATGGCCTAATTGGTCCATTAAAGTATATCTTTAGTATTGGCTACAGAAAACTTTTAGTTGCTACTTTAAATAATAGTAGTTTATGCTACAAGGGCGAAAAGGAATAAATCACGAGAACGGTTTAAAACACGAGCGTAGCGAGTGTTTTAAACGTAATCGAGTAATTTATTGCTCTTACGCCCGTGTATCATACTACGTTTTTCAATGCATAGTGTGAGGAAATAAAATAAATATAATCTTGTGAACTTTAAATTATGACTGTATTCAGAGCTGTTAAACAGTAGAAAAAAAGTATAACAATTATGGTACACAGGAAAGGTTGCAGGTTAGCAAACTTCTGGTATATAAATAAAAAAAAAATATCATAAAGCCCTAGGGCAAAATAATCGACTTTCTGTTCGGTTTTGATGCATAAAAAGTGGGCCTTTACGAGCACTTGCATTGAATATTAATTAAAACATCGTTTGTCTTGTTAGAAGCTCCTCATCTTAACGTGTTGATCCTTCTTGTAAGCTTCTGTTTTTGTAGCATTTTGGAACATGTTTCTGTTGTGGAATGTGGAGCAGAATGTGGTTTATAAGCTTTATTGAAACACGGAAGCTCCTTACTATTAAACAATAAACAAAATACAGAATCTACATCAACTGCCATAAAATACGATAGATCTTAAATAAACAAAACCATTATAAAATAAAATTTTAACAAAAATAATAATTTATACAACTAATTCGCCTCGTGGTATGCGCCGGGGTACCTGCCAGCTCTGTGGTCTCAGGAAACGTCGACTAGTCGCGGTAACTGTTCCTTGTATAGCTGTCGTGTTCCCAACATCCAGGCCTGAAGGTTTTGATGCCACAGGCGGAGATATGCAACCCGCACCGAGAACGAAGTTAATAGATGTTAATGTGATACAGCTGCTGGAGCTAAGGCTGCATAACATTATACAACCTGTTATTAACATATAATATATATATATATATATTAACAATACGGCTAATTTTTGGGGCTTTAGTACGGTGCAAACTAGAAAGTGCAATGTGTGTGTGGAATCCGCACGAGAGCACTTATGTCCTTTTGCTTGAGAAGGTGCAAAAAGCCTTCTTAAGATACCTTTACAAACGTGTTAAAGGATATTATCCCTTCATGTATCCCATGAAATTTTTATTAGGTTGTCTTGGGTACAACTCACTGGAAATCAGACGAGGAAAGCACCAGCTTGCGGTCATGTGTAGAATTCTTCGGGGAGATATTGATGCTCCGGATCTGCATGGTAAGCTGTCGATTTTTCACTCCCAATAATTATCTTCGCGGCCGTAAGCACAGGTTTTTCGCTGTGCCGTCGTGTCGCACAAAGGCGCGATCTAACTCACCCATACCGCGTACTCTTCTCTCCCTCAACGCTCTTCTAAACGCCAATCAGGACTGTGATCTGTTTGCTGATGGATGGCAGAAAATATTGTCATTGTAGTGTTTGTGTTTTTGTGAGAGGGACTGTTTCTGACTTTATGTGTTATTATTATTTATTTTAGTTGATTGTACCGTTTTGTGTTTGTGTTACTATCTTTAATTATTATTAAAGTTTTAATTAGATTTAAGTTTTAATTAGATTTTTAATTAGAGTAAATAAATATAAATATAAATGTAAAACATCTTTATGTAAATTAACAAAAAATGGACCTGAAAAATTAAAAAAATTCACACTGTGTTTTCAAAACTAGTGAGGCAAAATGAAACTATTTTTAAAGCAAATGCTTCTTTGTTAGCGCCTCGTATAGGGGTCCATTTCAGAACTTGTACGTCACTTCCGTGATCGACTTCAGGAAACAATTCCGCAGATCAAGCTATTTCGTATTTATAGTGCTTGACCATAAGAGCATTTATAGTGCTTGACCATAAGAGCATTTTGACTGGAGACTTCTTTCGTGAAAATAAATTAACATTAACCTTTTATTTTTGACGAAGGATTAATTAATTGCTTATTACAGATTAGTACGTTTTTTGGTCGTTCTTTATTTGTTATTTTATTAGTTTTTATTCATGATAAATTTATATTTATTTGATCGCAATAATAAAAAAAACTAAACGACTCCGTAAGCGCGCTTCCATCAGGAAGTTTACATAATTGTTTATGATTTTCTCTGTGATTGACACCTAATGCCATATGTTCCATGCAAGCAAGATTCCTACTATAATAGCGAAATGAGAAATTGTATCGTATCTTGGGATGTGATACAACGGACTTAGATGGAAATAAGATTTTTGCAAAAGTTACTGGTCCAAAACGTTAAATTTCAAGAAAGATAAGATAAGATAATTTATTTATTTACTTAAAACAAAGTTTTTTAATTAGATACCCATATTACACATTAAACGAGCTTATTTTTTATAGTTTAAATTGTACCCAGGAAACTGCAGCCTGCTCCCTAATCTAAGTTAACTTGATACTTAGGGTACCTACATAACAGTGTCAAATATTCCCGTGCAACAAAAAAGTGACAAAAAATAATAATTAAAAATTCTAAAAGTAATTATAATATAAAATCAAAACAAAAAGCTTAATGTGATGGTGTGTTTTAGGGTGTGTATATTGTGAGTATGTGAGAGAGATCAGTGTGTAAGGGTGTGTGTAGGAGTTATGTTGGTCCTTTTTAATCCATAGAAAGCAGTAGAAAACTGAATAAACGCCTATTAATTATGATTTGACATTCAACAGGTCCTCAATTTGATCATAATACAATTTGAGTGAATGTTTATAAACCATTTGTTAGTATTTTTTTCGGGTTGAATGTATTATCGTGAGGTCCTTGCTCAATTTCTTATAAATAAACGAAGCTAGAAAAGTAAGTAGACGGTTTTAGGCAAAACTGTTTTTTTTTCACATCTGAAGATATAAATTTTTTTTTACATCTGCAGGTATGTTTTTTTGGGAAAGTTGTTCAGTATGATAATTATTTTCCATTACATATTCGAAATTAGTTTCTAAGATCTGGTCCTCGTTGTGAAAGCTCTCAGGTCAGTACTCTCAGGTTAGATTGAAATTTCATTTTGTATGTACCCGGTTAGGTTCTCTTTGACGTTAGTTTGTACAAACATGATCCAAACACTCGAAATTATTTCGCGGCCTCGTAGTCGGCTAACGTCAAAACTAGCTTCATTCCTCGGGTAAGGAAACGCGTCATTTTTTACTCGGTACAACATAGACTATTCTGGACCTAAATAATAAAATAGGTCAATAAATATTAAAAAATATTAAAAAACACGACTGCCTTAATTTCAAAATGAACTTAGTAACGACACCCAGTCACAGTATAAGAAAAGTGACCCAGTGCAGTCGGGGGACAGCTCTACATTGGATACGTGTTGTTTTGTGTGTACCACGACTGCACTGGGTGTCGTTACTAAGTTCATTTTGAAATTATAGCAGTCGTGTTTTTTAAAATATTTTATTTAATATTTTTCTTCAATACTTTTATACCCATTGCTTTTATATCCGGATGGTATAGAGATTTTAATGACACCTCATTCATTCAAATCAGTTAAAGCGTTCAGAAGATATGATGGAATAAAGAAAAATACATGAAAATGTAAAAAAGGAATTCAATTTTAACATTTTCTCCCATAAGTGTACTCGTAAACTTACTTCTCTAATCTTTATCTTCTCTTCTCGAATACTCTGCACTACTTAATAAAATGACGATGTTTTACCGAGCCCCTTCTGACATCTGTCACTTTTAACATCTGACACTTTTGAAACATAAATCCAGTGTCAAAAATAAAGTCAACGCTGGGAAAGCCGCGAGCGTCCTGAACAATAAAGACGAGTAGGTACTTGATGTAAAATAAACAGTACGGATGTAGAAAAATGCGATTTTACGTAAAATGGTCACAATCACAACACAAGTCACAACGGTAGATAGGGAAAAACCCTTGTCAACTCTTGGCGTATTTTGTGCTTTGAGTAAACGGGTGCTAGCATATACCTACCCCGGGTAGGCTACCCGTACACATACATATACGTATATATATATATACATATCATATGTCAGTTAATATTTTATAAATTAACAGGCCAACAAGGTTTTTGGTGCTTGGATGGTTATTTGTTATTCTTATAAAAAATGGTATGCTGTCTGAATCCGAAGTCGGATTTTGTCTACCAGATATATATATTTTTAAATTAACTTTAAATATTCAAAATTCTGATTATTATTTTTGAGACAGATTTTGCACTCAAAACCATTCGTTTTGTGGCTAAATGTTTTATCTCTAAAACTCCAAAATAGGTATTTATTGTGGTCGAAATAACAACTTTTGTTTGAGCCCTAGTTTTAAACAAAAATAAAATTTTAAGAACTTTTTTGTCCACACATTTTATAAAGTCTTTTCTATAGAAAAAACGGGTGTGACTTTTTTTATCATGAGTAATCACGACATAGCAATATTATTGCTACACATTGTAATATTATTAAACGTTATCTTTATTATTTTCGCGAGAAAGGTAACTTTGGAGGCCCCCTAACAGTAGTAAACAATAGCTAAATTTAAAAATACAATCTGTCGGACAAATATTGCGACGTGATCGAGAAAAACTAAGTTCAAATTCGGGTTCAGCGTACAAATATCTACAAGAAATTTAAGAAAAGATCCAAGCACCTAAAAAATGAGTTATTTGTTGGCCTGTATGAATTCCACTTTTATAAATACTGGTTTTTTAATTTTGGATGATTTACTCATTACTGTTTATATACAATATATTTAACGTATTTTTCGTAAGTTCTTACCACAGTCTAAGCGCGTTTACGCTGAATGCAATGATGGAGAAATATCCGGAATTTACTAAAATAAACAAAACCGTGGTATGATAAGTTATGATGTATTATACCTGTTAGAATGAGTAAATATTTAATATGAAACATTGTTTCTATGATAATTCTGCACCAATTTTACCTCCTGTTTGATCAATTGATCAAAAGATTTCGAGATACCTTGCATAATTACGTCGTGGCCATATCGTAAAATTGGCGTAAAATAAAATCGTAAAATATCGTAAATTAATAATTATCATAAAATAAAATCTGTTAATAAATGACTGTTTATAACAATAAGAAACTTGCGATTCTGTTAATAAATGACTGGTTATAAAAATAAAAAAATTGCGATACTGTTAATAAATGACTGTTTATAAAAATAAGAAATTTGCGATTCTGTTAATAAATGACTGTTTACAAAAATACGAAATTTGCGATACTGTTAGTAAATGACTGTTTATAAAAATAAAAAAATGCGATACTGTTAATAAAAATAAGAAACTTGCGATGCTGTTAATAAATGTCTGTTTATAAAAATAAAAAATTTGCGATACTGTTAATAAATGACTGTTTATAAAAATAAGAAATTTGCAATACTGTTAATAAATGACTGTTTACAAAAATACGAAATTTGCGATTCTGTTAATAAATGACTGTTTACAAAAATACGAAATTTGCGATACTGTTAGTAAATGACTGTTTATAAAAATAAAAAAATGCGATACTGTTAATAAAAATAAGAAACTTGCGATGCTGTTAATAAATGTCTGTTTATAAAAATAAAAAATTTGCGATACTGTTAATAAATGACTGTTTATAAAAATAAGAAATTTGCAATACTGTTAATAAATGACTGTTTACAAAAATATGAAATTTGCGATTCTGTTAATAAATGACTGTTTACAAAAATACGAAATTTGCGATACTGTTAGTAAATGACTGTTTATAAAAATAAAAAAATGCGATACTGTTAATAAAAATAAGAAACTTGCGATGCTGTTAATAAATGTCTGTTTATAAAAATAAAAAATTTGCGATACTGTTAATAAATGACTGTTTATAAAAATAAGAAATTTGCAATACTGTTAATAAATGACTGTTTACAAAAATACGAAATTTGCGATACTGTTAGTAAATGACTGTTTATAAAAATAAGAAACTTGCGATACTGTTAGTAAATGACTGTTTATAAAAATAAGAAACTTGCAATACTGTTAATAAATGACTGTTTACAAAAATACGAAATTTGCGATACTGTTAGTAAATGACTGTTGATAAAAATAAGAAACTTGCGATACTGTTAGTAAATGACTGTTTATAAAAATAAGAAACTTGCGATACTGTTAGTAAATGACTGTTTATAAAAATAAGAAACTTGCGATACTGTTAATAAATGACTGTTTATAAAAATAAGAAATTTGCGATTCTGTTAATAAATGACTGTTTACAAAAATACGAAATTTGCGATACTGTTAGTAAATGACTGTTTATAAAAATAAGAAACTTGCGATACTGTTAATAAATGACTGTTTATAAAAATAAGAAACTTGCGATACTGTTATTAAATGACTGTTTATAAAAATAAAAAAATGCGATACTGTTAATAAAAATAAGAAACTTGCGATGCTGTTAATAAATGTCTGTTTATAAAAATAAAAAATTTGCGATACTGTTAATAAATGACTGTTTATAAAAATAAGAAATTTGCAATACTGTTAATAAATGACTGTTTACAAAAATACGAAATTTGCGATACTGTTAGTAAATGACTGTTTATAAAAATAAGAAACTTGCGATACTGTTAGTAAATGACTGTTTATAAAAATAAGAAACTTGCAATACTGTTAATAAATGACTGTTTACAAAAATACGAAATTTGCGATACTGTTAGTAAATGACTGTTTATAAAAATAAGAAACTTGCGATACTGTTAGTAAATGACTGTTTATAAAAATAAGAAACTTGCGATACTGTTAGTAAATGACTGTTTATAAAAATAAGAAACTTGCGATACTGTTAATAAATGACTGTTTATAAAAATAAGAAATTTGCGATTCTGTTAATAAATGACTGTTTACAAAAATACGAAATTTGCGATACTGTTAGTAAATGACTGTTTATAAAAATAAGAAACTTGCGATACTGTTAATAAATGACTGTTTATAAAAATAAAAAATTGCGATACTGTTAATAAATGACTGTTTATAAAAATAAGAAATTTGCGATTCTGTTAATAAATGACTGTTTACAAAAATACGAAATTTGCGATACTGTTAGTAAATGACTGTTTATAAAAATAAAAAAATGCGATACTGTTAATAAAAATAAGAAACTTGCGATGCTGTTAATAAATGTCTGTTTATAAAAATAAAAAATTTGCGATACTGTTAATAAATGACTGTTTATAAAAATAAGAAATTTGCAATACTGTTAATAAATGACTGTTTATAAAAATAAGAAATTTGCAATACTGTTAATAAATGACTGTTTATAAAAATAAGAAACTGGCGATACTGTTAATAAATGACTGTTTATAAAAATCGTTGACTCAGTTCCACAAATATGTATGAATTACGTTCCATCGACAAAGAACAACATTCACTATCTACTTACGATAGTCTTTCAACAAAAAATCCAAAAATAGGTGCGACGACGAGCGAAGCGAGAAGGAGTGTGTTAGGTTGCTGGTGATCATAAATTCGAGAGCCGAGTAGAGCAGAGCGAGGAGACCCTTTTTGATCGAGCGAGTGAAGCGAGCGAAGTTTTCCGAGTCTACTTGAACAATCCGGCGTTTGTATGTATGTATGTATAAAAGTTTATCCAACAATAACTCGAGTATCGTTGATTGGAACGTTGTGAAATTTAATCGGTAAGAAAATGAAACAAAACGAATTTTTACGTTCGAACATGAGCCAAATTGGTTAAGTGGTTGCAAAGATTTAGGGTTGGGGGCCGACGAGTTCACAGTTTGGGGCTAACTGTTTGTTGTAATAAGCAGATTTCATGATGTGGCAGATCAGATCATGAAATGGTCAGTTATACGATATTCCGACGACACGCGACACACACACCACTGGAAAGATGAATAAACGTATTGATTGAAAACCACTTGCGTGTCTCGTCGGAATCACGCAACTAAAGAAAATTGTGTCCGACGGTGGACGCAACACAGTAATAACAACGCGATAACAGATTCTAATCAAAATCTATTCACGGGCTGCAAGGTCTTGACCTTGGCCTTGACTGGTAACTGTTGTGCGATACATTATTCAGATGGGTCGATTGCTTAGCGGCGGCTTACCGAGCTTTCTTTAAGTAAGCTTCTCTAAGCGGATTGAATTAAGTGGTTTCGGGCTCATCAATTTTCGAGCTTTTATCATGAAAGAGTTTTATGTTCCAACGAGCCGTACTTCGGGTACAAATACACAATTTTTAGGGCACGCAGAGTGACGTCACAGCGCATTTCATGCAAACTAAGTGTAAATATGCAATATTATGCACATCAATTTCGAAAATTTGATTAAGACCGGTGGGTCTACCACGTAATTCTCATTTTCATCAACATCAACTTGAGATTGAAATTTGACGTGCGTGCGACGACGCCCGCCTAACATGCCATCTCTTTTGCACGCATTGAATTTCGCATGCATTTGCTTGAAGTTGATACAAATGAGAATTACGCGGTAGAGCCGCCGGTTAAGATTGAGAGACCGGCGTCCTACCGACTGAGCTACCGCTGCTTTTATGAAGGATATATGCTTTAATGTATTTAGTATAATGTTTTATTTAGTATAGGGTTTTAGGGCTTTTTCTTTTGTTTTTTTTTTCTTAGGATTATTTACTTTACATATATTATAATTGTTCATTAGGTTAAATGTCTATAAACAAAATAAACCATCCCTTGATAATGCCGACAAGGCGAACCTATTCCTAATTTGTTAAAGTTCATAACTTTTTGTGGGACCTTTCTGGGACCTTTATTGTCTTCTATTATTTTGTGCACAAAACATTGATAACGAAACTAAAGGCTTCGAAGGGGTTTCCTTTCTCAACGAGGTCGAATATTATCAAATGTCGCGGAAGGCTTGTGTGACGTCCACGGTATTAGTTAATATCAGTTACTTTATTGGGCATTTATATAATGTTTTATTGTTTTGTAATTTTTCTATCGATACTATGGGCTTATTAGCAAAAGTTTGTGATTTCGCAAAAAGATTTAAAGTGTGAATATCTTATATCGCAAGGGCTTACAAACTGGTGTACATTTGTACGAGTGAGCGAAGTTCTTCGAGTCTACTTGAACAATCTGGCGTTTGTATGTATGTAGTTTCCATATTTCAAAACCAAAGGAAAGCAACACACGCAGACACTAACTAGCAAAAAAATATATTATTACATAAAAATAGTAACCGACTTCAATAGTAACAGCAGTCATTCACTAAAAAGTTAATAATATTTCTATAAAGACCGATGGTACCGAAGCAACACTTTTGCCGACTTCTTTCTTCCTGAAACATTATGTTATCTAGAAGTCGGCGCTCTTATTGGTTTTTATGTTGCTATATCGTAGGAAATACGCCGACTTCTAGATAACACATAATTTCAAGAAGAAAGAAGTCGGCAAAAGTGTTGCTTCGGTACCATCGGTCTTTATAGAATTATTATTCACTTTTGAGTGAATGACTGCTGTTACTATTGAAGTCGGTTACTATTTTTTTTGTAAAAGTTTATTTTATTTCAGATTTTTTAGTGTTGCTGCGTTAAATTGTGAAGTATGGGTAGTTCTTGCAAACGTAGTGTTAATATGAAACGAAGTTCAAGTGAGTATAAGTAGCTATGAAAATGAAAAAAAATGAAAAATAAAAAAAAATTTTTATTTCACATTGACAGTTTTACAATTGAAGCAGCATTCAGTGGATCCCAGACTAGACCATGGAGAGTTTGTACCATGCGTGCCGGTAAACAGATAACAATATAAATGATATGTTTGAGTAGCTTCCTGCTATCAGCACCCTAACACACATGATTACCGCAATCTCGAGTTATGTGGTGTCACCTGTTGAAGAGTTCGACGGTGATGAAGCCAAGATCGGAGGTCAGGTGGGTACACTGGTAATTTTCAAGCAATGCCCTGCAATGAGTACCCTAACACAAACTCATTGCCGCAATCCAAAGTTATGTGCTATCATCCGTTGAGGAGTTCTATGGTCAGGTGGGTATTCTGATAATCTCCAAATAATACCCTTGAATCAGCACCCTAACGCAGTGATTGCCGCAATCTCGAGTTATTTGCTCTGATCCGTTGAGGAGTTCTATGGTGAATATAGTGATGAAGCGAGGATTGAAGGTCAGGTCGAAGATTGTCGATTTTCAAGTAATACCTTGTAATCAGCACCCAGGTACAAAGCGATTACCTCAATTTTGAGAGATATGCTGTCATTTTCTGAGGAGTTCCACTGCCTATCTCTGAAGACCTCCATAAAAAAAAACAGTGGAATTGAGAAACTCCTCCTTTTTTGAAGTCGGTTAAAAAACGTAGCCGCGATTTCAAAGAATTGCGTGCGCTTTTCAAAGTTCTGATTAGATCATGATAGACAGTTAAAACACAAATGTGTTAGAGCAGGACTGAATTTTAGCATTGCGCAGCCCCTTAATACATTCTATTATTTTAATTCTAACAAGAGATTTTACACGTATATACCGTGAAATGTTAGTGGTTTTGGAAATTAAAATTGGAAATGGAAATTGAAAAAAAAAATCAGCTGTTCCATAGAGAAGTTAAATAGTAGCTACCGGACCAAAATCCATGAAACAGATGACTTTTTTTTCGCGATTTCATGTTTGGCCCCATAGTAAAAGTTGTTTGTATGTCGAGTTCTATCACCAGATTTCGTTTCCAAAACCACTTTAATTTCCCGGTGTATTTCATGTACATTAACTAACTATAGGCGGGGTGTAAAAAAATACGGGTGCTTATTTCTGTGTATTTCATGTAATACACGGAAATTTGTAATCCATTTCTTGTTTATGATTATGATTAAATGTTTATATAGTTCTCGATTATATAATTTAGGGTTTTGTTTTAGTAAAACATTTTCGGATAAATTTTCCTCAATAGAAATAATTGGTGAAATGAAGTTTTCAAACACACTTTTTCTCTTCGTTTGACGAAAAATCACCATGTACAGAACTCAAACACTTTATTAGATAGGTTTCGACAATCTAGATTTTGGAAATTTTGCTAGCGATTTTAGTAATTTTTTGTAAAAATATAGAACTAACTTTTTTCCCTTTCATCTTGATTCCGCCCCTCTCGCACTGCGATTTTTTACGCTTGGAGTGACAAAAATAATATTCACATAGCCTAGGTAGGTGGTAGAGCTGATGCCGGTCTCGACTGTGGAGGTACCACCATCTTTGGAGACGCCCTCGAAGTAATTCGGGGGAGAGTAAGAGGACAGCTCACAGGCAAAAAACCAGGAGGCCCACCATGCCTGGGACCGATGGATGGTGGTATATCCATCCCTAATAGCCAGGCCTTATATGGAACAGACTGGTGACGGACAGCGGCATCACTGGTGCGAGGGTTCCGGCACCGCGCTCACCAACCCGCCTGCCCAGCGTGTGTGAGTATGGGCAATTCTTCCAGGATGACCGCTGGGAGTGGCAAAGTACTGGAAAGGCTTATGTCCAGCTGTGGACGAATTAGGCTGATGGATGACATAGCCTACTTCATATACTAGTGCTACTAAGTACCGCCTCATATATTTAGTCTAACTTCTTAGCAGCGAGGATTTTAATGTTCACTCAAATAATTCATAAACCGTGTAGGGCCTTTTATTTACTTACTTGGGTTTTTATTCTTTAGACAAACACAACACCGTGCGTTGCAATCCTAAATAATATATTACAAATATATATCACACAAAGTTTATCGCGAAAAGGTCACCAAACTGTACCCACGTTGTCTATATTCTTCCTTTTTTGTGATGTACAAATAAAGTTGTATTGATGTTGTTTTGTTGTTCTTCCCAAAGTCATTATCAAGTGAGTGTCTGATTTCTATCTGAAGTTCATTTTCAAAGTGAATGTCTGATTTCCTCTCGAAATCGTTTTCATTATCAGTTGTTTCAGTTTCAGTGAGCCCTTCCCGCTCAGCTGCCTTATAAATGCTTTAGGTGTTTATGATGTCCTGATGCTTTGATCTCAATAACACTTTGGACACATCTTAAGATAATGTTTGCCTTCTCCCGCACTCCATACACACAATATACAAATTGTTAAACTTTGCGTAAAAACGAGGCAATATTCATGATATCCTGATAGCTAATATGATACTCGTAGTGTTTCATCAAATTTTAGTATGACGTAGTTAGATGTCACTAAAGAAAACTTAAGAAAAAGAAAAAAAAATCCTGTTGACCTCACAACCAGTTTTTACCTTTTATATGAATCTTGAGAAAAATTCAGGCGTGATAGGACCTCTTAAACTAAATACTACGTTAAAGTGTTAAAGTTGCTGCCTGAATCTTCTACAAGGGAAGGTATATGTCAATATTATGGCCTTCGGAACTGGGGAAGGTCGGCTAAAACGAGCACGAGGTAGTAGAGGGCGAAACCCTTCAAGTTACTCAATATAGTCAAGAGTGTGAATAGGTATATGAAAGCTTAAAGAATTTTATTGATCTCGTGAGAAAATATGTATACAAAGTTAGTAACTATTTATGTACCTATCGTAATTACCTTTAGAAAAGACACTAAACTAAATACTATATTTGACGCAAACAAACATTAATAAAATAAACATAAACCAAAAAAATCGTAACCGACTTCAAATGTAACAGCAGTCATACACTTAAACGTTAAAAATAATTGTATTATGACCGATGGTACCGAAACAACACTTTTACCGACTTTTTTCTTACTGAAACATTTTATTTTACATTTTCTAGTGTTAACGGGTTAAATTGTGAAATACGGATAGTTATTGCAAACGCGCTATTGATATGAAACGAAGTTCAAGTGAGTATAATGACTATATTAGCACCATAACGCAAAGTGTAATGACTATTATTAGCACCATAACACAAAGTGTAATGACTATTATTAGCACCATAACACAAAGTGTAATGACTATTATTAGCACCATAACACAAAGTGTAATGACTATTATTAGCACCATAACACAAAGTGTAATGACTATTATTAGCACCATAACACAAAGTGTAATGACTATTATTAGCACCATAACACAAAGTGTAATGACTATTATTAGCACCATAACACAAAGTGTAATGACTATTATTAGCACCATAACACAAAGTGTAAAATCTGTACTGTCATCTGTGCTGTCATCCGTTGAGGAGTTTTATGGTAATGAAGACAAAATCGAAGGTCATGTGGGTACACTAGCAATTTTCAAGTAACGCCCTGCAATCAGCACTCTATCACAAACTGATTGCCGCAATCTAAAGTTATATGCTGTCATCCGTTGAGGAGTTCTATGGTAATGAAGCCAGGATCGAAGGTCAGGTGGGTATTCTAATAATTTCCAGGTATACCCTTGAATCAGCACCCTAACACAGTGATTGCCACAATCTTGAGGTGTGTGCTCTTATCCGTTATTCTATGGTACTGAGGCCAGGATCGAAGGTGAGGTAGAAGATGGTAATACCCTGCAATCAACATCTTGGTACAAAGTGGTTACCTCAATCTCAAGACGTATGCTTTCATTTTCTGAGGAGTTATCTCTGAAGACATTCATCAGATCATGACTAAACCCAAAATGAGTACTACCTGAAAGCACACACTTTCAAATAAAAAAGGAATCATTCAAATCGGTTCAGAAATGTCGGAGTAATGGAGTAATGACACCAAAAAAATAGAACCTAATACCTTTTCCTTTTTTTTTGAAGTCAGTTAAAAAGGTCCTTCATCCCTCGTTACCGAAAGGGATTGTTCATCAAAATTTTAATTAAATAGTAAAAAAGGTTTAAAACTTTTCAAAATACCTTTTTTTGTACTTTTCGTTGTAAGTAGGTAAATATAAAATAACTTCGGATCCTAATTTCTCTAATGATCACATATTTGATATTATACTTACACGTAGGCTTCATTATACCTAAACCAAATATAATACTAATTATCATATAATATCATATAATAATCAAAACAAAACATAAAATGAAAGTTTTAGTCCCATACTTATTCCACAAGTAATTGTACATAATAGGTAAATTGTACATAATGTAGTAAGTACATAATAGGTTAACAAGCTTCTGGTTGCTTGCCCAACAGCCTCGCCTGCAGGAGAATAAATAATTATGTGCAGCACGGCTGTGGTACAGTGGAGACTACGTTAACCTTTACACACTGGACTACCTATCTTATACGATTCACTATAGGGGCTAATTTAGTATTGCAAGAGTTCAGCTCTTCTTCATCCAAGTTCGGAGAATTCTGCAGAGTACGAGTATATTCGTCTTCTAGCAACAAAAAAGTTCTAGCTGAATGTCATCCCGTCATCATCATCATCATCATATTATTATTATTATTAAGAGAAGTCCTAATTAACGCCCAGTACTAACCCTTGGGCCAAGAAGGGTGAAATTTGGCACAAGATTCCCTTTACAATGTAGACAACCGGAAGTTCCCACGGGAAGCAGTTTCCAAGAGCATTTTTCATTGTGTGCGAAAAACAACAAACATACATATTAACTAATACGGATGCAACATAACTAATACGGTGACATACGGCGTGATACTAATAGTTTATTTTTTATGCTGACAACATTAACAATACGAGTATTTTTTTACGTTAAGACGTAAAATTCTTTGGTAAAAATAGGGTGTTGAAGGTACTATTTTTATAGTTTTTCTCTAACGAAAGCTTCGTTGCAGCAACCAAACAGTTGGGCCAGCTATAACTCTTCAGTATTTGTGCAGAAACGACAAAAGATCTTGAGGTATTTGGACCGAAGCCAACTCGAGAACTTCTGCAGCTTAAATATTTCGAAATGCAATATATTGCTTTCATATTAGAGGGGAAAATGTGAAAGTGCGCGTTTAAGCAAAGACTTGTATGCTTAACGACATCATCGGGTGCACAACTTAGGCATTGTGAGGTTTTGGATGTTTGCCAACTGCTTGCCTGGTGTAACCTGCAGTGGTGGTGAACATGTCCGTAGTTTACCTGTCATACATTATACTCTATATGAAGATTTTATTAAGGCCGATTCAATTGCCTATTAGCCAGGATCTTGTCAAAATCAATTTTGATGTAATTTGTTAGTACAAGAAAATTATGATTTGATGACAAACTATAAGTAGTTTAAATCAAATTTGAACTAAAGACTTAAAATACCTCAACTAAAAAAACGATCCGTTAAAAAGTGAAAAATAATAGTTACAAATTTCATTTACCCTTAAATATTTTCAAATGAGCTTTTTTACTAAAATTTTAAACGCAGGAGGCTGTTATTTTGGCAGCCGCGGAAAGGCCGAAAAAAAATAAATTTTGTTGTTATAAATTATTTTAAGTATAATTGGACGACTTTATCGAAGATTTTAAAATATTGGTTGTCGTAACTCTACAGGTATTCTATACTCTAAGTTTATTGACGTAACTCTACAGGTATTCTATACTCTAAGTTTATTGACGTAACTCTACAGGTATTCTATACTCTAAGTTTATTGACGTAACTCTACAGGTATTCTATACTCTAAGTTTATTGACGTAACTCTACAGGTATTCTATACTCTAAGTTTATTGACCTAACTCTACAGGTATTCTATACTCTAAGTTTATTGACGTAACTCTACAGGTATTCTATACTCTAAGTTTATTGACGTAACTCTACAGGTATTCTATACTCTAAGTTTATTGACGTAACTCTACAGGTATTCTATACTCTAAGTTTATTGACGTAACTCTACAGGTATTCTATACTCTAAGTTTATTGACGTAACTCTACAGGTATTCTATACTCTAAGTTTATTGACGTAACTCTACAGGTACTCTATACTCTAAGTTTATAGGCGTAACTCTACAGGTATTCTATACTCTAAGTTTATTGACGTAACTCTACAGGTATTCTATACTCTAAGTTTATTGACGTAACTCTACAGGTATTCTATACTCTAAGTTTATTGACGTAACTCTACAGGTATTCTATACTCTAAGTTTATTGACGTAACTCTACAGGTATTCTATACTCTAAGTTTATTGACGTAACTCTACAGGTATTCTATACTCTAAGTTTATTGACGTAACTCTACAGGTATTCTATACTCTAAGTTTATTGACGTAACTCTACAGGTATTCTATACTCTAAGTTTATTGACGTAACTCTACAGGTATTCTATACTCTAAGTTTATTGACGTAACTCTACAGGTATTCTATACTCTAAGTTTATTGACGTAACTCTACAGGTATTCTATACTCTAAGTTTATTGACGTAACTCTACAGGTATTCTATACTCTAAGTTTATTGACGTAACTCTACAGGTATTCTATACTCTAAGTTTATTGACGTAACTCTACAGGTATTCTATACTCTAAGTTTATTGACGTAACTCTACAGGTATTCTATACTCTAAGTTTATTGACGTAACTCTACAGGTATTCTATACTCTAAGTTTATTGACGTAACTCTACAGGTATTCTATACTCTAAGTTTATTGACGTAACTCTACAGGTATTCTATACTCTAAGTTTATTGACGTAACTCTACAGGTATTCTATACTCTAAGTTTATTGACGTAACTCTACAGGTATTCTATACTCTAAGTTTATTGACGTAACTCTACAGGTATTCTATACTCTAAGTTTATTGACGTAACTCTACAGGTATTCTATACTCTAAGTTTATTGACGTAACTCTACAGGTATTCTATACTCTAAGTTTATTGACGTAACTCTACAGGTATTCTATACTCTAAGTTTATTGACGTAACTCTACAGGTATTCTATACTCTAAGTTTATTGACGTAACTCTACAGGTATTCTATACTCTAAGTTTATTGACGTAACTCTACAGGTATTCTATACTCTAAGTTTATTGACGTAACTCTACAGGTATTCTATACTCTAAGTTTATTGACGTAACTCTACAGGTATTCTATACTCTAAGTTTATTGACGTAACTCTACAGGTATTCTATACTCTAAGTTTATTGACGTAACTCTACAGGTATTCTATACTCTAAGTTTATTGACGTAACTCTACAGGTATTCTATACTCTAAGTTTATTGACGTAACTCTACAGGTATTCTATACTCTAAGTTTATTGACGTAACTCTACAGGTATTCTATACTCTAAGTTTATTGACGTAACTCTACAGGTATTCTATACTCTAAGTTTATTGACGTAACTCTACAGGTACTCTATACTCTAAGTTTATTGGCGTAACTCTACAGGTATTCTATACTCTAAGTTTATTGACGTAACTCTACAGGTATTCTATACTCTAAGTTTATTGACGTAACTCTACAGGTATTCTATACTCTAAGTTTATTGACGTAACTCTACAGGTATTCTATACTCTAAGTTTATTGACGTAACTCTACAGGTATTCTATACTCTAAGTTTATTGACGTAACTCTACAGGTACTCTATACTCTAAGTTTATTTTCAAAGTTTTGCTTATGAATATAAATTACTTTCAGAGATTTATAAAATTATTGACTTTTATGTTAAAAGATTTATTAAATACTAGCGTTTATTCAATCTTTGCCCCGTTTTCAGCTTTGCGGTAATTTTATCAATCCCCTCAAATAAACATTTCATAAACATGCGTATTTTATAAACAAAAATTCTAAAAATTGTAGTTGTGGCTTCAGTACCCATTTCATTCAATATTATGAAAAAATATTAAATGCCTCACCGCCCGCATCCTCTCCCACGCCGTCCCCCAACCCGTCCCCCAACCCCTGTACCCCGTGGGCGCGGTAAATACGAGCTTGACGTCCATTATGTTTATTGTGTGTAAGTACAACATATATAAGATAAAACAACTTGGCCAAGTACAAAATGGCACATACACAATGTTTGGAAGTGTTTTCTTCGTAATGTACATCACAACCATTTACTTTATATTCGAAGATAGCTCAAACTTCAGATGAACACTATTATTTTGTTTTAAATAAGTTTAAAAACACAATAAAGTTATAAATATATTATTATAGAATAATAGAAAATATTAATTCAATACCCTATTTCATTAAACACTGTATCCTTATACTAACATCACTATATATTTATCAAACCTGCTTATTTGTCCAAAAAATATTCACAAATTTCCTATATGGATGCAGTTATGCATAAGTAGTCCAAGCGCCAAAATGGATTTTTTCATATTATTGAATTTTTGTAGTCACAGGGTCATAAATTAAACTATAAAAAAATATTGTTACGTTTTTTCTCTTTTAAGTGGTATTTTTAGACACCCAGTCCATGCGCCATGTATGGAGAACCATATTTTTTGATACGCATGACTAGTCCAAACGCCATTTAAAAACCTAACCGCCAAAAGCGTATCGAAAATGTATATTTCTAGATATGCATTACAAGTCCAAACGACGTAGTGATACGCATCAGTAGTCCACGCGACACTTCTTTGTCGTTTGGACTCGTTATGCAGAACTATAATGGGATAAAGTTTTGCATAAGTAGTCCAAGCGCCGAAATGTTTTTTTTAATACAGTTGCTCAAAAAGTGGCGTATTGCAGGGACGTATAGCGTTCGGGATGTGGGCTATTACATACTCGAGCTTTTTCTTTACCTTTTCCGAACTCGTGCGTTCTCTTTCCCAACTGTCAAAATAATGTCTATTAAAAATAAAAAACCATCCACGAAGTTTTTACTAAAAAAAAATCATAGAAGTTTTTATGATTCATGCAAATATTTCTAAAAAGAAGCTACTTATTTGTTTCAATATCAGATTTAATGATTTGATTCAATGAGTTAAGTTAGGTTTCATTTCATTTCATCTCATTAAATTTCATTTTCATTTCATATCAATAAAAAAATTGTACTGAAGACTTGGCTGTATGGGCATAGTTCCCTTTGCCTAACCAGAATGGGTGAAGAAAACAAAAAAAAATCTCTGCTTATATTCTTTTACGGTTGGCGCCATTTTCCAAAAATTTTCTGTGCGGGTTTAGTTGTTTGTTGCACAAAATGAGTAATTTCGACGATATTTTATTTGAATTAGCACCACCGGAACTCAGTAGAATTGCACAAAATGCTTCGGAGAACATTTTACTGGAAAAGTTAAAAAGTCGCTACATATCTACATACGACGAATTTATTGCGTGGAGTATTAGTTAGTTGAGTTTATTGTGTTTTTATTATTTTATTAAATTGCTTCATTTTTTCGCAACTGTATTAAAAATAGTTGTTCAGTACACGTGCGGAACCGTCATTGCAACTTGTTCCGACTGTCAACCCTCACCTTCGGCTGCGCCTCGGCTCGGGTAGACATTTGTCGGAACTCTTTGCAATGACAGGCTTTCCGCACTCGTAATGAAATATACTATTTCCATATTATTGAATTTTTGCACTTACAGGGTCATAAATTTAACTATAAAAAAATGCTATTACTTTTTTATCGTTTTATTATATATATTGTATATAAATATTATATATATATTATATAAAAGGTATATAATAATAATATAGGTGTCGTTGGAAAGCTAGAAAGATGAGCAACAAAAAAATAATAATAAGTAAAAAAAAGTTGTGATTTGTATTTTGTGACCCAAGTTTAACGATAGGCGTTTCTTTCATTTTTTTTAAAATAGTATACACTTATATACCTATATATATATATATATATATATATATATATATAGGTATATAAGTATATATAACTATTCTTTATATTTATATAAATTTGAATAGACACACATATATATATATATATATAAATATATACTCATATATATAACTAAAACTTTTTCTCTATGTACTTTCTCCCGTACATAGAGAAAAAAAAGCGTATCAAGAATTTATATTTTTAGATATGCATTACAAGTCCAAGCGACGTAGTGTTACGCATCAGTAGTCCACGCGACACTTCTTGATGTCGCATGGACTCGTTATGCATAACTATAATGCGAGTCTCTATCCCGATAGAGTCGCATGGACTAGCGATGCATTATATTTTCGTCACCCCCGCACTCCCCGTAGAGTCCAATGATGCGTGCACTTTATGACCTCCCATTAGTTTGTTTGTTTACGTCAAACAAAGCAGGTGAAATTAATTTTGAAATTTGAGTGGTGTTCTTAGTGTACCAATCTTTTTATTATGGCACATAATAATTCAAGAGCCAAGATCATACTAGAACTGATAAAACAAAACGATGTACAGGAAGTAAGTATTTGTGTTATTTCGTTTATTTTATAATTTTACGTAATAGTTCCGGTCAGCCGGTATTTTAGTAGATTAATTATTATAGAGTAATTTGCAAGCTGCATTTGAGTAACTTGCTGTTCGAATTTACAACACAGACTAAAGAGGAAACTTCAGCCTCAGACGGAAGAAGCTAAAAAAAGATACCTGTAACACATGTGACAGGCTTGAAATATTAATTAATAATGAGAATAGGCCAACCAAAGACGATTTGATAAAAGAAAAGGATGAACACTGTGAAAAAGCTGAAACTGTGCGTGAAACAATGGATAAAGACATAAAAAATTCCAAGACTGACCCTGAAACGGAAGTTCTTACTTTCGACTTGGAAAAGACTCTTCCGATGCCTAGAATACCAACCAATATAGTGTTTTATTTAAGGCAACTACGGTTATATATACTCTGGAAAAACAAATAAAAGCTTCTGTTATGTTTGGGTAGAAGGAGAGGCTGGCAGAGGGGCCCAAGAGGTTGGCTCATGTTTGCAAAAACACATACTTAGTGACCAATTTCCAAGAGTAAAAAATTTGATTCTCTGGTCTGATAGTTGCGGAGGCCAGAACCGAAATATAAAAATAGTTTTGATTTTGAAATCCATTCTTGAAGAGCATCCAACTTTAGAAAAAATATCTCTTAACTATTTGATCCCAGGGCATAGTTATTTACAAAACGATAACGATTTCGGAGATGTTGAAAGGGCGCTTAAACGTCAGCAAAGATTATACACAGAACAAAAAATCCACTTATTACAGTAAAAATGGAAAAGTGCGATTTCATCAGCACTGAAGAAATGGAAAAGGCTAAAATAAATAGATAAGTAATAGCTAAGTAAATAGAAAAAAAGATATGTTGGGTGAGAAAATTAATTGGCTTAAAATGAGGAAAATAGAGATTAGAAAAGATGAGCCATTTATCATAAGTGTGAAATCATCAGTTGTAGAAACAGAAGAAAGTGTTAAAATCCACTCCAGTCCTTTTGCCATGCGTATAAAAATTTATAATAATTTACCAGAAAATTTAAAAGAAAAAAAAATTTCAACAATTTCCAACAAAACTTAAAAGACTTTCTCTTAAAAAATGTTATTATAGATTACAAGTTTTTAGAATTAAGTAATTAAGAAAATCTAGTGAAATTGTTTCATTTTCATTATAAATTTAATTATACGTACCTACAATATTTAATTATACGTACCTACAATATTTAATTATACGTACCTACAATATTTAATTATAGAAAAAAAAGGGGAAGGAAAGGGCTGACGAAGTCTTTCAGCGAAATGATGTTTCCACTTTGGCCTAATGGGAAACCTATTTCTCACAAAAAACTGAAAGACATTAAGTCACTCTTTCCATATATCCCAAATGACGCACTTCCATTTTATCAAAATTTGGTAGCATCAGAGGAAATAGATGACGATATCGAAGGTCTTGATGGCGACTTAGATTTCGATGCACATAATAATCTTGAAGAAAATTGACATAATGAAATTTTGTTATTATTGTTTTTGTTTTGTGTCATTTATAAAAAGTTGTTTCCATAGGTTTCTTTAGGTTTTGATAATTTTTCATAATGGTGTGTTTTTTTTTACAATAAACACTTTCTTAAACTATACTATTACCGTGTATTTTCTAAAACCAATTACATTTTCACTGTTAAGATCTAATAAGTTATTTGAAATCATGTTATGCATAAGGAGTCCACACGACAATAATGTCGTATGGACTTCTTTTGCATAACAAAATCGTCATATTCACCTCGAGTCCAAGTGCCATTCTGGCCATATCTTGTAAATTAAACATTTTTATTATATTTTTTTTATATGACATGGTAAATTATATACTTTTGCATCGATGTACATCGATTTATATTCAAAAGAGAATACTTTAAGTCTTCAATCAATGAAAACGCGTTTCTGTTAATTCCCAAAAAAATGAAATTGGCGCTTGGACTACTTATGCATAACTGCATCCATATATTCAAGACCACAAAACAGACCACGTAAAAAATTAGCCATACCTTCTTCTAGCCTAAAAATCGTCCACTCCAGTCCTTTTGCCATGCGTATAAAAATTTATAATAATTTACCAGAAAATTTAAAAGAAAAAAAAATTTCAACAATTTCCAACAAAACTTAAAAGACTTTCTCTTAAAAAATGTTATTATAGATTACAAGTTTTTAGAATTAAGTAATTAAGAAAATCTAGTGAAATTGTTTCATTTTCATTATAAATTTAATTATACGTACCTACAATATTTAATTATACGTACCTACAATATTTAATTATACGTACCTACAATATTTAATTATACGTACCTACAATATTTAATTATACGTACCTACAATATTTAATTATACGTACCTACAATATTTAATTATACGTACCTACAATATTTAATTATACGTACCTACAATATTTAATTATACGTACCTACAATATTTAATATGTAAATAATAATTGTCGGTTAATCTAACATAAATTAGTAATGCGATAAGATAATATAATGTTGTGATATTATTTAAGAATTAATTTATTTTAATTTGCTATGCTCTTACAGGGTCATGTTTGATACCATTTATGTATATTGTAACACCCTATATTGTACAACATCAATGCAATAAATATTTGAATTTGAATTTGAAACAAAATCCTGAACAAAGGAAATATCGAAAGAAAGTCGTAGTAAAGTTTTCAAAATATAATTTATACAAAACTCAATGACAAGTCCGCCTCAAAACATTTCCGATTCAGATTCCCTGTTCGATGTTCGAGTTCGAATGCCCCTTCTTCAGAGGGGGAGGGGGGAGGATCGGAAAACAATCACGGAGCTATAAATGGTGTTCACTTTTACAGCAAAAACTTTGTGTAAATGAGAACACGCTGTGAATAACCGAATCCAATCTCTTCAGTTCTATCTTCGAAACTAATCGAAAACTTTGAGCTCAACGCTTGGTGTTTTGTTACAAAGGTTTATAAAGTCGAATGTTCGGAACAAGATTGATAGATGGTATGCTGAAATAGCCAACTAAGAAAGGTACGTAAAGGGAGTTTGTTTTGTAAAAAAGCTAAACTTGAGGGCCAGTTTATTGGAGAAAATAAAAAAGGGTTTCGGAATTTGACTGAGGATTTTATAGCCCCATGTCGATTTGTTTCTGTGTGAGATATGTTAATAGGTATACCCCTGTTATACTATACTCCGAATTATTCAATTATACTAAAGCTGTGTTACTACAAAAGGGCGTTTAAACGATGTTTAACTTTAGACAGTGTTTAAATCTGTTGCTGTCACTTTTTTACAATATGAAACAAAAGGCGACAACAACAGATTTAAACACTGTCTAAAGTTAAACACCGTTTTGTAGTAACACCGTATGTGTTTTTATACATTTTTAGGGTTCCGTTTTAGAATACCAAACGGGACCCTATTACAAACATTACAGTTTACTTTGGCACCTATCACGGTTTTTGAATAGAATAGTATTTTTAAACGTATTTTATCATGCCTCCCCTCCCCTTATCTCCGAAACAAGAGGACCGAAAAATATGAAAAATCATGGTAATAGGTGATTACGTAAAGATTATAAGAAAAATGATACAAGGGTTCCGTACTCAGCGGGTGCTGCGAATTATTTGCCAGGCGCTACCATTTTAACGGCTTGTTTTTAATTAATGTTGGCATGCAATATATTTTGTTGTTATGTACCAATGCTTTTAGGGTTCCGTACCCATAATTGTGTTGCTACGGAACCCTTTGTGCGCGAGTCCGATTCGCACTTGCCCAATTTTTAAACCGTATCTACTATTCGTTACATTACATCGCCATCCGTTGATTGGTTGCAAAGTGATAGAGTGAGAACAAACCACCTGTCACGAGCCTTTTTTCATTTTTTAATCGTCACGAGGAATTTTTTGGTTTATCTCACGTTTTTATGATAAAAAGTATAATACACTGGACACAGTGGTCAACCGATCATACTGAACCACTTCTACAGTTTTTAGAGTTCCGTGGTACCTAAAAGGTACAAAAAGAACCTTATGGTGCGACGTTGTCCGTCCGTCCGTATGTCACAGCCTCATCGGTAAAGATAAAGACTTGAAAGTACAAAAATAGCACTAATTTGCCCACATAAGACGGTATAAAAAAATAACATTTTGAAATTGTTCAAAATATTTCCAGTACAAAAGAGAGGGAAAAAATAAAAAGTTTGCTGATTCAACATTTTTTTGTTTCCCATCCAGGAAGAATTGCCCACACTATCACACGCTGGGCAGGCGGGTTGGTGAGCGGTGCCGGAACCCTCGCACCAGTGACGCCACTGCCCGTCACCAGTCTGTTCCATATAAGGCCCGGCTATTAGGGATGGATATACCGCCATCCATCGGTCCCAGGCATGGTGAGCCTCCTGGTATTTTTGCCTGTGAGCTGTCCTCTTACTCTCCCCCGAATTACTTCGAGGGGGTCTCCAAGAAAGATGTGGTACCTCCACAGTTGAGCCCGGCATAAGCGCTACCACCTAATTCTAAAATTATCCTCAAGTTTAATTTAATATAAATGATAGTTACGCTTGAAATAATTTAAAGCACGTACCCGTTTAAAGAAAGATTTCTATCGCAAGGAGGGATCCAGAAACGGATTATAAGGTTTCCTTTGCATTCGCCTTTTGTGGAGTCTCAAAGAGCCTTTGTGTATCCTAGACAATGCCCAACCATTTTAAGTGTACCGTTTGTACAATTCAAAACAGATTTTCCTCCTTTGTGATAGAGATATGAGAAGTAGTCCAAAGAGAATTGTAGGAAACGATGTCGATCTTTCTTCGCTGGTTGTTCAACAAAATTTGTCAGGAGATAGATATGGTAATTGACTGGAAGAACATGGTATCGGAGGGGGAAATGAGGAATAGTGATAAACATCTGTTTTTGATATCACTAATATCACTACGCTGTTATTTATGTCGCTACTTATAGGAAAATAATCTGATGTCACGCATTTTAGCTTACTTGGTCAAACTAAGAACTTATGTATGGAGCAGGTTGAATGAAATGTACATTAGGTGAAAATATAACATATCAGTTAAATAACTGAAAAAAAGAAAACACAAAATATAATCACAGGTTTTAAAATATATTTCGAGCACAAGTTGTGGTCGGCATCAGTTACATGGATATTAATTAGTATTTACAATGATATAGATATAAAAGGTAAAAATTTATAATTATAAATTATAGGTAACTAAAAGTTTTATTAAATATTAAAGATAACTTATTTGTTTTTTTTATTTAGTTTATATTATATATTTATATAAAACCACTTATTAAAATAACAAAATAATTAAAATTTATTTTAAAATTAACATTTTAAAATAATATATAAATTGTATCAAATTCCACTGAAGCCGACCACATGTCGAAATATATCTGGAAATTGTTATTTTAATACGTGTTTTTATATAAATATATAATATAAACTAGGTAACTAAAAGTATGATATTGAATATTTTATTTTTATAATGATGAAAGCTAAAGCTTTAGCTTTATATACGTATAATATATTTAATCAAATATAAGACAAGAGAAGTCAATTATCATTTTATGTTGAAAAAGAGAATTCAATAGAATCCGATAAAATGGAACCAGCTTGAACCAATGGCTGAAACAATATTAGTGAGATCAGCACCCGTAGCACAGTGTTTAATCGCGCGCGACGCGCAAATCACAAGTACGAGGAGCGTGACATACTGTTTAATCGCAAAAAAACGTGTCACGCTCCTCGCGCTTTTGATACAACTAAGCCGCGTCTTGCGCGATTTAACACTATGCTACGGGTGCAGGAGTCTTATTATTTTAGTAAACTATACAAACAAAATACGCGCTTGGTGAGGTTGGTGTATGAACAAACTTTTTAACTAACGTATTTTTAATGCAACCTCAATCTTTCATTTATTGTAGTTTTGTGTTGTGCTGCGGACAGATGTATCCCACCAAAAATATTTCATGGAAAATAGATTGCCGAGACTCGTAACATAAAGTTTTCACTGTTAAAAAGTTTTGAGTTATTATGTAGAGCCAAGCCCCTAACTCAACAAGGCCTAATTCTACAAGCCCTAATTCTACAAACTATACCGTTGCTAAGAAAGTATGGCTCGGTCGTTTCGCGGCCGTCGCACAAACACTCCCAATGACTTATGATAAGAAATTAAGTCACTGGTCTTTAATGTTGTGTCATGCAATAGCTCCATGAAACGACCAAGTCATACTTTTTGAGCAAGATGATGATGATTTGAATACACCTTTATAACTAGAGGGACAGAAATCTGTCAGATTTTAATTATTACTTATGTTACTCCAAAGAAATTTTACCTTCCCACGATAAAAAGCTTTTAGCGTGTTACAAATAGTTTCTGAGACATTTATTGGACGCAGATAAATATTTCAACGTAGAGATGGGAAAAGAAATAAATATAATATAAACTTTTCGTGTCTGAATAACAAATCCGCTCAGAACTAAACAAAATATATCTACACATTCATTAAAGATTATTATTTCTCTCATCGCTCTGCAAATGGTGTTTTGAAAAATACTAAAAACCGACCAAGTGCGAGTCGTGTTATGCATAATGGGTTCCGTACTCCACAAAATACGAGTACGGAACCCTAAAACCATTATAGAAGATAAATAACAACAACATATATGCCAAAGCGACAAAAATAAGCCGCTAAAATGGTAGCATCTGAGAAACCCTCTCAGTACGGAACCTTAAATTTAATAATTTGTTGTTTTACTTTAGAGTGTGTACTACAATCTGAACATATTTGAAACTTGTAATGTGTTACCGGCCTAAAAATAGAGCTGAACTACAAAAGCAGCGCAAGTTTGTCAGCTTCGCCTTAAAATAGAGCTGAACTACAAAAGCAGCGCAAGTTTGTCAGCTTCGCCTAAAAATAGAGCTGAACTACAAAAGCAGCGCAAGTTTGTCAGCTTCGCCTTAAAATAGAGCTGAACTACAAAAGCAGCGCAAGTTTGTCAGCTTCGCCTTAAAATAGAGCTGAACTACAAAAGCAGCGCAAGTTTGTCAGCTTCGCCTAAAAAAGAATTGAGATCAAATTGGGTGCCGAGGTTTACAGTGCTCCCAAAGTAATAATGCGCATACAAATCTTCGCCACTGTTCGGCAAAGTTCGTATTTCCTTACACTTTCTATACAATCAATACGGTCACGTGGTACGTCCGGTCGCTCGGCTATAGATATGTATGCGCATTATTACTTTGGGAGTACTGTACAAAGGGTCCCTCATAACTGCAATAATGTAAAACGTTCTTCACTTGTTTTAAAACAAAGTTTACGGTCTTTGCTACTGAATATGTATAATTTGGAAATTTTTCACAGCTAAAGTTACATCACACATGCAAATAATCGACTATTTGGATGTATGATGTAACTCTTAAACAGTTTTAAACGTCGCGCGCGACTAAACAATGTGCTACGGGTGCAGAACATACATCATCTTGAAGTATGAGAGTCTAAAAATGGATTGGGATATGGAAGCAATATCAACTGGAATGAGTTACAAGTTCTGCTCAAGTTGGGTTAAGTTGGGCCTCAGTTTAGTGCTCAAGTTGTGGCTTCACTCGTCGGAACATTTATCACTCTGCGCTCTGCGTAGGAGTAGAAACGTTGCGCTAAGTTTTAGTTAAGGCGCAAACTTTCGGTTCAATCTTAATTTGAAGAAAAATTAATTAAAATTGTACATATGAAAGTGCATGCTAATTGGGAAAGAAAGCCCCGGGTTCGATATTAGTAAAAAAAAAAACCGGCAAAGTGCGAGTCAGACTCGCGTACCTAGGGTTCCGTATTGTGGAAGATAAATTTAATTTTGTAAATTTTTTTCGTGAATTTCTCAACCGCTTTGTTTTTCCTGTAATCTTTACGTAAAGAGGGAAACCATTGAACAGATTTGGATGCTTTTTTTTATTATCATTGTAGTGATCCTTTTAAATATATAACATATTAATAAAATAACGCCCAAGCCGAAAACGGGGCAAAGTTGAATAAACGCGGGTGGGGTCGCGGGCAATGTACATACCTACCTAATAAATATACCCACTATATTTATTCCTATATTTTTTGTTTTATTCAAGTGTATTATTTTATTAAACCTAATCTTCATTTCCTTTATGTGTATTTCCCCATTATATAAAAATTATGGGGAAATATGAATTATGAATTATATAAAAATTATATAAATTATAAATGTGAAAATGTGTGTGTGAGTTAATATGTTTGCTACTACTCGTATAATACTTTACACACTAACATCTGAATATTTTTGTTCAGTCAGTATTTGTGAGACTTTAGTTTATAAAACGAGCATGCGAGGACGGCGGAGGTTCTTAGTCCGAACATGCGAGTTTTTCGGCCTCGCTAGCTCTGTTTGGGATATTGTCAGTTTGTATACTCAATTGAGAGGGAGTGCAAGCGCTTATGTCATTTGTTTCCTGTAGGCCACGCGGGTGAAGCCGCGGGCAGAAGCTAGTTAGAAAATAAACGAATATTTGGACGATAATAAATCAATAATAATGATCATTCTCATAATGGTAGTTAGTATAATTTCCCAAGTTAAATTAACATTAATTTATTATTAGATGAAATTACTGTACCTAAAACACATGGGCAGACAAAGCAAAAGTAGTACATAAATTTCTCCTAATGACATAAATATCTCCTAATGACATAAATTTCTCCTGTCTTGTTTATATTTTCTCCTTATTCAATTAAAGTATAGGCTTATCATGTAACTTTGTACACATTTGCTTATAACAAAAATGACGTTAAAAAAAGAAGTAAGAAAGACATGATCTTGCCAAGTTTCTTGCTCTTGTAAGACCAATCGAATGGGCGGAGTTAGGCATATATTAATTATATATTTAATATATATAAATACTTAAAATAGATACTAACTACAAAGAATATAAATTTAAAATAAGATTAAATACATTTATATAAAATTAATATTAACTAAAATGACAAATTAAACTAAAAAACTAGAGTTCCTAAAATTTATTATTATTATCCTAATATATTATTTAATTTTAATAAATGTATACCCATTTATCATGTTAGTGTTGTAAAGTTTTAAAAGATTCATTATATGTAATGCATTATATTTACCTATCATTGTAATATTATTTATTCCTATATTTTTTGTTTTATTCAAGTGTATTATTTTATTAAACCTAATCTTCATTTCCTTTATGTGTATTTCCCCATTATATAAAAGTTATGGGGAAATATGAATTATGAATTATATAAAATTATATAAATTATAAATGTGAAAATGTGTGTGTGAGTTAATATGTTTGCTACTTCTTCAAGCTGAAACAGCTGGACGGATTTGTATGAGATTTGGAGTGGATGTAGCTTATACCCTGAATTAACACATAGTTTACATTTTTTTCCGAAAAAAAAACACAGTTCTCTTGGGAAAACCGCATATCACGCGGGCGGAGCCGAGGGCTTTTTTAAAAGCTAGTTAGATCTTTATTATTTTGGTTATATTGTTTTTATTTTACATAAAATTTAGGTTTCACATAATTAATAAATTAATCTGTAAGATGTATTCAAGGCAGGATCTGGACTGTGATCTATTGTTCTACTATTGTTTTAGCAATTATGATAATTACGAGGGTTAAGTAGAAAATATCTGAAGCTATTAATAAAAGCACAAAATATATATCGTCACGAAATGAATCCCCGAGGTGGTGTCAGAGGTGTTACCGAGTAATGACTGTGAAATGTAACACAGTCTATACTCGTGCACTTACATTTCACCGACGAATATTACATCCCAACACGATATGTATGTAAATTGAACCCGACTCGTTAGGGACAGTAGTCGAGTACTCCAACCACCAAACTACTGAAGCTAATTAATTTCACTAATTAATATCACTAAAGCCGTAACTTTACAGCCACAAGCAATTACTTAATGAGCTACGTGGAGTTAAAGTTTTAAAAACTGATTTAAAATTCAAATGTTATTAGTTGTAAAATCCAATCTTTAAAATAAGTTCATCATTGAGCTGAATAATTCACGAACTTTGTGGAAAAGGACTGCGACAAAATTATCTTAATATTGAAAAAAAAACCGGTCATACAACTTCGTAAATAATTAAATATTTGTAATTTTCAGACTTTTTCCTATGTGTGTGCTATAAGAAGTATATGTAAACGAACTTTCAAGTTTCTAAGTCAACTGGAAGTGCCCTATAGGTTTTCATGGTGAGAAAATTTATATGAAATTGATTATGTAAAGTGCAATAACTTTTTTTCGCGCTGATTTAGAAGCCTTGTGTTGTTTCAGCACCTGGAGCTGGAGCTAGAGCTGGAGACTTAAATGAAAATGAAAATGAAAAATATATTTATTGACACCAACAAATAACTTACATACTAAATTGTGACACTAGCCTCCATACTAGGATTCCCTGGTGACATGGAGACTAGGTCCTTCCATAACTATATAATATTAAAAATTGAAAATATGCTAAACATTAAATTATTAATTATTAATTAGAAACAAAAAAAAAAAATAATCATTAGTTAAAATTAATAATTGCATTAATTAATTATTTAAAAATAAATATAGGTATTAGATAAGTTAATATAACGAACTCGATTTACATTAAAAGCTTGCGTGTGGTGTGTGAATGGAGGTGTGTGTGTTAGAGAGTGTGAGGTTGTGTGTATAATGGGTGAGAGTGAGTGATTACATAGTTACTGTTCAATGATGTATTTTTTTTTTTTTTTTTTTATTATTTTTTTTTTTTTTTTGCATGAACATAATTATTAATCTTATTTTAGTGTTTGGAGGATTTCTGTAGGAGGTATCAGCCTTTCCAGGACTTTGCCACTCCCGGCGATCATCCTGCAACAATTGCCCATACTCACACACGCTGTGCAGGCGGGTTGGTGAGCGCGGTGCCGCGGTGTTCCATATAAGGCCCGGCTATTAAGGATGGATATACCGTCATCCTTCGGTCCCAGGCATGGTGGTCCTCCTGGTTTTTTGCTTGTGGGCTGTCCTCTTACTCTCCCCCGAATTACTTCGAGGGGGTCTCCAAATAAGATAGTGGTACCTCCACAGTCGAGCCCGGCATCAGCTCTACCACTTCTTAATCATCTCAGTCATCTCTCATCCACCTCTTATCATAATATTAATATATTATTATATAACTTTATTATATTAATATACATAATGTTCGCAGGATAATTTAAAGTAGCGGATTAACGTGAAAATCCTACGAGGATTGCAAATGTCCGGATAAATTGTAAGCTAAGCATTATTGTTGCGTAATGACATTAAATGTGATACTTTTTATTCAAAATTAAATATACGGGTATTTCTTTTCTGTGTATTTCATGAAATACAGCAAAATTATAATCAGTTTCTGGTATATGCATTTTGACTATATAATCTAGGGATTTGATTTTAGAAAACATGTTTGGATAAACTATCCTCGATAGAAATAATTGTTGAAATGAGGTCTTCTAACACACTTTTTCTCCTCGTTTAACGAGTAGCAGCCATGTACAGAACTCAAACATATTTTATTAGATAGGTTTCAACAATATCTACATTTTCTATTTTGGAAATTTTGCTAGCTAGTTTAGTTTTTTTAATAAAAATATAAAACCAACTTTTTTCCGTTTTGCCCTGAATCCGCCCCTCTCCCTCTCAATTTTTCGCTTGGAGTGACAGAGACAAAAATAAAATTCGCATAGCCTCTTAAGAAAAACAATCATTAGCTGTGGCTGTGCGTTTGAGAACGAGAACCGTCTCAACCACCATAATTAGGTACGTCTAATCACGATTTACTGAACGACAAGTGAAGCGAGGAGGAACATTTTGGTTGCTTGTGATCATAGGCATAGTAAAACCAGAACAGTAGTTTATCTTCAAGCAAAGGTATATCGCGCGGCTAATTTTATATGTGTGCGTGCTAGAACGCATGAACTACAGTACGCACACAACAGCAATATCTTAGCATACAAGGTAGGTGCTACTCGGGGTCACGCCGCGGTCACGCTCAGTCAAGTCTCTCGAACAAGCCGCTACGCCGCGACTTGCAGCAACGAAGACTGTCACTAATGAATACAGAAGTTATGATAAAAATAAATTTCTATGTTTGAACACTTGGCGATTTATCCATCGCAAGGAGATATAAAAGTCATTTTTGTTTGGCCTACGACAACAATAAGTAGGTCTGTAACGCGTGCATTTAACGTATCTCTATTTGCACCGCTGTCGCTGCTGCTGCCATAGAGTTGAAGGCCCAGTATAAATAAACTGAATATTTACAAACATGATACATACCTACGTAATATATGTATAATATCTGTATTTAAGTATTGCTTTTTTATTAGCTGCGAAACTAAAAGAAAGGACAACCCTGAAACAGGTGTTTAAGTCTCGTACGGGGCGTGAGTTAACCTACTGTTCTGGTTTTACTATGTCATAGGTGTAAATTTGTCAGACGGGCGATGCGAGGAGAAATTAACTTTATGATCAGAATTATTTAACAAGGAGGCCGATAAATATTTAGGTTGAGAAATTCTTACTCGTGTTTGTAACACTCTGTAACTACATTTAAATATTGTTTATTTATCTTAATTAGAGCACTCTGACAAGAACATACGATAATTCCTTTCTGTCATGTTGTGTTTTAAGAAGACGAGCACACAATAATAGCTGAAGTCGGTTAATGCAAACACAGAAGGGTATAAATTTTCCAGTTGACTCGCTAAGACCTTTGGAGAACCCGGTTTATGATGATTGGACTCTGTTACTTGCTATTACTGCCCAGTCTTTTAGAGTTCTGTAACGAAATACGATACGGAAAACGATGGAGTATCCGTACAACGGCAAAATTGTTAAGAGCGCGGTCACACGCCGATTGTGAAAAACCCGCCCTTTTCTAATTAATCGAAACAGAACACTTATATCTAAAATTTACTCAATAGTTCCTAAACAAAACCTTATTACCTATGTTTTGTGTAAACAGTCATCGTAAAGTTTTAAAGTTTAAAATTTCTAATTTACAGAAACTTTGCTATGGCAGCAAGTGGCAAAACGAAACAAATCACAACCTGCTTTGCTGGAATTGATAGGTACTAACAATGTCTTGGATCCCTCAAAAATTCAGATTTTTAAATAAATAAAACAAAAAGTAAAAAAAAATGTCAAATGACCAGATAGACCAGGTGGTTGATATCCATATGTCTCCCCCTACTGTATCCGTGCCTGTCCTAAACAGTAAAGAAGACGGTGGCTAGGGGGTGAGGTGGGTAGGGTGGTTAGATCTCCTTTAAAATCATGTTGGTAAACGCCTTTTCCCAGAATACTCCCAAGTGATGTATTATGCATAAATGTTTTTAGTACTCATACAGCTTTGCTTTAGCTAGACAATATTATAACGTGGGCAAGTGGTAACCTTGTGGTAACAGGATCTAGGTGGGCTGATGACCTGTGCAAGGCTGTAGGTAATATCGGCAAAACATAGGAGTCAAAGTTTTAGTAGAATTCTGTTTAATTGCGAGCAGGGAAATACAGACTTTGTACCAGCAATGAGGTTTTGTTCTTAACACTAGAACTCTATTTAATGGCTTTTAGAATAAAATAAAGTGTTAGTAAATTAGATAAGCCCGCCTCTTGGGTTTCAATATTTTTAGTTTTTATTGTTGAACGGCTGAAGCTGTCAACGCCTGTGACAGACGGACAGACAGACAGTGAAGGTTTAGTGTCCCGTTTGGCACCTTTTGGTTACGGAACTCTTAAAAGACATGAAATTCTTATTAGATTAACGGCTACCGTGTCGCTAACCCGCCACAGACAGGGGTATGTAGGTTGAAATCCTCTCCCAAAAAGTATATTTTCTCAGATGTAAGGAATTTTCATTTTAGGATACACTTTTTTGTTACAAAGAAAATATAATCTCGCTATCTAGCAAAATAATAACGAGCTGCGTCCTTAGAGAGCAAATAAAAATCGTGACATATCTAGACCATCTAGGTTCTTCTCAGGCACGAATTCACAGACTTCTACCTCATGAAGTATGTGAAGATTTTCGCTAGTTCGTATATTGGGCACTAGACCTTCGGTCGGGGCTCCGCCTGCGTTTAAGGAGAAACTGACCTTGCCATTTTTTGCGACTTAAATAGAATCTGCTCTGTTTTGTAATAGTGCCTTAAATCTTTCCTAAAAGAACCTGCTTGTCACCACTGATAACAGTATTTTAAAATACGGTTAATGACAAATAATTGATTAGTACAGATCAAAATGGTGACTGCTTAGCACCTGTTTAATTGAAGTACTGCGTATTATCACCTTTCCCAAACCATACCTTTCTCAAAAAGTTGACTAGATAACAACATTATTGAAATAATGATAACTACCCTTAACTATACTCAATAAGCCAGAAAAGGTTGGAATTTGCATCTTTGAGTTGAGTGGTTTTTGAGTTATGTGCGTACAAACTGGCGGACGTTACTTTTTGGTAATGTAAAGAGAAGAAGAGATGACATGTCATTATGTAAAATATGAAACGGGTGGCCATTTTATTTATTTAGGAGTAACGTAACATGGTTATACGACGTGGATCTGTTACTGACTGAGTGGCTTTTGTTTTAATGTTGCTTTTGTTCAGTGGAAGAGAATTTTACATTTTATGGTATACCACAAGTAATTTTGCGTCAGTGAGAAATTTTACTTACAAAACATGGCCATACAGAGAGAATTAATGAATGAAAGGAGAATGAAGAAAGAAATGTACAGTGGAAATAAAATGAAAACAAAATGTTTATTTATACCATCAATATAAACAAAACATTAGGCTATATAACATAAACAATACAAAAAAAATTACAATAAACCTTTCTTACTTTTCGATGACAATGTTACTCAGCACTAATGAGATGGCTACTGATGCCTAATATACTAAAAACCGTAATAAAGGCACCAGTGCTTCTCCCGTCCGTTGTCCAGAATAAAACAACCACTTAGTATAATATTCAGTTGCGTACCGTACAAGTATGTTTATAAAAAAATTGTATGAATATGAACAATCGACACAGATTCATTTTGACATTATCTGTAGGTACTAATTGACAAAAACAAATGTAATGTCGCCAGTATCTTGGGGACCCTTCCGCAGGGCAGCGATTTAGACTAAGTTTTCAGTTTATGAATAAAATTTCAGATAAGTTTTTTATTATTATTGCACAATTTTCTTAATTAGGTTTATTTTTTAGGTATTTTAATCTTATAGTAGTTTTAGTTTAACTTATTTTTTAAGTTTTAAATTTTTAAGTTGTTTAGAATTCAAATTCAAATTCAAATTCAAATAGTTTATTTTGCAAAGCAGGTATAGATATATACACTTTTTACACGTCAAATTTAATCTAATAAAGAAAATATATGTAATAGAATAATAAATGTACATGAACTAAATTAAAGGTTTATTTAATTTATGTAGCAATATATTTACGATTAAAATGATAGGTAAAATATATATTATACAAGGTAAAATCCAATCAGCCGCCCGAACCCATACCGGAGACCCGGCCAGGGACCAGGAACAAGGTTCAGTGATCACCAACCGAGCCCCCAGCACGAATCCAGGCGGCCGACCAAATCCCATCCTATATACTACATACTAATAGGTTACATATATAAATACATGCCTACCTCCGCCCATTCGATTAGTCTTGCTAAGAAGAAGGGCAAGAAACTTAGCAAGATCATGTCTTTTTTTCAACATAAAACTTATACTATACAATATATGACTTATATCTACTTTAACCAAGGGATAAGAAAATACAAGACAGTAGGAATTCAGGTTAATGAAAAAAAGAAAAACATATATATCTTTGTCTACCTGTCTCATATAGTCCTTTTCCTTTTACAGTCTATAATCAATTAATGTTTACACCTTAGAGGAATCATAAGTTAAGAAATTATACTATTTAATTAAATTATAACTTACTATACTATACTTACTTAATTTTAGATGAATAATGTTATTTAAGTCGTTTTTTGTTATATTGGAAAACAATGTTTACATTTTATTCGTAGGAATCTAAGCATCAATAAATTTAATTTTTAAAACAATAACATGCAATAACATGTTTGTTAACAATTGCATACCAGTTAAAGTTAAAAATTGGAACACGTAGGTATTAATAAACTTTTCCGTATCTGCGTAAGAAAGTCCTAGTAACCAGTTCGATAGCGCTTTACTACACTTACTTTTACGAGTAGGGAAAATTGTAGGTAAGTACTTTATTCGCCTTATTGTAAGATAGCAAGATAGCAAATGAATCGCTGTGCAAAGGCAGTCTTAAAGTGGGTGGAAAGAGTGTTGGCGACTGTGTATTGCCGTCTTTTATTAAAAGAAGGATGAGAATTGGAGTAAGTTAACATTGTGTGTTGCTTGAGAATAATTTGCGCTGTGAATATTTGTAGCACCGTAAGAATAACACATGCCGCATAAAGCTCGTCTGTTGGAAATCTGAAGGCGAAAATTACATACTTTAAGTACAACTCTCTGTATTCTGTGCCCTCTCAAGTTTTATTAAATGTAGCTTAGCAGTACCTTCCCATAAGGTAATGCAGTAGCAAAGAAGTGATTGGCAGAGAGCCGCATATGCCATTTTAATAAATCTCCATTCTTCAACGTGTCTAAGAGTCTTAAATACATAAATAAGTTTCCTCATTCTGTCTGTGAGGAGGTCAATATGATCTTTGCAATTTAACATGTCATTCAGAAGTAAGTACACACAGGTATTTAGTTTTATCAACTTAATATATAGAATGGCAAGAACATGAGAAGCTAAGATTGTCAGAACAAGTATGTGCAATAATAGAATATCCTAAGGCTTCAGGGGTCTCACGGATTGCAGATCTCAGGTATTTTGTTTTGGTTGCACTCAAATTTATTTATTTATTTATTTATTTATTTAATATAAAATTGTTCAGCATTACAGTACTAACCAAGTGACTGAGCAATTCAAAGATATATACAAAGTAAAATGATTAAAAACATATTTAAAAACAAAGAAAGATAATATTATTAAAGAAATAAATATTTCTATATATAATGTTGATCTAGGGACATCGTCTTTGATACTTCACTCTCACAGTACTTCAGACATTCCCTTAACACATCCATCGGTCTATCAGCAAAAAGGTCACACTGTGGTGTTGAGACCAAGAGTCTAGTGCGCTGAGCTTGTCGAGCGCCGGTATAAGTGGAGACTCGCGGCGCGCCACCGTGCCTGCGGACGGCACCGACAATAAGCGGTGGGAACGGCCCCTTAAGTACTTATCGGGCACGAACAATCGGCAGACCTTTTCAACTAAATCGGGACAGTCGGTGTCTCCACGTAAAATTCGGCAAGCCGTTACCATTAGATCACAGGTTCGCCTGACTTCTAACGAGTTGTAACCTAACATTCCCAGTAAATATTTGGTCGGGTACATAAATGGGTAATAGCCATATTTCTTTTTAAAAAGAAACCGTAAGAAGGCTTTCTGTACCTTTTCCAACATCAGAGCATAGGCATTTTCATGGGGACTCCATGTAATAGCACTCAAAGTAAAAGTAAAAGTAAAAGTAATAGCACTTCAAAGTAAGAACGTTATCCAACAACCACTAATTCACGACATTAAATCCATCTTGCGCAATGGATTACACTTCTTCCCATGTATCAGCAAAAAGTGCAAGTTAAAGCTCGACCAGGCCGCCCTAGAAGGACGTATGCCGTTCAAATTGGTGACATATTGAAGAACGGTAATGAAAAGTACCCGGAATAGAAGAGTTTGAAAAAGATGATGAGAAAGAGGTGTGTCAGGATCGCAGCAGATAAAAATATATAGTCTCTGTCCTACGACCGGCATAAATTATAGTCATATTTTCGAAAAATACTGTTTATATTTTCGTTTTTATAATTCTAAATCACATATGCAGTCACAATAAATAAAACAATTTATTTCACGCGCGAATACCCGCTGAAACTATCGATTAACCTGTAACACCGATCCGCCCGCCCTGTCTGATCCGCCCGCCCTAATACGAAGTTAATAACATCTGCTGAATTATGCAGGTGGGATTCAGACACAGACGCTTCACTCGACGAATTACATTATTTACGAACTTCTGTCTCACATTTTCAGGTCATTGTGATTTTTTAAAGAAAATAGTGCCAAGTATTAGTTGTACTCAATAAACGGGTTCCTTCAATGTAAATGTAATCTATGACAATACACTTTATTTGTATCCCCAAACAAAATTGTAAAGTGTTTCAAAGAATATTTATCTTAGTATCGAATTTTTTACGTACTCGCCAAGTTTTGGGGCGACGGAGCTCAGCCCTTATTAGCCTGGTACGGGTGCCCGCGCGGTGTGCTGTTTCAGGCCTGTTTCACAGAGCAGCGCTGCTTGAAGCGGGTCGCCCGTTGCACGGTCCTCTATGAAAACAGCGCGCCACGCACCCGCGGACGGCTTTAAACTACCAAAAAGGAACGATACGTCCTATGCAATATTTAGCACAGTTGAGTCTACACTGTGAAATAAATAATTTGATTCCGTCAACTGCGAGACGACAAAGGGTTCATAAATTCATTTAAAGCATTCTAATAAGTTAATAGAACTGAATAAAATGTTAACAGAAGTTAAAAACAGTTTTGTTTTGCTACAAACATTTACTGACAAAATGTATAAAATAAAACTGAAAAATTAAGTGGTTATTCTGATTACTTTCTCCTTCCATAATTTCTAACTAAGTTTAGTTTGTAATATGGACCCCATTAGAAAAATCCGTATCCCTATTATAAAGGCGAAAGTGTGTTTTTTGGTTTGTCTTTCTTTCACGCAGCAACGGAGCAATGGATCGACTTGAGTTTTTACACAAAGTTAGTTAATGGGCTGGAGGGAGAGTAAAATTTAAGCCGCGGGCAAAAGCTAGCCTTTAGCCGCAAGCGCCCGCATCGCTTCGCAGCCGGCAATTTTCAAATTTGAGTGGACAAACTTTAATAAGTATAACGAGATATTTGAGGTTAATTTAATACAGTATATTACGCGAGCGCCCGCAAATTATAAATTTGTCACTAAAATTCAATACGAGTAAGTAAAACATGTAATGTTAAAAGAGTCCTACGCGGCTTGACCGTCATTAATGATTCACTTATTCTTGTTATTGTATATCACAATTAACATTTATTTTATTGATCCAATGAAGCCGGGTTCAGTTAATAATAGCCTGTGAATTATTGAGCGCCGGCGGCCAAAAGTCGACATGTTTCAACTGATATTTATGTTATCATCACAAGACTTTTGACCTTTCTTTATTCGACTAAACTAAATTCATGTAAATTTTGTATACTTAGTTAAGCTCAAAATTGTTTTTGTTAATTAAGTTTTTGTTGTGTAAATAAAGAATACCTAAAAAGGCAGGTTTTTGAAGTTTAAACAGATAAAATATATTAAAATTCTGAAAAATATACTGTTTTTTAACAAAATGCCAAACGATGAGTTAAGTAATTTTGAATTTGCTTATGTCTAGAATACATACATATATACACATCATAATGGCCAGCATCGCCGACACCTACATATTTATAGCCATTGGTGTCGATTCGTCGCAACACAACTGACAAGACTAACCTTATTTTGAGCGTCCCGTCTTTGTTTTTTCGATACAGAAAGAAAAGGACAGAACACTTAAATTAAGTTTAGCCCTGTCAATTAAGTCAAGTTGTGTTGAGCCGAATCGGTGTTAATGTCTATAATTTATAATTAAGTATTATCTTTGATACAGAACCATCTGATTGAAACTGTAACAGAAATAAATTTGTGTATTTTTTAAATTTTGTAATTTATCTATCGTAAGGAGATAGAACTTGTAAGAGCTATTGCCCAGTCGGTGAGACAGTCCCGGTTCACAGCTCATTACATCCATATTAACTTTTCTTCTGTGTATCTGTACCGCAACGTCCGCGAGGACTCATATATCATCAATGACCGTCCAAACAATGTTGATGTCATCATAAAATATAGAACTTTGTCTAGTAAAAGACTCAAACAAATAAAAATTGAGAAACCACGACGAATTTTAGTAGCATGTTCACTGATGCAAATTATTAGAACGATTCATGCAAAAGGAATTTAGTTATTGAATTGATACGCTCAGCTAAATTTGTAACCATTTAGAAAGAAAAATGGATCGAAAGGGTAGAGAGGTAGGTTAAATATAAAGTCATACAATGTTACATGTGCTTAAGTTTAGTCGTTACCAGATTCTTGAACTTAAATAATCAGTTATTCAATGACGTGGATATTCACTCCATCACAAGAGCTACATTCATGCTGCTATCCCGACCTCACTGAGGAACTTCTGAATAAGCTTGACCGTTTTCTCAACTTATGCATCCGCTATCCGCTTGGACCGTTCTTAACTGCTTGAATGAAATGGTAAACAAATCATCATTTAACTTACACGAAAGAGGAGGTCATCAAGAAAAACAATTTCAGTCTCGAGATTCGGAGGGTAGCAGTAAAATTTCAAGCAACGGTTGTAGTCAGCTCAATAATAGTCTAGTGGTGATGACATCTGAGGCGATGGAGTCTAGAACCGGTCCGAAATTTTCAAAGTCGTGATATTATAATTTATCCAGTAAAATAACTTATACTTGTGCAGTAAACGCTCACATCTTTGAATATTCACATATTTGAATATTTTAGTACAAAAAATAAAAGCTTCAGTAACAACGTGAATCCTGGCTTTAAACTTTTAGGTAGGTATTTAGTTATATTTGTAGAAGAAATCTTATAAAATAATTATTATGTAAAATAATTGAAATTGCCCTAATAATATGCCCTAAGTAAACGTACTGATGAATTTCTAAAATCAAATTATTACTAATGTTTCATTTTAATATTATATAATGTATACGGTCACAGAATACTACGACAGTGAAAATTGTACGGCAAAATCACTCTGAATTTTGAACAAAGAAAAGCTAGCTGTGGCGGGTAAACCTAGAGAAAAATTGTTAAACCAGGGTTTACCTGCCTAAACCTAGAATTACCCAGATCCTTGGGTAAAGGTCGAAAATTTGGCGTTTACCTGGTACACCCTGCTTTACCCTGGTAAACTTGGAATCTAAAATTACCCGTGAAATATTACGAAAAGACTACATACTGACAGAGTTAGTCAGTGAAAATCTATATTACATATGAAAATCTAACCCGCACACAAATATGATCTCTCATGACATATAACTGCCACCCAACGTTATTCAAATCTATTGCAGGCACGTCCGGAGCGCGAATGCTGTAAATGTTTGCCGCATCAACCTGAATGCTGCAGCTTAGCCGATATATCTATTCTTGATGCACTAAACGAAAACCGATATACGAGGAGCCCTCTTTGGAGGAAACCGAGAGTTTTAGTACCTATTTGCTTTATAGTTTTCAAATTGGAATCTATTGAACAATCCCGGAATATTTGAGGATATGCCTACATTTAGGATTATACGTTGCATATTTACAGAAGCTTTCAGAACAAAATTTCTGAATTTGTATTTTGATACTTAAACCGAATGTTATGATATGACAGAAAATAAGTGCATGAGATGTATAAATCGGTATTTGTATAAAAATTTAAATTTTATGTTATATAATTATTTTATGTTACTTTTATTTTAGTCCGAAAAGAATCTGCCCGAGGAATCTAGGCACGTGGCAGCGGTGTTTTAAATACAAACTTTACAATAACCAAAAACATAAATGTGAAAAAGGGGCTGAGTTCAGTACAAGGTAGACCAGGATTGTCCGTTTTATTACTTCCGAGAAGTGAAATATTCAAGGTACTCACGAGTACTAAAGGAACTCCTTTAGAGAGCTTTTTGTGTAACAAGTGAAAGGCCAAAGGACGCCAAAGTCCTGTCACTCTGCAAAAGGTATCCCTTTTTAAACAAAATTACGAGATAACTTTAGGGACTGCCTCAGTGAGAAGAGCTTTTTGAATGACTTTTCAAAATGGTACCTAGTGTCGAGCTAACAGCTAAACGTTACCCAAAGTTTATTTTAAGGATGTAGTATATTATGAGCACGCCACTCCGTAAAAGCTCTACAAAACCTCTATCTACGCCCATATTAAAATAAGGTAATAACAATGTTACATTATTTGTCCTATGTTCTGCGCTGTGATTTTACGAATTTATTATAACACTGCTAGATAATGTTTTTCCCGTAATATAGTTGAATTGTTACAATGCAATTTTACATTAAAACCGACCTGCAATAAATCTGATGTATACCTATTTATATTATTTATTGTACACAAAAGAAACATAATTTTCATATTGTACTTAGATATATCATGTACATAGGCGAGCTTATCTCTAAAAAGAGATTTCTTCCAGTAAACCCGGATTGATAAAGAGAAGTCATAATAAAAAGTAGACATACATACGTGTACACTAAAATATGTTAATATACTTACACCTAAATAACTACAATATTCCAGCATAAATTATAATTAACTATTTAAACCAAAAACATATTTACTTATATACATAATATTTACAATAAATAATGTATAAATATATATTGAATTGATTTGAACCTAAGAGCTGTGCTCTTGTCGGTGAAGCCCTCTCTTTTCACTTCTGCATTCCGCGTTTTCTTTAACTTCTTGATACGACACGACATTTACTTTCTCTTTCACCTGATTCATATAATATATATCATAACATAACATAACATAACATATATACTAAAATATTTTTAATGGGCGGTCTCATCGCTTAAGCGATTTCTTCCAGATCTATTAATGTTCACCTAGGCTTTCCTCTCTTTGTATTCCTCTCCACTTTTCCTTCAATGATCTTTCTTATAAAATTGTCGTGTCGTATCAGATGTCCAAACCTTTCCTTTTCTTAATAGAATAAGTTAAAACTGTGATCTTCATCAAAACTCGCTTTTCGTTAACAATCTGCACGACCTCGTCATTGCTCTTTTTTCCTTCCAACTTATTATTTACTTATATACATAAATATATATATTTTATAACTTAACCAACTCTCCTACTAAAAACATGAAATTGAATAAAGGAGGAAAAGCGTGGAAATTTTCTATTACTCTGGAAATCGAAATCGGGATTCACGCCCAATTTCCGGCGGAATTCAAATTAACAAGCGACACGGTGGAATTGAAAAATTGAATCGCACTAATGCAATTTGAAAGGAAAATATTTGAATAAGATTCAAATTCAAATTTGAATAAGAAAGCCAGTTAAATTACTTCTAGTGTCCTCCTAATGTTTGTCTAACACGTCCTGTTGTAGTATTGAGGACAGTTCTGCTGACACACTTTTCACTGTAATAACGTTTGAAATAAGGGTGAAAATTGTAATTTTCCCCGATGGTACTTTGAGGGTATGCCAGCCAGTAAACCTGTTTATGTATTCCGACACCGAGTAGTGGAGTGTCGCTCTGAATTCAGATATCATACTGCGCAGTACAACATAGTTGTCTGTCATGTACTTCCAGTATTGGTGGATACAGAAAAAAAAGCCAAGTGCGAGTCGAACTCGCGCACTAGTGTACGGAAACACACAATTCGGGTACGGAACCATTAAAACATTATGATAAATAATTCCACTTGCAGCTATGAAGTGCAGCTTCACTTGACACTTACGATCTATTAATCAGATAGCATATCGCCTTTCTTTATTAAAAACTGTGCTAAAAGCCTATCTCGGCCTTTGTTTATTCTATTTACCGTGTCTATCAGCAAAGGTACTTTCCCAAAAATTTGGAAAGAAGCCCTTATCTCTCCTACACACAAAGATGGTCCTAAAAATGAGATAACCAATTATCGTCCAATTGCAAAGTTGAATATTATTGCCAAGTTATTTGAAAAAATAGTGCACGATCAAATTTTTGGTGCTATCAAAGGTTCCCTAAATGTTAAACAGCATGGTTTCGTCCCAGGTCGATCAACAAGCACAAACTTGGTACTTTTTACAAATTCAATTCTTACATCTATGAATAACCGAATGCAGATGGATGCCGTGTATACCGATTTTAGTAAAGCTTTTGATAAGGTGTATCACCAGACACTTATACTTAAGTTGCAAAATATCGGTATTCACGGCACCCTTCTTCGATGGCTCGCTTCATATATTAGAAATAGACATCAAGCAGTTGTGGTTGGTGGTTATAGATCAGATTGGATGGCCGCCACCTCAGGTGTGCCACAAGGCTCTATTTTAGGTCCACTTTTATTTAACATATTAATAAATGACATCTGTCAATGTTTTCATCATTCGCAAATATTTTTATATGCAGATGATCTTAAAATAATAAAACCGATTAAAAATATCAATGACGTTGCTTTACTTCAAGAGGATTTAAATAGGTTTCTTGTTTACTGTAAACAAAATTTTCTTCATCTCAATATAAAAAAATGTTTTATTATAACTTTCACACGAAACCTAAATCTCATTCAATATGACTATACAATTGATGGTGCAATATTAAATAGAAAATATGAAGCGAAGGATCTAGGAGTCACTGTTGACTCTAAGTTAGTGTTTGATACTCATATAACTAATATTGTCAATAAATCATTTAAAACACTAGGATTCATAATGAGACAATGTAAAAAGTTTAATAATATAGATACATTAAAACTTTTGTTCTTTACTTATGTCAGAAGCCAATTAGAATATGCAAGTCAAGTATGGAATCCTCTATATAATGTTTACATTAAAATATTAATAGAGTGCAAAACAGATTTTTAAGATTCCTAAACTATAAAATGCATCATCAATTTGAAACGTATGACCTAGCCGAATCTTATTATAAAATTCCATCATTGATAGTTAGGCGTGAAATTGCTGATCAACTCTTCCTTTATAAGATTATCAATAATAAGCTTGATTGTAGTGAATTAACTCGATACATAAATTACTACGTCCCATCTAGACAACTAAGAGTTACTCGTACTTTTTCTTTACCAACTGCTAACTCTAACTATTTTCAGAATGGTTATCTTTATAGGGCATTAAGTCACTATAACTATAAATACCTACACTTGGACATTTTCAGTATTTCTTTTTATTGTCTAAAGCATAAATTGTGCAACCTACTCATGTAAAATTATTATTCTTATTAAAATCAAATTTACACTTAAGTAAGTACTAATAAATATTTTTCCTTCAATAAAGACACAGTAACTTACTCATACGCTACCACAATTCATTAGCCACAAAATGATCGCTCGAGTTGTTTACAACTTCTACACCGAAACCTGTTCATGTGAATTGTGAAGCGTTAAGAGGCTATGCGAATTTTATTTTTGTCACTGTCACTCCAAACGAAAAATCGCGCAGTGCGAGAGAGGCGGATTCAGGGCAAAAGGGAAAAAAGTTGGTTTTATATTTTTATTAAAAAAACTAAAATAGCTAGCAAAATTTCAAATATCAAATCTCTAGATATTGTTGAAACACACCTAATAAAATATGTTTGAGTTCTGTATATGGTTCCTATTCGTCAAACGAGGAGAAAAGGTGTGTTTGAATACCTCATTTCAACAATTATTTCTATCGAGGAAAATTTATCCAAACATGTTTTCCAATTTCAAAACCCTAGAGTATATAGTCAAAATGCATATACCAGAAATTTATTAAAATTTTCCGTGTATTTCATGAAAAACACAGAAAATAAACACCCGTATTTTTTTCCCATATCGCCTTAAAATAAAGATGTACTATTATGATATCATATTGACTGACCGATTTTCGGATTTGTCAGTTGGTATTTTTTGTTTTTGGAATAACTTGAATTTTTGTAAAATGAACATAGTGCAACCGACCCACGCTTTACTTCAAAATTTTCATTTTTCAAGATGTAATTTTTTTTTTCTAGATTAGACTACTTTCAAATATTATTTGACAGTTAAAAACTTTTGTGAAACCCTATAATTGGTCTTTGTTTGTATACTTATAAGTTTACCTCTATTATTTAAAATGACGATGTTTTTTGTAAATAAGCATATTGTAATTGACTGTTGGGTTTCCGAATAAAAATTATTAAAATTATTATTATTATTATTAAACTCTATGTATCTAATGGATAAATAATTAAATATTTGTAATTTTCTGATTTTTTCCTATATGTGGGCCCGTTCGTAGTCCGAACATGCAAGTTTTTTGGCCTCGCTAGCTTTGTTTGGGATATTATCAGTTCGTATATTCAATTGAGAGGGAGTGAGAACGCTTATAATGTTTGTTAATGAAAAAAAAAGTCATTTGTTTCCTGTAGACGACGCAGGCAAAGCCGCAGGCAGAAGCTACTTAAATAATATAAAAAAATTAAAATACTCATCTTAAATAAAAATAAACACTTTTATCTACTCCCACACAGCAATAAGGTCATTGCAACATCAAAAACAGTTTTATAAGTTTTGTTGTATAACACCGCGATTCTGCGCTGCGAATGACCACATTTATTATAAAACCGCTAGATGGATCTCTTCAACAGAAACGAGAAATAAGTCTCGACCTTACTTGTTACTAGATGGCGTTAGACGAAGTTACATCACGATATCGTATTATTTCACGAACAAACTATTATAGTAGAAACAGACAATGTCCACACTAAGTGTAGCCATACAAATCAGTTCAATATAGGTATGAAATGTATATTATTTTTGGAGGCCAGGCCACGAGTACACTGCGTGGAAACCAGCCGTAATAGATATATATCACTTATTATTATACATCAAAGCCACGCCCCTTTTATCCATATTGGCCTTCAAACCGCATTACCGAAACGACGCACCCGAGGTTTATGAACGAATGTTCTCGTTATATTTTTCGTGATATTGATATTTGAAAATATTATAAATTTATTAAGACGATATTTTGGATGGTCATAGATAAAGTATTGTGTGCAACTGAACATAATTAGACACTGAAACACGAGTGCTTGTTTACGAAACAAACGAAGTGAACTCAAATTATGTAACAGTTGCACAATAGTATATTTCATTACGAGTGCGGAAAGCCTGTCATTGCAAAGAGTTCCGACAAATGTCTACCCGAGCCGAGGCGCAGCCGAAGGTGAGGGTTGACAGTCGGAACAAGTTGCAATGACGGTTCCGCACGTGTACTGAACAACTATTTTTAATACAGTTGCGAAAAAATGAAGCAATTTAATAAAATAATAAAAACACAATAAACTCAACTAACTAATACTCCACGCAATAAATTCGTCGTATGTAGATATGTAGCGACTTTTTGACTTTTCCGGTAAAATGTTCTCCAAAGCATTTTGTGCAATTATACTGAGTTCCGGTCGGTGGTGTTAATTCAAATAAAATATCGTTGAAATTACTCATTTTGTGCAACAAACAACTAAACCCGCAAAGAAAATTTTTAGAAAATGGCGCCAACCGTAAAAGAATATAAGCAGAGTTTTTTTTCGTTTTCTTCACCCATTCTGGGTAGGCGAAGGGAACTATGCCCATACAGCCAAGTCTGCAGCAGAATTTTTTCATTGATATGAAATGAAAATGAAATTTAATGAGATGAAATGAAATAAAACCTAACCTAACTCATTGAATCAAATCATTCAATCTGATATTGAAACAAATTAGTAGCTTCTTTTTAGAAATATTTGCATGAATCATAAAAACTTCTATGAATTTTTTTTAGCAAAAACTTCGTGGTTGTTTTTTTCTTTTTGATAGATATTATTTTGACAGTTGGGAAAGAGAACGCACGAGTTCGGAAAAGGTAAAGAAAAAGCTCGAGTATGTAATAGCCCACATCCCGAACGCTATACGTCCCTGCAATACGCCACTTTTTGAGCAACTGTATTAAAAAATACTATTTCAGCTTAAATTCCGGTTACATCCAGAAACACCAACATTACGATATATAAAAAATGCTAACGATGTCAATGCTATCTCCTAGATGGCGCTAGTGGTTGAAAAATAAAGCACTAGTTTAAGATATCTTACTTTGCGCACGCTATGCAGGCATAGAATCTAGCATATTTTGAGCAGATGTATTAAAAATATAATAAAAAGCTTTAGGTTGTTATGTAAGGTTATATATTTAGATAGCAATAAAACGTTAAAAGCAAGGACTCGAAATCATAGGAAAACGTTATTGTCTAGCCTTAAGACTGTAGATAATATGATAAGAGCTGATAAATCAGATTAGTTTTCATCCGTGCAGCGATCCTCAGCGGTGTACATCGGATCCCTCATCCCAGCTGCGTGGCAACATCCAGTGGTGTATATCGAATCACCGGGTTGGCTGCACATTGCACAAGTGCCATGTCCGACACAAACGACGTTAAATCTTACTGGACCACTCATTGCATTACCGAGCTCATGCTACCTACGGAGTTCAGTATATACCATTTGCTACACGTAGTAGAAATATGGGCGGTCTTAAATACGTCACAATTATCTGAAGAGTATTTGACTATAACATAGAAGTGGAGAAAAAAATATATAGCAACGAGAGTCACCTGATTTTGAAATGGTGAATTACGGAAAACCTAACCAAAACCTTCAAGGAGAAAGTTCAGCAGACAAGGAATTTTATTAATAGTTTAACCTCCGCTCCATTGTTTATCTCACGGCTGCTGCCATGAAGCCGACGGCCTGTCATGCCAGTAATTATGTGTGACAAGTGTGTTATTCACTAGAATAACCCCGTACAACCCGGTTACAGCTCGAATTAATGCAACTCCGCAATACCTCTTGTTTGCACAGCACAGTGTCTGTCCCGACGTATTTACATAAAGGTGCATTTGCGTTTACTACTACTATTTAGTACGAGGTAGAGAACTTCCACACATTCCAAATATTTAGTTACAATTAACCTTTGGCAATGGGGAAATTGATAAGGGTAGTGCTATTATATTTAAATTGATGAGGATAGTGCAATTATATTTAAATTGATGAGGGTAGTACCATAATATTTAAATTGATGAGGGTAGTGCCATAATATTTAAATTGATGAGGGTAGTGCCATAATATTTAAATTGACGAGGGTAGTGCCATACTATTTAAATAGATGAGGGTAGTGCCATAATATTTAAATTGATGAGGATAGTGCCATAATATTTAAATTGACGAGGGTAGTGCCATACTATTTAAATAGATGAGGGTAGTGCCATAATATTGAAATTGATGAGGGAAGCGCCATTATATTAAAGTTGATCAGGGTAGTGCTATAATATTTAAATTGATGAGGGTAGTGCCATAGTATTTAAATTGATGAGGGTAGTGCCATAATATTTAAATTGATGAGGGTAGTGCCATAATATTTAAATTGATGAGGATAGTGCCATAATATTTAAATTGACGAGGGTAGTGCCATAATATTTAAATTGATGAGGGAAGCGCCATTATATTAAAGTTGATGAGGGTAATGCCATAATATTTAAATTGATGAGGGTAGTGCCATAATATTTAAATTGATGAGGGTAGTGCCATAATATTTAAATTGATGAGGGAAGCGCCATTATATTAAAGTTGATGAGGGTAGTGCTTTAATATTTAAATTGATGAGGGTAGTGCCATAATATTTAAATTGATGAGTGTAGTGCCATTATATTTAAAAAAGGTTTAATCATGGGAGTACTGAAATAATTAAACTACATTCTAATAGAAGAGCTTGTGTGACTAGATTGATGGCTGTGGAAAAATCGAAAGAGGAATGTCAGGATAGTAGCAGATAGAAATCTATAGTCTCTGTATACCCCTCAGAGCAACAGGCTTGAGTATATGTGTGTATGTATGTATGTGCATCTTAATAAACATTTAAAGCAAAATTATTGTTAATAATGAAATACATAAACTACATTAGGTACCTACCCGCACTTATACTGTTCGATTGGCGTGATCACTTTATTGTTAATTAGTCTTATTTTAAACTAGTCATAATTAGCAAACGTGACCACCTTCATACTGTACGAAAGAAGCCTGGCTTCTCATTGGACAGACAATTCTAGCTTGGGAGCCAGGAACCAATAACTGTTACATTTATTTTCTACAAATATTTTTTAATTTTCATATAAATTTCACGTACCTAAACAGTTACCATAAATATACATAATGACGAGAATTCATTATATTACTTATAGCATAACAATAATTAATTACTTGTAACACAACAATAATTAATTACTTGTAGCATAACAATCATTAATTACTTGTAGCACAACAATAATTAATTACTTGTAGCATAACAATCATTAATTACTTGTAGCATAACAATAATTAATTACTTGTAGCATAACAATCATTAATTACTTGTAGCACAACAATAATTAATTACTTGTAGCATAACAATCATTAATTACTTGTAGCATAACAATCATTAATTACTTGTAGCATAAAAATCATTAATTACTTGTAGCACAACAATAATTTATTACTTGTAGCATAACAATCATTAATTACTTGTAGCATCACAATCATTAATTACTTGTAGCATAACAATCATTAATTACTTGTAGCATTACACACATTAATTACTTATAGCATAACAATCATTAATTACTTGTAGCATAACAATCATTAATTACTTGTAGCATAACAATCATTAATTACTTGTAGCATAACAATCATTAATTACTTGTAGCATAACAATCATTAATTACTTGTAGCATAACAATCATTAATATGGTTTTAAATATATAAAATCAACAAAATTAATTTTTGTCACCATTATCGCAATTATAAAATGTAGCAAACATTTTTAACAATTAATTTCATTTTTCTTTTTAAATTAGCCGCTTAAAACCGATCGCCAAACTCCTTGGTCTCTAGTATGTAATGAATTTACATAATATTTACATATATCACTGGACACTTATTGAGATTAACTAGAGACTTGAAATAGCTCTCCAGGATGAAATACTCCCTGGCTTGTCTTTGCAAAAGGTTTACCTCAAAGTTTACATGAGACGATTATAATAAATCATCTCGGAAAATAGAGCCAAAGCCGCGGGCTATAACGTGTATAACGTTTATAAACAACTACCAGTACCAGTAAATGGAAAAGTTACTCGTTAACTAGTAAAACAAAATAACCTTACTTACAAGAATGGTGCTGTAATGTAAGAAAGTATACATGATTATTTATCGTCTAGTTTTCTGTGTAAATCATGTAGGTATTTAATTCTGCTACCAATAGCCGAGCACTAGACCAGAGAATATAAAGTATTAACTAGACTGACAAGAGCTCCGTGCTAGGTGACATGAAGTCAGTCGCGCTTTGGCTTGCTATTTCATCTTATATATTCACACTCGTAAAGAGCGAATGAGCGAGCGGCACGACAATGCGTTACAAGCATTGAAATCCAAGATTCATTTTTTAAAACAACAATATATTGGGTTGGCAAATAATATACTATGTTGGGTTGGCATATAATATACTATGTTGGGTTGGCATATAATATACTATGTTGGGTTGGCATATAATATACTATGTTGGGTTGGCATATAATATACTATGTTGGGTTGGCATATAATATACTATGTTGGGTTGGCATATAATATACTATGTTGGGTTGGCATATAATATACTATGTTGGGTTGGCATATAATATACTATGTTGGGTTGGCATATAATATACTATGTTGGGTTGGCATATAATATACTATGTTGGGTTGGCATATAATATACTATGTTGGGTTGGCATATAATATTGTCAGAGCGTAGCCAGTGTGTTAAAATAGATCAACACATGAGTGACGACCATTATGTGTCTTACGGAGTCCCTCAAGGAAGTGTTCTCGGCCCAACCTTATTTCTCATTTACATATTCATTCATATTCATATTCAATCGTTTATTGCTTTCATATGTACATAAACGACCTCTGCTCTCTTTTGATACCTAATTGTGAAATCGTCACCTATGCAGATGACACAGCGCTTGTTATAAGTGGGAGTGACTGAGTTGAGACACAGAAACTAGCAGAGAATGCTCTAAGTGTTGTGACGAACTGGCTTGCTGATAACTTACTGACGTTAAACACCTCCAAAACGAATTTTATCACATTCTCGCATCAAGTTTCATCACAACCTTCTGGTGCCTACAAGATTGTCACTCATTCATGCGGGTTTAATGAGAAGGACTGTGACTGTGCTGCCTTGTCTCGGGCATCGGCTGTAAAATATCTAGGTGTCACCATTGGTAGCACATTAAATTGGCACCAGCACATTGAAGCTCTGACCTCACGAGTACGAAAGCTTATCTTTGTTTTCAGGAAATTGAGATCTGCTGCCAACCCCCAAATACTTAAAGCAGTGTATCTAGCTCTGGCCCAATCCATCCTTAGCTACTGTATTCCAGTTTGGGGTGCTGCTGATAAAACAGCATTCATACGTTTGGAGCGGGCACAGAGAGCTGTTCTAAAGGTCATGACATATAAACCTCTCCGATATCCCACTGCAGTCCTGTATGAAGAATTAAAGGTCCTGACCGTTAGGCAGGTCTATGTTCTGCACATCGTCCTCATTAAACATTCCTCCTTAACGTACGATCGCTCACACATGACCAACAAACGAAGAATTGACCGCGTCTGCAATATACCCACCCATAAAACTAAGCTTGCCCAAAATAATTTTGAAATAGCAAGTTTACGACTTTACAATAAAATTAGTCAGACAAATCCCATCTTTCATCTGAATAAATCTCATTGCAAAAAGGTTATTTCCCAATGGTTACTTGGGTTAAATTATGACGAAACAGAAAAATTGCTTGCTATTCAATCTTAATCAACTCGTACTCAGCTATAACACAACTTTGTTCTCCTCTTCTTCAGTACTTCTTTAATTCATTTCTCATACGCATATACACCCTCACTCACTCACACATACCCTCATACCCTCACACACACCCTCTCGCATGCACACACCTATCACAACAAATACTAACACTGCATGTTATTCAATATAATTAACCATGTTTTTGTATTTTGATAATTTAATGTAACAATGCACCTTATTAATTTAATTCATTTGATAATATTATCTATTCTTGTATAAAATTAAATGTTGAGCACTTTATCTTGTAAAGTCTACATTGTTGTTCATAAGCTAAGGTCAACCATAGGGAGGGCGCTGACACCTAAATCTCAAGATACTTTCTTACCTTAGGTGTCAGAGCAACTACTTATCTTGTGTAATAATTAAGCTGATCTCTGATATTTTTGTTAATTTTATTTGTTATAATCTGTGTCAATAAAGAAAGAAGAAGAAGAAGAAATATACTATGTTGGGTTGGCATATAATATACTATGTTGGGTTGGCATATAATATACTATGTTGGGTTGGCATATAATATACATTGTGGGTTGGCATATAATATACTATGTTGGGTTGGCATATAATATACTATGTTGGGTTGGCATATAATATACTATGTTGGGTTGGCATATAATATACTATGTTGGATTGGCATATAATATACTATGCTGTGAACCTAAAATTATGTTATTTATTGTAACGCTTCTGTATTTCGATACACATACTTTCATTAAAATAAGTTTAAAATAATTAGTACTGAATAAGTAAAATAAATTTAAAATTTAGGCAAATACTAATAAATAAGGATATTATTAGCGAGTTGTGCTAGTCTAGTATGGGAGTTCAAGCGAATAAAAATAAAATAAAATAAAAATACATTAATTTAACACACTATTATGGACAAAGTAGTACAATGTTCTTAAACGTAAAGTTGTATGGCACTGTTAAAAAGGACGGTGACTCAGCATATGTTCCTATACCAAAGGCATTAGGAACGCTGTTATTCTGCCACCACCATTAAAAGAGAAAAAACATACTTAATTAACTTACTATTTACTTTAAACTAAACATATTCGATAAATTCAGCGTATAGTTAAAATATTAAAACAGAAACAGGTGCTGATAACGAGAATATTGTGTTTTATTTAGTTATTCTGTTATCCCACTAATATTATAAATACGAAAGTTTAGATGGATGTTTGTTAGGCTGAAACTTTGCACAAATGTTGTTCTCGACCTAGAACAGGACATAGGCTACTTTTTATCCCATAAATCAGTTCCTATGGGAACAAGAAATAGTGTTATTCAGAGACGCAGCTTGGCCTTCAGCCTCGCCAAACATACTACTAGGGGATTAAATCAGTTATCAGACCGCCAAAGAGACATTAGCAGAGGATTAAGTAATTCAGAGAACAAAAAGTAGTGTCGATCAGAAAAGTAGCTCGGCCAAAGACACTTCACATGGGGATCAAATCAGAGATGATGAGAACCAAAACACTCCATATCTCCAAATCAGAGTCAGGTTAACTACGTACTAAAAAATGAATGAGCTGAAAAATATTTACAGATTCGATACTAAAACTTAATCAACGCGGGTGAAGCCGCGGGCCAAAGCTAGTACAGTATATAGTAGCCCAGTTCTCATATACTACATTTACTGTATTGATATTCCTGTATTATTATAATATAACAATGAAACGCAAGTGAACGATGCATCTCTGAGCTACGACGCTACGCTGCCGCGCCGTAGGTGTTCGTAGCGCGTCGTAGCTTATTGACAATGATTATGTTTAGTTGCCGCTTGCGTAAACTGCAAAAAGTTATTGCAGTATTATACGATTTATTTTTAAATAATATATGTATATGGATTAGATGATTGTTTACGACTTTTGTCCTCAGTCCACTGTTAAAAGTGAGTCAGTGACCACATTTGTACAAGGCACATACCGCATAGTTGAAAATATAAAAAAATTACGCCATCTTTTTTCAGTATGAAAATAGTCTTACGAAGTCTTAGTATACGAAACTTGTATGTAAGATTTTCTAATTTGTTGTATACAATATTTCTGAGATGGTTGGTTACAAAAATTTTGACACCACTTCAGTATTTCGAAGTTCGAAATGCCGATGTACGATAGTTCGAAAGTAAACTAAAGTAAACCATATCATAGAAATCTTTCCAGCGCAGAAAAGAGCCGGTTGGTTAGATTAGAAGATTAAGTATGGTGAGTCACACCACGTTTTATTTAATAAAATCCAGTTTTGAACAAACGTCAAACGATAGGACGTGAGGGTAATATTCATTAGTTATTTTCTACATAATTAAAGTATCGGAATACTTAAAACAACCTAAAATTAAGCTTTCAAAACTCCAATGTATAAAGTGCTTACTTTAATAAATAAGTCGGTATAGGAATAGGTCGAGGATGGTGCGTAGGTTCACATTAACATATACACGTTACCATCCAAACCCGATTTCGGCCTGGGCCAAACTAGATTTTTGGAAACCGTTCAGCGCGGAAGGGCGGTAGTTTAGGTTAGAAAGTTAGGTATGGCAAGTCGCCCCACTGCGTCTTTGGGTTTGGTTTGGTACCTCAAAATGAAGAAAACGGAACTCTTATAGGATCACTTTGTTGTCAGTGTGTCTGTCTGTCTGTCACGATCCTTTTGCTTAGACCCCGTGTGAGATATCAAATTCTTCAAAATTCAAAACTCAAAAAGTTTATTTTGCAAAGTAGGTATATATAATACACGTTTCACAAGTCAAATCTTAATCTTATAAAAATATATGTAATAAAATAATAAATGTACATGAACTACTTAGATTAAATGTTTATTTAATTTATGTAGCAATATATATACGATTAAAATTTTAGGTAAAATATTATTATACAAGGTGAAATACAATCAACCGCCCGAACCCATACCGGAGACCCGGCCAGGGACCAGGAACAAGGTTCAATGATCACCAACTGAGCCCCCAGCACGAACCCAGGTGGCCGACCAAATCCCATCCTATATACTACATAGTAATAGGTTACATATATAAATACATGCTTACCTCCTCCGCCCATTCGAATTAGTCTTGCTAAGAAGAACGGGCAAGAAACTTCTGTAGCAGGTATCAACTTAAGACTCGCCATATCTAACTTTCTTACCTAAAGCTATACCGCCCCTCCGCGCTGAAGGGTTTCCGAAATACTAGTTTGGCCCGGGCCAAAATAAATACTAAAATCGGGTTTGGCATGTAACAATACATATAACTTGTATTAATAAATAGCGATCACACATTTAATAGTTTCATAATGTGTTCTTTAGAGCACTAGTACTTTAGTTGGGAAGAACTTATTTATTAATTGAGTACTGAGGGTGGGAGTCGATATAACAGACCACCAGCAGACCACCTGTTGAGATTTTATTACTTTTTCTCGGAAAACTGTTGTAAGACGCCGACGTCTATTGGCATTTAATAAGAATTCTTATATTGCCCGCTATCTTCATAGTTAGAGTTCCGATAAGATTAAAAACTAATATTTTTGTTATTTCTGAAACATAATACGTAATAATTTAGCCAAGTGCGAGTCCCTTCAAGCCTATAGGAATCATAAATACATTATGATTAATAACAACAATCAAATGTATGCCATAACAACATCAAGTTAATAAAAAACAAGCCATTATCGGATCGTGCATTATACGGAGTGTTTTTTTTTATCAAAGAGCTTAGGAAATTATATTTTGAGAAATCTAATGACGCAGTTTGATTTTCATCAAAATCGGTCCCAAGACTCCTTTTAGCATTTTTCGCTATTCCCGTTTTGGACCTGGCCATCCACGCACATATGAAAAATTCATTCTGTATATTGAAATAAATTCCTTACATCGAGTTGATCGATATTCGACCGTGCAATACCCTGTTCTATTCAAAACCCGATATTCTGCTGTCTTCCAATCAATTTGGTTGATACATTGACACGTGTCCCGACAACCTCTCATGCATGACGAAGCTTATCCATCACCAGGGCTCGGGCAGGCCCACACGTGTTCAACATTGATGTAATCTACAATGAACTACTTGCTTAAACACACGCCTGTCTCTCAGAGAGTAGGCAGAGGCATCGCCATCTGCTGCAAAACTGACAGAGCTCTATAGAAATAAAAATATACAGATCCCGGCAGTAAATAATGCACACGTCACACGAAGCACTAACAGTCCGCAGTGATAGAGATAGAGACAACGGCGCTCTACGAATCCGAAGATAGCCGATGTGAATTATTTACTGCCGGGACCTGTAGGTTCATTATATAGTTGAAAAAAAAATTTACTAATAGGTACTGGAAAATAAAAATAAAAATAAAGAAACTAGGCTTACTTAAATTCAATAAAAAAAAAGATTTAAAAACATAAAAAATATTATAGCGCAACAGATACAATTAAGATGATACATTATGTTTTTATCTCGTGAAAATAACGCCCTCGTCAGCGTTCAGTATATGCATTACAGGCTAGTGTATCAAGAAGTTACATAAACTCGGGTTCAGGTAAGAGCCTTGGTGGTGCAGTCAGTAGGGCGGTTGTCTTGTAAGCAAGAAGTCACAAGTTCGAATCCTGGACCGAGGAATTTTTTCAACATATTTGTTTTCTTGAAATTTGTTTCTGATTAATTTCTAATTTATATTTATAAACACACCTTTACGTTAATTTACCTAAATTTGATCAATACAGGTCTTAGTTACAACAATTTGAACGACACACGTCTTAGTTACAACAATTTGAACGACACACGTCTTAGATACAACAATTTGATCGACACACGTCTTATATACAACAATTTGATCGACACACGTCTTATATACAACAATTTGATCGACACACGTCTTATATACAACAATTTGATCGACACACGTCTTAGTTACAACAATTTGAACGACACACGTCTTAGATACAACAATTTGATCGACACACGTCTTATATACAACAATTTGATCGACACACGTCTTATATACAACAATTTGATCGACACACGTCTTATATACAACAATTTGATCGACACACGTCTTAGATACAACAATTTGATCGACACACGTCTTATATACAACAATTTGATCGACACACGTCTTAGATACAACAATTTGATCGACACACGTCTTATATACAACAATTTGATCGACACACGTCTTATATACAACAATTTGATCGACACACGTCTTATATACAACAATTTGATCGACACACGTCTTATATACAACAATTTGATCGACACACGTCTTATATACAACAATTTGATCGACACACGTCTTATATACAACAATTTGATCGACACACGTCTTAGATACAACAATTTGATCGACACACGTCTTATATACAACAATTTGATCGACACACGTCTTATATACAACAATTTGATCGACACACGTCTTAGATACAACAATTTGATCGACACACGTCTTATATACAACAATTTGATCGACACACGTCTTATATACAACAATTTGATCGACACACGTCTTAGATACAACAATTTGATCGACACACGTCTTATATACAACAATTTGATCGACACACGTCTTATATACAACAATTTGATCGACACACGTCTTAGATACAACAATTTGATCGACACACGTCTTATATACAACAATTTGATCGACACACGTCTTATATACAACAATTTGATCGACACACGTCTTAGATACAACAATTTGATCGACACACGTCTTATATACAACAATTTGATCGACACACGTCTTATATACAACAATTTGATCGACACACGTCTTATATACAACAATTTGATCGACACACGTCTTATATACAACAATTTGATCGACACACGTCTTAGATACAACAATTTGATCGACACACGTCTTATATACAACAATTTGATCGACACACGTCTTATATACAACAATTTGATCGACACACGTCTTAGATACAACAATTTGATCGACACACGTCTTAGATACAACAATTTGATCGACACACGTCTTATATACAACAATTTGATCGACACACGTCTTATATACAACAATTTGATCGACACACGTCTTAGATACAACAATTTGATCGACACACGTCTTAGATACAACAATTTGATCGACACACGTCTTATAGGTATACAACAATTTAATCGACACACGTCTTTGACACAACAATGTGATCAACACACGTCTTAGATACAACAATTCCTAGATTCACCGTCCGCGGCTCAAAAGCGGCCCACCCGTAACTCTTATTACAACCTGTGTCTTCCAGTTGATTAAATTGAAAGAATGAAATACACCGATTCAGGTCAGATGGCTTGACCAGACAGGATTTACACTAGCACCTGGAGCCCCATGTTTTAGAAACAATTGCATATCAAAGAGTAGACCGGGGGGCGCTGTAATTATACTGTGGTAATAGTAAGGATTACGTGACCTTTTTTTTAGATTGCATTTGAATTTGAATTTGAATTTGTTCACCCAGTCATTACATTTTGGCATTTTATGGAAGATGTTGTTTTTAAATTAAAGCAATTCTGATACACCTTTTTCTTATGGTAACCGAATAGACTAAAATCGTTTTCCTTAGTCGACTTGAAGAATAACAAGATTCAGTAAATAAGTGTTGTTAACAACAATTCGAGAGACAAAGTGTTCCATACATACCTTATTTTATTGAAAGAAAACCTACAGTGATATTTGAAGTTAGATTGGCACTCAGCTATCACATTGTGGAGAAAAATTTATTCGCAGTGAAAAGTATAAAATGTAGTTGAATCTAGGAATCTAACCCATTCCATTATGGGTTGAGTGCCACTCTGATTGAATATTTTTCTGTTCTTCCACATTGTAATGTTCGATTTTGTTTTAGCTGCCCCTGAGGCATACAAAACGTTATAACGACACGAATCTGTTTCCTAGCTCGAAACTCAGGAGCGTCAGTAAATTGTTATTCTATTTGAATAGCGAGTCTCTCCGTTAAACATATTTTATTTCATCACTGGTAACTCTCTAGAGACTTGTAGTTCCTAAAAAAACTTATTTTTGTGCCAAAAACATTCCTACGGAAACTGATAGAACACGTAGTAAAAACATTTTTGTGAACATAAAACTAGGAACAAAAGCCGATACAATAGATAATAAGTAAAACGTGTTCTTGTTAGTGTCAATGAAACAAGCGTACTAACAGACAGATATTTTTTTCAACAAGATCGAAAATTAGAATTATCTAAATTAGAATTAGATAATGCCACCGATTTAAGGTCGCTCAACGAGCTATGGAGCGGGCTATGCTTGATATATCTCGGATGGATAAAATCCGAAACGAAGATATCCGTCAGAGATCGAAGGTGACCGACATAGCCTGCCGAATCAGTAATCAGTGGACTGGCCATATTTGTCGCCGACGTGATAACCGTTGAGGCCGTAAGGCATTGGAATGGAGACCACGAACAGCAAAGCGCAGCGAAGGCCGCCCTCGTACCCGCTGGACTGACGATCTGAAGGACGTGGCGGGTGGCGGCTGGATGAGGATGACTGAGAACCGCCAAGAGTGGCGTAACATGAGGGAGGCCTATGTCCAGCAGTGGACGAATATGGGCTGATGGATGGATGAATGCCATCTAGGTTATTCTTATTACTTTCTTACTATAGACATAATTTAAGCTTTGGTAAGAGGAATTAAAAAATGCCATTTTGTAGGGCTTTCCTGATAAAAGCTGTAATTTTACTAATAACGATATCATGCTAACGGGCGGCCAAAACAACGCGTTCTGCGTTCGCTTTTAAGTTTTCAGGGCGTCCCACGGCTATGTCACATGGAGGGAAAGTATCTTAAATATTGTAGATGGAACATTTTACTGAAAGAAGACATTATTTTAATTTAAAAAACAATTTAAACTAATTCATAGATTTTTTTAAATAGTTACATGATTGAACCGGGAATCGAACCCATTACATGAGAAAAATAATTACCCTGAAGCTTTATCATACCGATCGAAAGGCTTCATCATAAGGATTATTTTTTGCTAAATAACATAGTGTCAGAAATAAAAGAAAGACCATGAATTTTAACATTTTTAATACAAAATTAATAAATTTTTCTCGTGTAGCGGGTTCGATTCCCGGTTCAACAATGCAACTATTTTAAAATCTATGAATGCAGTTTAAATTGTTGTTTAAATTAAAATAATGTCTTCTTTCAGTAAAATGTTCCATCTACAATATTTAAGATACTTTCCCTCTATGTGGCATAGCCGTGGGTCGCCCTGTATATGTTCGGGGTTCGCTTACTTTATACAATGGCACACCCCCGACACTCCATACTGAGTGCTCAAGTTATTTACCTACACTCTCTGACGCGCACTGGCTTGTCCGCACACGCTTGTGTGTGTGCGTGAGCTAGTCTAGGGCTGGCAGCAAGCGTGTGAGCGACGTCGATCGAGAGGGACAACATTATAATTCAGCAACTTATATGATTCTCTTCCTAAATTTTAGCGTGGTTAATACCTAGGTCCTAGTTCTGGTTCCCCATGGATTATTTTTGTATTAAAAATATATACATCGTCACGACTTGAATCAAATGATCGAGGGGGTGTTAGAGGTGTTCCGAGTGTGAACTTTGAAATGCAAGAATGCAAGTCACAGTCCACACTCGATACACCCGCGTTTCACCTACAAATATTACGTCCCAACGTGATGGATGGTGAGCCATATCGCCGTACTTCCGGCACAAATACACATTTTTTAGGACATGTTGAAATTTGCTCAGCTCGAACGGTCACACAAAAATATTAGATTTTTAAAATTTCAACTTAATGTTGAAATTCTTACCAACTGTTTGAGAGTTGCTGTTAACGTCCTAAACCAATACATAAAAGAAAATGCCTTAGTTCATCGGCAGGAAATTTAAAAAATCTCCGTTCTTTATTTTTTGCTCCGTTTTCAATGCATCCATAGATACCACTAAAACGAACCATATTAATTAAAAATCAGTATCGTAACAAAACAAAAACAAAATACGCGCAGTGAACGAGTGGTACTCGAGCTTTGCGTGCCACCAGATTTGCCACTAACTTGCGGGGGGCCTCGGGGGACGATAATCTCGCTTTATATTCTTTATATTCTCTGACAATGGTGTCGATTCGGTGTCACACGATTTAACTTATTCGACAGAAATTTACTTAATTAAAGCGTTCTATGTTTTTCTTTCTGTATCAAAAAGACAAAGACAAGACTCTTAAAATAAGTTTAGTTTTGTCAAATAAGTTAAGTCGTGTTACACTGAATCGACTTAAGTGACCGTGGAAAGCAAAACGCGGACATGTGTGGTCGGCCCCGAAAGGTACAGCAATATCGAAGTTGGCACCCTAAAATCGATACAGGTACAGTGGAGACCGCATTAAGCATGACACATTGGACTTTGTACCTATCTTATATTCTTATATGTAGGGGCTAATGTCGTACTGCAAGTGTATAGCTTGATGTGGTGTCCACTGTACGTTTAGATTTTTAATAAATAGCTGATGTTGGAATTGGAAAAATATAAATTATTGAATTAAATGAAACTTGAGGATAAAACAATATTTTTGCAAAACGGCTCACCTCAAGGGTCGGGATAGCCGACCAGTTTCAGCAGATTCAGACTACCTTCTTCTGAGCGAGTGAAGTCACTCGCCGAAAAGAACACATTCTGAATCTGCTAAAACTGGTCGGCTATCCCGATCAAAAATAGTTATTGAGCTGAGCCGTTTTGCAACAATCACTCTATATAAAACAAAATATAATGAAGCGATTTTCAAACAGATCGCATCTATAATGGCGCGAAATGGAGTCAATGCAATCAATTTACACTTACCCTACATACATATTTAACTGAACTAACCTGTGAAACATGCCACAAGAGCTCGTTATGGATCAAGGAGGGGGGGGGGGGTCAGGCCGTCAACAGCCTTCAGCTAAGCTGTAGTCGGCTTTAGGTAATCCGTAATGGTTCGAGTGGGCAAGACTTTCTCAACGGAAGAGTCCATTAACCAACTCGCCTGTGAAAATTTAGGAAGATAATATTCTTATATATCTATATGTAAATAATAATAATAAAAGATGTAGTACAAAAGTCATGTCTGTACATTGAATATTTTTAAGAAAGTTTAAATGAATATTTTACTGACTCCAAAATATTTTTTTTTAAACTTTCGTAAACCAATCAACGGTTTGATGCGGTTTTCGTTGTGGATAAAATAACCGCCAAGCCTAAAACTGTTGATAGTTGAATGACACTTCCAGGCAAGCGAAGCCGCGGGCAAAACCTATGTCTTCTAGAGTTAAGGGCACGTTTTCTGTAGTTTGGTGGTGACTAAGATTTGTGAGAGGTACTTAAATTTGACATCAAAAACCGTAAAAATAAACACGGAGCTAAAACTTTATTTAATTAACATGAAACTTAAATAATATTGAATTATAAATAATAATTAACATCATTTCATTGCAGTACAGAAACGCAGAAAGAAAAGTAAACTTGGATGTGAGGAGCTCTGAACCGGGATTCGAACCCGGGACCTCTCGCTTACCGGTTCAGAGCTCCTCACATCCAGATTTACTTTTCTTTCTGCGTTTCTATACTGCAATGATATAATGTTAATTTGTATCACCTTGCGATGGATAAATCGCCAAGTGTTTAAATATAGAAATTTATTTCTGTCATAGTTTTACCTAATAAATAATAATTCAAATAAACACCAACTAGAAAGAAAACACAACAAAAAAATTTCTAAATTAAATAAATATAGATCGCTGCCGCAAGGGCGGATCCCCACTAAACTTCTTTCTTGTAAAATCAATTAAACTACTTTTTAAGCACATTACTACGTCAACTGTGTATAGTTTTAAAGTGATTCCTTCATAAATTAAAACCAAACAATCCACTTATTTCATTTCTATCGGTGACATACTAAAAAGGAGCTTTTATGACTCGATTAATGCATTTGAAAGTTGCTAAGAATTGTTTCAGATCGTAGCAGATCTCTGTCTGTACTCTCTAAGGTAAGGAAAAGAATAAGAATTTATTTATTTGTCTTCAAGCACAAAATACATTAATTTGTGGATATATTAATAATTTGCAATATTCCGCTAAATACTCTTACCATGCTATTGAAAATGCAGACTCAAGCACCGCCCGCCCTCCCGCATAAAACATGCACAAGCAAACTAACGCCTTTTTCAATCAATTTTACAAAATACATTATTTTAATAAAAAATTAGGTGGAAAACAAAATGGTCAAGGCTCAGCAGGGTCCTGCTTTTAAATCACAAGTAGGAGCTGACTTTAAGTCCTAGCCAGATAAACAATATGGAATATTATTCCCCTCTAAAAGACAGGCATGTGTGAGGGTGTGTGTGTGTGTGTGAGGGTGTGTGTGTGTGTATCGATGAATCCAATGACGTGGAATAGTGTCAGTTGTACCAATTAAAACCTTCGCGAGTTAATAGGTACTCGTGTCGTGATATGGGTCGTTATCAGCAGTAATCATATCTGTAGCCGGCTGTTTGACTGTGCGGCTTTATTGTGTCAATATATCACCTAGCGATAGATGGATCAAAAACCCTATATCGTCACGACAGGTATCCCCCAGGCGGTGTCAGACGTGTTCTCAAGTGTGAACTATGAAATCAATTGATGGTGAATGCTGAAAAATATTGAAACTTGTTGTACTTTGTTCTTGTAAGTTGTTTAAAAACTTTTCCTGCTTTTTGTCATTTAAAATTCAAACGTAATTTATTATGATTGTAAAAATGACTTTATTGTGTCTAATTGCTAAGCCTGATGATGTCGATTAAATCGATGAAACTGGTAGCGTGATCGTTGTGACAAATATATTAGCGGAACAAAGTAAAAGAGTTTCAATATATTTTCTATTATTGAACTGGTAATTGCAAGTCACAGTCCACACATGGTACATCCGCTCAGCATTGACGGTTAGAACGTCCCAAACGTGATGGGCGGTGAGCCCTATCGCCCTACTTTGGGTACAAATGGACCAACAGCTTAATGTACCTTCCAAAGCACGTAGATGGGCACCACGGGAATTAAATCAATTGGTTAGCAGGCGAGCTTTCTACCACTCGGTCATTCGACGGATCAATTTTACGGTTATTTACAAACTTATTCGCAAGCACTAACGTATCTAGGCGGTTGAAAAAGAAAAAGCTAGGCGTAGCTTGATCGTTTCGCAGTAGGTGAATTAAAACCAAAATCAAATCAGCTTAAGTTCTTCCTTGGACACCCAGCTGTAAGTTCTTACTGGGACATCAAGCTGTAAGTTCTTCCTGGGACACCAAGCTGTAAGTTGTTCCTGGGACATCAAGCTTTAAGTTCTTTCTGAGAAATCAAGCTGTAAGTTCTTCCTCTGAGACATCAAGCTGTAAGTTCTTCCTGAGACATCAAGCTCTAAGTTCTTCCTGAGACACCAAGCTGTAAGTTGTTTCTGAGATATCAAGCTGCAAGTTCTTCCTGAGACATCAAGCTGTAAGTTCTTCCTCTGAGACATCAAGCTGTAAGTTGTTCCTGAGACATCAAGCTCTAAGTTCTTCCTGAGACATCAAGCTGTAAGTTGTTCCTGAGACATCAAGCTGCAAGTCCTTCCTGGGACACCAAGCTATAAGTTCTTCCTAGGACTCCAAGCTGTAAGTCCTTCCTGGGACATCAAGCTGTAAGTTCTTCTTAGGACTCCAAGCTGTAAGTTCTTCCTGGGACTCCAAGCTGTAAGTTCTTCCTGTGACTCCAAGCTGTCAGTTTTTCCTGGAACTCCAAGCTGTAAGTTCTTCCTGGGACACCAAGCTGTAAGTTCTTCCTGGGACACCAAGCTGTAAGTTTTTCCTGAGACACCAAGCTGTAAGTTTAAGGAATTATTATCTCAAACGTAGGTACTCTCGAGGTACGGAGAGCAACAAAAGCGAACCTTTTCTAGATTTTAATTGATATCAAAAATATTCCGCTTTTCTTGTAAACGCTGCTTCAACTATACCTTGTGTATTCAAAATTCATACCAAATTGAGTTCCCAAAGTTTCGTAGCCTCACCATAGACAAATATTTTAGGAAAAACAGATATCTTAAATTGCTTAACCCTTTTAGTAACGGAAAAATATATTACCATAAAAATCTATTGTTACGCAGGAGTAATTCGTGTTTCTGGAAACAAGCAGGTTAAGGATAGTGTAAAAAAGTAAGCGTTTTTTAGGGTTCCAAAGTCAGCAAGAAACCCTAATATATTTTGACCATGTCCGTCTGTCTGTCTGTCTGTCTATCTGTCTGTCTGTCTTTTCGCGGCTTAGCTCAGAGACTCTTAGTCATATAATTTAGCATGGATATACATAATAATCACGCCAACAAAGTGATAAAATAAAATCTTGAAAAAAAAAACACTTTAGTGTACCTCCCCTACACGCTAAGTGAGGATGATTTTTTTTTCTCGTCTATACCATAGTGTGAGATGTCATTGGATAGGTCGTTCAAAAATGGTTCGGAGGTGTTAAAACCATTTTTTGATTCAGAGATCCATTTCTGAAATATTAAGGTTTAAAATGCAAATTTTTGTTAGAGTCAAGTGTCCCCCAGCTAAACTGTTGTTTTTGGACATGTGAAAAATTTCACGGTTGTAGTATGTATAACGAAGTTAAAAAGAAAACTATCACAGCTAAGTAGGCTTTACAAGTTAACGAGTATAGATCGCGCCAAACTCTTAGTCCCTCTAAACACGGGGCGATTCGCATCGGCAGCAACAAAATGCGTTCTTCAGAAGAGCAACTTCCGAGCGGCCTAGACGTTTTTCGCGATCTGTATTAGTGGACAAACTTATAAAATGTACTTGGAGAAGAATCCTGTAAGACACGCACTTGGCCGGTTTTTTGCTTCAACTGGCAAAAAAAAGCGTTACTTATTCGTAAATCTCAAAAAGAATGGGCGCATAATACAGACATTCAATATTGAATGTCTGTGAATAATATATAGGTACAAAGTCTTGTTTCTATAAAAAAATACACTCTATAGAAAATAAGGGTCACACTGGTAGCTATGTTGGAAGATGCTCGATAAAATGCAGACTTCTAAAAGGTCAAGAGTGCAGATTCCGCGTATTTTAACAGCCATTTACTGAAACGAGTCATTAGTGGTTTCACTAGCATGAAACTGTTCAAAAACTGTATTTTATTCAATAATGTTATTTTTAGTATTTTCAATAATTAATCATTGAAATTGCAGTTTTCTATGGAGAATTTGAAGAAAACTCAATTTTTTGTAGAAACATTTTGCTTTTTTTTAGGAACGACAAATCCAAATTTTATTAAAAAGGTTGTATATGAATAAGACAACATCAGCAAACAGTAATTTTAATCAATCTTTTTAAAGTTTCAGCTGTAAAAAATATTATAATCTTATCGTGGAAATGTATGACATTTAGGACAAACTGTTTTTGAATATTGAATTTTCGTAATCAAACTGAAAATAAAAACAAAACTTAATACGTAGATATAAAACCTGGAATGCAACTTTTAAATAAAAAACAAATAATGTCAATAGCTATTGAATTACAGAAATTATGAACTCATGAATCTTTAAGAAAATTTTGGCAATTATAATTGTAACTAATTCATAGTTGAGTTCAACTATTATTGAGTAGTTTTCGGTCTTAAAATTCGGCTATGCATGCAAGTTAGATATATACTTGCATTCCGATTGTTGGTAATGGAATCATAAACCATACTCAAATGTTTCATTTGCATACTTATCAAACGGCAACTTTATGACAGAAACAACTTTTGAATATAAAAGAATACAAAGTCATAGTTCGTAACTTTTACAAAGCTTAAATTTTAAAATAGCTGTTTTCCTCGTTACTTGCCCACACGTAACAGGATGTTATTTATAAAGTAGGTAATGTGTTCAATAAAACACTATTACTTCCGTAAGTCTGAAAAATAAAATCACTTACCGTACCGCCCCTGACCTCCTCTGCCATCGATGACAATTACTCTCACTTGCACCTGTCACCATAACACGCACCGGTTCTGGCTCCTCTTAAACACCTAGTCCAGAAAAAAACAACATTCGTGTCTATGGTCTGTATAGGATTCGAAACGCGGGAGTGTTTTCGAAATGGGAATGTTTACATGTGCTCTGTTTATTTGTTCCGCAGGACGCAAGCAGTCCAGGGTGAAGCTTTAGGCCGACTGAATGCGCGCGCCGCCCGTTGCCATGGTTACCGTGTGGAGGTTATCCGAGAGGTACAGGAAATTGTGTCAGCTTGAATGAATGAAATTTTTTAATGGAATCATGAAATTCTGTACGTAATTCTGTGTTGTCAAATGTCAAAGTGGAATCCAATCTTCCTGAAGACGGCAGGTACATTCACCCGCATGTCAACTTATCAATTGGCAATTCTCATGCATTACGGGTTAAAGTCGTTTAAAAATACCCATGTAGGTAGTTTGAACTATACTTAACTGTACTAAATGGAATGTTTACGGGGAAATACAGAGACAGAAGAGAATTCTTTGCCTCTCAAAGAGTAGGTAGACTTTATTACTTTTACATTTTGGGAGGTACCTATCACATATCACAGTTGTTCCACTGAGGTAAAACTTACCCTGTTAAAAGCTTTCTGTTTATCGCTTTATACGTGCAGCTTGTGGGCTAGCTACACTCAGAGGTCGTACGGGGCTATTCGTGTCCGGTACAATAACGCGCTCAGGGCGGTGGTGTTGAGGCTGCTCCGCTACTGCAGCACCTAAGGAATCATCGCCTGGGTATATTCTCTGGCCTGGGCTCGCATTAACTGCTTCTACGCGACCATGCGAAGACGATGCGCGTCTCTGCTATGTACACGGAGTGCAGACCAGTGCCAACACCGTCCTGGCAATGATTGTCTCTATATCCGCCACTGTTGCAACAGGCATGTGTGTGTAGCCATGGCGGGTAGTTATTCCATAAGTATTTTGTCTTCGTATTATTTTGTGTCTTATTATTATTACTACAGGTAATGTTATATTTAATTAACTTAAATCTTTCTGTTTCTTCCAATATGACTCTTAGTTACTTGAAATAAATAAATCTTCATGGTGATTTAAAAACACTTGTACTTGTCCACTGACTTTTATTATTTATTTTATAAAATATATATGTAATTCAAACTTCTTGACCGAGAGGCAGCGTTGTTGATCGATGTGAACACGGGGCAAGTGCGAGTTCACGCAAGTACTGTCAAGCAGATAATACTTTGGTCTGAGTTGATAATAAGGTTGAATATAAGCATATTATAACTATGGTTTTCAATAATGTTTAAACATTATAACAATACCTGACAGTACTAATGTCGCAAAAAAATGTAGTACAACATTATTTATTTATATATTATTTTATATGACCGAAATGCACTACACTATAATAGATACATACTTGTGTATCGCCACACAAGTATGCATGTATTAAATAGTGTAGCATATAGAGCATTATTGAAAAAAATTGCAATAAAGTAACGGCAAAGTGCGAGTACACTTTTTTTATTTTCAAAGATAAAGAAAATTGTCTTTAGAGGGTTAAGGAAAGAAAGCCTCCCTTTTTCATGTGTAGGCCCCTGAAAAATATTGAACGAGTGAGCAAATCGAACGAAGCTCTCAGGGTCTACTTGAACAATCCGGCGTTTGTATATGTTTGTCAAGCGAGTAAATGAAACAAAAAGCCAAATCGGTCAAGGGGTCGTCGAGATATGGGGTTGTAAGAGGGGGTCGTCGAGATATGGGGTTGTAAGAGGGGGTCACGAGTAAACAGTTCGGGGCCGACATCAAAAAACAATATAAAGAACTTGACGCTAAAGTCTCAATTCCAAGCCTACCGCTAAAATTCCAATAACTTATTGATAACTTAATAATCGAAGTCGGAACTTGAGTAATAAATGTCGCTCACAAAGTCAACTGTTGCCACTTGTACCGTTCGACGAGCTGAGAGCTCAAGGGTGATGTAATTGGCTAATATTGTTCGGTATGAGCTTAGTTTGGAAGGGGGTGATATTATTAAGGAAAGTTTTGGAGTTACTTTACTCTTCGTCACGGGCAAAAAGATTTACAAGTTTTAAAAAAGGTGATTAAAATTAAAATTTTAATAAAAAAGTAAAAATAAAATAGTCATATTTCAGAGAATGTATGTGCTCATGAAACTGATAACTTTCCCCTAGGAACATGGGTGAAATAACATCAAAGTATTTTTGATTAACCCTCCATACAAAACTGCGCGATCCCTTGAGCGTTTAGTATCACAGAAGTCTTAAAACTTTTATGAATTTCCACCAATCTGCCATGTTTAAACTTATTAAATTTTATGTGCAGATTAAAACTCCGGAATATTGTAACACCTTGCATAGCTTTCGTTTGGAGGGGGTTTTTTAGCGAGGTAATTTGCATTTCCTCCGATTATTTTGTCAATAATGGGAGTTGGATTTTGAGGAGAATCTTAAAAAAGTTCAAGGGTTTAATTTTAAAATTTTAAGCCTTTACATAAACATTTCGTAATTAACTTTACATATCTCTTGCTCTGTAAGTACACCCTTACACCCCTGAATGCCGGGGTGTATGACTATCATTACAGCATAGGTTTTGGAATTTGAAAAAAGAACTGTCATACTCATACTGCACGAAGAATATTTTTAAAAAGTTAATATTTTTTTTCTCGGTATCGATTAATTACTCGAATCGGAATCTAGACAATTTATTTTATAAAGATTTTATTTTAAATATGGAACTATTTGTTTCCACATCGTATGTTAGATGGAATCGATTTAAAAATCAAACTGGCCAGCAAGATTTAACGCGCTTGCGTGCGTGAAAAAAAAAAAGGCAGTCTACTAGTAGGCGCGAAAGCATCGCGAAAGTAATTAATTTTCTTGTTTGAGTTCTTTTTCAAAAGTTTTAAACATGTCTAGTGACGAAGACATAGATCTAACGCCCGATTTTATTAAAGAAAGGGCAAAAACAGTTGTCGAAAATATATTACCGCCGAACTCGAAAGAAAGATATGTAAAGGCATACGACGAATTTATGAAATGGCGGTCAGAAAAAAAAGTGAAATCTCTTTCTGAAAGTGTTTTTATATCATATTTTGATGAATTATCTAAGAGGCTACAACCTTCCAGTTTATGGTGCTTTTATTCTATGCTAGAATCTACAATGATGACAAAACATGACGTGAATTTGAAAGATTTTTCTAAACTTACTGCTTTCTTGAAAAGGCAGTCTGACGGCTTTAAAAGCAAGAAATCGAAGGTATTTACTGCAGAAGAAGTACAGAAATTCTTAAATGAAGCTCCGGATGAAATTTATTTAGCAATAAAGGTACCTACGTATTTACTTGCCCTTTTTAATAAGTTACCAAAATATTTCACAAAAATACTATGCGAATTTGGTGCCTTTAATACAACTTATGCCTTTTTTACAGGTTGTTCTAATTTTTGGGATATCGGGAGCCTGCAGAACCGTGGAATTGACAAACTTGACAATAGAAAATGTAGAAAAACATAACAAATTACTACTCATAAAACTGCCTAACACGAAAACTAAAATTGACCGGTCATTTGTTGTGCATGAAGAATTTGCAAATTATGTTGAAAAATATCAAGCTCTTCGGCCTGAAAACGTGGATACAAATCGTTTTCTTCTTAATTACAGTAAAGGAAAATGCCACAGACAAGTAATAGGAAAAAACAAATTTACAGGCATGCCAAAGCAAATAGCCACATATTTAAAACTGAGTAACGTAGAGTTATACACCGGGCATTGCTTTCGCAGAACATCAGCGACTCTATTGGCTGATTCGGGAGCCAACCTCACTCTGTTAAAAAGGCACGGCGGCTGGAAGTCCAGCAAAGTGGCCGAAGGTTATATCGAAGATTCGGTGGCAAACAAAAGCAAAATTACTTCTAAAATAACAGAAAATATAAACTTGAAATCACCACGTCAAAGCACATCATCTGAGCCATTTTTTAATGAAGAAAATAGTACCAGTCAACTGCCGCCATTTACGATGCAAGAACCTCAAGTCACTCAAACTCAAGTCTTATCATCACAAACTCATACTCAAACTATAAATATTCCTAAAAAGAACGTGACCATATCTCTTACAAATTGTAATAATTTTACTATTAATTTTAATTAAATACACATTTTTTTCTTCTTAATAAATGTTCATTGAAACCTGCTGTCTTGTTGTTTACTTACCTCACAATCGATATGTAAAGCAGAGTATTTATCTCGGGCGTAAGCATCAATTGCATACTCGGGTTAATTAGCGCCTTCGCTTCGCTCAGGCGCCAAAAACCTCGTATGCAATTGATGTCATACAGCCCTTGGTTAATAATCTACTATTACTTACTCAGACCTAAAAGGGGAGACTCTTGAAACACACCTTCGCCCATGTCCCTACTTCTGTGTGCCCCATGGTGTTCTGTTAATTGTGGTATTATTAAGGCCCCAGACTCTCTTTGCAACATTTCGCTTTCATCTTACCTGAGGTTTTAGAAGTGGCGCTCCCCCCGCTGCATTAAGATGTTAGAGACCGTACCTGAATGTTGCTCTACTTCGTTAAATGAGTGTACGATTACTTAAAATTTGACATGTGAAGATTTTTAATTATTCAAGTAACGGTAATTTACAAAGTTTGGTTTGTTTACCGGAACAAATAAAATGAATTTGCAAAAGCAAAATAAACAAAAGTAAATCTACCTGGAATAGATGGCTTATTGGTAGCAGTAAGAGTGATTAGTATTTAGACACAATACATTTTATAGGTCATGCAATTATTTGCAGATTTTTACTGAAGGGGTGTCAAGAGGTGTTCCGAGTGTGAACTGTGAGATGCAAGTCATAAGTCCACCCATACGTGTACCTATAAGTACACCCGCGTTTCTCTGACGATTATTACGTCTCACCGTGATGAGCCCTATCACTCTAAGGAAACCTGCATGCCCTAAAAAGCGTGTAGTTGTGCCTGAAAATTTCTTTATTCATCAAGATTTTCATTTAACTAATGCCTGACATAAAAAATACCTTTATGAAATTTGGAAATGTAGAAAATTAATAATCAAATCGTAACAATGAAAACATTTAAAATTATGTATTCCTAATACTCACACACATATTACAATCAGTTCTTTAAGTAATATAATATCAAAAATAGAAACTCTTACGGTAATTAAGTGTCTGTCAGTTTGTGTGTCCATGATTATGACTAAGGTGCAATAAAAAAGGTAAAAAATTTAGTTTTAGAAATGTGATGTTTTAATGATAAGAACCGCAGCTGCGTACGTTCTTTCGTTTTGATGCATTATTGTCTAGCACGTTGTTATCTCGACTATCGGTTTTAGTGACTTCGATAGCTTTTTAAGATATTTTAAATAAAAGTAAGTAAAGTAATAAACAGGATGTAGCTTCGGCTTTAGTTATTCCAAAAAGTGGCGACAGCGGTGCTGGTATAAAATTTGTGTCACGCCATCCCCGTGGGTTTTTTAGACCACAACTTCTAAAATACGGCTTTACGGGTTTTAGAATTAACACACATTAACATAACTTAATCTAAGCGAATTAGGGCATGCAATTATTCACAGATTTTTACTATCCAGATAACGGATAACGTATTACCCGGGTAACCGGATACTTATGGTAAAAATTAAGGGTAGTAATAAAAGCTCCGAAAACTAAATTAAAACCGCCCAAAAAAACGGCCTACCGCAAACATCTTGAAAAAAAACCGGCCAAGTGCGAGTCAGACTCTAGTCAGAACCTAGGGTTCCGTATTGTGGATGATAAATTTAGTTTTATCATTTTTTTTCGAGAACTTCTCAACCGCTTTATTTTTTCTGTAATTCTTACGTAAACGCATATTGCCATGATTTTTTTCATATTTTTCGGTCTACCAGTTTTGGAGATAAGAGGGGGGACATACATTTTTTTATAGATTTTCAAGGATTTCTCGAAATAGATGCAATTAAATATAGCCAAACTATATATTATTACAATAAGATTTTTAATACCTACAATGTGATACCCATATTGTATTTTTATAAATATATTTTTTTATTATTTTTTTTTTTTTATATTTTTAAATCACTATAGTTTTCCCGGTTATTGGTCAGTTATGATCTTTAACGGACATTTTTTTCATATTTTTCGGTCTACCAGTTTCGGACATACACATTATTGTGGTTTTTTTAAAGATTTCACAAAACCAGTGCCAGTAAATATAGTAAAAGTATATATTTTTATAATCACCTTTTTAGTGTCTACAGTTTCATACCCATATTGTATTTTTAGGATATTTTTTATTTTTCTCACTTTTGTTTTGAAAATATTTTAAACAATTTCAAATTTTTCTTATTTTTTTACAATGTAATATGTAGGCAAATTAATGCTATTTTTGTGCCAAATTTCATGTCTTTATCTTTACGGTGCTAAAGTTATGATGCTGTGAAATACGGACGGACGTAGATTAGACTTTATTTTATCGAAACAGGGATTTCTTAAAATATACAAAAAATATTTTATCCATAGTTGTTTACTTATTAAATGATAAGTGCAATATTCAAGTAGAGCAACTTTAATGATACAGTTCGCCTCTCCATAAGAATCTACGCGAGGGAAAGGGAGCAACCGTGCGAGCGGGAGGTAAAATGACGTCGAGCTACACAACACACGTCTGAACGCTGCGATGTCCCAGCGAAACTGAGGGAAATATCGACGCGTTTTGTGTTTTAAACTCTCGATAAGTTTCGATTTGATAAATGTTCTTAAAATAATTTTTTAAATACCATTTTTTGTTATTTCACTTATTAATAGTTCTATTCTACGTGTTTTAAATTTGACTACGCTAAACGATAGTTTTCTAGTAGAAAAAAAATATTTTATCAGTGGTTTAATTCATAAAATCACAACTACTTAAAGCACTCGAAATAAGAAAACTAAAGTATTATCCAAAAAAGTAACCAGGTAAGATTATTTTTGAAGATATGGGAGTAAATGTTACCTGATTACATTTCTTGTTTTTGTCATAATTTTTACGTGACGTGTGCATAAATGAGACTCTCAACGCCTAGAACATAAATAAAGGTATGTTTAAAGCCTAAAAAACCTATTAAAAGTAGCATTAAAGTAAATGAAAAAATGTGTTTTGGAATCTTCAAATTCCACACTATAAATTAACGTAAAATGTATTTTATTTATTGCTTTCTTAGTAACTAAAATAAAATCTTTCTTTTCTGATAATTCTGCAAGAATACTGATTTTTAGGGGACTGGAGCCTTAAGCAGAGTCTTGGAGTAACTTTACTCTTTGTATTTTCACGAAACGGGTGAATGAACTCATGGTTCTTTGTAATGTAGAACGTCCACACACTGCGAGAACTAAATACATAGTGTGGCTTAGAATCGTAATGGTGTAACCTGTATGTTATAATAAACAACACAATTTTTCGAATAGCGAAAAAATGCCTTTGTTGCAACTAAAGTAAACAAATAAAACCTAGAAATAAATACTTATAACTTGTAATTATGTAATTATAAGCTATACGTCGCAGCGTTTTCTAGATCTAGCAAATTGCAATGCATAGCACCGCATCGTTAGTGTGTAAAATATATTAACACATTAAGTACATGAATTAAATTATCTCGTGATACGCGACATATTTCGATTTTTTTCGAATTCTCCGAGTGACTGCCTCCACTGTTCGACAGACACTTGTTCGCTTGGAAACGAATTCGGAAAAATTACGAAACATGTCGCATATCGCGAGATAATTAAAGGGGCAGGTAGTTGCCTATGACCTTGAGTCGGCTTGTGTCGGTACAAATGTCGACAGAAATTATATTGAAATAGCGCGCACTGCATAACGACGTCGCAGGGTCTCTGGATAGCGCAAAATAAGAGAAAATAAAACTCTTCATATGGATGCGATTTCTAAGCAATATTTATCTTTATTTTTAGTACAAAAACTATAAAATACCATTAGCGGATTCAAATAAATAACCAATTTAACTTAATTTTAGTCTAAAAACAGCTTGACTTGATATAATGCTTTCAATTGCTTTCATGCTGTTTTTTTAACGCAAAAATAATTTTCAAAATTTATTTTCTTCCTTATACTTTAAATAACACCATGTATTTTTTTTTCACAATTTTAAAATCTTATTTAAGAGAAATATCGTTATCAGTAAGAGTAATTTTCGGATGACACTGGAACAGGCGCCTTAATTCATGTAAGTATATCCGTTTTTAAATAATTAATTATTAATTCAAAGTCTAGGTAGTGTTTAAAATGTCTGTCCGCCAGCTTTCCTCACAATATTTGCTCCGATTTATTTCTGTGCATGAAACGCGTCGATGTAGTTTGACAAAACGGAACTATCAAATGACCTGACTATGCATTTAACGCTTAAAACGGAATGCACTCATTCCCGTCGGCGTTACGCAATAACACGAAGATCTCTAATAAAAGTTACAAACTTCGTGATTGATACCCCTTACCTCTTTATCCTATAAGCATGGAGGTCAGTGATTGACAAAGACATTGTCTGGGAAAATGATGCTAAATTTTCAATCTTGTACAGTCAAGACCATAGTGAGGTCAAGCTATACACTTGCAGTACTACAATAGCCCTTGTGGTGAAGGATTAAAGATATAGGTACAAAGTGCAATGTGCATAACTTTATGTGATCTTCACTGTAAGAAGCAAAAAATACGAGCTATTTGCTCGTGAAAACTCCCAGAAATCAACTTTTCACAGAGATGAGACCTAGCTAGATCGATTTTTCCCCCTTAAAACCCCTGTACTATGAATTTCATCGAAAATCTGAGAGTCGTTTTCTAGACCACAATATTACATATATATATATAAACGTGCTGGTTTAAACTATGGAGGGGATACATCTAGTCATACAAGCTCTTCTATTCCGGGTACTTTTGACATTGCCTTTTTGTCTTTCTTTTTTAATTATTTTTATGGGCCTTGTTGCCTGAAATAAAGCAATTTATTATTTATTACTATTATTTAACATGTCGTCAATTTGGTCAGCACACGTCCTTCTAGGGCAGCCTGGTCGAGCTCTACCTTCGACTAGCGCACCATAAATTTCTTTCGTTACTTTACTTTCATTCATCTTTTCTACAAGCTCAAACCACTGAAATTGGAAAATGGAAAAGCTATGGGAAATAATGGTATAGCTAAAATTTCACAGCAAGGTTCATAGATCTTGGAAAAAAAGATTTATTTATACAGAAACGAAACCTATAAATTGTGCTTATCGTACACGCTAACACAGCAAAAAATATCAAACACCAACAAAAACTTTGTAATTAGCAAATCCCTTTCATTTCTCACAAAATAGACATAAAAAGTGAAACTGAGTATTTAATTTATTTGATGCTGATAAAAAACCCGCATTTTTTGTCCAAAACTCTTTGTTCCATAATCAGTTTTATTCGGTGTTTCATGAAAGCCAAACGTTGCAAAAATAAAACGATGAAACTGAATTTCGTACAAGTATTTGTGTTTCTTATGGTAAGTGGATTAACTAGAATTTTCAATTGCTTTAAAATAAGTAAAATTTGTATAATTACGTATCTACTCATATTCGTTTAAATATAGTGCATCCTTGTATATGATAATTATATATAACACCCTACAATAATAATTAAATTGAATTATTTTATTCTACTTTACCAACAAAAACATAATTGTTCCTTTTTGTCATTATTCAGTATCAGTTTGTTTTAATACAATCAGTGCCAACTTCCGGCCTGAAGGTGTTGTATTTTAACATTTAAGGAAGCGATATAGAAGAAAATCCTAGCAAAAGAGTAAATCAAATCTTAGTTTAAAATAATGATATACTAGTAAATATGAGTGTTTAGGTTTAGTTGCCTGAAATAAAATTATGTATTATTATTATATTGGTATTGTCCCCATTAACCCAGACACTAGTTTTTAATATAAGAGCAGATATAATATATTTAATCAGCAAACCTTCGTAGTTTTGTGATGTTATTAGCTTAAACTTTTTATATCTTCTACTAAAAATAAATTTAAAAGTATTTTTTTCTCATTTGTCCATTTCAGTTACACCTGATATTTTCTGAGGCGGCAAAAGAAAATGCACAGGAACATTCCAACCTTGAAAATAATTATGATAGCTCCGAAGAATATGTTTACGAAGACGTATTCCCTGAAGAAGAACCTATATCTGAAAGAAAACAACATAATATAACCAATAAATATGAGATATACGAGAATGTTTTAGATATTCCAAATAATACTACGTTACTTGGACCTATTGTAACTAATTATACTTTGAACAAACCTTTGAATAATGTAACAGTACTAAATATCAGTAATTTTAATGTTCCCTTACAAAATAATAACAGTGAAAAACAAGGAAATAATGTTCCCAAAAGGCAATCGATCAGTGTTTTTCATGTTGAAGCTGAAATTGATAATGAGAGACATAATTTTACTCATGTCTTTAACTTTTCCAATCATGTTAACTACTTGAAGGATTATATTAATGGTGTTAAGCGGGGTCTAGTGAATGGTGTAAATACTTTGATAAACACACGTTTGGATACATATGTTAACAGTGGTGTTTATGTGCCTAATGTAGTGGCTGCGCCAATAAAGTTTCTAAATACACTGCACGAAAAGAGTTCCGATGTAGCTTATAAGTTGCATGATTCTTTGTTTAGACGGAAGGATTTTCATGATTAAAATATTTTTGGCTGTTTCCCTTGTTTAAATTGAAAATTGTTATTCAATTATATTATTATTTATTTAATAGACAGTTAAAAATTGTACGAGTAAACCTAACATGCAAATGTAATGCAATTTAAGCTAAGAATATGATGATTGATAAATAATAGTTGTGGTAGCAGATAGAAAACATTTGTCAAGAAAATATATTGTATAAAATAACCATCCATTATTCATTCCTTGAAATATTGTTGATACAAAACTATTTTATTTTCTAAAGTCAGTATCGCTAGTTTCTGTACAGTAACGGCTAAGCGAGAAATGTGATATTTCTTGTTAAAATCTTTTGACATTTACTAGCAAAGTGGCGTGTCAGACAAATCTGAAACATTAATTAAACTAAGAGACAACAGAATTTTAGAAAGGACCTTCTAAAGCTCTTTGTAAGTTAAGCTTTTTATTTAACCAACCGTGAGATAGCTTTGGAAAATACATTACTTGTTTTTGGTGTATGAAGGTCTGAACAAAATTCATATAAGAGTTTTTCGAGTGACCTTTGTCGACAATGCGTGATTTCGGACGATTTGTCTTTTCTATTTTTGCAATATTTTCAGTTTTTCTTTCATTCTCAGATTATAGTACAGCCGAATCCACGTTTAAGTCAAATACTTATTACTTTTTGACAAGTAAAGTTGTATAAACACGTTGGTGATTTATAATAGTAGTATTTTAGGAAACTGTTTTATAAAGAAGTTATTAAAACATTGAATTTAAAAAACATGCTCTCATTTTCCACTGATTCATATTTCTAATGAAAAACAAGACATTATATTCACATTAGCCTATAAAAAGCTAATAAGTCGATATAACTTTGACGATTAAGATAACAATAAAACCAAATTAGAGTACCTTGGAATCGGCGCATACAAATTCTTAATCTTATTAGGTATATCTAGTTAATACATTACAAACAACTGAATCTTCAACACGCCCTTCGTATTTTTTTTTTAATATAAAATGACATATCTGTTTGTCAGCCTCTTGAAAACCACTTATGGGGCTTAGCTTTCTAAAGTCTACTCCTTGTTTATGGCCAAACCAAAAATATTATCAATTCTAAGACAACATACGCAACATTTTTCTTTTTCACACTACCTAAACTTGGATATGAAAAAAAAAAGTGTTTTTTGGCTTTAATTCCCTACTTATCCTAAGCGGCTTGGTCGATTAAATTCATTTATACTTTGATAAATAGATAAACTTGATAGCTATAAACGTAAAATAGGATTATTCAATCGAACAATCACGTCCATGTGAAAATAGTATATTTCGTGACGAGTATCAAATGGCAGATTTTCTTACCCGAGGAATGAAGCTAGTAAGAAAACCCATTTTTTACTCGTTGCGAACGATACTTTTTCTACTACCTAAATTATGTATTTAAATATTTAATTTTCACTTTAAAATTTTATGACTCTGCAGCAAAGCACCTTTATTTTCAGGCTTCAGCCGGGCGGCGTCTTTTATTTGTGGCCAGTATCATTTTGCGAAAAAAAGAGTGTCAGACACGATATAATCGATTATGTCGTGAATCGGAACGCAGGGAATTTCGATTCTAAAGACAAACTAAGGACGTCAAAAAGAACCTAAATTAGCATGACATGAAGACAAACGTCAAAAGGAACCTAATTTTGCAACAAATGAAATTTCAATACGATATTTCAAACTGACCTGATAGTCATTCTGCAACGGGGCCCGGAAAGTTCAATTTTCAAAACAAATTTTTTATAAAGGTAGTAGAAAATAGTACATTGTTCACCGAGGGAAGAAAGGGGAAGATTACCAACGAGGGTGTAGTTTGAGGCCCGAGGCGAAGCCAAGAGCCTCAATACACACGAGTTGGGAATCGCACTTTCTCCCGAGTGATACATACTGCTTTATACTACACCTGCGAGGAAATAGTATCATTTTACTTTTAATCAAGATACAATAAAAGAAACCGACTGACTCGCGTGCGATTGTCACTTTTTATTTCCTTTTTTTTTTTTTTCATTTTCCCACTAAGTGGAAAGGCAAAGGGATCTTAGCCCATACAGCCATGTTTGACGTTATAGTTTTTTATGTTTATATGCACTATCCTCTTCTGTTGAGGAAGGATCATCTGAAAGGTCTGTCCTGTCTAAGTCACTGTCTTGTCGTTTCCGCTATAATGATAGCCTTATAACGCAAATACAACAGGGTTAGAAAAAACACGAAAAGGCACAACCCGCACTTTTGTTCCATTGAACAACACACTACACAGGTTACGGCGATTTTCATTCACAATATCCTATCACTATTGTTGATCAAAACACCCAAAATGCAATATTTTTTCAATAAAACAAAAAAACGACGCCATCACGTCTTCGCGCCTTTTTTCCAACCTTTTATTTCCTTCTTATTTTTTATTATGTGCAGGAAAAGCAAGTGGCCATGTATCATTTTTCGAGTTTTATGTACGAGTTTCCAAAATAATACTGGCCACTTGGCCACTTGCTCATTCTTTATGTTATTTAAAAAAAAAAACAGCACGTTAACAATGGATTTGCATATACTTTTTCTGCCCGCTCAAGCACGTTAACAATGAATTTTCATACACATTTGCCGCCCGCATATTTGTATGACAGTAATGACGTATTTTCTGCATCGTTTTCAACAAAGAAAGAAGGTACTTTCCGAGCAGGTGTAGTATAAATATTATTTTCTCCTATTTCGCCCTATCAGGACTGCAGCGAGCGTCGTGCAGCCACTATACATTGCGCGCTGATATGAACGTTATTTCAATGCCGTTTCCGTATATTAGTACAGACTAACATTGAGCTGCTAATCTGGCGACTATAATCGCCTTAACAAATTAGATGCGGTTATAAATTAACAGTTTCCGGGCGGGTATGGTGGCAAATTTAGTCCGTTATCAAAGAATTTCTTTTTATTATTAAGCGTTTGCTTAATTCTATTAATGTCTGTTATCGCTTAGAACTTAAAAACCAATAGTAGAGTTTTTATGTGGTTTCTGTTGTTACAGAAAATTCTTTTGCGTGATTTTAAGTGGACCCATAGTATTTAAAAGGTACAAAAGGAACCATTTCGGTGAGACTCACTTGTCCGTCCTCCGTCCGTCCGTATGTCACAACCTCATTAATTTAGCACCGTTAAAGATAAATACTTGAAATTTAACATCAAAATAGCATTAGTTCACCCACATAACACGGTGTAAAAAAAATGAAAAAATTATAGATTGTAAAATTATTTCCTATACAAAAGAGAGAAAATAATATAAAAATTTCCTCAAAATACAACATGGGTATCAAATGGTATTATTATTAAAGAGTTGATGAATGAAAATGAATAAAAAACATTTTATAAAAATACAATATGAGTATCAAATGTATGTATTTACTGATAGATATTGATTATAGAGCTGATTGTAAAAATACACCTATAGTTACTTCTATTTCGGGAAACCTTCAAAAACCACAGAAAAATGTATGTATGATAATCAGAAATCAGAAATCAGAATGCTTTATTTGTGAACATAGGTATTTTAAACTAAATATAAAATTATACTTAGATGGTGATACATTATGGGTTATGTTATGAACGCTATGTTCTACCGCTAAGGTATACAAATATTTTAAATAAGTATTGAATGACACATGCTCATGCAAAATTTGAATGAATACAAAGCTAAATTAAATTAATGATTAAAAATATTAAATTGTATTATCACTTAAAAACATTTCGATCCTATAGTAGCATTTTTTTGTAAGTAATTTAGATAATTTATTCTTAAATTGTATCAAATTTAAATCTTTAATAAAAATAGGAATCTTGTTAAATATTTTTGGCGCCATACAAAATATACTCTTATTCATTAGAGCAGTTTTCGAACTTCTCAGGCGTACCTGGTGCCTGTATTGTATCCTAACCTCTTGAGTGGTGCGAATCGGAGACTTTAACAAACAATTCAGGATTCGTTTTTACAAAAATCGCGACTTCGTGTATGTAAAGAGAAGGCACGGTGAGAATTTTGAGCGATTTGAACATTGGCTCACAGCTGTCTGTTTGTTTAAGGCCACACATTGATCGTATGCACCGTTTTTGGGCTTTGAAGACGGTTTCTTTCTCTGTAGAGTTGCCCCAGAATATAATTCCATACCGTAAAACTGATGCTACGAGCCCATGGTAAGCCGTTAATATTACATCCTTGCTTATGATATGCGACAGTTTATACAGAAGAAATGCTGATCTACCTAATCTATTACACACTTCTTTTGCCTGAACTTTCCATGTAAGGTTGTTGTCAATAATTAATCCTAAAAATTGTGTAGCTTTAACTTCTTCTGCTGTTTTTGAACCATAATTAATATTTAATTTTGGGGTTTTATTTGCACGTTGATCAAATGTCATCGGTTTGGTTTTTTCAAGATTTGCTATTAATACATTTTGTCCAGCCAGTCCATTATTTCCTTTAATGCATCATTTATATCATTTTCAAAGTTATCAAAATTATTACATTTTATTATTATTGTGCTATCATCTGCGAACAACACCATTGGATGAGAAACACTATTTGGCAGGTCGTAAATATATAGTAAAAACAATAATGGCCCTAATACACTGCATTGTGGTACTCCGCAAGTAATTTGTCTAGCACCTGACACGTATTTTATTTCCCTATTAGTCTGAGGGCATATTCTGGAAAAGGGGCCCATTATCTCCAAAACCAGTGGACCAAAAAATATGAAAAAAATATGGTAATATGTGCTTACGTGTATGTGTATTAAAAAATAGAGCGGTTATATTATATAAAACAAAATGACAAAATTCCCAAAAGTGTCGAATTACAGAACCCTAGGCACACGAGTCTGATTTGGACTTGTCCATTTTTTTAGATAAGTAATATAGAATATATATTAATATAGAAACTTTACTGAAGCAAATCAGACTAGACACAGCAGTAATTTGCACCATGAGGATTAAGTTAGTTTGCTTGTTTATAAATTTTACATTAAAATATATTTCAGGCCAATCACAATACCTGCTCGCTCACGGTGCGGCCCCGCATTATTTGATTTCCTTACAGAATTTACAATTTTTCATTGGGTGTTAATTATCTGTTGTGTTAGATAAGATAATATAACATCCATATATGTTTATATGCTTATTGTTACTAACCTTGTTTCCATTAAATTATTTTATTCATTAGTTTTAGAGATATTTTGAAAAAATTCAAAGTGTAAAGATACAGGCTGAAGTGCTACCTAGCAATACATTAAAAAACCAGCTGCAAGCAGAGAATATTATAAAGTATTACTGCAAGTGTCACTACAGTGCTTCAAGTGCGTGCGCGTGGATGACAGTGATAGAGAACCTTGGAAGAACCGGGTATACCCAAGTATTTCGGAACGGGGAATACCCGAGTGGACGCCCTACTTACATACTTACCTAGGTACCATAGTATAATATAAACAATATACTTTGTAAGTACCCTAACATAGTTATTTCGAACAAACCCCATTCTTGCGTGGGAAGCGGTATCAAAACATTGTCTTAACAACATGAATCTATAATACTAAGTATAACATGGTGGACCTCGTAAATTGTACCTTTATGCAAATTTCGACCCACTAGAAGTCGATGAACGCTGTTCGGGGAAATATATGGAGCTGATAATAAAATCCCACCAAAACCATAAATGTGAAAAAGAGGCCGAGCTAAATACAAAGGCAGGGCAGGATTATCAGCTTCGACGAAAAAATAATTGAGATCAAATTGGGTGCCGAAGTTTATGAAGGTTTTTATTTTTTTGAATGACTTTATTTTATTGTTGGTCTTTTGGCCTTTATAACTTTGCCTTAATAAGAGGGGGACAGATAGTCAAGTGTTCTATGCAGAGTGTACCCGACCTCGTTTATGAAGTTTGCTTCAGTCATACATAACTGATAATGGACAATATTCTTCAGTTGTTTTAAAAGAAAATTTGTGAGGGTCCTTGCTACTGTATATTTAGAACTTGGCAAGTTTTCACAGCTAATTTTTAAACGTTTACATCATGCATGCAAATAGTTGATTGAAATTGAATAAGGTTGAAAATAGCTCGAAGTTGTTCGTGTAATCATATAACACACGGCTGCTGCACCCGGCCTTTTCTTATTTGAACTCGACCCTGCACAAGTGCACACGCTGCCGCGTGTCTAGATGATAAGACCACCACAACTTGTATAACTTAACTTGTTTACTTACAAAACGATTAATTCGTCCTACGTTACAAGACTTTTATTGTAAAACTTTTTCGTTAGTAAGCAGGTTAAAGAGAGGTTATAAATTTTACGTGCAATATATTAGACGAAATGAATATTCAGGAATGTAAACAAAAATTTACTTTTTCTATTTAGAAGGACATGTATTTTATATTTGCCACAAAACAAAAATGAAGACTAATTAAACTATATTAGACTTAAACATATTTATTATTTTGTCTACAAAATGGATCAATGTCAGCATTTGCTTTAGGTTAAGAATTGTACGGCAGTGTATAAAGTGCCGCTAGCGGTATTTTATTACAATGGGCTAAAATGTCATAAGGCTTGTGATTTTGCTGTGTCCACTGGTGCGCTAAAATGCCACAAGCCTTGTGGCATTTTAACCCATTACAATAGAACACCGCTAGCGGCTCTGTGTACACAGCCTAATGGCTGTAATCTGTAATCAGTGCCGCTAGTGTTATTTTATTACAAAGGTTTAACATACCAAAAGGATGTATACTTCACGTATCGTATACGTCACGTACGTTTTTTGTATACCTTCACTTGATTTATCACTTCAGATATCGAATTGTTGGTGCAGTGGGTAAGAGCACTACATTTTTAAGAAACGGAGCGAGGCGACCCTCATAGTTTTAACAGAATTCATGATCTACACAAAAAAATCTATGGCACTTGGATTTATTTTTCCTTTACGGCACTTATAATCAGTGTGTACTATTTTACCGGTAACACACTTAGCGGTAGTCCAAGAGGATGCACTAAAATGCCACAAGCTTTGTGGCATTTTAACCCATTGCAATAAAATATCATCCGTACCATTTAAGTTTTTGGGTTTGCCCGTAGCCGTAATTGTAAGAAAAATCAATAAAGCTGCTTTTTTGTCACTTTATAACTCCGAAATTACTCGAAGGATAACTATAAACCTCATACAACGGGATAGTTTTAAGTCTCGATTTAAATATAGACTGCTTTTGATCCCGAAAAATCAACTAGATTCCAAAGGACTAACCCAAAACGAATTTCACGCAACAAGGGAAAGAGCGGGCACAAAATAGAGTTGTAACCAATAGAAACTATGGCATGTTTGTTCAAAGTTCAATATGTGTTGTAGCAGCTCCGTATATATACGAGAGGTAGCAAGGAGGTTGTATGACGGAGGTCAATCGCCGCGCAGGGATGCTGCGCAGGCGCCGGCAGTACCGGTGCGCGCGCACACGACAGCGCATGTTCCGAATTTAAATTTCGAGTTCCGATTTTAAAGTTTCGTTGTAGTGTTTGTATGGTCTTGAGCTGTGTTCATGTGTAAGTAGTAGTTTTTGTTTTGTTCTCTATGTAAATAGATACATATATATTAGTTAGGGTGTGAGTATAATATTCTGGGATGATGGGTATCATTGAAGAAATCTTTAATTGTATTCTTGTAGCTTCATCCAAGTCATTGACTTTACCTACCTGATCAACGTTAATAACATGCAAGTTATCCTGTTTAAATAATTTTTGTGGTGATTTGAAAAAAGGCTGTCAATAAATTTTGACTTGTTATTTGCTTTTTAATATATATATTTTTGACAGCAATTTAATCAAGTATATTAAGGATGTGTTGTCAATAATCAGATATAGTGACAGATTTGCTATTCGTTGAATAAGTACCTTGAACAAAATATATAATAATATTATTAAGCGGTAAATTTTGTTTGTAGGGGTAGGTATTCTGTAGAACTACTGAACGATTTTGAAAACTCTTTCATTGGTCAATGGGTGGACTTTTCACTTGGACATAGGATAGGGTTTGTTTCCAAATTCCCTAATTACATTCGTGCAGGTAATCTTTGGAACTATGCTGAACTATTTTGAAAATGATTTCACTTTTGTTATGGTTAGACTCTTTACATAGGCTAAAGTTTGTTCCATCGGAGAGGCAGTTCCCTGAAAACAGCAATTAATTACATTCACCTCCATGAAACCGCGGGCAAGACGCTAGTTTGTTATATTTTATATAGGTAACTTATTTTTATTATGTACCATAATGTATGTATCGCTTATGTTATAAATTAAAGAGTAAAGACTTATTTGTCGTTATTAAGATTATAATATTTATATATATTTAGGTTTTATATATGTTTATTATTATTTACACATTTATATTTATATATATTTAAAAAAACACATTTAGAGAGATATAGGTATTTCGAACTATTGTTCGGCATCAGTCTTGTAAATATTGTAACTGATGCCGAACAATAGTTCGAAATATATCTCTCTAAATGTGTTTTTTTAAATATATATAAATATACATGTGTAAATAATAATAAACATATATAAAACCTAAATATATATAAATATTATAATCTTATGTTATAAATTATATTTTATAAACCCGTCTTGAATTTTGAATGAAATTGAAATTTGTATTCAGAAATATAAATCTGTCATACATAAATCGTACTATACTCACCTTTTTAGTGGGTGCTTTCAGCCAAAAATTACAGCAAATTATACTCATGAAACATTTTCTAATTATAATTACTCTATGTGATGATAATATACAACGTGTAACAGAAAGGTGTAACCATATTTGAAGAGCTTATTCAGTCAATGGTATAGAACAACTTTTACTATGGTGTCAAACCTGAAATCCCAAAAAAAAATCTGCCCTTCCATACATTGCGGCCGAACGGCATTGCATTTTCCTATGAAGCGAGTAATTTTTTTTTTTTCGATATGCAGGATTTGTTCCATAGTAAAAAAAAATCTAAACCATTGACTGAATAAGCTCTTCAAATATGGTTACACCTTTCTGTTACACCTTGTACTAATACCTGTAACACTACCCTTCACTCACACTGTACTCCATCGACCCGAATAACAACCCACTTACAACCTACATAGTTTAACGTTTGGTGCTTAATAGAAATGATTTTAACAGATATATGGCCAGAGTGTGATCGTCAGATTAGAACCTTACGTTGCGCCTTAAGTAGTAACCCAAATTCTTTAGAAGCGATTCAGAGATGAAGATAGCTAACAAACCCTTATTAATAGTCCTGTTCTAAAATATAACTTGTCTTTCACGTGCTAAGTAAATTGGACATAAAATAATTAAAACCAAATTCGTAGATTTAGATAGTAAAATCAGAGAATATAAAGTATTGGTAAAATGTTCAGATTAGAAATTTCACTGTTTGTCAGTTAAGCCAATATATGAAAGTCATAGAGATAAATAGCACTTTGTAAACAATTCTAGATGTAAAATTCATTAATGTTTCAAATAATAAAAAGGTGAATAAAATCTCTGTAGCAATTCTGCGCCAGTCAGCCTCTTAAGAGGCTATGTGAATTTACTATGTTAGACTATACCCGTTACTTAAGATGATACATCACATTCATATTTTGTTTGTTTATGTTATGAATAAAATGCATTATTATTATTTTTTTTTAATAACCACTACCAGTAATTGGGGATGGATGAGGTGAGGTATTTCTGAGTTTGAAATTTAATAATTTATTGATGATCAAAGCTGAATAGTATTCTAACAGCTGACCTTTATGTATGTTGTAGAACTTATTACTCGATAGATACTTCTATACGAAAATTACTTATTTAGCTGGTAATCTTCGAATAAGTCCATAGGACAGTGAGTAAAATTCTCACATCTGTGATTATCTGGTCAGTAAAATAGAGACTCAAAGAAAGCCATATTGGCAACTTCTCAGAAGTACCTTCCCTTGGATGTGGAATACCCCCTTGACTTTTTTTAGTGTATACTTTTTTTTAATTCTAAATTTAAGATTTATTTATTTATTTTTAATTTTACGCGCCTATGTTGGTTCCCTGACTACACAGCTCTGGTAAAGAACCAACAAGAAATCCAGAGCGTCCCTACCATCGTAGTAACCAAAACTACAAATGACACAACTAATCCAACAGAATGATTTCAGATTTCTAACTTATGGCTATCTTGTGTTTCTGTACCAAATATATTTTATTTGTTCTTATGACATTGGTAAGCTAAACTACCCCATTTCAGTGTATAGTTAGCTTGTGGCTGAATTTTGCCTGACAAAAGAACAAGTACATTCATACAAATACACCAAATATTACTATTTATTTGAGTAATAAACATTGAAATCACTCGTGTTGCACCATGTCCCATTCAAAGATTCGGCCTCTTAACAGATCTACTCAAATAGTGACTGACAGTTAAAATTAATTTCTTAGATACTGCTGGTAATACTCAACTTAAAGTTGCTATGTCAATTTGACAAAACTATCTAGTAAAAAACTTAGACTTTCATATTCAGCGTACAGTCATTCTGTTTATTATTCAATAGAGAATTTCTATCAAGTCAAAATTGTAAGTTGTTTCAGTAATAAACTTCTCTAATACAATCGTTTTTGTTGTATTTAATGCAAGTCAGATAAGTACAAATTACTACCAGGTTGGAATTTTACCCATTTTCTAAAAATCTCCAAGTTTCAGTAAGGTTTTTACATAATAAGTCTCAAATATATTAAAACTTTTGAATACAATAAATTAGGCTTTCAACCCTCATTTCATGTAAGAAAGTTTACTTTAAAAATCATTGATTTTCTAGTAATATGAAACTACTGTGACTTTCATCCTTAACAGTATTGCAGTTATTTATGTAGTCAATTTTATAACTACACTCAGTAGAATAATTTCAATATATTTTGAAAGAGAAATCTGCTCTAGGTAATGTAGTATTAAAAATACTAATAGAACTTTGTTTTTGTTCTAAAGATGTATTCATTTAATTCCATTGACGAAGAACAACTTTTACTACCCCATATTTGGTGTATAGTATCAGTTAAGGCTTTTATTTTGCCAGACAAGGGAAAGCATTTATGCAAACAAATACATCATGTTATGTACTTCAAGTTTATTGAACATTTATAAGAATTGAAATTATTCTCTTGAATAAAGATTTCCCGAACTATTTTCACGGTATTTAGTTTATTAGTTACTTACTCAATTGAGTAATAAAAGAAAATCCGAAACATTCTATATTTCATCTAGGTTCTACTCTGTATCAATGCAGTCATTTCGACAAGGGAGTAAGTAAGTAAATACTGACTAAAAGGTTCGTCAGTCTGCTATACTCTATTTTGGATTCTTATATACCAAACTATTTGATTTTACTTTATAACTTAATGTTTACTACGATCTGACCTTAAAAAGGGTTTGATAGGTACTACAGTTATGAACTTTTATGGTCTAGAATACATTTCATCAACCTGAATTCTAAATCTAGACTTTCTATGTTATTTAGGCATATTTTGTGCCAAACTCAAGTCTCTTTATTTCTTGAAAGAAATACCTAAGTAAATACAATATTTTAAGACATAATTAAGTGGTGAAACTTATGTTTCCTATCATTTCATATTTATTGCCAATATTAAAGCCCTATGCCCTAGCATTCAAAATTAGTGTTCTGTGGGCATATAAAACCCTCTTAGATAAACAATGAAACTATTTCAGTATCAAAACCCTATGCCCTTACATTCAAAGTTTAAGTTCTTTGGACTTATAAAGCCCTCTCAGATAAACAATGAAACTATTTGAATATCAAAGCCTTATGTCCTTACATTCAAAATTGGAGTTCTTTGGACTTTAAAGCCCTCTCAGATAAGTAAACAATGAAACTATTTGTCAGACAAACTAGTCAACAACAACCTATTCCTGAATCATTAACTCTAATTTTCAGAGGTCCCTATCTACTTGAAAACTTGTAACCTATCATAATTGAATTTATTGACCTATTTTCCCTGAACAATGAAGAAAGTTACCTGAAACCTCCCACTATGCATAATTTCTAAAAAAAACCTATTAATGACCTAACAATAGACTTGAATTTTTGGAATTTACCTACCTAACATTTGGCCCTAAAGTCAGATGTTCCTAGGCTTTTAAATGTGTGAATTTTCAAAGCTAGAGGTCCGTCACCTCACATTTACAATTAAACGTGTGTGTGGTTGTATATTGTGCTAGCAAACACCATACAACCCCTCAACTAATCGACAGAAAGAAGTGAGGCAAGTTGAAACCTCTCTGTGTGCCTAACACCCTAAAACTTTGCCCTACTCAGACAGGGGGTGATACAGTAGGTAAAAAGGACGTCACCCCGCTGGCTGGGATAGCCTATATGATCATGTGTATATATAAATATATAGATATGAGACCATGACCAGCTCAGTCAGATGACAAAGGACAGAACAAATCGCAGCCTCTTCACGGCTCGGACGCTTTGCCATAAACATCGCCTTTCATGGAGGATGTGTTTCCAGTATGTAAAACTGGCGCAAGGCCATCCCAGACGCTTGCTTCCCTCCAGAGGAGGTTAAAACTAGACTCTGTCGTTCACACCAGTAGGTGACCTGAATCTAGCCCAGAGCGACTTCCGCTCTGTAAGCTCCCTGCCTGACTCTTCAAGATATCCCAGCGACTAGCCCTAGGCCATTGCTACCCTGGTACATCTTCCCGTTTCCACGTCCGGCATTACTAAGAAGAGACCATACTCCCTTCCCTCCCCATCAACCCCTGAATCGACCTATGCACTATTACATTATTTAGGTACGTACTTTAATTTCGGAACTTGAAAAGACGAATATCGAACCCTTTACATAACGCGGAATCTAACTCGTTCGCTCGTTCACCCTACACGAATTCAAACGCGTTTGTGTCAATCGCCGAGTCGGAAAAGTCAAAAACTATTGACTATAACCGAATCTATTTACGAAAAAAGGGCATTCCGCCACCTAAAAGCTAACGCGAACGCGAAAAGGTCCCGAGACCTAACGAACAGATAGATTGACACATTCCGTATTTTAATCGCAAATTCCGAAAACAAAATCACTATTAAAACAAACAAAAACTTCCCCAAACAAACTCAAAAATGAACTACACCTTTAAAACTTCTTGCAGCACTTCCACTGACGGCGGTGTAAAATTGAATGACCTCCCACCCTACATTTCACCCATTTATATACTAAGTGTGATATCAGCGTTATCAGTGCTATCGGCGTAAACGGTGCTAACGGTGTTATGTGCGCTTTCGTGCAGAACGAACAAAAGTGAGACAACCAAACAAGAGTAATAGAGATGGCAACATAACAACAAAAACATGGCAACAGCATATACTCGGCGTAAGCAGGACAGGACAAAAATATACAAGTAAGAGTGAAAGAGATAGACACATGGTGACAAGCCTAAGGCGTCATCTAGTCTACGTGGCAACAACTTGGCAGTTGCGTGACAACAACAGCTAATTTAGGGTTCACGCATAATTGGAAACCATAATGTTTGAAATTGAAAGTTTATTCTTAATTCCTTCCATATTGGACCGATTGTTTGGGCCGGTGGTTGAGTTTACTGTATTTATCATTTAAAATCAGTTATTCTACGCGATCGATTTCAATTTGCTTTATTTATTTCAACGTGATTTATTTGATTACATACAACAATCTTCCTGCCCATTATCATAACATTTATTTGTGAATTGAGACGTGAACAGATGAGGTACGATCTGTCACAACCTTGTATATGTAAAGCAAGAAAAAACTTATCCAATTGATATTAAACATTGACATATTGATAAAAATATAAAAAGCTGGATAAGGACTCTGCCTGAGAAAAAGGAGCTTATTTTTTAATTTGTTACTAGAACACGGTTTGTTACTAGAACACGGGTCTGTTGTTGAAATTTTCAACATAACATAACATTTTAATGATAAAAGCACGAAATTATTGTCGAAATTAACTTTCCCTTAACTTTACGTTTGAACTATTAAGGGGCTTCAGTAAGTTAAATTAGCAGCTCGAAATAGGTCTGTACAAATATCAACAGTAACGAAATAGAAATAACGTTCATGTCAGAGTGCATTGCAAAGTGGCTGTTACGACGATCGCTGTGTCGCCGGGTAGCGCAAAATAGAGAAAATAATGCTTTTCACATGTGTTAAGTTCGATATTTAAAAGTTTTAAACAACATTGTGTTAGATTTTTGTATTGCTCGTGTGTGTGTATAAGTTTTAACCTTGTCTCTTTTGAATTTAAAAAGTTTAAACTATTTATCAGTTTTTTAAAGCATTTGAAAGGTTATTTAAGGTATTTATTTTCTCGTTGTAGATTAATGTTTTTAAGATTTTAAAACATCACAATTACGGGACATGGGTCAATATGTGTGATATATTTTTTTCAAAGTTTTGTAATATTCATATAGAAAGTTTAAACCAATTTAAAAACGTCTGTAAAAGCAGTTTTGATTGTGAAGCCCCTTAAGTAGGTTGTAGTATAGAACAAAGGTTGTATAATGTTAGTAGTAACAAGCTTCTTGTTAAGACCAAGAGGTCTAGCACGTGCCGTAGATACAGTGTCTTTCGACTATGCTTGTTATCTCGCACAACGATAAACGCGGCATGCGTGAGAGTGCAAGTAGGATATACGCTTGGCGCGTGCTAGCTACAGCCCAGCCAGCACAAACCTTCTGAGTAAGTTTTTTATAATAGCAGTCACAGAAACGAATAGCTGAATAAGACTACCGTAATTAGCTGATTTGGCGCTTACTCAGACGTTACTCAAGCAATTTGGGCACAAAATTATACCGCTAATAGCTGAGTAATAGCAATATAACACATGAATAAGTTTTGAATAACTGTACGACAAGCTGAGTATCTTCTGCATAAAAGCATTTTGTTCTTTTATGCAAGTATTACAGCTCTGTTATCCAGAAGATGAATGAATGATGAATGAACTATATGCTTAGTCCTTCAAAGCTCAGATATTCAGATGATACACAGCTTTAAGCTTATTTCAGAACATTTATCAAGAATTTATTCAAATTAAATTTGAAGTTGACATAATCGAACACAAAAATAAATTAAAAGTGCACGCGTTGCGTTTGGTGAGCAGAAAAAAAAATGGCCAAATTGTGTCTTAAATAGCGGTAAGTAAATAATTTTATACGCTTATTTGTGCTTGAAATAATAAATTGTAGGTGCGCATGCAACTTTACCGTGTATTCATATATACATTTCGTGCAAAATTTTTACGCGCTACCTGATAAGCCAGGTTTTTGAGAAATAAACAACATTTCGTCGTTGGTTTGTTTTTACGAGTGAAATATTTTTTATGTTCTTATACCATTTGAGGGTTCAAAAGTAACCTTGTAATACTTTTTACAAGAATATTATACCGATTTCGTTATCATAATTGAGTTTTCGAGTATAAAATTTCTCATCATTTAATAGGTTATGTTATTCATTATGGCGACGCTCATTCTGAATAAAGTCTGCTTGCACAGCGGCTCCTCGTCTAATGTCTGCATAACAGACCTTATGTGTCCACTTATTCAGATGTTCTCTGGTTAAAACTGGTCTGCCCACAACATATTTTCGATAACTGTTCTATAATCATGCACACTCGTAATATAAATCAAACAATTAGGATTCAGTCATAAAATAAATGAAAACCCACAGTATAGACCTATTTGTTATTTTTTTTTTTAGCTCTAATCATATTCAGATTTATTATTAGTTAATACTTATTCAATATAAAAAAGTGTTACGACACTAAAAATTACAATTAACGTAATAATTAATGTAGTACAGAATAAATAAGTAAGTATAGTAGGTTTAACTACTTACTACACCTCTGTAGTGTTTAGGTACTCTCCTCGGTTCGGTCGGTGCGGGCGCGCGGCATCTGTATTAACCCCCCCGCCTCCCCACTCGCTCCGCCGTAAAACATAGTATAGTCAGTCAGTCTGCCATCAGAGTGCATGCGTACGGCCGTTTGTGGAGTATAGCAGATAGTTGTCGCATTAATAAGTCAGAAAGAAGAGACATCGGGTTAAAAATTTGATAAGTGGCAGACATAGGATAGGTAGTTTGAGCCGCTGCGCTACTAATGTAGATAGATGTAAGTTGTGCCTTGCAAAAAACATTTAGGTTATTTCAAGTGGCCAGATGTGCCTACTTAAGGTAAGTACGTACTAATTAAGTTATTGATATTTTTCAGGGAACATGCCGTTTAAAATTGTGTCGACTCGTCGAAAAGGCAAGGTAGAACTATGTACTGTGCCCGAAACATGGGAAGTCAAAGGAATATTGCGTTGGCCTAAGATGTACGGTGATATACTCGCAAAAAATGATAGTACCCAGCCCCAGACAGATTGGTTGACCTATAATTGTGTAGTGAAAAGAAGAAACTATAGTACATACGAAGAAGCAGAGGATGAATTAGCAAAAATGTTAGACAAAACAGACACGGACGATACCGATGACGGTGAACGATCCTACAAACGTACTACTCCTCCTCAAAAAGTTCTAAATTTGAATGCTGCAGCTCAACGAATAATGGTAAATTAATACCTACCTACCTATTTATTTAAATCTCTATGTCCATATCCATTGTCGTTTTGTGCATCATTTTGGTAGTTCAAGTAAAAATATGAACGACAAACTAAGAAAATTGAGGTTGTAACTGGTTATAAGCAATTATCTGAATTATTTGTTTTTAAATAATTAAATGCTCGCCACACACGGGCAGTTTTAACTGATCAGTCTTCTGATGTCCTTCCAAATGGATGACGACAGAGCGATTTCCCCACACAGTGACTTTCTCTTCATTTCTCGATCGATGCGACACGCGACCACAAAATAAAGAAGTTACAGAATGTCCGCTCCTGCAATTCTTGAAAATACATACCTATACTTGCTGACTCACTAGGGTGCTTGCTTCCGTATTGATTTTGAATTTTGAAAAGGAGATAGGTAGTATTAGTTTACAAACATACATACATGTCGTGCGTCTAGATAAAAAAATTACCAGCGTAATACATAAATAGAATAGGTTGGTAGGTAGGTACGCATACCCGCGCGGCGCGCGGCGGCGGCGCGGGCGGCGAGCGCCAACAAAGAATATGCCTACCTAAACCTAACCCGTAGTACCTAAATACTGGCGTTTTATCAGCGAACGATAAGTTGAATAGGTATGTAATATGTATGTAATAATTTTGTTGTATTTAAACAACCAAATACATTGTAACTGTAATAATATATCTTATTCTTTTTGCTAAAAGGTAGGTAATTATGTGCCGCGTGAATGTCGTGATGAACACACGAGCACTTGCGATGCTCGCGACCTAGCTCTGTCCGAGACTGTCCCAGATTGCCTGTAAATGTAGCGTCTATGTGTGCGTGCCAAAAATGGCGCTTTGTTCTAAGCGGCCTCTGCTAGTGCGCGCCGTGCCGCTACGTACTTTTAAAAATAAATTATAATGTAATGTTTATTTTTATAATATTTAGTGTTAATTAGCCTCAAACATTCGCATTCGCGATATTTTTCTAGAAATTCTATTGTATTTGCACATGCAGACGCCATCGCTGCAACTCTGCAACTGCCGAACTGAGGCAAACGGAAAGAAAGAAAGAAAAATCCGTGGCTCGCTTCAGTTCCGTAAAATTCCCCAAACACTGTCATTTTTGGAAGGACGACACTGCGTTTGATCAGTTTGATACTATCGTGTGTTTACAGCTTTACAGTTGATTTTTCTAGAATAATTCGAAAAGGTTTTTATGCATTGTTGCAGATTAAGTCTGGGAACCCAAAGAAAAGAATGAAACAACCAACTTCAACCATTCACGCGAGTCAAATCATTCAAGAAAGTCTAACCACACAAGCAGGTCCAACCATACCAACAAGTCAAGCTATACAAGCAGGTCCAATCACACAAGCAGGTCCAACCATACCAGCAAGTCAAACCATACAAGCAGGTCCAATCACACAAGCAGGTCCAACCATACCAACAAGTCAAGCTATACAAGCAGGTCCAATCACACAAGCAGGTCCAACCATACCAGCAAGTCAAACCATACAAGCAGGTCCAATCACACAAGCAGGTCCAACCATACCAGCAAGTCAAACCATACAAGCAGGTCCATTCACACAAGCAGGTCCTATCACACAAGCAGGTCCAACCATACAAGCAAGTCCATTCACACAAGCAGATCCAACCATACAAATATTTCCAGAAACGTCAATTCTAACCAGCCCTCCTATATTATCGATGAAACAGTTTATACAGTATCCACCGGAGAGCAAGAAAATACACCTCAAGAAGTACATTATTATACAAATGATCAAAATATGACAACCCAAATTAATAATTTATACGAGATACAAACTGCAATCTTGGACAACCAAAATAAAATAATGAAAAAGCTTGGGGAAATGTCGGTTCAGTTACAAGAAATACAAGAACAAAGCACAGAAAATATTACAGTAACAACTTTAGCACAAGCCAAAGGAGCAGAAACTAAAAGGATGTGTATGGAAGTTGTCGATAACATCGAAAGCTTGGAGAAACTCGACAAAGAACTATCATGCCCTAAAATACTTAAAACATACTTAGAAAAGTATGCAATATTATGTTCTGTGGCACCAGGATCAGGCTCTAACTGTGCTTATAGACTTTTAGATTCAATTTTTACCAAAGAATTCCTTTGCCAGTGTTTCTGGACTGGAGGAAGTCGTGGAGATGATCTTAAAATAGGCTTCAAAAAATATAAAAACGTATTAAAATTCTTTTTCCAAATGGTCTATTATTGGGACAACACGTACACAGTGCAAGATAATGAAGAGTTTTTCAAAAACATATTGCGAAATGCTTTGAAAAGGAAAACATCCAAGAACATTCGTCAGTCCAGCAAGAAAAGAAGGAAATTCGACAAAAGAGTCCAACGTAAGCCTCAGAATCAAAGAAGTGCAGCTAATAATCATGACGACGAAGATGTTATGAATAATGATGGTGAAGGAAATATACAAAATGATGGTGAAGGAAATATACAAAATGATGGTGAAGTTAATATAAATGATAATGACGGTAACGATAATCCCAACGACGAAAAGACTAATAATAATGGCATTAATAATAAAAACGATGATGAAGAAAATAATCCAAGTAATGAAAACGAAGCTATAATTGAAGAGAATGAATAGAGGTCTTGTTATTTTTATAATTTTTATTACTTTTTAGTATTTATAAGGAAAGAAGATGTTTCCATATGAAAGTATTTCGTTCCTAATGCGTAACGCTATACGTTGAATTATATTTTGTTGATTTTTTTATGGCGATGTAACGCTATACGTTTAATTCTATTTTGTTGATTTCTTTATAACAATTTAGATTTTTATAACTAGAATTTTATTAAGTGTTCTTTCAAACAGAATCCCGAGTAAAACACTTGCGTTTACTCAATAATCAGATTTATAACTTGCTTTTTTTTTCGTACTTTGTTAAGTGTAATCGTTTAATAGGTAGTGATGTATCGGACAATTAAGTATTTTCAAGTGATTTTTGTACTGAAAATAAAAGGAAGACTGATTGACTTAAATAATTGTTTTATTACAATTCACATTAATATTACACATTTAGTCAAATATTTTTTATAAATAGCATGAGATCAAGATAAGTATTCCTTCCTTGGTTTTCATTCCTTTCCTTCCTTCCTACTGTTCTTAGTTACTAAACAGCAGCGTGCCCAAGTACCTCGTAAATACATAGCAATTAGAATACGGTCTATACAGTTTAAATTGTTAATGTATGTAATAGAGGAATGAAATAAAGCTCATTTTTGTTTGTAGTTACTACAAACTTATAGCTAATGTTATTGAAACTTATGATTTCTGTTGTACGGTTTCCATTTTGTACACCTGTTTTAAACATATTAAGATATGAAGACTTAATAGGTAATTCGAAGATGTCAGATACATTTTCAATTCTGTACCCTTTGATATGTTCATCGGTTATTTCTGCCACTTCTATAATTTCTTCTTCTGTAGTCATAAAATACTTATCCTGTCTTTTGTTAGAAATTACGAACTTACCAAAATCTATTATTTTTCTATTTTTACTATTTGTTTTTATGACAGGATATTGGTTAGTTTCATTTTTCGCTTTACTTAATTTAGATTGAACATTCCAATCACTCTCTGTAAGCCTTTTAGCTATTTGTGATAATGGCTTGTTGCCAGCTCTAAGCATTTTTTTAATGCAGTACAGTTTGTTCTCAAAAGGGTAAGAATTAAAGGTGTTAAGTGGGCCGAATTTACGAACTTCATCAGTAATATGTACCAGATTATGAATGTTGCTAGTAATGTAGTTACCATAATATGTTTTAAAGTTTTCTACAAAATATAATAATAATTCATGAGAAAGGTCCAATATTGAGCTGTACTGTAGGCTAGAGCAAATTGTTACCCCACAAAAAAGAGTCAAAAAATGTTCATAGGGTCCTATCGACATAAAGTCAGGCAGAATAACAATACTCAAATAATAGAAAAATGACCGGAATTCAGATGCTTTCCAATGATGAAGCTCATCTAGACCTCGCATGGATCTATGAATTTCGGAGGGTAGTTTACAGGTGAGTAAAAACTGTGTTACTTTCAGCGTATCGTCAGCTCGCCATTTTGTAGTAAGATTCTTAAAATTTCCATCACGCCATCCCACGAGTAATCGTTTCATGACTCCTAAGTCAATCAGATGTAATGAATCGGAAATAGGAAAATCTTCGATCATATCTATGGGTAATTTTAAAAGGGGTGTATCAGATTTTAGATGATCTCTATATTTCTTATTTCTGAATTCTTCGTTTGTTCTTTTAGGACATCTTGAGTTTGGAAAAACGACAGTATGATACTGATGCGAGTATTCTCCTACAGTCGTACATTTTAAACATCCATGCCTAGAGTTGAAGTTGCAAACACCTGAAAATGTAAAATATTTTCAATAAAGGATTGTAGTTTATTGTAGTAAGGATCTGCAAGACCTCTTTTATATATTAATTAACTAGCTGACCCGGCGAACTTCGTACCCCCAGTCAATGAATGTCGTGTAACCTACCCTACCCCTATCCTAATCCCTAACCCACCCCTACCCTACCCCTACCCTACCGCTACCAAAACCCTAAAAAGTTTTTGCATGACATCTGTAATAACAAGTTTAGTCATCATTTACCTTTTATAAATGCTCTAGCCGGAGAGTCACAGATGAAGCACCTTATTCTTACATTGACTATAATATTTTCTTTGCCTTCTCTAACTATAAAAATTCCATTTTCAAGAAGACTTTGAGTTTCTGCGACAAAATCTTCTAAATACTGACTAAGGTTCTTTGGTTTTCCTGATCCATAATAAATTCCAACTACAAGAGGCTCTATTTCTGGTTTTTCGCAGATATTGCAAAGAATTGGCCAAAATTCTTTTTTCGAACTGTTGAAAATAGGTAAGCCATCAAAATTCAAATTTAATTGTATAGATTCAGGGATTTCCAGCCATACAAAATTTATTATATCTTTTAAAGGTTCAATAAGTCCTTTGTGCCAGTATTCTCCACCTTCAATTTTTTTTATTACGACATTTCTCTTAGTCTGTAATAATGTTCTCGGGTCTACTGGCAAAACTCCTGGCAATCTCTGATTGACGACAGCTAATAATTCCCTTAAGGCTTCTAGAGAAATGTTTTTATTTATGGCCCATTTTTTTAAGTTATTACGAAATATTAAATTTTTTTCATATTCCGTTTCACTTTTTTCAAAATTATTGGAACTCGCATCACTATCTTCAGACCTCTGAATTGATTCATAATCTTCACACAATGTAGATTCATAATTATTTATTACGGAACCCGTTTCTATGGATTGTGGTCGCACTTGATTTGTACTTGGATCAGATGAACTGGAAGAACTTCCTTCAGTCGTTTGTGGATTAGCACAAATAGATTTTTTTATGTTTTCATACTCGCGCAAGCACTTTCTTCGTATGCCTCTTGTTCTTTTTCTATTTTTCCATGAATTGGAGATGATTTTAGCATTTTTTTTTATAGGCGGCATTTACACAACACACTTTAATATTAAGTATTAAGCGCGCACACGAAATCGAAATGTCAAACTACTAGCCGCATAAATGCTGACAAATATTGCAAAATAGTTCTGCTAGCTTAAAAAATGTCTACTTTTCGTGAATACGCAGCCAACTTCTGCATAAGAATCTGTTACTTTTGCTTTTACCCCAGTTAGCTGCACATGACAGTAATTTCGTACTTAAAGCGCCATAAAGTAGTTATAACAGCTACCTTAAATTCTGTTAACTAACTATATGCTTCATAAAAGGAACCACACCCTACTTTATACAGCAGCTGTGTAACTGTCAAGATGTGGTGTGTAATACAGCTAAAAGAGAACAGAACCTCAATTATTCAGTACTCTGCTGGATAATAAAATCTTATACCAGTGTTATACAAAAGGTTACACAAACTCTTGAGTAACAGGTCTATTTATGATGACTATTCAGCTTTAAGAAATAAAATCGGCAAATTACAGAACTAACTCAGCTAATAGCATTATCATAACAAAAAACAACTTTAATACAGAACTTGGCAATACACACAGCTTCTATACATATATAATAAAGCTTAACCCTGCATAAGGTTAAATTGTTGGCCAGTTATATGACTTGTGTGCTGCCTGGGAGTACATAGTAATGTAGAATTGAAGATAAACGGCACTTTATCGAACGCCTATCGAGCTGCTATAAATTATTCCAAAAGCCGGTTCCAGCACCGACCATTAAATATTAAATAAATGAAAATTATTAAATCAGAGGTTTCCAATTTTAAATTACTAAAAAGTTAATTGTTGTGCACTTTTTGGATATTATCATACACTGTTATGAAGATTACACTTTTACACGAATTCTAGTTAATTATAATCTACTAGATTTTGATTGCTGATTTAGTTTGCATTTTTTTCGGGTAAAAAATAGCCTATGTCACTCTCTCTCCAACCCATAAACTATATCTATGCAAAAATTCACGTCAATCCGTTGCTCCGTTCTTGCGTGAAAGAAAGACAATAATAGGACAAACCAACAAACACGGTACGGACAGACGGACGGATACGGATTATTTCCTACTGGTTTCTCTATAAAAGCTTCATCTAGAGTTTTAACTGAAAAATGCATAGCGTATCTTATACGAGTATGTTCAAAGCTAGGTGCACCCTTAGAATAAAAAAACTAATTATTCTATGGGTGCAGCTGAACGTCAAATCGAATAGACAGAGTAAAATTTGTAGAAAAGTTCAAGTGTTTTTTTCATAAATAAAAGTTGTTTTAATAGGAGTTATTCTAGAAATGTATACTTCTGTATATATTCAAAAAGTTAGTGATACAATTCTTCATTATTTAAATAAAAATTGTTTTATTCACATCGTGGTATATTATAATTAAAGTTGCTGTACACAAATTATTGGCCGACGTAATATACGTAAATTAGACCACGATTTTCTGTAGGTAATAATAAAACATACGGTTCAATTGTCAAACTGCTATTCGAAGCAAATCACGTTGTACATTTCTTACACAATTTTAGTGCTCCTGACAAATATTTGTTTGACTTTGTATGTATGTAGTAGTGTATGCACACGCACTTTTTCTAGTGTGTGTGATCTTGGGAGAGCGGTACAAAACGCGCAACACATACAAAACATGATTATCTGTACAAGTACAATCATAGCCAGACCGACTTCTTGTGCCGTAGGTAGTTGGACATAATAAATATTTAAAAAAATTGAAAAATTCATTTCAAAATACCTACCCGTTCTCCTCATAACATTAAACTATTTTAACCCCCCCCCCCCCCCTCCAGCTCTCACAAATTATACTAGTAATTCTTTCCACATACGCAGCCTTGACTTTTATAATAAGAATCGTTCACATATTGATCTCTTTTGTAACAATTTTTGTAAATGTCATTATACGAATTTCACAAAAATTGTTCTCGTTTCATGATGCTGATTACTTACCAAGCCTCTAGTATGAGTTTGGACGATGATCAAAAAGTAATCTTGTATATATCAGTAGGTCCATCACTAAAAGTTAACATTATTCCATTAGTTTTGCTCTCCGTTCAGAGGGTCGTGACTCACCATTTGGGAACCTCTGGTAGTATCGTAGATAGTATTTGAATATGTGTAGATAGACATAATAACGTAGTACAAGGATATTAGAGTCCCGTTAGAGGAATGTAAATGCGTTGCTCAGTTCAAATGTAAATGGTACAGCTGTGTGGGAGTTGTGGTGGGAATGTAGTTTGTGTTAGGATTATAATATTTGTTAACGAATAATAAATTGTAGTCATAATAAGATGTGGGACTTTCAGTATTGAGACCTGAGTTCAGATCTTGCTATTTTTCATCATGCACGAGTTATCATAAAAGTGCATAAAAAAACCGGCCAAGTGCGATTTGGGCCTCGCTCTTTTAGAGTTCCGTACATATGACCAATTATTTCAAACTAGATATTTATTTAATTTTAGTTAATGCTCTAATTCTGTCAGACATAAAAACTGCAAAATTAAGTAGATTAAGTATTCGGGGACGTAACTCTAAAACTACATTATAAATCGGTGTTTTTAGTATTTGTTGTTTAAATACAACATATGGTATATAATATACAGAGATTTCAAATTCCTAACTGCTTTGGTCTTTGAGATAGACCACGTAACAAAAATGGTAACTTTGATAGCCACCATTGCTTTATTTTTAGGATAAAATAAAATAAATATTATATTTGTACTTTACTTAATGAGTTCTCAACAATGACACCCCACATGCTAGGGTAAGAAAAAATAATTATTTTCGGCTCCATTTTCATGTATGAAGCTTCCCTGAAAAATAATTTAATTACATTTTAAATTTAATATTTCGTTTTAGGTCAAAATTTTACACAACATATAAAAATTTCAGGTTTCTATCTTATTCCGTCTAAGAGCTAGAGACCCGTGACATACGGACAAACAGACAGACGGACAGCGGAGTGACATTAATAATAATAATCTTTATTTCAGACAATTGGTCCATATTTTTAATTTCAAGATAAGATTTAAAATCAAAAACTAAAACTAATTACACATTTTCTTCAAACAATTCGTAACATAACTTAACATTAAGGTATGTGCGCCACAGGTTTTAATAAATTTGCCTAGAAAGTAGCAATTGGATGGATTAATACGGCTCCGATTTGCCCTTTGGGTATGGAACCCTCAAAATGAATCAATATAATAAAACAGTAGAACCCGGTGTGTCTGTACATTGAAGAAAAGTAATAAAAATACAAACAAATTTGGATGCAGTTTTTTTTGTTATCATCGTAGTGACCCTATATTATGTTGACCCATCATAGATCAACGTATAGGTTATAAGGGGTGGTAATAAAACTTTTAACGAAAAAACAGTAACCGACTTCAAAACCGACTAATAAGTTAAAAATAATTGTATAATGACCGATGGTACCGAAACGACTTCTTTTTGTCTGAAACATTTGTTCTCCAGAAGTCGGCGCTCTCATATTGGTTTTTATGTTGCTACGAGTATATCGTAGGGAATGCGCCGACTTCTGGATAACATAATGTTTCAGGAAGAAAGAAGTCGGTAAAAGTTTTGTTTCGGTAACAATAAATTATACAATAAATTTTAACTTTGTAGTGAATGACTGCTGTTACATTTCAAGGCAGTTACAATTTTTTTGTCAAAAGTTCATTTTATTTCACATTTTTTAGTGTTGACGGGTTAAATTGTTAAATATTGGTAATTCTCGCAAACGTGCTGTTGTTATGAAACGAAGTTCAAGTTAGTATAAGTAACTTCCTGCTATCAGCACTCTAACATAAACTGATTGCCGCAATCTAAAGTTATGTGCTGTCATCCGTTGAAGAGTTATATGGGGATGAAGCCAAGATCAAAGGTCAGGTGGGTATTCTGATAATTTCCAAGTAATACTCTTCAATCAGCACCCTAACAAAGTGATTGCCGCAATTTCAAATTATGTGCTCTTATTCGTTGAGGAGTTCTAAGATAATGAGGCCAGGATCAAAGGTGAGGTGGAAGAATATCGATTTTCAAGTAATACCCTGCGATCAATATCCTGGTACAAAGCGGTTACCTCAATCTCGAGAGGTATGGTGTCATTTTCTGAGGAGTTCTACTGTCTATCCCTGAAGGCATTCATCAGATCATGACCAAATCCAAAATAAGACCTACCTGGAAGCACACTCTTCCAAACAAAAAAAATAATCATTCAAATCGGTTAAGAAATTACGGAGTTGTTTATTTATTTATTTATTACAAAGCCCACAGTACAAATTTACGATTGTAAGGCAGATAAACATTAAGAGCGGTTTCAAAGCCGGATTGTGAAAAACGAACCTTTCTCTAATTAAGAGTGGTTTAACCCGCCTTTTTCTTATTAATCGTACACTTAAGGGTCCGTTTCGCCAAACATGCTCTCGCGTTTGGACAATTTAGCATATTAAAACAAAATATTTTTAACAAATAAAATTTTTGTAGGTAGTTAAGGAGTTGAACTACATTAGGATTTTTCAGATTTCACACAAGTATCACAAGCATCGGGAAAAAAAAATCGGAAAGATCACTAAAATCACGAAAAATGTAATTTGGCGTTGCAAACAGAAAAAAAATATTTTTTGTTCCAAATTGAAATATATTTTTTTTACGTAAAGAGTTCAAAGTACCTTATTCATATAAAATATATATTTTTTTCCTTTCGTTATTTAAAAAGAAATACACAAACTTCCAAATTATTTTTGCGTAAGTTTTCTGTACAGGAAAAATGTAGAATTTTTGAGTATTTCTTTTAAAATAACGAAACGAAATAAAAAATAATAAAAATCTGTAAAGAATATTTTCATTTCTTTACTCTATAAAAACATATTTTAGTTTGTAGTTAGATCAGTAGACTGATCATACTAGTTCCAAAGCCAGATTACGTTTTCCGTGATTTTACTGATCTTTCCGATTTTTTTTCTCAATGATTGTGATGCTTGTGTCAAATCTGAAAAATTATAATGTAGTTCAACCCCTTAACTACATACACAAATTTTATTTGTTAAAAATATTTTGTTTTAATATGCTAAATTGTCAAAACGCGAGAGCATGTTTGGCGAAACGGACCCTTAAAATCAAAATTCACTCAATAGATATTCAACAAAACCTTCAAAAATTCAAATTTTGAAATTGGGTAATAAAAACTACAAAAGAAAGCGAAATTTAACAAAGTTAATCGATTTAAAAATATTAAAATTAAGTGCTAAGAAAAATAGGGCTTCAGTACAATTACTAAATACCTATACCTTAGGTATTTAGTAATTGTACTGAAGACCTATTTATTAAAAATTTTGACATTAAACATTCCCATACATTTCGTATGAGATTAGTAGAATATTGGAATATGCCATTTTTCAATCAATAAATGAAACAATTACGATTATTAACAATAATGACAACCCGCGATAAAGGTTTTGAATTTAGAACGAACACCAAAGAGCATCTTTTTTTTGTAGTGTGTTGCTTTTCAGCCAGTTCAAATTAATGCGATATTGAAACAAGTTTTATTACTAATTTGGAGTGGTAGGTAACATAATTTTATTAATCTACACGTGTATCTACTTGAAAATCATTATTATCATATCATACGTAATCATAAAATGAGATCAAGGTAAAATGAGTATTAGAACATTTAAAATAAGGAAAGTAAAACCTTTCTACTAATCTCATACTAAATGTATGGGAATGTTTAATGTCAAAACTTTGGATACTTCTCGTTTGATTTTCAAAAATTTATTGATGTCATTTTACTGATCAGGTAACGTACTTTCGACATCAGTTTTTTTTTTTGATATCTTTAATAGTTACGGAATAGCCTGGTCACACTTAACGATCACATCCTGTATACTTGAAAAATAACATGAACATTAAAGTGAGGTGTATTTCGGGCCCTATCCTGGGTCCGACATCATAATTGTGACTGATGCTGGACCCAGGATAGAGCCTGAAATATATCTCTATCTATTTATTGTTTCATTTTTTCGGCCGGCAACGGTCGTACCTGTCAGACGTCTTGCTAGTTTTCTCTGCATTTTTATTCTAAAAAAAATAATAAAAGCAGTTGTTTTCATCATAAAGTTTATCCAGTGTGTAGCTATTAAAAATAACTTTATAGTCACATAATTTCCTCATTCTAAGAGGCGTCTGGCCCTAGCGGTTAAGACTTTTGCCACTTATATCGCCTGCCGTATCAACCGCCAGGTTCAAACCCCGCCCGGGAAATAATTTTTCCATTTTTATTCGCATCATAATTTGTCGCCGAGAAATTTAAGAGTGAAGCGACATCTACATAAGTTAAATACGGACTAAGTAAAATACAAAAAGACGGATTTGTCATTTAAACTAAATCGGACATAAAATGTCCAACAGCGAAACTACATACGTCACCATTCGCAAACCAAACGTCACTAATCGCAAACCACAAAAATCTAAGGACGCCGATTTGAATGACTCCGCAGATCTCCGTGACTTCATCCTGCAGTGTAACGAATCATTAAAAGATGAACTTAAACGCATGATTCGAACAGAAATTCAGACGAGTTTAACCTCCTTTAGAGAAGAGATAGATGACAAAATTCGCCTTCTTCGTGAAGAGCTCCTTGATCAGATCAATATTAAAGACAATAAAATCACGCTTCTCGAGAAAGAACTAGGGTTATCTAATGAACGACTCTCTGAATTCAGTGAGCTCGAATGTGAATTCCATTCCCACCAGCAGTGGCTGCGGATGAGCAACCTTGAAATTTCTGGGATCCCTGAGGTGAAGAACGAGTCTCTTAACGACCTTGTGACTCAGGTAGCAAACGTTGCTGGTGTAAAGCTAACACAAAACGATATAGAGTTTGTGAACAGAGTACGACCATCATCCTCGGCCTCAGGCAGACCTAAAAATATAGTCGTCAAAATCAAAAACAGAGCTCTCAAGGACAGTATCTTTGCTGGCATTCGCAGGCGGAAGGGTCTTACAACAAAGGATATAGGCATAGGTGGTCAGCCTAAAAAAATATATGTGAACGATCACCTTATTCCCAAAAATAAAGCTCTTTTAAGAGACTGTAAAGTTTTAAAAGATAAACGGGGTTATCAGTTCTGCTGGGTGAAAAATTGCAATATTTACGTCCGCAAGTCCGAAAATTGTCCAGCTATTTTAATAAAATCTGTAAATGATCTCAAAAAACTTGTATAGTACTCTTAATTGTTTTATTGTTTTGAATATGTTTATCACTGGATTGTTACACTCAAACACACAAACTCTCCCACAACAACATGTACCTTCCTATCCTCTTTTTTCTTTATAATATAGGTACCTTGCACACACCATCTTACACACCTTACACACACACCCTGTTCCTCTTCCCTGACCTTCCCTTGTTACATATAGAGCGATATGGCTACTTCAAATAAACATTTAAAGGTTTATTACCAAAATGTTAGGGGTCTCAGAACTAAATGTCAGGACCTGTATAATAGTATTGCTTCCTGTGACTACGACATATTGTTACTCACTGAAACCTGGTTGCAGGACGACATATTCGACAATGAGCTTTGTGACACAAGATATGATGTTTTCCGTTTTGATAGGGACTTGAAACTGACACATAAATCATCAGGCGGTGGGGTGATGATATGTTGTAAGCGAGATCTAGGAGCTTTGGAACGCATCGAATTTTTGTGTAAATCAACAGAACTGTTATGCGTCAGTCTATCTGCACGATCGATCGGAACAACAAAGAACTTACACATAATATTAGCATACATACCTCCAAAATTAGGTACAGTACTGCCAACCTGTCTTGGAGATATCAACCGTACTTTGTCTCAGTTGGTAGAAACTCAACCCAATGACAACTTTTTATTAGTTGGAGATTTTAATTTTCCCTTCCTTGAGTGGCATGATAACAACTTCACCCTAATCCCAGACCAAGGCAGTTATACGTTAAATGAAAGGGATTCTGCCGTTGAGTTTATTGAAAGTATGGAATTTTTAGGGCTAAAACAGTACAATAATGTTCTAAATAGTAAGAACAGAACCTTAGACCTGACATTTTCCAATCTTTCCCTAAAAGTTACTAAATCCAATGATCCCATCTTGAAGGAGGATGATTATCATCCAGCAATTATCCCAGAGATTATAGATTTACATATCAAACCACTGGAAGAAAATACCGAACCTTATTTTAATTTCTTTAAGGGTGATTACGACGGTTTAAATGCCTTTTTAATGTGTCAGGACTGGCACTTGATATTGTCCAATGGTCCTATTGATGAGCTGGTAGATATATTTTATTCAAAGATCCGCGAGAGCTTCGATTTGTTCATACCGAAAACAAGATCCAAAAATAAAAAGTACCCTCGTTGGTTTAGTCAATCCCTAATAAAATTGATAAAAGAAAAGGCTGCAGTACATAAAAAATGGAAAAGATTTGGCAACCCACGGGACTATGATGAATTCTCAATGCTACGTAATAGACAACATCACATGCAAACGCTCTGCTTTGAAAAATTTACCAAGCATGCTGAGAGCATGATCTGTAGCAAAGGTCCTAAAGCCTTTTGGAGCTTTGTCAAAGCTAAACGAAATAGTTCGAAATATCCTAAGCAGTTCACACTAAATGGAGTAACTATTACGGATGGGGAAAACATATGTAATGCCTTCAATATGTATTTTAATAGTGTTTTTGCAACCCCTGATTCCAATAACGATGAACGCGTGGACAATGATTTGCTTGATCCGAACTCACCTAACAGCATTTCTAGTATAACAGTTTCTGATAATGAAGTGTTTAACTTGTTACGTCACCTAAACGTCTCAAAGGGATCCGGATCTGATGGGGTTCACCCTTATTATCTTTCACAATGTGCAGAGTCCCTAGCTTTGCCTTTATCAATTCTTTTTAATACTTCATTACAGCAGGGAAGGTTTCCAATAGTATGGAAAATGGCTTTTATTACGCCTGTCCACAAGAAAGGTTCTAAATTACAAATAGACCACTATCGCCCCATCTCCAAATTAAATACAATTAGTAAAATTTTTGAAAAAATAGTTTATAATAATATTTATCAATTGATTTCACGTGGGATCTCAGATCGTCAGCACGGATTTCTTAAGGGGCGTTCCACTGTTTCAAATTTAGCGTGCTTTTCGGATTACGTTCTAAAAAATATGGAAGGTGGAGGTCAGGTAGATGTCATATATACTGACTTCGAAAAGGCATTTGACCGGGTAGACCATGCTATCCTCTTGAGGAAGCTTCAAAGTTTAGGTATACACTTAACTAACCGGTCTCAAGCTGTTGCTCTATGCGGTTACAGGTCAGCATTCATAGATATCCCGTCCGGGGTTCCCCAGGGATCGCATTTGGGTCCTCTCTTTTACAATGCATATATATATGACATCTATAGTTGCTTTAAGGGTTCCTACCATTTGCTATATGCCGATGACAAGAAAATTTACTTACAAGTTAGCTCAGTTTCTGATTGTGAGATAATACAAAATGACCTAAATAGACTAATTACTTATTACCAGGACAACAAAATAACTCTTAGTATCTCAAAATGCCAATGTATCAGTTTCACTCGAAAATTGAACCCTATTGAATTTCAATATAAATTTAATAGCACGGCAATTGAGAGGGTCAAGGTCGTCCGAGACTTGGGAGTAGTGTTAGATTATAAAATGGATATGTCCCAGCATGTGGAAGCCATGGTTCAAAAAGCTTATAGAAGCTTGGGTTTTGTTGCGCGTGTCTGCAAAGTATTTAAAAATTCATTAAGTCTCAAAATTGTTTACTTTGCATACGTCCGCAGCATACTTGAGTATGCTTCAAGTATATGGTACCCTATTTATAACACTTATAATGTCAGAATTGAACGCATTCAAAAAAAATTATTGCGGCACCTGAACTTTAAAGAAAGAAAAGAGTACGATTCTTACACTGATGGCTGCCATGCACACGGTTTACTGACATTAGAGGAGAGACGTACAGTATCTGACATGAGCCTCTTCTATGCTATAGTGAGTGGTCGACTAGACTGCTCAGAACTACTTTCGGGAATAGGATTTTATACACCCAAAAGACGTACAAGACACGCGACATCCAAGACTTTTCATGTTACCTCTCACTCTACTAACTACGGTAAGAACTCTGTCCTTGCTCGTCTGCCTGACATTTACAATACTAAATTTAACAATATTGACATCTTCATTGAATCTAAATTATCATTTAAGCATAAAGTCGAAAATGCAATCATAAACCCGCTGTAAATATACTATGCTCAACCCTTAACTCCTTCTAAATCCTTCCCCCTCCCACTCACACACACATTCAAACACACACACTTACATTTACCCTCGTACACTTGCATGCTCAATATATACTTATTATGTACCTAAAATTGCTTTAATTAATTATATAACATATCTTAAATCTTAATAACAATAATAATAATATTGTTAATTAAATAATAATAATAAAATTGTAAATTAAATAATAATAATAATTTTAATTGTTACTTTACTTTAGCTGTTCTGTACTAGGAATTTATTAATTGTATAACTGGTGGACAACTATTATTGGCTTTATTTAATGTATTTCTTATTTATTCTTATTATGTAAACTTAATCATAAGCTGTTGTGGTCCCAAAATAAAAATTTAAATTTAAATTTGAAATTCATATAAAAATGCAATGCCGCTCGGCCGAAATGTATGGAAGGGCAGATTTTTTTCGAGATTTCAGGGTTGTTTCCAAAGTAAAAGTTGTTCTATACCATTGACTGAATAAGCTCTTCAAATATGGTTACACCTTTCTGTTACACGTTGTATATGTATATATTATGTACAAAAACTACATTTAAACACAAATTAGTCAATTAACAATTTATCACTATAAATAAGTAAAGGTAACATAATAAGACAAAGATAGACAAGTAAAAATGTACAGTCGGCGCGCCACTCAACCTACACAACGGTAGCTGTGTTGTTATGTAAGTACTGTGGTACGGCACCTGCAGCCGATTGTACTTATTTTTGTAGCGATCATCATGTAACTGTATTTTAATTTGTTTTTCGTTTATAATTCTCCGTTGTAACAGCAATCAAAGAAATCACTTAGTTTTAATATTTGTTACTGAATATTGCCATTAAATACTTAGAAGGATTGTTTTGCTCGGTTTTGTTATGTTTATTTATATAACGATGGTAAAAAATATTTTTATTACTACTACTATTTCAATGCTCGTGGTTCAATGAAAATTGTCTTATCACCTTGGATTATCAATTGAAAATTTAGTGTTTTGAATTTTGTCATTTTAGTATTTAATTATTTGTCGGGAAACTTACTAACCTTAATTCTTTACACAATGTATCTATGTAATATCCTGTCTACAAAACGTAACCAAGTTTCATTGGTGTTTGTCCAAAATAATGATCGAATGTACGAAGCGTGCTCCTTGCATCTTGCGTGTGGATTTAACGATTTCAGTTTGAACTCCTGCGTCTGTCTACAAGGTTTGATTAGGTAAATAAAGAGCAATATTTGGCCAAGTGCGAGTCGGACTCGCGCACAACAGTATTCAATTAAAGCATGGGCAGAGTTAGGCGTATATTTATTAAATTTATTTCCATATATTTACCTATTTTATTATTTATTCCTATATTTTTTAAGTTTATTTAATAAATATATTATATTTCGCCTTTATATGCTTAATTTATTTCTTTTGTTTATTAATTGGTATTAAAACAATAAAAAAAATATTATTCGATATACATATTTCGACCCTCGGAATGGGGCCGTCATCAGTCGAATGCAAAATAATTTACAGATTATGTTTAAAAAAGTAAAAGTGACACTTTTAATTTATTTAAGTGTATTATTTTGTAAAATTTAAGTAAACCTAACCTTTTTTTATTTCGTGTATTTCCCCATATACTTATTATATAAAACTTTCTGAACGGGGAAGAAAAACATCGTAAGGAAGTCTGCATGCCTAAGAAGTGTTTATTTGTGCCTGAATAACGGCGATAAGGTTGACTACTCATTACGTTGGGACATAATAATCGTCGGTGCATTTCACAGTTCGCTCTCGGAATACCTCTGGGTTCTACCTGAGGGTTCTCTTGGATTCATTTCGTGACGATATACATATATTTATAAAACTATTAAAAATTAATTATTTAATTATATTACATTAAAACCGACCTGTAATAAGTTTATCTGGTGTATTTAGAAAAATAAATATATGTATATCATTTCATTTCAATATAGAGAGTACGGCGGGCGGGCGGCGCCCTACCAACACCGTCTACGTACACCGTCTACCCACTGAACTACTACCGCTATTTACCAGTTAACCAATGTGAACGACTCCTAACGATGTTTACAACACATTCGGAGTATTTAAGTCAAGCTCAGAATGAACTCTTTGTTATTGTCAGCCTCTACCATCACACGTAATGAGGTCACTGAACTTTGATAGAGCTCGGGAATAACACAACACCAGCCAGTTAGCCTCCTTCCAGTGGAACTACTTTGTCAGGACAGGACCAATAACCTAGTTTTACCTCTTGTCTGTTAGTGAAGGATTGTTTTTTTTGACGAATAAATTACAAAAACAGTTAACTGATATTAAACTGTTTTATTTTTTTAATTTAACTCTCCTTTTTAAAGTGCAACTGGAAAAATACGAACCTTAAAGTTCCCTAACATGCCCGCAGAATTTGAAGTTGCGTGTTTGTAAGCTAACGCACGTGTCATTTTCGGAAAAAACTGATTTTGGCTTCATTTCTATATTTTCTGTATTTTCTTTCATGTAGTGTTAGATTTTGAGTGTAGTGATAGTTTTTTTATTGGTAAGTACTGTAAATATTAGTTTAATAGTTATTAATTAGTCGATATGGACTCGACCCCTCCGGATCCCGGAGGGGGGACTATAGGTCCTGATAATGGGATACTTTCGATTTCGTCTTCTCCTGCCCTGTTTTCGCAAGATTCTCTAAACTAGTCTAAACCCGGACGCGTCAGGCGCCACGGAAAATAGAAAAAGGTCAGGGGAAACAATAAATGACGTATGGGGGGGTTGAAAATAGCTCGAAATGGTTCGTGTAATATAATACACGGCTGTTGCGTCCAGCCTTGTCTTCATATAACTCGGCGGACATGTTGCCGCGGGTGTAGATACACCTCTTAAGCCCTTAGCGGTTTGTTTACGTTGCTATTAAAATCTACCTTAATTACCTAATGTGTATCTAAATAATATATTATAAATAACATTCTAAGTAATATAGTCATGAACATTGAACATTTTTGCAGGATTTGTAATATAAAATATATGAAATCCTTGTTCATAGGAAGAATTTTCATGTTAGTCAGTAGGTCGAAGAACAAGTTACATTATGGTTTTTACTACAGATCTATAAACATATCCGTGTCAATAAATAAATCAAATACATGACAAAAAATATATAAAATTAATACCTAAAATTAAAACTAAATAAAATTAATTAAACTAAATAAAAAATTCCATCAAGGTCGCTGCCATCGTCCGGGAGAGTACCTAGCAGGCTGGCAGCGTTACCTCGTTGTATGGCGAGATTAATTCTCTGGCCGAGGTAAGTCCCAGCCCGAAGATCCCCGGAGGCATCGACCAGGCGTTTTGATAGATCTTTATATAAAGAATGTGCACTCGGTCCTCCGTGTCAATGGTTTATTTTAGAGCGCATTATTGATTATAATGAATCCACCGATGCGCTTCTATTCTTACTCGTACATTACAAAGGAAGGTGCAAAATCAAATGCGATAGGAGAATCTTTTGTATTAGATACAAGTTATTAATATTCCCAACAAGTATTCCGTGTTCGCAATTTACCATTCTAGATAATAAACCTTCGTTTTTGCGTTTATTTCCTACCTTCTCTCTCGTTTATTTCCTACCTTCTCTCTCGTTTATTTCCTATCTTCTCTCTCGTTTATTTCCTATCTTCTCTCTCGTTTATTTCCTACCTTCTCTCTCGTTTATTTCCTACCTTCTCTCTCGTTTATTTCCTATCTTCTCTCTCGTTTATTTCCTATCTTCTCTCTCGTTTATTTCCTATCTTCTCTCTCGTTTATTTCCTACCTTCTCCCTCGTTTATTTCCTATCTTCTCTCTTGTTTATTTCCTATCTTCTCTCTCGTTTATTTCCTACCTTCTCTCTCGTTTATTTCCTACCTTCACCCTCGTTTATTTCCTACCTTCTCTCTCGTGTATTTCCTACCTTCTCCCTCGTTTATTTCCTTAGAACAATAACATGAATGTATATTTCCGGGATCCTAAGTTGGTCTTATCATAGAATTTAACATAATTATCATGATGCTCCCCTATATCTCTGGCATATCATGACATGGTCAATCAATATCTGCCATATCGTTCAATGCTGGCGTCAATTTGTCAGTCGTTTATATATCAAGGAAAGTCTTGGACATCTATATTTTTTATTAAGTTGAGCACCATTTGAAGTTATAGCAAAGCTCTATAAGATGATGCTGAAACTATTATAGTGTATGGCTCGCCAAGTTGGATTATATTAAAAAGTGGCCGAGCGTTTAGTTTGAGATATCGATAAACGATTAGTATCTATCGATCGGCCTAATGCCCATCGCGATGTGACCAACAGACAGTTTCATATATCATGAAATGTCACCATTTCATGAAATGAGAGGACGCATTGTAGTATTGCGAATTCTACGATCGAGACACGACACTTGTATTACTATAATATTTTTTTTATTTTGAGCTAAACGAGCGACGATATATACTATGGGGTCAACATCAGATGAATAGAAAAATAATATATGCATATACAGGTTGCTCTGAAATTTGAACTATTCCTTAAAAGCGTTTATACTAGAGATCATTTCCAACAAATAATGCTTATCAACAAGGGCTTGAAAATTATAATCTTTTTCAAGTAAAACACGTCAATATTTCAAAAATTACAAAATAAAAATGTTTTTTTTTCCACCCTAGACTTCTGAGATTATAGGAATTCCGGGCATGTGTATTTTTATAAATAATCACTCATTTATCATTAATCAGAAAAATAACAAATAAGTAACGAGAGAGGAATCATTATTTTTGAATAATTTGTTTTTCATTCTGTCTGAAAGTTTGAAAAATATCTTAAAAACCTTCGTAACACGGAGACCATTTTTAATCGACCCCTAGTTGATAGGGCTTAATCTGTTGGAAATTATCTCTAGTATAACTCATTGCAAGGAATAGGTTGAATTTCTGAGCATCCTGTATTTAAAGCTAGAAAATCACTGACATCTACAAACATAAATAATTATTTTGAATCATGAACCAGCCTTTTCGGACTTTTTTTAGCAAAGAACATTTATGAATATGAAAGTTAGGTTGTGACCGACAACCATAGAGGTGCCGACAGCCTACAGAGGTGTCGAAACGTAAGGCTATATTTAAATTTTACTTATGTACGTAAGAAAATCGTGAAAGTTTAAAGCTTACTAAAGATTTATTTTTTACTTCCAAATTTTTGTCTTATTTGGACTTTATAATTAATTGACCTGACCAAATGTGGGTGGAATCTTTATAAAAAGGCCGGTTCTATATATAAATGAGTTATTTGATGGCCCCTTTATCCGACTAGTTCAAATTTTAGTGCCCTCATGTAATGCGAGGTGGAATTTTCCTCGTGATCAGGTTTTATGTTCAGCTTCGATGTGAGGAGGTTTTATACCTTCTGGATGAGATATTTTATTAGATGCCTTCAATGTGGACGTTTCTTTGTACCTATTTTCCAATTTTATTTCCAGGTTTCAACTATAAATCGATAGCTTATCTCTTTTTCAGGATTGAAAATGAAAAAATTTACCTTTATAGGATCACTGTGCTGTCTCTATGTCTGTCTGTTGGTCAAGACCATTTTTTGAACCCCGTGAGAGACATTAACTTGAAACTTGTACAAAGTCTCATCCACTGGTACTGTTCAAAAATGAAGCTCCTAACGCAACACACATTAAATATTGCCATTTTTTAATCAATTTCATACAAAACGGTTCACCATAAATAATAGATAACATTAATGAGCGGAAATGACAAGTTATGTAAGTCCTGGAATATGGTTGTGTTTGTGTTTTAAACGGTATGTACGGAGCCGTCGGGGTACGTGTCCTGTTCGCACTTGACCGTTTTTTGTATTCGTTAAATAATCCTAGGTACAAATTGTATTGAACAATATTTATTTATTTAACAATATAAAACTTAAATAACATTAAAAAACTAGACTACCTATAAATTAATATAAATATAAAAGATAAAATTATACCTAACTAAATTAAGGAAAACCTAAGAAAAATTTACCTATAAATTAAACCATATAAAATATTTTTTCCAAATCACCGCCGTCGATCGGCAGGGTCCCCAAAAGGCTAGAAGCATTTCCTCGTTGGATAGCTAAGCTAAGAGGCTGTCCGAGCCCCAGCCCTCCGGTCCCCTGAAACATCGACCAGTCGCGAAGATATTTCCTTGAACATCTGCTTCGTGGCTGGACCCCACAGCCTTAAGGTTTCTACTCCAAAAGGCGCAAATATATAGTCTGAACTTAGATCTATTATAATTGTATTCCCTTATACAAATAAATTATGATAAATTAGAAAGATACAAAAGATAAGCCGGTATCGCGCAGCCTCGCTGCCATCTTAAATGATGATGATGATGATCCACTCCGACCGTTTTTGGTCATGGCAACTACTTCGCCTCCTACCCGGTACGGCGCTGGTGCGACCGAAGATGTCTAATGTAACCGATCTTCCTAGTAAACCCCCGTGCGCACTGAGCGTACGTGAAGACCAGTGTCGTGGTACAGAATAGTGCCATGACACATGCTGAGTGGAGGCCTTTTGATTGTCACTTCTGTTTTGTTTGTCATTGATTATATTGTATTTTAATTGTGTGACACCAATAAAGTTGTTTTCTATTCTATTCTAATATACCGTCTACATAACTGTAGTGAATGGCCACGGTTGGTCGGGCTTTTTAATTGTCGCGTTTGGCGTCGAGGTCAGTTTTAATTCAATACAGAAACCTTTTCAAAATAGTAACCAACTTCTCATTTTCAGAAAACAAAAATGGCTCGACACTTGCTCCTCCTCACCTGCGTGCTCCAAGCGACGTCGCTGACAATGGTAAAGTTTTCACTTTCTTCTCCACAAGGTCTATACATACATACTGTACTACAGATTTACATACCGTCAAGTTGAAGAAAGGAAATTTCACTTTTTGAAATGCCTTGTCCGCGATTGTATTCAAATTTTGTATTGTTTATTCAATGTTTATTTTAATACAGTTTATTACTTACAGTACAGGACCAAGTATATAATAGTTAGTTACGAGGATTTAATAATAATTGTGGTTTTGCACACTTATTACATTACAACAAGTAGGTTAGTAAATAAATTATTGTTTTGTTATTGTTTTATTTCAATTCAGAAACTGAACTGATACCGGGTCCAACTTGAACCAAAAATATATCTTGAGACGACTTTACAGTATTTATATTGATATTATCAGTATATTTATATCTTTAAAAAAATACTAAGAGACTTAATTAGGCTTTCTTTATAGAATCATGAAAGAATTCTTTATTCTTTATTGTACACGAACACAAACAGTTACAGTAAAATGCATGTTTACCTCTTTACATATGGGTTAGCTTAATTATCTCTAATAAGAGATTTCTTACAGCAAACCATTGAGGAACAATTAAAATTTAAATGAGAATTACGTGCACAAAAATAAAGTTTATCTATATATAAAAACAAAATATAATAAATATTATATAATAAAATAATAATGTACTTATTTTTTTCATTATATGCATACAATACATACCATAAGGTAGTAGAGCTGATGCCGGGCTCGACTGTGGAGGTACCACCATCTTACTTGGAGATCCCCTCGAAGTAATTCGGGGGAGAGTAAGAGGACAACTCACAGGCAAAAAACCAGGAGGCCCACCATGCCTGGGACCGATGGATGGCGGTATATCCATCCCTAATAGCCGGGCCTTATATGGAACCGACTGGTGACGGGCAGCGGTGTCACTGGTGCGAGGGTTCTGGCACCGCGCTCACCAACCCGCTTGCCCAGCGTGTGTGAGTATGGGCAATTCTTCCAGGATGACCGCCGGGAGTGGCAGTCCTGGAAAGGCTAATGTCCAGCAGTGGACGAACTAGGCTGATGGATGGATGGACATACCATAAGTACACATATAAAATAATAAAATAAATAAAAAATATATATATAGATACCATATTTTCTTATTCAGAAAACGAAAGCTTGAATGAACTGACAGTCACAAATACAATGAGGAAGGGTATTCCAAAGTCTAACTGCTTGGACATTAAAAGAACTACCATAAGCACAAGTATTGTGTACTGGAGTATTATGGAGTGACATAGTTCCCGAACGTACTGGTCTGTCTCTGATTAAAAATTCAAAACGCTCATGAAGGTAAGCGGGGGAAAGTTCTTGAAAATTTCGGCGAATACGGATTGGCAACCATTTTAACTCTACGAAAATGAGAGACGTGATCAATTTTATGAAGACCACAGAGAATTGAGCTTTTAACGATAATCGATTCTAGTAGGTAGCGTCCAGAAGTCGATAAAATCTAGTGAAGATTTTCGGATCAGTTAATTAGCAGATAAATTGAACTTTTAGGTTTTTAGGTTTAAAAAGATTTTATGCAAACTGCTATTTAATGAAGTCTCTACTTTTCACAGTTTAAAATTTAATAATGTGCTTTTATAAAATTAATATTAACTAAAATGACAAATCAAACTAAAAACCTCGAAGTCCTATTTGTGGCCATTAAAGATTATATAAAAAAATATGTTTTTACTACAAGTTTACTATAATTGCTTTAATCTTGAGTTTTATATATGTATTATCAGTGTAACAGCTTTTACTTGTACAAGTATGTCCAAATTTTGAATAATAATTAAGTAAATAATTAAGTGTCTACCTATATAAGTGTCCAACTATATAAGTAGCATAAATTAAGAGAAATAAAGAGATATTATGTACATTAAAGAGATTTTATAAAATTTATTAGAGAATGGAATTTTTTCATGTTAAAAATAAAATATGTACATACTATTAATGAACAGATTATTACCGTTATCAATGTGTCAAACGAATTACGTTCAGATAAACAATAAATCAGAACCACGTCAGTAAGTATCTGTTATTATAAGAAAACCAAGGTAATGAAAAAGGTAATTAAGGGCACGTCTTGATGTTATTACTTTCTGTAATTTGGTACAAATCCCAACGGGTTCTTATAAGTCAACCTAATCTTACTGTAGGCATACTCACTCATACTTCCCTTTGATTATTATTCACTCCATCTAAAGTTACTAGTAGTTCGCCCCGAACTGTGAACTCGCGATTCGATCTTCACCGATTTGGCTCACGTTCGAATTTAAAAATAATTTTTGTTTTATTTTCTCGCCTACCAAATTTCATGACGTTCCGATAAACGGTACTTGAGTTATCGTCGGACAAACATTCATTCATACTAACGCCGCCGGATTGTTCAAGTACTTAGGCTTGGAGAACTTCGTTCGCTTCGCTCACTCGTTCAACTGTAGTTCACCCCGAACTGTGAACTCGTGATTTTATCTTGACCGATATGGCTCATGTTCTATATTATAAATTCTTTTTGTCTCATTTACTCGCTTACCAAATCTCACGACATTCTAGTCAACAATACTCGAGATATCGATGGTTGGACAAACATTCATTTGTATGTATACAAACGCCAGCCCCGCGTTCTGAAATAGAATTATTTCGCTAAAATCGATTACGAATGAATGAGGTGAATGGCTAATAATCCATGAGTGAAGCAAATGCGTTCATTCATTCGTATGACTTTCATGGCTCATGCGACGGAGGTGAGGCGATGTGAGCGTTGAACGGAATGGAATGTCAAAAATTGTTTTCGCTCCATCATTTCAGCAGTTCAAATCAGACAAACCATAGTATATGTTTTATTCGGCCATGAGAGAAACAAATAAAAAGTCGTGTGGAACTTTTCGTCGAAAAGGAAGAATTTATATGTATATATATTTTTTCGTCGCTATCTGAGTCTACGTTAAAGAACAGTGCTAAAAACTCTTCTTGTTCCATCACGAATCACGGCACTTTGACGAAATAAAATCAAATAATCGTATTGTATTCTGTGATAAGAGGTTATGGTTAAGATGTATCTTTTTTAATGCGGTCCGAATCATAAGCTATCTTTCACATCGTTTGCTAGCTCACAAATTACGGACCAGTCATCGCTCACACTTTAATTCATTCATAGCTTTTATCTATGTAATTCTATTACGGACCGCAGGGCAGATTGATCAAGTAGACTTGTTTCGCTCACTCGTTCAAATATATCGTTCTTTTTACAATAATTTACTACATACCTGTATAAGTACATACCTGTATAAGTACATACCTGTATAAGTACATACCTGTATAAGTACATACCTGTATAAGTACATACCTGTATAAGTACATACCTGTATAAGTACATACCTGTATAAGTACATACCTGTATAAGTACATACCTGTATAAGTACATACCTGTATAAGTACATACCTGTATAAGTACATACCTGTATAAGTACATACCTGTATAAGTACATACCTGTATAAGTACATACCTGTATAAGTACATACCTGTATAAGTACATACCTGTATAAGTACATACCTGTATAAGTACATACCTGTATAAGTACATACCTGTATAAGTACATACCTGTATAAGTACATACCTGTATAAGTACATACCTGTATAAGTACATACCTGTATAAGTACATACCTGTATAAGTACATACCTGTATAAGTACATACCTGTATAAGTACATACCTGTATAAGCCCAGTGGGAGTAGCCAGGTTTTGGTTTCAGGAGGGAGGAGGGGTCAAGAAAATAAACTGACGAAAAGTTCATGAAATTAATTTAATATTCATTATGTTTGTAAACAAATGTTTTGCAAACACGGAAAACGTCAAAGCAGCGGTAGGGTTGTAATAATTTAAAGGGGGGTTCAAACTCCCAAAGCCTCCCTGGCTACGTCCATCCTAGATCAAATAATCTTTTCTTTGATACCAAAATCGTAAGCAATTAGAAATCAAGCCAAAAAAATCTCTAGGACCACTCAAATAAGACCTAAATCCTTCTAGGTCCACTCGGCCAAGCAGCAGCTGATGCTATCAGACTCCTACCTGCCCGTCGCCATGCAGGTCATCGCTCACCTCACAGACCAGATGGCTTTCGACGTCCAAGCCGATGAGCCAGTCAAACCAAGCACCAAGCCACCGTATAAGCCCAGCACTCCAACTAAACCGAGCAAGCCAGCCAACATCCCGGTCAAACCCAGCAAGCCAGCCGATACTCCTGTCAAACCAAGCAAGCCAGCACAAAATATACCCAGTTGGGTGCAGAACAAGCCAACGACGAAAAGACCAATGTATGTGAATGGAAGCCCATATCCTGGGAGCTTCCAGAAATCTAATAACGGGTGGGGGATGTCTTATGGGATTTTAAGGTGTGCTTTCTCTTCTTCTTTTTCTTTCTATTTCTTCTTCTTCTTGCAGGTCACATCTTGGCTCAGAAAGCCCTTTTGCTGAACATTGTTCATTTTACTCTACGTCGTTTTTCTTCGGTGACTTCATGTTTCTGTTAATTTTCTTTGCTTAAAACTTGTCTTTATATAGAGAAGGACAGAAATAAGAAATATAATTTTCATCTTCTTACTTATTTGACTCGATTAAGTATTTTTATAAAACTAAGTATACCTACTTATGTATAAGTATAATGGTTTATACGAAATGACGAATATTTCAGGTAATTGGTATTTCAGTTTTAAATATAGACGTATATACAGATTTTAAGATAACGACTCCTACGCTTTTCATTTGTATTATTTCTACTGCATAACCTCTACCCTTTTTGCTGACCTTTTGTTTAGAATTTGCACTTCGTAGTACAAGAACAATGTAACGGACAAATACGAATACACACTTCTTTCTTCAAATGAGTGTATTGGGGGATAGTATTTTAATGAAATTTTTAATTGCATTCCCGATGCAGGTATTTTTATTTTTTAGTCAAAATATTTTTTCTAGTCAAAAACGCCAAATTTTTAGCAAGTAATATCGGCATTACCGTAAATGTCTACAGCTGGGTCAAAAAATAATAACCTCGTTTTCTTTGTAAACTCCTCTTTTCTAATTAATGCCTACCAATACAGCAACTTTTTATTAAAGACGGAAATTGAAACAAACATGCAAAACCCCAAAACGCATATTGCTTAAATTCATACCACCCGTGAAAAGATTTTGCGTAATTTACCCCATGGATATCTAAATAAAATCATTTCCAAATGTTTTTGTAAGCTCAAAGGACACCTCCTGATTTCCAGACTCGCTCAGACAACACCGTTCCACCGCCCTGGACTCTACGCGCCCGTCGCTCCCCCCAAACATAGCCTCTTCACCAAGGAGTTCCTGCTACCCCTCGACCACAACTCTCAATATACCGTCATAGAACCCTTAGAAGAACGAACTGAAGAACCTCTACTATCCATAGAGAACACTGAAATCAAGCCTTTAGTCGAACCTAAGCCAGAGAGGGAGCACCTTCTACCGCCACACTTCGATGGCATAGCCAGCCGAACGTCCGAGGATATACTCCTCGATGACCAAGAACTGAGTGACGACAACTTGCAGTACTTGTCACCGAATGTGAAGGAGATGATCAAGATGGCTTATGACCCAGATGATGATAGGCTAGTGGACGTACTTGGTGACCTGAGGGTGGGAGATGGGACTTCGAGCTCCAAGACGAAGTTGTCGTCGACCAACTTGCGTCTGCTGCTGTTGTATGACCTGCTGAGTCGGGAGGCGAAGAAGCAGAGATTGAATGATTACAGCGTAAGTATTTCACTTAATTGCTTATTATTTTTAGGTCGTTTTTATTCTCCAAATGTTTTGTACATACAGATCACATTGCTTTTACAAACTTTCCACCTCAATAGCATTTATCTGAGATAACAAACAATAATAAGTCTAATAATAAGCCAAACTTCACTACAGAAGAGTGGATAATTTTCGATAAACTAATGTTCAGGAAAATTAAAAATTGCCTGCTGCAAAGTTCGTTGGCCTCCTAAAATCCACTTCTGTTACCATCTAGAACCCCACCAGACTACATTATATTTCGAAAAAGAAAAATCTGATTGATTCTTCAATTTTTAATGTGTTCTTAAAATATAATAAGTATACTCTAAATATTACATTACTCAAAGTTGTAAAGCGACGGATTTCGCTCGACAACATCTAATTACGGATTCTGTTTTACGGCTTAACAGCTACGCCTCCACGACTTATAAAATGAAACCATAGACACTTGGGTACCCTGCAATAAACAAGATAAGATATACGTGTATACGTTTTGGGTAAAACAGCGAAGGATCTTCGAGATAATAAACCAGATTTCACGACACGCTCTAAAACTTTTATCACTCCGGGTTGTAAAAAGGCCTAAGCACGTCTCCAATGGACCGAGACAAAGTTTACGTTGAGATAAATAACTACACCGTCACGGCATGATGCTCCGAGAGGGTATCGGAGGTGTTTCGTGTGTAGACTATGAAGCGCAAGTCACCGACGATATTAAAATCCTATCGCCGCACACGCCTGATTCGGGAGCGCTTGACGCCTGGATTGTTCTTAGATTCATACAAAAGGTAAAAACTGATTGTGAAGTCAACAACCTATTTTCTTCATATATATATATTTTTTTTTTAAGTATTATGTAGCTACATGTAGCTACGTTTCCCTCCATACAGTCTAAAAAGCAAAATTTTATGAAACACCATTATAATTATTAGCTGTCAGGATATTGTCAATATTGCCTCGTTTTTACGCAAAGTTTAGCAAGTTGTATAATTTTTATCTATACTGGAAATAAAAAAAAGAGAAATACAGACGTCGTTCATCTAAAGAAGACCAAGTTTATACACTTTTCTATAAATAGTTACCGTTTCATATCTATCGGGCGTATCTACAAAATATAAAAGTATCGTCTAGTTATTTATAAATATATTTTTTTAAATTTAAAAATGCCTTTTCACGTCGTAGACTTGGGCATAATAGTACCTATAACCAGTGGAGCAACCTTTACTTTTTCAGTACATCATAGAGTTAATAAATATGGAGATTCGCCCAAAAAAGTCGGAAAGTCGGATATAAAGTAGGATATTGCTACATAAATTAAATAAACCTTTAATCCAGTTCATGTACATTTATTATTTTCTTACATATATTTTTATAAGATTAATTTTGACTTGTGAAACGCGTATTATACAGGGTGGAAAAAATGTAAGGGCCCTGGAGGGGAACTACCTTAAATCCTTTAGTTAGCTCATTTTATTGAAAGGAAACATTCCTTTATTTTTTAAAAGAAACAAAACTGCATTCAAAGATATTCTGAAATTCGCTTGTCTCACCCGGGAATCGAACCAACTAAAAATTACAAAAATAAACCCTCGCTATTTTATTATACGAATCGGTAGGATTATTGTTCAGAATAAAATTTGTCTAATAAACATTTGGTCTTACACTCATCTGTTGTACGAGATACCCATGAAATTAAATATTTATTACAAGTTCTTTGTTAACAATACCTAGTACTGTTCACTTGTAACAAGTAAATGAGACGTTATAATTTTATTATCTCTCTTACAACCAAAGACATCGTATGAAGTACAAGCTTGCTAATGTTATTTATTTTAAGTACCTTGTTGAAGACTTCAATAAGAAAATCATAAAATGGTAATAATAAATCTATGCACAGCACAATTTCTTCTTGCACTAGGCGTACTGACGAAAAGTTTAAAAAAGAAACGTATTTTTTTGCAATGCGGAGCAACAAATTTGCAGTTCGAACGATAACTTTCAACATTTTTAAAATCGATAAAAGTATTCGTTCGAATTTCAAATTTTGTTTTGTTTTGCTTTCATGGCGTATCATTATTACTTTACAAGTGAACAGTACTTGGTTTTGTTAATAAAGAACTTGTAATAAATATTCAATTTCATGGGTATCTCGTACAGCAGATGAGTGTAAGACTAAATGTTTATTACACAAATTTTATCCTGAACAATAATCCTACCGATTCGTGTAATAAAATAGCGAGGGTTTATTTTTTTTATTTTTAGTTGGTTCAGTTTCCGGGTGAGACAAGCAAATTTTAGAAGATCTTTGAATGCAGTTTTGTTTCTTTTAAAAAATAAAGGAATGTTTTCTTTCAGTAAAATGAGCTAACTAAAGGATTTAAGGTGGTTCCCCTCCAGGGCCCTTGCATTTTTTTCCACCCTGTATATACCTACTTTGCAAAATAAACTATTTGAATTTGAATTTTAATTTCATGGAAAACAGTTTTACCTGAAACCATTTTACAAATTCGGCGAAAAATTTCAAATACCTCACCGTCTTGCACCTCTTGATGAGAGATGGGTCAGAGTGCGGTGTGGGAGGGAAGGAAAACATATCTCAAGATGTGTGCAAAGTTTCACTGAAATCAAAGCCCTCAGGACGTCACAAACACCTAAAGCATTTATATGGCAGCTGAGCGGTAAGGGCCATATAACGTGAATTCCGAAGCACGCAGATGGGACACAAATTATGTGCACCTACGGGATTTGAACCCGTGACTAGTAGTCGAGATGTTCAAACCACGTAACAGACGATAAGCATGTAGTCAGGTCACTAGCTATTGTGTCATTATCATTAGTCTTAATTGATTCCATTACCATCGGGGTCACATTCAGACTTACGTTGATAAAATGTATTACAAATTCCTTTTTTTTAGGGTTCTGTACGTCAAAATGAAAAACGGAACCCTTATAGGATCACTTTGTTATCCATATGTATGTCTGACGGCCTATCTGTCTGTATGTCTGTCTGTCAAGACCCTTTTGCTCGAGCCCCGTATGAGATATCAAGTTGAAACTGTTACGTCCTACAGAAGTCTACAGCCCCATGGTCACAGTATAAGCAAAGACAGTAGGGAAATACCTGGAAGCGCTCCGATTCGAGCCTCACACACACAGACGCGTGCTCTACACGCCGTCTAAGCAGAAATGAAGCGTCAATCGCTGGGGTCGCGGCGCCGCGCCGCGCTTGCCTTGCCAGTACGCGCAGACGTAAGCAGGCGATAGGACGCGACCGTTTGTAAACTCTGTAAACCTGATCACGATGTCGCAAAGATATTGTTGCGCATTTGGATGTCATGAATTTAGACGAAAATTTAGACGAATTTACACGAAAAAAAGAAATCGCCTACTTTAGACTTCCGGCTGATGTCCAAAGGTAAGACTAAAAAGTATCACTCAAGAGTAGTACCCACTTACATTATAAATACAATTTTTGAAATTGTCGCGTTCTTTTTATGTATGTTCATACTGTCTGTTACCAGGGCAAAATAAAGAGTTAATAGATTTAAGTACGCTTGTCAGAACAAAAAGCAGGTTTCTTTGAATTTGAATTTGACTTTTTTGTCGGTTGTCGCCGCCGTCGCCACCGCCGCGCTGCCGCAAGCGAGTCTAGCCAACCAATCGGTGGAGCGGCGCGCGGTACTTTCAATCAAACGGCAGAGTCTTATCGTATCTCGAAAAACCCAAGTTATGATATGAGTGAGCGACAGCCCTAACGCTTCGGTGGCGCGTAGGTATTTAACTCGGGAATTCGGTTCAAATTCCCTACTGTCTTTGCTTATACTGTGCCATGGTGCTGTAAAAAAAATCAGGCTTCTATTTCAACACAAATAAAAATCAATTTCATACAAATTTGCTCACCATGGAAAGCTATAAAGCACTTTTAGTAGACTTAGAAACTTAAAATTTCATTTAAAGGTAATTCTTATAAGACACGTAGAGAAAAATCCTAAAATTACAAATATTAAATAATTTAGGAAGCTATCAATGACCAACTTGGTTAAATAGATCATAAGTGTCAAGATAAGTTGGTCCAAATAACTGCAAGTGGAATTATTTACCACAATGTTTTTAGGGTTCCGTACCCGAATTGTGTGGTGGTACGGAACACTTTGGGAGCGAGTCCGACTCGCTCTTAGCCGGTTTTTTATTTATTGACAATGTTCCTTCGCTTGGCCACTACTATGACTGATGGAACGCGTGTGTAGGTAAGTATGATTTACGAAAAACAAAGCTTTCTTTTCCCCTTAACTTTAAACAGTTATAATTAGGGTTAGGATATCCCCATTTTTGCAAAGGTTTCAAAAGTTTAGATGAGCCCTGGCACCTAAAACCTATTGCATTGTTTTTGAATGCATAATGCCGCCGCGCGCACAATATGAGTGCGCAATCTGAGTGCGCAATATGAGTGCACAATATGAGTCTACCTACGGTCAGCAAACTGATCAGACTACTAAAGTTGTTAAAATGATTAACTTAAGGCCCTTAATACCGCCAAATGGGTACTTTCTAAAGCCTACTCCTCTTTTATGGCCAAACCAAAAATATTGAAAAAATGTATTATGGATTATCAACTCTAGGACAACATATGCAATATTTTTTTTTCGTACCACCAAAACTTCTATATGAAAAATTGTTTCAATTGAATGGTGTTTTTTGGCTGGAATTTCCTACTGCTCCTAAGCGGCTTAGGTGATTTAATTCATTTATGCTTTGATAAATAGATAAACTTGATAGCTATAAATATAACATAGAATTATTCAATCGAACAATGACGCCCATGTGAAAAGTATTATTTTCTCCTATTTTGCCCTTTCAAGGACGCAGCGAGCGTCGTAACGGCCACCACGCATTGTGCACTGATTTGAACGTTATTTCCGTCGATATTCATACAGACAAACATCGAGCTGCTAATTTGGCGACGGTAATCGCCTTAAGTGCGCTTAAGGCGTCCAACTATCACTGTGTTTAGATGAGCACTGATTCCAAACGTGTGAGCGTCACCCGTTTAAAGGTGGAAACATTTTGGTGCTGTCATAGTACGGTAAGGGCTTATTTTTACTTTTGAAATCTTTGCATTTTTGTAGTAAACTGACATCTGACACAATCATACCATTGATTGCTTTCTAAAAGAAATCTATGTCACATCTTTGGTTCAAATATATAAAATCCCGTGACGTCACCAACAATGTAAGTCTCAGTTCCTTGTGATCTCATCTGACAAGTAGTTAAGGCTGTCGATACTGCAGTTTACAGTTGCTTGTTATCTTCGTAAGGGTGGCCCTTAAGTCTCAGTTCCTTGTGATCTCATCTGACAAGTAGTTAAGGCTGTCGATACTGCAGTTTACAGTTGCTTGTTATCTTCGTAAGGGTGGCCCTTAAGTCTCAGTTCCTTGTGATCTCATCTGACAAGTAGTTAAGGCTGTCGATACTGCAGTTTACAGTTGCTTGTTATCTTCGTAAGGGTGGCCCTTAAGTCTCAGTTCCTTGTGATCTCATCTGACAAGTAGTTAAGGCTGTCGATACTGCAGTTTACAGTTGCTTGTTATCTTCGTAAGGGTGGCCCTTAAGTCTCAGTTCCTTGTGATCTCATCTGACAAGTAGTTAAGGCTGTCGATACTGCAGTTTACAGTTGCTTCCCAAGTAGCACATAAATAATATATTAACTAAAATAACTGCGGATTTATGCCCTAAAGTCATATTTTCATTTTTAATCAGCACTGGTCAAGTTTCAAATTTGTATAAAGGCATTAATTTCATTTGATAATGCTTAATGCCATGTTATGGTTACTAAAAAAAGTATTATAATGTCAAAACTCCTATTTAAGTATAAGGTAATGTTAATACACAGTTGTTATCGTATTTTGGTAATATGAAAAACATCATGCATTAAATAAGCATTAACATATTATTATTTAGTGCACATAGTTGTATATTGTCATTTTCTAGAAACAAAGGTTTTTTAATGGTCTGTGCTTGTGTCGATTTAATGCTTATCCTATATACACATTGAATAAAGAACAAGTAATGCTTTAGCTCCGTTATCTTCTTAATTTATGCTTTAATCAAACATTGGGCTATATTTTGATCAAATTTAATGTATATTTAGAAATACAAGTAATAAATAGATCATAATTTGAGTTTTCAAATGGTTACTTTTATGTATTGTAATGGTGGATTTTATACGCATCGCTTGCGCCATGGACAAAAAACGTTGGAAAAAAACAAATAAAACAGGTCGATTTAAAAGAAAACTGAAAAAAGAGTATATTAATTTTATGCATTATTAATAATAAGGTTTTTAACACATGATCGCGGTATCCTACCTAACTCGATATCAATCCATCACAGTGGCGTTTAATGATTATTTGCATTATAAGATACTTCTGAAGTGTTGAAATACGGCTGAACCTTAAATGGAAGTGTGTTCTACGAGCTCTATGTTTTGTGTCCGACCATAATACGATTAACAGCTCTACTACACTATATTTGAATGCCTAATGCATTAATTTTACGTGTCGCCATTTGCTTTCTTGTTTCATTTCTTACAAAAAGATTTAAAGTCAACTTAATCAGATGAAAAAGGATTAACGATAATTTATTTTGTGCACAGATGCCTATAAAACCAATTATATTTGTTAAAACAATGCTAAAAGCCTAAATTTCAACAAAAGTTGTCACTACAAGTTTAAATTTTCTATTATTTTTATAATAATAAAGGACGTTTGAGAAGGCGCGTGTATTTTACGCCATAAACTTGTAAATTTTACTCCACAAACTGATGCTCGCAGCTTATTTCACTCATTACGAACTGTAAAAATGATAGTTCTCATCTGTTCAATATTAAAATTCACTTTAACACCAACACGGAACATAAAATTACACCATTGCACATGATAATAACTTAAACTGATTGATATATTTTTTAAATCTATTGAATATACTTTTCAACAAAGGAAATAAAACAGTAAGCATTGTAATAACATTAAATTAACATACTGAAATTTGAATTGCCGCATATCAATTGTAATATAGTCACAAAAAATTCAATTAGCACCTTTTAATGCTTTTACCTGACTTTATTAATGCTATTATACAAAAGTTGTAGTGCTATTATACATCCTTTATAAAACTTAAAGCCGTATAAAGGGGGGGCCCAAATTTTACGTATAAGAGTCGTATAAAAGAAATACGGTTGATATACGATTTTCTTATAATGTAAAGAGCATTGACTCGTGCTATTATAAGTTTGATATAATGGTGTTTTGTGCTACTTGGGTTGTTATCTTCGTAAGGGTGGCCCTTAAGTCTCAGTTCCTTGTGATCTCATCTGACAAGTAGTTAAGGCTGTCGATACTGCAGTTTACAGTTGCTTGTTATCTTCGTAAGGGTGGCCCTTAAGTCTCAGTTCCTTGTGATCTCATCTGACAAGTAGTTAAGGCTGTCGATACTGCAGTTTACAGTTGCTTGTTATCTTCGTAAGGGTGGCCCTTAAGTCTCAGTTCCTTGTGATCTCATCTGACAAGTAGTTAAGGCTGTCGATACTGCAGTTTACAGTTGCTTGTTATCTTCGTAAGGGTGGCCCTTAAGTCCCACACTGTGTAAACCTACTTTGTGAGTCTTGTCACATGCTCGTCGAGCTGGGTTCTGTGGGAAAATGGAATCCCTTATAGTTATAGTGATGGTTCTCTGTACGTACTTCTGTCTGTCCGACTGAAATCTATTGCTATGTCGGTCGGTACAAAATTACATATTTTGGGTTGCATGCAAGCCTCCCCGAATGGTATATACTGAGATACAATACTGATTACCATACGCTGGGCGCACCATGGTTTGTCACTACCACAGTTGAAAAAACCGGCCAAGTACGAGTCAGACTCGCGTACCTAGGGTTCCATATTGTGGATGATAAAAATTTTGTTATATTTTTCATGAATTTCTCAACTGCTTTATTTTTCCTGTAATCTTTACGTAAACACATTACGTAAACGTATATTTAACACATTTTAATATCTACAATTTAAAACCCATATTGTATTTTTAGGATAATATTTTTAATTTTTCTCACTTTTGTTTTGGAAATATTTAGAACGATTTCGAATTTTGTTTTTTTTTACACCTTAACATGTGGGCAAATTAATGATGTTTTGTACCAAATTTCATGTCTTTATCTTTAACGGTGCTAAAGTTATGAAGCTGTGACATACGGACGGACAGACAACGGAGTCTCACCATAAAGGTTCCTTTTGTACCTTTTAAGTACTACGGAACCCTAAAAAGTAAGAGTATTACGTGAAACAACGCTCGGCAGGCGCATGCATTAGGGCTGCCCACGTAAATGCGCGGGAATCAGGTGGCGTCTCACACTTTCCGCGTCCGTACTTAACAGCGGCACACCCCTACTATCGAGGTATGCCGAGATTTGGAAGCGCGCGTTTCGGCCGTTTTATATGAAGACATAATACCGTGGACCGAAATATATCGTGGAAAAACCTATTTTTATTGTTTTACTATTAATAAATAAAGAAAACAAATAAAGACATTATACTGTTACTTTTCTCTACTATGTCACTACCCTCATAACAAAATCATGCCGTCAGGTGATGCCGTACTAGGAGAGTTACAATTGTATAGTATCAGTCATTGTATAGTATCCGTAATTTTATAGTATCAGTCGTTGTATAATATCAGTCATTGTATAGAATCAGTCATTGTATAGTATCAGTCATTTTATAGTATCAGTCACTGTAAAGTATCAGTCGTTGTATAATATCAGTAATTGTATAGTATCCGTAATTTTATAGTATCAGTCGTTGGATAATATCAGTCATTGTATAGAATCAGTCATTGTATAGTATCAGTCATTTTATAGTATCAGTCACTGTAAAGTATCAGTCGTTGTATAATATCAGTAATTGTATAGTATCTGTAATTTTATAGTATCAGTCATTTTATAGTATCAGTCACTGTAAAGTATCAGTCGTTGTATAATATCAGTCATTGTATAGTATCAGTCATTTTATAGTATCAGTTACTGTAAAGTATCAGTCGTTGTATAATATCAGTCATTGTATAGAATCAGTCAATGTATAGTATCAGTCATTTTATAGTATCAGTCACTGTAAAGTATCAGTCGTTGTATAATATCAGTCATTGTATAGAATCAGTCATTGTATAGTATCAGTCATTTTATAGTATCAGTCACTGTAAAGTATCAGTCGTTGTATAATATCAGTAATTGTATAGTATCCGTAATTTTATAGTATCAGTTGTTGTATAATATCAGTCATTGTATAGAATCAGTCATTGTATAGTATCAGTCATTTTATAGTATCAGTCACTGTAAAGTATCAGTCGTTGTATAATATCAGTAATTGTATAGTATCCGTAATTTTATAGTATCAGTCATTTTATAGTATCAGTCACTGTAAAGTATCAGTCGTTGTATAATATCAGTCATTGTATAAAATCAGTCATTGTATAGTATCAGTCATTTTATAGTATCAGTCACTGTAAAGTATCAGTCGTTGTATAATATCAGTCATTGTATAGAATCAGTCATTGTATAGTATCAGTCATTTTATAGTATCAGTCACTGTAAAGTATCAGTCGTTGTATAATATCAGTCATTGTATAGAATCAGTCATTGTATAGTATCAGTCATTTTATAGTATCAGTCACTGTAAAGTATCAGTCGTTGTATAATATCAGTCATTGTATAGAATCAGTCATTGTAAAGTATCAATCATTTGTCCAATACTGAGTTTTGTAGATTTTGCGGAAATCCCTAGACAGACTCATAGCGCCTATACTGCTTTCACTCTCCCGTTTTTTGGGTGATCACACGTCATCCTATGTTTTAGCGACACTTTCATTCAGGCGCGTAGAGGCCAAACGTAAGATCATAATAGACATAAAACATTTACTGTCTTTTTACTGTTATTTTCACTGTCTCTTAGCAAAGTAACTGAAAATAAGTATAGTTTTTCCATTAACAGTCAACCCAGAGGTTCCCGAGAGTTAACCAATAAATAAACTCATAAACCCTGCATCTAAAACCCGTGCCCCATACAAACAAGTAAAACTTATAAAACAAACAAAGCTACAGTCTAAATAAACATATAAACCCTGTTACGAGTTTGTGTCTGCCTCATACTAATAAATATTGATTGGGTTCCAGTTGATAAATGGGGACAATACATTTGTATTTATGAAACTAAGCCCAGTGGCATTTTGCATGGACACGGTTTATATTTAAGCTGCTAAAGCACCACGTTTATGTACACTGTTTTGAACAAAACAGTCATGAATTGAATATTGTACGTTCAATTTCATATATCTATGGAAATGTGGTCCTGAATATAGCATTCATTATGAAACGCAATTATAGACCCGAGCTTAGAATATTAAGAGCGATCAATGCGCCCAACTTAGCTCAGCGTTGCATACGAAGAGCGTTAGTTAGCTAATATTATCTGTGGTTAGGTGTTTGTGACGTTATATTGTTTAACGTGTTGGTTAATTGTCGATGTAAACATACATATATTCTGTCTGTCTGTCTGTCTGTCTTTCAGATATGTAGGCAGAGATTACAGGTTTCCCCTGCTTCGATCCTGGCATACCCCTTTTGCCTCTTTCACATCCATCAATCTAGTCATACAAGCTATTCTATTGCGGGTATTTTTGACTTGGCCCTTCTTCAGTATGTCACCAATTTGGTCAACAACGTCCTTTATCTTATCTTTATCTTAGAATCTACTTATAAGAGCTTGATAATTTTTTGAATTTAATTAAAATGCATTTTGCCCAGCATGGCATGGGCCCCCACATAAAAAGTGAAAAAAATTAACCTGGGAATCTAAACTGTGTTTCTACCGGGAGTGTACCGTCTCTCTCTAAACTGTGTTTTACCGGGAGTATACAGTCTCTCTCTAAACTGTGCTCCTACTGGGAGTATACCGTCTCTCTCTAAACTGTGCTCCTACCGGGAGTATACAGTCTCTCTCTTAACTGTGCTCCTACCGGGAGTATACCGCCTCTCTCTAAACTGTGCTCCTACCGGGAGTATACAGTCTCTCTCTTAACTGTGCTCCTACCGGGAGTATACCGCCTCTCTCTAAACTGTGCTCCTACCGGGAGTATACAGTCTCTCTCTAAACTGTGCTCCTACCGGGAGTATACCGTCTCTCTCTAAACTGTTCTCCTACCGGGAGTATACCGTCTCTCTCTTAACTGTGTTTTTACCGGGAGTATACCGCCTCTCTCTAAACTGTGCTCCTACCGGGAGTATACCGCCTCTCTCTAAACTGTGTTTTTACCGGGAGTATACCGCCTCTCTCTAAACTGTGCTCCTACCGGGAGTATACCGTCTCTCTCTAAACTGTGCTCCTACCGGGAGTATACCGTCTCTCTCTAAACTGTGTTTTTACCGGGAGTACACCGCCTCTCTCTAAAATGTGCTCCTACCGGGAGTATTCCGTCTCTCTCTAAACTGTGCTCCTACCGGGAGTATACCGTCTCTCTCTCCTTGAAATTCGTGTGGCCAAGAGATAGACTTCAAATACAAGTGCTTTCATCGTTAGGATTTTTTCTTTTCAACAAAGCCCCGATAACTTTTTACACAATTCAATTTCTTCGTGCTTTACAGCTTTCTAGTCGTTTTTCGTAATTCATTCTATGGCTTGTAAAGTTAAAGCAAAAATTGCTTCAGAACTCGTAAACCCTTTATTCTAATCGCAGTCTACAACTCGGTTTACAGTTTCTGAAAATGAGAAATTGTAATAACCATTCTAAAGAATGAAAGTCGTTTTTCAACGTGGCATATTAAAAAACGAAAATATAAAACCCTTTTCGTCCGTTCGTGTGTCTGTCTGTCAAGTTATACCAAGACTTACTTACTAATAATAAAGTAGTAAACAATAATAAAGTGGTAAATATGTCATGTCTGTAGATGAAATATTTTTGCGAAATTTTTAATGAAATGGTTACATTAATAACTCGCTATTACCCGCGGCTTCATCCGCTTTGATTAAGAAGATAGCATACCCTAGCAACTTTTTTTATTACCCGTCCAGCACAATAAGTCATACGGCAAAGACTTTATTTGCATTTCATAGAGGCGATTATGTGTTGGCTCTTTGGCCTGTTTTTCTTGCACGCGTAATACTAGTGATCACGCAGCGAAACAACAAATTGGTGTGTTTTTAGCTAATACTGAAATATTTTGTAGGGAAAAAAATATTGAATTTAGGTGATATACCTTCATATTTCTATTACCTATTTTATGGAAAAAAAATCAAGTTGATCACCGAACCGCGTTCTCGAAGCGAACGTTTGAAAACCAAAAAAAAGAGGGTGCAAAACATTTTTTTTTGACAACAGTATAAATCTTAGTACATTGTTTATACGTAAGATCCTTAAAGAAAAGATGAATAAACCAAATATATTTTTTTCAATACAAGGAGAGTCCGAATTTCTTCAAACGAATCCTAGATAGACTGGAGTTGGTCATGCTCTAGGCTCAGGTACAGGCTTAAGTGTTTGTATAGTCGCATCGAATCTGTAAATACTTTTCAGACCATTATTTTTTTAGTACGTATTTGACCTGACTCTGGTTTGGAGTATTTGAAGTGTTTTGGTTCTCATTATCTCTAATTTGATCCCTATGTAAAATGTATTTGGCGAGGCCGAAGACCAAAACACGTTTCCGTCATAGTAAAATGGTTTTACTGTGTTTCCGTCTTTGGCGAGGCTGAAGGCCGAGCCGCTTTTCTGATCGACGCAATTTTTTGTTCTTTGTGCCTTTGGCGGTCTTTGATAACTGATTTAATCCCCTAGTATAGCATGTTTGGCGAGACTGAAGGCCGAGCCACGTCTCTGAACAACATTTTTTCTTGTTCCCGTGAGAACTGATTAATGGGATAAAAAGTAGCTATTCCAGGTCGAAAACTACATTTGTGCAAAGTTTCACCCTAATCGGTTCAGTAGTTACGACGTGAAGGAGTAACAAACATCCATCCATCCATTCATACATATATCCATACATCCATCCAAACTTTCGCATTTATAATATTAGTGAGATTGTTGGATGGGATAGGATTGTACTGAGGCTGCAACTATAATTTTTAGAATTTTCGTTAACTCGAGAACCACTCAACAGATTTAGAAAGAAAGAAAGAAAGAAATTTATTTTGGGACAAAAAGAATATATGGAAAAGCAACATATAGGTACATAATATCTATTAACTTGAAATTAGTACTTATAATTAACATATTAGATGCGGTTTTCTTTATTATCATCGTGGTTATCTCAGTCAACACATAGGTACGTAGTAATACTTTATATTCTCTCACATAGGTTTTAAGAAATGTTGATAAAATAACCACAAAGCCGATAACGGGGCAAAGATTGAATAAACGTGGGTGGAATAAAGCTGAGTTGGATAGTAAGTAATAAACTTCGCATTACTTCTCGTTCCAGGGTTTCTCTGAGAGCGTGATGCGCGAGCTGGTGGAGTCGTCGAGCGGAGGTGCGCGCGCGCAACTCAGCTTCGCGCTGTCCCGCATGCTGGACCGGCGTGACTGCGACCACGAGTATGCCAATAATAGGTGGGTGCTTTTAAACCACATTCAAACCTAAACTCTAGTGATTGTAGGTTTATAATCCATCCACCTGCACCACTTGTATAAAGCTGCTGATACAAAAACGGTGAAAATTTACTTAAGTCACTGCATATTTTGAAATTATCTTCGTCCATGCTTGACGCGCATTTTTAGATTTTTCTAGGAACAGCTTTGGAATAGCTTTTTGGATGATGAATTATTCTTTATTGTACACACATGGAATTATACACATAAACAAAATTACAGTAAAAAGATGCACATTGGCGAGCTTATCTCTAAACAGAGATTTCTGACAGCAAAACCATCACAATAGGAAAAAGTAACATAAACGGAGTAATCATACACGTGTACACAGAGAAGAAGAATATACAAAGAACTATATGATGATGACTTTGCTCTTATCGACATCACAATTTTTTTGATTAAAGGGCCAAGGAGATGATAGCTGAGCTGGCGAAGGACGAGTCTCCTATGTCAGCGGAGATCAGGTACCTGCAGCCACTGGTCTACAAGATGTTCTCATAGACTATATTAGAGGAATACAAAAAATCAATTTTAATAATGGATTGAATAAGGATATTTGAGTGATATATATATAATAACAGAGTCGTGGAATCTTATTTTTTCAAAACACTTGATAATAGTGTTGAAAAAACTAATGATCTTTATTGTAACAGAAGTACCTGCATGTAAACAATGTTAAACTACTACAAGTTGATTGCAGTGTACACAAAATTTACACTCTAAAAAAAAAGTAATACTATATGGCTTTGCAGCAAATTAAAAAAATATATATACTATTTCTGCCCAAATGGTTGTATCAGTATACTTGGCGTGTATGTAACAGAAATATTATATAGCTCATTCATTTGAAAAGGTCATTCGTCATTGTAATAGAACAACTTTTAATATGGAGCCGTTTCATAGAAAAGTGCAATACATACCTCGGCTGAAATATATAGAACAGGTGATTTTTTTAATTGGGATTACAGGGTCAATAAAACTTGTTCTACATATCGAATGATCGAATGAGCTCTTGATTATAACTATACATCTTTGGCAATCTTTGCTACACGTTGTATTGGCGAATGGAAAATTCACTCCTGGAATAAACTGTATTTTTTTTAACGGAAGAGGAAACTAACAGTTGATGATAGTGATAGTGATAGCAATAGTTGAACATTAACGTTCTTGATAGTGATGGCAAAAGTTGAACATCAACGTTTTTGCTTTTGTTAAATAAACAACTGAGGCTTGTAATAATAATTTGCATTTAAGTTTATTTTAACAGTTTGTATTTTTTTTCAGTATGGTGCATGATCTTTTTCACATTGCAACATTCAAAAGTTCAGTAACGATGTGAAATGGATCATACACCATAGGAGTCAGAAGTGCATAATGCACTGTGCATTTCCCACTATCACCAACTGTCAGTTTCCTCCTTCGTCCAAATATATACATATACTGTAGACCAGCGTTTCTTAACCTGGGGTTAAGACCATTTAACAATCATAAAATTGATTTGAGACTACAATTCCGTAGTAATATAAACCCAAATATCACTAATTTAGTTGCCAAAAAGCAGTACCAACCTTAACGTATTTTATACGAAAAAGTATATTTTTTTGTAATTTGTAGAACTAAAATAAATGGTTTGAAATTTATAGCTGATTTTTTATTAAGGGGGTCCTTAAAATTGTGCTTGATTTCCTAAGGGGTCCGTGGACAAAAAAAGGTTAAGAAACGCTACTGTAGACTATTACTGTAAGCCACCACAACCAATGTGCCAAGTATGCTGCTCAGTCATACATAATTTATAAAAACATGTAAAATTGAGTCGGATCAAATGTCTCCATATTGTCAAAGTGATATCAGTCAACTTGTAATAATTGAGAACTGCAAATTGCTACTATTTATTTCAACAGAACGTAAAATGTAGTTTATCAAATAGAATTTAATGTAAAGCCCGCTCTACATTTTTTCCGAGAGTCTCGCCTGTAAGACAAAGCTATACGAGTAAATGCAAGGAGGCTTCTCCTTTACTCATGTAGGTTTGTCCCCTTCATGGCGAGAGTCTCGGCGAATAATAAATGTATACAATAAATGTAACATTTATTGTATAAAACATGTACGAACGCTTATTCAATACTCAAACACTAAGGTAAAATTTGACTCAATTTAAAATTAAGCAATATAAGTCTCTCTAAACAAAACGTTAATGCAGTTCGCTGTTTTAAAAAATCAGTTCTTTTATATAGCTGTTGATATCTCTGCACAAGACAAACCCAGACAAGATAAAAACCAGAAAAATATTTTATTTAGGGTAATCTCTAAAGATCTTTTTAGTTTTAGCTAGCATAAGGATTACTATACTATATTAATCATAAACCATGAACATATCAATTGTTCATTTTATTTGACTGTACCAATACGTAGAGAAAATAAACATTATATTTTTTAAGATAAGCTTTTGTTTAATTTGATCATTATATACTACGGAATTGTCTTTGTTAATTTGAGGCAGATGTAGAATTTTGAATTTTTTACTGACCGGTCTAAATTGGAAATTAAATAAGTAGGAAAGAAATAGTGAACTAAAAACATACATAATAAATAGATAACTTCCAAGGTTCCAAAACAATAACTGACTATAGTTTAAGGCTCCATATAAAGTCAGATTGAGCACCTCATTTTGCATAAATCAGAACTGAACTCCGTGAGTTACAACCACCAAACACGTGCTCACGAAAAACTGCGTTTTTATTTAATAATTCCCCTTCTAGATGAAATTATAAAAATATTCTAACACTACCCGACGAAGTCATTTGTTCAGTTATTTTTTAAATACATTTCAAGATTTTTTGATTTAAGGAAGGCCCTTTAACACTTAAAAAACATTAAATTTAGAGGTAAATTCGTAATTTTTTATATAAAAGTGCACTTACAACTATTGCGTTTTTGCTAAAACATGCTTATCAGAAGCATAGTATACTACTTATATTATTTTATTAAATCAATTGATCAAGTTATGCTATGTGAAATAGTAATTTGAAGTTGCGCATTTGATATTATACGGACCCTTAAGTGCAAAATTTCAGCATAATCCAAATGGACCTAGGAGAACTGGCTCAAAATCCAGCTGCATTATTTGATCCGGACATAGTTACTTACTATATAACAAGTGAAGTCATAAAAGCTTGTTAAAAGTTTGCAATCTCGAACAGAACAAAATCGATTGCTTGAAGTCCATTTCAAGAACCTAAAACGTCGTAGTCTGGCTTTCGATATTAAAATAACTGAAAACGTTAAAGGGAAGTAAAGGAAGCTAAGATATTCTAAACAAACAGACAGATTCAATCTTCTTAATTAACGTTTAAGCCCTCAAAGATTACGGTGTTACCACAAAACGGTGTTTAACTTTAGACAGTGTTTAAATCTGTTGCTGTCACTCTTTTACAATATAAAAACAAAGGTGACAACGACAGATTTAAACACTGTCTAAAGTTAAACACCGTTTTGTAGTAACACCGTAGTTTTTCGACCTGTCAATTTTAGTTAGAATCGTAAAGTCAAAAGTTTCACCTCACAATGAAGTTAAGTTTATGATGTTTTCAATTGTATTTTGTGCAACTGCTACATAATCAGGGCAATTGGGACAGGAGTGCTTTTTTACGAAACAACGTGAAGTTAAATTTTGTAATAGGCTGCAACAGGTGGTAGAGCTGATGTCGGACTCGACTGTGGAGGTACCACCATCTTACTTGGATACCTCCTCGAAGTAATTCGGGGGAGAGTAAGAGGACAACTCACAGGCAAAAAACCAGGACGCCCACCATGCCTGGGACCGATGGATGGCGATATCCATCCCTAATAGCCGGGCCTTATATGGAACAGACGGTGATGGGCAGCGGCATCACTGGTCCGAGTGTTCTGGCACCGCGCTGCCTGCCCAGCGTGTGTGAGTATGGGCAATTCTTCCAGGATGACCGCCGGCAGTGGCAAAGTCCTGGAAAGGCTTATGTCCAGCAGTGGACGAACTAGGCTGATGGATGGAAGGCTGCACGAGTGTCCCAATGCCTAATTATGTCACAGTTGAACACAACACTTTATCTACGACCATATTTCCTAATATAAATTTAAAAAAATTAGGAAACGAAACTGTTTTTTCCCTACTAATGGTGCTAAGGTAAATATCTTAGCTTATCTCACCATAATTTACGGACTAACCTCTATTGATGGCGTTCTATGCGGGAACACACAATCGAGGCTGCTTGGTAGAGATACTCTTACTGTTTGCCTAGATCAAAGAAAAAGAAAAAATACTAGTCGATGATTGGTTACCTGAGTGGTGTTATGTATGATAAATTCGACCAGTCACAGCTTAGAAACGCGTTATAATAATATTATAACATCGATATTTGCGATACTGACAAACAACGTAGGTATTTGTAACACCGTTTTTTAAATTGCTTCTGTAATACTTGTCTCCAAATTTCCATACAAAAGCAAACAGGCTCCGCGGAAATAATAAAATGTTTAAAAAGCATTAGGACCAGAAAGACTACAAAGGAATAATGTAATTCATGACATCTTTCTCGGCAACTCCCTGACAAAACAATTTTAGGCCACTTCCTCCCGCTTTTACTACAAAATCAGGCGCGGGCGGGGGAGAGAAAAGCTTTTGAGATTATCTACTTCCTTTGATCAAGTTGAACCAACAAAGTTTGTATAAAAATAATCGTAGAACTATCTGTTATGTTGTTTTCACCAAAATAAACAGTTGGTTTTTAACAAAAATGAGGTTTTTAAACCTGATAATAATATATAAACAAACACTGATAATAATATAATTTTAACACTTGCGATTGTCGACACTTGGTGAAACTTGGAAAACATCTTGAAGAAAACGTACTTGTACACAATTTCACACTTTATTAACTATTTTACACTCAACCGGTTTCGAAAATCTAATTATGATTTCTCGAAATAGATGCAAGTAATTATAACCAAACTATATATTTGTACAATTTTTTTATATTTCAGTTTTTTTTACACCGTGTTATGTTGGCAAATTAATACTATTTTTGTGCCAAATTTCAAGTACCTATCTTTTATCTAACGGTGCTAAACTAATGAGGCTGTGACATACGGATGGACAGACGGACAACGAGGTCTTACATAAAGGTTCGTTTTGTAACTTTTTAGTACTACGGAACCCTAATTAAGTCGATACCGCAACCACGTTCTCCTAGGGAATAATTGAAAACCAGAAAAATAGGGTTGAAATAAAAGTATATACATATATTGATACATTTTAATTAGTAAAATAATCATGTATTTTTTTCAATGTAAGGGCAATCCCAATTTTTTTAAACGAAGCCTCGAAATTTTGGCGTTTTTCATGTTCTATAGACTCAGGTCCAGTCTTAAAAGCGAAACAACACTGACTCACTCGTCACATAGACGTAGTTAAAAGAAAAATGTTAGCAAAATATCAATTTGATTGAGGTGTTCCATATCTTCAGTTTCAAAGACGAACCTTGCTTCTACCATCAAACCTTTTCTGTCTAAACTGTCATTATTTATAAACCCAGACAGTGTTCATCACCATATTCAATCCAGACATAGATTGCAAAATAATACTCTATTGTAAAACCATGAAGACGTCTAGACGATGACGTCGCTTTTGTACGGAAACAATTTATTTTAAGGTGGATGCTACGGAACGCGTTCTGAAACGCACAACTTATGACTATTTTTCTTATATATTAATTTTAAAAAAAATTTAATAAATACATATTTTTTTGTTAATACCTTTATACCCCAAGCCACAAATCGAGAGTATCGTTTGACAGATACTACTGTCATTTCCCTGAATAATGTGGCCAGATTTATTTCACTAGTGTTTGCATGAAGTGATCGGTTCGATAAATTAATTCGTTCAATAGTATAGAAAAATGACTAAATTCATTAAGTCAAGATACAAACTTTACTAATAACGACGTGATTCCAGAAATATAGGTAATATGTTGACTAATATAATATTTATGATTAATCAACATAACAACATTCTTAGCATACGTCCTCCTTGTAATGGTTTTATTAAACGATTTTATTTAGCTTGCCCTGTTTATTTGGGTCAAATCTAGTAATTGAAATTTGACCCCCTTCCTGTTGAAATTTGGTACGCACCTTTAGTTCTGATGATAATATAATTTACATTCGTTGTCATTGTAAATCCAAGAATGGCGGATTAAATATTTTTTGACTACTTCCTCAATATGGATATCAAATGAAAGGGTTTGATATTTGTTTTTAGAAAAAAATCAAACATTGAGAGAGCTCCAATGAGCCGTTTTCCTTGACAGCTGTCAGTTGAGTTTCATCAAAATGAATAAGAAGGCGCTAGTTTAGTTAGCGCTACTAGAAGTTTTCAGAAAACGAAGTGTCAAGTTTATGCAGAGACCATAAACAAAACTAGAGTTGAGCCAGACTATGGTGTTTGGTACTTTTTCCCGCACATTAAGTTTGAGTTTTGTGAAAGTAGTATTTCTTTCTGGGTAGTATTTAGAACACAAAATGCGTACGTGTGCCGTTGTAGGTTGCAATGATAAAGTACATCACACTTTAGACTTTGAGAACCAAGTGGATTAAAGCAACTAGGACATCTGCGAAAACATTCATGCTTCTGTTCTGATCATTTCACCATTAACGATTTCAAGGAAAAAAGGCGGTTTTTTGCACTTACGTAATGCAAAAAATCGCTTTTTCTCCCTCTGAGTGGGTGGCAAGAGTTTTAATACGAGTTGCCTCCAACGAACTACTGTAACAAGACCGTTGGTAGCGGCTCTGTACCTTTTGTTTAAATTAAAACCTATAACTTTTAATAAGATTTATATTTTTGATTTCTTTAACATTTCTTTTTAACTTATTTGTTTCATTCCTACTTATTGACTAAGGTTCGCTGTCATGGAATTCCATATTTTAAACCTATTTTTAAATTAATACAAAGTAGACGGACATCTACACTACAGTAGACATCATACATTGCCAGCATAAACGCAACCTACTTGTATGTGACTCATTACACTACACAGAGCAGAGATTTACCTCCTCCTACCTCACATACTTATCTCCTACCTTTACCTCCTTGATGCCAAAAGTGGAGTTGCTGCCTGCGATGTCATGGACTAAAGGAAGAATACAGGAGTGGCTAACAAGCAAAAATATAGCATTCGATGCTACAAATACAAAAGCCACTCTAATAAATTGATACTTGTCGTTGTTGGTTCTTGATGGAACATTTGAAACATCTTATCAATAAAACACATTACTTGGTAACTGCTCCACTTTATATTTAAATTACACTAGCGACCGGTTTCGTTATACTAACATCTTCAGGCTATTGTATTAGGCGAAAATGTATTTCGTCTATTTGTTTACATTTGTGTGATGGATGACAAACATGATTTTAAGGCGTTTTGTTCGTGCAATTATGGAAGCGTTCAACAAAAATATTTGGTATTATAAAGTCAAAGTACACTGAAATTAAATAAGTAAATGAATTAAATTGAATAAAAATCAAATGAAAATAAAAATATTTTTAAAATATTTTTAAAATATTTTTATTTTCATTTGATTTTTATTCAATTTAATTCATTTACTTATTTAATTTCAGTGTACTTTGACTTTATAATACCAAATATTTTTGTTGAACGCTTCCATAATTGCACGAACAAAACGCCTTAAAATCATGTTTGTCATCCATCACACAAATGTAAACAAATAGACGAAATACATTTTCGCCTAATACAATAGCCTGAAGATGTTAGTATAACGAAACCGGTCGCTAGTGTAATTTAAATATAAAGTGGAGCAGTTACCAAGTAATGTGTTTTATTGACAAGATGCCACTCTAATAGATATCGTACGGCAGAACAAAGACCAATGTGTCAACAAGTATGTTGTGGACGAGATGGCAGCGGAGCACGGAGTCAAAATCTTACGCCTGCCTCCGTACCATTGCGAACTCAATCCCATTGAGCTGGTATGGGCGCAGGTAAAAAGTCATGTTGCCATGAATAACAAAACGTTTAAAATGGCGGAAGGAAAAGGCCTGTTAGAAGAAGGGATAAAAAAAGTAACATCCCAAAAATGGAGTGACTGCGTGACTCATGTTATTAAAGAAGAGGACAAAATGTGCCGTCTCGACCACCTAATTGATGGCGTGTTGGATAGTTTTATAATCAATGTTAATGATGAAACCAGCACTGACAGTGACACAGATTTTTCAGATTAATAAATTTAGACACTTAAAAGCTCGATTGTTTTATTTATCATATTGTTATTAAATGTAGAAACAACAAAAACCAATAATATGTCAATCGATTCATTCGCTAAGTTAATTAATTATTTTATGAAACAAAAATAATTCATTCGTTCACTAAGTGAATGAATTTAATTAATACCTTTAGGACATCTCTATTTATTTTTCGTCGTCATCTGGTATCACAGTAAACGTCAAACGATACTCTCGATTTCTGAATTGGGGTATAGATGGCTATACGGCTTAATAGATTATATAATATACAGGGTGTAATCGTTAAGTGTGACCAGGCGATTATTCCGTAACTATTATAGATATCAAAGAATTTTAAACTCATATCGAAAGTACGTTACCTAATCAGTAAAATGACATCAATAACTTTTTAAAAATCAAACGATAAGTATCCAAAATTTTGACATTAAACATTCCCATACATTGTATCGCACAACAAGGACGTCACTTCAAACATCTGCTTTGAATACAAAATGTTGTACTTACTAAGAAATAAATATGATTCAATTAAAATATAGTTTTATTACTTTGTTAGGTTAATAAACAGTTACCTTTAATATCAGTACTAAGCTAAAATAACGTTTTAAAATAAGGAAACTAAAACCTTTCTACTAATCTCATACTAAATGTTTAATGTCAAAATTTTGGATACTTCTCGTTTGATTTTCAAAAAGTTATTGATGTAAATTTACTGATTAGGTAACGTACTTTCGAGATCAGTTTAAATTTTTTTGATATCTGTAATAGTTACGGAATAATCGCTTGGTCACACTTAACGATTACAACCTGTATATACATATAAACAACAACAAAAAAACAAATAATACAATATATTTCGACTCCTTCTATGGAGTCACCATCAGTCGAATAAAGTATAAAAATTAATGATAGGTATTATAAAGATATATTTAAATATGATTTATACTGCATTCGACTGATGACGACTCCATAGAAGGATGCGAAATCTATCGTAGTATTAAATTAATGTAATTTATGGCTCTGCCGTACAATAGTTTAACATTAGTTGCATAACTTTCTTACAATTTTTTATATATTTTATGCATTACTTTATGATCCTACACAACAACTTTAAACCGTGTTTATAGTTGTTATGCAGGATTATTTAAAGCTTAAAGCATCAAATAACATTGCTTTGCTAGAAAAGCCTAAATAATATGAAATTATGGTCGCCAAATGCCATAAATCACATTTCTTTAATACTTTTCAGACAAAAACAAGAAAAATAATCATAAGTTTTGCGTTTGGGAACGCGTTCTGTCACATCAACCTTAAAGAAAGAAGCCAGATATCGGAGAATATTAAAACTACATCACGCCGTGTATTGATGTATTTGGAGTAATATTAATTGTCTAACACTATAGGAACACTATATTCCTGCTGTCTTGTATTTTTTTATCCCTTGGTTAAAGTAGATATAAGTCACATATTGTATAGTATAAGTTTTATGTTGAAAAAAAAAGACATGATCTTGCTAAGTTTCTTGCCCTTCTTCTTAGCAAGACTAATCGAATGGGCGGAGGTAGGCATGTATTTATATATATAGTATATAGGATGGGATTTGGTCGGCCGCCTGGATTCGTGCTGGGGGCTCGGTTGGTGATCATTGAACCTTGTTCCTGGTCCCTGGCCGGATCTCCGGTATGGGTTCGGGCGGCTGATTGGATTTTACCTTGTATAATATATATTTTACCTATCATTTTAATCGTAAATATATTGCTACATAAATTAAATAAACCTTTAATTTAGTTCATGTACATTTATTATTTTATTACATATATTTTCTTTATTAGATTAAATTTGACGTGTAAAAAGTGTATATATCTATACCTGCTTTGCAAAATAAACTATTTGAATTTGAATTTGGAATTTATAGATAATATGATCGTTGTTGTGTTCGCTGTCCGCACGCGATGTATTTAACGGGGGCCGCTCCCCACGCCTCTGAAGCTATGATTTATTTTTTACATATCACCTTAATGCAAGAAGGTATGAGAGATACAAACTTAAATAGGCATTACATCTCACGCATAGTTTTATTATTGTCATGTTCATATTATGACATTTTTAGGTTCGCCCCGAACTGCGAACTTGCGATTCGATCTTAACCGATTTGGCTAGTGTTCGAATTTAAAAATTATTGTTGTTACATTTACTTGCCTACCAAATTTCATGACGTTCCGATCAACGATACCCGAGTTATCGTCGGACAAACATACAGTCATATATATGTTGCAGTCAAAACTCATAGCCGGTCAAAAGTAGTTTTGACTGCGAAAATCAGTCAAAACTAGTTTTGACTAAGTTGGGCTGAAGTAATTTTGATTAAAAAGTATTTCTGGGTTGTCATAATAGTAGTTTATGCTACAAGGGCGCAAAGGAATAAATTACGAGGACGATTTAAAACACGAGCGTAGCGAGTGTTTTAAACGTAACTGAGTAATTTATTGCTTTTACGCCCGTGTATCATACTACATTTTTCAATGCATAGTGTGAGGAAATGAAAACAAATATAATCTTGTGAACTTTAAATTATAATTGGCTCAAAAGGACTGTATCCATAGCCGTTAAACGGTGTAAAAAAGTATAACGTCTATGGTACACAGAAAAGGCTGCAGGTTAGCCAACCATTGCAAATAAATAAAAAAATAATAATAATAATAAAGCCCTAGGGCAAAATAATCGACTTTCTGTTCGGTTTTGATGCATAAAAAGTGGGCCTTTACGAGCACATGCATTGAAAAAAAATAAACACGAAGGTCAGGTATGGCGGTCGCGGAACTAGGTTCCGCGACTTGCCATACCTAACCTTCTAACCTAACCCACCGGCTCTCTCTCTTCTGCGCTGCAGGACATCCGAAAAACTAATTTTGTCTGCGAATATCAGTCAACACTACGTCCTTAGTCAAAACTAGTTTTGACTGACTCATTCTCGCAGTCAAAAGTAGTTTTGACCAGTTATGACTTTTGACTGTGACATATACATACATACAAACGCTGGATTGTTCAAGTAGACTCGGAAAACTTCGTTCGCTTCGCTCACTCATTCAAATATTTCACAATTAATTTTCAAAAAGCGAATACTGTAAATATTAATACAAATTCACAATTATTGACCTGGCCATAATCTGACTAGCAACTTAAAACTAAAGACTCCATTAATACTTTCATATACTGTAAGTGAACGAACACAACATAGAAATACGATTACGGGTACGGCATAGACTAGGAAAAAATGTTACTACCCGTCCAACACAATGAGGCCAATGGCAGATTTTGATAGAGGTTGAATTATTGGTTGGCTAATTGGACTACTTAGTTCCATGAAACAGCCAAGTCACAATTTTTAGGGTTCCGTACCCAAAGGGTAACCAACGGGACCCTATTACTAAGACTCCGCTGTCCGTCTGTATGTCCGTCTATCTGTCCGTCTGTTTGTCCGTCTGTTTGTGCATCTGTCTGTCCGTCTGTCTATTCGCTGTCCGTCCGTCTGTCCGCTGTCCGTCTGTCTGTCTGCTGTCCATCTGTCTGTCTGTTCAGGCTGTATCTAATGATCCGTGATAGTTAGACAGTTGAAATTTTCACAGACGATGTATTTCTGTTGCCGCTACAACAAATACTAAAAAAAAAACAGAATAAATATAAATATTTAAGGGGCCTCCCATGCAACAGACATGTTTTTTTTTGCCATTTTTATAGATAATTCGTGCGCGAGTCCGACTCGCACTTGGCCGGATTTTTATAATTTAATTTAATACTTTAGGCTTTGTAGAGTTAGGGGCTTGGCTCTACATGTGATTTCATAACTTTTTAACTGTGACAACTTATAACTGGGCTAATATTGTATAACCCTTCAGGGGGGAATCGTTACCCATCTCTAATAACAATTCGTTAGGTGTATTCTATGTTTTTTCGTTGCTTTCCTTAATAAACCTATCTAGATTGAGTCGACGACTGTGATGGTGTAAGATATGCGGATAAACCTCCCCAAATCAGCTGAAACCAGTTACCGAAGAATTCTAATATGGTTATAAAAGCACCTTCTATCCCTTCAACCCGAGGCTTGTCTGCGTCATCATCAGGAGTGACGTCATCAAATTCGAAAGGTTCATCACCGAAATCATCACTACTGCCATCCACCTCATTCATTGTATCATTCTGTTCCAATTTGGTTGGTAGGTAACTCGAGTATATTGTTATTTTTTCGGGTTTCTTCTCCGCTTTTTTCAACGCTTCAACGGAGAGTTCTTCTACGTCACGATTGTTTACATTGTTCTTAACAGGATCTACAGTTGACTTGGTGACATCTTCGGGGTTGTCGTCCGTAATTTCGATTTTGTTCCAAGATTTCGGCCTGGTACTTCTCGATTCTTCTGTTCTGTTACCGTCGAAGCCCAGAAACCTGAAAAGAAGTGAATTTAAACGTCTAATAATTGACCGCCCCTGTTACCGAGTAGTGGAGTTCAATCCCCCACGATGCACATTATTAATGTTCGGTCTGCTTGCTTCGGAATTCATTTGTAAACGAGGAACCGCGAAAAGGGAGTAATAATCGTCGCGTCGGTGAAAGGCGGTTGTATCGAGTGTGGACTGTGGACTTGCACCCCCTCGGAGATTCATGTCGTGATGGTATGTAATAATGATAGCGGCGTTATTAAATAATAAAGTGGAAAGATAATATGCAACATTTCGAAACTTGCTCACATAAAGATTCAATAAATGTTAAAAGTTTGTAAAAATTTCCATAGTGCGGAAACATAATTATTATAGTTTGTAAAATATTACAAAACTTTTGCTGCAAAGTATTTCAGCTCTCTGCTCGCTCTCGTATAGTGTAAAAGCGTTGAAATAGTTTTCAACAAAATGGTTGACTTACTGCAATACTCTACGATAAAAGTAAAGTTAAAAAAATCTAGGTTTCATCTTAATAATTTTAAATATGTTACATACATATAATCTTTTATTTCATGCACTTTTTATGACATAATATTTACAAAACTAGAAAAAAACTACAAAAGTATTTTAATTTTTGTACATAATATTTTTCCCCTGGGGCAAAAAAAGCCACTTCTCATTTTAATTTTTCAAAAGAAAAGCGACCATTTCCGACCATGTTTGAAAAAACACATGCATACATATATTCACGCCTGTCCCCCAGAGAGGAAGGCAGAGACTACAGATTTCCATCGCCTACCATCCTGACATACGTCTTTCTCTAGCTCTTTTAACTATTCCGGGTACTTTTGACATTGCCCTTCTTCAATATGTCACCAATGTGGTCAGAAAGATTCTAGGGCGGCCTGGTCAAGCTCTACCTTTGGACTATCTTTAACTCCACTCTAATACTCTCTAATACTCTAATACTCCACTCTAATCGAATTTGATGAAGTCCACAAAGACTATTGATGCCCAAACTCAACCTTCCAAACACCAAAGTGGTACCTGTATATGGGCGAGGTGATCTTCTGCGCCAGATTGGTGGCGATCTGTTGGTACACATCGAACGGTATACCGGTCCCAGCACCGGTCGGGAGGGTCGTATAGATGCTCACCACTGACTCATCTTCATCCCCGAGGGCGCTTCTGCTGCAACAGGGTGACAGCTGGAACGGAGACAGACTCTTAGATAGACAGGTACTGCAGCGAGTACCATCGTGCTGACAGAAAACTGGCGTTGGATATTTATCTTCAATAGCTGGGGTCAATTTCATACTTAAATATTGCATGCATGGTATTATTTTATACCTTGATCATACCCATAGTTTGTCGTGTTTTCATGTTTTCTTTTTTACGAATTTTTCTGAAATAATTTCTGAATTGTGTTGGGTGGTAAATTTTGATGCCGGGTTATTTTTTATTTCAATTATGGAAATAAAAAAAATACACCCACCCATAAAAAATTCACAGTAGGTTTTCAAAATTTGTAACGACATGTGAAAATATTTAGACATTTTTCTTTGCGACGGTTATGCAGTATGATCAGTAGAATATGTGGTTTCACTATAAGATAGCAGGATATTAACACCTAGTAAAAAGGCACGTGTTGCATTTTATGTACTTATGTATAAAGAAAAATATGATGATGATGACGTAGGTCGACTGAACATAGAAGTCAATAATTATAATTATAATGGTAATAAAATATGATGATGATGACGTAGGTCCACTGAACATAGAAGTCAATAATTATAATTATAATGGTAATAAAATATGACGATGATGACGTAGGTCCACTGAACATAGAAGTCAATAATTATAATTATAATGGTAATAAAATATGATGATGTTGACGTAGGTCGACTGAACATAGAAGTCAATAATTATAATTATAATGGTAATAAAATATGATGATGATGACGTAGGTCCACTGAACATAGAAGTCAATAATTATAATTATAATGGTAATAAAATATGATGATGATGACGTAGGTCCACTGAACATAGAAGTCAATAATTATAATTATAATGGTAATAAAATATGATGATGACGACGTAGGTCGACTGAACATAGAAGTCAATAATTATAATTATAATGGTAATAAAATATGATGATGATGACGTAGGTCCACTGAACATAGAAGTCAATAATTATAATTATAATGGTAATAAAATATGATGATGATGACGTAGGTCCACTGAACATAGAAGTCAATAATTATAATTATAATGGTAATAAAATATGATGATGTTGACGTAGGTCGACTGAACATAGAAGTCAATAATTATAATTATAATGGTAATAAAATATGATGATGATGACGTAGGTCCACTGAACATAGAAGTCAATAATTATAATTATAATGGTAATAAAATATGATGATGATGACGTAGGTCCACTGAACATAGAAGTCAATAATTATAATTATAATGGTAATAAAATATGATGATGACGACGTAGGTCGACTGAACATAGAAGTCAATAATTATAATTATAATGGTAATAAAATATGATGATGACGACGTAGGTCGACTGAACATAGAAGTCAATAATTATAATTATAATGGTAATAAAATATGATGATGATGACGTAGGTCCACTGAACATAGAAGTCAATAATTATAATTATAATGGTAATAAAATATGATGATGACGACGTAGGTCCACTGAACATAGAAGTCAATAATTATAATTATAATGGTAATTAAATATGATGATGACGACGTAGGTCGACTGAACATAGAAGTCAATAATTATAATTATAATGGTAATAAAATATGATGATGATGACGTAGGTCCACTGAACATAGAAGTCAATAATTATAATTATAATGGTAATAAAATATGATGATGATGACGTAGGTCCACTGAACATAGAAGTCAATAATTATAATTATAATGGTAATAAAATATGATGATGTTGACGTAGGTCGACTGAACATAGAAGTCAATAATTATAATTATAATGGTAATAAAATATGATGATGATGACGTAGGTCCACTGAACATAGAAGTCAATAATTATAATTATAATGGTAATAAAATATGATGATGATGACGTAGGTCCACTGAACATAGAAGTCAATAATTATAATTATAATGGTAATAAAATATGATGATGATGACGTAGGTCCACTGAACATAGAAGTCAATAATTATAATTATAATGGTAATAAAATATGATGATGATGACCTAGGTCGACTGAACATAGAAGTCAATAATTATAATTATAATGGTAATAAAATATGATGATGATGACCTAGGTCCACTGAACATAGAAGTCAATAATTATAATTATAATGGTAATAAAATATGATGATGACGACGTAGGTCGACTGAACATAGAAGTCAATAATTATAATTATAATGGTAATAAAATATGATGATGATGACGTAGGTCCACTGAACATAGAAGTCAATAATTATAATTATAATGGTAATAAAATATGATGATGACGACGTAGGTCGACTGAACATAGAAGTCAATAATTATAATTATAATGGTAATAAAATATGATGATGACGACGTAGGTCGACTGAACATAGAAGTCAATAATTATAATTATAATGGTAATAAAATATGATGATGTTGACGTAGGTCCACTGAACATAGAAGTCAATAATTATAATTATAATGGTAATAAAATATGATGATGATGACGTAGGTCCACTGAACATAGAAGTCAATAATTATAATTATAATGGTAATAAAATATGATGATGATGACGTAGGTCCACTGAACATAGAAGTCAATAATTATAATTATAATGGTAATAAAATATGATGATGACGACGTAGGTCGACTGAACATAGAAGTCAATAATTATAATTATAATGGTAATAAAATATGATGATGACGACGTAGGTCGACTGAACATAGAAGTCAATAATTATAATTATAATGGTAATAAAATATGATGATGATGACGTAGGTCGACTGAACATAGAAGTCAATAATTATAATTATAATGGTAATAAAATATGATGATGATGACGTAGGTCCACTGAACATAGAAGTCAATAATTATAATTATAATAGTAATAAAATATGATGATGATGACGTAGGTCGACTGAACATAGAAGTCAATAATTATAATTATAATGGTAATAAAATATGATGATGATGACGTAGGTCCACTGAACATAGAAGTCAATAATTATAATTATAATGGTAATAAAATATGATGATGATGACCTAGGTCGACTGAACATAGAAGTCAATAATTATAATTATAATGGTAATAAAATATGATGATGATGACCTAGGTCCACTGAACATAGAAGTCAATAATTATAATTATAATGGTAATAAAATATGATGATGATGACGTAGGTCGACTGAACATAGAAGTCAATAATTATAATTATAATGGTAATAAAATATGATGATGATGACGTAGGTCCACTGAACATAGAAGTCAATAATTATAATTATAATGGTAATAAAATATGATGATGATGACGTAGGTCCACTGAACATAGAAGTCAATAATTATAATTATAATGGTAATAAAATATGATGATGATGACCTAGGTCGACTGAACATAGAAGTCAATAATTATAATTATAATGGTAATAAAATATGATGATGATGACCTAGGTCCACTGAACATAGAAGTCAATAATTATAATTATAATGGTAATAAAATATGATGATGATGACCTAGGTCCACTGAACATAGAAGTCAATAATTATAATTATAATGGTAATAAAATCCCAATCTAGATAATACTAGACAATACAAACAACAACAGTCTTCAAACGTCATGCACCAAATAGTGTCATTGTCATGCAACTATAAAGGCAGCTGAATTTGGTGTCATCGGCGATGTTGGACGTGACCGGCATCGAGATTGTGGCATTGAAGATCTGGGCTCGAAGGTTTGAGGATGAGAATTGGGACTTTTGTTTACGGATTTGAGATTCGTGGAAGAGTTATTGATGAGGACAGCGACAGACATACATAGTGTGACATGAATAGGTCAACCTCGAAATGGTAAATTATACCCTACGTTCTCTTCCATCAAAGGAAAAAATAAATATTTTATTTTTCATCCTTTGATGGATCTACAGGTGGATCCATGAATATTTCAAATCGGAAAACCAAATCATATCCACTGAAATTATTTGGCGAGGTATGGCAATTTGGAGGCAACACTTTGTTACTGTATATTTTTTTATGTAATTTGGCGTATGTTTAATTGGAAAACATGTCAAGTACGTCATATTTAGAATTTCGTGTCAGTGGCATATAAGAAGCAGTATACACGATTAGTAATGTATGTAATAAGTTTTTGGCTGAAATTAGAGTTAATATATCACTAGAGAGATGATACGTGTGTCATTAATTGTCTTGGTGAACAGTTTAATTACATTTCTAACCACCACCAATGACGCCTCAATATGATATTATGTAAAGATACTCTTATATGTACAGATTTACTCGTAGCACATGAAGATCTGATGTCTTTGTCTGTCCATTTGAGGGTAAGGCGTGAGTATATCAACTAACATACAAAAAACAGCCAAAATTAAACTTGTTCCGTAAGAAGCATTGACCCCGATAAGACCAGTTTGGCAACTGTTTATTAAACTTTGGATGATTTTTATCACAAAGTATGTATTATATTAGGTATAAATATTTTGATTTATTATTTTATAAGTCAAACATCACTAAGAACCCGGTGCAGGACGACGCCAAATCCGATGCGAAGCGAGACGTATTGCGACAATAAAGCGCATATTTGGCTGGCCGATCTAAAAAAGCGCCTTACGTTTTGCCCCACGCCGTTCGAACTGTGCTGAGCGAGTCTCGCCCTAGTGTTGGAAATAATAATTATTTCCGAATACCCTAATTGTGCCTCGATTACTTGTTATTTTTTATTCTGTTTTAATTAATTAGAATATTGATGATACTTCCAAGTGGTGTATGTGCTTACTTTGCTTGTTAAATATTCATAAATCACTTAACGAAGCCTTGTAAAAGTACTCGATTTTAGGGCGAAAACTCATTATTTTAAATATTTTTCTGGTCTTTAACGCGATGTTTATGAAAAAATCAGAGATGTAAACCACTTCATATTGACTGTCTAATTGAAATCCAAAAATTTATTTGATTGAATTGTTCCACTTTTGCGAGTTATTGTCGTTTTTAGATATGTATGAAGTACGATTCGGAGCTCTTATCTGTATACACGAATAATGACTGACTGACAGACTGACTGACTGATCTATTAACGCCCAGACCAAACGGCTGGACCTAGGAACATAAAGTTTGGACTGTACTTATGGCTGTGAATTACCCAGATTGATGTCAATTCACAATATTTTGTTTTTTAACCACAGCAAGTAGTTTATATTACTGATTTTATAGCGTGGTCTACGTTATTCATATCCGCACCTTCATTACTTATTCAGCCTACTTCCTATAGGTTAGTTAACAATGTAATGCAAAGAAGCGATATATAAATAAAATCACCCGTATAATCCTTGCCGACACATGTGTCACAATGCAGCTATTTGTCACAGTGGGCCTTTGTTACAGGTATAGTTTTACTTACAGGAAGTAAAAAAAATATAGATGCAAATTTTATGATAATGTAAAAAAATCTCGATTTTTGTCCGTAAAACCGAGAATTTTTAGGAAAATATATAAATTTTTGGGAACCGTTGGTTTAAATAAGCTAAACATCTTTTGTGCAATTTAAAATTTCACACAGGCGTAGTCGGTATGAGTATGAGTGTATATATAAACAATAATAGGTACTTTATGCTAAAGAGAAAAAGTTAAGAAGTTTTTGTTTCTAAAGTTAACTTTCTTACAGTTAATACACTACGTATACTCATTGGCATACAAAGTACTTTATTAAAAAAATATCTCAGCATTTTCTCCAACACAAAGTTAGTTCAAAAACGACTAAAGTGAGAAATGAAAAATACAAACTTACACAAGAAATGTACGGAAGGAAACTGCAAAACTAAGTTGTGTGATAAGTGAACCCTGTCAATGTTGACACCTCTTGTCAATGGTCTTCATCACATACATGTTGCTTCATGATTACATATTTCAAGACATTTATAAAGACTGGACGAAAGAGTATCACCTTGTCACACGCCCCGCTTAATTGACGCTGATGTTATGCTAAAACAATACTCACTTTTCCATACAAACGTTAATTTATTTTTGTTATCCGTGAAAGAAAAGCCCAATTGGTTCAATAAAAATAAAAAATAAACAAAATTGTATGGACTTTAGTTTATCAGTATAAAACGTGGTTTAGGTGATGTCACCCCTCACAGATAATTGTAATTTGGAAAATTTGGATCCCAATAATTGGGATTATTGTAATTTTGGAAACAAAAACTTGTATAGTTCTCGTCCATAAAAACAACTTTTACAATCATCTCCAAAAAGTTCGAGAGAGTAGAATATTATATGAATTAGCTGAGACAGCGATTAAAAGAATGATCCCATAGTGACATCTTTAACACGAGCATTATAGGGCACACGGCCAAAGTCGATGAGTATTGCTCAATAATGAAAAAGATTTTGAAAAAAGACGGAGGAGCAAAATCAATAGCAGACTTGCAAAAAGCATGGACTTGGGCTATGGAAAAATGCACTGAAGTGGACGTGCAAAACTTTATGATATGTGTCGCGAGCCGCAAACGAAGCAAAGTTAAGGCAATAGCCTTAAGAAACCAAGTTTCAGTAAATAGGTTATAGTTTATAATAATTTTACTGAAAATTATTATAATACTTATTATTGTACTATGGTTTAAAAATATAATTTCAACTTTGTTATATATTATAATTATTATATAAAAATATAATTGTACTAATGACTAGCTATAAAAACGGTGAATATTATCATTTTTGCATTATTAATTGTAATTTTATTTTTAGTTCTATGTGCTTAGTTTTTGGAGTGTTTGCTAACTAAGGCCAGTTTACACTTCCAAAGCCAAAACATTTAACTCTATACTCGTGCAATGCACCGATCCAACCATTAAACATGATAAAATATAAAGCGTTAAAATCTTGCTAATTATCGTGAACATTTAAATCAACAAAGACTTATCGCCATTGACCGACATGGTCAATCGTTTAAGACGGAGAAAAAAGTTGTTGTATTAACAATTTGTACAACTAATACTGCATTGCCTCAATTTATTTATCCTACGGCTTTTTTTTTGTGTTAGCGGGGAGTACCCGTAAATCAAGCTGTGTTTTTTAGATTTTTTACTGGTCGATGCGTCCAGGGATTCTAGTTCCTTTAGACTAACCCTGAAGGCCAATCAGGATAGAGGCCGTGGCTTAAGAAATGAGGTAGGAACTTTTTTCTCGTCTCTGTTGTTGATTGGCTCCCTAGCGGTTTTATAATAAATTGGGCCAATCGCAGCGCCGAATCGCGGCGTTATAATGTAAAATTATAACATCGGATAAACAATCTAGGTACTTATAAAACTGCTGTTGACGTTGCAATTACGTATGGAAATAGATAAAAATATTGCATAATGATTATAAAACTATCTGTAGAAAAATGTAGTTTGTCGAGTAATTTAAGTAAATGTACGCAAGGGACATCCCCAGTTTATTTCTGGAAGTACGCAGCCTTATTCTGAAAATATTTAAAATGTAGAGAGACAAGTTACTAATATGTTGATAAAACATGTTACAGTACATATAAGTAACATTTTCTCAACATTAAAAAATTTCGATCGAATTCGAACTTGTCAGTATTTACCTTTAATCTACCCTAAGAGTACATGCAGCATTGATACTCAAATTCTGCTGTGGACAGTAGCAGCAGCCGTTCCATCTTTATAAAAGACTTTTTAAATTGTTGTTACCGCGATGATCACCAAATTAATACGCGGAAATTAATTTCAAGCATCCTCCCCCAAAAATTTTTTTTCAATACTTTGTCTTACTTTAAATTTGTTTCTATATTAATTGATCTTTTCTAGTTTCTAATCCACAATCAATAAAAACAAATTATTTGTATGTGATCGGTGGTAGATCAGTCGGGAAAACACCGGTCCACCAATCGTGGGATCCAGGTTCGAATCCTACAGGTCTAGCAGACCAATTAATTTTTTGAGTCGATATAAATAAACAAACTCATGCAAAAAATGCGGTCATGTGCGAGTCAGACTGTTGTACCTACGGTTCCGTAATGTGTCAGTTTTGTATATGTTGTCATTTTGTTGTAGTGAATTTCTCAACCGCCATATTTTTTCAAGTTAACATTAGATTAGTTTTCTGTACATACTAACATATCAGAATAAATAAATTTTGTATTTGTAATTTGTATTTTCTGTAATCTTTACGTAAGCACATATTACCACGATTTTTTTCATATTTTTTGGTCCCCCAGTTTTGGAGATAAGGGGTAGTGGAGGGGGTATGTCCCCACGTACATTTTTTGTAGTTTTTGGAGGTTTTTTCGAAATAGATGCAAGTAAATATAGTCAAATTACGTATATATTTTTACAATTAGCTCTTTAATACACATATTGTATTTATATAAATATATTGTTTTTATCTATTTAACTTTTTTTTCAATTCAACTTTTTTTTAATCGCTATATTTTTTCTGTAATTGGCAGGTTAGAATTTTTTTCATATTTTTCGGTTTATTAGTTTCGGAGATAAGTGGGGGGGCATACATTTTTGTGGTTTTTCAAAGATTTCTCAAAATCAGTGCCAGTAAATATAGTCAAAGTGAACATTTTCCCATCAGTTCTTCAATATCTACAATTTCATATTTTTAATTTTTTTACGCCATGTTATGGGGGCAGATTAATTCTATTTTTGTGCCAAATTTCAAGTCTTAACGGTGCTAAAGTTATGATTCTGTGACATACGGGTGGACGGACGGACGGACGGACGGACGGCTGGACCGACATACAACGGACAACGGAGTCTCACTATAAAGGTTCCTTTTGTACCTCTACGGAACCCTAAAAATAAAAGTAAACACCACAAACTTACCAACAAAACAAAACAAACGGCTCCGATCACAGTCTTCATTGTTCACTCTTTTTAAAGAATCTCCTTATCTTCGCGAATCGCTTCCGGTTCCTCCGCTTGAATCGCCACAGCTTGAAGAGACGAGTGGCGCCTGCGCACATTGAGCGACAAGTGTCTGTGTGTGCGTGCTGTGCGTGCTGCGTGCTGCGTCGGAGTCGATGCCACTAAATTTTGCGTCGACGTTGTGAACACTCCTGTGTAGGGTGACTATGAGCAGTTGTTTTTGGTGGACAGGATTGTGCTTTTTGTTGTTAAGAAAAATTCAGATTCAGAAATACTTGATTTTTTTTGCGTTTTTGTATTGGGCTTATCTTACTTCACTTAATATTTTTATGGGCAAAATGTATTTTGATGATTCGGACAAACAAGTTATTAAAACATTCAGGCTAATTTAAATATTGAAGCCATAGTTGTATTTTATTACGATTATATTAAATACGGAATGGCGGCGCCGGCGCTGTCAATTTGTTCAAGTGCACAAGACGGACTGAGAGCGCGAAGAAAAAAATCGTTACGTAAACCAAATATAAGGTCTAGATTATATTGAGTCAGTAGGTTAATTACACAAAATTTGTTTTGTCTTTAGTGTGACACCAGTATTGACCACTAACGCAGATGAGATATCATTGTTTAAGGCGCCTCTTCCCAGCGTCACGTCATCCGAAAATGACACTATCGATAAAATTATTCCTCTTAAAAATTATGAAAAATATTGTTAGTTAAACTATAAAGGCAACTTCATTAAAGGAAATTATTCTCGCTTAATTCAAATTCAAATTCAAATTCAAAAAGTTTATTTTGCAAAGCAGGTATAGATATATATACTTTTTACACGTCAAATTTAATAAAGAAAATATATGTAATAAAATAATAAATGTACATGAACTAAATTAAAGGTTTATTTAATTTATGTAGCAATATATTTACGATTAAAATGATAGGTAAAATATATATTATACAAGGTAAAATCCAATCAGCCGCTCGAACCCATACCGGAGACCCGGCCAGGGACCAGGAACAAGGTTCAATGATCACCAACCGAGCCCCCAGCACGAATCCAGGCGGCCGACCAAATCCCATCCTATATACTACATACTAATAGGTTACATATATAAATACATGCCTACCTCCGCCCATTCGATTAGTCTTGCAAGAAGGGCAAGAAACTTAGCAAGATCATGTCTTTTTTTTTCAACATAAAACTTATACTATATAGAAGATACACTTTTTTTTAAAATATTATTATTAATATCAAGACTTATATCTACTTTAACCAAGGGATAAGAAAATACAAGACAGCAGGAATTCAGGTTAATGAAAAAAAGAAAAACATATATATCTTTGTCTACCTGTCTCATATAGTCCTTTTCCTTTTACAGTCTGTAATCAATTAATGTTTACACCTTAGAGGAATCATAAGTTAAGAAATTATACTATTTAATTAAATTATAACTTACTATCATTATCACTGTAACACCATGCTTCACGATCATCCAAATATTCATTTATTTTATAATATGCCTTTTTCAATAGGTCCTGCTTAATATACAGTTTAAACTTATTCTCTGACAAAGTAAGGACCTCCTTTGGAAGTTTATTGTAAAATCTTATACCATGTCCTACGAAAGAGGTACTCACCTTAGCGAGTCTGATTTTTGGAAAAGCCAGTTTATGCTTATTTCTGGTCTCCTTACAATGTTGCTTACCAAGCCTTGGGAAAGACTCAACATTTTTTCTGACATATCTAAGGACTTGGTAAATATATTCACAAGGAACCGTTAATATATTAATTTCTTTGAACTTTTGTCTTAATGAATCCCGGTGCTTCATATTATAAATAGCCCGAATTGCTCTCTTCTGCAAAACAAAGACTGCGTCTGTATCCGCGGCTCTACCCCATAACAGCATGCCGTATGACATAATGCTGTGAAAGTAACTAAAATAGACTAGTCTAGCAGTATCTACATCAGTAATTTGTCGTATGCGTTTAACAGCGTATGCGGCCGAACTAAGTCTACCACATAGGGCTTCTATGTGGGGACCCCGCTGAAGACGAGAGTCTACTGTAATGCCTAAAAACTTAGTTTCGTTAACTAACTCCAGCTTGGACCCCTGCAAAAGCAAATTACAAGTGCATGTAACCTCTCCCCGGGGTACAACTACTCATGACGTCATTCCGGAACGCAATGAGTCGCTTGGTGTCTACCCCCAGTAAACAGGTTCCTACGTCGTCTCTGCAGACGGGGCCAAAATCCAATGACCTGAATACTACAGAGACATTAAATTGTTGGCATACCTTTTTATAATCTCTTAGTCGCCTTTTACGACATCCACGAGAAGACATGGCCCCGTAGTGAAGTGTTTAATCGCGCGCGATGCGACTTAGTTGAATTACAGGTGCGAGGAGCGTGAGACATACTGTTTAATCGCAAAAATATGGTATAACGCTCCTTGCACTCAACTAAAACTGATTCAACTAAATAAAACATAGATTAAACTAGTGACAATGACGTCATCACATGCCACAATCTATTATATACATTATGTAGTATTTTACAGTATTATGCAGTACTTACTGTATTCTTGAGTACCTACTCCTCAAAGAAAACTTTGAGTTCTGAGTAACCTTATAGTAGCCATCCATCCATCCACAAGCTTAGTTCGTCCACTGCTGGACTTAAGCCTTTTCAGGACTTTGCCACTCCCGGCGGTCGTCCTGGGAGAATTGCCCATACTCACACACGCCGGACAGGCGGGTTGGTGAGTGCGGTGCCGGAATCCTCGCACCAGTGACGCCGCTGCCCGTCACCAGTCTGTTCCATATAAGGCTTGGCTATTAGGGATGGATATACCGCCATCCATCGGTCCCAGGCATGGTGGGCCTCCTGGTTTTTTGCCTGTGAGCTGTCCTCTTACTCTCCCCCGAATTACTTCGAGGGGGTCTCCAAATAAGATGGTGGTACCTCCACAGTCGAGCCGGGCGTCAGCTCTACCACGTAAATTATAATATATATAAACTTATAATGCAGCTATATTGTTATCAAAATATCCCAAATACAAACAATTTACATAGCATGAACGTCACCCATTACCTTGGCACAACACTTACACGAAAACATGGGTAAATTAGTGTGACGAAGGCAACAAATGTTCTGAAAAACATGACGAATTCGGTCGATTGCCACGTCCAATTGCTTTCCACAGTTATGCCCATAAATCTCAATAATTACTCTGAATAAGCTATTTTCTTTCAGTATTGTGGCCCTTTTGCTAAAACGATTGTTTCAGAATCCTACTTTTACAAGTAGAGAAGAAAAAGAGAAGGATCACTTGGAAAATGCAGTCCCTGCCATTCACGCCCGGTGTCCGCCGGTTTGCCTAATTTTTGTTGGAGAGAACTCTGTACAATAATTGATCAACTGAAACATATGCATTGAAACTAGCATTTTACATTTCCATAATTATACATTTTTAACTACTTTAAGTGACATAAGTAAAAATGTATATTACTAGACAAGTTAGTTATTTAATTAGTGTTAAGTTAGTTATTTAATGTGAACTTAGCTTTATCCTGAATTTTATTTTAAAAAGAAATGAAATATTTGTATGAGTATAATATTTGCGTTACTTCCACTTAGATATCCCAAGGACCACCTCAAACCGTGGTCACGGCGTGAAGTAAGGCCTCAATGCGTCAGCCGTGATTCGATTTATCAATAAGAAACGCCTTTTTTTAACCGACTTCAAAAAAGGAGGAGGCTCTCAATTATTTTGTGTCTCTGTATTATTTTTTTTGCGTTGTTACTCGCTAACTCCGTCATTTCTGAACCGATTTGAATGAATTAATGAATTGAATGATTTCTATTTTTGTTTGGAAAGTGTGCTTTCAGGTAGGTTTCATTTTAGGTTTGGCCATGATCTGATGAAGGTCTTTAGAGAATAGGTACTGGAAATCCTCAGAAAATGACAGAAAACCTCTCAAAATTAAGGGCAATTGCTTAGTACCAGGATGGTAATTGCAGAGTATTACTTTTAAACCTAGCCTCATCACCATAGAACTCCTCAACGAATAAAAGCACATACTTCAAGATCGCGGCAATCACAAAGGGTGCTGATTACTTGGAAATTATCAGAAACCTACCTATCCTTCGAGCATCACCATATGACTCCTCAGCGGATGACAGCACGTAACTTTAAATTGCAGCAATCGTTTTGTGTAAGGGTGCTGATTGCAGAGCATTGCTTGAAAATTGCCAATGTACCCACCTGACCTTCGATCCTAGCTTCATCACCATAGAACTCCTCAACAGATGTACCTAGCGATAATAAGAATTAAGAGGGTTTATAGTTTATGGTTAGAAACATTGATCGAGATTCTTATAGATGAAGAATATTATTATTACACTCAAACTCGGGGAAAAATACGAAGAATTTACGAATCAAGTCTCAAGCGACATTAAAAAATGTATAGAGTATTAAATTAAAGAAAGTGGGGTACTGTTTCAAAACGCCAGCCGGGGTAAAGGTAAAAATTAACTGTCAATCGTTCCACAACCACCCGAGTGAATACGAACAGTTCATAAAAAAATGTAAAATTTGCTTTAACATTTCTGGGGGCACGGCACGGCCGTACCATCCTTTTCTCGAAGCAACTCACAGCACTTTCAATCCTCCTGTATCTTCGTTGTGGGTAAAGCTAGAAGTCTGAAATTTCAGTTACCAAGAGTACTTACTGAACCAACTTCTACCCCCAAATTACAAGTTTGATTACCTATATTTGATTACGAAATATCTCAAGTCAAAGTTCCCTTATTTTGTCACTGACTGACTGACTGATCATCAAAAGTCTAAAGGTGTTCTAGCAGGCCTACAAACTTAAAATTTTTCATGCGGTTAGTGTTAAGTGTACATTGCAACAAAAAAATATAAAAATGGTATTTGCGGTTGGTAATTTAATATCTCTATACAAAGTCTATACAAAATGTATGTTTCCAGCTGCATCTATAAATTTGTATGACACTAGATGATGTTGGTGGTATACTGCTTTGTGTTAAAGACATCTACCACGAAAAATTCTACCTCGTGACACTAGATGGTAAAAAGTGTAAAAAAAAGTATATCTACCTTTATCTCCGAAAATAGAGCAAGTAGTAAAAATAAAAAATAAAACCGTTAAAGTGCGAAAACTAAAAAATAAAACCGGTAAAATGCGAATCGGAATGCGAAGGTTCCATACCCCTACACAATACGGGTACGGAACCCTAAAAGTAAATAACCACAATATAGATGCCATAGCAACATTAAGGCGACAAAAAACAAAGCGATAATACGGTAGCGCCTGACAAACAATTCGGTACCTTTTTAGTACGGAACCCTTATTTTCATTAATTTACTTTAAAGTATTTACTACAGATTGCCCAAAGTTTAAACTTGTACTTGTATGTATTACCGTTCTAAAGATAGAGCCAGTGTTATAATAATCTGTTCCTTGGGTAAGGAACCCTAAAAAGGGTGGTTTATAATGTTCCACCCATTCACAATTAGTCTATTTAAGAAGAGAATATCAACATTTCGTAATTAAGTCACTAAAAAAACAGTAAAGTGCTAATCCGACTGGCGCATAAAGGGTTCCGTACCCCCACACAATACGGGTACGGAACCCTAAAAGTAAATTGCAACAACATAGATGCCATAGCTAGCACCATCAAGGCGACAAAAAACAAAGCGATAAAACGGTAGCGCCTGACAAACAATTCGGTTCCTTTTTAGGAAGGAACCCTCATTTTTATTATTTGATATTTTACTTTAAAGTAGTCTGCCTAAATTTTCAACCTGCAGGTACTTGTATGTATAACCGTTCTAACGATAGAGCCTTTGTTATAATAATTTGTGCTTTACCCAGGCGTTTAGGAACACTACCTACTCTACCTAGGTAGGTAAATAAATGTAAAGTGACGACGAACACATTAAACTTTTTTTTCTTGTTGTGTCCTACCGCCATCTACAATGTGAGAACAAAGTCGCGCGGTCTTTGCGTGGTGCAGACAGCGACAAGGGTGCGAGGCGTCAGTCCCTCAAGGTTCTGCTGCTCCGCAAAAGATGGCGCTGGTTGATATTTCAGTCTTTTTTTTGTAGATAATTTATTTTACAAAAAAGAGTTTAATTATAATTATTTAATTTGAATATTTGAATATTGTTGACACAATTCCCAACCATGCATAAAATAAAAATAAAATAGCCCATCAAATGAACGTCATCTCTATGGTAACGATTGTTTACATCCTAGATTATTTTTCATTTTGCTTTAGCAGTCATGTCGTACAATACAAATGATCACCAAAAACCAAATTGTGATCATTGTAACAAACATTTGGCCTGTTCTTCTAAAAAAACTGGCAGTAAAATTACTAACAGACCGCGAAGAGTTATTGTATCTAAAAATATACATGCAACTGCATCACAGGAGGGCAAAAATGGATCAACCAGTAGAATCAACAGATACAATAAGTGTTTAGTGGAAAATGCAAAGAAAACTACAAAATCTGACCAAACATTTGCCAGAAACAACAACATTAAGAAGAAACCTGTTGATTTGTGTGCTGATTGCGGCGATTCACCACAAAATCTTGGGGTGACTGATGTTGTGATTGGGAAGATGGTCACTGATAAATACTCAGACATAAGCACAATGGTACAAAAGCAAGGTAAAAGCAACCAAGAAGCAAATTCAACAAAATCTAAAATAAACAAAACAGCAAAAAAGAATTGCAGTACACTACGGCAGTACTATAGAAACGAAAACTTTCAGGTTTCTGCAGAGTCAATCAAAGAACCAAAGAAAACTTCATTAAGAACCATTAAAGAAGCTTCTGAACATTGCTCTGCAGAAAGCTCAAACGATGACTCAGAATGTTTGATCGGAATTTATTCAGATTCTGACGAAGAAAATGTTTCTATTGATCTAGACAATATTGACACTTTGAAGGAGCTGAAAGAATTTCGGGATGAGAATTACTTCGAATGCCATTCTTCTAAGTCAAGGATCCAAAATAAGGCAAGTGTTACGAGCTTGAAAGGTCATAAGTGCGTTTACAGGTTCTATTTAAATGATAGGTTGTTTCCTGTACCATTATGTACTGATCACAACAATACCATAAGATGCGTTGAATGCTATTTGCCATTAGAAAAAGAAAATGGTAGTGATGGAAGGTCTTTAAATGGCACAATCCAAGCTAAAGTAAAAATTGGCGATGATCAGGAAGCAAAAGATGTGACCCTATTTTTGCCTGTAAGAGAACATTTGATAGTCAAAGAAAAACGCATTGAAAAAAATAAACCACAAGATGAAGTAATGTATTTTGGTGTTGTGAAACTGGGTGACAACGGTCAATCAATATTCAATCCAACATTGCCGAGTAATTCTCTAGCACTAAAATATCAGAAAGGTTACAAGGAGTTGACCAATATTGAGGAATATAAGTATGATTCTGTTGATAAGCAAAATGTTATTATAATTTGAGGTCGGTACTTACAACAATATCTTGATTTTTAGTTAAAATATATATTTTATTTTGTTTATTATTAATTATGTCCTGTTTATTATTAATGATGTCTTCTTGATTATTAATAAAGTTATAATATTATTATTTTTTTTCATTACTGTTCTGCTTTACGAAATATTTAATATCATACCGAGACTTTATACTGAGTAGATGAGTGAATAAAAAGTTTTACTGTTGTATATGTTACAGCCAAAGTAATTTATCTAGATATTATTTATACTCCTAATGTCTACCTAATTTAGACAAAGTCATTATTATATTATAGCCTTTATAATATAATAATGACTTTGTCTAAATTAGGTAGACATTATATATTATATAAAGTGATTATTGGAGCAGAATTAATCAAATAATCTAGCTATTACACATAATATCTAGTAAGACGTGGATAAAGTAATAAAACACAATACAGGTGAATAAAAATATAATTAGTGACTTCAAGTGTCCGGAAAAAATACCAAAGCGTGCGACTAAAATTACTAAGTGGGCGAATTTAAAGTATTAAATCGAAAATATTTCACCAGAAGTCAAAAAATAGGTCCGACGACGAGCGAAGCGAGGAGGAGCGTGTTAGGTTTACATGTAATATAAAATGAGGAGCCGAGCGAAGCGGAGCGAGGCGACGTCCCAAGTTTTGTAACTTAAAATTAAATTGTCACTAAAATATAAAATAATTTATTATTTTAGCCAATTCCAACTAGCTATTATGAATAATCTGTAGATAAAGTAATTAATTTATTAAATTATCTACGCAGTTTAGCGAATATATATAATATCAAGCCATTATGTATAATCGCTGTTTAATTACTTTGGCTTTAACATATACATTTTTATTCTATTTTCTACAGATTTTCAAGAATTTTGTGAATTAGCCCTAAACGTCTCCTAAGGCTGCTTATGCCTCTATAAAACGGTTATCTAACATTTTACAACTTCCGCTATACTTCCATAAGCCCAAATTTGTCACGGATTTGCGTCACCTACAATATTTTTCGTCAATTACCCCATGTTGTGATTAACCACAAGGTAGTATACATACATATTCTTGAAGATGCAATCATCATTTTCTACCATCCACCTCCGCAATCTCCCACCAAAATCGATAAATAAGGCGCTAAGACGCGCGCGCGCACAGTCCGAGACCACTTTGCGCGCGATACAACTGTCACTTTCGTTCAGACTATTACCACAGAATAAAACAATAGTGCTAAATTACGGCCGCTCTCCTTTCGCGGAGCTACGTTCGAAAACAGTTCTTATTTTGAATCTGTGCCAATAATGTCGTTATACGTCACAGTTCTTATTATGATGAGTTGCGTGCTGCAGTTGTTTGGGGAGCATGTTTTGCGTAAGTATCTCTGTTGGGTTGTACGGAGGTGAAGGCAGGTGTTGAGCTGTGGGTAGTGAAGTAACAGACAATTATGTATCCAGCGAGATTGTGTTGCGTTACATGATAGCACAAATTAGTAAGAAAGTGGATTATCGTATGGTCAATTCACATTTGGACGGGAGTAGTACCACGAGACCAATACACCTTTTATTTTAAGAGCGGTTTCATAGCCGGATTATGAAAAATCCGCCTTTTTCTAATTAGTCAAAATAGAATACTTCAATTAAAAATTCATTTAAAAGTTATTCAACAAAACCTTATTACCTAAGTATTGTGTATGCTGCCATCGCAAAGTTGCCGTTGATTTCTGTAATTTTGAATTTCAAACATTTTGAATTAAAAATATTTTGAAATTCTACGAAAACTGCAGAAAGAGCATAATAAAATAGTACACAGGATGGGCCATCAATATGGTTGTTATTTGATTGTCGTAGATGGATATATTATTGTAGCATTTAATAAGGAAATAATATCCTGTATTTTGTCCAAGCTCTCCATCTGTTAAGACACACCTCTCTAAGATAATTTCTGCCTACTCCTGCTAGAGAAAGGCGTGAATTATGTACTGTATACTGATTTCAGATTTGAGAAACCCATGTCAAGGGATATTTAAGTATGGAATGAAGCGTAGTAATTGGCTGATTCTTGTATAGCTTAGCGAGATTAGATTCAGAATCTGATTTGTATCCAAATCACATAAGTAAGATATGAGGGGCTACAGGGAAGAATCGGCTAAGTCACGTTTACAAAACTTTACAGTATTGATGATTCAAGTTTTGATAGCATTTTATTGTTGACTTGAAAACTCAGCTCGTACATGAGCAATTGATTTTGGAAGGAAATTTAGTAGGTTACATGTCTAATGAATTGTATTCTGTAGAAAAATTTCCCAGTAAGAATAATTACTGAAATTTCATGTTAAGGAGTTGCAACATGCGAAAGTGCTGCCACTGTAGAAAAAAGATAATTTATTGAAAATCTGCTCAATTTGCTAGAAATAACAATGAACAATTTTTACACAGCAAAGTTTTCAGAAAGAACGTCTTTTGATAGCTAGAATTTTAACTTATGCCAAAAGCATAAATTTTTAACAAAAGTGATTATTATAGCTTATCGAGGACCTTTCCTATAAAAACTATGCTATGTGAAAATAATACATTGCTATTTCTGGACTTTATTTGAGCAGATTTTGAATAATTATTCTAGCAAGTAAAAAAGTTATATTTTCTAAGTTGGCGGCACTTTCGCATGTTGTAACGCCTAGCTAAGTCCAGGACCTAACCTGTTTTTCCCATGAATTCAAATTGTTGAATACTAGAATAAAGGTTAATAAAAATAAAACAACAGCTAAAATATAAAATAAATCACCTCAACAAAACATTTATTTTCACATTAACAATCATCGCCAGGAACGTGGCTTGGTAGGTTTAACTTTTTATGTCTCACATTCTAGCGGAAGTTGTTATCTAGTTTTTAGGGTTCCGTACCTCAAAATGAAAAAAAGAACTCTTAAAGAATCATTTTGTTGTTCATCTGTATGTCTGTCTGTCCGTCTGTCAAGATCCTTTTGCTTGGGCCCCGTGTAAGATATCAAGTTGAAACTGATACCTCTTACAAAATTCTACGGCCTTACCGCCTAGACACAAATAGGTATATGGAATGTATATGGAAAAATCTGAAAGTTACCAATTATGGACAAATAATAATTCTAATTATAGAACCTTAGATTTAAAGTAGATCATATTTGAGTAGATCATAGCTGTTAAGTTAAGTTGGACGTTAATAACTACAAGTGGAATATGTTTATAGAATTAAATGAGACTTGAGGATAATTCATGATTTATATAAAAACGGCTCACCTCAATAAGTGTTATGATCGGGAAAGCCGACCAGTTTCAGCAGATTTAGACTGCCTTCATCTGGGCGAGTGAAGACGTTTACGCGACGACGTTACACTGCGGGCTGCAATCTGGAATATGTTTGTCTTTTAAACGATTTATACGGAACCCTCAATGTCGGAGTCCTACTCGCACTTAACTGGTTTTTTTCAAATGTGAAATTGTTTGATTGCCTTCATCATTACCACTAGTTTTAATTAATTAAAAACAGATTAACACAATGTAATGAAAATTAAACAAATTTGGCAACCGCAACAAGCAACTGCAAATAATAAACATCAGCGTCATTCTGACTAAAAATTTTTGTATGATTGTATGCGTTCTATTTGTATAGGATATATCATAAGTCTATGATTTGTATCAAGTTCCGTTTTGCGAGAAGAAGCGGTTAAGGCATGGACTTAACTGGCTATTCACAAATAATGACAAGAGACAGCAAAAAATTGTTTGTGATTGAGCATGTTTTGCCCAAGGTTTAGCCTTGTTTTGATGAATGGTTAATTTTTGTGGACATACTCGTAGATAACAAAAAATCAATTTAAAAAAAACTGGTCAAGTGTGAGTAAGATTCCCTCTCTTTCCGTGCCGTTTAAATAGGTAAATATAATTAAATAATTTAAACAGAAATTACAAACTTATCACTACTAACAAATTGTGTGAAACAAAACTGCAAAATTAAGTTGGTTGAGTAGTCACATTTGTGAAACGCAGTGTGGTCAGCTCCACGTTGTCTCACTATTTTGGCAATAACGCAGTCGATAAACTTGAAATTTGGCAGGTATGCACGGTAAGAAATAATTGTGTGGTGTAGTATGTTCTGGTTTTTTGCACCTTCAGCGCAGGTGGAGCCAAAGGCTAATACTGCTATCTCCTTGACTATCACAAGGTTCTGGGTGACGATTCAGCACATAAAACGCTCAACGATCACCGCGACATCCTCACATAAAGTCTGCCCGCATGTAAATGCCTCCATTGTGCGCTAAACAAGGAGTATGCATGCCACACTCGTTGCCAAGAGCTGATGATAAGGTCTTCCACTGACCTTCGGGCCTTTGTTACTGACCTGTACTTTGGGTTCCAACAAGAATTGGCAAAACTATCAGTTTATAGCGGCGGTAGATCAGTCGGTAGGACGTCGGACTTTAATGTTGAGAACCATGTTTCGATTCTTGCTACTCGAGCCTGTTCCGAAGAGTTTTCGGGAATGTTTGCGCTTGTTCTTACCAACTGATATAGAAATTGTATCATTAATTTTTTTTAAGGTTCCGTAACTCAAAATGAAAAAAGACGAAACCCTTATAAGACCACTTTGTAGTCCGTCTGTCTGTCTTGTCCCGCAAACAATCGGGATTGTCCATTTCGAATGTCCAGGGTGTCGATTTGATCTACAACTTGCGTCAAATAAATATTAGTAAGTAAACATGACGCTTTTTCCAAAAAAACAGAATAAAAAAATAATAGCACTTGAAAAAGAAATTATGCCTCTTTTAAAAAAAAATAATTATTTAAAAAATTATCTTGATACACAACAACAGCGGCGTGGAGCACTAGTACTTACCTACTCGGGTGTCCACGGGTGTACACATAGTTTATGTATGTATGTATGTCTACCTTTTCAGTAACTATTTTTTCATCCCCAGAAATAAACTGAAAGATATCTCTTCATATAGATAAGCTTGCTTTTGTACATGTATGTTTATGTAGTAGTTTTATAATAATTTTCTCGTGTATGTACCTCACGATAAAGAATAAAACACAGTGATAAAAGTTAGTATTGATTATTGACAATTGACGGGAAAACGTTTATTTACTTAACAACCTGTTTATATAGTATAGTTTGTGCTTACTTCCCGCACGGTAGTGAACACCTCACCTCTCTGCAAAATTTTTATAATAATGTCTCCTTTCTCCGTAATACTTACCCTGATGACGCTTTTCTGCTTTTGGGAGACTTTAATGTGACCAATGCGTCGTGGTCCCCAACAAACGATTCAATATTTTGGGAGACTTTAATGTGACCAATGCGTCGTGGTCCCCAACAAACGATTCAATATTTTGGGAGACTTTAATGTGACCAATGCGTCGTGGTCCCCAACAAACGATTCAATATTTTGGGAGACTTTAATGTGACCAATGCGTCGTGGTCCCCAACAAACGATTCAATATTTTGGGAGACTTTAATGTGACCAATGCGTCGTGGTCCCCAACAAACGATTCAATATTTTGGGAGACTTTAATGTGACCAATGCGTCGTGGTCCCCAACAAACGATTCAATATTTTGGGAGACTTTAATGTGACCAATGCGTCGTGGTCCCCAACAAACGATTCAATATTTTTACATTTAAAAACAAATAATGATCCCGCGGCCATTCTACTCTCGGATTTTATGGCTATGACATCTTTAGACCAATATAACCATTGCCAAAATAGTAACGGTCGTATTCTCGACCTAGTTTTGTCAAATTTGGTATGTAAGATCGTATGCTGCTCTGACCCGCTGACAGCCGAAGACCTTCACCATAAATCTCTCGTACTTACGGTGTCCATTCAACATTCTTTACCGTTAAAAGAAAACACTAGTAAAAAATGCATGTTTCGTTTGGGCAATTACGCATCTATATCAGAAAGTTTATCTAATACCGACTGGTCGGTCTTGAACGATATGAGTACTAATGATTGCACGGCCTACATTTATTCTGTGCTCGACAATTTAATTGAACATTATGTCCCCAAACGAACTGTACGTTCAAACTCTCACTACCCTCCCTGGTACTCCCACTCTTTAATCAAAGTTGTTAAAGAAAAATTGAGAACACACAAAAGGTGGAAAACCTATGGTAATCCAACTGATTATAGTGAGTTTGCGACATTGCGTTCTAGAGAGAAAAGGCTGGAAAAAGAATGTTACGTAGCCTACATTGCTGACGCAGAGGACAATATACGTAGGTCTCCCAACTACTTGTGGTCTTATATTAAATCTAAATCGAATCATAACCATATACCTGATAAAATGAAATATAATGACAAATCATCCGACAATGGTGAAACTATCTGTAATTTATTCAATGATTATTTTAATTCGGTATTCATTAATGACAATGCCGGCCAGAGAAACCACCTACGCAAGCGTGACCATCCTAACTCTGTACTGAATATTTCATCTATTAATATTACAGAAAAACTTGTTCTGATGCTACTAGAAGCAGTAAATATTAACAAGGGAGCCGGCTCCGATGGTATTCATCCGTACTTAATAAGAAAATGCTCAAAGGAATTATGTGTTCCTTTGACTATACTTTTCAAAAAATCATTGGCTGAGGGTTGTTTTCCTAATTTATGGAAAAAGGCTCTTATTACGCCAATTTTTAAAGGTGGAGATAAAGGAGATATTACTAAGTATCGTCCCATATCCAAACTTTGTGTATTTGGAAAGTTGTTGGAAAAAATAGTAACGGATGAAATATCTAGCATTGTCAGCCATCATATTTCCTCCTGTCAGCATGGCTTCATAAAGAATCGCAATATTGAAACCAATTTGCTAACCTTCACTGATATGGTTCTCAATGCGCTCGATACTGGTCAACAGGTGGACGCCGTGTACACGGATTTTTCCAAGGCTTTCGACAAAATAAATCATAAATTACTAATTGAAAAACTTCTTGTCATCGGTGTACATGGTGACCTCCTCCGTTGGATCGAGTCTTACATTAAAAATCGCTCACAAGCCGTAGCTGTTAAGGGATTTGTTTCGGGCTTTCTACCAATTGCCTCAGGCGTCCCTCAGGGCTCCCATTTGGGTCCTCTGCTATTTATTTTATATATAAATGATATTGACAGTATTTTTACGAATTCTAACCACCTTTTATACGCAGACGACATGAAAATATTTCGTATTGTCAATTCTGTCGTTGATAGCCGTAGATTGCAAGAGGATTTGGAAAACCTTCTTGTTTACTGTAATAATAACTCTCTATTTTTGAACGTAGACAAATGTTACGTAATATCATTTTCTAGAAAGCGTCAAACTTTAGTCTACCCATATAATTTCGCAGGAAAAGACATTACCAGAGTCGAAAAAGTGAGGGACCTTGGTGTAATACTGGATAATAGAATGAATTTCAACCTCCATATCGACTTCATTACGGCTAAAGCCTTTAAACAACTAGGTTTCATTCTCCGTATCAGTCAGCCCTTCAAGCGAGTTGTAACTTACAAAACCTTATTCTTTGCTTTTGTCCGTAGTCTCTTGGAGTTTGGTTCTGTGGTTTGGAATCCCCAATACGCATTTCATATTGACAGAATAGAGAGAGTCCAGAATAAGTTCCTTAAAGCACTTGACTACAGAACACACAATAACTTTACAGATCATTTGTCTTCAGCTCAGCACCATAACATTCATTCCTTGGTTAGCCGGCGTGCACTCGCAGATGTCGCTTTCTTACACAAATTGGTTAATAATGGCATTAACTCATCCACACTTCTTGATAAAGTCTCCTTTAGAGTTCCTCGAGCTTCCTCACGTCTTAAACATTTGTTCCACGCCAAACGTGCGCATACTAATTATGCCAAAAATTCATACTTCCGACGGGCCCCAGATATATACAATAAGAAGCTCACCAAAATTGTCATTTTTTCTGAATCACTTCCTTCTTTCAAAGTTAAAGTGGCAAAGGTTTTGTGAAACCATCACCATCACACATGATTTATTGTTTAAGTGTTAAGGTTTTTCCCTAATAATTATTGTTAATATCTTTCATTATACATATATATATTTTAAGATTTATAAGCCATTTTATTGTTTGTATCAATTTTCAGTATGTGTTATTAATTATGTTGTTATGTTAATGTGTAGCGTATAATTAGTTTTGTATGTCTTTATATGGTACTATAGGTTTATTCGTGTGTCTTTATGTATATAACTATTTCATTGTATTGTGACTGTTTGATACCTTAATAAATAAAAATAAAAATAAAAACCTGCAAACAGTTCAATTTCAAGTAAAAATACATGAAGGGAACCTGCGAACTGACAGACTTTCAGCTGAAGACAAAATGAAAGTTCAAGAAGCGCGTTGATGTCTTTAGTATAGAAACTAAGTATTCAATTCAATTCAAAGCTGGTTCATCTGGCTTCCTTAAACGTGTCTCCGCACATTAGTTCCGCCAATATCTTGTTTTTAACGAAAAGACTCACTGGAAGCTTTACAGTTGAAATTTTTCCAAACTTGAATTCTCAAGCGTGAATCTGCGACAAAGAATATAGTACACTCTACATCTACGAGTACAACACACAAATGACATCACAATATATGTGATATAAGAACACAGAACGAAACATAAATATTCATAAAAGTAACAGTTATAAATATCAAACAATGTTTAAAAAAAAATATATATATACCAGGTGACTTTTTGATCATCGTCCAAATTCATACTGGAGGCTTGGTAAGTGATCAGCATCATGAATCGATAACAATTTTTGTGAAATTCGTATAATGAAATTTCGACTTTCCATAGTAATTCACTCCCAGTTCTGAATGAATCACTATGGGGAGTCGAAATTTAATTTTATGAATTTTACAAAAACCGTTATCGGTTAATGATGCTGAACACTTACCAAGGCTCAAGTATGAATTTGGACGATGTTCACAAATTCACCTTGTATATATAAATATCAAGATTACTAAACAACGAAACATAAATTATGTTATTTTTTATAATTTAATACTATTTAATTTTATAAATTTACACAACGTTTATACAAAGAATAAAAGGAATATTTACAAAATTGGGAGGTAACGTGGAGATATCTGAACACGAACAATTAGAGCAATAAGGTAAATTTTAGCAAAGCAACTTTCGTTTGACCATTTTGCTAAATGTTTAAAGCGTTAGTGATGAGATGTAGTGAGAATTAACTTTGTAACGGCCAAGTGAGCCACCATCGTCGTGAGATATGTAGTTCCTTCGTTTATTCTCAAGAACCGAAAACATAATGATATTTACACTAGTATTTGGTATTCATGACCTGTTGCAAGTGCACGAATCTTTTTATAGATGTACAAATGGTATGACCTGAATTTTTAAAAAGCCTAATGTATTTATCTCCACCTTCGAAAGAACTCGATTATATAGCGTAAAAGCAAAGATGCATAGCTCGTATGAGTTCCGATTCCGTTTCTTACAGCTAAATCTTTCTCTTTTTTCCTAGAAACATTACATTATAAAATTAAAGTTTAAGTAAAGTAGGCGAAAAAAGTATTTTCGGTATTGCCGCTTGACCCCATCCTCATCCATTATCTCATACTTCCCGTCTTGATTGCTAGGATGTAAGCTAGATGTAGCTAAGTAAAAGCGGTGTGATAATAGATTACGTCAATCACAGCCCAGAATCGCGGTGTTATAATGAATTATCATAACATCAGACAAATAATGTATTATTATATCTTAAAAAACTTAAAAATAAAATATGTATGTACTTATAAAACCGCTTCTGATGTTGTAATTATCAGCGAACGGAATAAAACCATAGAAGTCTAATTAGAGCTGAAAATTGACCCCAAAATAAAGTGTGTTGAACACAATTTCGTATGGCGACGGCTCACTGTGTCTTTGAGTCAGCCAATCACGGCTGGCCTAGTGTCACATGACAACAATATAAACTAATTGAGCCTTTTGCTCTTTTTGATGTCTCTGGTGCCATTCGCGAATGACACTTTTACTTAAGGTCTAGTCATTTCACAACATATGATGTGCGTCAGTTATTGAGAAGAATAATTTTTGCATGGCCTTGTAATTATATTTGTGTAAACAAAGTTTTTGTTGGTTGTGATCTCTGAGATAATGAATGTTTTTTATATAAATCTGTCAAAGTGGGTTCTACTCTCAATCCATCAATGTCACGTTAGAAATTTAATTTATGTTATGTTATGAGTATGAGCTTATTGCATGCATTATAAAGTTGTTGAAGTCATAACAAAAACGGCTTAGTCCATACTCATCCTTAGTCCGAACTCACCCGGTCCGTAATCTATAGATATACTATCTACGTGTATATAGCTAGAAGCCGCAAAAGTACTGATGGTAAGAAAAGTGCTAATGATTTTTATTTATTTTTATTCATATACGATACGCGGTATAAAATTAAAAGTAGGTAGGTAGGTACAACCTTGTCAAAGGATGCCATTGACTTTTGCTTGGATTATATGACTCTTTTGTTTGGACACGTGCAGGGTTTGCTTATTGTGAAATTTCTAGGAATGCAATATTAATAATAATAACTATTTATTTGCAAAGAATCTAAGTAGGTCATTTCATTTTGTTAAAAAAATATCTAGAAAATGATCAAGACTACCATAGAAAATAATACGTGTTTAATATTTATTTTCTACATCGTAGCACTTTTCCGACGAACTGTACCCTTGCAACTAATAGGCATATAAAAAAGCGGGCGAGTTCGGACTAGGGATGAGTATGGACGAAGCCACAAAAACTGGTGTCTAAAAGTAGGTAGTACGTAGAAACTTATGTATATATTGTATATATAAAATCACGTATGTGTCCCTAAGGGGTAAGCCGACACCTTAAACGTCCATTTGCTACGATCCTGAAATACTACTCTTTTCGCTCGTTATTCATGTATTAATGTAGTCATACAAGCACTTTTATATTATTTGATTCAATTCAAGTAACTTGCTTACACAATAAGTAATTTGGCAGTGGGCGAGTCGGACTCGCGCACAGAGGGTTCTGTACCACTACACAATACGGATACGGAACCCTAAAAACTTTGACTATAAAAACAATATACTTAATCGTAATACGCTAACATGGTAGTGCTCGACAATTAATTGAGCATCCTCTGAGTACGTAACCCTAATTTGTATTATGTAAAACAATTTGATTATATTTGAAACTAGTTTGTAATACCATCTTTAAGATAGAGATAAAACAAAAAACGTTTAAAATATGCAAATATTTCGAGATTTTCTGTAAGGAGACTGCTCTAGGGTTTTAATTTATTGTTATTAGTTGCTGTGATAGAAACCATAGAAACACGTTTTCTGGGAAATTTTTAACTGCCTACTACGGCTTTTTTTCTTCTTTAATCTTTTTCTTTTTTATATTTGTTGAAGTTTTTAAGATAAGTTCACCAATTATCCTGCAATATTTGTGTAATTTTTTATACGCTTTTGATCCGTTGTTCGGAGTTAAAGCATGGAAAATAAAGTAATTATTATCTACAAAAATTAAAAATTCAAAAAGTTTATTTTGCAAAGTAGGTATATATAATACACGTTTCACAAGTCAAATTTTAATCTTATAAAAATATATGTAATAAAATAATAAATGTACATGAACTACTTAGATTAAATGTTTTTTTAATTTATGTAGCAATATATATACGATTAAAATTATAGGTAAAATATTATTATACAAGGTGAAATCCAATCAACCGCCCGAACCCATACCGGAGACCCGGCCAGGGACCAGGAACAGGTTCAATGATCACCAACATACTACGGCTAAAGCAATAGTCCCCTGTGACAGACGGACAGCGGAGGCTTAGTAATAGGGTCCCGTTTGGCACCCTTAGTAATAGTGTCCCGTTTGGAACCCTTAGTAATAGGGTCCCGTTTGGCACCCTTAGTAATAGTGTCCCGTTTGGAACCCTTAGTAATAGGGTCCCGTTTGGCACCCTTAGTAATAGTGTCCCGTTTGGAACCCTTAGTAATAGGGTCCCGTTTGGCACCCTTAGTAATAGTGTCCCGTTTGGAACCCTTAGTAATAGGGTCCCGTTTGGCACCCTTAGTAATAGGGTCCCATTTGGCACCCTTAGTAATAGGGTCCCGTTTGGCACCCTTAGTAATAGGGTCCCATTTGGCACTCTTAGTAATAAGGTCCCGTTTGACACCCTTCGGGTACGCAGCCTTAAAATCTAGTCAGTTATAAGCACACAATATACGGTCCAATTGAAATGACGAATAATCTATGTATTATAGGGATACTAAGAGGTCAAACATCTGTTTATGATTACCCAAGTCCCCCGCACATGTGGTCGCCTCCCCAAGGCTGCGCCGGCGCTGGTTGCACAAACGTGGTGCTCAGTAAAAGTGACACTGCATCGCGGGCGCACTCGCCGGCTAGCGGCTTGCGTCACACGGGGTTAAGGTGACCCTTCGCTTCGATGTTGCACTGCAAGCTTGTTAAGTTACAATGTTAGCCTTTGCCAAGCTTTTACAATGTTTATTTTATCATGACATGAATCCCTGAGGGGGTGTCAAAGGTGTTCTCAAGAGCGAACCATGAAATACAAGTCCACACTCGGTACACCCGCGTTTCACCGACGATTATTACGTCCCAACGTGGTGGGTGGCGAGCCCTGTCGCCGTTCTTCGGGCACAAATACACGCTTTTTAGGGCATGCAGGTTTCTTCACGATGTTTTCCTTCACCGTTCGGCAAGTGGTAAGTTAGAACAAATACTATACACGTAAATTCCGAAAATCTTATTGTTGCATGCCCCACCAGGGATCGATCCTGGGGCTCAAGACTGAAAGAAAGAAAACAGATTTATTGCCAAAAAAAAAAAAAGTGTTACAATGAAGACATATAAATAATTAAAAGACAAACTTACGAACTAAATTTAAAATAAACAAACTTAAAAGAAATACAATGTCGATTAAATATTCTTTGTTCTTTTTGGCAACAGGTGGCACGCTCAGCTGTGCTGCTAGATTAAAAAACTAGCAAACTTTAATTTAAAAATAAAATTACTTAATATTAAACATGTTAAGTGCGGTAAAAAAAAGAATACGAGAGTTAAAAAGAGTGTTGTGTATATAGAGGTGTAACTGGTATCTTATTTACGTTCAATGATTATATATGTATATGTATAAACTATTATATAAATATTTTCTTTTTGTAGGTATAGGACTGAACTAAACTAAGTAAATAAATATATATAAATATTATTAAATCACAAGCGAACCCCAGAATCAGGAAAATGGTCTGCTAGCTGAAGAGCTAGCGATCTGGTTCTTTTTTTTTTTGCTTTTATTTTATAACAGAATTTTGCAGATGTTAGTTGTTTTTCCAGTAACATATTTTTTATTTTGTATTTTAGAGTAAAATAGGATACATTTTCCTGCAGTGGTGGGGGAAGGTCGTTCCAGATCTTCGAAGCCGCAAACCTGAATCCTGCTCTGAAGTTCGCAGTTTTGTGTGCGGGGATGTTCATTTTTTTTTTTTTACTTTTCTTCTTGTATGTTTGCCGTGTTCATCACTAAGCCATTTAAACTTACTAAATAGATATTCTGGACGACGGATATGAACTATTTTATGCACCATGACCGCAAGATGGAGCTCTCTACGTCCCTCCATTTTGAGCATTTTTCTTTCGTTTAGAAAGGGGGTAATATGTGACCGTCTTTTTATTCCGTAGCAAAACCTCGCACACGCATTCTGTACTCTTTGAATCGCACGACTAGTTTTGCCAAATAGTCTTGGGCCATATACTGTATCACAGTAGTTAAACACAGAAAGAATCAGTGATTCGACCAGTATAACCCTAACCTCCTCTTTTAGAAATTCTCGAATTTCATACAGAACTTTGAGTCGAAAAAAGGCAGTTCTTATTTTCAAGTTTATGTGCTCTTGAAACCGTAGTTCGCTGTCTAATAACAGACCCAGATTCCTGGCAGTGAAAGGCCAGCGTTCTATCGCCTGAGCTATCGCCGCTGTTTAAAATATATTGAAAAAAATATATTTCACAACAAAATATCATATTCTGCACTAAATTTTGATTCACTATTTTTTAAGCATCATTTTTATTTCAATGTATTAATAACAAAACCAGTTACAGAAAATTTTATTATCGAAAACCAGTCTTTATACAACAAGATGCATCTCTACGTTAGGTAAGTTAGGTTTAGTCACAAGTTAGTTTCTAGTCACCAGTTACAGTAACTATAGTTAAGTTACGGAGGCTTCTAAGGAGTTAGCTCGACCTTTGTTTACTCTTCGAGTTTGTATCTAAAAGCTTCCTGTACAAACGCAGTACTTAAGAGATATATGTATATAGTACCTGACACTGCATTAGCACGTCATTTTACATCAAGTAGAACTGAACTCTTTGACTTTTCATTATTGATTTTCTGACCCGTAGCTGTTATAAACCGCAGCATCGGGTGCTCTCAAAAAGCGCAAGTTTCACTTGAAAATCTTTTTTTTCGGTGAAATTGAATGTTATATTTTTTATTCGCGCACGCTTTATTTTGACATCAGTTTTTATGCAAAGTTTTATGATCGTATCTGAAGTATTAATTATATAATATCGGTTTATTGCACGGTTTCTAGGTGAATTTGCAATTTTTTGCGTTAGTTGATTCGAAACTACGTTACAGTATTAAATCCTGTGGAAACAGTTTTGCCCACAACATGAATAGAGCTTTCATAGCTCAACAATGGACCAATAGAACCATAGTTCGTATACCTCCTTGAACATAATATCGAGAAAATTTTAAGAATCTTAAAATATTGACTGCTCCTTGTCTTTATATTTTTGTTCTGCGAAAAATATTCATAAATTTGATAGCAATGATAATAATAATAAGAAGAAAGCAGATACATTGATATCATTAGTTGCATTGGAGATACAACCGCATACACTGAGCGTATATTATTTAAGCGAATAGTTCTTGTCATGTGGTACCTTTTACCATCATGTTCAGCTTTAGGAAAGCATTGTTGTTTTATTGATATTTACCGTTTTAGACTAGTAACTATTTAGCAAAAAAGTAGCGGGTTATGTGGCATGTTGCCGTAATGTTATGTGGTATGTTAGTTTAATGTAATGTGGTATGTTGCCATAATGTTATGTGGTATGTTAGTTTAATGTAATGTGGTATGTTGCCATAATGTTATGTGGTATGTTAGTTTAATGTAATGTGGTATGTTGCCATAATGTTATGTGGTATGTTAGTTTAATGTAATGTGGTATGTTGCCATAATGTTATGTGGTATGTTAGTTTAATATAATGTGGCATATTTCCATAATGTTATGTGGTATGTTGCCATAATGTTATGTGGTATGTTGCCATAATATTATGTGGTATGTTGCCCTAATGTAATGTGGTATGTTGCCATAATGTTATGTGGTATCTTGCCGTAATGTTATGTGGTATGTTGCCATAATATTATGTGGTATGTTGCCCTAATGTAATGTGGTATGTTGCCATAATGTTATGTGGTATCTTGCCGTAATGTTATGTGGTATGTTGCCATAATGTTGTGTGGTATGTTGCCCTAATGTAATATAATAATAATAATATAAATAATGGAGGCGTAGGGATGTGACGACCCCATCGCCCTCTGGTATGTCCTGTACGTCCAGTGCAATCAGTCACCGCAGGGCGGCTTGTGGCGAGCCGATGGTGAGTGGCGACACCACGGACCCTACCTCCAGGGGACACTATCACACATGCGCTTACACACACACATACACACAGAAACACACCCCCTACCTCTGCGCTTGCCTTAACCAGCCGGCCAGAGTGGAGATGCAAGAGCGGAACCTATGCTCCAGGTTGGAAGTGTAAAATGTCATAACGCCGGGGGCACTTGACTGTTAGAAGGATCTTACGCCCCGCAGACTCACCTCTCGACAACCTTAGCTGCTTACATAGTGTTGCCCCCTGGCCGCCCCATGGTGGCTTGATAGGGGGCCCACAACGGCTATCCTGGTGGATAGTTATTAAGCAGCAAGTCACCATCTGCCATATTTAAATTTGTGAGAGATTTTCGAGGCAGATGTCCGTTATCTCACTCCATAGCCCTGCTATCCAGCCCATTTAGCATCCCATCCTCATAGCCCACTCCAAGTCGCTTCCTTCCTGGCAATAGTTTGGCAACTGTGGGGGACTGTCCGTCAGTGTATCACAATGATACATTGAGGGAGAGGCCTCCATGGATGCAGCCATCTCACATCTAGATTAAATGGTACCAAAGGTCTCTTCAATGTTGGCTTCGGCCCCATGAATGCCTTTCAAATGACCGGGTCCCTATGGGCCCGTGACTGAAAAGTGTACCTACATAATAATAATAATAATAATAATAATAATGTGCTATTAATGCATATGCTATCCCGGTTGTTCTTTACTCATTTGGAATAATTAACTATAAAGAAACAGAACTGAAAAAAATTGATACGAAAACTAGAAAAATATTTGCTATGAACAAAATACACCAACAGAAAGCAGACGTAGACAGACTGTATATCCCAGTAGAAGAAGGAGGAAGAGGATTAATTAATATAGAAAGATTATACAAAACGCAAATGATTAAATTTAAACAATACTTACAATTTAACAAAGAAAATGACCACCTCATGAAAATTATAATACAACATGATAAAAATAGAGCAAAATATTCAATATATAAAGAAGCAGATGAAACTTGTCAAAAATAGGGCTCATAGCAACAAATACATACACAGATAAAGAAATAAAAAATGCAGTTATTAAGAAACATATAGAGTCTTGGAAAGCTAAACCACTACGTGGTCAGATAGCTTTAAAGGTTCTAGAAAAATCTAGTATTGACAGAGCGTTTTCTTTTAAGTGGCTTAAAACCCAACAAATCTCACCTTCTTTTGAGTCATCTATTTTTGCAATCCAAGACCAAGCTGTAATTACCAAACAACATGAAAGGGATATACAGAAAAAACCGGTAGATGGTAAATGCCGACTTTGTTTGTCGAAAGACGAGACCATAAATCACGTTATTTCGGGATGTGAAAAACTAGCCGGCACTTATTACACAAAAAGACACAAAAATATTGTTCAATACATACACTGGGCACTAAGTAAGAAATACAAATTTGAAGTTCCACAATTATGGTGGCAACACCACCTGACACAACCTCAAGTTATTGAAAATGAGACGGCAAAAATTATGTGGGAAATACCCATCCAAACCGACGTTACAGTAGTCCACAACAGACCGGATATTGTATTAATAGACAAAATTCAAAACAAAACATATTTAATAGATATAACGGTACCTTCAGATTACAATATTGAAACTAAAGAAATAGAAAAATTAAGTAAATATCATCTACTTAAAACTGAAATAACAAGATTATGGAAAACTTCGACCACATTCATACCAATAGTGATAGGGGCAACAGGCATAGTGGCAAAAAGTCTACATAGATACAGTGACATGCTAAATGCTAAAATAAACCTACACATTATACAAAAACAAGCTGCCATTCACACAACCACAATAGTTTCAAAATTTTTAGGAAACTCTGTTTTTACCAACGGCGACGCTGGGCTTCCTTTTCCCTAAGGGTCTTGGGGCGGGAAGTTCGCAAAGAGAAAACCGATTACTAAATCGAGTAAAAGCTGCACAAATTAATAATAATAAGTACGACCTCGTAAATCAGAAGGTGCCATATTACAAGTACTCACTGGCGCCAGTACTAGAAAACGGCCGCGCCAAGCTCTACTGGGATCGGTCTGTCATCACGGATAGGACTATTCTCACGAATAAACCTGATATCGTGTTGATGGACCGGGCGCAGTCTCGGGTGTTTTTGGTGGATATCACAATCCCACACGATGAGAACCTCGTGAAAGCCGAAACCGAGAAGAGGAGGAAGTATCTCGACCTAGCTCACGAGGTTACCGACATGTGGGGCGTGGCATCCACCGAAATAATCCCAGTTGTTTTATCCGCGAACGGGTTAATACCAACCAGTCTCGAAACCAACCTGAGACGGTTGGGATTCCGCGGCAGTTCGCTTCCAGCGCGGATGCAGAAGGCGGTTCTACTCGATACTGCTCGCATCGTTCGCCGGTTTCTTTCCCTGGGGCTCTGAACCTCGGTCAACTGTGCTTCTGCCGAGGGATGTATCGTCTCTCTCTCTTTAAATTCTTTTGGCCAAGAGGGAGAGACGAGATCAAAAATTCTCGAAATAATAATAATAAAGGCGTAGGGATGTGACGACCCCATCGCCCTCTGGTATGTCGTGTACGTCCAGTGCAATCAGTCACCGCAGGACGGCTTGTGGCGAGCCGATGGTGAGTGGCGACACCACGGACCCTACCTCCAGGGGACACTATCACACATGCGCTTACACACACACATACACACAGAAACACACCCCCTGCCTCTGTGCTTGCCTTAACCAGCCGGCCAGAGTGGAGATGCAAGAGCGGAACCTATGCTCCAGGTTGGAAGTGTAAAATGTCATAACGCCGGGGGCACTTGACTGTAGAAGGATCTTGCGCCCCGCAGACTCACCTCTCGACAACCTTAGCTGCTTACATAGTGTTGCCCCCTGGCCGCCCCATGGTGGCTAGATAGGGGGCCCACAACGGCTATCCTGTTGGATAGTTATTAAGCAGCAAGTCACCATCTGCCATATTTAAATTTGTGAGAGATTTTCGAGGCAGATGTCCGTTATCTCACACTTCGTATGCAACTGCATTTTTAGTAAAATAATCTTTGTGTTGTGCTACGAACAAGCAAACTTCCCTTATATACATGCAATTTAGGGGGGAATGTATAATTTTTGAAAGAGTGCTTTGCAGGTTTTTAAAATACAAGCTCCACAGATTGCACGGATAGATTTTTTCTGGACTTTAAACGCTCTCTCAGCCTCTACAGAATTTCCCCACAATATCAACCCATAATTGAGAACGGAAGACACATATCCATGATAAGGGCCGCCTTTTATGAGATAGTGTTCTTAAGACGTCTCAGGGCATACACAAATCGGTCTAATTTACTGCAAACTTTTTCTACATGTAGCTTCCAATTTAGATTTTTATCTATAGCAACACCTAGAAAAATTGTACGATCTACTTCTTCTACTATTTGATTATTATGACCTATATTTAACTTAAAATGATATGCTTGAGACGTCCTAAACTGTATAAACGTGGTTTTATTAAAATTAATTTTTAGACGGTTGTTTGCTAGCCAATCTGTTACTTGAGCCAGTGCGGTATTGACATTATCTTCAAACGTTTCTTTTTGATAACATTTTATCATAACAGTTGTGTCAAATAAAATGCATTCGTTTGGTGTTGTCTTAGGTAAATCATTAATATATAGTAGAAACAAGAGTGGGCCCAAGATGCTACCTTGTGGCAGCATCTTATTCTCCGACGCACGTAAAGTTATAATCAAACCAAAAAGGTGTAACTTTGTATGTGGCTAACTGTACGACCATCATTACCATTAAAAGAGATACGAATCAATAAATATGTAGAGGCACTATTTGTTTGTGCTTGTGCGAGGGTGTGTGTGTGTTCGCCGTCAATACATTGTGTACCTACGGGTCAAACAGGGCACGAGGGTCAATTAGGTCATTCAGGTTTCAAGCCAAGCCTATTAATTATCTACATATCAGATACACTAGAGATACGAACAGTAGGACGTATAACCCGTTTCAATTGACCTTGGGATTCAAAATGGCTGCCCACTCTGGCTGTACCGTCAGCATTTTTTTAACCGACTTCAAAAAGGAGGCGGTTCTCAATTCGACTGTATGTTTTTTTTTTTTTTTTTTTTGGCGTTGTTACTCCATAACTCCGTCATTTCCCAACCGATTTGAACAATTCTTTTTTTGTTTGAAAGAGTATACTTCCAGGTAGGTCCCATTTTGGGTTTGGTCATGATCTGATGAAGGTCTTCAGAGATAGGCAGTGGAACTCCTCAGAAAATGACAGCATACCTCTCGAAATTGAGGTAATCGCTTTGTACCTGGGTGCTGATTACAAGGTATTACTTGAAAATCGACATTATTCCACCTGACCTTCGATCCTGGCTTCATCAACATATTCACCATAGAACTCTTCAACGGATCAGAGCACATAACTCGAGATTGCGGCAATCACTGCGTTAGGGTGCTGATTCAAGGGTATTACTTGGAGATTATCAGAATTCCCACCTGACCTTCGATCCTGACTTCATCACCATAGAACTCCTCAACGGATGACAGCACATAACTTTAGACTGCGGCAACCAGTTTGTGTTAGGGTGCTCATTGCAGGGCATTGCTGAAAATTGCCAGTGTACCCACCTGAATTTCGATCTTGGCTTCATCACCGTAGAACTCTTCAACGGATGACAGCACATAACTCGAGATTGCGGTAATCATGTTGTGTTAGGGTGCTGATAGCAGGAAGCTACTCAAACATGGCTACTTATACTCACTTGAACTTCGTTTCATATTAAGGCGATTACCGTCGCCAAATTAGCAGCTCGATGTTTGTCTGTATGAATATCGACGGAAACGACATTGAAATAACGTTCAAATCAGTGCACAATGCGTGGTGGCTGTTACGACGCTCGCTGCGTCCTTGAAAAGGCAAAATAGGAGAAAATAATACTTTTCACATGGGCGTCATTGTTCGATTGAATAATTCTATGTTATATTTATAGCCATCAAGTTAATCTATTTATCGAAGCATAAATGAATTAAATCACCTAAGCCGCTTAGGAGCAGTAGGAAATTCAAGCCAAAAAACACCATTCAGTTGAAACAATTTTTCATATAGAAGTTTTGGTGGTACGAAAAAGAAAAATGTTGTATATATTGTCCTAGAGTTGATAATCCATAATACATTTTTTCAATATTTTTGGTTTGGCCATAAAAGAGGAGTAGGCTTTAGAAAGTACCCATTTGGCGATATTAAGGGCCTTAACACCACGTTTGCAAGAACTACCTATACCTCACAATTTAACCCAGCAACACTAAAAAATGTGAAATAAAATAAACTTTTAACAAAAAAATAGCAACCGACTTCAATAGTAACAGCAGTCATTCACTAAAAAGTTAATAATAATTCTATAAAGACCGATGGTACCGAAGCAACACTTTTGCCGACTTCTTTCTTCCTGAAACATTATGTTATCTAGAAGTCGGCGTTCTTATTTTTATTTTTATTTACTCATAGGAAGATTAACATACAAATAGGTGCAGTAAAAATTTAGAATAAATAACTAAATTACGATAAAAAATCTTTACCTAATGGATAACAAAATTAAATAGAAGTGAGCCGAGGGGGCGTAACAGTTTAACTTATAGTTTTAGCTAACAAATACTACATATAATACAAAATTGTAGTTTAATTAAAAATAAACAAATAACATTTAAGAAAAGATAAATTGAAAGAATTTATCTGCTCATTTTTAAAGTGTGAAAGTGTTAATGCTGTGCTTGAATAAAAAAAATCTATGTCAAGCGAAATATTATTGAAAAGAGAACTCGCTCTTGATAAGTATGCATTCTGTCCATGTTTAGTATTGCATGAATATTAGATCAATTGCATATTATTAAAAGTTAATAAATTATATTATTAGTTGTTTAATTACAGCATATCCGTACATCACATCACATTATACGATACTGAAACGGGATGTACCTACACACTACACAACCTTTTGTTTGTGAAGCAAGCAAAAAGAGGGTGTCAGAAATGAGATCAGTTATTATTTTCATTCCTTGCTCATTTTATTACTCTATGGATAAACTTCATCGTACTTTAGTTTCCGAGGTTGTTTAGACATTTTAAAGTTTTGGTTGTGACAGATGGACGCCAGATACCATATTCAATGTAACGTAAATATTTGTGCATTGGTCTTGACTAACACTGACTTGAACTTAGTTGAAATTTTAAATGTAATTGGATTTATTATGTATCTAATTCTAAATGCAGGATAAGGTTAGAAAAACTTCAACTAAGTAAAATTGTTTATCTACTTGCTACATTGTTTGACCGATGTTATAATATTACACTATAACACCGCAATTCTGCGCTGTGATTGGCCAAATTTATTACAAACCTGCTAGAGAACCAATCACAAGCAATACTGGTCTTTCTTAATTTCTTAAGCCACGCCATTTACTCTTCTCGCTTCTGATTGGTCTCAGGTATCTACATAAATTCGATCATGATAGTATCACGACGAGTGTTCTTTATCTTATTTTTCTTGAATTACCGTGATACTTAGTGTTTTCTGCAGTGATAGATGTGCGGGCGGCAAGGCGCGGCGCGGCGGCTTGCGCGTCAGTATCGAGAGGAACCTCGTTCCAACCGGATATCCCACGTTCCGCGACACCTCTCAATATTTTTTTTATTTAGAGCAATTATCTTAGTAGTTCACCCGAATACATAGTCGATAATACATAGTCCCTAGTAACTAACCCTTACGGAAGGTAATTTATGGGGACATTCAGATACTATTTGCCTCTTCCAATTTATTATGAATTATGTTATGAAAGAGCGGGGCATCCTGGCACAGGTATTTTTAATACTTAAAAGGATGTTCCATTCCAACACCTAATGTAATAAGATGAGTTTTTTGCAAATAAACAATTTCTATTTCTATTCCAAAATTGTTACAGATATAGTTACATTGCAATACTGACAAACATCGTGGGTAATAGTGAAACCATTTTTGATGTTGTAACTAGCTTGTTGTATTATGGAAGTAAATAAACCAATGATATTATACAAGGTGTAACAGAAAGGTGTAACCATATTTGAAGAGCTTATTCAGTCAATGGTATAGAACAACTTTTATTATGGGGCCAAACCTGAAATCTCAAAAAAAAAAATCTGCTCTTCCATACATTTCAGCCGAGCGGCATTGCATTTTTCTATAAAACAGTTCTTTTTTTTTTCGGGGTAGGTACAGGGTTTCCATAGTAAAAATTGTTCTTCACCATTGACTGAATAAGCTCTTCAAATATGGTTACACCTTTCTGTTACACGTTGTATAATAACCTCATTGAAATAAACTGACTTAATTTTAACTAAATTTTACTTAATTTCAATAACTTTTAAAATTGAACATATTTGTTTCCAGCTGAAACGTTCCTGCGGTGCAAACAAAATGACAAAAAGCTCAACGATTGTCTAAAATCTGCAGTTCCTGATGCACTTCGGAAAATGAAGAAAGGTAACCTAACTAACTCATCTATCATTTATTCATTTGATTAACATTTCATCCACAATTATCTTTTTTATTATTATATATGTATAAATGTATATTAATTATATTATTTATGTTATATTTTTGTGTATGTTTATGTACTAGTTTATTATAGTGTAAGGAATCCCCCATTAATAAGTCTATGTAGTTTACTCTTAAGTTTGATTTCGTGACATTTACACGCTCCTCTTTATTATTTTTTTTCTGTTTTCTTTTTCACCCTAAGGTTGCCTGGAAGATATTGCTATTAGCAATAAGTGCCGCCTCTGTACACTGTAAATTTTTTTTAATGTTTTTTTTTTCATGTTTTTGTGTAAATGTACATTAAGTGTAATAAATAAAATAAAAAGTAACAAGAAATTTTAATGATATTATAAAATGACACAGTACTCCACACTGATCATACTGGATACCGGTCAAAATAGAACTCAATCTAAATATCCCGTCCCTATAATTATGTTAGTATGTATATGTATTCAGTTCACATCTAGATTTACGTCGTCTGCGTTTATACTTATACTACAATGATATCCTTGCAATGGCACAATCGCCGAATATCAAATAATGTCCCATTCTAACATTACATTTAAGTGACAACGCCGCCAGCCTTTTGGGCACCCTTCTTAAGGACGCCGACGGCAGCGATCTGGCTTTCTATTTATTATAAATATCTCGGATTTTAGGTTTACTTTGTTGGGTTTTTATTTTAGGTCATCTTTAGTTAAGTTTTTGAATGTTATTTAAAATTTCAGTTCACTTTCTTGTTTATAATACAAATATATAATTCATTCAGATACAAAATACATGTGGAATGTCCGAGGGGTCGTCATAGGTGTTTACGAGTATGGGCTGTGAAACGCTAATCACAGTCACGTTTCAATGTTCACTACTAGACCACACATTTATTATCAACCCACGCTCTAATTACTTTACAGGAATCCCCTCGCTGTCGGTGCCGTCGATGGAGCCGCTGCTGGTGGCCGGCATCAACGTGGAGTCCGGCGCTGGACCAGTCACCATCACGCAGAACTACCGGAACATCAAGCTGCACGGGCTCACCGATACAGTGCTCACCACTTACAAGTAAACATATTCTATTCTATACCTCACCAAAGGGAGCAATTTTACCATCACAATCTCTTTTGATAGATCTTACTTGGCCAGCTCAAAATAAGGCTCTCCGTTCTCTCTCGTTTGCTCTTCATAATAACTACATCTGGGCAGATGTACTACACCAACCCACCTGCCCAGCGTGTGTGAGTATGGGCAATTCTTCCAGGATGACCGCCGGGAGTGGCAAAGAACTAGGCTGATGGATAGATGGATACTCAAAAGACTTCTACTTCGAGCTGGCCAAGAAGATCGCGCGATCTGTACGTCCTTTTTTTCGTCTCTATGTATACAGCCGGTCTGATTGACCAGATTTGACATAAGGAGGATAAGAATTCCACAGAACTAGAAGAACTCATTAACGTTATAAGTTTTTTTTATTTAATATTTTTAACGCTAAGCCACTACCACACCTATTAGAAAGCTTCGATGAAACATGAAACATCAATAGGTAGATGAAGAACGTTTGCCCAATAAATACTTTAAAAAGTAGAGGAGTAACACTCCCGGCACGGCTTTTCTGATATCATGCCAGACCACAGGAATACAGGAACGCCTGATAATGTGACACCTCAGGTGGTAGAGCTGATGCCAGGCTCGACTGTGCAGGTACCATCATCAAGTTATTTGGGGAAGAGTAAGAAGATAACTCTCAAACAGCACAACCAGATGGCCTACCATATCTGGAACCGATTGATGGCGAATAATCAACCCTTATTTAAAACAGACTGGTAACGAACAGTGGTTTTGGCAACGTGCTCGCCAACTCACCTGCAGCGTGTGTGAGTATAGGCATATATGTCTTCCAAGAGGACCGCAAAGAGTGGCAAAATCTTAGAAAGGCATTTCCAGCAGTGGATGAACCAGGCTGATGGATGGATGGATAGATGTATGATGTGCCTCAACTAATAGCTTGATTATTAAATATATGTCAATAATTCAGGTGTGAAGTTAGCCTTCACCAGCGCAATATTGCCCCGCGAACCCTCCTTCCTCTTCAAAGCTCTGAGAATGCGCAAATATGACGGCAACTGTAGCTAGAAATGTAAATATTTTCAGAGCGGATCTGAAGCACTATCGGCTGCGTACCGACTCGCACACACCGAAAATGGAGTTCATCGCCGACTACGTGATGAAGGGCCGCATCCTGGTGCTGCCCATCCAGGGCAAGGGACAAGCCAACATTACTATGCGTATGAAGTGAAGCTTTTACATCTATTTTATTTAATACAACGTCCCCATTATTTCCGTCCATGTTGCCAATAATTTGTAAATTGAATGACGTACATATTTAGCTCCGTTATAGCAGTTCTAGTACGGTTTACCAAGTAGAGTCGCACCGTGCTGCGTCGCGCCATTGTGGTTCAGTTCCACCATAATTGTGCAACGCGTTATCTACGAGTTTGCGTCAGTTTCTTATATATCGATAAAACTACTGTTTTTCAGGGACAAAAATAATACACTATATCTATAATAATATCTATCGTACAGTCAACAAAAGAGATAGTTGCCAGGCCCAGCATAAACACTTTGATCCTAAGACCCAGAGGTGAGTGATAGACGAGGTGAAAAAAACTTAGCTAGTAGACACATGCACTATTAACTAAGTATTCTTCATCTCATAAATCACTCATTATTGGACCTTACGATCAAAGTGTTTGCGCTGGGCCAGGTTACCTTTATCTTTTGTGAACCGTACATTGAAGTATTCTAACTGAAGTATCCGTCTCCCATCAGTGAACCTGGTAGTGAAGCACGACCTGATCGGTGAGCCGGTGGTGCGAGAGGGACAGACGTTCATGCACATCAAGGATTACCGGGTAAAGTTCGTGCCGCAGCGCGTCGTGCTGCACTTCACCAACCTATTCAACGGAGACAAGAGGCTGGGGGACCAGATGAACTTGTGAGTTGCTTATATCGTCACGGCACGAATTCCCGAGGGGGTGTCAGATGTGTTCCGAGTGTGGACTGTGAAAAACAAGTCAGTCTACAATTGGTACTTTTCACTGACGATTATAATCCTAAGCGTAATGGGTGGTGAGGTGAGCCCTATTGCCATACGTAATGGGTGGTGAGGTGAGCCCTATTGCCATACGTAATGGGTGGTGAGGTGAGCCCTATTGCCATACGTAATGGGTGGTGAGGTGATCCCTATTGCCATACGTAATGGGTGGTGAGGTGAGCCCTATTGCCATACGTAATGGGTGGTGAGGTGAGCCCTATTGCCATACGTAATGGGTGGTGAGGTGAGCCCTATTGCCATACGTAATGGGTGGTGAGGTGAGCCCTATTGCCATACGTAATGGGTGGTGAGGTGAGCCCTATTGCCATACGTAATGGGTGGTGAGGTGAGCCCTATTGCCATACGTAATGGGTGGTGAGGTGAGCCCTATTGCCATACAAGGCACAAATGAACCAAACGATCTATTGGTTGAACGCTGGGTTAGTGACGAGCTTTATATTTAACCAACAATCACACAGGCGGCGATTACTTGAATTTTGAGACACTACCCTTGGTTTCTTTTTTTCTATATTCACTTTGTAACTATACTGCAGTGATTTTACAACGTTGAAGCATTTTTAGGAAGTGTGGTAGGTAGGTGAATGAGAAAGTCGTGTCAAAATCGAACAGACAGTGAGATAGACAAGCGTTGCATTCTAAATATCTATATACAGTTGTGGTCATATAATTAGGAACGACTGGTAAGAAAGTCGATTTTTGACAAACAAGTAGCTGTTAATTTTGTATTAACTTACTGATAACAAATTTAAACCACACAAAATAACAGTTATATTAATAGGCTTTAATAATTTATACCCAATATGCAAAACAATTGCACTGCTATCAAAAGTTCATATCATCTTCAAATTGCTATTGTATTTTACATGTACTGTCCGCTTGACAAATAATTAGGAACGGAAAAAAATCATTCTTAATTTTGAATTTCGAAAACGAATATCGCATTTTTTTTGTTTCCCGCGTATTCTATGGTTACATCGCTTTATATTGACTAAGTTGAAAGTGCATAATTATTCCAAAATCATAGGCAAAAAGGAGAGTTGTGTTCCATAGACCCGGAAAATTATTATGGCTCTATATGAACGTAATTGGTCGTATAAAAAGATTTCTGATCATTTGAAGTGCTCTAAAACCAAGTTGTTTAATGCTGTAAATCACGTAAAAAAGTTTAATACTACGAATAATGTACCTCGAAAGCCTAAATCTAGAAAAACAACATCACTTGAAGATGCTTTGATTGTTCGTGCAGCAAAGGCTGATCCTTTCAAGAGTTCAGAAAATATAAAGAGGGAAGTTTTTGACGACGGAGGAGTATCTACACGTACAGTACGAAGTCGCTTAACTGATGCAATGTTATTTGGAAGAATCGCCCGGAGTGTACCGTTTCTCACGAAGGTGCACCGAAAAGCTAGGTTAGAAATCGAGAAAAAATATGGCAACTGGACAGCAAGTCAATGGAAAAACGTGTTATTTTCTGATGAAACGAAAATAAATAGACTAGGGTCTGATGGTAAACAGTATGTGCGTAGACCGCCTAAGCAAGCTTTGAATCCTAAGTTCACGAAAAAAGTGGTAAAGCATGGGGGAGGAAACATAAAAGTTTGGGGATGTTTCTCAGGTCATGGTGTTGGGCCAGTTAAAAAGATTGAAGGTATGCTAGACCAATTTAAATACAAGCAAATATTGGAGGAGACTATGCTTCCTTATGCTGAGGAGAGGTTGCCTGTAGTCTGGATGTTTCAGCAAGATAATGACCCCAAACACACTGCTCATTCAGTTAAAAGGTTTTTTAGTGATCAAAAAATGACTGTGTTAGATTGGCCTGCAAATGGTCCAGATCTTAATCCGATCAAAAATCTTTGGAGAGAAGTAAAGAAGAGTGTGGCTGCGAAAAGGACGAGCAATTTGAACGATCTACATGATGCCTTTGTCGAATTGTGGAACACTATTTCAGATGAAACCTGTAAAAACTTAATAGATTCCATGGCCCGTCGCTGCAGAGCAGTTATTGTAAGAAAGGGCCACCCTACAGAATACTAATACTGCTTTTTGTAAGCTGTGTTAAAAGTTTTGTAATAAATATTGCTTATTTCATTAAAATGGTTTCTGATACAGTTCAATAAATTAATTAATTTTTTCCGTTCCTAATTATTTGTCCATAGCTAGAAAGTTTCAAATAAATAGTTCAAATGGAACTTTAATTAAATTATCAATTGAATTCAACAATTTTACATATTATATATGCAGTATAAAAGCCTGCTTACATAGCTATATTATCATGTCGTTTGAAGGTAGTAACAGTAATATAAACTAAAGTTACAGCAACTTGTTTTTCTGAAAGTTACTTCGGTATTAGTCGTTCCTAATTATATGACCACAACTGTATATATATATATATATATATATATCTATATATATATATATATATATATATATATATATATATATATATATATATATATGGTGGCTTGGTAAGTGATCAGTAACATGGATCAATAACAATTTTTGTGAAATTCGTAAAATGAAATTTCGCCTCCCCATAGTGATTCACTCGGAACTGGAAGTGAATTTCTATAGGAAGCCGAAATTTCATTTTACGAATTTCACAAAAATTGTTATTGATCCAAGATACTGATCACTTATCAAGCCTCCAGTATGAATTTGGACAGACAAATTGCCTGTAGAAGTCTCTGTCATCATCATTGCAAATGCATATAATATGGCCTCAACATTGGTGCCTGTTGTGTGAGCTGATAAGCTTACAACAAAATCTCTATTGAAAACATCGACTTGAATAAAAAGATTACTTGTTTTAATTTTGACATGTAGTAAATCATCATAGCGGAACAACAAACAAGCATTTTTGTTATTCCAAATTTAAAATAACTAAAAACGTATTAATAGATTGAATTGTTTTCAAATGCAGAATATGTGAACAATTCCTTACACTTAGAAACCTCAAGGTACATAAATCTGAAAATATAAATATTATAATAGAATGTTACTTCAATTCAAGTTAGCGCAACCAGATCTTGATGCTGATTATCAGGGGCCTTATTAGCTTCAACATCTATCGCCATCTCCTTCAAACGTATCGTGATCGGCTGTAAATTAAGTGTGACGTTTTTCGTAGCCAATCGCTATACCTTTAAAAGCGATAGCAATAGATGCTGAAGACAGATGGGGACTCAGCTCAGGCATTGGTCACGGACATACAAAGAGAAACCACAGCTCCACTAAGATGGTGTTAGAGAAAACATTTAAAATATATATATAATATAATTTTCAGGTTCCTGAATGAAAACTCGGAGCTGGTTTTCAACGAGCTCAAAGAATCATACGAGAAGAGCCTGAGCAAAGTGTTCCAAGACGTTACCAATAAGATCTTTGACAAGGTTCCGATGGACAAGATCTTCCTCCAGGACTGAAAGTACACTAAATACTTATACAAATTAGCTTTAACATAAACATGTCTGTGGTTTAGGTTTATTTAGGTTTATCTAGATTTAAGTTATATTTTCTACAAAATCAACACGTTTTGGTACATGTTTTGTATTTATTGAAAATGCTTTAATTAGATAACATTGTTAGTAACTGATAAATAATAAAACACATAAATTGAAGGTAAATTTTTATTTTGCTTCAATGTTTTCAAGACATGACATGACATCTAGCGGAGAGTAGTCAAACTACTATAGTGTGTTTGTGCTTAGGGCGCTCTTTATGACAAAGCGGTAAGTCATCTGAACTTTTTTTACTACTGCTGGATTGTGAATCTGAAACTGTAATGTAAGAAAACCTTTTCTTTAATTTGACGTCCATGGTCGACATTCTGTTTTCTATTTCTCTGTTTAATTTTTCGCCACTCTTTATACAACACTCTTTGCAGAATATTTCATTCAAAAGTATCACTGCAAGCAGAAATAGGTTTTAGGTAACGATAGATGATCTAAAGATGCCACAATGCCTGAAAACTTATCTTTTATTATCTTTAATCAATGTATGATGCCTACAATGACGTACGGTCCTGGACCTGTAGCATAGTGTTTAATTCAACAAAACCTTATTACCTTTGTATTGTGTATGCTGGCATCGCAATGTTTCCATTGGTTTCCGTAAATTAGAGTTTCAACATTTTGAAATTCAAATTTACAGATACCAATGGAAACTTTGCGAATGCAGTATACACAATACACAGGTAATAAGAATTTTGAATTTAAGTGTTCTGTTTCGATTAATTAGAAAAAGACGGGTTTTTCACAATCCGGCTGCGATGCCGCAAAAACAACATCGTTTAACGCTCATCGCACTTGTGATTCAACTAAGTCGCATCGCGCGCGATTATACGTAAACACTATGCTACGAGCCCTGCAACATGGACGCTAACCAAGGAATCTATGCGTCAGTTAAAAGTTGCACAAAGAGCGATGAAGCATCACATTGTTATCATGTCCCGAATCAAGAAACCAGACGGGAGTACTAAGCTCTATTGAAAGCCGCACGCTAAAATACATACAAGACATACATATACCCACGCCTGTCTCCCAGAGGGGTAGGCAGGGACTACAAATTTCCATCAGCTACGATTTGGACACACCTATTCCACATTCGTCAATCTAGACATACAAGCTCTTCTATTCCGGGTACTTTTGACATTGCTCTTCTTCAATATGTCGCCGATTTCGTCAGCATATGTCCTTCTAGGGTGGCTTGCAGGCATATTATGTATATTTAGTTGCCATCTGAACTGGGTGCCTATCCTATCATCAAAAACATAGATATACTATCGAATTCCGATTGTCTAAGAATATGTTCGCACTTGGGAGTGACGTCACAGTTCGTAAATAGTTCAATACCCACTGAGGCAATTCTGAAAATTCAGTTTTTATCTTTATTAAATATCTTAATCATGGCACCTAGTCCAGTTGTCAACGAAACATACATAATAGAGGGGCTGGTCGAACTCTACTTTCCACTTGGGTATCATAAATTTCTTTCTTCACTCTACTTTCATTCATCCTTTCATGTCATGGTATCGCTGTCTCTACTATTGTTAAAAAGTAAATAATTTGTAGGTAATTTTTTTGGCTCGCTCCAGTACATGTATGCAGTTCCGTCTTTTCCATAAGGGCACTTGAGGCACTAGCTTAGGGCATTTTTAAATGATAATTTCCCTATATTCATACCAAATAAGGCAGATATAAACAATATGCACAAATACATATAAATAAAATAGCCACATCTATTTTACGTTTTCGTTCGGACAGTTTTGCAACAATTTGTCTTTGTACAATTTAAGCTCATATTATTCACAGTTCCATCAATATTTTAAATATACACATCGCTTATATTTTCATCAAATATAACCAACAGAAACACGCCAAACTAATGTTTTCATCAAAAGAGCCCCTCAAACTCAGTGTGCCCCAGGGCCCCTGCATGGCCTAAGACGGCTCTGCATGCATGGTTATAAGCTTGTTGTCCCGAATACAGTTGATACCATTACCACACAACAAATAGTTCCAAAGTTGGATGGCGAATCACAAGACTAAAATGGCGATGAGCAAGACAGTTGGCCCGGCGAAGTGATGGCAGGAGAGGAAATCCCTGACAGAATGATGGCCAAAATATGGCGGCCAACGAGCAGTCGGCAGACCGCCACCTAGGTGGGCCGATGACGTTGAACATGGATGAGATCGGCTCAGGACAGGAAGTATTAGCGCAAAAAAGAACAGGCTTATACAAAGCAGTACGTAAAGACAAGCTGTCAATGATTAAGATGAACGATAGTTGGCGCTTAAATAAATTAAAATTTTCATTTACTTACATATTGCAACCAAGATTAGAAATGAACAAATGTAAAAGAAAAGTGCAAGAAACAGAGTGTATCTCTCTTCCATGTTTATTTATTGAAGAATAACACCAGACAAATCTGCAATAAGAAACAAAGTTCAAAAGCACGAACGCCTTTTAAAAAACTTTAGCAAACACTCTATCATCAAGACAACCTTAGGTTCCAAAATTGCACTCTGCTCTTTTTGATCCTTCCAAAGGTTGCAAATAAGAAATCTGAGAATAGAATACATGAATTTATCTCAACTTTCCTTTATAAATTTAGAGCATACTTTACAAAGCTCACTTTAAAATTGATTTAGACATTGACAAAGACTTATCTAAGAAAACATTTTACTATGGAGGTAAAAAAACTGCATATACAACCTATTTAACATAGACTGCTAGAGGTGTAGCAGGGTCGTTGAATGTAAGGCAGGTTGAACGTTTGAACACGGACCCCTATGGTACCATACTTTATTTTAACAAATACTGATTTTGATCTTAGAAGACATTCTTTCGATGTTGATTTGATTGATGACACGAACTTATTTAGGGTTTTGTATGATTGAAAAACGGAACCTTTGCAGGATTACTTTGTTGTCCGTCTGTCGGTATGTCAAGGTGTAAACGGCTTGTCCAATCTTTTGGGTGCCTTAGGTGGTCTGAACTGGACTGAACTTTGTGGTCTGGACCTTCTCCATTCGTACCTTGGTATCTGCTATCATACCTCATCCGAATAGTTACCTAATGGAGAAACAAGACTTCGAAATGATCTCGTCTGTATGAAAATGTTGCCTTGAGCCACATCAGCGGAGTGTTATTTTGAGAAAGAAGCAGGAAATATTGTCAGAATAAATAAATGAACAATATCGATAATAATCTTTATTTTGAATCAGTGAAATATAAAATAACAAGTCTATGGCATAGTCACTGGTAACGACGGGTCTAGAAAGCGAACTGCAAGAAGATAATAAATCTTAGCTTAACTTAGCCTCTAGCTTATATAACTTACATTACTAGTTTCACTTGGAACTTTGTCACAGAAAGTCGTCGTGATATCTGGGTTTTAAAGTCGTGCCGAAATTCTATATGAAACTAGTAATTCTTACAAAAGAATTTACAAAACTCAAATCTCGTACTGATCATAATTAGAAAGTTATGTGATGAAATAGAGAACCCAAAATATGATAGAACATAAAATAGAGAATCCAAAATATGATAGAACATAAAAAATATTTTTTTGCAAAAACTCCCATCATTAATTTAATTAAACATTAAACTATCCATTACAATGACAGAAGTTCAGCGTTTAAAATGCCACCAACTTTTTGAAGTTAAAATGTTGAAAAAATATATGCTTTTGGACGGCTATGGATGATACTACAATTTCATCCATATTTATTTTCCTAATACCAAATTTTATGAAAAAATACATATTAATATGATTTTTGCTTTACGAGAATGAGGTATGAAAGTGGATGTCTTTTGATTACATACTTTATATACGAAAACTTTATTTTATAGAAAGTTATAAATCTATGAACATTATTGGGTATTAACTAGCTATTATAAGCTCTATATTGTTCACAACCTACTATTGAACTAAAACAAAAACACAATTACTGAGATTTCTGATAAAAAAGGATTGCCAATATCCCGGCTAGTTATCTTGGAATGGTATTTATTGTTAAATGCAATTTTCAAAATGCTTACTTTTATATTTTAGCATAAATTAGGATTAAGCCGAAATACTTATTTATTAAAATCTTGTTAATATTATATTTTTTGATTACCTACAAGATCGAATATTATCTTAATAACTACCTTTTTGTAAACGTAAAAGACTCTAACAATGATTGTGTATCAGTACATACTCGAAAAATATAAACAAAAAGATTTCCGCTATCGTCACATAGAAGAAACAAAAAAGAGCCAAAATTAACTAACTTAACGTAAAATTAACTATAAATAAAATCGTGTCCTATATTCGTTTTTCAAGTTTAATCTATAAAAACATTCTTAGCACCATCTTTGCTTTTAATCTTTCAATCCTAATTTAACTTTTCCTTCCAAAAAGAGGTTTATTTATAATAACTTTTCCAACCCTCGGCTTTCCTTTTAGTGGTGTTATAATGTTAGTTTTATTTTACTACAATTATAATTTAGGTGTTAAAACACTATTTTTAAATTTATCGATATTCAAGACTATACTACAGTATATCCGTAGAAATTTTTAAAATACATAAAACTACTACTAAGTACATAGAATATTATGTAATATGTATTTATGGGTATTGTTGATATATTTTTTCGTAGACTAAAATGTTTGCATCTAAATTTAAAATTTTTATACCGTATAGGTATATGAAGTTATGGTAGTAAAGAAACTATCATTTCTATAGTTACCATTAAATAAATTACTTGGACCACCCCTTATTAGTCCTGTGTTTTTCTAATTCTGTCCCGAATATGTCTCACATATTCCAAAAATGTCTTTTGATCCAGTCAAGAGCCAACTGCTACTTACGGTCAAAAATCACATCATGAAACCTAATTATTGCCTTCTTCGCCTACAATATTGAAATTCTTTTATAGAAAATCTTTTCCTTTTTTCTCCTTCCACTTCTGTCTATCACCTTCATTTTGGCTTTAAAGTCCGTAACGACTATTTTTTGTGACCTTTATCAACTACCATTGCACCCTAAAGACTTACTTTAGGATCATTTATACCATTGCCATCACCTTGAAATACGTATCTAACATTCATAAAAAAGCCATCAGAAACCACCCCTTTGCCAGCAAATAATCTACAGTCATCATCACAATTACGAATTAGTGTCATCACTATCCTGTGAGTCCCCCTGTCATTGAAACTGTGACGTGGATGTGGATCTCCTGCAACCAATAGAAACTGGAGCTGGTATCCTCGAACCACCACTCCTAGGATCTTTCCTTGGAGCGGCCAACTGCCTCGTGCTCGCAGACCTCTCCAGTTTTCCGTCAGACATAACCCAGGCCGAGGTAAAATCAGCATAATCAGAGTCTTTAGAACTTGTCCTCGAAAGGCTGTCACCTTCTCCTTTTGAATAATGCCTAATAATCTCCTTCACTTTCTCCAGAACTGTAGCGTCATCTCTTGCTGTCTCTGTTGACCTCAAAATCTGCTCCAGCAATGGACTCAAAGGTTTTGAACTCGGCGGTGACCTCAAAGTGACACTACTGGCACGTAACGGTGAATTTCTCTGAAAAGCACCGTTCTGTGGAGCAATTCTGGCCCTTGCCTTTGGAGATTTGTTTGGGTTATCAAAAGTGTCAGCAGCAAGGCCGGGTCTAGCTTTGGATTTGGGTTGATTGGGGGCTGTCCTGCCACTCCAGGTGTTTCTGGCAGCAGGAGGCAATTTTGGAGTTAACTTTGGAGAGGTTTGAGCAGTATTTGGTGCATGCTTAGGGCTGGGAGTGTTACCTCGGCTAGGAGTTCTGTTTCTAACTGGGGAGTGTGGGATCCTGCTCACCGGGCGGCTTCTGATGGTCTTTGTTGGGGATTCTGAGGCTTCCTTGGTGGGTCGGAGGCTTTTGCTCGGTGAGTTGTTATTTTCGTGGCAGACAATTTTCTCGGGGCTGGTTCGGTTCGATTTATCAGGTTCTCCGATGTTGTTGACCTTCTTTGCTCCGTAGAAGGTGCCGGAGAAGTCTGTCTTTCGAAGGCCAGTGTTTAGACTGACGTAGTCGTCGACTTTTTCGGTTCGGTCCATGTGGCAGCCGTCGTCTTGGTCGAGACGCTCTGGAACATTAAAAGATAAAAGTTATTTTCTGACAATTTAAACAATAATTTTTTAAATGATCGCTTGTGTATGACACACAATGAAGACAACCTCTGATTTTGTGGCCTTTTGTTCACTCTGATCTCTTGCAATGTTATTCTCAATAAAACGCACAATTAAATATAATTTATCGAACAATCTCGCCATCTTCCTGGGACATAGAAGGCAATTATTTTTCCATAAAAGTCCATGTTTTCTCAGACTTGCACTTTTGTCCTTCCTTGTTGGTATAAGTATTTTATTCGTATAATGGAAGTGTGCTTCGATGTAAACGCTGACAAGCGATCAAACTGAATTTTATTGCTTGAATAATAGGAATTTCCGGACCAAAATCAATCTACCATTAGATCAAACGATAACAATTCTTATTCCTTTCAACAAAGAATCTGTTTTGATTGTAAAATAAAGTTGGTGGACGGCTGGTGCGCCACTGCCCTTATTTAGAATGCGGTTGTGTATAGGAAGATATTTAAGGCTGTGATTATTTTTTTTATTATTTTATCGTTTATTTATTAAATTTTGTTGTCTTAAACAGGAGATCCTTAGCTTCACGTGCATGTTCAGGTACGTTTGTTGCCTAATATTTATTTGTTACGTCCGTAGTAAATGAAAACAATAATTCTTTAAGTAAAGAGGCATTTCAAAAGATGAGGTCACTTAACTTTATTTTTTTAAATCTGAGCCGCAATACGAATTGAATTCCTTGAAATTCCTCTCAGTGAAATATGAAATTTATATAATTGGCGTCTATTCTAAAATGAGTAATTCAAACCGCCAGGGTTATTCTCTGCAGTGACCATATACGATAACGCGAGGTCTATGCCGCATTCCTGGACATGTACGGTGGTGCTATGCAGTTCTCAATATATCTATAATGAACTGGTGCAGGCTATTATGATGATAGATAGGAAATGAACACTCTTATAGCCTACTGTTGACCAGGGTCATTGATTACGAAATAGGTTGTATATATTGTGAATCTATGATTTCCTACGCATTTTTCAGGACCCAAGTAACGTCTCCTGCAGTTCAAGCTCCCTTTATTTGTAAACGATTTTAACCGATGACGTCACAATTAGAACTGCCAATAGGTAGCCTGTCTAGCTGTCGTCCGTACACCATCGTTTTTTAATGATTGTTTAAATTTTGTTTCTATTGGTTGTTCTTAATAACTCTAGAAGCTTTTGTTGTAGTCACAAAACTTGCAAAATTGTTCAGTCAAAGAGTCCAATAGGCAATAGTGCCTATTGGACTCTTTGACTGAACAATGAATAATGGTGCCAAATAAAATGAGTCCTCGACACAAATTCGAAGAGGGTTGTGAAAGAGGTGAAAATTATTGTTTTAATGTTATTGTAAGAATTTATTTGCATTGAATATTTGTTTTGAGTGTTCTTGAAACACACAAGTATGTACTTTCAAGACAAAGGTAATGACTGAATTGTGTCATAGCATTTACGAGTATTTTTTATTGGTTAAAATTCAAGTAATTTGTATACAACTCATCTGTTTGATATATCTCCTATCGTTTTATTATTGAATTTGATTTTGTTTAACTCATTGTTAAAAATTACAATGTCTTTGCTCAGTGCATATCAAAATAAATATTTATATTAAAGGTATATAATATAATATAACATTGTACTTAGCCAGAACTGGCCAGAAGTTTCAATTCAATTTAATATATATTTATAAACATAATATAATACATATTATACAACATCACAACATGTATTTCTGAGGAGTCTCAGAGGTGTTTACAAATGAACTCTGATGTGCAAGGCTTGCACTCCCACGTTTCACCAACGATAACTACGTCTCAGCATGGCGGGTGGTGAGCCCTATCGCCTACGTGCCTTCCGTAGTACAATTGTGAGCCAACGGAATTTGAACCCGCGAACTCCGGATTCGTAGTCGACACGTTCGAACCATTAGACCCCAAATGCAGTCATTTGTAGTCGAAACGTTGGAACCACTAGACCCCAGATGCAGTCATTCGTGGTCGAAACGTTGGAACCACTAGACCCGAGACGCGGTCATTTGTGGTTGAAACGTTTGAGCCACTAAACCCTAGACGTGGTCATTCGTGGTTGAAACGTTTAGGCCACTAAACCCTAGACGTGGTCATTCGTGGTTGAAACGTTTGAGCCACTAAACCCTAGACGTGGTCATTCGTGGTCGAACGTTCGGACCACTTGACCCCAGACGCAGTCATTCGGTATTCAGCTTATATCGGTTCAATTAATATACTCGTATAAGATGACTTTTGTTTATAAAGCCAAAGTCATACTGTAGACTCGGTAAAATGGTCAGGACCAAGGTTCAATAACCCTTTTTGTGAAAAACGCAAAATAAATCCTATACTACATTGACTTGGAGTTGTTCGTAAATTTGTATAGGGGCACAAAAAAAAACGAGTTTTGCAAAAACTGTCATTGAACCTCGGTCCTGGCCACTTACCGAGTCTACAGTATGAATTAGGCTATATAAACAAAAGTCACCTTATGTTTTAACCAACCGAACACCTGGCTTCTAAATCTCACTCAAAACAAAATGCAGAGCAATGTTGACATATTTGTACTGAGTACAACTTTCATAGAAGGAGAGCGGCGCGTGAGTGAATTTCAAAACATATGACGTGTATGTGGCACTCAACGAGTAACACTGTACGGTGAGTGTGAGTCAATGTTCTAAAAGTGCAGGAAATGATCCTAAATGTTTGAAATACTTTTCACAGTATGTTACATTGTCAGAGATTTTTAAGGAATATACGACAAAAAAATAAATAATAAAAAATATGAAAAACACGACCGCAGGAGGCAGCTCTACATTGGATACGTGTTCTTTTGTATGTCCCTCGACTGCACTGGGTGTCATTACTTTGTTCATTTTGAAATTATGACCGTCGTGTTTTTAATATTTTTTATTATTTATTTGTATGTAATACTTTATTTAATACTGAAGGGCAACGTCAAAAGTACCAAGAATAGAAGAGTTTGTATAGCTAGATTGATGGATGTGGAAGAGGTGAAAGAGGTGTGTCTGGATCGTAGCAGATGGAAATCTATAGTCTCTGCCTACCCCTTTGGGAGACAGGCGTGAGTATATTTATATATGTATGTATTTAATACTTTTATACCCAGCGCCAATCCGGATGGTATAGAGATTCTAATGACAACTCATTCATCTAAATTGACTAAAGTGTTCAGAATATATGATGGAATAAAGAAAATACTTTCATGAACCCTGAAAACAATACACTCCTTTTTTTTGGGGGCAGTCGTGTAAAAATACGTGGCGTGTACGCGTGACTGAATTCATCACTATATACAAAAAGCCATAGGTATCTGTGACGTCATGATTAGGCATAACAAAAAAATATATACATGATCTTGCTAAGTTTCTTACCCTTTTTCAATCGGATGGGTGGAGTTAGGCATATGTGTATATCTAAGTAACGGATTAGTATTTAATATAAAGGTATATAAGTTTTTTGTTTAAATATAAATATACTTATTAATATAAATATATTAATTGTTATAATATGTTATTATGTCATGGCCTGTCATGTCATGTGCTTTTATATTAAGTATATATGTCAATGTCAACTGATCCCGGGTACAGATCGGACCCGAAATATATCTTGAAATTACTTTATATTTGTATTATCGTATCCATCAGTATATTTTCAATGCAAGTGCTCGTAAAGGCCCACTTTTTATGCATCAAAACCGAACAGAAAGTCGATTATTTTGCCCTAGGGCTTTATTATTATTTTTTATTTATTTGCAATGGTTGGCTAACCTGCAGCCTTTCCTGTGTACCATAGATGTTATACTTCTTTTTCCACTGTTTAACGGCTCTGGATACAATCCTTTTGAGCCAATCATAATTTAAAGTTTACAAGATTATATTTGTTTTCATTTCCTCACACTATGCATTGAAAAACGTAGTATGATACACGGGCGTAAAAGCAATAAATTACTCGGTTACGTTTAAAACACTCGCTACGCTCGTGTTTTAAATCGTCCTCGTAATTTATTCCTTTTCGCCCTTGTAGCATAAACTACTATTATATTTATACAAAAAACATATAAGCTGTTGTAGTGTATCTAATTTTTAAATAATATAAAGGCAGCCATTATGTGTATCGTAAGTTTATATATTATTGTACCTATATATGTCATCGGCAGTGGCACATCGTAGATTTGGGCATATCATGATCTGCCTGGGAAATGCCCAGTGGGCATATCATATTTCTGTTAAAACTAAGGGGGTTACCTCGCTCCGCTCCGCTTCGTTCGGCTCCCCAAATTTATTTAAAAGTAAACCTAACACGCTCCACATCGCTCCGCTCGTCGTCGCACCTATTTTTGACTTTAAGTGAAAGATTACTGATTTCGTTACGATCTTCCCGTGACATGTATACATAAAATATTTAAAAAGGAAAACTACCCTTCACCTCATGACCCATCATTATTCTACTTGTATACCGCTCATCCTCAACTCATCCTCTATACATAGTGCCAATTTAACGGTACACCGCACTAGACAATGTCCCCGACAGTGTATTGCAAAATGTCTATAGTCGGGGACACGCATCGCTTACTACACATAGGGGGACTCAGGGCATAAGTGGCAGCGGGGATGATGCAGATTTCATCAACAGTTTATATTGAAAATGAAAATTATGTTCGCGGCGTGGCGCTCGATGATTATTGCAAACTCTTCAATCTACCTAAAAATCCAGCAGTGGTCGCAGTTCGCTTCGCTCACCCGTTCAGTTACAGATTACAAGTGATATAAAGCGATAACTTTATCTAGTTGCTTTCAAATTCATTTATTGTAAATAAGTTGAGTTTATGAAAACTAAATCTTCGTAATTCAGAATTTTAGTTCAGTTTTTATCAAACGCTCTGCGCTTGTTCATAGACCACACCCGAAACGGCAATTGCATGTCTATAACATGCAAACATGGCTACATTTCGCCGAGTTTCCCACAAATGGACATAGACGATACATTACTAACATTATTGCATAGTATGATTATTAAAATGCCGTATTGATCATACATATTGTATAATTTGCTATGACACCAACCTCAACAGATTTCCGAACATAGTGCTTTGTAGTTATAGGAAGAAATGTGTATTTTGAATATAACAGCAACGATTTTCATGACGGTAATCAGGGCATTGTACTTATTGAACCACTGCTTAGACCAGACTTTTTAAACTTCACTGTGCGTCACGCACGATATCTATATATCTATAAATTATCTATTACTTACCGCTAAATTCTGCGTCTTCAATCGAGTTCTGACTGTGCAGCGAATATCTGTTACTAGCCGCCTTCCCCGTCAGCGGAGAACCTTGCGTCGATCCAGCTACCACTCCCAGACTCCTGTAACCCTCATCCGACACTTCAGAACCATTATCCGAAGCGCTCTCGGCAGCAGGCTGAGGGGAACTAGGGCGGGGGCTCTTGTTTCTGGTGGCGTGGGGTGTCGGCACCAGGTGGGTGGTCGCTATGATCTTGGCACGGCGGTCGGGACTGGCTGACTTGCGACCGGGGGAGGAAGAGCGCGGGGCGAGGTGCCGCCTGCTAGGAGATGAGGAGCGGTCCAGGTCACCCAGGTAAGGCAAGCTGGAATAGACGAGCAGTTCACGGTCACAAAAGAATATGAAAAAAATAAGGTCACTGAAGATACCGCTGCTATCGTGTGTAGTCGTGTCTCTGTAATTCACTAAGTAGGTCATGCATGACTGTTGCAGTCATATTTATAATCATCATGCAGGTGTTTTTATCAGGCTGTAGGTACTTTTACATAACCTCATTGTACGCAACTGCTTTTCTAAAAGAACTCATTTCCAAAGATAAGTTATCACTATTGACGCTATTCACCTGACTTACACTAAGCTAAATAAATATGATTATTGCAAAACGGTTCACCTCAATAACTATTTTTGATCGTGATAGCCGACCAGTTTAAGTAGATTCAGACTCAGATTGCAATAATCATGTTTTATCCTCAATTAGATAACTTAATAAATATGTTGTATAGTCAGAAAACGGAAATTTAGATATATTTTTTACACAAACCGTCACGATATACCTATATATATCCCTGAAGGTGTGTAAGAAGTATTTCTGAATTTTCATTCGTCACACACCCCCTTCACACACCAACTTCAGCATAACTCGAAAACTTAGCCGATCAGATTTTAGCTTTTAGATAGAGTCCCAATATTATAATTTACTGAGCTCTCAATTTAAAATTTTAAGGGCTCGGCCACATCACCAACGTGGCGAGGAAAGATGGTGCAGTATCGTGTCAAGTTCCAGTGTAATATTTCACTCTTGAACGGTTCGAATCGAACCTGTGAAGTGGCAGTTTCTTTCTAGATATGGACCACGCGAGACGTATTCTTCTTCTCATGAAGAATCTGCCACTTTACAGGTTCTACTCGAACCATTCAAGCGTGAACCATTACACCGAAACATAAAACGATGCCGTTGAATGGCGCAGCGTCACGCCGTGGTGATGTGGCCGAGCTCTAAATGATCGATTTTGAAAAACATACCTGGGTGAACGAAGTGTTCTTCAATTAAAAAAAGTAAAAACAGTAAAAAGACATCCCTACTCGTAGAACACCACAAATAACCAAAGACTAGTAGCTCACCTATTTCCGTCGAGCCTATAGTTGGACTGGTAGTGCAGCGCCTTTGGATCATCGTTGTAGACTTTAGGTGAGTACTGCAGAGACATGGGCTGGTCGAGGTTCCTGTCCAAAGTCTTGCCAGAGTATGGTAGAGATCCTGGCCCGGAGAAGGTGGCTGGCACTTCTGGACGCTCGTAGGTCACTGATGAGAAATTTATGAAAATTAAGATTAGAATACGCCCTAGAACGGAAGTGAATTTATGAGCCTCTATAGGCCTCGACATAAATCGGTTTTTAGGTACACGTCATGCCCAACTTCTAGTCCCATCTGAAGTTGCTCCTCCGAAGAACATCCCATACATTTTGTTCCTGCCGATGTGAATCGCCTCATGTTCAAAGCGGATTAGAAGTTTGGCGTGACCTATAGTTGATATAAATTAATGATCAAGATGTGTGTGGGTTGGTAGATAACACGATTTAATGCCCACACGTCTTTTTAATACATTTGCTAAAATTGAATCCAGAATTAAAACTGACTACAGGTCAAGCTAGAAATTCTTTTTCAATTTCAAGCCTTATGACCGAGTAATAAGAACTACCATAATAACGTACTAGCAACTGCACAGTAAACAACAAAATAAAGAGAATAAATAAAACCAAACTAACCTGTAGCCCCAGCCAGATCGTGCTTGGGTCTGGCCAATCTCGCAGACAGCGAGGCTCTGTGCTGCGCGCGACACCTGCAAGGGTCATGCTTGTCCAAGTAGTGAGCCAGAGTGTCCCAGCCACCACCCACGCGCACCATCACGTGGGACCGGAGGATCTGAAAGATGAAGTGGTATGTGAGAATACCAGACCGCAGGTGTACATGTGAACCACATCTGGTAGTAACGCACACTGCAGATTTGTGGACGAGGATCTGTTGGCCGATTGCTTCCGGTTTAGCCACGAATACAGTTGGACTAAACAGGGAAGTATCGAACTGTCTTTTGCTTGTAACTCATTCATATTATAGTAGGCAAGGTTCATCAGTATTCTCCACGAGCAATTTGGTTATGGTTTCACAAAAAACATTGATTGTGATTTGTTGACAAAATTTGATTTTGGACTCACAGTAACTAAAAAGAATGTACGAGAACGAATATTTTATAATTCTTTAAATACTCTTGAAAGATATTCGATATAAGATAGGCAAAAATGGTGTTGTTTTGAGGAATATGGCTTGTAGCTTTGTAAGGACTTCCTGCATCCTTTCTATCCTCATTTTGGGCAACACAACAAAAAGTACAACCCAATTTGTTTCGTCAAGAACACATAACCCGCATAAGTAATGTCTATCGATGAATCATTTGATACACAGACTCCTTTTTTGGGCAAATCTAGTACTAACATGCCATTTTATCATTAACCAGTTATTAAGACCTCCCGCTTCCTACAAAAGTTTCTAAGACGTAGGTCAATTGAATTAGTAACATGTACCATAAGAAGGGTCGCAAGGTTGTATGAAAATCGAGGCCAGTATGTTTTGTATGGTATTGAAAACTAACGAGGTTTTTAGTTGGAGATTTCCCACGGATCTCTTAATAAAACGGCAAATTGTCAACGCCTTGAGTGTTTATTTTTAAACTATCGCTTAGCTTAGTAATTAACTACTTTTGCTTTCTTGACATTACTTATTTGGCTCAAATACATTGCATCAATGATTTGCCCAATAACGTTTTTAGGGTTCCGTAGTCAACAACAAGGAACCCTTATAGTTTCGCCATGTCCGTCTGTCTGTCTGTCTGTCTGTCCGCGACTTAGCTTAGAGACTATTTGTACTAGAATGCTGTAATTTGGCATGGGTATACATATTTATCACGCCGATAAAGTGGTACAGTAAAATTTTGAAATAGATTTTTTTTAGGGTACACGTAAAGTGGGGATGATTATTTTTTTCTCGTCTATCCCCTAGTGTGGGGTGTCGTTGGATAGGTAATTTAAACATATTAGGGGTGTGAGCAGATCATTTTTCGATCCAGGGTTCTGTTTGCGAAATATTAAACTTAAAAGTGTTAATTTTTGTTAGAGTCAAGTGTCCCCCCCCCCCCCCTGCCGGCGAAACGGTTGTATTTGGAGACGTAAAAAAAATCACGGCAGTAGTATATATAACGAAATTAAAAAGAAAACTATCACAGCTAAGTAGGCTTTACAAGTTAACGAGTACAGATCGCGCCAAACTTTTTGTCCCCTCTAAACACGGGGCGATTCGCATCAGCAGGAACAAAATGTATGGGCCGTTCTTGGGAAGAGCAACTTCCGAGCGGACTAGAAGTTTGGCGCGATCTGTATTATTATAGATAATGGTACGGAACCCTTCGTGCGCGAGTCCGACTCGCACTTGACCGTTTTTTTTGCGTCGAATGATCTAATGCAAAAAACATATATTCCAACATAATATCCAGTTCGACCACATACTATGGTCGAATGGATTATAAGAAAAATGTCTTCTTTTTCATATTCTAAATAAGCAGAAATTGAGAATCAAGTAGGCGACAACGTAGGCGTACATGAATTCGCGTTAAATAAATTTTGTAAAGAGCATCATTTACTCGTATTTCTCAATAGTAACATCAATATTGGTTATTCTCGTATGTTTATTCAAACAATAAAGAAGTAAGTATTTTTGCAATAGTGAGCCCACACCACTCGACAGATCGGCCAGTCGGTCTGTGGAGGACGCCCGCCCGCCCACCGATATATTCTGTAAGAATGTGGCTAACATTTTTAGCCCTATCTTTCTAAACTTTATCACGTGTGTTACTTTGACTTGAAAAAGTTCTTCTACAACAGTAAATTAAAAAAATTAGAATGAGACTAGAATGAATGTTAACATAAATACTTGCGCTTCTAGTTGGTGTTTCTGACTAAAGAAAGACCTTTTTTCGACCAGTTTGTTTCTACCTTCGAGAATTGGGTGTGTTGATTCTACAATCGTCTCAATCCGTTTTGGTAAATATAGCCCTGTAATTGTTTCAATCTTTACTTCTGTAGGTGATCAGGAAATGAAGTGACTTGTGTACTTACATTGAATTATGATACACTATTTCCACTTCATACATACCTGGAGATTAACCTACTTACATATTGACTTGTACTACCTACCACTATGCATATGCAAATACAAGTTCTTGATATCAGTAATAAACTGTGAGTTCATTGTTTATGTATTTTTACCTCAACTTCTATTCCTATTAATGATAAATTATTATTTTCCCATTGACATAATATATTAAATCGTCTTCTACAACACTGAAGAGAGATACTTTAAAAGTAAAGTATAAGAAAGAATGATACGTACTCTTACGAAAATTAGCAGCCTGGTATCACCGATCCTGTACTTCCCTTCCGACACCCTCACCATCGGGAATTGCGTGGGGCAGGAGCATCTCTCTACCAGGTCCCGGACTCTCTCGTCCAAACTCCTCAAGTCATTCGTCACCAACTGCGGCTGCGGCCCCAAAGGCACCAGACCCAACGCTGAATCGTCAGGCCTCAACTCTTCTCCTGCCAACTCTCTCTCGATCTGCTTCTCCATTTGAACCAGCAATGGAGCCGGCATGCCCAACACTGCTCCTTTTCTAGCGACTTCTAGAAGGCAGAGGACCACATGCTTCTCATTCTTCCGAAGGCACAAGTCATCAGTTTCGAATAGAAGACACTCGAGGATGCTCAGGGATTTTCTGCACCAGTCGATGAAGTTTGACAGGTTGTCTCGAGCGAAGAAGGTGCCTGCCTTGGCTGCGGGGAGCATGTTGACCGGAGGCCGGGAGCGGAGGGTTTTAGCCAGGGTCATGGCGTCTTCTGGCTCAAGCTTAACGGATTCCAGGATAAGGCGCGCTGACTCCCGGACTGCGTTAGCGTGCTGCAACAATAAAGAACGTTGAATTTAGTACCTGACTTTGCAATCAAGAAGCTCTGGAGGAATTTATGGTTATGTTACTGCAGTGATCAATATGCATGCTGCATTGGCATTTTGCTACAAAATTGTGAGTCAAGTTTCAAAATATGTTGTTAAAGCAAAATAACATTTCCCTAATAAACGCATTACTAATCAGATCCTTAACATGTACAACATTGTTACACAAAACGTACGCAGTTTCGAGACGTTTCTACACGGTGTACACCTCATTGTCTAGCTGCGGTCTTAAACATTCCACGTCCTCAGGAAAGTTTATTGTCACAAAAGTTTAGCCAACTGAATGGGTTCTTCTGAACATGGCCACTAGTTTGGTCCAAATCTTGGATCTTATTGTTATTGAAGTGAAAACTTCTTATGGCGAGTTGAGCAATTTTTGGTATGGGGGAAAGTCTAATGGGATTGCATCACCGACATGCTAATGTTAACATTACGTAGTTTTAAGTTGTCACTTCTGTCTGCAGTCGTCATGGCTGCCTATTTTTTTCCAAATGCCTCTTTGTCACATCCGCACCTGATGGAAAGTTTTCACAAGACCTAGGACGAAGAGCGCTCGCACGTAAATTTTTATATTCTATTCTATTAGGATCTTGGTTATACGACTAAATATCCGGTTAAAGGGACGCTTACAAGAAGTTCCACATCTCAGGTGTACGGATAACGTTGTAGAAATTTAAAGAATCATTCGAGCTCCTGCACCCGTAGCACAGTTTTCATTCGCGCACGAAGCGACTTAGTTGAATCACAAGTGCAAGGAGCGTGACGTACATCGTGTCACGCTGCTCGCACTTGTGATTCAAGTAAATCGCATCGCGTGCGATGAGAAAATTTTAATTTTTGAACGGGTGAGCCTAGCGAACGAAGTTCTTTGAGTCTACTTGAACAATCCGGCGTTTGTATGTATGTATGTATGTATGAATTTTTGTCGGACGATACCTCGAGTATCGTTGATCGGAACGTCTTGGAATTTGGAAGGCGAGTAAATGTGACAAAAAGAATTTTTAAATTCCAACATGAGCCAAATCGGTCAAGATCCAATCGCGAGTTCACAGTTTGGGGCGAACTACTATATACATTGTTTGAAGAGTTGATTATCCAGTAGGAGCAAAAGCTCCTAAAGGATTGTAACTTCTGCAAAAGGACATACTGTTCAGGTGCGAGAGGAGTATACAAAGCACATACAAATGCAAATGTCCGTTGCGTACACAATCGGGGATTAGCATAAACCCAGATTAGTTGACATTTAACGGACGATCGCCGACGGCGAGCAACTTAACCGAGGTTTACATCTGTAGCAATGCAATATCGTTTTAATTAAACTGAAGTACAGTCACCTAAGGAAATAAGTAACCAGATTCAGCGCAACAACTTTGATCCTAAGATCCACTGACAATCATTTGTAACTCTATAAATAAGTGGGATATGCTTAATGATAACGACATGACGGTGATGTAACAGTTGACATGACGGTGATGTAACAGTTGCCATGACGGTGATGTAACAGTTGACATGACGGTGATGTAACAGTTGACATGACGGTGATGTAACAGTTGACATGACGGTGATGTAACAGTTGACATGACGGTGATGTAACAGTTAACATGACGGTGAGACATACTAATAGTCTTAGACTATCTTTTGAATACACTAGCGTCTTCTTGGCGCCATGTGGCTTAACATAATAATAACTTTTCAACAAGTATGACTCTACCTTTATCCAGATGTTATGTATACAGTGCCCTCTCAACTCTCAAAACACAACGCGTCCGACGCATGCGCAATGCGATGCTCACTGGACTACCTGATTTGCTGTGAATTCCTTGGAAATTCTATAATTACAAATAAGTCAGCTGTTTGAAACATTCTGAGAATAATAGAGAAATATTTTTAGGGGTGACGGTCCAATACAAGTTTGCTTAGATTTAAAATGTGGTAATAGCTGAACCCAGGCCGGGAGAGCAGCAACAGGCAGTAGCGTCCGTCTCCAACTTCCAAAGTTTTTACGGAAGTCCCTGGCTGGAGAGACCTCTCACCTCGCCTGCTTTAACTCTCCCCACTGTCTGGGTGAGTGCCGATCATCCTAGGTCAAATTGACGCTTTCCATTAGCCGAGTGTTAGCACATTATTCCTTATTAAAAAAAACATAGACAGTCATGGGGAATGCCGACTGAAGTGAAAGCTTTACCATCAAAATAGCATGTCGGTGACGGTAACTTATGGGCATACAGAAACTACCTCTAAAGAGGTGCAATTACTCTTGGTTGGCATGTCGGTGATGCGTACTACATCGGATCTACATGTCTAAATTGAGACAGTTACCATGTCTTCTCTATTTAAGATTCCACTGTGACAATTAATCTTTGAAGTTTGAAGTGTTGATAACCCTAAGTTATCTTATCAGCCTGCAAGTGCAAGCCCGGAGCATTACTGCGGCTTACTTTAGAGGAAATAGCTAGGGTCTTATCGTTTTAATTGGATATTAACTTTACATACGCGGTTTTAATTTCTTAGATATCAATGTTGATTTATGTATGTGACATGGTGACATGGTTCTAGACTTCTATGATAAGCAGTTCGATTACGTGATTAGAAAACTTTAATGCCTTTTGCATTGATTTGTACGTGAAAAAGAGAAAACCGATAAAGCTTGACTCTTGGAAAATAAATACGATGTTCTACAGCTGTGTTGAAAAATATTTTTGTTTAGTCGATATAAAAAAACGAGGTTTTTTAGAATCCATTTACTCCACTATAACGTCATCTACATATTTCATTTTTGGGTAAATGTTTATTGAGCATTTGAATAAGATTCTCACTGAAGGAAAACGCGATTGGATGAAATTTTCTTGATTGAATTTAATTCCGAAAGGACCTCTAAATTGTTTTATGTTTTCCTGTAATTCTGAAATCCTAGCTAATTTCATTCTGAAATTGCATTCAAAATGTAGATATTATGTATTTGTAAAGTCTCCTTGAAATTTTTTTAGACAAAATTGCTTTGTACATTTTATATTAATAAAAAACCGACTTTTTGCTACTTTTCCACGAATCCGTCCCACTCGCGCTGAGGGTTTTTTCGCATATGCAGTAACAGGGCTGCTAATACTTTTGATGTTTTATATTTTATAATATCCGAACTAAAACTCGGTGTACACTTAGGAAACAGGCATTTAACTAAAAGATATTTTCCGGCAGTTAAAATAAATGTTTTTCTTATACCTAGGTACTGCTTAAGAGTTCAAGTAATTATTACTTAACTGTTAACACTCACAATTAGCAGTCATTAAAATTTACTAAAGCTGTCGTTACAATCACACGTAAAATAATTTTGCTGCTAACTTTATACAGCTTTGCACTCAAATCAATGAAAGTAAATCGTTCAATACAAGTAAATCGTTCAGTACAAGTAAATCGTCAAAACGTACCTTTGCAGAAGACTGAAGTTTTGTTAGATTTTTATGTTATATTGCTCGCGTGGATCTCGTTACATCATGTAAAGAACATCAAGTTATAATTTTTGTTTCAAGATCAAGTTTTTTATTTACGAGTATTTATTACACTTTTGTACATTTAATTAAATATTCAAAATTCAAAAAGTTTATTTTGCAAAGTAGGTATATATACCTACATACACAAGTCAAATTTTAATCTTATAAAAATATATGTAATAAAATAATAAATGTACATGAACTAGATTAAATGTTTATTTAATTTATGTAGCTATATATATACGATTAAAATTATAGGTAAAATATTATTATACAAGGTGAAATCCAATCAACCGCCCGAACCCATACCGGAGACCCAGCCAGGGACCAGGAACAGGTTCAATGATCACCAACCGAGCCCCCAGCACGAATCCAGGCGGCCGACCAAATCCCATCCTATATACTACATACTAATAGGTTAGATATATAAATATATGCCTACCTCTAGGATTGTACTCTGAGAAACCTGTCCAAGTCAAGCTAAGATGAATCCTTGAAGCGAGCCCTAGACTTTTCTTGTGGAACGTTAGGAATAAAGTAAATCTGTTTTATTTCTGGCTACCACACACCTAAGGCAATACAAACCTGTGTCAAACTATTCGCAATTTACCAGCGACCAGGTTTGCTATAGCGATCTACAGTGATCGATGATTGATAATAGCCTGGTCATTTGCTGTAATCATGTTTTAACATTATTTACGACTAGATACTAACTATAGCTTGCGGTTTCAATGTTGTAATAGGATAAAATTAGAGATAGATAATTAGGTTGCAAATTATATATGTTTGATGACGTCTTTTTATGATTAGAATATTTGTACAGCTTTTGTTTAATTAAAAAGCGATTCAAAGAAATGATTATACCACCTCGCCTCCTTTCACTCTCCCACTTTCTGTGCGAGTTCCTAACGCCTTTTCATCAAGCGCGATAGATATTGTTCTAGATATTGCCAAACAACCTAAATAGGAAAAATACAGTCAAGTGCGAGTAGGACTCGCGCCCTGCACGATTCTGGTTCCTCTCATAAACCGCTAGGGGCGCTGTACAATTTCTCATACAAAATATTTTACGCATTCGCTAACGTGTGTCGAGTGCAAAACTCATGGTAGGCTCACTGAGTCCTTAACATTCAAACAAGTTAATAGACTAAAATAATTTTAACAAAAATTACAAACTTATCACTACCCACCTACAAAATTTATGAAAAAAATATTTGGATTTGGATCAACATTCTACACCAAATATTAAAATTTAGGTCTGTAACCATTGACATAAAGTCATTGTCTGTGACTTATTCTGTCTGTGAGCCAGAAGCCTATGGACGGAAATATACAGACGGACAGCAGAGTGACATTTATAGGGCTCATTTTGACCCTTTGGGTACGGGACCCTAAATATGTAGGGCAACTACATTGATAACTTATTTGGTTACTCGCCCTTATGGAAGATTTTAATAACAACATTTCTGCATTAATAACACAAGAATTACCTTGTTCATATCCTCGAAATGGATATCAGCATAATATTTACTTACTCACGACATTTTTACCGAAAAACAGAGACATAAATTTTAACGATAGCTCAATCCGGACGGGACCGACTGTAATTTCGGCGAGTTTAATTGAAAGTTGAGTAAATTATTTACGTATTTTAATGAGATTTTCAGAGATCGCGTGACCAGTCCCCGTACGTTGGGGATGGAGATAGTGACCTACCGGCTATGTGACCTTTGGAACAATTGTGACAAGTTTACATTGTCTACCTACAGTTTACAGGTTCCGTCCGTGTGCTTCCTTTTAGAGTTTTTGGAACCAAGTTCCTTGTCGCACGGTACACTTCAGACGCTTACCGAATGAGGCTTGGCTGAAAAAAGTACGAGATTCCGACCGTCACCGTATGTGTGTTTGTGTGTTTACAGGCGTATGTCTATAGGTATATATTACTGCAGTATAGACGTGTGGGGTGCGCATCAGTAGCGAAAGAAACTTCGTTCCAATCGGGTGTCCCACGACACCTCTCGTATTTTATTTACCATTTAGCTACTCAAATTCGAGTTTTGCTATGAAAAGTAATGATTACTTTTTCATATAATCATTGGTGACAAATTCGTACTAAAATTCATACCAGAGGCTTGGTAAGTCATCAGTGCCACAGATCAAAAACACTTTTTGCGAATTCCGTAAAATAAAATGTTGAACTCCCATAGTTATTGATTCGGAAGCGATTGCGTTAGTAGGACGCGAAACAAGTAATTTACGAATTTCAAAAAGAGTTATAGAACATTGACACTGAGCACTTACCGAGTTTTCAGTGTGAATTTGGCTACCTGAATTATATGAAATGTCTTAATATAGAAAAAATATATGTTTTATTGTTCTAATATTAATAATTGTATTCAATAAATAATAAACTAAAAAACACAATGTTAAACTCACAAAAGTTATAATAAACTCTGGTAATATAAAATGCCAAGTTTGGATAACAATTGCGTGAGGGATGGTAAAGGCAGGCAATTTGCTTACACTTGACTGGTCTTTCTGTACAATTACACCGAGTTTCCGATCTTTCGAATGAGCGGCCCTGCACAATGAGCGGCCCTGCACAATGAGCGGCCCTGCACAATGAGCGGCCCTGCACAATGAGCGGCCCTGCACAATGAGCGGCCCTGCACAATGAGCGGCCCTGCACAATGAGCGGCCCTGCACAATGAGCGGCCCTGCACAATGAGCGGCCCTGCACAATGAGCGGCCCTGCACAATGAGCGGCCCTGCACAATGAGCGGCCCTGCACAATGAGCGGCCCTGCACAATGAGCGGCCCTGCACAATGAGCGGCCCTGCACAATGAGCGGCCCTGCACAATGAGCGGCCCTGCACAATGAGCGGCCCTGCACAATTTAAAACGAAGGAAATTCATTTCTGTGATGTCTGAATTCATACATACAGTGTGTCCCTCGTACAAGTGCACATCCGAAAAGGGGTGAATCAAGACCTTATTTTATCGACAAAAAAATGTTTTTCTTTTTTTTTAAATCTTTGTTTCATAAATTTACGTTCTAAATTTTTTTTTGCCTACCATGGAAACTATGTATAAAATATGTCATAACTTTTGATCTATCACAAGTAATACAATGAAATAAAACTGTTATTTGCATACCAAATCAAAAACAAAACATAATCAACTACCATTACCATAAAAATAATATCCTAAAAGATTATTTCTTTAATTTTTCCGTCTTTTTTTTCAGTAATAGTCAATTTTTTCAAAATAATATCCCCGTTTCACTATACTTTTATTCCTATTTATCATTGCCTATTCCATTATCTTTCTAACAAAAAAAATACAACGTTCTATCATAAATACAATATTTTCTACGAGCGGTTAACCAAAGGCACTGCGCTCGCGTCCTATACAAAGATACCCAGGTTTTCAAGATTAAAAAAAAAAAATAAAAAAAAATTATTCTTTATTTTTGTCAACATATTTAGATCTAGTTTCACCCACTTTCGGATGTGCACTTGTACGAGGGACACACTGTATATATACTCACGCCAGTCTCCCAGAGGGGTAGGCAGAGACTACAGATTTTCATTTGGGACGAGGCACCTCCTTGGCTTCATCTACATTCTTCAATCGAATCATAATAGCTCTTCTATTTCAGGCACTTTTGACTTTGCCCTTCTTCAGTATGTCGACAGTTTGGTCGGGATACATCTATCTATGGCGGCCTGGTCGAGCTGTACCTTCCACTTGTGCACTATAAATTTATTTCGTCACTCTACTTTCAATCATCCTTCCTATATTCCAAAACCACCCAAGCATTCCTTTTTCTATTCTAGTCACTACATCTTCTCACAGATCGTCCCGGCCTCGTATGTCAGTGATGTTCAGTATATCATTTAATTTAAAACCACACATACTTGATAAATTCTGACAAAAATTATTGGATTGCTTATCTACCCTCCTTATAAATCGTGGTTAAGCAAATAAAATTAATAAATAGTAATTAAATAATTATTAACTGGTAGCGAGTGCCGTAGGGCATATCGAGGAACCATATTTGTGATCTGGTTGCTGTATCATCATATCTGAGTCTTCAAAATTACAAAATAAGAAATAGCTCTCGCAATTACTTATATAAATAGTAAGTTTTTATATATGTCTGCATTATTTTGTTTTTTTTTCAGGATTTAGTACCTCAAAATGCAAAACCGAAACCCTTACAGGTCTGTCTGTCCATCTGTCAAGACCCTTTTGCTCGGGCACCGTTATAGATATCAAGTTGAAACTAATACCTCTTGGAAGTCTCTAGAGGGCATCTGGCTCAACTTGAAAAAAGTCATAGCCCTTCAAATAATCAATTTCATACAAATTTGCTAACCATGAAAACCTATAGAGCATTTCCAGTAGCACGCGTATAAGAAAAATATCTAAGAATTATTTTTAATTATTTAAAATGTCATTAAGAACTAACTGAAATAGATCCTTTAGAAACATTTCATAAAGTTGTCATAGTGTGTCAAGTAAAGTTGGTATTACAAAACTGCAAGTGGAATAAGTTTCTTTTCTAAAGTATATAATTTATTTATTTAAACAAGATACACGTATTGTAACAATAAAAGGACATTATATTTTCACAAATATTCCGATACATGCGCCACTAACAGGTATACACAACATTTGCCAAACAAAATATCCAATCCAATCCAATGCATCAGTCAATATCGGTCCACTGCTGGACATAGGCCTCTCCAAGGGCACGCCACATTTTTATATCCTCGGCCATCCTCATCCAGCCACTACCGGCAATATTTTTTAGATCGTCAGTCCAGCGAGCTGGCGGGCGTCCTACACTGCGTCTGCCGGTTCGTGGTCTCCACTCGAGAACCTTTCTCCCCCATCGGTTGTCGGTTCTTCGGCTCATGTGGCCAGCCCACTGCCACTTCAGCTTGCTTATCTTAGAGGCTATGTCGATGACTTTGACAAATCACCTCATTTCTGATATGATCCATCAAAGAAACTCCGAGCATAGCCCGCTCCATAGCTCGCTGAGCGACTTTGAATCGGTGAATTAGTCCAACCGTCAGTGTTCACGTTTTGGCACCGCAAGTCATGACCGGCAGAACGCACTGGTTGAAGACTTTTGTCTTTAAACACTGAGGAATGGCCGAGGAGAATATCTGACATAATTTCCCAAACGCAGCCCATCCCAACCGGATCCTCCTTGCGGCCTCTAAAAAAATATATAAACAAGCAGTAAGAACACACACTACACTACAATGCAATTACAAAAAAGAAAAGAGAATATTTTAAATTAAAACATTAAGCTACAAACTAAACTTACCTTACAAAATCTAAACCTAAACCTTATAAAAAGATATATAATAAGATGGTTATATATAATATACAGAACCATCAGGGTCGTGTCCTACTCACACCCGACCGTTTCCTTTTAAGTCTATCTCAAATAAACTCTCAATGATCATTGCTCAGCACTCTGGATATGGTGCAATAATAATCCTGCTTAGAAAATAACCATATCATTGAATTTAAATCATTTAAATCTGTTAAGCGATTTGTAAGTTATATGCAGCAACTGCAGACAGACGTTGCAATTTAAATGTAAACAAAAACATATAGAACCTTCTCTCCTCAGATGATAAGATACGAACTTACAAGAAATCATATGGGGTTGGATGCTGTAGCAAGTCTACGAAAAATAGGCGTAGCTAGATAGGACATAATATTTGCTACGGAGTAACTAACGGCATAACCCTGGTCACTACAACATGCTACGCGTACGGGTTGTATCGGCATAATTTATCTCATTGTAGGTATATCAAAATATGTTAATAAAATATCTTTTTTATTTTATAAGTGTAGGTTTATTTTTCTTTAACTACTCAATACTCAATATGTTTATTGCAAGCATAATGTACATTAAAGATGTTACATACAATTTTAGATCATTATGCACCCTGTTGGGCACAGCAATATTGTGAGAAAAGGCGGCTTATTTTGAAATTTTATAAATATATTTTATGAGTTTTGTATGCTTAGTTAAGTTTAATACAGGTATAACTATTTTATGACAGACTATTATCGTCCAAATATTCTTGGACGGTGTAGTAACATTTTATTAAATTAATAGATCTTTTAAATGTTGTACAAACTGGGCAGTAGTTATAGTATTTTTTAAACTTTTAGGTAATTTATTGAATACATAAATTGACATCACTAATCAATAGATCGCGATCATTGATGTACAATCCTGAGATCACGATAAAAAAAAAATACTGCGCGATAGTGTAATGACGAGCAGAGGTAACGTTTTATATCAATAAATCGGACTATCTTAGACACGAAAATAAATCTATAAGTTTCAGTTATAAACGCATTAAAAATAAGTATCTCAGTATCTTTTGAAGTAAGTAAAACCCACACGTTTTGTTCAAGTGCCGCCTCGTGTTTAGAACATAATGATCGTCAATAACAATTATATTTGAGTAGTAGTCAACGATGTAGCGGCGCTACGCAACTCGCTAGAGATTGTATGAAGTCATTAATAACTGCTGCTGCGATCCTCTTTGAGATGATGAATCATTTCGCACTCACGCGCTGCGGCACCAGAGTTCTTCAACTTTGGACGAAAAAGTTATTTTATTGCGAAATTGGTATTTCTGTTTTTTGTGTTTGTGTGTTTAATAAGTTTCTGGTAAGTATATGCATTTTGACTATATAATCTAGGGCTTTGAAATTGGAAAACATGTTTGGATAAATATTCCTCGATAGAAATAATTGTTAAAATGAGGCCTTCAAACGCACTTTTTCTCCTCGTTTGACGTATAGGAATCATATATAGAACTCAAACATATTTTACTAGGTGTGTTTCAACAATATCTAGAGATTTGATATTTGAAATTTTGATAGCTATTTTAGTTTTTTTTATTAAAAATATAAAATCAACTTTTTTCCCTTTTGCCCTGAATCCCTCTCGCACTGCGCGATTTTTCGCTTGGAGTGACAGTGACAAAAATAAAATTCGCATAGCCTCTTAAATAGCGTTGTACTGTAATACAATGAATCTTTCATGGGTATCATCAAACGGTCAGTCATTCGTTATGACTTGTGTTTTTTTTAGAATACTAAACAATTATTATTACATACGGCTTGAACAATCACACGTCAGTGTTCAAGCCGTATGTAATAATAATTTAATATGTCAGCTCACGCGAGTTTTAATAATATTAATACTAAATAAATTGTAATAAAATATCACAGTAAAATGGATTAAAAATTATTTCAATGCAAGTGCTCGTAAAGGCCCACTTTTTATGCATCACAACCGAACAGAAAGTCGATTATTTTGCCCTAGGGCATTAAAATTATATATTTTTTTATTTATACGAGAAGTTGGCTAACCTTTTGGCTACTTCTTTTTCAACTGTTTAACGGCTCTGGATACAGTCCTTTTGAGCCAATCATTAACTTGCAAAATTGTAACTATGTAACTTTCAACTTTAATAATTAAATTGTTTTCTTTGATTATATTTGTTTTATTTCCTCACACTATGCAATGAAAAACGTAGTATGATACACGGCCGTAAGAGCAATAAATTACTTGTTTACGTTTAAAACGTAATTTATTCCTTTTCGCCCTTGTAGCATGAACTACTATTAACGTTTTTCGGTTTTGTACAAAGATGAATGCCCAACTCCCATTAACATCTAAGGTAAAGAATGTTGTGCTTTGTGCTGTACTATATCAACATCTATTTTGTAATTTTTTACACTTATAAATTCCCTATACGACTTCTGGTAAGTGTAAACTAATTATTTATACAGCATTACAGACAGTATCCAGTACACAGTACACTTATGTATTTACAAGTAAGATAACCTTAAAAAGATTTACAAATATGCCAATTTTGGGCATTGACGCTTAAGCCAAATACATTGAGTTCGACTCGAAGAATCACATTACCGAATCTTTTAGTTTCACTATAAGATATCATTGCGACACTTAGAGGCGCCGGGTGGATCGATACAAAGACCACCATGAACAAGTAGAACTGTAAATGTAACTTTAAAATTTAGCTTCATAGAGGTTGTTTCTCAACAGCAACTAGTCAAATAAACGCGGTCATAAGTAAAAGATAATCGATTGTTACCCAAACTAAATTAATAGCATATTTAGAACAAGGACTCTGAGGCCTACGCGTGACATTCTTTATCTAGTTGTTTAATTCAGGCGATTTTTATTAGTTTTGATTTAAATATTAGTACATGCTTTGGGTTCTGGTAATTCAACTGCCTCAAACATTAAGCCAAAGATTAACATAGTACCTTGAGGTCTGGTGATTCGAACGCCTCAAACACTAAGCCACTTTTATGTACGTAAATTCTTTATTGCACAAAAATTACAATGCCCAAAGGCGAACTTAATGCTAATTAGCATTCTCTACCAGTTAACCTTTGGTGATGAGGAGATTACAAGGGTAGTGCCAAATAAGTTAATTTATTTATAAATATTAACTTGCATAAAATTAAGTAGTTATATATCTACGTTATATATTTAAGTGAGCTTGTGAACAGTATCAAAATTCAAAATGGTATTCAGGGTCCCCTCGTAAATTGAAACCCTAATAGAAACCAGGGGCCTTATCTAACCTTAAATCTACCACGATACCTTTCGACTTGACATTTGTACTTCAAATGTGAAGTACAAATTTAATGGCACATTGAAAAGTAACGCGATAGATTCAAAGCTAGACAATAAGGCCCCTGTCAGTTTGTCTCCCGGTCTGTTTATTTATCAGACTGGAGTAAAACTGGAATAAAACTTACGAGTGTAATGCTGCACAATTACATTGAGACTCCGGAAAAAAATAAAATAACACCGTCATTTTAAAATATCTCGTTGGGCGCCAATAATGGATAATGTTATGCAAAACACGCTTTAAGCACTTTTTAATATTCAAAATTGAAAATGAAACTATTATCAGGACATCGTCCCACAGGCTATAAGCTGTAAGTAATATTAATAAAACTACACTCAATAAACGCTATATATAGAAGAAAAAAAATACAAAACAGTTATCATAACATCAATATCCACTTGCAACCAAGTATCGTTTAAAAATAAACGAGGTTTATTAAAGAGACCATTAAGTTCCCCGCTTCGTTCACAAATAAAAGTGAAAAGAATGAACGAGTCTGTAAGGAAAGTGAGATTTACACTAAGTGATAATTTGCTTTGGGAGTTAGAGATCCGTCGGAAATTATATAACTCTCCACCAGAAACATCCCTCCGGCACGGATCTTGGGCTTTCATTTATATTAACTTCCATAATTGATTCTATCGCCACGGAAAGATATTCAACTGATGCCGGGTGCCCGCCCGAAATATATCTTGAGATAACAGTATTTATGTCTAAATTATCATATCTATCATTACTATCTATATTAAAACAAAAAAAGACAAGTGATTTTGAATATAATCCCCCCCCCCCCCCCAACTCGGTAAAAAGTGACATATCTTGGACTTCTACATCTTAGACTTCAATGACAAAAAAGGAAAGTAGACCTGATTCTTATAGTAGATATCTTAATCACCTACATGTACTGGAAAGCTAAAAAATGCTACATACATATAATTGTAATGTATACAATACACTGAAAATAATACAATGAAAATAATTTGAGAAATAATTGTTCTCTGTAACTACTGCTAACTATTACAGTTCAATTAGTACGCGTTAAGGCCGCGGACGACAGATATGATACATTTCAATCACCAAGGCTTCTTTTTCAGAGATTCCTTACAACGCCAAAAAATACAGACTCTACAAACGGCACAAATATAAATAACCACGTAATGATTGAAAATTGCAACCGTATTTCCAAAAACAAGTTGTCCTGATGCACACCTCGTCGAGCGGCGCGCCGCGTCGTCAGAGGTCTCACTCGTTACTTTACTGAAGTTTACTGCATCAAAACATGCACTTGACTCCTATACAGTTCGTCGACACGACATTCCGTCTATAAACACGTGGCACATGAAATTTCAAAATTCCGTAAAGTTCGCGCGCAGATCGACAATAGAAATGAAACAAGACAAATATCATTTCAAACTTGAACAATTTTCGCAAAAGGGTGCAGTGAAACAGATATACAGGCAATTTGCCATACAAGTTTGGCCATGCTTACGTCGTAGACGGATTATCAAACCCTAGATTTGGCTAATTTATTGTTAATTATGAACATATTCATTAGTTTTGAAATGCATTTTAAAGGTTTTTAGGGTAAGCGACAAATGATAAAGGAACATTCCTTACAAAATAGCACGGGGATTTATTTATTAAACTCAAATCGAAGCTATATAAAAGCCTGTTGATTTCACAAATATTATTCCAAAGTTAATTTAACGAGCGGACTAAGTTCTCTGAGTCTACTGTGAAATGTATCCGGCGTTTGTGTATATGTATGTATGTATGTTTGTCCAACAATAACTCGAGTATCGTTGATCCTAACGTCGTGAAATTTGGTAGGCGAGTAAATGAGACAAAAATATTTTTTAAGTTCGATCATGAGCCCACAGAACTATGCATGAGCCAAATCAGTCAAGATCGATTCGCGAGTTGACAGTTCGGGGCGAACTACTAGTATGGCGATAAGGCTCATCCATTGGAACAATAAAATGGTGACAATTCTAGTGCTAGTGACAGTCCATACTCGGGAACAGCTCTGACAACCCCTCAGAGATGTATGTCATGACGAAATCTCAGACAATATAATACGATACGTATATTTGTGTTTGTTTTGTTTTGATCCTAATGTTCCGGGGTACCACGACTTGGATCGGCAGACAGAACGCAAAAACCCAGACAAGTCGATAACATCGTCGATTCGACGCCGTCGAAACGACCCGCAGAATTATTTTATCGATGTCTTCTCAAGGCCGCACTCTTCGCTTCGAGGAAAGATCGTTTTCGATTTCAATTGAGATTTTATTTCCTTTCATCGTGCACTTAATCATTTAATTTGCACTTCGTCAAGAGTTTATGATAGATAAATGTTGTACTAATTACCTATAGTAGTAGGAAATCGTGTAGTGTTGTGCTTTTCTGTGGCAAAAGTTAGACCAAGATCAATTCAGTTTATATACTTCATTTTATGTCGTGAGAAAACGAACATAATTTCACCAAAACATCATAAGCAATCACATTCAACGACGACGATGTTTCTTTATTAACCTTATCACTTGTAACCTTTACATTCTAGATATCGATATTTACATGTACCTAAATACATCATGACAAATATTATACTAAGTTTGCACTATTTCTGTACCTTTTGAAAATATTAATTAATCTGATGGTTGTAACTAAGTACTTCATACACCAACTAAATCTGTTTCTCATTGATTTTCCTATTTTTATATACACTCTTATTATAATATTCAAAGCTTCCGAATGAAATGGTTAGAATATATATGTTTAAAATAATGACCTACGTCTTAACATGGTATTTAATGAAGTAAATAATACTGATATAAAATAATCGACAACGACATACAACGTGTAACAGAAAGGTGTAACCATATTTGAAGAGCTTATTCAGTCAATGGTATAGAACAACTTTCACTATGGAGCCAACCCTGAAATCTCAAAAAAAAGATCTGCCCTTCCGTACATTTCAGCCGAGCGGCATTGCATTTTTCTATGAAAATGTTAATTTTTTTTTTTTTCGAGATACAGGGTTTGTTCCATAGTAAAAGTTGTTTAATTAAGTTAAACCATTAATTGAATATAAGCTCTTCAAATATGGTTACACCTTTCTGTTACACCCTGTATAATTACAACAGTTATCACTAAACGATACACTTATTAGTTTTTCCGAGAGAGATCCAATAAAATGCCGATGTCAATTCAATTGTATTCGTCTTATTTAGCAACTCTCGTAGATTCAGTCTGCCAGCATCTGTAGCCGATATCTTATATATATTATTTTTTTTATTCAGGTAACAAACAGTCACAACACAAATAAAAAATAACAAACACATACAGACCTTAAGAATCATAACAATGAAATACAACAATAATTATGATACACTCTTAAAAACAGAAATTTTTAAATGCAATAAGTTCCAAAGTTGTACAATAACATAATTTACATAAAATGTCAGTAAACGCTACACAACATAGCGTAATACGCTAGTGACGATACGAGGATGCTGTTTTAGCTGCTTTGGTTTTAAAAGAGTTAATGCTTTCGTTAAACAAATCGATGTCACTAAGTTTTTCGTTGTGCAGTTGGGTTAAAGAATCTGTGTTTAGCATAATTGATATCATATTGGTAAAATTGGCAAAATATCATTTCGTAACTTATCTGCAGCCGATATAATTTTGTAGCCCGCGTAGGTTCAGCCTGCTAGCATCTGCAGCCGATATCATTTCAGCAACAACTCTGCTCAGTCCATTACTCGCAAATGTCAACTATCTCACAAACAATAACAATATTTATCAAATGAACCGGCAGTGGATCACGAATGTGATCAATCATACTAAACTGTGATTTAAGATTACTTGACGGCCGATTCTGGAAACTAAATTGTTAGATATTGTCAGTGTGTGCATCAAGCGGCGTCAAAATGGGTGCCAGCTGTGACAACTCGTAATACCTTAAATTGGAACCTGGATTTGAGATCGAACTTATATTACTTTATCTTTGGATCGTACCATCAAAGAAACACACCGCGTGATACAATAAATATTCCCGCACTGAATCGAAATCCCGGTGTCATCAGAGTTAGTTACTGTTCGCCATTTTTAGAATTCATACCTTTGTCTGATATCCAGTTTATAAAATATTTTGTTAAAAGTTTATTTACAACAGTATCTACGAGTATCTTCAAAGTTAGAAGCGGTACAATATAGATTTTAGTTAACGTACCAAAACATATAAATCATGCCAAAATCTAATAGTCAGCACACCAACACCGGTAGGTTCTTTTTATGTAATTTAAACATTGTTCTTGCAGTTTTCTGACCAGAATAAGGCTTTCGTCTATTGCAGTAGAAATATGCATTTATTTGATAAATTGAGTTGCAACCTTGGATAAAATCGTATGAAGACTATTTATGAACTGTCAGGTTTTATCAATATTTATATTTGATAAAACTGATTAGGTTTTTGCATAAACAAATATTAGTAATTTTAAAAATGAATTTTTCGAGAATTCGTAAAAGATTTAGAATTCAGAACTGCAGCAAACTTTTGATCATGAACATGTGGTGAAAGAAATGAAATCCAGACTAAACAAGGAAGGAAGGAAGTTAAGCGACCATATTTGATTTATTAATAAATAGAACACGTTTGCCCAAACATGGTAGAACCTTACACACTCATTACTCGATTCACATCACATTATGAATCACTCAAGGTGGCACTCTTGGCTCCATGTTGATCATAAACAAATTGATAATTTCTTGACAGATGAAGGCCCAGCCATTATTTGCTCTTGTGACCTTATTTCAAAAACTGATTCAGATCGATTTTTGATTGAAATAAGCTTAATTGTTACTATCAGATCGGACTGAATATAATTTGGCCCTATTCTGATTGTCTTATTGGCCTAAATAAGTAGACTCCTAAAAATATTTATGTTTTGCAAATGTTAATCCTACCGGTCGCTGTATTAAAACTGAAGATCGTTTAGAGTGTGAATTGTTAATTGTGAGTCAGTCACCCCTAGCTCCGACAGGACCTTGCTCGACGGTCACCTGACCTCGAGTGGCGCTGACGACGTCGCGGCACGCCCCTTATATGGCAAATCTCGCGCCTGCGCGGGACGCTTCCCTGATCACGTGACACATAATTGCATCTAAATTTTTCTGTTTATTTTATTTAATGGAGGAAATTGTTTACGTGCTTGTAGTAATGACTTCCCGGTTCGGTGTTAACATGATTTTTGTTGATAATTCGCATTTGTAAGTGTAAGTTGTAATGTAAGTATGTTCAACTCGAACTGTTTAAAAATATTGATATAGTTTTATCATCTTGTCATCAACGCGAATTTTTATGACCCTATTATTACGAGTCTACAACATAATTACCACCTAAAGCAATTTTATCTTTATAAAAAAGATACAAAACATTTTTTGCCCTGTATATTTTGGAGAGTGTACACATGGAATTACACGAATTGCTCGATCTAATTCCCCCATCTCCCTTCTACCACCGGAATAATCGAAAGACAGCAAAGTTTCTCCCTTATGTTGTCAATCATCGACGTACAGCAAAGTTTATCCCTTATGTTGTCAATAATCGACGTACAGCAAAGTTTCTCCCTTATGTTGTCAATAATCAACGTACAGCAAAGTTTCTTCCTTATGTTGTCAATAATCGACGTACAGCAAAGTTTATCCCTTATGTTGTCAATAATCAACGTACAGCAAAGTTTCTTCCTTATGTTGTCAATAATCGACGTACAGCAAAGTTTATCCCTTATGTTGTCAATAATCGACGTACAGCAAAGTTTCTTCCGTACGTTGTCAATATTCCGTTCGTTTGAACAGGTTTGAAAGCAAACGGCTCACATCTTGGTTCATCATTCGTACAGCTGAGATGTTGAACTTCCTGCCAGTGTCCTCTATCAGGATAGTTTTAGCCTAAATTCATTTTTAAAGAAGAGTAAATAGGTACTGTCTGGGCAAGCGCTTCATCCTACATATCATCAACGCTTTTCATCAGACGCGAAGTCTTATACAAATAAAAGAACCCCAATTTTTTTTTGTGGCTGTACCTTGTCATATTTACCATCCACCGTAGCGAATCAATCATAGAGCGTAAACAAATTCTTTTATCGGAAATTTGTTGTACCTTTAGTAATAAATTTATACATGGGATGGATCAACAAATGAAAACGTATCTCTGTGATATAACAAGCCATCAGTGGCGTGCACAGAACTTTTTGCTGGAAAAGCAAACAATTGGTCAAGAACAACAATAAAAAAAATATGAAAAAATTTAAATATCAATTTGAAAAAAAAAAAATTGTATGACGCCAGGGTAGACAATGTCTACCCTAGAGTGAAAATTTCCTATACAAACTTTTTTTTTTCAAAGTGATATTTAAATTTTTTCATATTTTTTTTATTGTTGTTCTTGACCAATTGTTTGCTTTTCCAGCAAAAAGTTCTGTGCACGCCACTGCAAGCCATACAGATCCGTATTCCAATAAAAAATCGGAAAACCCCGTTGTGATCAGAACAGTAATTTTTTACAAATAGTGGAACAAGAAATAATGAAATCTCAATAAATACATAAGAAAAGAACTCATAAACACGTTAGTGATGCAACAAAAAAGTTTATGTTAAAATCCTTCAAAGTTTTCATTATCAATAATCGATACTTCTCAACTCAATCATCATTTTATGGAGTCGTCTGATCATCCAAAGTCAAAGCAATTAAAGGTTAAAAAATAAATATTAATCGATTATTAATTAAAAGGTCACTGACCAGCATTGGATGTTTATATAATTACAAGTAATTATTGTTTTTTTTTAGTTTTTTTTGTAGTGAGTCATAGTTTTCTTATTCCGGAAAGAAATCGAGCGAAACTTAATTTTGAGAATCATAACCTCATTACATAACAATAAAAATATTTAACATACAGCGATGTTCTATATAAACAAAGTAAACGGTTCATTGTCTAACTAAACAAACAGATTATAATTACGCTTTTGTTAGAAGGAGGCAGCTAGCATTAAAGAAACTGCGCTTTAAATATTTATTTATTATAGTCAAAAATGTTTAAACAATAGTAGCTATCAGTATCTTTAATACCAAACGAATTATAAAAACAGAAAAAAAGAGCAAAAGATTCTGCGATGGCCGGGAATCGAACCCGGATCAACTGCTTGGAAGGCAACTATGCTGACCATTACACCACCATCGCAGCTGAGAGTGCTTGCGAAATTACGCTACCGCCGCTCTAATTTTAACGTCACAATAATCAAATCACTAACATTATCAAAGTATACAATTTCCGCAGTTAAAAAAAATATTGATTATACTCGTATGCATAATTGCCTACAAGCGCCATCAAATCGTGGCACGGAGTTTTTCCCGATAAAGTTGTGCCACGATTCGTTTGCCAAATTCTATTGATAAAAACAAATTTAGACCATCAGCTCTATAATGCTACAAAATAAAACAAGACATTTAATCCTTAACAGCAGCCGCAACAAATAATCCAAACCGCATCTTCCAAACAAATAATTAAATTAATTAACAAGCGAGCGATCGAGGAGAACGTATCTGCGTGCTAGAGCGAGACAGATGATCAGATAGCGTTGCATGCGCCGCGCCGGCGCAACCGTTCTGCCACGCTGTCGCGATTACTTTGTGGAGCGAGCGCCGCGCCGCCACCGCCGCGGGTCGCGCGTGTTTGTTGGTGCTAGGGTTCATCTACTTCAGGCATTCGAATATGTACCTGGCGTAAATTTTTAGGTAGGTATTATTAAACGAAACAATATAACCTACTGATCATACTGAAAAGTAAAGCTTTTTCCGATGTATGTATGATGCCAGCAGAATTGAGAACATCAGCACACATCCAAGGAGCTCATAGACTTCGTTCAACATTAAACAGAATCATATTCATTACGTCAACACCCACACTATCCACACATACCTATCTCGTTTTTGAAAACTCTGTAATAAATTAAATTATGTGCCCTTGTTATAGTCTGTTTGTACATGAAGAAAGCCAAAATTTCATTTCAAATTTCACAAAATGGGTTAAGACGAGGCCTTCCTTAGGCGCAATGCCGCTTTGTAATTATAACCCGTAGACTAACTTCCATAAAGTTGAAAATCGTGTGCGCCAAAATACGCGCGAAACGATTCTGACGAGTTAAAATTACAATATTGCATTTATGTCATTTTTGAACTTACAAAAATATGACAGTTGAAAAAGCAAGGCCTCCTCTAATAACTTACCGAGCCTTCAATACAGGTTGTATACGTGCTTTTTAAATTTAATAAAAAATCCAGGTCGGCTTATAAATTTCTAGGTGAACTCAATCCTATAACCACCACCAGTCCTGGATTAGACCCATATTTAAAACAAAGTTTAGAACAATCCCTCTTCAAGAAGTCTCCTCGTTATTTCCCTCACAGCCACCACACGCCCAGGTCACAGCATCAGATAGTCTGGTGACTCCACGACCTCAGGTAATTGGCTGGCAACGCTTCGCTCCGCGCCGCCACTCCGCTCCCACGTCCTACTGGGGCTGAGCTGGCGACTGTACCTCAGGTACTCTGCATGATGTTGTATGCACGGCCAAGCAGTAGTAGCTTTTTGTACGGTTATCATCACCTATGTAGGGGTAGTAAGGTGAAGTGTTTGATTGAGGCTGTCCTAATGGAAATTAATCGAGCAATCTTTTATGTGAATATTTCACAAGTTTTCAAGATCACCTTTCTTTGAAACAAATGATTTCTGATAATGTTGTGTGACAATATTATGTGAATGTCAATATTATAGGAATCTGGTCGTATTTTATTACTTACAGGCCGGAAAGCCCATTTCACGGTTGTCTACGTAGTAAAAGTTAGTCAAGTAAACAAAACGTTCCATATCCTGATTGATATTTGTGATCTACTCTTAGTTCGCAGATTGGTCGCTCCCGGAGTTTATAAAAATAAACATAATAAAAACCTCAGAGAAGTAGTTTAACATATTTGGGTATACACAGAGTTACTTGTATGTGTGGCTTTACCTAATTAGGGTTCTCTAGTTAAACTCGGTAGGTATTACAGATTTGGTTCTTCATTAACTATCTCCTTATGGAAGTGGTTTGAATGTATCTACTTTTTCTAATCAATGACTCACTAAAGATATTTTAAAGAAATCCCACGCGCTGTTCGCTACTAAAGCAGTGAATCATACAGTTATTTTGCGTTTTATTACTGTTATTATTTCAAAGTCATTTGTTTTATAATCAATTATTTCAAAAGCTCTTGAATATAAGTAAGGCAAACGAATAAATTGATATTAAGATAAGGGAAAAGTTTTACTTTTTCCTGAGAATTCAACCATTTATCTACCTAATTTAGCTCTCTTTTTATTCAAATTTTCTATCTTCAAATTTCAGTGCATGTTAATTTGCTTATTGTTATTTTTTTGTTCGGTACTTTAATTTACTTATTAATTTGAATGTAATTTAAGCTTTTATAAATTCCATCCATCCATCAGCCTAGTTCGTAAACTGCTGGACATAAGCCTATCCAGGACTTTGCCACTCCCAGCGGTCATCCTGGAAGAATTGCCCATCGCACACGCTGGGCAGGCGGGTTGGTGACCGCGGTAATTATAATAGTTTAATTTAACCAATTAACATTTAATTTAGGTCATTATTTTGCAAGTCTATTGACATAGTGTAACAGTTTGGCTACTGTTGACTTTATTGCATAAAATATACTGGGATTATGTTACAGTAGGTAACATGATTAAGAACTAAACCAAATCTACTTTACGAGCCAGGCTAAGCTAATCCGACGTTTCGTACCTCGAAGTGCCGAGATATTTGCTGTCACCGATACTAAAGCTAGATAAAGTAGGTGTGATTTAAATATTCTAGGTATTAAATCTAGCTTAAAATATTACCTTACTTGGACTGGAGCCATTATAGGGACAAAGTGACAAATTTCAGGCCGGATTTAAATTTATTTGTTGCACCAGATTTGTCGTACGATAATGATATAGAAAGCCAGTATTTTTAACACTGTGGATATCGATTCCATCAACAAATTCCCGCGCCATTTAGAATAGATGTAATGAAACTGGTGCATGACAGGGGTTATTAAAACACGAGTGTAACTTTAAAAACGAAGCCGGTAGACGTTGTCACCAAAATCCAGCAATCCACCGCACATGTGAGACCAATAGCTCAGTTCAAACCATTCCCTATTTTGTAACTAGAGTGTACCGCCATAGACAAAGTACGGCCACAAAAAAAAAACGTTTAAAACCTCCTTAGGCGGGCCACTAATGAAAATTCTAATGGAAAACAATGCTTTCAATTTTTTTTCACGTTATTGTCGTATGTAAATTAAAATAAAACTGTCTGCTTCTGATATCTTCAAACTAGAATGCAAATGCTAGTGTCCTTAAACAAAATTCTCTCAAACCCATATTAATGCCGCTACTAGGCAAACATAAAAGGAATACTGATAATTATTTCAAATATGGCTTATAATATTTATTGATTTAACCCTTATCATAGCAATATCAATATCTCCTAACGACACTAACGGCTACATACACGACAAGCTATTACTCAAATTCAAGATGGCGGCTAACTTTACGATATTAGAACCCGTCAGCCTCACTGCGATGCACAATAATTCAATACTGGGTAAACATTAATAAAGGATATTACACAATAAATTCGTGGAATTTAGGAACTGGGCGAGGCTCAGTGCCAAGTCCATCCTATCCAACAGAGGATTAAACATATGACATGTGGTGGAAGGCGGGTTTATCAATTTCCATTATAATCTTTCGTATGATTTCCTAAGCATTACATTACTGTATTACATTCTAGATTACGAGGGTTGCAAAAACGTATGAAGTTACAATTTTAAATCGAACGACAAAACGTCAACCTACCCAAACTAGTTATTTCTTATCAAAGGCTTTTACGCTTTCTTATCGCCTCACAAAAATATGATTAATGGTTAATATCTTTTGCCCACGACTTCACCCTCGCTGATTTCGTTTGCATTTTCCCGGAATAAAAAGAAGCCTGTGTCACTTCCCAGCTCATAAACTGCCTATCTCTATGCAAAAAATCACGTCGATATGTTGCTCCCTTGCTGCGTGGAAGAAGAACAAACACACTTTCGCATTTATAATAGAGGTACGGATGCTGGTATTTTACATGTAAGTGTGAAGTGAATATACAGCACAAAAATTGTAAAATTTAATTCGACTGACTACAGAGTGCAACCGCGAGAATCATATACACACGTCCAACTTTATGAACAGGATAAAATATAGGTTGCTTTTATTAAATAGAAATCAATACTTTACAAGAAAGTAGTTAGGACTCTCGAAAGTCAAATGTCTTATTGCCATTATGCAGAGTGACATACTGGTAATGTATAATATTACCAACAGTAACCTGAATTGCGTTTGCTCGCCGCTTTACAAATTCGAAGGCCATTTCACAATGCAATACAGATCAGCTCAGGTTTTCAGCTAAATAGCGTGTCTAATCGCCATTCAAACAGACTGTTACAGACAGACAAACACGTCGCCCACATGAACCCTTGTTAGTAAATGTATCACCACTAGACCCCTATTCATCGGAGTTTGACAGTTGGCTATGATTGTTTTTAGGGTTGAGGTACAAAGATATATTTCTTTTTGTTGTTTTCAGGATGATCATCTTCCTCTATACACGTTAAGGTTGTAGTGGTGGGCTGCTGCCAATACGAAATCATATACAACCAGAGTCAACAATCACAGCTGATCAGGTTTCATGCAAAGATCGATTAATAGGGATGAGAGGTATCTTAAAAATGATTTATCAATTAATGCAGATAAAGGAAACGTATCGGTATTCAAACCTCATACTATGTACGACTAAACATTTCGACTGAGTGTGCAATACAGTTTTGCGTGATTTCTCCTGTCGTTCCATTTCCCTGTCTTAGTCCGGTAGCTGGTTGTGGGCTTACAATCAGGGAAATTACTTGTGATAAATAAGTATATTTTGGGATTAAATTAATTAGATACCGTTTCCAGCTGCTAAGGAATTCGTGGAACCCAAAAAATACGTTTGATTTTGTGCAACCAGGCGTCGAATGCACGCATTCAGATGTTTATCTGACCTGATATTCATCAGTCACAAAAACTGCATCGAAATCAGTCCAAGACCACCCACGACGAAAACAACAAGATTTCCTTCAGGTTTCCAGCAAAAACTTGCGAGTTATATCACGTAGCACAATTAATTCGTTTACACATGTAAACGACCCTAATTAGCGACCATTCATGTAATAACCAGATGTTGACAACATTGCTGCTCATGAAGAGCGCAGCGTGGAGATGGCTTTAAAATATCCTTTGCAAAACAAAAGATGCATCTGCAGCTACCTTTTTTTATAATTTTATATACTATCAAAAATGGACATTGTTTAATGAACTCAAATTACGAATGATTACAAACTGAAACATATCATAAAGACACACTTGATCAAAACAGGAGGCACAAGCAACGCTCAAAACATAATTCGTGTTTATTTTGTAATTATCTTTGTCATTTGCTTTCAAATCACCTGGTATGCTGGTCCTTGGCCTGGCCCACTTGGCAGCCAGGTTGTGACAGAAAGACGGACAAACGAAGGAATACCATTGTCGATTATTACCGTGGCGACATTAGCGGCGCGCGGGATGGTGGCGAAATTAACTACCTCTGCAGTTTGCAGTCGTGCTTTCTAAATAACAAGCACCAGTCGCTGAAGAACGATTAACGGCATAATGGAAGAATAAAGCCTCGGTAGGACTGATAATATAAACAATGTTAAGGTGATGGCTGCTCCAATAAATTTGTTAAGTATTTGTCTTATTTTATTATGTAATAATCATTGCCAAGAACTGAAGATTTTGGCTCTGGACATGGAAGACGCTACACCGACAACTACAGTAGAGCCACTGAGTGATGGCGCCTATGACGCTTAAATGCCTTCAAAGTATCGTAATTATTTATAAGCAAGTGTGAATTTAAAAACGTAATACTTCATTGTTGATAGTGATGTACTACTTGTTTCGGTTATTATTGTTCGATTTGAATGTTGCTTTATTGTGCAATAGAATTCGTATAGAAACAAATATATATTTTTTTTTAAAGTTTCTCAATTTTTATAGGTCGTGTTTGAGGTCGCCAAGTTACGCAATAATATTTAATTGAAAACAAAACAATGACGAAGTTAAACTAAACGAAAATAAATGATAGTAAAATACTTTTTCGATTTAGATATTTAAACATCTCTTAGGGACCCCGAGGCACTACACTACATAGCCCTCCGATAGCTACGCCACTGGTTATGGCACATTTTCCTTTTGTATCATTATGTTGAATGTTGAATGACGTGTCTAATGTTGAGTAAACTCACACTTGATTTTTATTTTAAACCGAAATTTGAAATGTACCTCATCACTAAATGCAGCTGTCATAAGTGCCATCACTCAGTGGCCCTTCTTTAGGTTCTCAAATAATTGAGCATACAGTGCCAACTGATGTTATTGAGAAGGCGAATATAATAAATTGTAAAATTCGTGCAAGCTTTTGTATTAGTTGTTTATTTACAATAATGGAAATGATGGAAAATGTTAGGAGGAATACTACAAAAACAACAATATTACATGTTGATAATATAAATGGACTGATTAGTCTTGATAAATGTAAATTAGGTATAGTAAAAGGGCCGATTCATTAGCATTTATTAATTTATTCAGATGAAATCGATCGAATAATTAATGATTTGATATCAGTTACAAGAAGTACAAGGTCTCTTCGACATAGATTTTCACTTTCTAATTAAACTAAAAACGTTTTGTTTTTGTCCCAATAATGGAACAAGTTACTTAATATTCATTGGATTTATGATTTATTTGGTTTAATCAATGATAACCGGACTTAGTATGTTTTGGGAGATATTTCTATTTCCGTTGGTTCTCCAGAAGAAAGTTATATCCGTCATTGTTTAGTACTAAATATAAATTAATTTGATATCTCATGTTTTTTTAAGGAACTACTTATGTACCTCTCTTTTGAAAGTAAAACAAAAATCATTGGTTAATCCTAATGATGATTTACAGAGACACGACAATAGTTGTGGCAACTGCTCATATCATCTTTAGAACGTTTGACTGCTGAAATCACCTGCCACAACGATTCTCAAGCGAATGTTGTACAAATCAGTTTCGTCAACGCAGATGTGATTTTTTTGATAATATAGTTTTAGAGTAATCAAAGATTACTCGTAAAAATCAAATTTCAGCCCTAGTCATTCTTTCATCTGCTATTTAGCGAGGCTCCGAGGCTGTGATGGTCCGTTTCTTAAGGTGGGCCAGCCGCTCAGCTGCCATATAAATGCTTTAGTTGTTTGTGACGTCCTGATGGCTTTGATCTCAATGAAACTTTGCACACATGTTTATACATATTTCTTTTCCCCCCCACACCGCACTCCGACCTCTCATCAAGAGGTGCAAGTTGGCGAGATATTTAAAAAGCGCCGATTTTGTGAAATGGTTTCAGGTAAAAACAGTTTTCCATGAAACGGTATCTGTTTATTTATAGATAAGTCGTCTTTACATGAAGGACGTCTGGTATTTCTCTCTTTTTAGGGTTCCGTAGTACCTAAAAGGTACAAAAGGAACCTTATGGTGAGACTCCGTTGTCCGTCCGTCCGTATGTCACAGCCTCGTAACTTTAGCACCGTTAAAGGTAAATACATGAAATTTGGCACAAAAAAGGCATTAATTTGCCCACATATCACGGTGTAAAAAAATATGAAAAATTTTAAATTTAAAAATGTGTATGAAATTGTAGATATTAAAAAGTTAATTGTAAATATATATACTTTTACTATATTTGTTGGCACTGGTTTCGAGAAATCATTAAAAAACCCCAAAAATATGTATGTCCCCCCCCCTTATCTCCAAAAATGGTGGAACAAAAATATGAAAAAAAATCATGGTAATTGTGTTTACGTAAAGATTGCAGAAAAAAATAAAGAAAAAAATGACAAAATTAAATTTATCATTCACAATACGGAACCCTAGTTACGCGAGTCTGACTCGCACTTGGCCGGTTTTTTATATCTAGTATAGATGAAAATTATACTGTACTAAAACCTCTTGTAAAACCATTACTGTTCATACTGAACGAAATTCCAATAACAAACCACTTACAACCTACATAGCTTAACGTTTGGTGCCTAATAGAAATGATTTTAACAGATATATGGCCAAAGTGTGATCGTCAGATTAGAACCTTACGTCGCGCCTTAAGTAGAACCCAAGTTTTTTTAAAAGTGATTCAGAGATAAAGTTAGCTAGACAAACCCTTATTAAAAGTTGTATTCCGTTATAATAATAACTACCTATTATCAATCATAAACAGACGTTAACTTGAAGCAATTTAAGAGCTGTGCTCTAACCAGGAGACTTCACTTTATTGAATGAGTAAACATTAACTTGAAATAATATTTAAGAGCTGTGCTCTCATCAGTAGTCCACATTATACTGAAAGAATAATTTAAGTGTTCAAACTTCAAAACTTATGAGCATGAATCCAAATAAAGAGTGTTTATCTGTCTGTCTTTTAAGTACAATATATGATTGCTTTCAGAAACAATTTTAGTCCCTAGCACTATTAACTTTTAGTGTCTTGAGAAGGTTAGATAACTAAAGAGTGATCTCTAGCTGAGGAATTAAAGTTAAAAGAACTTTGAGGTGACATAACAGCTGTAATTTATGAAAAATATTTGGTTGAATATATTTTAGAATAACTGGTGTTTTATTTAATCTCATTTAGGCATTTCTCAGCAAATATAATGTACAGTAATTAATATTGGCTTTCCAAACTAGAGATGTAAAGTTCATAATATAGTACGAACAAAACCATAGTATCAAAGTTAGACGGTTGTTTGTTTTAAATGAAACTTAGTTCTTTGAATTAAGGTACATGTTTTATAAAATATTATAAACATAATTTGCTAAAAATAAATTAGAAAAGATGTTGAATCCATCAGCACGTGTCTTAATCATACCAAAGACACAATTCATCATATGGACATCTTTTTATACCATTACCAGACTCAATACCAGTTACCTAATTACCGTACCTTCATTCATGTGTACATAGGTTTCATTTAATGAAACCCTTACATGAAAATTAGCCAATATAAATTACCTTATATAAATGAATTTAATAGGCAACTAGCTACTTTATACTAGTAGTTTTATCTTTATATAATTGTAAATGATGGGTAAGAATTCCTTTCAATCCTTCACAAATCACAGCCATTTATGTAGTCCATTTTATAACTACTGAATAGAATAATTTCAATATAAGTAAGTACTTTTGATTGAGAAACCTGCTCTAGGTAAAGTAGTAATAATAATACTAATAGAACTTAGTTTTTGTTCCATAGATGTATTTATTTATTTCCAATGACGAAGATACAACTTTTACTACCCCATATTTGGTGTATAGTAATAGTTAAGGCCTTGTTTGCCAGACAATGGAAAACTTTTATGCAAACAAATACATCATTTGTATTTTAAGTTTATTGAATATTGATAAAGATTGAAATTATTCTTATTTCTTGAATAAAATCTCCCAGAGCTATTTCCACAGTAAGTAAATAATTTAACAGTCAAATGGGTATTAAAATCAAAGCCATTCCTTATTTCACCTAAGAACTTTCTTCTGGATAGTAAGTACTAATCAAACAATGCCATCAAGTCATTGCACTCTATTTTTGGACTCTTGCAATCAGATTATTTGATTTGATATGTAAAAGGTTCTTATTTATTGATAAATATAGATTCAAATCATTTCAATTTAGTTTTCACTAAGAACTGACCTTAAGAAGGGTTTGGTAGGTACCACAGTTATGACCTTTTGTAGTCCAGAATACATTTCATCAACATGAATTCAAAATCAAGACTTATGTATGCTTTCTCTATTATTTAGGCATATTCTTGTGCCAAACTCAAGCCTCGTTATTTCTTAAAAGAAATACCTAAGTAAGTACCTCATATTTAGAGATCCTTAAGTGGTGAAACTCAAATGTTTTCTATACTGATATCATTTCATATTTATTGCCAATATCAAAGCCTTATAGTATTAAAAATTAGGGTTCTGTGGGTTTATAAACCCATCTTAAATAAATAATGAAACTAGTCAACAAACAACACTTATTCCTGAACCACTAAAATATAATTTTCAGAGATCCCTATGTACTTGGAACCTTATAACCTAAACCAAACTAAATTTACTGACCTATTTTTCCTAAACAATGTTGAAGGTTACCTGATACCTCCCACTATGTATAATTTCTCAAAAATAAATTATTAATACACTAACAGTATACTTTATTTTAGAATTTTACCTGCCTAACATTTGGCCCTAAAATCAAGCATTCCTAGGCTTTCAAATGTGTGGATTTCAAGGCTAGAGGTCCGTCACCTCACATTTACAATTAAACGTGTGTGTGGTTGTATATTGTGCTAGCAAACACCATACAACCCCTCAACTAATCGACAGAAAGACGCGGGGCAAGTTGGAACCCCTGTGTGTGCCTAACACCCTAAAACTTTGCCCTACTCAGACAGGGGGTGATACAGTAGGTAAAAAGGACGTCACCCCGCTGGCTGGGATAGCCTATATGTTCATGTGTATATATAAATATATAGATATGAGACCATGACCAGCTCAGTCAGATGACAAAGGTTAGAACAAATCGCAACCTCTTCACGGCACGGACGCTTTGCCATAAACATCGCCTTTCATGGAGGATGTGTTTCCAGTATGTAAAACTGGCGCAAGGCCATCCCAGACGCTTGCTCCCTCCAGAGGAGGTTAAAACTAGGCTCTGTCGTTCACACCAGTAGGTGACCCGAGCCTTAGCCCAGTGCGACATCCGCTCTGTAAGCTCCCTGCCTGACTCTTCAAGATATCCCAGCGACTAGCCCTATGCCACATTGTCACCCTGGTACATCTTCCCGTTTCCACGTCCGGCAATACTAAGAAGAGACCATACTCCCTGCCCTCCCCATCAACCCCTGAATCGACCTACGCACTACTACATTATTTAAGTACGTACTTTAATTTCGGAACTTGAAAAGACGATTATCGAACCCTTTACACATCGCGAAATCTAGCTCGTTCCTCGTTCACCCTATACGAATTCAAACGCGTCTGTGTCAATCTCCGAGTCGGAAAAGTCAAAAACTATTGACCATAACCGAATCTATTTACGATAAAAGGGCATACAGCCACCTAAAAGCTAACGCGAACGCGAAATGACCCCGTGATCAAACGAACAGACAGATTGACACATTCCGTATTTTAATCGCAAGTTCCGAAAACAAAATTACTATTGAAGCAAAGAAAACCCACCCCGTAACAATACTCTGAACTTGGGACTTCACCTTGAGACTTCTTGACAGCACTTCGACGATGGTATAAAAATATCTGATCCCCAAACCGCTTTTCCATGACCTTATATACTCGGTTCCGTTCTCTCCGTTCTCACCGTTCTCACCGTTCTCACCGTTCTCTCCGTTCTCACCTTATTGGAGTCAACCTAATGCATATTGTTACAAGATCCATTTTCCTATGAAATCCTCGCAGTCCTTTTGACGCCAATAAGAAATCGACCAAAAGAGACAAAATGATAACAGATATAAGAGCGAGTGAGATGTGTATACAGCAACTGCCAGTGCCGCCGTCTCGTCTACATTGTAATAACTTACAGCTTGCTAGGATTCACGCATGAATGGAAACCATCATGTTTGAAATTGAAAGTTTGTTTTTAATCTATTTAATATTGGACCGATTGCTTGGGCCAGAGGTTTAGTTTACTGTATTTATTATTTAAAATCAGTAATTTGACGCGATCGATTTCAATTTGCTTTATTTATTTAAACGTAATTTATTTGATTACATACAACAATCTTCCTGTCCATTATAAGAACATTTATTTGTGAATTGAGACGTGAACAGATGAGGTCCGATCTGTCACAGCTCTTCCCCCAAAATTTACGCAGATTATTATGCCTTAAACGAAGGAAATTTTCTCTCCCATCATTCACAAATGTAACCAAAATATAAAATACAAAAATTTAAATAAGTTTAATATTTATTATCATCTTTCTCCCAGATCGTTCACGTGTGGTGTGTGTTTATACCAAGTAGTTAATCAAAACTTAACCGATCGAGACTCCAATCCATGGCTTAATTGTTCACGAATAATCTGTCCGTCAAACAAGGAGATCTGAAATTCCCAGAGAGATCGTTTGTGAGACGACCTTGTCCTAGTGACTCCGCAAAGATTTTCTAGCCAAATTCTATTTTTTCAATTTAAGTAGACACACCTTTGCGCCTCTTTCATAAACCAAGATCACTTTAATAGCTATCCATCCAGATACCCAAATGAGCAATTGTTCAGCTCGGAATCTCTCCCAGCATTAAATTTTAACCAACTATTCGGAGAATGTATAGTGTTGCCGAAGATAGCATTAGCTGCGTGTAGAGTTAAACCTTTAAGTATCACAGTATATACTGTCTTTTAGTCTTTATGACTCTAACCTAACACCAATTCAACTTAAAAGTTTATGTGAAGTATATAGTCTCCAGGATATGATGACAATAAATTTAAGTCCACACCTTCGAACTGTTGTCTTGTTAGGGCCCTTTTTGTTGTCAACGTCATAGTCATATGTCAGAGTCGTTTCATTCCATTCCTTCCACCAACACACTCTGACTTCCTCGTCCGCTCTTACAATTTCCCTAACAAGCCACCAGCCCTACAAATATGAACCTATTTAATTTTAATTACTTCCATTTAACATGACTTATTAACATAACATATTTTAAATACCACCATTACCTTTTAATACCTCCTTAACCTTTTTAATATTACCTTTACCTTTTTAACATCACTTTTATGTACCTTTTAAAACTAACTTAAAATATAACTTATTTTAAATTTACGCAAAGCCCTTTTAAACGCCAAAATGCAAGTATTCGCTGGTTGTCAACTACGTTTACACTCATGAATGCATATCTATACAAAGTTAATTACGCAGAGTGCTAGACACATAAATTGTCATATACGCCAAATGTCAACATTGGCAAATATGTCCATTCACAATTATATAAAGAATAACAAAAAATAAAACATAACTTATTTTAAATATACGCAAAGCCTTTTTAAACGCCAAAATGCAAGTATTCGCTGATTTTCAACTACGCTTATATTCATGAGTGCATATCTACACAAAGTTAATTACGCAGAGTGCTAGACACATAAAGTGTCATATACGCCAATTGTCAACATTGGCAAATATGCCCATTCACAATTACATAAAGAATAACCATATCTAAATAAATTCGGTATTTATTATCATGTTCCTCCCAGAATGAATATGTGTGGTGTAATTTTTATACCAAACGGTTAATCAAAAATTAAATCAGTTGAAATTCTAATCTATAGATTTATTAATTACAGATAAATATCCATCAAACAAGGAGAACTCAATCCTTCAAAGAAGTTAGTTGTGAATTAACTCTACCCTAGTGGTAACACAACAACCTTCTAGCCAAATTCTATTTTTTCAATTTGAACAATAGATGTGCCTTTGTGTCTCTTTCTTGAATCGAGATCACTTTAATAGTTCTCAAGATAAGTACCCAAATAACTAATTCCCCAGTCTAGAATCTCCTCCAATGTTAAATTCTAATCAACCATTCGGAGAATGTATAGTTGCCGAGGAAATATGCATTAGCTGCGTGTGTAGTGAAACTATTTAGAATCGCAGTTTATACTGCTAATTAGTCAAGACGACTCTAACCTAACTCCTTTTCAACTAAATAGTTTGTTGTGTAGTGTAATGTCTCCAGGATAACACGACAATAAACATGAGTCCACATTCCCGAAACTGTTTTCTCGCTAGAGCCCTTTTCTTTGCCAAAGACAAAGTTAATTGTCATGGTCGTATCTTTCTATCTCTTCCACTGACAACATACTTCCTTCCTCATTCTCTCTAACACTTTCTCTAACGAACCACCAGTTCAACAAATATGGACAAATCTAAATGATTTAAGTACCTCTTATTTAAAATTATTATCTTTTAATACCTCTTAAGCTAATACCTTTTGAGCTAACTTATAACATAACTAACTACCACTAACTAAAATAAAACCCAAATTAATTTTTAAATTTTTATTATTATTATTATTATTTTTTTTTTAATAAGACAACAAGAAATTGGAATAAACTACTTTTATTAAACTTCCAAATATTTTCACATTTCATTTCTTCTTAATAAATTCATTTAGTAAAATACGAACTTGTACCTTTTTTTTTTTTTTTTTTTTATTTTTTTTTTTATATCAATTAATAAAGCATTTACACAGTCAACATATTAAAATTTCATAAATTTTGAATTCTCTTCTCTACTTCCCCCCAATCTTACTTTTCTTTGTATTTAATAAGTAAATTCTTCCTCATCTACCTGTAAAATACAAAATTTCATCAGTGGCGTACTGTCTACTTCCTTCTCCATTTGTCCTTAAATATTTCATTAAATAAAACAAGACATTTTCTAATTAAATAGATTTTATTTAATTCCTTAAAGTAAAAATCTAACTACCAATGAAAGTCATTAACAGTTATTTTTTTTCATTTAATTATCAAATTCTGTCTGATATCAATAACCGAAGGTATTCTTTCCCTGTAAGTAAACAAAAATAGTATAATACTAGAATTAATATTGACACCCCTACGAATTATAACCAGACAATTGCTAAATAATTTAGAATATTTTTAAGTTATTCTAGTCTTTACTAACAGCAGTAATAATTGTTTTAAAATAGCAATCTAATGATTTCAGTAGATATCATCAGGAAACCCTACTTTCATTGACTAAGTCTTTAAATTTTGCAATCGCTTAGTTCTAGCTATGTACTTAATCTAAAATGTAGGTTGTTCAGTTATATTTCGTTTACAAGATAGATATAATTTAATTGGACCCTCAGTCTTATAAAAGTTTAATAGTACATAGACACTGGTTGCATGTACAGCTCAAACTTAGTAAATAAATATTGACGTCATGCATTTATCCGCTTGTGAAATTAAATGTAAAATAAAAGCTATCATACCAAACATTAATAAGGAATAACTTATTACCAACATAACATTGACATAAATAAAACAACCTTTACGAACAAGAAGACAGTATAAAACACAAAAGATTAATTCGGAATACGTAAACGTCATCAGATTCTCGAACTCCCGGCTTCCGACTTCCTATGTGAACATTCAACCACTCTGACACAATGCAATTGAATACACAACCCTGAAATTCAAGTCCAAAACTATAAATACACCAACACGCAATCTATAACCTTTTCTATACTACTACTAACACATCCCTTGTCATACTACTAATTTACTCCTCTCTCTTTTACATTTGAAAGATTACTTCCCCTTAATAAAATAAGGTTTTGACAGTATTATTTATTTTCTATTTGAAATAACGTACTTACATATCTCACCTAACATTATATATATTTTTAAATTTTTATCAGAAATTATTATTTTGGACCATCAATAAATCAGCAAAACCTCTTAATCGGTTGACGCTCAATTTTCTACTATTAGCTTATTCCCATTCTAAATTTACTCTTTAGATTCTTATTTGATTTATAATTACTTTATACTTTTCATACTGGACCCCCTAATTGAAAATGAGACTTTACATACACAACCCTAATTCCATTACCCATTACCAATTCATTCTTCATCCCGTATCTATTATTTGTAAAATCCAAAGTTCAAACATTATAGGTAAGTATTTACTTTGTGTACGATCACATCAATAGTACATTAATTAAATTTAAATATATATATTTTTTTTTTTTTTTTTTTACTACTAAACCTACTATATTTAACCTTCCCCCATTCTCAACTAACTAAAATAAATACTATTTTCCATAATTGTTTGTTTGGTACTGACATAATATTAATTGTAACTCCTTTTCAAAACGTGATATGAAAACCTACTCAACTTACTCCTGCCCAATCTCAAATATATATACAATACACTCATGCTGTACAAAATGTCAAATACCTGTTTGTACAGACAACACCTTTATATTTACTTTGAGAATAACCAAAATGAAAACTATTATTTAAATAAGACAGCTTTAGTTTATTTACCCATGTAACTGTCAACTTTACGTTGGAGAACCAATCGTCGGAACCCATGCATCTACTTATGTTTTCACAAAGGATCCCCAAAACTGCCTAAAGAAGGAGGTGGTCTACGCTTACAAAGCAAGACAATACATCTAAACCTCGCGCACGGAACCCTGCCGAATGCGAATCGATAATTAATCATAAAACATATAAATACATTATATAGACATATCACACACTAATATGTATATTACGTACAATTAATTTCCAATCAATTATAGATAGCGTCGTCTATATTTTACACGTTGTCTATTTGTAACTCACACATCAACATTTGCACTAGATACCTACTGAACTAAATTCCATGTGGTTCTCACCATGGTTTATCCAGAATTCTAAATCAACAAATAAGATAAGATATCTAGTGTAAATAAATAACCTCCATCAGACATAAATTTCTCTTGTTATATTGAAATTCGACATTTACGGTCACCCCCCCCCCCCCTACTATCTCCCGTCATCAAATTTTTCTAAACATTAAAGTAAAGTAAATATACTTGAATATTATGTAATTTATTTCAACGCAAATGAAACCATAAATAAAGTCAATAGTTTGTTTAAACTTAACTGTTTGGCAAGTAGCAAATCTCGAAATGACTTTACTTGCAAAGCTAACATAAATCTGTAGTAATAAGAACAAATTAATACAATAATTTGCTAAAAAAGAATTTGAAACATTTTAACCTCGTCATGAAACTTATTGTACGACCGCATTATTACCAGACTGAACTAGCGCCATCTATCAATCTAATTCAGTAACTCCTCGTTACGCTTGTTCGTCAATAAGAAGGTAACCTAATTTCTGACGACCCGATAGTTTATGCACCAGATGGTACTGCTAGTATTTAATGGAAAATAAACGTGAATAAACAACTGTAGATACCTAACTAATTATTAATTAAAAGCTCAGCTCCATACTACGACTATCGACATAAAGAGGAGAGATGCTACACATTCATAAATCGTCAACTGAAAATCGAGCTTGTTGCTTGATCAAAACACCACCGAAAGATAGAAATAAAGGGGCGAGTTTCGACAGCAGCGCAAACGAGACAGGCGCATAAAACGGTCGGTTTTATTGTACGTACTAAGTTTTGCAGGATCACACACGTGAAACGGGTAGGTACTGTATCTTCTTATTTTGTGTTTCTATCTAAGAACTAGGAATATGACAAATAATTTTACAGAAACCCATGTGACACATCAACACAGCGAACAATGTTACTAAGTTTTACTTACACACTGATTCAACTTACTCCGCTAATTTTCTTACTTCCCCCATTCCTTTTAAGCATTACGATCCTCTAGTACGCTCACTAGCCATTACTTTAAACGCTATCTGTCTAAACAATCAAACATTTGAAATTAATATAAAGTTGGGGTACACAATCATTAACTCTCTCATAATTTAAATTTAACTGACATAAGTGCAAATTGAATTAATTTATTTATTTGTTTTTGTTAATTAACCTTTTAATAAATCCAGCTTTTAAATAATTTCTACCCACGTCCAAACGCAAACCCAGCGTACAATGATCATTGTCACCAAAACGGAACGAACCCTGTGGTTATATTCATCAATACACTCTATGGTTACCTTCTATATTTCGGTTTAGCTCTTTATACAGAACCATAAATATTATAAATAACATTATAAATTTTATATAATATTATAAATAACATGAAATACAACAAAAATAAATCCTTACAAATATACTTATAAAACTAAAATGTCTCCTAAAGTAAAATAAAATTATGTAGAAAATGTTTGCTAGATATGAACAGCTTTCCTATATCTAGCGCTTTAAAGGGCTTGCTAAGCCGCTAACCTGTCACAAACTCTACATACCAAACAAAACAAATTCAAACTGAAGCTGACAAAACGCCATTTGCTCAGTGACGGACGCTTAAAAATAAAATAAAATTCCATGACGGACCTATGTACCGCTAAAGAAGCTACCTACACTTATAAGACACCAAAAATGATCCATGAGCATATCTACTGTAACTCGAACGCAAAATTATCTCACAAGAAAGGTATATACCGCTTTTTCATACGTAAACATTTCCAGTTGGATTCTACTTCGAAATTATTAGATTTACACTTAATTATTACACGAAAACGAAGCTTTTCATGCGATAAGTAGTCGTTGTTTCTAAGAGCCAATAAGCATTAAAATTCTTGAATTATGTTCGTACAAATACAAACTTTCATCACCATAAACAAACATTTCATAAACCTTTTCATTTACTTACAGATGTCAGTCACACTGTCGATAAAAGGGCAAGACACCGGACTTGCCTTATGGAGTTCTCTACAACATAATTTCTGAAGAATTGTATAAAGTTGGAGCACTACCTATATTCTGAATGGACATGGATGGACAAAATCTCCCCACACTCTCATGTAAAAGTGATCTGTTACCATCTACTGTAAATGCCATAACACCACACAACGGCTCACAGAGATGAGTGCAAGGCTATTTCTAAACTAAACTCCAACAAGAAGGAAACTGCATGGCAGCACTTCCCCCTAAGTTCAAGACAAATGATGCAATCAATTCAACCCTCGAGAGTCAACTTTATTCTACCAAAGAAGTGAATGTTTAAAGTTTATTTTGTCTTTCCCCATAGCACTAAATTTACAATACACTATGTACTACCTGAGCACGCGATATGACGGCAGTGCTTTGTATCACCATAGGTTTTAAAAAAAAAATAGCGGGAAGTGAAGAGAAATAAATTACGAAGATGAAAGATCTGACCTTGGGAAGGAGCTGCATGCACCACAAACCACGCTTCGCCTGAGCCACCAAGTCTCTGGTGTTCTCCAAGATGGTTTTCTTCTTCCTCTTCGTGCCTGGTTGCGCTCTTCTCGGCTAGTCTTCTTCGTAATAGTAATAGATGAAAATGAGGCGCACAGCGGGTGCGATCTCAAAATGGCGGGCGGTAGGGTCGAGGTAGGACCTAGTCGAATGACAATCAGCGTAGACCTCCGGCGTGAAAGGCTTCTGATTGACGACTGATTGATTTGCGTCCAAAACTAAGCGGGTGGAGATGCAGCGAAAATGACAGTTGAAAATATTAATTCACAACTACCCCGCAGTATGAGAGCCACAAGAAGTGGCGCGAACATTTGCCCCCGGCGTTAAAACCATTGGTTTTAAAATAAGAATAGAAAAGTAAAAATAAGACAGAGAATAACGAAATTTTGAAGCGGGGGCAAAGAAAGGAGTTATTGAGATGGGAGAGGGCAAAGACGCACGACAGGTCGTTTGTAAACACCTGTCGTCGTTTTGACAGAAGCTACCCTAATGACATTATCTTTGCCAGGGTATACAGCTACAATAACACCGAGCGGCCATTGAAGCGGTGGAGTGTTATCGGTAACTACAACGACAACAGATCCAATTTTGATTGGGTTGGAAGGTGTATTCCATTTTCCTCTAGACTGGAGAAGATGGAGATAATCATTCTTCCATCGCCTTGCGAACGATTCTACCATTTGATCAAGCAACGCGTAGCGACGTAATAAATTAACTGGCTCATCAGCCACCTTACAAGCGGGTAATTCTTTTAAAGGAGTTGACATCAGAAAATGTGCAGGAGTTAACGCGCTAAGTTCAGATGGATCTTCACTCAGCAGCGTAAGCGGACGAGAATTTTTACGAGGTAACAACACAGGGTGTTGTTGATCGAACGTCATGTCTGTGTTGCGAAGTCGACCACCAACGCGTAACAATCCATTTTTATCTAAAAATGGCGATAGTCGATTTAAAGCGGGAGAACAAAGTTTATTTGACTTTAATCTTTTTATTTCATCAAGAAAATAAAATGCTTGAAGAGCTTTAATCAATGCAACTTCAGCGAAATCCATATCGGTAGCAGTAAAAATATTAGAGCGCGGTAAAATACGTAAAAATCGGTATATGTAAATGATTGTGTGTAAAAGCACAAGCCATGACGAAATTCTTTCCGAAAGAGAAAGAAGAGGATGCGGTTCTTCATTACTAAAAGCGGGAAGAGAAATTGTTTTTGATTCCGGCAAGTTTTCTTCAATAGAAGCTGATTCTATTGTTTTGATTGGCCACTCTTTAGCGTCCAGATAAAGCCAAGCAGGTCCAGTGAACCAGAGCGGGTGACTCATCAACTGCGTGGGAGTGAGACCACGGGAAAGACAGTCGCTCGGGTTTTGAGAACCAGCTGTATGGTAAAAACATTCAGCGGGAATAGCGGATATTATTTTTGTTATACGCGTCGCGACAAAGGTTTTAAACCTGTGCGGTGAGGAATGTATCCAGTGTAAAGTTACCATAGAATCGGTAAAACAGTAAATACGTTCAATATTGTGACGTATTTTATAAGCGTCAACTACACGACGAGTTAATTTCGACATGAGTAACGAGGCACAAAGCTCAAGGCGGGCGACACTGACGGTCTTGAGCGGACAGACTTTTGACTTTGCGCATACCAGCCGAATGCTAGTGCAAGTGTCTGAGTCATCTTGTACTCTAATATATACGACACATCCGTATCCACGTTCACTTGCGTCTGCAAATGATATTATCGAAATTTTCGAATTTTGGAACACGTCTAAGTGGCGTTTAATACGTAAATCCCGCAAAACAGGTAGCTCCTTCAAATAGTTTTGCCAAATCTGCGCAATATCAGAGGGTAGTGTTTCATCCCAGTCTAATTTTAAAATACAGATTTTCTGCAAGAGTAATTTTGCGTACAAGATCACAGGAGCGGTAAAGCCGAGGACGTCGTACTGACGTGCTATCACGGACAAAACATTGCGTTTAGTACATGGGCGACTATCTAGCGATACAGTAAAAGAGAACTCGTCAGAATCAGGCGACCACTGTAAGCCAAGAACTTTAAGAGTTTGAGTTTGTTCTTCAAAATTCTTACTAGAATTTAAGCGGTGAGTATCAGGCAGTGTATCAAGTAACTGTTGACAGTTACTAGACCACTTGACGAGCTCAAAGCCACCGGCCTTAAGCAATCCTACCAGCTCATCTCTGAGCTGTAAGGAGCCCTGCACGGTGGGCGTGCTATAGCAGATGTCGTCCATGTAACAGTTTCGTGCGGCTACAGTAGCGGCGAGCGGGTACGCTGAACTCCCATCCTCACAGAGTTTCCTGACTACTCTCATCGCAAGGAAAGGGCTACTACGTAGTCCAAAGCAGACGCGATTGAACTGATAAGCGATAAGCGGTGAACACGTGTCAAAGCGGTATAAAAACTTTTGAAATTTGCGATCATCGGCGTTAACCAAAACTTGTAAGAACATTTGTTTGATATCCGAGGTAAAAGCGATTTCATACAAGCGGAAGTCAAGTAAAATTAAAAACAAATCGTTTTGCAAATTAGCACCTGTGTGCAGCGTGTCATTTAATGAGACACGAGTACCATCAGCGGAGTCAGTCTTAGTACTGGCATTCATACAAATACGCACCTTTGTCGTTGATTTATCAACACGCACTACGGGATGATGCGGAATATAATAACCAAGAGATAATTGGTCATCATTATGAAGCGGGGATATGTAACCTTTAGTTAGGTATTCATTTATTATATTGTTATACTCGGAACGTAAATCTGCGTTAGAAACAAACCTACGCTCAAGAGACATAAAACACTTTTTTGCGTGATGGTACGAGTTTCCTAGTATGTTAGGATTCCGTGCGAACGGTAAAGAAACCGAATAGCGACCAGCGGGGTCACGTGACACATTGTTAATAAATAATTTTTCACATTCATCATTTGCGGGACTAGAAGCAGGTTCACAATGCACCTCTTCTAATTGCCAAAATTTTTGTAAAATAAAATCTATTGGCGGTTCAATCTCCATATAAGAGCATAACGAAATTGAACATGCGGTATTTTGGTAAACAGGCGTATTACCAATTAGCGTAAAACCGAAGATGGTCTGAAATCCCGTCGGCGTACCCGGGGGACCAGAGACGCGGCCTGATAACAAGATATCCGCGAATAAAGATGCACCGATAAGAATATCAATCTCACCCGGTAAGTAAAATGTTTCATCAGCAAGTGTGATATCTTTTAAATACGAAAGCGTAGACAAATCCACCTGCACCGATGGTAAGTTGTCGGTAATACGGTCGATTACATAAGTGTCAAGCGAAATTGAAACCGAATCATTAAATCGTGAAAACAATTTAAGGTTTGTCGCACCCTTAATTGGGTTTGATGAAGAGCCGATGCCCTTAACAAAAGCGCGGGGAATTTTCTCATATTTTAAGTTAAGCTTCTCACAACAGGAAACCGTCGAAAAACTGGATTGTGACGCAGGGTCGCAGAGCGCACGTAGACGGACAGACATACCGTTAGAATCTTTCACGATCACTTGAATTGTACCTAAAAGGCATGTTTCATTACGCTGCGAGTTAGGCTGTAAGTTACATAAAGAAATATTATTACTCGCAGTTGGTACGGATTGAGAATCATTAGTCATATGTTCTGTGTTAGTCGCCGATACGGCAGGATCCACCAACCTCGAAGATTGCGTATGTGTGCGTGGAGACACGGTAATATTTTGACCAAGCGCGGTGTGAGTATTCATCACATTTTGTTTGCGGCACAACATCGAATGGTGTTTACAATTACAATGGCGGCAATTATAAGACGATTTACAAGCGGAATTGTTATGCGTAATACTTAAACAATTGGTGCAACCGTTATTAGATTTGATGAACTGAAATCTTTTCTCGATATCTAGTTTCACAAATTCGGGACACTTATATAAATTATAGTGTTTTAATTGTTTACATAGCGGACAACAATTATTATTGTTCGAAGCGGAGACAAAAGCATGGGTTGACTTGGTACTGTACCCGGTTTTGTTGTTATTATTATTAACGGAGCGGTTCGGAGCGGGAGCGGTAATTGCGGGTGCAGTGCGGTTCAGTATCTTAGTTTGTTCCCGTAAAAATGATATTAATTCATCATAATGGGGTAAATCGGAACCACGTTTAAACATTTCAAATGAACGAGCGGTTTCAACATCAAGTTTTTTAAGGGCCAAATACATAAGGATAAAATCCGAAAGATCTTTAATATTCAGCGATTTTAAACACGAAACAGCGGAACAGAACTTGTCTAAAAACAAGTCCAAGTTTTTTGAACTAGCGGTAGTTAAAGGGCGAAATTCAAACATTTGATCCAAATAAGTAGTGGCTAAACTACGCGAGTCTTGAAAAGTAGAAACGAGTGTTTTCCAGATTATGTCGTAGTTAGTTGCGTTCGGTGTGATTCCAGAACAAATCGAAAGTGCCCGGCCAGAAAGTTTACCCATCAGGTATTGTACTCGTTCGTTGTCGGTCAAGTCCGGATTATCGTGAATCGTGGTTTTAAATGTTTCATAGAATGTTGGCCACATAGTAGCTTCACCAGAAAAACCAACGAGTTCCAGTTTTGGAAGCTTGATAGTAGGTTTTTTGGGAAATTCTATGTCACGTGGAGCTTTAACTTTAGAGTCAGCCGATTTCGAAGAATGTGATAACTTCCGGTTGATGTATTTGCAATGGGAGTAAAGGTCCTCAAAAGCTGACCAACTTTGATAATTTGGTTCAAAATTAGGATTTATCAATACCTCTGTGTCATTAATTTCATCTATGATTACATGAATTTCTGAGCGTACAGTATCCAAAGTTTCGACATTGGCCATAAACAATTCTGCCGAAGAAACATCCTCTAAAGCGGTTTTAGAAAAGTCATAAACTCTCTGAAGGCGATTAAACAATTCTTGCCTTTTATTTTTAAGCTTCTTTAAACTATACGACATCTTTAATTTTGTAGCTTCTGCGGAATTTGGCATGTTATATAGTACAAAGTTAGGCAAGTATCGGAACTATCGAAAGTTTTATACTGACTACAACATAGAATAGTGCTAATGAGTTAGAGATAACACGGGCGGCGGACGAACCTGTGTACGAGTACCTCTCGATAATATTAAGAATTAGCAGGTAGGCAGATAATATTTTCTGTGAAATGATCAAATGGTATAATCGCAGCGGATAAATTAACAGAATGGCGTATTTCACTGTAGATAATTTATAATTTCCAGTATATAGGAAATGGAATCACTAATATTTTGACGAATGCGGGGTTTTAATGCATAGATAATGCAAATAAGAGCGGGAATGCGGGGTAATACTGCGGGCAGAGTGAAAATTAGAGCGGAATTCACGTGTTCTTTAGACAAAGAACATGAAGATAGCGGTTGGAAATACCAAAAAATGGTTATAGATCGCAGATCAAAGGGCCTAAAATGGATCTAGATCCGGTTCGAAGGACCAAAAAATGAGCACGCGATATGACGGCAGTGCTTTGTATCACCATAGGTTTTAAAAAAAAAATAGCGGGAAGTGAAGAGAAATAAATTACGAAGATGAAAGATCTGACCTTGGGAAGGAGCTGCATGCACCACAAACCACGCTTCGCCTGAGCCACCAAGTCTCTGGTGTTCTCCAAGATGGTTTTCTTCTTCCTCTTCGTGCCTGGTTGCGCTCTTCTCGGCTAGTCTTCTTCGTAATAGTAATAGATGAAAATGAGGCGCACAGCGGGTGCGATCTCAAAATGGCGGGCGGTAGGGTCGAGGTAGGACCTAGTCGAATGACAATCAGCGTAGACCTCCGGCGTGAAAGGCTTCTGATTGACGACTGATTGATTTGCGTCCAAAACTAAGCGGGTGGAGATGCAGCGAAAATGACAGTTGAAAATATTAATTCACAACTACCCCGCAGTATGAGAGCCACAAGAAGTGGCGCGAACACTACCTATAACTAAACATATTTACCTAAAAAAGTAGTAAATCTCTAAATCACTTCTCCTATTTACACGAGCAACAAATTGTACCCAAAACTGGGTGACATTACTGTATCAAACCATTTCTATAAGCACCAAATCACTTGAAATAAGCCCAAATACCTATCCTTGTCACGGCTTAACCATATTGTACTAAAACCTCTTGTAAAACCATTACTGTTCATACTGAACGAAATTCCAATAACAAACCACTTACAACCTACATAGCTTAACGTTTGGTGCCTAATAGAAATGATTTTAACAGATATATGGCCAAAGTGTGATCGTCAGATTAGAACCTTACGTCGCGCCTTAAGTAGAACCCAAGTTTTTTTAAAAGTGATTCAGAGATAAAGTTAGCTAGACAAACCCTTATTAAAAGTTGTATTCCGTTATAATAATAACTACCTATTATCAATCATAAACAGACGTTAACTTGAAGCAATTTAAGAGCTGTGCTCTAACCAGGAGACTTCACTTTATTGAATGAGTAAACATTAACTTGAAATAATATTTAAGAGCTGTGCTCTCATCAGTAGTCCACATTATACTGAAAGAATAATTTAAGTGTTCAAACTTCAAAACTTATGAGCATGAATCCAAATAAAGAGTGTTTATCTGTCTGTCTTTTAAGTACAATATATGATTGCTTTCAGAAACAATTTTAGTCCCTAGCACTATTAACTTTTAGTGTCTTGAGAAGGTTAGATAACTAAAGAGTGATCTCTAGCTGAGGAATTAAAGTTAAAAGAACTTTGAGGTGACATAACAGCTGTAATTTATGAAAAATATTTGGTTGAATATATTTTAGAATAACTGGTGTTTTATTTAATCTCATTTAGGCATTTCTCAGCAAATATAATGTACAGTAATTAATATTGGCTTTCCAAACTAGAGATGTAAAGTTCATAATATAGTACGAACAAAACCATAGTATCAAAGTTAGACGGTTGTTTGTTTTAAATGAAACTTAGTTCTTTGAATTAAGGTACATGTTTTATAAAATATTATAAACATAATTTGCTAAAAATAAATTAGAAAAGATGTTGAATCCATCAGCACGTGTCTTAATCATACCAAAGACACAATTCATCATATGGACATCTTTTTATACCATTACCAGACTCAATACCAGTTACCTAATTACCGTACCTTCATTCATGTGTACATAGGTTTCATTTAATGAAACCCTTACATGAAAATTAGCCAATATAAATTACCTTATATAAATGAATTTAATAGGCAACTAGCTACTTTATACTAGTAGTTTTATCTTTATATAATTGTAAATGATGGGTAAGAATTCCTTTCAATCCTTCACAAATCACAGCCATTTATGTAGTCCATTTTATAACTACTGAATAGAATAATTTCAATATAAGTAAGTACTTTTGATTGAGAAACCTGCTCTAGGTAAAGTAGTAATAATAATACTAATAGAACTTAGTTTTTGTTCCATAGATGTATTTATTTATTTCCAATGACGAAGATACAACTTTTACTACCCCATATTTGGTGTATAGTAATAGTTAAGGCCTTGTTTGCCAGACAATGGAAAACTTTTATGCAAACAAATACATCATTTGTATTTTAAGTTTATTGAATATTGATAAAGATTGAAATTATTCTTATTTCTTGAATAAAATCTCCCAGAGCTATTTCCACAGTAAGTAAATAATTTAACAGTCAAATGGGTATTAAAATCAAAGCCATTCCTTATTTCACCTAAGAACTTTCTTCTGGATAGTAAGTACTAATCAAACAATGCCATCAAGTCATTGCACTCTATTTTTGGACTCTTGCAATCAGATTATTTGATTTGATATGTAAAAGGTTCTTATTTATTGATAAATTGTCGGGAGCCTGGTCACAGCGTGACCTGTAAACATGACGTTCTCTCTCAAAAAGGATGGTCGACTCTTGTCGGAAGCCTGTTCGCAGCGTAAGCTGTGAACATGATGTCTGTCTCGTGGATGACTTTTGACGTATTGGACGGAAAAAGGAGAACTTATAAAATAAAGAAAATAATCTTTTATAATCTTCAAGATAAGCGAAGCTTTCCAAATTTATACTTTTGTACTTTGTTATTGTTGTTCTTTTCGTCATTTAGAAAGGATTATTTCTATGTTTCAATAATCATTTATTATAATTACGAAATATTACTTCATTTGAAATTATTGTTGCTGGAAATCTGATTGAATCATTAATGACTCCTTGATATGTGTTACTAATCCAATTTCAATACCGACGCTTTGTTTAAAGATGAGTATATATCTGCTTTATAACAATTAGTGCACCAAGATAAGTATGTAAGATGTAGCTACATAATTATTTTAAGGGTCATCTACATTTTGTGGGCTTAGCCATTTAGTTCCATCATTTGTTTTGCCGAGATGATATCTCTGTACATTATCAAAACATTATGTTAATAATTAACAAAGTTATATAAATTACATTGCCACGGGGATTTTCTTGATTAAAGTAATTTGGCAGGGTTATCGTACCACATTCATTAAGTATAAAGAAATATATGTACGAGAATAAGTCTAAATGGCGTTGTTTTATTGTAATATCTTTTATTTATAATCTTGTGGTAATACTATTCTTAACAATTTTCAGAAGTGGGATCCATAATGCCCAAGCTTAAGCGATAGACGGACTTTTGGTTTATACCCTGACGTTCTTGATCCCAAGCCGTGGCGGTGGAGTAGCTCAGCACCATGTCTTAACACAACCGTCGGGGATCCAATTCATGAACCTGAAGCAAAGGCTATGGAGCCTAAATACACCCTGGTAACACCGAACAGCACACAACCCTCAGTACCGGATACCGGTAAGCCCGATCCAAAGTATCACGGCAACTTCACGGCGGAGGCTGACATAATGGTGAGCTTGTTTATACAGTCTCGATTACAAGGTATGACGCGTACCTAGTACTCGTCTCAGCCCGATTATGATCTGACTTGGAGTGAGGGGAAACTAGAATTACTGAAAGCATCCCCATCTGACAAGACAAACTGAAATACATTTACCCAATATTTAGGAATCGGTTCGAGCAGTGCAGAACTGATGCTGATCCACGCAACGGGAACCAGAACATTAATTTCGAGAGAAATATCACGTGTTTTTTATGTGGTGAACAGAGCCACGCAGTTAGGCGCTATTAAAATGCAGACCGGCCAACGTGCAGAGTTTGTGGTCCATTCAATGTTTAGCTGCAATTAACTACATGTCACTACATTATATAATAGATGGTAGGAATAATAATCATAACTTCCAATCCAATTCTACCCACAGTAAACATCAATATTAATTATACTATTACATGCAAAATTTAAAAATCTACACAACCAAAAAAAAAAAACAATAATTCAATTTAACATTTACCAATATTACGAATTGTCAATTCAACAATACTTGAGTAGACGTATTACATATAAAATAAACATTGTTGAAACTTATAAAATTCCTTGAGTTCATAAGGAGAGATATTTAACAAGCACCTTTCGGTTTTTAGTAGGATTAATTACTATTTAGAAGTTTTATTTTAAAAGGCAGTGAATTATATATTTTTATTACAGTCCTTTTTGTAGCTTTACTTTAAGATACTGTTCTATTACTATGTGCTTTAAGATTATTTTCGTAACGCTTATTTAAACGATCACTATACTTAGCTTGGTGGTAGACTGAAAAATTTATTTGGATATCTCCGGAAAAGCTTACAAAGTTCAATAATTTAAAGTACTGTTATAGTGCGAACCTTTAATTTGACTAATGAATTTCGACAAGATTCCATGTCAGAATTAAAAGCTTCTATAATCCTTATACGGCGCTTCTATGTTATAAAAATTTTTTAGTATCTGCATTCTGCATGGATGATTGTTCGTCTATGGTATCTGTACTTCGACCCCATACAGCCATGGCATAAAGCACCTTTGATTTAGAAGAAAGCCTGGAGTACAGCTCGTTTAGTTACTATATAAGTAAATGTTCTCAAGGCATAACAAAAACTGCTTAATTTGCTTTCCAGATTTGATGTATCTTTTCCAGCTCATACGTTCATCTGTCTATACACCTAAGAATTTAGCTTCCGTTATAAAATCAATTGTTTAACCTTCAATAGTGACATTGCATTTACAATGGGAGTGTTGTAGTTCCTCAAGTTAATCATATTAGTTTTATTGGCATTGGTATGGAATCGTTAACGTCTACACCAACCAATAACAGTGAGAATCGCCAGCTGGATAGTATTATTAATCAAAACTCTGTTTTTAATTATAATAGAAAGTACTCGTAAAACACCTTACTGTTGTTCCCTGAGGTATGAATTTAACCAAATTGACTCTACCCTGTATACCATATCGGTTCAACATCAAAACCATTATGTTGTGATCTACGTGATCAAATGCCTTGGACAGATCTAATAGAACTGTTACTATGTTATTTTACAATCCAAAGCTTTCGATACGAAGTTAGCCATGTCAAAAATGGCACCAATAGCAGAGCTACCCTTTTGGAATCCAAATTTTTATTTAGCTAATATTTTGTGGGAAGTAAGAGATTTACACAATTTCTCAAAGACCTTTGGAAGAATAGACGGTAAGGATATCGGTCGGTAATTAAAAATATTAACATCCAATTTAGTATATTTTTTGAGAATGGGTTTTATAAGATATAAGATATTTATTCACCATATAACAAAGTCCGTTATAAAAGGTTTGTCAGTTATTATTAATATAAATATCACATTAAATGCAAAATATGTACAATTGTACATACACAATCGGTACACATATGAAATCCATTATTAAAAATGTGTAGCTAACATTAAAATAAAAAAATAAATTAAAAATGTCAAACTTAATTAAAAACAAATTTAAATGTCTAATTAGGAAATGAACATGGCTTTATGTTTAAATTCATGAATTCATTAATAGAGTAGAATGGATTATTCTGCAAGAAAATATATATGTGAAAATATATATATATATATGAAAATGTATATGTGTATAATAAAAATTTATATGTGCTCTCTGGGGAAACTGGGGAAAATCCAGAAATGGTTAATTAAATAAAATAATTATCGAGACAAATTAGACACTTCTAGTAGAGATGAAAACGCCAATGACTCGAGATATTCAATCAAGGTATCAATGTTGTAATCAGCGCAAATTATCAGCCTGCATTTTTGTTAAGTTTCAGTACCGAGTTAAAACACCTTCCAAGTGATCCAAAATGTATCATTTTGAGAGTAGTATGTAAAGTAGAGCATAATTTCGAGAGATGCTGGTCAAGCCGTGACTCTATTTTAGTGGAATTATAGCGGCTGCTTCGAAAACTTCAGTGAACATCGTCTCAACTGTTCAAGTCATCATAAGGTGAGCTTGGTGACCAATTGTATTAAATTTTAAAACACGTTAGTTATAGTCAATGTGGATATGCGTAATCTTCAAATTATTCTTGGACAACTAATAACAAATGGCCGTAACATCAATCTTACTGTGACCGGTTATACCCTGAAAATAAGAGGAAATACAGAAGAACTATACTATATTATATATTGTTAATGTACTAACAATAAATGATACCTATTCAAAAAATAATCGTATAGCAGTCTGGTACAACGAAGACATCATTGTCCCTCCTCAACTCTCGTAAATGTCCAGACCGCAGGTACAAGCGATGATGAAGCTGTTTTTGTTGAGTCTAGAACGTGTGTGTATGATGATGATGATAAAGATTATTCGATACCTCTCTTATTACTCTCCACTTAAACTGCAGTAATTGAAGTACGCAATTATTCGGAATCTCCACTTTTGCTATAGCAAGGTATATTACTATCTAGACTATATACAACGTGTAAATTCTGTTAATCATTTAGCTGATGGAAATGTAGGGATAAAAGATCAAATTCTATTAGAATTTTATTAGAATTATTCTAACACTAGACGTTGAGAAGATACAATGTGACTTGACAAATCCTAAAACAAGAGCAACATTAATATATTTATTGGAAGGATAAATAATTTTGGAAGATATCCACGTTGATATGTACAGCTTGTTATCAAATATCGGTTATTGGTAAATTCCGTAATTGAGTTATGCAAATTTACATGTAATGGACCGTTACCTAATGGTAACGAATGATGAGCTATTACCTAATGGTATTGAATGGTGAGCCGTTGTGACGAATGATTGGGCCGCTAAATGATAGCGAATGACAGTAGATTGTTACTCAATTAAAATAGAAATGCAAAATTTGTTTATGAAATTCAAGTACATCATAAAATGAGTGTACACTTACTACACAACAATTTTGTTTGACAATTAAACGGATTAAATTTAAAACGGGAACATAAAACAAATAAAATAAAATGTTGGTCTTTAAATAGTACATTACGATACGAGAACGATGAAACGTTTTCTGACGAGTGTGAGTTTGCGGCACGAGCCGAAGGCGAGTGCTGCAATCACACGAGTCGAGAAAAGGTTTCTCGCACGAGTTTCGTATAATTTTTTTTATAGCACAAGTGCGGGAAATACCGACTTTACGCACGCGCAGCGTGCGTAAAGCGGTCATCTTACGCACAGTGCGCTATAATAAAATATACTTACGTTCATTAACACTGGGCCGTTACTCAATAGTAACGATTGCTACTCACTGGGCCGTTACTCAATAGTAACGATTGACACTCACTGGGCCGTTACTCAATAGTAACGATTGACACTCACTGGGCCGTTACTCAATAGTAACGATTGACACTCACTGGACCGTTACTCATTACGATACGAGAACGATGAAACGTTTTCTGACGAGTGTGAGTTTGCGGCACGAGCCGAAGGCGAGTGCTGCAATCACACGAGTCGAGAAAAGGTTTCTCGCACGAGTTTCGTATAATCTTTTTATAGCACAAGTGCGGGAAATACCGACTTTACGCACGCGCAACGTGCGTAAAGCGGTCATTTTACGCACAGTGCGCTATAATAAAATATACTTACGTTCATTAACACTGGGCCGTTACTCAATAGTAACGATTGCTACTCACTGGGCCGTTACTCAATAGTAACGATTGACACTCACTGGGCCGTTACTCAATAGTAACGATTGACACTCACTGGGCCGTTACTCAATAGTAACGATTGACACTCACTGGACCGTTACTCATTACGATACGAGAACGATGAAACATTTTCTGACGAGTGTGAGTTTGCGGCACGAGCCGAAGGCGAGTGCTGCAATCACACGAGTCGAGAAAAGGTTTCTCGCACGAGTTCCGTATAATTTTTATTATAGCACAAGTGCGGGAAATACCGACTTTACGCACGCGCAACGTGCGTAAAGCGGTCATTTTACGCACAGTGCGCTATAGTAAAATATACTTACGTTTATTAACACTGGGCCGTTACTCAATAGTAACGATTGCTACTCACTTGGCCGTTACTCAATAGTAACGATTGACACTCACTGGGCCGTTACTCAATAGTAACGATTGACACTCACTGGGCCGTTACCTAATGGTAACGAATGATAAATATCAACTTAAATTTATTATTGAGCATTTCTCAAAAAATTTGCTACTAATTCAAAAACTTGTCCAAAATGAAAATATCGTAAATATATGTATATAACATGAAAATCTGATAATTTATTATGTTTAGATTGATAATATTGGTTTAGCACGTATGTGATTTCACCGTTTCAGTGATAAAATTGTGAAAATCCAATTAGGGGGTGAAAAAAAGCGTCCTATTTTGTTACTACTTATTTGGTGAAAATTGGATAAGTTATTGTAGATATACCAGTAGGAAACATTGTTTCTTTAAATTCATGATTATACTTTTAATAATTTCAGCAAAAATATCCCTTTAAATAAAAACATATTTACGAAAACTCTGCAATAATCATTTTTTGTTACCATTGGTACAAACATAAAGGCAAAAGTTTTTATTTTATGAAAACCAAAATTAATTATAGAAAGAAAATATTATTTATCCCGACATGTTTCTATTTTTCATTATTAACGATCATTTTTAGGTGTTTTAAGTCAATTAAAACCCAGGAAAATTCAAAATTAATGTTGCTTAATTTTGGGACAGTAACAAAATAAGAGTAACAAAATTCCTTTTTTGTTACCTTTTTTGCTACTTTTGTTTGAATTCCTTTTTTGTTACCTAACTTTCCTCTTATACATTACTATGCCAAAGTAACAAAAGAAGTAGTAACGAAACGAGAATAATTTATGTTTTGAAATTTATTCATCACAGTAAAAACAATAACTGTTTTATTTAAATTCAACTCCAATGTAACTTAGAATATTCTCTTTCAAAAACCAACAATGGTTTTATGAGATATTAACAATTTACCTGTAAAATCTGGTAACAAAAACTGAACAGAAATTGAGCAATAGTAGGCACGTGTACACTCTAAGACGCCATCCAGCAGAGAGAGATTGCTCAACAAAATGGCATACTGAAATGTCACGTAGAGTGTTGCCAAAAACTAAAAATATCAACTTATTGGTATATTTCACAAAAGTAATATGCTAGAATTGGTAACAAAAGAGGATGTCACTTTTTGAAACTTTTCTGGGACAAGATTAAAATGTGTTTTTTGAAAAAATAATGCACTAGTCTCTTCTCAAAGATAATATGAAATGAACCCCGACATAATGATTAAGCAATTAAAATCAAAAAATACGTAGGATGCTTTTGCACTTTCCGAAATATTAGCGATCAAAGTATCAGTAAGTCGTATGGGACACGTGACTTTTCATACATTAAAATTTGGGAATGTTTTTTATTTACTTAATTTTAATTAATATATAATTATTTTAGACATTCAGTATTTTTTTTCGTATTCAAAAATAAATAAAGAAAACCACACCGTCTACAGTTAAATACTGTTAGACCATTTTGTACACAATAATGATAAATAACTTTGTGGGACAGCAAAAAAATCAAGTTACGAAAAAAAATGAGAAATGCTCTATTACAACCAACTAAAACCTTTTATTTGCAGGGACGCAAATAAGTGTCAGGATGGACGACTGTCGGGAGCCTGGTCACAGCGTGACCTGTAAACATGACGTTCTCTCTCAAAAAGGATGGTCGACTCTTGTCGGAAGCCTGTTCGCAGCGTAAGCTGTGAACATGATGTCTGTCTCGTGGATGACTTTTGACGTATTGGACGGAAAAAGGAGAACTTATAAAATAAAGAAAATAATCTTTTATAATCTTCAAGATAAGCGAAGCTTTCCAAATTTATACTTTTGTACTTTGTTATTGTTGTTCTTTTCGTCATTTAGAAAGGATTATTTCTATGTTTCAATAATCATTTATTATAATTACGAAATATTACTTCATTGGAAATTATTGTTGCTGGAAATCTGATTGAATCATTAATGACTCCTTGATATGTGTTACTAATCCAATTTCAATACCGACGCTTTGTTTAAAGATGAGTATATATCTGCTTTATAACAATTAGTGCACCAAGATAAGTATGTAAGATGTAGCTACATAATTATTTTAAGGGTCATCTACATTTTGTGGGCTTAGCCATTTAGTTCCATCATTTGTTTTGCCGAGATGATATCTCTGTACATTATCAAAACATTATGTTAATAATTAACAAAGTTATATAAATTACATTGCCACGGGGATTTTCTTGATTAAAGTAATTTGGCAGGGTTATCGTACCACATTCATTAAGTATAAAGAAATATATGTACGAGAATAAGTCTAAATGGCGTTGTTTTATTGTAATATCTTTTATTTATAATCTTGTGGTAATACTATTCTTAACAAAATATAGATTCAAATCATTTCAATTTAGTTTTCACTAAGAACTGACCTTAAGAAGGGTTTGGTAGGTACCACAGTTATGACCTTTTGTAGTCCAGAATACATTTCATCAACATGAATTCAAAATCAAGACTTATGTATGCTTTCTCTATTATTTAGGCATATTCTTGTGCCAAACTCAAGCCTCGTTATTTCTTAAAAGAAATACCTAAGTAAGTACCTCATATTTAGAGATCCTTAAGTGGTGAAACTCAAATGTTTTCTATACTGATATCATTTCATATTTATTGCCAATATCAAAGCCTTATAGTATTAAAAATTAGGGTTCTGTGGGTTTATAAACCCATCTTAAATAAATAATGAAACTAGTCAACAAACAACACTTATTCCTGAACCACTAAAATATAATTTTCAGAGATCCCTATGTACTTGGAACCTTATAACCTAAACCAAACTAAATTTACTGACCTATTTTTCCTAAACAATGTTGAAGGTTACCTGATACCTCCCACTATGTATAATTTCTCAAAAATAAATTATTAATACACTAACAGTATACTTTATTTTAGAATTTTACCTGCCTAACATTTGGCCCTAAAATCAAGCATTCCTAGGCTTTCAAATGTGTGGATTTCAAGGCTAGAGGTCCGTCACCTCACATTTACAATTAAACGTGTGTGTGGTTGTATATTGTGCTAGCAAACACCATACAACCCCTCAACTAATCGACAGAAAGACGCGGGGCAAGTTGGAACCCCTGTGTGTGCCTAACACCCTAAAACTTTGCCCTACTCAGACAGGGGGTGATACAGTAGGTAAAAAGGACGTCACCCCGCTGGCTGGGATAGCCTATATGTTCATGTGTATATATAAATATATAGATATGAGACCATGACCAGCTCAGTCAGATGACAAAGGTTAGAACAAATCGCAACCTCTTCACGGCACGGACGCTTTGCCATAAACATCGCCTTTCATGGAGGATGTGTTTCCAGTATGTAAAACTGGCGCAAGGCCATCCCAGACGCTTGCTCCCTCCAGAGGAGGTTAAAACTAGGCTCTGTCGTTCACACCAGTAGGTGACCCGAGCCTTAGCCCAGTGCGACATCCGCTCTGTAAGCTCCCTGCCTGACTCTTCAAGATATCCCAGCGACTAGCCCTATGCCACATTGTCACCCTGGTACATCTTCCCGTTTCCACGTCCGGCAATACTAAGAAGAGACCATACTCCCTGCCCTCCCCATCAACCCCTGAATCGACCTACGCACTACTACATTATTTAAGTACGTACTTTAATTTCGGAACTTGAAAAGACGATTATCGAACCCTTTACACATCGCGAAATCTAGCTCGTTCCTCGTTCACCCTATACGAATTCAAACGCGTCTGTGTCAATCTCCGAGTCGGAAAAGTCAAAAACTATTGACCATAACCGAATCTATTTACGATAAAAGGGCATACAGCCACCTAAAAGCTAACGCGAACGCGAAATGACCCCGTGATCAAACGAACAGACAGATTGACACATTCCGTATTTTAATCGCAAGTTCCGAAAACAAAATTACTATTGAAGCAAAGAAAACCCACCCCGTAACAATACTCTGAACTTGGGACTTCACCTTGAGACTTCTTGACAGCACTTCGACGATGGTATAAAAATATCTGATCCCCAAACCGCTTTTCCATGACCTTATATACTCGGTTCCGTTCTCTCCGTTCTCACCGTTCTCACCGTTCTCTCCGTTCTCACCTTATTGGAGTCAACCTAATGCATATTGTTACAAGATCCATTTTCCTATGAAATCCTCGCAGTCCTTTTGACGCCAATAAGAAATCGACCAAAAGAGACAAAATGATAACAGATATAAGAGCGAGTGAGATGTGTATACAGCAACTGCCAGTGCCGCCGTCTCGTCTACATTGTAATAACTTACAGCTTGCTAGGGTTCACGCATGAATGGAAACCATCATGTTTGAAATTGAAAGTTTGTTTTTAATCTATTTAATATTGGACCGATTGCTTGGGCCAGAGGTTTAGTTTACTGTATTTATTATTTAAAATCAGTAATTTGACGCGATCGATTTCAATTTGCTTTATTTATTTAAACGTAATTTATTTGATTACATACAACAATCTTCCTGTCCATTATAAGAACATTTATTTGTGAATTGAGACGTGAACAGATGAGGTCCGATCTGTCACAATACAACTTGCTTAACTTTACGTAAAAACGAGGCAATATTTACGATATACTGACAGATATTATAGTATGAAGGGGTTTCATCAAATTTTGATTTTTCGGTTGTATAGAGGCAAAGTTAGATGTCGCTAGTTAATGTATGGAAGAAAATAAGCATCAGACTTCACATTTAGTTTTTACCTTTTGTATGAATCTTGAGAAAAATCCAGGCGAAAAGGGGCCTTTTACCGCTAGTTCACGCGACCTTATTACTAGTTCACTAATTATGTGTTTATTCAACTATTACGGAATTATTTTTAATTTTTTTTTTTCCAAAGGTCATGGTTGTATAAAAAATATTTTACTGTCTTAGATTGAGTTGAAAAATTAGCTAAAGTCAAGTCCTTTTTAAATGAAATAATTAAACGTGAAACTGACTACAATCCCAGATATTAGTTTCTATTCTGTCTTTAAATGTCATCGAGTTATTGTCTAAAGTATGATCGATTGTATGGAGTGCATTCGCGGTGAAGTCCTCTAAACCAGTTTTATAAAAAACTCACTCTTTTTAGTATAGCCTTTATTTAGATTCAAATAAGTATATTTTTTTATTATTGTTACCTTTGTATGGCATTTCATTATTTATAGATATAGAGCATATAAATGATAAAAACAATTAATATACGATATATTTCGACTCCTACTGTGGAGTCGTCATCAGTCGATTAAAGTATAAATATGACAGATAAAGAATATATATATTTTTTAAAGTGACATCTGTTAAAAAGAAGAAGGAACAAAAAAACTTTTTGGGAGTGATGATAGTAGTGATGATGAATGATGATGATGATGATGATGGTGGTGGTGATGAAGAGGATGATGATGTTGGTGATGGTGATGGTTATGATGATGATGGTACTATTGGGGTATTAAAGTGAATGTTTTGTCAGATGAGTCATGTCATGTTTGTCTGTAAGTGCTGTCTATCAGTGTTGTCTGTTAAGTCCTGGTCCATAGTGCGCACCAAGTGACCATATGTACGATGTTTCCCAGGTCCTTAATTCGATGTCTGTCAATGAAGGGCTGAATGCTTTGATGATGCGTCAGGTGAAACAGTCGTTGAACGTCAAATTGTGGAGGCGGGTGTGTGTAGGGATGGGAAGAATATTGTTTGGTGTGCGGTCTGAGGTGTGTCGATGCTGATTTATTTATATCATCATCATCATCATCATCATCATCATCATCATCATCATCATCACTCCCAAAAAGTTTCTTTGTTCCTTCTTCTTTTTAACAGATGTCACTTTTTTTTTTTATTATGTTCTTTATCTGTCATATTTATACTTTACTCGACTGATGACGACTCCACAGTAGGAGTCGAAATGTATCTTGATTGTTTTTATCATTTATATGCTCTTTATTTAGATTCAAAATTTCGGTACAATGGACAAGTTCTCGTAAGCGCACTCAAAATATCACATTTTCTAGGTCGCGAAGGGCCTCGTAGGCGGTAAATACTGTTAGACCACTTGTCTCTCGGTCTGTCTCAGTCTCACCTTATATAGACGCGACATGATTCGGCTTTGTTCTACTTGTCAATGGTCATACTCTATGGGATCGACGACCTCTATGGTCGAGATGTAGAAGTGACCCGGTGACCGTGAGGGCTTGGGATCGATTCTTGTAAAATGATCCTATTCCAATACGTTGGGTAACGGATATCAGCATGAAGCGTATAACAAAGTCTAGTATAACATTCAAGACAAAGATATTATTATAGTAATTAAGAAACCTCATTTCTTTAAACATGTACTAAGGATACTAAATTTACTTGCAGATCGGTAGTGAAACGAGGACATTAAGGGGCAGGTATCCGCCAACGACCTTGAATGAACCTGTGTCGATACAAATATCAACAGAAATTATACCTATATATAAATAAACGTTCATATCAGCGCGCACTGCATAATGACGTCGCTGGGTTTCCGGATAGCACAAAATAGGAGAAAAAAGCATATAAATGCGATGGAAGGAAAAAAAATTAACAAACAATTTTTCTAAGGAATACTTTCCTCGTATTTTAGTGCAAGAACCATACAAATACCATTAGTGGTTTCAAAGAAATAACCAATTTTATTTCATATAATTTATACTGTAAGGTGTGAGTCCTTGATGGAACTTCATTCTAACACTAATCAAAGTCTTCTTGTACGAGTTCCACTATTTTATTTACTTAATTATTGCGACTAGTTTCGTCTATTTGACATCGTCAAATATCAAATATCAAAATGTCAAATAGACGAAATTAGTCGCAATAATGTAAATAAAATAGTGGAACTCATACAAGAAGACTTTTATTAGTGTTTAAATTTTATTTCATTTTTGTCTAAGAACAGCTTGACTTTGAACAATATTTTCATGCTGTTTTTTATACGCGAGAATAATTTCCTAAATCGAACTTCAAAGTCAAATTCAAATTATTTATTCAAGTTATCACATACATAATAAAGATGACAGGTTTTTTTTGAGATCAAGTGACACCCAGGAGGGGCACAGCTAAAACAATGACAATAAGGAGAGGACATACTTTGTTTACTTTACTTATAGTATTAAATTCAAATTCAAATAGTTTATTTTGCAAAGTAGGTATATAAAATACACGTTTCACATATAAAATCTTATAAAAAAAATATATGTAATAAAATAATAAATGTACATGAACTAGATTAAAGGTTTATTTAATTTATGTAGCAATATATATACGATTAAAATTATAGGTAAAATATATATTAAACAAGGTGAAATCGAATCAACCGCCCGAGCCCACACCGGAGACCCGGCCAGGGACCAGGAACAAGGTTCAATGATCACCAACCGAGCCCCCAGCACGAATCCAGGCGGCCGACCAAATCCCACCTATATACTACATACTAATAGGTTACATATACATACATATAAATACAGGTCTACCTCTTAATAAGATATTAATAATAGTATTACTAGTTAATCTACTTACAAACACTTACTAATTACTTATAATTATGTAGATGGATAGTATTTATTTATGGACTTTAATCGTTTAACTAATCTTTTTTTTTCATAGTTTTTAAACATACCGTTTACGAAAAATAACTTTATTAATAAACTAATTTTCGGATGACGCTAGGAAGAGACGCCTTAACGCAAAAAGACGGAGAGAGGTTGAAGCCGTTTGAAATGTTGTGCTGAAAAAGGATGGAGAGAATCAGCTGGACGTAAGGAAGACTAATGACGAAGTGCTGAGAATTGTAGAAGAACATTTGTATGGGCATTATGGGCGAGTAAAATAAAATTATTGTTGATCAGTAGAACACGTAGCTTCAATTTTATAGTTTTCCAGACCTCGTATTACCAGTTTCGACCGGTTCGAACGTTTTTTCAGAATTCCGCAGTTTACGCATCCATAAATCGAGCTTTACTATACTAGTGAGTCACTCGGCCTTGCTCGTCCGGTGAACGGTCGGCGGAATTGTATTGTATTGTTTGTTCGTAATTAAATTTATGGAGGCTTTAGACCGTGATATGTGATGACATGTGTGGGCCCGGGAGGTGGGGGGATCATGAGCACTAAATGAAAATTTTGGATTTTAAAATTGATATTTATTTTTCAGTTGAAAAAACGGAACCTTTATAGTTATAGTTTTGAGACTGACGAGCGATTGCGTTCAACAAATTTTCAATAATTATTCTGAATCTGAATCACTTTGTTGTCTGTATGCCTGTCTGTCAAGACCCTTTTGCTCTCACAGAAGTCTATGGCCCCATGGTCCTGTAAAAAATCAGGCTTCTAACTCAACATAAAAAAGGTTTTTGCCCTTAACATAATCAATTTCATACAAATATGATCACCATGAAAACCTATAGAGCACTTCCAGTTGTCTTACAAACATGAAATTTCGTTCACATGTAGGCCATATACGAGTAGCACAAGTATAGGGAAAAATCTGAAAATTACTTATATTTAGTTATTTAAAAGTTATTATTGACCAACTTAATAAGACCCTTTAGATACATTAAGTTGAATAGATCTTATGTGTCAGTTTAGTTGGACGTTCATAATTGCAAAAGGGACGAGTTTGTATTTTAAACAATATATACGGAACCGTCAGGGCCCCAGTACTACTCGCATTTGACCGATTTTTTTTTACTATTTTTATATAAGTTTTAATATATTTTTAAGTTTTAAGTAAGTAAATAAAATAATCAAAATTAAACAATTGGTTAGTTTCATATAAGAAGAATCTATTTATAAACTTGATACTAGCTGTTCTAAAAGTTTGGCCCACGCCTGGAATATGGAGGTTTTTTTTCACAAATTTCGTGCCAAAAATATTTCGATGTAGATTAGAGAGTCATTCATTCATTCATTTATTTCTCTGTAGGAGCATAAAGCACACTTAGATAAGTCAATATACAGAACTAATATCAAATTAACTAGACTTCTTCTAAAAAATCTTATAACGTGTCGGGTTTTAAAACAGCTACGTAAAATTTAATGTGGGATGTGAATGAGAATAAATAATTAATTTATGTAATATAGGTACATCATATAAAATATAGGTACATCATATACAATATAGGTACAACATACACTCTTATTTATTTTACACGTCAATTTCCTTTTATCTACTAAAATCTATTAAAAAGTTCCATCAATAGATTTTGTACACTTTATGTTCACTTTAATACTTTACTTGATTTTAATTTAACAATTCGATTAATTTAATTTAAAACGAGGCGTCTAGCATATTTACATGGCAATTTTTCCAAAATGAAATTTATTTGAAAAAATATATATAAATTCTAGTATTTTAGTCCGAAAAAGATCCAACTTTGAATGAACGAATCGTTTACGACTTACCGCGGAAGTCTTTAAAGACTTTTCTGTCTCTTACCATACGATACTGGAGCAAACTACAGCTAAATAATGATGTTTACATACCTGCAACAAGACAAAAAAATGTTGTTAATAAACAAATTTAATTCAAAGAATAAATTAGTTTTAAACAAACCAATATACAAATACAAATACAAAATTATTTATTTCATTAACACAATCATAGATTTTTACAGGTTGTTGGGGCCTCCTTTAAAGTAAAATAATACCTGTAGTAGGAGACTCCGCTCTTCCATAGTGGACAGCAAACTTACGATTAGCTTATTTATTTAACTTAATTAACACAATATATGATTAGGTAATAATGTATGTGAATAAGTGAGGGGTGGTGTGTATAGAAGTGACTGAGATTCCCTAGCCCTAAGACCGAAGTCTTGGGATCAGTATTGAAAAGCTACTAGGGAGGATGTGTATGTGTAATGTGTGTATATTAGTGAGTGTGGTGTGTAATGCATGAGAGTGTGAAGGTGTGTATTTTACATTGTAAGGCCGCTTGTAATCAAATTTTGGGTAAAACTAGAAATACTTACATATTTTATAACAATTATTTAACAATAGAAAAAGAAAACATGGGTAATATACAGGGTGGAAAAAATTTAAGGGCCCTGGAGGGGAGCTACCTTAAATCCTTTAGTTAGCTAATTTTACTGAAAGGAAACATTCCTTTATTTTTTAAAAGAAACAAAACTGCATTAAAAGATCTTCTAAAATTCGCTTGTCTCACCCAGGAATCGAACCAACTCAAAGTTATAAAAATAAACCCTCGCTACTTTATAAGACGAATCGGTAGGATTATTGTTCAGGATAAAATTTGTCTAATAAACATTTTGATCTTACACTCATCTGTTGTACGAGATACCCATGAAATTGAATATTTATTACAAGTTCTTTATTAACAATACCTAGTACTGTTCACTTGTAACAAGTAAATGACACGTTATAATTTTCTTATCTCTCTAACATCCAAAGACATCGTATGAAGTACAAGCTTGCTAATTTGAAATTCGAACGATAACTTTCAAAATTTTTATAATCGATAAAAGTATTCGTTCCAATTTCAAATTTTGTTTTGTTTTGCTTTAACTTATCAGGATTCTTTTCTCTTCTTAATATCCGTCTTTGTTAAAAAAATGCTTCATGTTTATGTTATAAAATTAATATTAGTTTTTACTTTTTTTTATTTCAAAGACCAAATCTTTATTAGACAAATTTTATTCTGAACAATTATCCTACCGATTCGTATAATAAAATAGCGAAGGTGTATTTTTTTAATTTTAATTTGGTTCGATTCCCGCGTGAGACAAGCAAATTTTAGAAGATCTTTGATTGCAGTTTTGTTTCTTTTAAAAAATAAAGGAATGTTTCCTTTCAGTAAAATGAGCTAACTAAAGGATTTAAGGTAGTTCCCATCCAGGGCCCTTAAATTTTTTCCACCCTGTATATAAAATTAAGTTTAACATAAACCTTGTCTGGAATTCAATAACGGAGAACCAACTTTTATGTGAGAGATATTGAGACATGAAAAACGCGTTTCAAATAATTGTCAAGCAGACACTAAAAAAGGAAAAAAGGCTCATGATTAGTTCGTGTGTCATGCGACACTGAGCCAGCTGTGATTGGCAGACTCACAGAAACTGTGAACCCTATTGGAGCCGTCGCAATACTGTGTCCGACACAGTTGTCATTTGTGTCGATTCGGCGCAACACAACTTAACTTATTTGACAGGACTAACCTTATATTGAGCGTCCTGTCTTTGTCTTTTCGATACAGAAAGAAAGACAGAACGCTTAAGTTAAGTTAAGTTTATTCCTGTCAAATAAGTTAAGTCGTGTTACACCGAATCGACACAAGTGTCATTTTTCAGCACTAATCACACTTCTACATGTATTTTTGTTCGCTGTTGCAAGCAGCTGTCTGTGTAAGAATTTATCATCAACTAGATGGCGTTGCCCAAATTTAATTTTGTATTGAGACAAAAAAAGAATTTTGGCATGTATAGGTTTTGTATACCACAAGAAATCCGCTAAAACGGGCGTTTAAAGGCTGTTCAAGTTTATTACACGTTCAGCGCGGGCGAAGCCGACGGCGAAACGCTAGGGTCATTACATAATTATATTTTATAGTTAATTAAATAATTAATTAAATAATGTCGTTACAGAAAAATGCAAAATAAACAATTCTCCTAACTTCGTCAATAAGTAAACAGGAACGATCGATATCTTTATAATTACTAAACAATCGAGACGAGGCCGCATCGATACGATTATAATCGGAATCGTTTATCTTTATCGAGCAAATTGTCTCCTCGGATACGGAAGTGCGAATGTTAGTGATTCATGTGTGGGACTTATTGTACAGTTAAGTCCCGAAAATTATTTCAAATTGAATACAGAGACCAAATTGGCGACTTACCGAAGAAGGACAAAGTCAAAAGTACCCAAAGAGCTTGCATGACTAGATTGATGGATGTGGAACAAGCGAAAGAGGTGTGTTAGGATCGTCGCAAATAGAAATCTGTAGCCTTTGCCTACCCCTTTGAAAGATAGGCGTGAGTATATGTATGTATGTAAATAAAACAAATTAAGTTAGGAAACTGCCTAAATTAAGTTATAACTAACTTAGTTGAGAAAATATCAGGTGTCGGTGTCGATACTGTTTAATATTTGTTGCTGACGTTTACAAAGATCAAACCTGAGAGGATATTTCCATATTTTTTAAGTTTTTGACGCCATTTTTTTATGGTTTGTCCTTCTTTACAGTTAAACATATGTTTTAAACAAGCTTTTGCCCACGGCTTCGCCCGCGCTGATTTTGTTTGCATTTTCCCGGGATAAAAAGTAGCATATGTCACTCTCCAGCCTGTAATCTGTATCCATGCAAAAACTCACGTCGATCCGTTGCTCTATCACTGCGTGAAAGAAGGACAAATCAACAAACACACTTTCGCATTTATAGGTATAATAGGGATACGGATTTCTTCCTTCAAATACTAAAACAATGCAATATAGTGACACGCACATTGGCCTGACTTCCTTTTTGTACATTTTCGTTTTTAAAAACTTGTGAACTTTAACGGTTTCTACTGAAAAGTAATCGAGATTAACTCTAGATCTCCTTACCAACGAGTTTTCCTTCATTTTCGTGAACATTAAATCCATCCATCCATCCATCAGCCTAGTTTGCCCACTGCTGGACATAAGCCTTTCCAGAGGGCCTATTATGTATCTGTAGTTGCCATCTGGACTTTGTGTCTATCATCAAAAACATAGATATACTATCGAATTCCGATTGTCTAACGATATGTTCGCACTTGAAGTGAGGACACAGTTCGTAAATAGTTCAATACCCACTAAAGGCAATTTTGAAAGTTCAGTTTTTAGCTATGTTTTTGATGATAGGCACCTAGTCCAGTTGGCAATTAAAGATACAGAATACAGGGGCTGGACTTTGCCACTCCCGGCGGTCATCCATACTCACACGCTGGGCAGGCGGGTTGGTGAGCGCGGTGCCGGAACACCAGTGACGCCGCTGCCCGTCACCAGTCTGTTCCATATAAGGCCCGGCTATTAGGGATGGATGTACCGCCATCCATCGGACCCAGGCATGATGGGCCTCTTGGTTTTTTGCCTGTGAGCTGTCCTCTTACTCTCCCCCGAATTACTTCGAGGGGGTCTCCAAGTAAGATGGTGGTACCTCCACAGTCGAGCCCGGCATCAGCTCTACCACCTCTAACGTTATATAAATAAATAAAATCTATATAACGTATGTATAAACTATTATTAAAAGCAGTACTACCCGTCACTTTTATTTCCCAGAGTTCACCTCTGACACCCCCTCGGGTATTGATGTCGTGACGGTATGTTATTCCACCTTATTATAATAGTCCACCTTATTATCTAAACAAGTGATACCGACCCCACCTCCATGGCAGCAAACATCTCACTAATGAATGTTTTCCTAAACAAACAGCCACTAAATCGACTTCAAAACATTCTAACCACAGGCGCCATTCAATCATAGACCGGCACATAGAGCCTGCTACTAACTAGAGACACATTATAGACTATTTTAGAAATATCAGATAACGCCTTGTCAGAAGAGCTTGTATGACTAGATTGATGGATTTATTTATTTATTTGGTCTACCAACAGATGATACACTTTACAACATACAATTAAACTATCGTACAGTAGGAATAGAGTGTAACTACAATAACAGGTAAACACTACATGCAATAAAAATGAGAGGAGTGACGTGTGACGACAGTTGGCGGAAGCAGAGACGCACCCGTCTCGGCTCTGGAGACGTCTCGTCCCACATGGATGTGGAAGAAACAAAAGAGGTAATCCAGGATCATAGTAGATAGAAATCTGTTGTCCTCTTTTAGACAGCCGTGAGGGTGGTTCAAATGGATACATTTCATGTTTTCAAAATGATAATTTTAGGGCATTATTTTGACAAAATTATCGTCATTTTGACAATTACGTTGATTGAATGCTGTATTCTTCTTCGTGTGGAAACTAAATTAAATTAAATATTTCCAGTAAGTAGCTACTGTAATGGCTTTGTCATTAGCCTGCATCAGGTCTAAGTGAGTGCAGGAAGCCGGACACAGTGTGCACGACATGAGATAGTCTGTCGTTTGTGGAACACCGCATAGACAGTTCATGCTAGCATTTTCGGCGGAAATTCCCCAGCGTTTAAGGTTATCCTTGGACCTTCCGACACGAGCTCTAAGACGATTTAAGGATTTCCATACTAGCCATTCTTGATCGTGACCCGGTGGGAGATGATCTGCGGGTTTTCCCCAGTCAGGGCTTAGATATGGCTGAGGCGCTTGATCCCAAAGAGACAGCCTGGTCTTAGTAGGCGTCAAAAATAGGGCACTGGTCATAGCCAAGAAACTTCGTCTGGATTTAAGACGAAGTTTAACTGGAGCATGTTGGAAAAGCGGGTGCCGAGGGTCTACCTCTTGTTTGCACTTCTCAACCATAGCGGCAGTCTCTCGTCGGACGGGCGGTGGAGTGCCAAACGGTACAACATATCCGTGGGAGTAGGGTTAAGGCAGCCCGTTATTAGACGGCATGTCTCATGTAGCGCCACATCCACCTCTCCAAACTGGGGCTGCGTATTCCGCTGCGGAGTAGCAAAGAGCCAGTGCAGTCGTTCTGAGAGTGTGCTTGTGGCCTGTATTACTAACATGTCTTGAACCAGGATTGAAATTTTTTTTAAATAGTTAAAAGCCTTTGGCTTAATATGTAGGTCTATCAGAACCTCTATGGGCCAGCAGAAGGTAGGCAGCAAACTGTAGCAAGTTGCAACATCACGCCGCGGCAGTAGGCGGCCGGGCAGCGCCCACGCAGGACCTTCAGACTATTGATTTGTGATTCCGATCGACCAACACTTTTTAAATGCCGTAAAGGTGTCATAAAATTATTATATAGAGCTATAGAGCGAATTATTATATTTGGTCAAGGAAATATTTATGCCGCATTCAGTAAACCAGCCAATAAATCAGAGGTTTACGTGCAAAGTTCTGTCAATATCAGTTTTTAAGTTCCAATAAGAAACGGAAGCTCGCTGTCTGTCCGTATTTATATGTCTTCCTTTCACATAACTCAAGAACTATTGGACTATTTACCTAAAATATGACATACCTATTAAGGGCCTTAGTATAGCCAAATGGGTACTTTCTGAAGCCTACTCCTCGTTTACGGCAATCTAAAAATATTGAAAAAAATGCATATGAATTATCAACTCTAAGACAACATATGCAACATTTTTCTTTTTCATACCACCAAAATTCTTTATGAAAAATAAATTCAACCGAATGGTGTTTTTTGGCTTGAATTCCTTACTGCTCCTAAGCTGCTTGGTAGATTTAATTAATTTATGCTTTGAGTATTAGATAAACTTGATAGCTATAAATATAACATAGCATTATTCAATCGAATAATTATGTCCATGTGAAAAGTATTATTTTCTTCTATTTCGCCCTATCAAGGACGCAGCGAGCGTCGTAACAGCCACTATGCATTGCGCGCTGATATGAACGTTATTTCAATGTCGTTTCCGTCAATATTCGTACCAACAAACATCGAACTGCTAATTTGGCGACAGTAATCTCCTTAATGAGTAACCAGTTTAGACGTGTATTGGCTATGTGTGTATGTTTCCCTTGCCCTACGACCAAGGCACACTGCTGTGACCAAGGTACACAATAAAATTATTAGACATATAATTTGGTACATGGAAAACAATAACCAACGTTTTAAAGGAAAATAATAATGTAAATTGTCGTTTTATAGGTAGTTATACATTTAGTCTACAAACTTATAAATATGTATTACTAATTAGCAACGAATTATGGCTTTATTATTATTGTTTGAGCTGACTTTAATGGCTTACTAAATTAGACAAGACATAGTAGGTATTTGACGACTACAGATTTTTAAGACTATTAAGACTTTGGCGAAAATACTCATAATGATCAATAAATAAAACACGTAAGCATGACGTAAGCATTAACAGCTCAAAAGTGTAGACAACTTAGGGTGACTTGCTTAACTTTTGTCAAGCGGTATTCTCTGTCACATCAAACCATAGAGTAATAGGTTATAGGCTTAGAATCTTCATACATCAGCCTAGTCCGTCCACTGCTGAACATATGCCTTTCCAGGACTTTGCCACTCCCGGCGGTCATCCTGGAAGAATTGCCCATACTCACACACGCTGGGCAGGCGGGTTGGTGAGTGCGGTGCCGGAACCCTCGCAACAGTGACGCCGCTGCCCGTCACCATATAAGGCCCGGCTATTAGAGATGGATATACCGCCATCCATCGGTCCCAGGCTTAGAATATATTCCTTATTCTAAGGTTATAGGAGTAAGGCAAGAAGTTTATTGTAAGCTTCTTGGTATATGGATAAAATATAAAAAGTTTGATTATGTTGCTTTGCGCAAGTAAGTCTTAAAAAGGATTTCTTTTTCTATATCTGAATATTTTGTCTAGTTCAGGTAACTATTACTCATTGATATTGGATACGAAGCAGAATTATTAACTTTTTTAATTATTGTGTGTAGTTATTGTGTGTAGTTATTGTCTGAGAAATATAAATATAATAGTAGTTACTACATTATATTAAAAGCATGACAAGCAAAATCAATAACTGTAGCTTTCTTCTTGTTTGCAAATGTACCGCAACTTAGGGTAAAGGCTAACATAGTTGACCCCATGTTTAGACGATGATCAGCGAAAATAGGGTCAGTTACCTCCACGTTCTCACCAAATACTAAAATCTGCGCTTTAGTATACTTTAGATTCGGCTAATTACTTAAGTAATATAGAAAGCTTTTACATGATTTTGCATAATTACATGATTGTTATCTTTTTTTAAGTTATCTGATTTCAAGTTGTTGAACATATAGGTACTTGAAAAATGTCGTTTACGTAAAGGTTTTGATGTTACAGAGTTCATTTATTTATTTAAATAAATTGTACAGCATTACAGTTAACACCAATTCGCTATACAATTCAAACAAAAATAAAAATAAACACTATGTAGTACGTATAGCCTGCGACGTACCACGCCCTTGCGGAGTGTCAGTGTCTGTAATTCTTCCACGGAATCGACGAAACACGACACTTTTCGGCCAAAACTCTTCATTCATGAAGGTCGAGAGATGTTCAGTTGGGACATGCAGCACAAATTAATTAAAATTGGCATTGTGGCGTGACTCCAATCGCTGGACCCTCAGTTGGAGTTTAGTTTTCAGCATGACATATTTCATGACGTCATCAGCCTTCGTGGAGAAGTTCAAACGGGACACATACAGCAGCGTCACGGGAACAGCCGGTCGAAGTAGATGGTTCGGTTATTGCAGGTAGTGAAGTTTGAGCTGTTTTTTTAGGTTTTATCAACTATTCTTCGGTCGGCTCATTAATACGATAAAAAACGCATGTGATAACGCCGACTTATAAAGAATATATGTTTCAGGAAGAAAGAAGTCGGCAAAGTGTTATTTCGGTACCATCAGTCAGTATATAATTATTTTAACATTTTTAGTGAATAACTGCAGTTACATTTGAAGTCGGGTAAGTACTATTGTTTTGTTAAAAGTTTATTTTATTTCGATATGCTCTTCAAATTTTGATAATATTCCGTCTGGAAATTAATGTGAGTTATTAAAGGGGGCTTTTTCATATTATTTGCCGTGATAGAATACTATACTTAGTACGGCTGAAGCTGTGATCACGAACGGACGGACAGCAGATTCTTAGTAGTAGAATCTCATTTGGCACCCTTCGGGTACGGAACCCTAAAAATATAGGTACCTACTATCATCATCATCGTCCTCTAACAATAGAAAGTGTTGATAAACGAATCTGAATCGATTCTCGCGCCTATTCGATTCGGTATGCCGTAATCAAACAGGCCTGAAACTCTTTTTCGATTTAAACAAAATCAAGTTTAATTACATTGGATTAAGAATTGATTGTTTTCAATTGGACGGCACAATTAATATTGTCGATGTCTACACGACCATGACAGTTATAGCCAGAGGTGTTACCATAATTTATATAAAAAAATATATATGGGGACTGCTGACAGAAGTGAAAACTTTACTGTCAACATTAGCATGTCAGTGATGTTGACGGAAATACAAAAGATTTTCCCTTACCGAAAATCGCTCAACGAGCCTAAATTAAGTTTTCACTTAAAAATACGTATTTTAAAATATTTTGGTGATTTTTACAAGCGTTTATTTATTCAAGGAAAGCTCAGAGGCGTTTCCGAGTATGAACTTAAAAATACACAGTCCATAATCGTACACCCACATTTCACCGATAAGTGTTACGATGAAATAGATGGGTGGTGACCGCTGTATTCTGGTACAAATGGACCCAAAGCTGAACGTGCGTTCCGAATCACGCAGGGTGAAAACAAATAGGCTCACGGGATTTGAACACCTGACCTCTGGATTAGTAAATTTATTTATTTATTGTGTTACAACTCGATATGAAGTGTTGTTTCAGCGCGTGTCTCACTCGGCTGCGCGCGCGTCTCCGCGTGTGTTATTATTACCGGTTTGACATCACTCACTGCGGTCAAGGACAACTTGATGACATCATCAAAACGTGTGCATGTATGCAGTATGTGCATGTAGTAACTTGGTTTAGTCTCTTACACATACAGTTAATATGTTACTTATTTATTTAACTTTATCAAAATATTTTTCAGCAGAACTTTAGCTGTTTTTAATGTTCCATCAATGGTTATAAAAGGAAACATTATAGTGAGTTTCATAGCTTTACCGTCCATTCGTTCTTCTGTACGTCACAACCTCATAATTTTTGATTCTTTTAAACTAGAAAATTTAAATTTTAAATAATAAGAACTTATTCTGTCCCCATAACGCGGTAAAATAAAAAAATGTAAATATCTAACTTTCTGGTACAATAAGAAAGGTTTAAAAAATATACAGGTATATCTCTATATGAATACAATATGGCTATCAAATTGTAGATGTCAAAGAGCTGATTATAGAAACATAAAGTTATGCTATAGGTATATTTACTTTCATAAATTACCAGAAATCTTTGAAAACGAAATTTAAAAAATGTATATTCCGATTTTCGTATCTAAAAATTATAGAAGAAGCAAAGTGGCCTCGAAAATTTTCATAAATTACGGATTATTTAAAAAACATAAATACTTGTTTGTTTTCAAAATTCGTACAAAGATGACGCTAGATGTACCTCTATTAATGTTATATATTTTAGTACCGTAGGAAACCTTCGATGCTTGGGTTCTATGCGCACTTGACCATTTTTTTTTTAAATGTTATTCCAAAGAACCTCTTAATTTGTATTAACATCGAGTTTTGGGTAAAAGAAGCTTTTTTTTAAATTGTAATTATAATATCAACTTAGGAGTTTGTTTTAATTGAATTTTTTTCATTATCTAAATTGGTCTGTGAGCTTCGCTTTGACCATGACTCGTTTGTTTTACAAACAAAAACTTGGATATTTCGTTTAATTAACCTTCGATCAACAACAAGTGTCTACTTGTACCTACTGTGCGGTAATTAAAATGTAGAACTATTGTCTATCATTATTCGTCAAATTGATTTCTCAAAAGATTAATAACGTGTCAAAGAGCACACAATTAGTTTTAATCAAAATAAGTTGATGTAATAATTCGCATTCACAGAATGAATGATGAAGTTCATTCTAAATTAGACTCTGCAACCATACCATAGAGAATAATTTATTATAAAACTGACAGTACTTTGGCTACGCGTTGAACTCTTTTGGTAGAAACATTGATATGATTGAATGTAGAGCGGTAGTTTTGGCGGCGAACGAATGAAAATGTATGATGTGGTCGAAATAATAACATCATGCATACAATTAAGTCATTATTATTCGGTAATCGTATTTCTACAAATTGCTCAGTTTGCAATGGTTTCGTTATTTGGACACGGTTTAGTCGCACAAAAGGTTCGTTTAATTAAATTTGCTAACCAAAATAAATTAAGGGTGGGTTCTCCCAATTTTATCTCTTTTCAAATTCATTATAAACCGCGGAGTGGTGATAATTGAATTTTGAAAATTAAAAAAATTATGAAATGTCATATTTCACTCCTTGACCTTTATATTTTGGCCGTTCGATCCACGATTACTAGCAGGAAAGAGCATCCCCTAAAATCTCAAAAATAGGCCTAAGCTAGTTAATTTGAGTTATATTAGGTTTTGTACAATAAAACTCATCACTACATAGTATAAAACAAAGTCGCTTCCCGCTGTCTGTCTGTCCCTATGTATGCTTAGATCTTTGAAACTACGCAACGGATTTTGATGCGGTTTTTTTAATAGATAAAGTGATTCAAAAGAAAGGTTTATATGTATAATACATGCCCGTGCAAAGCCAGGGCGGGTCGCTAGTACTAAAATAAACGACGTACAAAATGAAACAGCCGTAATATTAGAAACTTATCCCTTTAATTCCAAAAATAATAAATAAAAACATCTTTAATGAAACTCACTTGTACATTATCTACTACAAGTACTACAAAAATAATATTGGTTTTTACAGCACGTAGTTGAAGTAGCTCGGAAATAAATCAATAAAACCCCTTGAAAATGAATTAATTATTCGAAACCGGTTGGGTGTATAACTACTCGTACTAATTAAATGTGTGAAATAGTGTACAAGTGAGTTTCATTAAAGATTCTTTCCAAGTTTCACCAAGTGCCGACAATCGCAAGTATAAATTATAAATAAAAACACCTAGAAATCGCAAGTTTTCTGATTGGTCCGCTTCACCTGAGCAGAAAGACAATGAGTAAAATGGAAGCGTTGGAACAGGACAGATTTTTCTGAATACCTTCGCCTTAACGCTAGTCAAATTGCTTAGTTTGTGGTTTACAGAAATTCTTGTAGATTTTCGTTTCATCCTTGAGCGAGACGGACAGACGGACAGACCGACAAACCGTTTTCGTTAACAATGGTAAATAATTTTTGATCTGACACATTTAAAGGAAGGCCACTGGAAGGCTAGAACAATTTTATTATTTAAGAAAATGTCAAAAATGAGTACAAGTGAGGTAATTACGTCCGTTTCAATCTCATTTACTCAGTACAGTTCTGTAATTTGATACAAAAAGTGGTTACTTATTTTTTGCTCGGGTTCCGTCAAATGTCAGGGCGTGTTTACAAAATTTCGTCAAAAGCTGGTATATCCACATACATTTACAATAATTGACGGGGAGCTTTCGAATAGTGATTGTGACTATACAGGGTGAATTTTTGAGACGGGACAGTAAGGGCAGGTACCTTAACCGTTATAGTTACAGGAAAACGCTTTTAGGAGACTATCCATAATTTTTTAAGATATTCTGAACTGCATTTACAGATTTTGGAAAAAATGTACAGTCAGCAAGAAAATTGTCATTTTAAACAAAAACTTTTTTTATGCCAATCGATCCTGTTTCTTATTAGGATCAAAAGTCTCTACTGGACCGACTGAAGTTTGAGTACTATAAATGTCAGAAAAAAAAAGTTTTTGTTTAAAATGACCATTTTCTTGCTGACTGTACATTTTTTCCAAAATCTGTAAATGCAGTTCAGAATATCTTGAAAATTCATGGATAGTCGCCTAAAAGCCTTTTCCTGTAACTATAACGGTTAAGATACCTGCCCTTACTGTCTCGTCTCAAAAATTCACACTGTATACCCACCTATGGATTGCGCTGTATGTTCTTTGTTATAGGTGGGTATATTAGGTATAAATAACGTAATAATAAAATAAAATAACGTACATACCTTAGGATCACTTCGTTGTCACTTCAAATACTGAAAATCCAAATTCCAAAGTGCATTTTCATTCAAAAAATCAATTTCACTAACTGATTATCAAAACCTATCTTAAAACCAACATCTCGGTGACTTACATTCTTGAAATTTGGCACGAAGGGAGGTCTTCTGACACAAGAGAAGGCATAAACCCGAAAATCATAAGTAGGAAGGTTTTCTGTGTTTTTAATTATTGTTAAAACCATTTAAGTCTACTAACTTATTTGAATGGTACGGAACCCTCAGAGCGTGAGACCTACTCATAATTGACCGATTTTTATAAAGTAAAAAGACCTCAAATGTTAAATTTCTAAAAACAAAAAGCTACAAAAGCTATAATTTTCTAATCTAGATAAAAACAAAGCTCACAACAAATAAAAGCCATTGCATCAGCTCGCAATGAATCTGCCACTGATATAATCTGTGTAATTGAACACTACATACTGGTGTGTGCTCAGATTCAATCAACAGTTTCTTCTATTGTTGTTTCGCGAAAATATTTTCTCACATTTTTTATTTGCAGCTTTAAGTACACTTCTTTTTGCCTACTGTTGTAATATTTAATTATGAAACTTGGAAAGCATCTTCAAGAACATAACTTGTACACAATTTCAAAATTATTTTTACTTTATTAAGTGGGTGGGTAAGTTACACTCAAAAGACGTATGGGGCTCTCCGTGTCCAATATAATAACGCGCTGAGGGCGATGCTGGGGCTGCCGCGGCACTGTAGTGCCTCGGGCATGTTTGCGGAGGCGCGCATCGACTGCTTTTACACAGTGATGCGCAAGAGATGCGCGTCCCTGGTGCGCAGGGTGCGCGCCAGCCCCAACATCGTCCTGGCGATGATAGCTGGCAGGTTAGATTGCCTTTTTTTATTGCATTGCGGTGGCCTTCACGTCACACGCAACAAATAAACATTAATTTATTATTATTATAAATTGTTACTAACACAGTAGTATTAATTTTACTAACAAAATTGTATGTATTACTAACTCAGTAGTTTTAAGTTTACTAACAACTATGAGTCATGTTGCTCGAAATAAATGTTTTAAATAAATAAAATAAATAAATAAGGCGATATGTAAAAGTTTTAGCGTCCATTTTACTCCATATGCGAAAAAAACCCTCAGTGCAAGTGAAACGGATTCGTGGAAAAGTAGCAAAAGGTCGGTTTTTTATTAATATAAAATGTACTAAGCTATTTTGTCAAAAAGATTTTCAAGGAGACCTTACAAGTACAAATATCCACATTTTGAATGCAATTTCACAATGAAATTAGTTAGGATTTCAGAATTACAGGAAAAAATAAAACAATTTAGAGGTCTTTTCGGAATTAAATTCTATCGAGAAAATTTCATCCAATCGCGTTTTCCTTCAGTGAGAATCTTAATCAAATACTCAATAAAGATTTACCCAAAAATGAAACACGTAGATGACGTTATAGTGGAGTATTTACATGTGGATTCGAAAAACCCCCATTTTTTTTTGGTATCGCCTTAACACTTTACACCAAATCATTTTCAAGAGGTTTTTGGGTCTTAAAACGCAATCTACGTGCTATAAACAAATCATGTTGTTTATTGAATGAATAAGCAAACACACACACACACACCCTCATACCCTCTCTCACACATATATATATACTTACTCTTATATATATATGTTTACTCTTTATTAAATTGTTTACGTTTTTAAATAGATATTTAAACTATATTTTAAAACTGCAGACCATTATTCTGGTGTAGAAAGAGATGATACAATTTCCGTACAGTACCGGGAGTTTGGAATTCATTAGGTATTTTATAAACACTATTGTTGTATTGTGAGTTATAACACAGTGAAGTAAAGTATGTATATCTTTAAACAATTATTTAATTAACTTCAAATATTTTACGTTTCTAATTAGCTCATTGAATTTTTTTATTTCTTATTTTTATCTAGTGGTTAGTTGCCAACCTGGAGTCAATGTCGTTCAAGACACCACAACATCTGGGAAAAATAGTTTGACGTGCTTTCGGAGGCACCGAGGGACCCAAATGTAAATGCCAATGGTCACCCACCTAAGGATACCGTTACATAACCGCAGATCATAATAAATCGGTCACATGCTGCTACAGGCCTTTCAGTAGTGTTTCGTTAAGATCCTGCTATTTTTTGTAATAGAATTAATGAGAATTTAGGGGTTTAATAATAATAATAATAATAAAGTTGTTTTATCCGCGAACGGGTTAATAGTAGTAATATTTAATGTTAATTCTATTTTGTTTATGATATGTTCCATATTCGACGGACGACGATCCCAAGTGGGTCGAAATATATATCGAAAGTTTTCTTTTTTATTTAATTTTATTTATACTACAATATTCATAGAAGTCTATATATTTTTATATAAAACAATTAAAAAAAGCTTTTATCAAGTAAAAATATTTATTATCATATCTTAATTAAACCAATATCTGTTTTGAAACACAAGGAATCCTAAGACAGACCGTGCTTTTGTCCTCCTTCAGTGTTTCCATTCCTTTGTTTATGCTTAATTCAGTAGTAACTAGAATTGCAAACTGCATCACATTCCCTGCGCGCGCGCAAGTCAGTTTCATCAGTTATAGCAGCACGAATTCTCCACGGCAATGAGTGCCGACGCGACGTGAGTGGAAATTTGCACACTTCCTGTTTCAGTGACAGTGAAGTGTGCGGTAATGGTGGCTGTGATTTGGGACATGTATCATTTTATTATAAGATGTAACAAATAAATCTGTAAAACTAATTTCATACTACTTCGGTAACCTGGTTGCGAATACTCGTACATGTAATTATACAAATACTCGTACATGTAATTATACAAATACTCGTACATGTAATTATACAAATACTCGTACATGTAATTATACAAATACTCGCACATGTAATTATACAAATACTCGTACATGTAATTATACAAATACTCGTACATGTAATTATACAAATACTCGTACATGTAATTATACAAATACTCGCACATGTAATTATACAAATACTCGTACATGTAATTATACAAATACTCGTACATGTAATTATACAAATACTCGCACATGTAATTATACAAATACTCGTACATGTAATTATACAAATACTCGTACATGTAATCATACAATACGTTTATAAATATATTATATTTAACTTTTACGAGCTTTTGATTAGTAGTGTTATTAAAACAATTAAAAAATATATAACTCGATATATTTCGGCCCTCGGTATGGGGCCGTCATCAGTCGAATTAATAACACTACTAATCATACAATAGACACAAAGAAACGTACGAAACATATTTTTTGTATAAGAACATAAGATGATTTTGTACTAAGTAAACATGAAATATTCTGTACTTAGTAAATAAAATATGATTCTGTATTAAATAAACATAAAATGATTCTGTAGTACCGTGGTCTTTCACTTCCAAATGCTATATTATTTTACCATCAAAGTCTAATTCCGAAATAAGCCCTCTCCGGAAGTCATCAAGTGGACGTGATCAGAAATATAATATAATACTTCGTGTTACGTTTAGTGGACTCGTGAAATTGTGACGCCGTTTAGTGGATCACCTTTATTTTATAATAGTAATTAAACGAATTCATCGAAAGAGGAATCAGAGGAGTTCAAACAGAGCAATAATGTAAGCGTCAGGATCCGGGCTCGAATCCCAATTCAAAACTCCTGACATCCAGATTTCTTTTTTCATCTGCATTTTTATACCGCAATGTTAAGATGTTAATTTATAACAATCTATGACGAATCCACAATAGTATTTTGTGCAATTATAACATATTTTGAGACATAAGTACACGTGTGCTTGTTTACTTTACTTCACTTCGTTCGTTTCGTAATAGTTTCGTACGAGTGTCCCAATGTCTAATTATGTTCAGTTACACACAATACTTTATCTACGACCATTTAAAATTTCGTCTTTATTTATAATATTTTCAACTAATAATTTCACGAAAAATGAGAAGAAGAACTCGTTCATGAAACATGGGTGCGTCGTCCCGGTAATGCTGCCTTGAAGGCCAATCAGGATAAAGGGGTCGTGGCTTAATAAACAAGGTCGGGACTTATTTCTCGTCTCTGTTCTTGATTGGCTCTCTAGCGAAGTTATAATAAATTGGGCCAATCGCAGCGCAGAATCGCGGTGTTATAATGTAATATTATAACATCGGATAAACAAAATAGGTACTTATAAAACTGTAGTTGATGTTACAATTACCTTTTTGCAGTATGGATGTAGATAATGTAATATTTTAATGTCAACACTATATTGTCAAGTAACTTTTATACGAGTTCGTTAGTATGTAACATGAGCCAAATGTAACAGTATTTTGATACCATAAGCCCAAAATATAATGTCACTTCCAGGAAGTATTCTGCAATATTCCTAAACCACTTCTCCCCAGATTTACAATCTCCCTGAACTGCAATGTTTATCTTACTAATGCGACGGTGTTGACACACACTGACACAGGAGTCCAGAAATGTCTTCATAGACCTTAGCTGCTTGAAATAAGAACGAAATTTGCCTAAACAAGCAGAGGACTTATGTAATGTTGAATGCCGCTCGTTACGTTCTTCAGCTCTTCATATCTGTCGTCCAGAATTCTATTTTGGGGTAAAGGTGCTGGTTATCGTCATTTGATACAGAAATACAATTTATATATGTCGTGGACAGATCGTAAGGTTTGAAATCGAAAATATTTCACGAAATTAAAAAAAAAGGTGCGGCGATGAATGGAGCGTGGAGGAGCGAGTTAGGTTTACATGTAAATCAATTTGGGGAGCCGAGCGAAGCGGAGCGGAGCGACAAGACTCATCAAGTTTTAAGGCGTATGACCACGCTAAATAAGCAACTCGATGTGTGTCGGTACAAATATCAACGGAAACGACATTAAAATTATGTTAATTTCAGCGTGCCTTGAAAAAGTGGCTGTTACGACAACCACTGCGTCTCCGGCTAGCGCAAAATAGGAGAAAATAATACTTTTCACATGGACACCATGAACGGAAAAAAAAATGATTTTGAATTTTTTAGATCAAAAAATTTCCTATAATTTGGTGAAATAATAATTAAAATCGCTTTAGGCGTTTGGAAGGAATAAGAGAATTCTTGTGGTAATCATGTGAAACTTTCGATGAATTTCGTTTTTTTTTGTCAAAACTTACAATAGAAAAACAGTTTATGAAACTTAAAATTTATTTTTGACTCTATAATGCCTATCGTATATTTTTATGAAAGTTTTTGGACCACCCGTGTGGGAGGAGTAGGCCTCCAAAGACAGGTCCAAATTGCAGTTGGCGTATTCATTCGCCTTAACAGAAAGTGATATGTATAGGCAGATCATGATATTCCCAATTCTACGATATGCCGACATATACATAAAACATATACTCACGCCTGCCTCCCAGAGGGGTAGGCAGAGACTACAGATTTTCATCTGCTACAATTATGTCACACCTCTTCCACCTCTATCAATCTAGTCATAGAAGCTTTTCTGTTCCGGGTATTTCTGACATTGCCTGGTGGAACTTGTACAATGCACCATAAATTTCTTTCACCACTCTGCTTTCATTCATTCTCTGTACATGTCCAAACCACAGATTTATATGTCGAAGTTATTTATTATTTAGGTATACTGTGTATACAGGATGCTTGGTAATTCGACCTATTCCTTGAAAGGGGTTATACTAGAGATCATTTCCAACGAATTAAGTCCTATCAACTAGGTGTCGAAAATGAATGGTCTTCGAGCTACGAAGGTTTTTATATTATTTTTCAAACTTTCAGACTAATAATCAAAAATAAATCATTTAAAAATAACTATTCCTCTCTCAGCACTTATATTTATTATATTTCTGAACAATGATAGATGAGTGATCATTTATAAAAAAATACGTTTCTTAAATGGAAAGAAAACCTTTTTTATTTTGTAATTTTTGAAATATCGATGTGTTTTACTTGAAAAAAAATTATCATTTTCGACCCCTAGTTGATAGGCATTATTTGTTGGAAATGATCCCTAGTATAACCCCTTTAAAGGAATAGATCGAATAACCAAGCACCCTGTATATTATTATATTGAGACAGTTTAAAGTAATAATAGTAGTGTAGAAAGGCGGAACAAGGTTTCTCCATATTGATTAGTACAGTTTAAAACTTGGCATTTCCCTTCTCGTAAAAAATATTTAAAACCGCGTTTCCTCAACTGAAAGTGCGAAACGTACATCTTAATAAATTAACTTGCATGAATTGATTTACAATTATAAAACAGGCTCATAAAAGGTCCTTTCATCAAGGTATCAGATCGCACAAAGATCATGGATGCAATTCTTAAATCCATTCAGATTGAAAGTCATCGAGCCCAATACAATTTCGGCATTATTTTTCGAGTTATCGACTGCAATAAATGTCAAGAGATTCAAGAATCCGAGTCCAATAATTAACAGTTTAACACGTAGAGTACAGTCAGGTTCAAAATTAACAAGTGCGAGGTACATTTATCAAAGTTCGAGTCAGTTGTATTCAGTGACCACGTATTTTCCGATAATGTCAGAAAGAAATCATTTACTTTATTGTAGGGTGATATTATTTAAAAAGGGTCCAACTATTGTAATTTACAGAAAGTTCACTTCCGTTTTGTCTTTCCCTAAGTTATTATAACATAAGTTACATTGCATAACTTTAAATGACTGATCTTGGAACGTAGTAATATTAATTTGTAATACACATTTTTGTGTAATTATGTGAATAATACCTAGAAAAATATGTTCTCTACAAATGACAATTTCACTTTCTAATTTTATATGTACTTGAAAATAAATAAATCTAAAAATCAAGTTTTAGCCCAAAGCAATAAAATGCGGTGAATATACATATTATTAAATCAGTTATCGTTGGCATCTCTTTACATTTTATGCATTTATACAATAACTACTATCAGCATGTGACTGAAAAAAATCTTATCTTGCCATCAAGATGGACTATAGTGTCATTCAAAACAAAAGTCGTCTTTTTACACGACTGCCCCCAAAAAAAGGAGTGTATTGTTTTCAGGGTTCATGTATTCTTCTTTATTCCAACATATTTGCTGAACGCTTTAACCAATTTGGATGAATAAAGTGTCATTAGAATATCTATACCATCCGGATTGGCACTGTGTACAAAAGTAAATAAATAATGAAATATATTGAAAAACCCAACTGCTATAATTTCAAACTGAACTTAGTAACGACACCCAGTACAGTCGAGGTACATACAAAACAACACGTATCCAATGTAGAGCTGTCAACTGACTGCACTGGGTGTTGTTACTAGTTCATTTTTAAATTATAGCAGTCGTGTTTTAATGTTTGACTATTATCCTCTATTAGGCAGAGGGATTGACCTGAAATTAATGACTTAATAAAAATGAAAATCAGTATTATAAAAAACGTGACACCAAAGAAAAATCTTGGTTACTAATATTTTTTATTAAAAGGTCACTTTTTGTGTTTATTCCGTTTTATTATTAACCATTAAAGCTAAAATGCAATTTGACAGGTTTTTTGTTGATAATATTACCTATTTTTTATATATGCTTGGCAGAGCCTTTTGAAGGGTTAAAGTGACATCGATAGTTATAGGTATAATAATATTAATAAAAACAATCTCATTAGAGCTCATATCCGGTTCCAGGTCCGGAACACTTGGCGGGACGTCTCCGGCCATAACCAACGTATAAATTACATCCTTTACGTCCCTATTAATAGCCATTGATTCAATAATAAAATTTCTCGAGCCTTCTGAAGGTAACAGCGCATTGTCTTCCACCATGAGTCACTGCAATCATCGGGTGATTTACCCTACTTTCATATAAGGAATGACATTTTAAGGCACGCACCGTGGACAGGACTGACGAGACGCCAAGTTCGAGACCCTATGAAGGAAAATTAATTTGATACCCGTGAAAATATTTGATAGTAAAACTAGCAGGAGGGATGATCTTGGCACTTAACTTAATATTAGGTAATCTATATATTGATGTAAGGTAATCTATATGTTGTAGGCCTATCGTAGATTGTAAAGTGTGAAATAGAAAGTATTTCACCAAAAAGTGTAGGGAGCGTGTTATGTTTACATATAGACTGGTAGTTCGCAACGAACTGTGAACTCGGGATTCTATCTTGACCGATTTGGTTCATGTTTGAACATAAAAATTATTTTTGTCTCATTTACTCACCTATGACGTTCCGATCAACGATACTGAAGTTATCGTCGGACAAACATTCATACATACATACAAACGCCGGATTGTTCAACTAGACACGAGAACTTCATTTGCTTTGCTCGCTTGTTCAATAAATTTGGGGAGCCAAATTTATTTCTGATTGATTTCAAATTTGAAATGCACTCTTATAATAATAATTATTAAATTATTAATCTCTTGAATTCTTATTATCTCAAAACTGTTAATATTCAAAAATAATCTGTGGAGCGGTCTATAACAACTAAATACTATCTACGGATCACTACATGACAGTACACAAAGTATTTTAGGATTCAAACCCGGGTGAGAGGGCTGAAGTAGACGGGTCGTACGAGACCAACACCATCAATGTGCATCACTCCAAAAATAGTCAGCGTGCGTTTCTCGCGCGTTTTCGTATCGTTTTAGTCGAGATATGCAATTAGTAGATTCTTGAAATTGTTTTCTTTTTAACTTATTGAGATTTTAAGTTTTTTTTTTTTTTGTAATTTAAGTTTTGTTCGTAATATTATACTACTTAATACATGAATGTTTTTAAATATTAAACCTTTTAATTACAAATACGGACAATCACAGTTTAGCGTTGGTATTTCAATTAAGGCGCTCTTATCCCAGAAGAGTGACTCTCTGTCTTTTTCTTTACGTGTAAGGAGTAAAGAAAATTACCACACTTTTGTACTTTTTCGTTGTTTTTATCGGTTTTTAAATTGTTTAAAAATAAGGGATATCCCTATATATATATATGTTTATTAAAACCCACTTACGTGGTCGACCTAGAAAATTTAAAGAGCAATATTACCAGATATGTTTCGTTAATAAAAGAGTGGCATTATGGAAATGGCATGAATTGAAAGGTCTTATTACATGCTGTGTTCGTGAATTATTTCTATCGAGCAAAGTTTATCTGATCGTGTAACACATGCGTGGAAGACCTAGATAAAGGTTCGTACTATATTGCGTATTTTTTTTTGGAAGTTTTAGACGATATTTGAAAGTTCTATTTGACTTTGAAATTACTGATTTTGGGATAAGAGCGCCTTAAAAGTAAAGCAGAAGTGCTAAGAAAACAATCTAAGTGGGCATTCTTCTACTTTCTTATCCTTAGTAAAAAAGCCGTTATTTAAGAACTGGCACTTTTTCTACGAAGAATGTTGTTGGCAGTAATGAGACATGGGACTATTATAGAATTATCCGTTCGATTCGCGATCAACGTTTTTTTTAGTGCCGAGGTACCGCGTTTTCTTCACAACAGATTTAGACTTTATTTCCTTAATTTAAGGTCTATTTTTTAATAATTGGCTGATAGAAAAGGTGTCGATACTCAAGAGTGGTCAGTATGTAATGTCACACGAATTAGAAATGGCTAGACAGCTACAAGCACAATTTCCCTACGTTGAAGTTTTTCTTTGAGAAACCTGGTTTCTAAAAAGTATGCTGGGAACTATTTGTACATACACATACGTCACGACATGAATCTCTGAGGTGTTCCAAAGTATGAAATGTAAGTTACATTTGGTACTTTTCACTGACGATTAGCGTCCCAAACGTAGTGGATGGTGAGCCCTATCGCCGTACTTCGGAAACAAATGGACCAACAGCTTCCGTATCATGCAGACCGAGGACTGCACCGAACGGGGAATGAACCCCCTGGGTTAGTAGGTGAGCGCTCTACCATTCGGCCACATTTAGATTGAAACCCCTGGGTTAGTAGGTGAGCGCTCTACCATTCGGCCACATTTAGATTGAAACCCCTGGGTTAGTAGGTGAGCGCTCTATCACTTGGCCACATTTAGATTGAACCCCCTGAGTTAGTAGGTGAGCGCTCTATCACTCGGCCACATTTAGATTGAACCCCCTGGGTTAGTAGGTGAGCGCACTACCACTCGGCCACATTTAGTTTTCATGTGAAACTGGTCAGTGGAAAACAAAACAATGTTTCTGACAAAGATTATGTGATGATTGCCAGGTTGAACCGAAGATCCATCTTCTCTAATATGGTCCAAACCAATCAACTCCAATAGCATAATTCATTTTGTTTATTCATTTATTTAAATATGAATTAATGAAACAACGTTAATTTCAATAACAATTCATATGATAATCATTTCAACGCACGCCTTAAATTTGCGATGACGACTGACTCTGCAAATAAACAAACAAATATACATAAGTACTACGGTATGGTATACATTATGTCAGAAGGTATATAGGTAATACTATTATGTCATGGTGTCCGGACATGGATTTAGACTTGGGACGTCACTGCGGCAAAGAATATGACAAAAAACGATAATCGGAAATAAATACAGTAGTGAATGTTGTGACAAGATGAACAACGAAGTAGAGTGAATGCAGTGAAAATGCCTTACTAAGTATTTGTGGTTTGAAATTCAATCATAGACTGTAAAATATTGACATACCATACGGGTTTGTTGCCGCCTGAAAGAAGATGTAGTGACTAGAATAGAAAAAGGAATGCTCCGGTGGTTTGGACATGTAGAGAGAATGAATGAATGTAGGGTGATGAAAGAAATGTATGGTGCACAAGTAGAAGGTAAAGCTTGGCCGAGCCGCCCTAGAAAGACGTATGCCGACCAATTGGCAACATACTGAAGAAGGGTAAAGTCAAAAGTATCCGGAATAGAAGAGAATGACGAGATCAATGGATGTTGTAGAAGTGAAAGAAGTGTGTCAGATTTATATCAGATGGAAATCTGTATTTACTGCCTATCTTTCTAGATGACAGGCGTGAGTATAAGTGTATATGTATGTAAAATATTGATATTTTAATTACCCTTTTCACTAACTTTAAGAAACGTCTAAATCAGATGCCTAAATATTTAAGAGTTGCCTAAAGCAAAAGTAACCCTTAGTTAAAGAATGACAGACTCTCTGCTAAGCAAAAATAGATATAGTCAGTTTGTTCATCGTTTGTGAAAACGTGTATAACAAATTAAAACTTTAGAAACGACACAAGCATGTCAAAACCAGGGAATTTGAACACAGTACAAAACAACTTATATTTCTGAATATCAAACTATTAATTATAAATAATTATTAAATACGGTTTTAACACTCTCGTTGAGTAATATACCAACGCGTGTGTCGTTCTTAGGACGGCGTTCACCGTCGTTGTCAAACGGCCCTACTGGTTCCTATTCAAATCTGATAGGATACCTTTTGGTCGTTATCTTAATTATTTTTATTTGCCATTTAACAACCCTTTTTGGCTCATATCAATTACCAAAACCTGCTCGTTTATACACCTTAATTATTGATATTTATCTAAAAATTCTGAAATCTGTCTAAAATTTGGATTTCGATTTAGATTTTTGTGTGAGATTTGATGTGAACCGTTCACCCTGCTCTTTATTGATTAAACCTTTGTTTATTATACAGTCCACAACATATTTTTGAAGGGACATATTGTTATCGGGATAGCAGACATGGTTTTTTCGATCTCCTCAAGTTTTATTTATTTTTTCCTAAGTTGTCTATTTAAATTACACCAAATATACGTACATATCAAAACAATGTCATTTTACATAGCACTTTACTCATTGGTTTATAATGTGTCTATTGTGTGTGCACTGTCAACTATTCTGTGCACGAAGCGCAACCGTCGTCAGCCATCGTTGTGTCATTCGTTTTTAGGGTTCCGCGAAAAGATGAAAACCCTGATAACGAAGCTTTTGTTTCTGTCTTACCATCCACGTCATAACTCAGCAAGTAAAAGGCCTAAAGGCGCAAAATAACACTGGTTTTATATACACGTCAATCTTAAAATACAATAATACTTGAAAGTGACGTAGATACTGTAAGCTCTGCATGTTTATATACACGTCAATCTTAAAATACAATAATACTTGAAAGTGACGTAGATACTGTAAGCTCTGCATGTTTATATACACGTCAATCTTAAAATACAATAATACTTGAAAGTGACGTAGATACTGTAAGCTCTGCATGTTTATATACACGTCAATCTTAAAATACAATAATACTTGAAAGTGACGTAGATACTGTAAGCTCTGCATGTTTATATACACGTCAATCTTAAAATACAATAATACTTGAAAGTGATGTAGATACTGTAAGCTCTGCATGTTTATATACACGTCAATCTTAAAATACAATAATACTTGAAAGTGACGTAGATACTGTAAGCTCTGCATGTTTATATACACGTCAATCTTAAAATACAATAATACTTGAAAGTGACGTAGATACTGTAAGCTCTGCATGTTTATATACACGTCAATCTTAAAATACAATAATACTTGAAAGTGATGTAGATACTGTAAGCTCTGCATGTTTATATACACGTCAATCTTAAAATACAATAATACTTGAAAGTGACGTAGATACTGTAAGCTCTGCATGTTTATATACACGTCAATCTTAAAATACAATAATACTTGAAAGTGATGTAGATACTGTAAGCTCTGCATGTTTATATACACGTCAATCTTAAAATACAATAATACTTGAAAGTGACGTAGATACTGTAAGCTCTGCATGTTTATATACACGTCAATCTTAAAATACAATAATACTTGAAAGTGATGTAGATACTGTAAGCTCTGCATGTTTATATACACGTCAATCTTAAAATACAATAATACTTGAAAGTGACGTAGATACTGTAAGCTCTGCATGTTTATCGTTGTTTGGTGACACTCCGGTAATTAATAACGCAAGCCCGGAAGTAACTAATTGTGCGGACGCCCTACCGGTCCGACCACCAATACCATCTGCAATTCTGCATCGATGTCATCAAGGTCATTAGGACATTAAATATAATTTATTTATGTAATAAATATGTTTTTTGCTAGATAAGTATCAGCGTGTGTTGGTTTCGTTTCAATCAGTTTTGAAATACGGAAACTGAATCGCTTTTTTCGTGAAATTCATGCTTTATTAAAAGTATTATAATTAAAAGAAGATTGAAGGTATGTTTATTTTTGAAGTGTAATTAATAATTGTCCTGAGTCAGAAAACACGCCATGTTTTTTAATTTTTTTTTATCTACATTGACGGAACTGAATCCAATGCAAAATTGATGTTTAGCATTGTGGAGCCCCTTAAATGAAGTTCTTTTTTATAGTTTAACTAACATTTTTTTTTCATAATTTTTAGACATACCGTTTAAGTGAAATAACTTTATCAATAGAGTCTTTTTCCGATAGAGGCGCCTTAAGATATAAATAACTTGACACTTACAAGAACATCCGTTTGATGGAAGAAAATGTGAAGTTTACATACCTGAAACAAGCAACAACAAGTAAGTAAGATTAAATATATCGACATATTATTATATCCCCAAGGGAGCGTTACAAGAATCTAGTCAACATTCGTAACACCCTCTTTTCACCGACGGTTTTTATGTCCCAACTTGATAGGGAGTATACATGAATTATCACCGTTCTTCGGGCACAAGTTTACCTCACCGTCAGTAAGTGATAAAGAGCATGATTGATCTGCTGGATTTGAACCCAGGTCTTAAGAGGATATGTCACGCTTGCAACGGTCACACTGTTACTCTACTTCTTTTATGGATACAATTGGGAACAGACAATTTTATTTTGAAATTTGGTTTTCGCGAATTTCTCAACCGCTATATTTTTCCTGTAATCATTACGTAAGCACATATTACCATGATTGTTTTTCATATTTTTCGGTCCACCTGTTTTAGAGATAAGGAGGGGGGGGGGGGGGCATCATTTATTTTTTGTGGTTTTTCAAAGATTTCTCGAAATCAGTGCCAGTAAATATAGTTAAGGTATATATTTTTACAATCAGCTCTTCAATATCTACAATTTGATAACCGTATTGTATTTTTGTTACGTGGGCAAATTAATGCTATTTTTGTGCTAAATTTCAAGTCTTATCTTTAACGGTGCTAAAGTTATGAGGCTGTGACATACGGACGGATGGACGGACAACGGAGTCTCGCCATAAAGGTTTCTTTTATACCTTTCAGGTACTACGGAACCCTTTTAATGAAGGTGCCACTTAACCATATGAATGAACATATTTAAAATAACAAAGTTCCATAAATGGAGACATATTTTCACAACATTATCGCCTAAAGATCGTCTTCAAAGTTAATTACAGAAAAGCCGAATGTCTTCTTAATTGTACCTTAAAATTTTTATTAACACTTTAATTGTTAATTAATATGTCTTTACGTACATTAATTGCCATTTAAGTTAAATGAAAGTTCACCATTAAACATCATAACAAGGCAATTGTTGATATATAACTGTTTTTGTTTAATTTAAATTTAAACAAAAGGGTGATGTGATTCACAATAATTGTATGATGGTTATTTAATTTTACGAGTAATTATGTCACAAAAATGGTAAATGTGATCTTAAATATAATGACTATGACAATAAAATTGTATGTTCTGGTAGTACAATAAGGCTGTGTAAATGTCTTGTAAATATTATGTGTCATGCTGCCACCATTATTACTCCAACTGATGCCGGGCCCAGTGGGGCCCGAAATATATCTTGGAGTATATTGTGTTATCTTATAATAATTGTGTGTCATTTATTTATATTTACCTTTATAATTATATATCAAAAATAAAAGAAACAAGCTGATAAAAGCAATATAAATATAGTTAGTTGTGTAAATGTATAATTTATAAAACCAAGTTAAAAAGATAAAACGTGGTTTTTTGTGGGTAACTAACTTAAGTATTTGCACTAAATTTAAATCGGTGTTAATATATGTACTTTATAAATCTTCTAATAAATAAAGAAATACAAAAACTAATGAATGAGCATGCCTGATCTGCATTTTGAATTTTCCTTTAATTTTGGTCAGCCAAAAGTGCAAATTGAATTTATTCGCTTTTATGAGGATATCTCTAAGCCGCGTGAGCTCATTCTTCTTCTTCTTTATTCTTTATTGCACAAAAAGCTTAAATAATATAACGTACATGAATAAAAATTTGCACAAGGGCGAGCTTATTTCTAAAGAAATTTCTTCCAGCCAACCTTCAATGTGGTGAAAAGGTAGCGAGAATGGTGGGCAAATAATTGTGCACAACTTTAAAAACAGAAAACTTAATAAAAAAAGGAATTGTTTGTTTATTGAATTATAATGATAGATAATGGAGTTGAGTTTTATATCTAGACGATTCATTTATATTCCGATGCTTGAAATTGTGTAAAAATGCTTTTTAGGGTTCCGTACCCAAAGGTAAAATCGGAGCCCTATTAATGTCACTCCGCTGTCCGTCTGTCTGTTCGTATGTCTGTCTGACAGAATTAAAGCATTACCTAAAATATCTAGTTTGAAATAATTGGTCATATGTACGGAACCCTAAAAGAGCGAGACCCGACTCGCACTTGGCCGGTTATTTATCTTGAATTGTTTGCTGAAGTTCAGTCTTTTTATATGGAAAATCCGAGCTTCAGAGTTACGTGCACAGAACAGATTAAGTAACGTGTCATTTCGGTACATGGCTAACAACAACAGCAGATATAAATTTATATTTCTTATCTTAAAATTTCATCGATTTTGATTAGTTATTGTTCAAAATGTGATCTAACTCCGTTTGTACTCGTATGAGCGCTCTTCGCAGCCGGATTGTGAAAAACCCACATTTTTCTAATTAATCGAAACAGAACACTTAAATTCAAAATTCACTCAATAGTTATTCAACAAAACATTATTACCTATGTATTGTGTATGCTGCCATCGCAAATTATCCATTGGTTTTTTTTAATAAGAATTTTAAGAATTATTATGAATAACTATTGAGTGAATTTTGAATTTAAGTATTCTCTCTCGAATAATTAGAAAGAGGCGTGTTTATCACAATCCGGCTGCGAAACCGCTCTTAAGAACAATACCATTTTAAATTATTATAATAAAATCAATACCATTATGTTGAAACATTATCGTATTGGGAGTTTTATAGATATTTTTATTTGTAAACCCATTGTTTCACATTGAGATAAGATTTTATTTTACAGCTTTCCAATTAGGAATTCAGTGCGGGTTTTATGTATTTGGTTTTGCGGAATTTTTACGATTTCGCGATAACTTTGTTTTTAAACCGTACAGTTCACTGATCTCTTCAAGTGACTGAATTTTGCTTTTTTTACTGATAAAGCTAAGAGTTCTTTTTACACCAAATTAACTATTCTCAGGAAAATATTAACTTTTTAAAAGATGTAAATTATTTATTCGCAAGATCTAGAAGATATAAGTCTTGACAATCCAAATCACTTCCTTTCAACATGTCACAACATATACGTGTGTCGAATCAGAACTATCGCACTTCCTCTAAAGAAAAACATAAATATAGGTAGGTAGGTGATTACAGTGTTAAATCATACTTTATTCTGAAGTTCTTTGCGGTTTCAGACCGTATCCCTTTGAGATAAGGGTCTATTAATGGTCAGGCTAGTGGCATATTTACTCGAAGGGAGTAAACTTGAACTTTACTTTTTTGTAAACTATTTAAGTCGTAAGGGGCAGCGATCACTGAGATTGACATTTCAATTTTAATGATAGGTATGAAAAAAATATACTCATTATAGCTTACGTAATGATCAGGAGGCACTTTCCTATTAATCAATGTAATTTAATTAAATCATATTCGATTTACAACCGTGATCAAGGTTACTGTTGAGATTATTAAATTTGTCTTAGCTAAAAGTTGAGGTAAAAATAAAGTATCAGTGGTAAAAAAAGACCATTCCAAATTTATTTATTTTTTAATTATCATTATCATTAAACCAATTCAGTCCAGATGGTGGCTCAGATCCATTTTACAGATTAAGTTATCATCAATTTAAGAAAAACATGTTGAACTATTTACTTGAAGTTTCTGACAGACGATTTTAGTCCCCATTTATCAATTTTTATATGACCATTTCCAGTAGCCAGCTCACCTTACTTTCATCTGTCAAATTAGCACTTGGCGTAAACGAAGTAGTTACGACATATAATGCGATGGCGACGCCAGATCTCAGCTCAGCTCGTTCATTAACTGCGATTAAGTGCTGCGTTACATACGTCACTGTCAAATGAGTGACAGCTAAGTATCCTGTATTATGCAACAGGTGCGGTGAATCGGTGATCCTTAAGAATGGGACGGCTTGAGCAGATTTCAAGTTTGACAGTTGAAAGATATGCCATGCATGTCAATATAATCGTTTTGTTTTATTTGTGCGATGCATTTAGTAAATCTACAGCTAGATAAACGCCGCTTACTTGTCACAGTCATGTAAGTGCTCGTTGACTCAGCAGAATGAAAACTATTCCAGTGTAAGAGCATCTTTATGCCAATTTGAATGTACAACTTTTTTTTTATTACTGTCGTTTTGCTGCACTATTATTCTCAAAGTTTTCCTATTGACATTGAAATACAACCAACTTCTCAACCTTCACTTCTTCAAAAGCTTTGAGAAAAATAAAGCCTTTTGCCTCCAAAACAGACTCAAACACGTATCTCATTTAAATGATAAACTATGCATCTTGAAAAGATATGACAACCGTACCAAAATTCTCCGTCCTCGTTTCCAAAACAGTCGTACATCAAAAGACGAGCTTCGACCCATATTCTCTGCCATAGACAATAGCAACACGATGCACTGACCACAGCTAACGGTCCGATCCGATTCGATTACTGAGACTGAGCGTGAGAACTCGACAACGTCGTGTTTAGTACTCGATTCACGAAATGTAGATGTGTTCCGAATAGTTCCGATGACATAAAACGTCGATAAAACCGATACAAGATTTCGTTATCTTGATTTGGTTGTTTGAACCAAAAACTAAATTGATAAGTATCTTATCGTACTTAATAGAAAAACAGCGAATTATTTTCTTAATCTAGGAAAAATACCTATTATTACAAATTATTCTACATCTATCCTAGCTACACAGAGTACAGCTTAGAATTATGTTCTAAGGATTACAGATTTATTATCATAATGAGTATTTGCATTCTTAAGTGAGTCGAATCATCTTTATTTTATTAGATTATATTATTCAGTAATTTATTAAAATAAGGGTCACGTCTTCATCAGAAAAACACCGCCGTCTCAGAATTATTCAGGAATCCACTCGATGGCGCAGAAACGAATATTTTAATCTGAATACGATTCGATGAATTGGTTTTGTATTCAGTATTGTAGTCTTGAAGTGCCAAGTGTTAAGATGTGATAGGAATAATTCACTTATTTTATGTGCATTTATTTGACATAAACTCTATCCTGAGAACTACAACTGTGTCAGAAATTTATGGAAGTAATAATAAGAAGTTAATAAATATATTATAATTTGCTTTGATTATATTAAAACAATAAAAATATGTTTTTATTCGATATATTTCGGCCCACGGTATCGGTCATCAGTCGAATGCAACAAAATATTGACAGATAAGTTAGGTATATGAAGAAAAAAAAAAAGGAAAAACGCTCATTAGCGATTCCAAATGTCCCTTGATACCAAGTTTTATGTGAATCGGACCACTTTTTAGTAACTTCCAGAAAACTGTCAAAACCTATCAAATATCAAATTTTGTTGTTTTAGTCATATAGCCCCTGTCAAACTATTCATTACAGTCTGAACCCGGAGACACTAGCACGAGCCGTTCAGGAGATACGGTCGATCAAAATATTAACAAAAAAAAAACCTGGACACTTATTGAGACACTTATAGCTCTCCAGGATGAAGTACTTACTGGCTTGTCTTTACGGTATGAAATGATAACATTACAAGTATACACAAAAGAAACAAGAAGAGGCGAAAGGAAACCGAGGATAACAAAAACAAAGTGCGTAATAAAATGTGCAATATCGCTATAAAACGATAACTCCATTTAATTCGACCTTCACTTCAGCTCGGCAGCGATCGGCAATCATCGGCTAAAGATTGCGGGGGCGAAGCGCCGCCGGCGCACCCGCTGCGCTGGTGCCAGCCCGGAAAAATGCGTGCTGTACCAGCACGTCTAGCACGCGCTATAGAATAGACACAGGGTCTTTCCATTCTATTTAGCACATTGACAAAAACGTGGAATGCCTAACAGCGCAAGTAGGATAGATAAACTGTATCTATGGTGCGCGCTATCGCACAGTAATCGATATCAATATTGCATTTCAAATAATTATGTTTTGTAAAGAGAAAAACTAATATGAAAAATTTACCAAACCATAAATATTATTACCAAATGCACCCAGAATAGAAGAGCTCGTGAACTTAACTGGATGAAGTGAAAGCGGTGTGTCAGGATCGTTACAAATGAAAATATGTAGTCTTCCTTTACCCATCTAGCCATTCCCTTTGGGCAAGCGTGAATATATTGTGTTTAAATTAAAATCTAATGAAACTTCAGTTCTGAAAAAGGTTTTATGTACAACGCAATAGCGATATCAATTTCACAACTTAGCAGCATTTTACTGAAGACCTTGGATGCTATTATAAATCATAGTAAACAGCCTAAGGGCCACAACTAGTATGGTAAAGGGCCAGCCGGCGCCACCGCCCATACAACTCTGTTAGTTGGATCAATAATGTTAGAAATGATGCCATACTAATTGTAGGCTTTGACTAATTACACCTGTTGTTATAGACAGACGAACTAGCTAACTATTGTTAGGCTCATGTTCAAACGTTGGTTTATTAGCTCGTATTATACTATCCCGTTATTAACAATTATTGTAAAATTGGACCCAAGTCTTGTAATGTTTGGCCACTAAGAGTGATTTCTTTCTATTCCAAGTTCCACCAAGACATTTAAAATGTTGCGAGATCTCTTACAAAACCAAGTCTAAAATCATCTATTTAGTTTATCTACAACAGTTTGTGACTTGGCAATGCAATCCAACCCCAATCTGAGAGGTAAAAGGAGGGAAATTTCGTTTTGTTATATATTTGTTCATCGTTTTTTGGTACATGCTCGAAGTTCGTTTGTGCCCAAAACCTTACATACTAAATTTCAGCTTTCTGGGTTTAAAGGAAGCAAGTGAGTAAATGACGAAGAAGTTGTATATAATATAAACTTGGTGACGGATTTCTTTTTTGCGACTTATTTAGACGAGATCAAAAATACCTAATTGCTTCCAAAGAAAAAAGGTAACATTTGCAGAGCCTTTTAAAGCTCAACTTGGTAGGATGATGTACGTAAGAAAAAAGTGAAAAGAAAAAAGAAAAATGTGACATGCATTACTATATATGTTCAGAATAAAATGTATATTTCGGAACGCATCCATCAATGGTCTATATATTTTGTCTATGGACTTGGAGCTGTCAAAAACGAGGGACGTGGAATTTTCTTGGTATAGATCGCGGACGATTTTAATATGTGTTATTAAGGGATATTAACGGTAAATCGGTGCGGACACCGTAAAGAACATTAGTTATTCAAGATATAACGTTATTTTGGCGTGAAGGCCACTTTTTGGTGAATTTCCTGTGTGTGTGTGACATAACCTGTGTCCACGCGGCTTCCGACAAGTGGACTTGTTAATTACTATTTCTGGGTTCGGATGCATCCTGGGGTAGGAGGTTTGTGTTTAGATTCATCGTGGAAGGTGATCTACGTGTCACGGCACCGACACGCCTTGGTCTCCGCAGCGAAGGGTCTTCGTGCGAGGACTACTTGATGAGGTCATCATACAACTGTCTGGTAGGACATTTTATATTAAATATTAGAATATAAGATACTTGTATACTATAAATCTGGGACAGCTATGGGCCCCTGCTCCAGCTGCAAGTATCGCCCTTTAGCATACAATTAGTGGTGTCTGAGCGTGGTTATGGAATCCTCGCACTAGTGACGCTGATGCCCGTCACTAGTCAGTATTACCACTTTTTGTAAGCTACAATTTGTGGTAGCAACGAGCGTTTTATCATACAATATATGTATGTACATATAGAACTTAAATGGCGTATTAAGTACGAAACTTGGGAATATATACAAGCAAATATATTTTTTTAATGTTATATATGTTGAAGATACACTTCGACACTTCCTTGGAGCATTGTGCGATCGTTAGTATATCTCGTAACTATTACCACACAAACTAATAACTATGATAACGGCTGAGATATTTACGAGAAAAATTTTAAAACAAAACAAACATTAAATTTATGAAGATATTGTTAAAAATTCTTGAACGTAACTCTTTTTTTCTTCCCTCTCCGGATAATATAAAGATAATCGTCCACAGAACTCGCACATAATAGCATATCTCTAACTCATTAATAATTCAAAGTCTTTCGTTTCTCGGAAGGTCGGACTGATCTGAATTTAATGAAGCGTCGGCTTGAATTTTACCAGATGAGAGATAACATAACCATAGTAAATGACAACCGACCACTACAATATTTAAAAGTTAAAATCACAAGTAAAAATGTCTGCGTCTTTCGGTGCTTTTTCCCAAAATCTTCCTTAAATTCTGCACCTGCATTCAAATTTTAACAGTCCTGTATTTTATAAATTGCGGCTTTGCCCCTTGGATCTATTCTTTCTGACTGATTTTATATTTAAAAAGTGATAGATGTGACAGATGTCAAAAGTGACCGATGTCATAAGTGGCAGGTGTCAAAAGTGATGGATGTCAAAAGTGACAAATGTCAAAAGGGACAGATATCTATAGTGAGATATTTTAAAAATGACAGATGTCAAATGTTTCCAGATTTTTTTGGAAACTGCCCTTTTCCGGGATAGCAATATATCTTTATTGTTCTTCACCTCTTACTTTAGTTTTACGCAAAATTTAAGTGAATTAATTTCAGTACCTACTTTTAGTTTAAAAGAGTAACAAACAGACAGACGTATTTTCGGATTTATAAGATATATGATAATATGATTATAACATATTGAGGTCATATTTGACGAATGCCAAAAAACTTTTAAACTAGCTCTCCGTCTCCCGTTTGCAGGAACGGATCAGACGAGTTAGAAACGCACTTCGTGCTTGCACTTTCTAAGAAACTCATTAAAATCGAACAAAACTCGTTTCCGAATGACTTCGTTCAGTTTTATGTTTACAGTTTCATAAGAAGCGTCCATTGTTTAACAGAAAGTCATTTTCACGCCTATAATTTTCCTAGGAAAGTGAAAACTTAACTTCACACACAACCATTGGCTCGTGTTAACTATTTAAGTGTTTTGGAAACGAGGACTAATGTTAGTACAGGGGGTCTTATTGTCTAACTTTAAATGTATCGCGATACCTTAGAATTTAACGTTGGAAGTGTCGTACAAATGTTAAATTCAAAGGTATCACGATAGATTTTGTTAAACAGTAAGGCCTCAGGTCGCCCACAAATATAATGCACATAGAAAGCGACCGAATGTGCAAAATATTTCATTGATTGTATATTTATACAAGAAACTTAAGTAACATTATATAAAACATTGATTAATAAAAACTAAAATAATCTAAATTAAAATTACCTACCAATAAATATGTTAAAATAAAATAATAAAATGCAAAACCCTAGAAGAAAAACTTACTTATAAATTAAAAAATATAAAATATTTTTTCCAAATCACCGCAGTCGATCGGCAGGGTCCCCAAAAGGCTGGAAGCATTCCCTCGTTGGATGGCTATGTATAGATTGTATAGAATGTGTAAGGAAATATAATCTTTGCTGAATACTGGCGAAGATTTGTATGCACATTATATGTATGGTTCTGCTGCATTACATTAGCATAACAACTAGGGAGGAGCGGAGAGACCAAGTCCCCCCCTGGCCGGTTCGAATTCTCCCCTGGTGACTAAATGGCCCACTTAGGACTTTCACTACTATTCACAATAAAATCAGTAGAAGTACAATATTGTAGAATAAGTTCCGTTCCGGACAAACGCTTATAGGTACTTAATAGTACTTATGTACCTACTTACTTACCTAACCTACACTCATAGATATGCCTACACTACATTTGAATTTTTGGGCCAAGCCCCTCTAGACAAAAATGCTAACTACGCCAATGAGTACTTAGTCATACCAACAAACTTGACTATGGGGGAACCCGCAGAAAGAGGAAAAAACAGCTTTTCTAATTGTAATAGCTCAATAACAACTTGACCAATATTTAGATTATATTATTATTTATTGTTTTATTTGTATGAGGCGGAAGGGCTCACCACTCAGCACGCGCTGGGAGGAAATAATCATCGGTAAAACAAGGGTGTACGGTACGAGCCCAGAAATATACATATGAGTATGTAATAACTACATGTATGGGTATCACTATATGGTATTTACATTATTTGAATTAATTTAGCTTTGCGTTGTGTAAGCGCAATACATTATTGACCTTTCTATTTATAGGAAGGAAACAAATTTATACAAAATTAATAGTTTATTGTAACATATAGCTAGGCAATATGTTAGGTTTAGGTAAGGCTAGGTTTTATATGTAGGTTTTTAACTATTTTTGTTTGTTTTTAACTTATGACTATTTGTTCGTGTTTAGTTGGCAATCGATAACCTTTATGGATCGACATACGTCGCATTGACTGAATTATTTCATGTTTTCCAAAAATAAATACAGATCCAGTATAAAAGATCTTTCAGACAAAACACGAGCAAGATTCCTCAGAGAGTCCGATTAGTGCGGATGTGCTTCTCCATCCATAAATTGTTGAAGAAATATAAGAAGCGAGTGCTCTACCAGATTTAGAGCTCCCCTCCCTTAATGCACAATTGATAAATAGGATATATAAAATAAAAAAAGAAAATATACAAGAAGTCAAAAATAATAAAATTAGTATAAATATTATAAAATCCTCACGAGATCCCGAGAACACGGTGTGCGCGTCACATTATACTCGTTATTTTAACTAAATTATGTTTGTATCAGTGTTTCATACACAAACATTTCACTAGGTCATTCTGAGTCACAGATTTCCTGAAACTTGTGTGACTACGAGTCTGATATATAAAATATCCAATGAGTCATTCCCATCCATCCCTGTAATCGACCATAGATTGTCTTCAACAAATTATGTAGTAACGTCCCTGTTCAGTCTGATATATAAAATATCCAATGAGTCATTCCCATCCATCCCTGTAATCGACCATAGATTGTCTTCAACAAATTATGTAGTAACGTCCCTGTTCAGTCTGATATATAAAATATCCAATGAGTCATTCCCATCCATCCCTGTAATCGACCATAGATTGTCTTCAACAAATTATGTAGTAACGTCCCTGTTCAGTCTGATATATAAAATATCCAATGAGTCATTCCCATCCATCCCTGTAATCGACCATAGATTGTCTTCAACAAATTATGTAGTAACGTCCCTGTTCAGTCTGATATATAAAATATCCAATGAGTCATTCCCATCCATCCCTGTAATCGACCATAGATTGTCTTCAACAAATTATGTAGTAACGTCCCTGTTCAGTCTGATATATAAAATATCCAATGAGTCATTCCCATCCATCCCTGTAATCGACCATAGATTGTCTTCAACAAATTATGTAGTAACGTCCCTGTTCAGACGCCAATGTAACGTAATATTTTCCAGGTAGTGAATTATACTTAACAAAAAAAAATGCCAAGTGTGAGTCGGATTCGTGCACAAAAAGTTCCATACCACCACACAATACGGGTTTAGAACCCTAAAAATATTATAGTAAATAACAACAACTTAGATGCCACAGAACTTAAGGTGACAAAAACAAGCCACTAAAAACAATTTGACACCCTCTGATTTGACTGATTGATTGACCTCTGCATGATTCTATTCTACGATTCAATTACTTATTTAGGAATGTCATAATTATTTTGTAAACAGATATTACGTTTTGTGGTTTAACAACAAAACTGTAATTGAAGTTTATCGATGTTATTTAAACACGTATTTAGGGAAACAGCATTGTTATTTATTCTGAAACCTATTTTATTTTTTCTGTTAAAATACAACCTTGAAGAGAACTGAACTGGCAATGGTTGTGTGATGTAACAATACATTAGCAAGTTTATATACCGATTGTCGTAATATTGTGACAGACACGGTTGAACATGAAACTAGAGAGATGTTTGAAACATCTACTTATAATAAAACGAAAAGAGCAATGTAATATAGAAACGAGGTTCCATAGGTAAGTACGATCATATAATTATGTATAAGTGTCAAATACGAATGAACCTCGCTTTTCTTTCAATTATTACGTAAACAGAATAGTTACGCCGATATATTTCTAAAACGAAATAACTTTGCTTTAGAGCTTATGTTTCGAATTTGTGCCATAACACTTACCCAATATTTTGACGACTCGATAATTATGTTTTATTAATTAACTATCATAGGCCAATGCCAACTCCTTCATATAAAACAATTTCTTCCAAAACGAAATTTCGAAACATATTTACTGCTCAAATCACTCGTACACTTGTTGCCAAATCAATCGAAACAAAAAATCATTTGCAAAAACCTCGTCAAAAGCTTTGACTAGAAGCTAATCTGAATAAAATCTGACAGACCGTTTTGTGGACTGTCAATATTTATTTGATTATTACAACATAGGACATGCATTTTAATAATTTATAGATTTCTTCATTGGTTTGGACGTTTCGATCGTAATTATATGCCGTTTTGAATGTGTGTTGTGTGTGCTTTATGGCAGAATTATATGTAAATGTTGGCTAATAAAATAATATTGGGCTAAATGCTAATGTTGAATGCTAATATTTGAATAACACAAAATATTATGTTCATTTACCCTTCTATTATTAATTTCATTGAAACTATAATTTTATTATAATCGGAATTTGTCAACGTATTTGAGAGCCGCTCAAGTGTGAGTCAGACTCACGTACCTAGTGTTCCGTAATTAGACAGTTTTGGGAACAGAAAATTTTATTTTGTCATTTTGTTTTCGTGATTTTCTCAACCGCTATATTTTTCCTTTAATTTTTACGTAAGCACACATTAGATTTTATTACATTTTACGGTCCATCAGTTTTATATAATTTTACAATCAGCTTTTTAATATCTACCATTTGACCAATATTGTATTGTATTGTATACACGATGTTTTTGCGATTAAACAGTACGTTACGCTCCTTGCACTTGTGATTCAACTAGTGGCGTCGCGCGATTAAACACTATGCTACGGGACCTAGTCTATCCTTAGGTCTTTTGTCTGATTTAAGGGGGAACGAGTCGTATCCTCTACGAAACGCACAACTTAAGATGGTTCTTCTTATTTTTTAATAACAGATATTAAATAAATGTGATTTATGGCATTTCGCGAACATAGTTTAGTGTCAGTTGGACTTTTCCGGCAAAATTTTGTTATTTTATGCATGAGGTTTAAAATGTATGGGCACACAAACTTAAAACACGCTTTTAATTATGTGCGCCCATACATTTACAACGTAAAGCATAAAATAACAAAATTTTGCCGGAAATACCTAACTGACACTAAACTATGTTCGCGAAATGCCATAAAACATATTTATTTAATATCTGTTATTAAAAAATAAGAAGAACCATCTTAAGTTGTGCGTTTCGTAGAGGATACGACTCGTTCCCCCTTAACCAAAGACTCTCAGTGAGAAGTACAATCAGCCATGTTACGGGTTAATTCACCTTCGGAGGAGTACAAATTTAGCACCCCGCACCCCGTCGAAGCTCCGACAATGCGCTACTGCGACTTCATCTGTAACTAACTTCATGTCGGTCTTAGGTATGTGCTAGCCCAAACTGAAAGACCTGCCATGATAAACCGTGCTGTGTTGACTGTACTTATCTAATATCGTCAAGAAAGTCCTCGGTTCCCACACTCACTACGCACCATTGGGGAAAGTCCCGCGGCCCACTTTTCACTCAAATTACCATTGCAAAAGGCGAATAGTACGTCTGCGATATTTTCCCTGATAATACGTTCAACAAGTAAACATCAATATCGTGGCACCCACTGACATGAACATCCGCTACTGACGAAACTTTGGCAAAAAGCTTCTGTAGTGTAATCGATTATGTATGGACCCGTTAGTAATTACCGCGAGCGATTATGTCACGGCAAATGAGTGCTCTGTGAAGTATCGATTTTATAGATACTTGTCTCTTGTTCACAGCCTCAACCGCGTTTGATAGAATCTTTTTCTTGATACATCCATTCAATCTCCTTAATTATACTTTCCAGCCATCAGCCCGTATTCGTCCACTGCTGGACATAGGCCTCCCCAATATTACGCCACTCTTGGCGGTCCTCAGTCATCCTCATCCAGCCGTCACCCGCAACGTCCTTCAGATCGTCAGTCCAGCGGGCACGAGGGCGGCCTACGCTGCGCTTTGCTGTATGTGGTCTCCATTCCAATGCCTTACGGCCCCAACGGTTTTCACGTCGGCGACAAGTATGGCCCGTCCACTGGCCATACTTTACTGAATGATAATTTTACTTCTATTATTTGGCGATTAATGGTCTTTTTTGTGCGAAGTAACTGATTATTCTTATTTTTCCTCTTGACATTTGTTTTTTTTTTCAGTTTTTGTATATTATTAGGTAAATTGTAAAAAGCTCTTATGAAGCACGCTGCACGTGCGTTTTTAATATTAATATATTCATACGCCTAAAGGCAGGACATAGGGCTCCAAAATTTGTAACACCCTAATATTACCTATGTTCATGAATAAAGGTATGATTATATGATTAGAAGCAGCAGGTCGTGTTACAGATACAGCTGTAAATTAGAAGCAGCAGGTTGTGTTACAGATACAGCTGTAAATTAGAAGCAGCAGGTCGTGTTACAGATACAGCTGTAAATTAGAAGCAGCAGGTTGTGTTACAGATACAGCTGTAAATTAGAAGCAGCAGGTCGTGTTACAGATACAGCTGTAAATTAGAAGCAGCAGGTTGTGTTACAGATACAGCTGTAAATTAGAAGCAGCAGGTCGTGTTACAGATACAGCTGTAAATTAGAAGCAGCAGGTCGTGTTACAGATACAGCTGTAAATTAGAAGCAGCAGGTTGTGTTACAGATACAGCTGTAAATTAGAAGCAGCAGGTCGTGTTACAGATACAGCTGTAAATTATTTAGGTAGATACTTCTTAAGTCACCTCTTCACTTAATTAAAGAAAAACCGGCTATAGATATCATAATATATCAGCTTTTCATTAGTAGTGTTATTAAAACAATTAAAAAAAAATTTTAACTCGATATATTTCATATCATTCTGACATTCGACTGATGACGGCCCCATACCGAGGGCCGAAATATATCGAGTTAAAATTTTTTTTTAATTGTTTTAATAACACTACTAATGAAAAGCTAGTAAAAGTTAAATATAATATATTCATAATATATCAGATATGTCAGTGATGGCAGCGCATTCGCTCACGAGGTCATTTCAAAATTTTGCATTATTCCGATCAAATACGCATTAGATTATGGGTTTTATTGCGAAATCCATCGCTATAATTAAAAAGCATTAACTTATCTTGAATTATAACTGAACAGGAACTAGTAGACTAGTCTGTGATTACTAACAACAAATAATAAACGATTAAAAAACGAAGAAATCTGCAATAAAATTAATAAGAAATTAAATATCTGTCGACAAATGCGCAGAGCAGAGCATGCTTTAACTTTGAGTTATTTTCACGAAAGAGCTCCCCGGTTAAAAGTAATAATTGTCAAGTAAAGTACTACAGACTTCTTTACGAGATACGAGATGTGAATATAGTAGTATCCACTTCAATAAAAGAGACAATTGTAAGTAATCGGAACACATGAAACGTCGTAAGTATTACTAATATTCAATTAAATAAACGGTATCTAACGTGACTGGGGCTAATAAAATATTATCGATACCTTTCTACTTATCAACTGATAAGTAGATACGACGTTATAGAGTACCAGCTCCACTTGCTGAATAATACGTAGTTTTATTTAGAACATTCATATGAAATACCCACCCTACATTTCGTCATCGAGACAAAACAACGCAAAACAGTTGTCTCAACCGAATATCAAATTTAGGTGACATACATTTTTTCCAAATTCATGTCCAATATAAGTATCGAAAACCAGATCTTGATCACAGTATAAGCAAAGACAGTAGGGAAACTACCTGTAAGCGCTCCGATTCGAGCCTCAGACATCAGACGCGTGCTCTACACGCCGTCTAAGCAGACATGGGGGGTCAATCGCTGGGGCCGCGGTGGCGCCACGCCGCGCTTGCCTTGCCAGTACGCGCAGACCACGGGCCCTAATCAAGGAACAAAATATTTCGGACACGTATTTTGACTTTTTTTTTTTTTGGGAAAATGATACATGACATTTCTCCCCCTCCTCTCCTCTCCTACCCCGGCCTTCTCCTCTAGATCAAGACGCCATTTTGTTTGTTTGTTGTCGTTGAGAATATCGAGAAATTGGCGTAAAAATATTTTTTCGTGCCATTTACATTAAATACTTACTGTTTCTCTGTGACATTGTGATTGTAGGAATGCGTTATGATAAGTGTTGTGTGCCGGGATGCAATAATACACGAAAGGACGTTAAATTGCATAAATTCCCAAATTCTGAGAGAAGACTCAAAAGACAAATGGAAATCACGTCTTTTGGACGATGCTTACACAGCATTATTTACTGCTAAAGAAATAACCAGTCCATCAACCAGCCAACCAGTTCATTCTGGTAAGAATGACTAGTAAGAATAAACTTGCTACCTACTTATTATGTGAAGTATTAATAGGTATCTCATTTTAACACTAATATTCATTGTTATCTTTATATGTCCACAGAGAATTATTATCCAACAGCTGATCATAGCTATGCCAGGAAGAGGCACAATGAACATTCATATGCCGCGTCAAATCATGAACAACCTCCACAAAAAAAAACTATTCATACCATGGGAACTTCAACAGGTACCTACCTACTTACATTTATTTTGGTCAGAGTAATTGTTGTTGGTGCTAATCTTGTTATACAGTGACAGTGGATTAACTAATCCAGGCATTTTGTATTGAAATTGTAATTGTGTTAAGTATCACAGCGGTTGGTGAATATGCACATATAGGGATAAATAATTGCATGGGGAGCAGCAGCAGGCTTTTGAGAGAGTATGTATCTCTCATTCTCTCTTACACTCTCTGTACAAAATAAGCTTACCTCCGTTCCCTGTTCTGCAATGGTATGGGTGAAGACGGACTTATGCGGCTTATGAATTATTATTATATACATTAATTTATGTGAGCTAAGCCACCTTGTTTATATTATAGTGCTGGCTGAACTGAAGATGTTAAGAATTTTTATAATTTTTAGATCACACACCATTATAAGCACTTGAGCCTGCTCAATTTGAACCGAGTGTGACTTCTATTGAAACTCCTCCAATTATGAAGAACCAAAAAGGTGTTACAAGTTTTCAACACGATTATCGATATTCAGGTATAGTTAAATTGACTTATTATATTTAAAATCTTTATACCATATTATATAGCATTATTATATTTATCATGTAGGTTTTTTCATGTGCATGTTTCTTAATTAAGAGCACTCACCCAAACTCCCCATTTGCACTGTTCCCTGATGATATACTTATTGATTAATATTATAATTAAATATTTGATTTTTACTTGTTTCTATCCTTTCAGTTCATTTATTAAGTTCGAAAATTTTAAGTTCACAATTTTTCATGCCGTCAGGTTTTTGTTTTTTTGAATATTTTTTCATTTCTTGTGGTTTATTTGTTATCTTTTGTGTATTATTGTTGCGTGTGTAAATAAATAAATTATAATTTATTAACAATTTTCAATTATTTTCAGAACCCTCAACATCAAAATCATTGGAAATAACAGTCAGACAGGCAAATTTTAGCTGGTGTAATGTCATTCATTAACAAAATATTAAGAGGCGCAGATGTATTTCGTTTGGAAAATGTCAAAAACTTGCAGCATATGCAAGCAAAAGCTTTACTTAAATATAAAATAAAAAAATTCAAAAGGTAATAAAATAGATAGATTTGTTTTATTTCGTATCTAATTTTGTTTCATATAAGGACTAAAATGCACAAAAGAAGGAAAAATCGTAAGGTTTTCCAACTTTTGTGCAATTTTAGTCCTATGAAAACCGAAAGGTCTGCCTCCCTGCTTTTTTTTTTTTATTATGGCTGTTTAGAGTTGGTGTCTTGGCCTACAAAATAAGATGTGAATAATAAAAAAAGTGATATATCGTTTTCCCCCAGCCAATCAGGAGGCAGAAGACGTGTCTGAGGTTAACTACAGGCGAGAGGGCTATCTGATACGTACACGGAGAAAAAAGAGAACACCAGAAATTAAAAAACCGTTTTGTATTTGACGAAAAAACTAAGTTTTAATATTTTTTATAAAAGTTTTGCAGTTTCGCAAACATTATTGTTTTTTAGCAAAACCTTAGTAATTGTAATTGTAATTCCTAAAAGTCAGTTTAAGTAAATGTTTAATGTAAATGTTTTAGTATTACATAATTTCATAGTTATCGCAAATTTTAGTAAATATTGTTAAAGTTTTGTAATATCATGTAACCTATTTAGTATTTTTTAAAAAGGTCATTTGTAGTTTTAAGAAGTGATTTTTGTACATGAAAACATTACAAACTTTTGTAATATATAATAACAACATCTTCATATTTACATATGATTTACTTGAAATTACTAACGTATTTGTTAAAAAAATAAAACTAATACGTTTTATAATTCCCAGTAACCATTTTGTAATTCCAAGTAATGCTATTTACTACATTTTTGAATTTACTATGATTTACTTGAAATTACTAACGTAACACTCATGCGGCACAGTAGACACGAGCGGGGCGGGGGCAGGACATCGGCCGGCCATTTTTTCCGCCATTTGTTTCGAGTTTGCATACGATTCGGGTGACGGCTGACACTTGCGCTCAAAAATAACGTAATTAAAGATAGTTTGATCGTTTAAGCACAAATTATGCCCCATTAATTCGTAACTATGGATGTGCCGAAACGATCAAGTTATCGATTGTGTATTCGTCAATCCAGTTAAAGTGCCTCAAACAAAGAGAAAACTGGGAACTGGGGTCTCAAATCTATAACGAAAGGTATTGAACAACTGAAGCGTCCTTTTTGTTCCTTTTAATTTGAACGATTTTGTGTGTATTGTTTTTTTTTTATGTAAACTTTTTTCAACTTTTAATAAATAAAGTAAGAAAACGTACCTAAAGAGTATTTCATTGAATAAACATGGTAAACATAACCTTCATAAGTAAATACAGTTTTTTTGTTTATTTTGTGTTTTAGTTTTAGTAATTTATTTAGTTTAGTAATTACAAGTAAGACCCATACAGGGTATTGTAACAGAGGTATCGAAAAAGATTTTAGGGGCTGATTCTATTCCTCATTATTATGTATGAGCAAAAATTACAATTACGGATAGAATCAGCCCCTAAAATCTCTTTTGATACCTCTGTTACAATACCATGTATGGGTCTTTACTTGTAATTACTAAACTAGATAAATTACTAAAACTAAGGCATTGAATAAACTAAAAATTTGTATTTACCTATGACGTCATCATTTACGATATTACTATTAAGCTCTTGAAATTACAAAACGGCTAGTATTTGTCTATGACGTCATCATTTCGTATAAACTAAAACACTCTTGAAATTACAAAAATGTTACGTGTAATAATTACTAATAGCATTTACAAAAATCGATTCATAGTTATTACAGGGCATTTGTTGTCCTCGGGTTTATGAATATTTTAGTAAAAATTAATGTATTTTTGTCAGATTTTCGCTCCGTGTAGTATCCCTCTATAATTTGTGGCGCAGACGTAAGCGGGTGATAGGACGTGGCGTTTGTAAAGTCTGTGCCGACCTGAACACGATGTCGCAAAGATATTGTTGCGCATTTGGATGCCTAAATTCGTCACGAAAAAATGAAATCGCCTATTTTAAACTTCCGGCTGATGTCCAAAGGTAAGACTAAAAAATATCACTCAAGAGTAGTACCTACTTACATTACAAATTAAATTTTTGAAATTTTCGCGTTCTTTTTATGTATGTTCATACTGTCTGTTACCAGGGCAAAATAAATAGTTAATAGATTTAAGTACGCTTGTCAGAACAAAAAGCAGGTTTCTTTGAATTTGAATTTGACTTTTTTGTCGGTTGTCGCCGCCGTCGCCGCCGCCGCGCTGCCGCAAGCAAGTCTAGCCAACCAATCGGTGGAGCGGCGCGCGGTACTTTCAATCAAACGGCAGATACGACGAATATGCGGAATATGTCTCAGAGTAAATATATTTATGGTATACAACTCCGCTATTATAGAATTTGCTGGAATGGGTCAGAGTAAATGTGGAGGAAGTTACCGTGGGCAATCATTACGTAAACAATCATCTATCTTTAGCTATAGTAGAAAAAAAGTCATGTCTATCTGTACATTAAATATTTTTTATTCTTAAGAAAATGATAAGTTATTAAATAATATCAAAAAATAAAATAGTTTATTTAGCTGTGCAGTAACATGGCTGTCGACTAAGATAATAATATATTTGATAAAAATAATAATTTCCAGTAACAATTAAAACTACATACAAAGACTGACCTCCTATTTCATGTCATTCAATAAGGTTATGTTTAATTATTACTAAATAAATGTAACTTTATAAATGTAGTTAAGTTATCAACAAACCACACATAAAACATTTCATAAGCCAAAAATATTTTATTTTAATCTCTTATTAAACAGGTTTCTTTATCAGGATAAACTACTTTTTTTAATATTTTACAATTTTTATTACCGCCTAAGAATCTTAGGCGGTTTACAAATTTACGATTTATAACTGCGACTAATCGCAATGGAGTCTTTACCATTTTTATGTCTTTTTCTGAAAATGTATATAAATCGTAATGAAACTCTACGATTGTACAATTTTATTAAAACATGTCTATTCGAAACAAGCTCGACAAGAGAGGTTAGTTTCATTCAGCTTTCAAGTCTTTTTATTACTGTATACATACGTAACATACTATAGCACTGAGTTATTTGGAGTTTTCAATAATGTCTATACTTTCTCATTTTAACCCTATTATTATCTGAAACGTAATTATAATCACAATTAGCCAAGAGGCTACACCGACACTAACGTACAGTGCCTTCAGTAATAATACATAATTTTACTCGATTTTAATCCTTATAACATCGTAAAAAGAGCTGAAATTGAGTAGGTTCACATGGGACCGTTCAAATCAACGCAGCACCAACAATTTCCTCGAAAACTCCAAAATAACCCTCTCAAGGTGACGTCACCCGGCAGACGACATCATGACCTTGTACGGTGTAGATATCAGCCCCGAGTGATGATGTTCGAGTGTAAGAGGTGGGGGGGTGGAAGCTCATCTGAGGTAGACCTGCAGCTGCGAGGCGAGCTGCAGCAGCATCTTGAGCCCCGGCAGGAAGGACGCGACGGAGGCGAAGTCGGTGCCGGTCGCGAGGCTCGTGGCTACGTGCAGCGCGCGCTCGTAGTCACCCGCCTGCGCGCACTGCACGCACGTGTGTAGCGAGCCTAACGCCGTCTCCGATAATCTATAGTCACGCAGCATGTCGTATAACGTTTCTAATCTCTTCTGAACGTCGTCTAGTTTCCTCTTCATTTGCGGATTGCTGGCTCGGTTGGAGCACTCGTTCCGGATGTTGTCGAAGACGGTCTGCATGATGACGTGCTCTTCCGGCACCGGACCTTTCTGTACCGGAACCGGCTCCGGCACCGGAACCGGCGGCGCGGGGCTCTCCGTCTGTTGAGGGTAGCCAGCCTGTGGATTATACCCCTGTTGCACGTAACCTTGCTGCTGTCCCGGAAACTGTTGGCCCGGGAACGGCTGCTGCTGTCCCGGATACTGTTGTTGCTGTCCCGGGTATTGTTGTTGCTGCGTCGGGTATTGTGGTTGCTGTCCCGGATATGGCTGTTGTCCCGGGACGGCGGGCGCGAGTGGTATGTGTTGGGGAGGTTCCGCACCGAACAGCGGATGTGTGATGGGGGCTTGAGCTTGCACTTCCTGCTTCGGCTTGGGTTTCCCACTGAGCATGGGCGGATCGTTCCAGCCGGGCGGCACGGGCTTGCAGGGCGTCGCCTCCTGCGCCGCGGAGACGGGCGGGGCGGCGGGGGTGTAGTACCCGTTAGTGGGGGCAGGTGCCAGCGGGGCGGGGGCCGGCCCGAGGGGGTTTAGGGGCGCGTTGCTCAACGGCTGCTGACTGATGGGTTGGAAGGCGGGGTTGTGCCCGTACTGGTCCGGCGGCGGACTGTTGTACCCGCCGTACTGCGGACCCGCGGCGGACACAACCGGGTTGTTGAAGCTGTACTGTCCGTAGAGCGGCGCTGACTGGACCGACGGGTCCACCTTGTATTTGGACTTGCTGCTGATGCCGCCTCCGTGCGGCCCCACACTGCCGGGGCGCGGCGGCTGCGCCGGCGCAGGCATGTGCTGCGGCTGCAGCGGCGAGTAGCCGGGCGCCGCGTGCGGGACTGACGCCTGCTGCCACGGGCTCGTCTCTAGCGACGCTTGCACGGTGTTATATGTGTTGGTGACGTCACTGTGCGGCGCGTGATGCCTATGTTTGTGCGCGTGCGCCGCGCCGGGATGACTGCCGTCTCCGCGGCGCAGGAGGCGACGCCCTGCAAGCCCGTGCCGCCCGGCTGGAACGATCCGCCCATGCTCAGTGGGAAACCCAAGCCGAAGCAGGAAGTGCAAGCTCAAGCCCCCATCACACATCCGCTGTTCGGTGCGGAACCTCCCCAACACATACCACTCGCGCCCGCCGTCCCGGGACAACAGCCATATCCGGGACAGCAACCACAATACCCGACGCAGCAACAACAATACCCGGGACAGCAACAACAGTATCCGGGACAGCAGCAGCCGTTCCCGGGCCAACAGTTTCCGGGACAGCAGCAAGGTTACGTGCAACAGGGGTATAATCCACAGGCTGGCTACCCTCAACAGACGGAGAGCCCCGCGCCGCCGGTTCCGGTGCCGGAGCCGGTTCCGGTACAGAAAGGTCCGGTGCCGGAAGAGCACGTCATCATGCAGACCGTCTTCGACAACATCCGGAACGAGTGCTCCAACCGAGCCAGCAATCCGCAAATGAAGAGGAAACTAGACGACGTTCAGAAGAGATTAGAAACGTTATACGACATGCTGCGTGACTATAGATTATCGGAGACGGCGTTAGGCTCGCTACACACGTGCGTGCAGTGCGCGCAGGCGGGTGACTACGAGCGCGCGCTGCACGTAGCCACGAGCCTCGCGACCGGCACCGACTTCGCCTCCGTCGCGTCCTTCCTGCCGGGGCTCAAGATGCTGCTGCAGCTCGCCTCGCAGCTGCAGGTCTACCTCAGATGAGCTTCCACCCCCCCACCTCTTACACTCGAACATCATCACTCGGGGCTGATATCTACACCGTACAAGGTCATGATGTCGTCTGCCGGGTGACGTCACCTTGAGAGGGTTATTTTGGAGTTTTCGAGGAAATTGTTGGTGCTGCGTTGATTTGAACGGTCCCATGTGAACCTACTCAATTTCAGCTCTTTTTACGATGTTATAAGGATTAAAATCGAGTAAAATTATGTATTATTACTGAAGGCACTGTACGTTAGTGTCGGTGTAGCCTCTTGGCTAATTGTGATTATAATTACGTTTCAGATAATAATAGGGTTAAAATGAGAAAGTATAGACATTATTGAAAACTCCAAATAACTCAGTGCTATAGTATGTTACGTATGTATACAGTAATAAAAAGACTTGAAAGCTGAATGAAACTAACCTCTCTTGTCGAGCTTGTTTCGAATAGACATGTTTTAATAAAATTGTACAATCGTAGAGTTTCATTACGATTTATATACATTTTCAGAAAAAGACATAAAAATGGTAAAGACTCCATTGCGATTAGTCGCAGTTATAAATCGTAAATTTGTAAACCGCCTAAGATTCTTAGGCGGTAATAAAAATTGTAAAATATTAAAAAAAGTAGTTTATCCTGATAAAGAAACCTGTTTAATAAGAGATTAAAATAAAATATTTTTGGCTTATGAAATGTTTTATGTGTGGTTTGTTGATAACTTAACTACATTTATAAAGTTACATTTATTTAGTAATAATTAAACATAACCTTATTGAATGACATGAAATAGGAGGTCAGTCTTTGTATGTAGTTTTAATTGTTACTGGAAATTATTATTTTTATCAAATATATTATTATCTTAGTCGACAGCCATGTTACTGCACAGCTAAATAAACTATTTTATTTTTTGATATTATTTAATAACTTATCATTTTCTTAAGAATACATTTGTTTGAAGACTTATTCGTAAATATTTTTTATGAAATTTAAAATTTAACGAGTTATTTATTAGTAAATATTTTTGTACTGAGGCCAAAACTACATTTTTTGTCTCTCTGTCTATCTTTCTGTCTTAAATTCAAATTCAAATTAAAAAAATAGTTTATTTTGCAAAGTAGGTATATACAAGATGACTTTTTGATCATCGTCCAAATTCATGCTGGAGGCTTGATAAGTGATCAGTATCTTGGATTAGTAACAATTTTTGTGAAATTTCATTTTACGAATTTCACCAAAATTGTTATTGATGCATGATACCGATCACTTACCAAGCCACCAGTATTTAAGTTCGCCGGTACAAGCCCGCGAGCGCGAAGCGCGAGCGGGCGCAGTTCCTAGGGATGTCCCCGGTCACTAGGGATGGGAAAAATTGACATTATTAAAAGAAAGTTCGCCGGAACAAGCCCGCGAGCGCAGTTCCTAGGGATGTCCCCGGTCACTAGGGATGGGAATTTTTTTTTTTCTAAAATTTGTTACAAAAAAATTTTGTTTTGGCCATATCTTCGGAACGGAAGGTGGTACATCCCTAGGGGTCCGACCATAGGGTGACAAAAAAGTTTTTTTTTTTTTCAAATGTCAAAAATTTAACGGCCCGTATCTCCGAGACGGCTTGAGATAGACCCATGTTGATGGGTGTCTAAGAATGTCTAAGATGGGTGTTTAAATTTGGGAAAGCTTATTGACTTGATCTGCTCATTAGGGAAGGATAATTTAATTTCTTAATACAGATTATTACTACGTTTTTTAATCGTTCATTATTTATTATTTAAGATAAGTTAATGCTTATTTTTAATTTTGATATGACGATGACGAGTCTTATCGTATCTCGAAAAACCCAAGTAATGATATGAGTGAGCGACAGCCCTAACGCTTCGGTGGCGCGTAGGTATTTAACTCAGGAATTCGGTTCAATTTCCCTACTGTCTTTGCTTATACTGTGTCTTGATGTTTTCCAAAAACAGTCTTAAGTAAGTAAATAATAATCTAATTATTATTAGAGTGCATTACCAGCTAGAAATCAATCAGAAACAAATTTAAAAGCACAAATATTTTTGAAAAAATTCCTCGGGCCAGGATTTGAACCTGCGACCTCCTGCTTACATCACAGGCGTGCTACAACTGCGCTAGCGAGGTTCGTATCTGGAACGACAAATTTTTCCACAGATATAGACACCGAATTTTTGTAACTTATAATAACTTATTATTTGAAAATAATAATCATATCTTGTTATAATAAGTACATAAAGTCTTAGGCGTTCTGTCTTTTCTGCAAGAGTTTCTCGAGACTAAATTATTATTTTCTGACAGAGTAACGATCCGTCAATAAGTAGCCACTAGAAATGTAACGAGATAATTTCTAGAATTATTATTTGACGCGGTTAAAATTAAACGACTTCAAATGAAAAGTTGACATTTAATTAAAATTTCCTCCCTATACTTACTGACGTAGCTATGTATGTACTTGTAGACATCACAGTGTGAGTAACATCAGCTAAAGTATGGGAAGTTTGTTTGTTTATTGTTTTGAGATATCTATCGATATCAAGCTTGTAGGAAATAGATAAGTACTATCTTGTTGACAAAATGTACAATATGGCGACGAATCCTGGTTACTAAATATATTAGTAGGTAAAAGGGGGAAATTGTAAACATCGTCTAGATTCATACTGGAGGCTTTGTAAGTGATCAGTATCATAGACGAAAAACAATTTTTGTGAAATTCAATAAATGGAATTTCAGCTTGACTTAGCCATTTTTTTCGCCATAAAAGTTCAATATTGTCTCCGGACAACAAAGCTCGGAATCCTAACTACACTCGTAATGTTTGTATAGGCACAAATAAACTTATGAAAACATCAAAATTATGTCACTTGTTACGAATATTGTATAGACCTTAGAATAAGAGACACAAAATATGACAGTTGTCAGTTCTGGGAGAGTATCATTACAAGAACAATGGAGAATAACTTTACTTTTAATATAGTGTAAAGTGGGTTAGTGAAGCTGGAGATTAACATAGTGGTAATAATTATAATGTCATTCACAGGTTGTTGCTAACGTCATCTCGTCTCCAGCTGTTGAATTTATTGTTGGCTAAACAGTATATCATGTGATATCATGGTTTCACCTAATAACACTCAATAAAACTAAACAACCTACTGACATCCAAAATTCAAACTCATATACTGGCACCTCCCCATGCCAACGGCCACGAAACCAAGAACCCATTACACATCCGCATGAACCACCACAGACACACATCAGACACTATACAAAACAACATCCTACCCATCCCGACACACACCCGCCTCCACAACCAACTTTTCAACAACTGCTTCACAGTCCGCATCATTAAATCATTCACTCCACCATTGACCGACATAGAACTCAGGACCTGGGAGACATCATATATCTGGTCACTTGGCGCACATTATGGACCCGGACTCAACAGACAGCACTGACAGACTCAACCAACTGACCCAATCAACAAGTACTCCCCTCCAAACTGTTTCTTTTTTTATTTTACCACCTTTCTTTTCATCTTTTTTTTTTATATAAATAGTTCCTATCATAACCTTTTCAGACTGTATCAACTTGTTTTCATATATATTTTTTATAGTGTAAATATGGGGACACAAACGTGTTAAAAGGGTTATCATGAGAAAATTTATATTTAATTTCATGTTATAAGTTAAATACCTATTATTTATACCTACTGATTTTAGTAATTTTTGAAAATACTGGCTAAAGAAACAAATACACATACATCCTAAACCTATTTATTTTATTTAATAAGTTTATCAGCTTAACAGAAAATTTTGATTGTCTTTAATAATTTGCTAAATTTGAGTTCTTTTGTATGAAAAATGAGTGTTGAGTTACGTGTCATTTTGTATGGACAATACAAGTGTTTGAGTTACGTGTCATTTTGTATGGACAATACAAGTGTTTGAGTTACGTGTCATTTTGTATGGACAATACGAGTGTTTGAGTTACGTGTCATTTTGTATGGACAATACGAGTGTTTGAGTTACGTGTCATTTTGTATGGATAATACGAGTGTTTGAGTTACGTGTCATTTTGTATGGACAATACGAGTGTTTGAGTTACGTGTCATTTTGTATGGACAATACGAGTGTTTGAGTTACGTGTCATTTTGTATGGACAATACGAGTGTTTGAGTTACGTGTCATTTTGTATGGATAATACGAGTGTTTTAGTCACGTGTCATTTTGAAATTAAATTATTTAAGAGAAAACCAACTGCAATCGTAGATTTTAGTTTTAATATCCAGTTTACAAAAAGTCATTAAGTTTTACATACGAGTATTATGTCCAAAATATGATTGAAATCCGTTTGTATGGAGCGCGCTCGTGGTTCAGGACTCTTTAATTAAAATATCAAACTTTGAAAAAAACACGAGGGGTATCTTGGGACACGCGGTTAGATCGAAGATTTTATCACTACTGACGCGCACGCTGCACGTCTATACTGCAGTATACATAGACATACGCTTGTAAACACACATACACGCAAAATTATCGTGACGGTCGAAGTGTTACACTTGTTTCGGCCCGGCTCTCATTCGCCAAGCGTCTGTAGTGTAGCGTGCGGTATGTAAATTCGTTCCAATAAACCAAAAGCCAGCTCACCCTGCACAGCGCGACGCCAGTGTCCAGTCGGTCCAGGAAGTTGTCGGCGTTGATCCTCAACTCGGGGTAGAGCACCGTCAGCCACTCAGCAAGGTCCTCTTTCATCGCGTACAGGTACTCCTCGGAGGACTTGAAGGGCCGGAAGGGCCGCGCCTCCAGGAGCACTGCTCCCACTGCCGCTGCCATCTTGACGGACTGCTTACTGCATTACTGGGGCTGGAAGTAAATGATTCAGTTTAGTTTTGTTGCTGAGTCAAAGGTATGGTAGCTGGATTTCGGGAAAGATAAAAAGTTATGCGCGCAAATACAGATTTTTCTGGACTTTCCAGAATTTGAGAGGTTATTTAGTCTGAAATCAACGCATGTTAAAGCGAGGATATTCAGAGAAATCTGTCCTGCTCTAACGCTTTCATTTTGCTTTTGTCTATTGGAAGCGGGCCACTCTGAAAACTTGCGATTTCGATTGTTTTTAGGCTTCCGTACGCGAAGGGTGCCAAGTAGGACTCTATTACTAAGTCTCCGCTGTCTGTCTGTCTGTCCAAGTATACCAAAGTAATTCAAAGGAATATTAGCAAAATCAAAATCTGCATATAAATCTGCTACATATGGCCGTAAATTACAATGTGTTCCCAAGCAAATGACAGGACATACTTCTTAAAAACCCAAGCAACATTCCAGCTAATTCATCAATGTAATCATTTCATCCTTGATTTGTTATGAAGATATGCAATCTGGACATCCATATCAATTGAACCCGAAGTGATCTTCTCTGATCCTGTCAGTTTCGTTGATAGCCAATTTTGGTGAATCAAGGCGTTGTTAAGGAGTCTAGACTGAACATGAGCAATAAATGTATGCAAACTACATGACAGGTTACGACTACAGAATGAGATATGTATGTTACAGTGCTGGGTCAATTGGGAATGAGGAGGAGTAAATAGTGTCTTATCACTTTTGTAACAAGTTTGTTCATTATTAGGTACATGTTTCAATTTGAACTGTAAATTATGTGAAACGGGTTGAGTTATGATGACGATAAATTGTTATAAGAGCTGCGAAAGTGCTGGCATTTTAGAAATAAAATGATTTCTTACTGATCAGAATAATTGAAAGTATGCTCGAAAAAAAAAGTATGCAGTATGAAAGTATTGAAAGTATGAAGTAATTCGGGGGAGAGTATGAGGACAGCTCACAGGCAAAAAACCAGGAGGCCCACCATGTCTGGGACTGATGAATGGCGGTATATCCATCCCTAACAGCCGGGCCTTATATGGAACAGACTGGTGACGGGCAGCGGCGTCACTGGTGCGAGGGTTCCGGCACCGCGCTCACCAACCCGCCTGCCCAGCGTGTGTGAGTATGGGCAATTCTTCCAGGATGACCGCCGGGAGTGGCAAAGTCCTGGAAGTCCAGCAGTGGACGAACTAGGCTGATGGATGATGATGGATGACGGTGATGCTCAATGTCCAGAAATAGCAATATCCACTGAGCTACCTTGTGTACTTAATACATCACGACATTAATCTCCGGGGGGTGTCAGAGATGTTTTCGAGTACGGACTGTATTTGAAATACCAGTCCAAACTATTAAATCCACATTTCACCGACGATCTTTACACCCCACCCCAGTATGATAGATGATCAGCTCTATCATAGTTTATGTATTGCCAAGTATGGACCCGCAGCTTAACATCCCTTCCAAAGCACGCAGATAAACTAATATGCCCCTACGGAATTTGAACCCTCTACCTCCGGGTCGAGACTAACGACTAAACCACAGAGGCGTTGGTTTGAACTAAGTATGAATGTATAGAGGCAGGTCTGTGACCCTGCGCCGTCGCGTTACGGTCGGCAACAAACACAACAAGCCGTGACGCTTCACTACAGCCGGTCGCCGGTTCGATGCCTGCCCGCCATTTTATTGTGATTACCCGCGAGCTGTACCGGGACATTTGCATTTCCCTGAGCACTTTCCTCTTTCCTGACATGTTATGTTGGGTGTGCTGTTGTTTTATGTGTGCATTATGTACAATGACGTACACATTGTATCTGGTACGTGCTAAAACCTAGTTGATCATACTGAACAAAAATATTTTACGACTTTTAAGGAAATGTTTTAGTAAAAATAGCTTTTCCTTAGAAATATACCACAAGATATTAAATACTATACATTAAATTATCATTTACTCCGCCATAAAAAAGTGTAGAAGAAAGTAAATAAAAAAAATTCGAATTTTAAGTCAATACTAATAAGCCGAAAAGTGTCAATACAACTTAAGGCGCCTGTTCCAGCGTCTTCCGAAAATTACTCTTACTGAACGACATTTAAAAAAAAAAAATTATACGAAAAAATATTGATTTCTGAAAATTATTCCTCCGTTAAAAAAGCAGTATGAAAATATTGTTTAAAATTACCCTGTTTTTAGACTATAATTAACTAAATTTGGTTATTTCTTAACCACTTATGGTATTTGTATGGTTCCTGCACTAAAATATTGCTTGGAAAAATCATCTATTTTTTCCGTCCAAATTCAAATTCTGATAGTTTATTTTGCAAAGTAGGTATATATAATACACGTTTCACAAGTCAAATCATTGAATCGGTTTCATCGTGTCCATGTGAAAAGTATTGGCGTTTTTTTTGTTCTAGGCTCAGGTAGACACTTTCACGACAACGAAGCCGCGGGCAAACGCTATCCTCAATATATAATCGACGTGTACACAATATACAGGTGCCGTAAATGAGAGAATGAGAATGAATCATTTATTTTGCAATGTAGGTATGTCATATACACTTATCGCAAGTCATAAATAAAATAAATGTAACATTTAACAACACATCAAATTATATTTCATAAAATTATAAACGTACATGAACCAAATTGAAGATATATTTAATTTATACAGTAATGTATACACGATCAAATGATATTCTACATACTAATAGGTCCATTAATACATAGAAAGTACACGACACAACCAACCACCCATGCCCCACCCATCCACATCACCGTAAGCAAAAAAGCCCGTCCTACGAGCATGTTCCCCCAGCTTCCTCCTTTGAAACCAAATTACAGGACAAGAGGAAATGGAAAATACAGACTAACTTTTTAAATTAAAAACCGGCCAAGTGCGAGTCAGCCTCGCGTACCTAGGTTTCTATATTGTGGATGATAAATTTAATTTAGCCTTTATTTTCGTGCATTTCTCAACCGCTTTATTTTTTCTGTAATCTTTACGTAAACACATGTTACCATGATTTTTCCATATTTTTTGTTCCACCAGTTTTGGAGATAAGGGGGGGGGGACATACATATTTTTGGAGTTTTTTAAATATTTCTCGAAACCAGTGCCAGTAAATATAATAAAAGTATATATTTTTACAATTAACTTTTTAATATCTACAATATGATACCTATATTGTATTTTTAGGATAATATTTTTTATTTTTCTCGCTTTTGTTTTGGAAATATTTTGAACAATATCAAATTATTTCTTTTTTTTACACCGTGATATGTGAGCAAATTAATTATATTTTTGTGCCAAATTTCATGTATTTCATGTATCTTTAACGGTGCTAAAGTCATGAGGCTGTGACATACGGACGGACGGACTACCAAGTCTCACCATAAGGTTCCTTTTTAACTAAATTATCATAAAAATAATCACGATATTTTTCCTTCTCTCCTCACTTCATCAAATCTCTTATCAATTTTAAAGTCAGAATTGTATATATCTATCTGTAATTAAATAATATCTCAATTATACCCTAAATCGACGTCCCATACTAAGGGTATGTAGTCGTACATAAACATACATATAGTTATGGTTAGCGGATGTAAATAGAGATGTATCTGTCATTAAATTAAATCACATAATCTATCAATCACACTGAACAAGTTTTTTAAAGAATAAAAAAGCGAAAATAGAAAAAATAATTGGACCTCACATAAAATTCATAGTAAACTTTCAAAATTAATGAAGCGTGAAAGTATAGTTTTATTTCCGCAAGAATAAAAATAAATAAATTAAATTAATATTACTTATTATTAAGCCTTTTTTAGCTTTTTATTATTTTAAATATATAATATATAAATCAAAAAGCATTAATTTACTTCTTTATGTATAATTATCTATCTAAAATTATTAATAAATTATTTGTATTATCATATAATTTATTTGTAAATGTATCCAGTACATAATGACGTGGTTTTTGCATATTATATTTATTACGATATTAAATACTAGGTTCGCTCGCGTAGAAGTTTCTTTAAGATAAAAACATTGACAGTTCATGGTTTGGTAGTTATTTTATCAATAAACCATATAGCATATACGAGTATGTTGACCAATGTTAATACGACGGTAATAAAGAAAACCGCATCCAAATCCGTTGAGTGGTTCTCAAGTTAAAACGGAACAGACAGACAGACAACAATTGTAAAATTTGTAGTTTTGGTCTCAATTACTATTAATATATTATTAATTAATAATAATGAGCTTGAAGGAGTCAACGTAATATTTGCTTAAGTAAATACGAAATTAATTGGGCTAAACAACCCAAAAAAAGTTGTCTACCCTAGTTATAACTAGTTAGGACCCAACACCTCACTAGTACTCGTACTAGTAATTTACAATGATGTCATCAAAATCCTGATTGCGTTATGTTATGCCTATCCTCAAATTCTAAATACCGTTATCTAAACAAATAAGTCCTAGAACTTTAATACCACAACGCTTAGTGAATAGTTGCTATCGTTGACGTGATGACGTCATAAATCTATATACGGGATGTTACTAGACTGCTATCTTTAAACGATACTAAATGTTCCACTATCCGTGCTGAATAACTTTCCCAAAAAAGGCTATAAAATAAAATTGGTTTGCAAAGAAAAAGAAAATGCATTTTTTCGGTAACACGTAGGTACGAAGTTACAAACTAATCTAAACAACAAGATAAATAAATAAACTTGAGACTTAGCTACTTAGCTTAACTTATTATAATAAATAACAATAAATAACTATTCAAATTTAGTATGGAGAGGAGAACAATTCAATTGGCGCAGGTATGTTCTTTTGGAAAAAAAAATAGTATGATCAGTAGAGTAAGTGGTTTAATTTTAACTACAGTAGTTTATTTAGATCCTTTATACACCTTGATTTGTTCAGTAACTTCCGTCACAGGGTAGGTTATGTTCATTACGCTTATTACAAAACGCGGCATACATAAAAAAAATACCATATAAAAAAGATTAGCCCTTTTTTATTTGTACTAAAATTCTCTGAATAAATGGTCACTGCGGCACGTACCGACATACTCGGTTGCCCCCTACCCCACCCTGCCGCCACTCCGCTAATGCTGAGTCAAATTCACCTACCCTATGACGGAAGTTGCTGACCAAATCAACAACCTGTATAACCCTTGACTTGCTGATTTCTCATCGTAACTTTACGGCTGGCGTTGGAGATATAAAAATTAGACTGTATATAGTATGTTGCTTTTCTTGTATGACGTAGAAATCCGCTAATATTTGTGCCCGAAGTACGGCGCTGGAGCTCATTACCCACCGCACTGAGACTTAATAATCGTCGGTGAAACGTGTGCTTCACACTCAATACTCAGAAACAACTCTGACAACCCTCGAGAATTCATGCCGTGACGAATATTGTTTAAAAATATGACGTCAAGGATGTGTAATGAAATTACATACTACATGTAGAACGAGGTGAAATGACAATTTTTCTCGGAATGTTAATATTGGTAATGGTATGAGAATGTGAAAACCCGTTACGAAGGAAATTGTGGGAAAACGCTGACTGTCCTCTGTCAACAACTATGTTTAGAGTCGTGTCACCATATCTGTAGGGAGGGGCAGATATCGAACGAATACTTATACAAAATTGATTTTAGATCTATCTTACCTGAGTTCAAGTAACTTGAACTAAGTTGGAGACTTTCAAATTGGATTATTAATTTTAAACATCATTTATGTAGGTAGGTAAGTGATCCTGACGACTTTAATTTTAATCTTTGTTGTGTTAAAAAAAGCATGGAGATTTAAAACTCATTATCTCAATGTAAGGACTATTATCAACTGAAAAAATTTGAGTTTTGATAACATTATAACTAAAACTTAATCCCATAAGATATGCCACATCATATTTTAATGTCAGAATTGTGTGAATCTAAAGTGAATTTTTAATCTAAAGCTAGTTATTAGTTTCAATTTTAGTAGAATCCAGCAGAATGCCAGCGCTGTGGCTTCGGCTCCTTTTTCATAACCACAGAATATGGCTATTTCGTTTGTGATTTGTTTTCTTTTTTTGTTTTGTTTTCTGTGGTGTTTGAAATAAAGTTATATTCTTTTTTTTCTTTCTTTCTAAGTCAGTTGCTGTACACCTCTCAAAGCAAGTTAAGTAAGTCGTTCCTAATGGGAATCGATCCCACGACCCCAAAGTCTAAGCCTGTACTTATACCAAGATCCCATGCCTCACAGCATATAATCCAACTCGCAGCCATAAATCAACTTATTACTCTAATAGCATATTGGATGTGTACGAACGATCCCTCACAAGACGCATCGAGGAACGGATGCCGTCCTTTTAGAGCAACCTACTTGTGATATCAATAGCCAGTGCGATAACACTTCCTGTCTTGGAGTCAATGACCAACAAGGCACAAAAAAAAACTTTATCTAAACATAAGTAACTTATTTTGTAAAATAATTCTTGTGTTTTTTGGGCGTAAGAGAATACCAAACGGAATACCAAAATAATGTGTAAATTATACATATTATTTAGGTAGTGTATCGTGTATTTATTACGAATGGATTATAGAATATTGAGACTGCCAAATGTCTGTTTTATATGAAAACTGGTTTAAAGACGAAATATAAAGAATTTCTAATTTCCAAGTAATATATCTCAGACCAAAACTAGGCAAAGACCGTATTATGTATCTTTAAAGCGCTCGCGAACCACTAAAAATGCAGTCAAACGATCAAATTCCGATTGTCTATGTCCAAGTGATGTCACAGTTTGTAGCGAAATCAATAACGACTGAAGGCACTCATGATAGAACTATGGAAGAAGAACATACGTCTGCCGCAGTGTTCCTCAACCTCTACAGTACACCTAGTCAAGATGTCCTGCTAGAACACGCATTGATTGTCTTTTGCTAAGACGACTTATCATACAACTTAAAGAGAACACAAGTTAACATTATGTTATTGCAGTATAGAAAAGTAAATCTGGATATAAATAAATAAAAAGATTTTTATTCAACAGAACACAACACAAAACACATAATACTTAAAGACTATTTAGGATTAGACAGGTTCTGTTGAAAAGGTCGGTGACTCAGCTTTTGTCCCTTAAGCCAGAAGCAAAGGGACGCTGTTATTCTGTCACTGAGTATCATATGAGTATCTCTGTATAGGGATACACAATATACCTATACCTAGAGAGAATATAGTCTCTGACAGAATACAGTCTCGGCTAAGTTCTTAGAATCAACCCCAAGAATTGCCAATTTTGGGCTTGCTTCTTGAATCAGATATGTGAAACGTACACAAAATAAAAGAAGTAAACGGGACACATACCGCGATCTGCAAGTCAGATCAATTTAAGAATCGATTCTTCAAAGTAACGAAATCAAAAAACATCTTTAATCTAAAACATAAATAATGCAAAAACTGATTCTTAAGGCGCTACGGAAAAAAATCGACACTTTTAGAACTTCTATGTCTACTTCGGTAAATAATGTATAATTTTGATAAAATAGTATATTATTTTTGGAATCTTTTTCTAGGGATCTGTTAAAACAGAAACGCGATTGGAGAATTTCGGCTCGATAAAAATATTTATTGAAATGAGGTCTTTATCGACACCAATTCTCCTGGTTTGACAATTTAGAATGACATATGGACTGCAATTATATTTTATTAGATCAGTTTTAACAGTATCTAGGACATGGTTAAACGAAATTTTGATAGCATATTTAGTACATTTTATATTAATAAAAAACCGACTTCTTGCTACTTTTCCACGAATCCGTCCCTCTCGAACTGAGGGTTTTTCGCATATGGAGTAACAGGGACGCTAAAACTTTTACATATCGCCTTAAAGGACGTTCTAGTAGATTTGATGTAACTTGTCGTAGTTGCGAATTTGCGACTTTTTAGGTATTTACAACCAAATTTTATAGCAAATCCAGTTGTTTTGAAGTTTCTATCAATTTAATAAAAGGTCCGTTTTTGTACACAGGAGAACAAGAAGAAAAGGCAGACCGAGGATCAAATTGAGTGACCATCAGTGGCAAAGGCAGGAGTCGCGCACGTTATCAAGAACTAAAGGATTTTGCACAGTATAGAGAAGGGTGGATGATGCTACACCCACAAGAGCTAGACTCTTAAGGCCCTTAATACCGCCAAATGGGTACTTTCTAAAGCCTACTCCTCTTTTATGGCCAAACCAAAAATATTGAAAAAATGTATTATGGATTATCAACTCTAGGACAACATATGCAACATTTTTTCTTTTTCGTACCACCAAAACTTCTATATGAAAAATTGCTTCAACTGAATGGTGTTTTTTTGGCTTGAATTTCCTACTGCTCCTAAGCGGCTTAGGTGATTTAATTCATTTATGCTTTGATAAATAGATAAACTTGATAGCTATAAATATAACATAGAAATATTCAATTGAACAATGACGCCCATGTGAAAAGTATTATTTTCTCCTATTTTGCCCTTTCAAGGACGCAGCGAGCGTCGTAACAGCCACCACGCATTGTGCACTGATTTGAACGCTATTTCAATGTCGTTTCCGTCGATATTCATACAGACAAACATCGAGCTGCTAATTTGGCGACGGTAATCGCCTTAACTAATTGATGACATGTATGTATACATATTGTTTAGCTGGGAGATTTGGTTTCAAACTAAATAATTTACCCCTGACATCGATATTAGATTCAAGTCAACCCTTCTATTTCGCTTTACAATAAACGTGTTTTACAATAAACGCGGATGCCGCATTCGTGCAAAACAAACGAGGTTAACATAACGAATTGTCCTATTTTACTTAATGAGGCTTGTTAAAATGACGTGCACTTTGTGGGGGCAAAATATGTGATGAATGTTAATAATAATAAACAGAAATATTTATGCAAAACAGGTACCTACCGGGTTTATCTACTTGTGACAAAAGTCAGACCTTTTTGTAACGAAATTCCCTATCGCACGTTAACTATATTTAGTCAAAGATTTCAAAAGTTGAGCCCTGGCACCTAAAATCTACAGCATTGTTTTTGAATGTGTGCGTTAACATAATGCCGACGCGCGCACAATATGAGTGCGCATCTGTCTACCTACGGTCAGCAAACTGATCAGACTACTAAAGTCGTAAAAATTCAAAACTTTAAGTGTATTTAAGTCATCCAACTATCACTGTATTCAGATGAGCACTGATTCCAAACTTGTCACCCATTTAAAGGTGGAAACATTTTGGTGCTGTCATACTATGGTAAGGGCTGATCTTTACTTTTGAAATCTGTCTATTTAGTACGTTCCAGTCATGCATGTATTGCAGTGTAGTTATATTCGTTCGTTATATATGTTTTTACAAGCGTATATTTATGTATAGGTATAAACGTTGTTAATTTATTTCATTGTGCCCGTTATTTACTACATAAACTTCATTCTAGCCGGGTGTCCCACGACACATGTCGTTTTTCCTTAATGTTTTTATTTGTAAACATTTTCCTAACATAACATTCACAACAGACTGTATGTACTGCTGTAATGCCAAGTGATCTATGTTCGTATCACAATAACTTGAGACGTTTGTATGTAAATAATGTTAAGATTTACATTACATGTAACTTTAAGGGTCCGTTTCGCCAAACATGCTGTCGCGTTTGGACAATTTAGCATATTAAAACAAAATATTTTTAACAAATAAAATTTGTGTAGGTAGTTAAGGGGTTGAACTACATTATAATTTTTCAGATTTGACACAAGCATCACAATCATTGAGAAAAAAAATCGGAAAGATCAGTAAAATCACGGAAAACGTAATTTGGCTTTGGAACTAGTATGATCAGTCTACTGATCTAATTACAAACTAAAATATTTTTTTATAGAGTAAAGAAATGAAAATATTCTTTACAGATTTTTATTATTTTTTATTTCCTTTCGTTATTTTAAAAGAAATACTCAAACATTCTACATTTTTCCTGTACAGAAAAATTATGCAAAAAGAATTTGGAAGTTTGTGTATTTCTTTTTAAATAACGAAAGGAAAAAAATATTGATATTTTATATGAATAAGGTACTTTGAACTCTTTACGTAAAAAAAATATATTTCAATTTGGAACAAAAAAAAATTTTTTTTTCTATTTGCAACGCTAAATTAAATTTTTCGTGATTTTAGTGATCTTTCCGATTTTTTTCCCGATGCTTGTGATACTTGTGTGAAATCTGAAAAATTATAATGTAGTTCAACTCCTTAACTACCTATACAAATTTTATTTGTTAAAAATATTTTGTTTTAATATGCTAAATTGTCCAAACGCGAGAGCATGTTTGGCGAAACGGACCCTTAAGGACCTGAAATGTAATTTCAGAGCACTATGATTATTGGTATTGTTGCCGTAGGTATAATTAAAAGTTCTTGATACTAACCCCTTGTCTAGACTCAGTTCCGACTCCTACAACGTGACAGCTCACGGCACAATGTGACAACATTACCGTACTACGGTCAGGTCAAACGTCAAAGTCGGTTGTAGCCGTAAGCACTCGCTAACAATGTTACAACTAATGAACAAAATAAAATGACTCTGTTGTCTAGTAGTTTGAGTATTCCACTACTAATCCGGAGGTCGCAGGTTCAAATCCATTCGAAAGGCACGTTAACTTGTGGGTCCATATTTTCGACCGAATTACGGCGATAGGGCTCAGCACCTATCACGCTGGGACATGATAATCGTTGGTGAGACGTGGGTGTACGATTGTGGATTGTGACTTGCATTTCAGAGTCCATACTCGGAAATACTTCTGACAGCCATTCGGGGGTTCATGTCGTGACGATGTATAAAATAATTAACAAAATCTAAGCAAACAATATTATGGCTTTGTTAAAAATAACTCCTTTTAGTTGAAACCACCAATCATTTGCCTGTGTATTGCCATTATAATTACTTAATACGATTATAAGACGTAGATATATCCCTTATTGAGCTTTTGGCATTTGGAAAGTCAAAATTAGTTGATAAATCCGGAAAAAAATACTCATTGACACATCTTCCTATGGATTTTCTTCGTGAAAAACACGAGGTATGTATAACCTCACGTTATCAAACTGCTGTTGTCTTTAGAATATCAAATAGGCTTCCAAATAGCTCAGGTCAGGGTGGTACAATCTTCAAAACACGGCTAATGGTAGGGTTAGCAACGACATGGGCAAAGACAATGGAGGTCGTGGCGGATCCGACACGATTGTGTAACTGCACGCCTCGGCGACTTCCGTTGTCAACTGTACCGCTAGCAGCGGAAGGGCTTGTTTACACACTTTTATTTGTATTGTGCTTGCTGCAGTAGGAGGTAAACAAACATCGCGATTGTATGTAACTACTTATGGCGCACACCTTTTAGGTTTCAAACTTGATCTTTATGTTTAACGTTAAACGTCAGTCGCTCGGTACAAAGTGCACAACTTAAGTTTGTTTTTCTTGTTAAGAAGTTTAATGTGGAAAAGATATTGATCTAATGGCAATTCACGTCAATAGTTCAGTATAAGTTAGGTTTATAAATCAACAACTTGAAATGTAATGCACAATTACCCATTATTTTGGTTTTATGCTTGTTTCGACAAAATCGTGACTAATTTGTGCATTTTATTTCAAACTGTTGATTTATAAATCTAACTTATACTGAACTATTGGCGTGAATTGCCATTAGCAATATATTTTTTAATTTTAACTTCTAAACCAGAAAACAAAATTAAGTTGTGCACTTTGTACAGAGCGACTGACGTTTAACCTATATATTTTCCCCAATAAGACATGAGATAAAAAAAACGATTATGAAATAATCAATAATTCAATCCAATTTCTTCTTCAACCATTTAGATGTAAGCAATAACATGTTTTACTTGGTATATCTTCAATCGCCTTACTAATATAATGTTAATAAAATATATATATTTTTGTAGATTTGTTTTCTTACTCAAGTAATCTTCCCTGCTGACCCTACCTGTGGTTCAGTTAGTAGGCTAATCTGTTTACACGGCGTCACCCGTCACCCGTACCGTGGCGCACGTTGCTTGCATATTTATATTTAACTTGCTTTTTCTGACTGTACCTCCCTTCGAGACTACACTTATTTTTAGAAGATCTGTCGTTGCATGTGGCGTTTGAATTTCAGAGGATGTTAGTTCATAATTTTTATGGGTTTATGCTGCGCTTAGGTTATATTTTTCAAAGGGATTTCCAAACATTCATCAAAATGGACAAAAACTCTTTTGATGCATGCTCCGGCATTTAATTTAACACGTTCATTGCGCGACGCGCCGATTTAAATTGGAATGCTGCTTTAATATAGAGGGCGCCACGTTCCTTGGCTACTATTTTTAGTAACGATGTTGATAGTTTTACTCGGGTTATTTATTCGTTCGGAATTTATTTTTGAACAATTCATATCTACACATTATGAGTATATTTAGATGCTAAGCTAAATTAATAAATACGTAATACAGCAACACAATACCATTATTTAAAATCTGTTTTTACTAAAAAATTAAAACAAGTTTTCCGTAAAAATTCTAAAAATACAAAAGCTGTGGCTGTTTCCGGAACTGTCACGCTCAAAACATAACATTGAACGGTGAGTTTGTCTTATTGAATATTTAAAATGTAAATCTAGTGTCCAATGAGCGTGCAACAGTTATCAACAAGTGAGTTTCGAGTGTGTCGGAGCGACGTACTGAGGCCTGTATCCCTAATTGTAAACGATTTTAAAGGCTATGTCGCTGTAACAAGAACTGCCAGTAGGTAGCCTGTCATGTTGTCATCTGTACGTGTTGAAGCGACCTCGCAGGGTCGGAAGTGAGAATTGGACGCAGCCTTGCGGCAGGGCGGTGACATTTTTGATAAATCATCGATGCTGGAGATAAAATATTTTCTTATCGATATTTTTGACGGATCCTTATTTATCGATTCGCTTCGGGTGTCTCTCGTTTAATGTGTTGGTGTTTATGCTTAATTCGATTATGTGTTGATGTTGATGTGCTCGAGGAAAATGGTTGGGAAATATCAGGCTACTTACATTTTGTACGAGTAATAATGTTAATATTTTATTTTGCTTCAAAATGTATTAAAATAACTATTTGTAGTGATGTTAATTATTATTAACATTTAGTATAGGATAAAATTGCATACTTAAAAATTATTTTTAAATTTTATGTTGTTTCAATAAAATTTGATTGAGGAATTAACAAAGCAATGTTGTGACAATATGGTTTTCAGATAACACACTTTAACTGCGGTCAGAAAACTCTGAAGGTCTAGGTTTTAATGTTTTCCATTTTTCACAAAAACATTCCAAATCATGACGTAATATGTAAATGATCCTTTCAAAAATCCTTTCAAAAAATCATCTCAAATGTATGTTCTGTTTGGACACTATTGTTCCTCAAACGTCAAGTGCGAAGGAATGCCAAAATGACGAACATCTGACGTCAAAATACGCGAAGTAAAACAATAAACCGATTGTTTGATGAATATGGAGGGAACAGAATGGCAACTTGACTTGACTAGCCAATTTTTAACTTCTCTAAGCTAATAACAATATCATTACCAGCTTGCTTAGCGATAGTAACATGAGGTAATTGAACGTTCAGAAGTTAAGACTTACTGGTGTCGATTAGGTGTCAAATTCAAATTCAAATTCAAATAGTTTATTTTGCAAAGCAGGTATAGATATATACACTTTTTACACGTCAAATTTAATCTAATAAAGAAAATATATGTAATAGAATAATAAATGTACATGAACTAAATTAAAGGTTTATTTAATTTATGTAGCAATATATTTACGATTAAAATGATAGGTAAAATATATATTATACAAGGTAAAATCCAATCAGCCGCCCGAACCCATACCGGAGACCCGGCCAGGGACCAGGAACAAGGTTCAGTGATCACCAACCGAGCCCCCAGCACGAATCCAGGCGGCCGACCAAATCCCATCCTATATACTACATACTAATAGGTTACATATATAAATACATGCCTACCTCCGCCCATTCGATTAGTCTTGCTAAGAAGAAGGGCAAGAAACTTAGCAAGATCATGTCTTTTTTTCAACATAAAACTTATACTATACAATATATGACTTATATCTACTTTAACCAAGGGATAAGAAAATACAAGACAGTAGGAATTCAGGTTAATGAAAAAAAGAAAAACATATATATCTTTGTCTACCTGTCTCATATAGTCCTTTTCCTTTTACAGTCTATAATCAATTAATGTTTACACCTTAGAGGAATCATAAGTTAAGAAATTATACTATTTAATTAAATTATAACTTACTACGAGTATCATTATCACTGTAACACCATGCTTCACCATCATCCAAATATTCATTTATTTTATAATATGCCTTTTTCAATAGGGTGTAACACGACTTAACTTATTTGACAGGACTGACCTTATTTTGAGCGTCCTGTCTTTGTCTTTTCGATAGAGAAAGATAAAAACAGAACGATTAAATTAAGTTTAGTTCTGTCAAATAAGTTAAAACGTGTTACTCGGAATCGACACAACTATTGACTATTCCAAAATGAAAAAATAGATCGATTATTATCATTCGATCGTATATCTCTAACACAGTGTGTGATCTCTATCTATGCGTGTGTCAGAAATGGATGTATGCCTAAACGACAAATGATCGACCGAATTATTTTGTGTATAAAAATATGATCAAGTTCTTACTGAAGAGATGATAGACAGACAATAATCAGTTATTTTGATATTTTACTCTCCATGGGTGAATTATAATTTTAATATAGCTAGTTGATGATTTGTAAATATTATATTGGCCTAGAGCGTGATATAAATGATTGAATTAATTATTACCAGGGTTTACTACATCTACATTATCTTAATTTTAAAATTATTCAAATCTTGAAGAATAAATAAGAAAAAAAGAAGATAAACTGTTTTTTAAAGAAAAGGTTACAAATGTAACTAATACCTTGGCAATACCACAGGCAATACCTAGCAGGTAATGCTTTGTTAAATTTGTTATTAAATGTATGCTTTTGTCAATATCGTCATATTATTTGCAGATAACGTTATTTATAGAGGTCTGTTATATCTATTTGTGAATATGAAATATAATATCAGAACACTAAACCTGCTTGTTGCGAAATTATAATATAATAATATAACAACAAAAGTCCAATTTTACAAGATCATGTAAGGTAAAGTCTTGAAATTTGGCACAGAAATAGCATTAATTTCTCAGCATAACGCTGTGCAGTAAAATTTTTGAAAATTCAACGTTGTTCAAAATGTTGTCACATAAAACAAATAAAGCAGAATTCTTCAATATTCCAATATGAGTATCAAATTGTATGTATTTAAGACAATCTGTTACATAATTGTGCTATAATCACTTGCACAGATTAAAAGAAATCTTCGAAAAACCAAAGATTTTCTTTGTGAAAAACCACAACAAAATTCCACGTCCCTCCTATAGTCTCCAAAACTGGTGAAAAAATCTCGATCATAAATTACGTGGAATATCAGAAAAAATATTACGATTACACAAATTCGATTTTTTTTTAATTTTATATTCAGAAATAAAAAACGATTTTTGCAAATACATTATGGATAGTTTGGGTTGGTAGGGGTAATTGTAGGTATTAAAGAGTTGATTGTAAGTAAAAGATATGTCGTTTAGCTATATTTACCTGCACCAATTTTGAGATATAATTGGTTGCCTTATCTTAGAAACTAGACGAACGGATTATATATAAAAATATCACGATATATGGTCATTACGTAAAGATTACAGAAAAAAATATATAGTGGTTAAAGCTTTACGAAACCAAACAGCAATATTTAAGAAAATTTAAATTTTCTTTTCTCTTTACGCCATTTTCCTGAAATTTCCCCAAAACGGACGAAATATAAAACCCTAGGCACTTGATCGGTTTTATATACGTATATGTTATTCGATTATATGTACTTAATCATTACATATCTGTGAAAATCACTAGATATTGAGATAAAAATCACGTAATTGTAAACCTCCGCCATCTGCTGTCCGTCCGTTTGTCCGTCCATCTGTCACTGGAGTCCACAACTTCAGGCGTTGTATGTAGGTAGCCAGTTGAATTTTTCACACAACACGTGTTACTATGTAGATATCTAGTACGGCAGATAACAAATTTAAAAAAAAAAATAAGCTCAAGGGGGTTCCCTATACAAAAAAACCTCGAGAAAGTATCATTTTCTTAACGTTATTATTTTCAGAATACATTCAAGTTTTAGGTCCGATTGTTATAAGTACTCTAAAGTGCAACAACAAATAATAAAAAATTGTTTTCCCTACTTAGAGTATGCCGAATTGTTTGTCACGCGCTACTGTTTTACCGCCTTGTTTTTTGTCGCCTTGATGTTGCTATGGCACCTATGGAAGCGTTCTAATACGCCTGGATATTAATTTTGGATATATTTTAAGTTTACCTTGTAAAAGTATATAGGTAAATATACATAAATTAGACACAATTATTATAAGATAACACAATAGAGTCCAAGATATATTTCGGGCCCCACCGGGCCCGGCATCAGTTGGAGTAATAATTATTATCTCAATATAAAAAACAAAAGAAACAAGCTGATAAAGACAATATATATATATATATTTTTTTTAACTTCGTAAAAGTGAAACAGATAAGACTGAGTCGGTATCTATTTACTAATAATTTTAGAACGGCCACTTTGTAAAGGCGTTTTTTACGTGGCAAAGGATATTTTTTTGTTTATCTATCCCTAGCTGTTGCCTGCGACTTCGTCCGCGTGGATGCGGCCACAGTGTAATCCTTTGGGAATCCCGCAATAAAAAGTATCCCAGTTTTTAAGTTGGCTAATAAGTTATCGAGCAGTGATCTCCCTTCATTCTTCGACGCTATTTAGACGAAATAATTAAATATTTATTGATGCACGTTCTAATAATGACAGCGCCACCTGTTGTTTTTTTTACCTACTAAAATGTTATATAATGAACAGCGCCACCTGTTGATATTTTTAACTACTTTTAAAAAAAAAAACGTTCATGGCGCCTATATCACCAGGAATTATTATTTACTTATAAATATATTATTATATTATTTGATTAACTTCTAAGTAAACTCCAAAAATCTTTAAATGACTATAACTTTTTTCCGACAATCCGATTTTAATGAAATAAATCCTATTTTCTATCCAAATTAAATTCTGTCCACCTGTGGAAACAACACGAAAATCTGTTCAGTAGTTTCGGAGATGTGCGCGAACAAGTAACCAGACAGACAGAAAAGAAATCCAAAAATCAATGATTTGGGTTTATTACCCTTTTTCGTCACCCCCTTTCTATTTCTATTACATACTTTTCTTCAATGTACAGACACACCGGGTTGATATTGATTATTGCCGTAATTATAGGTAATTGGCTTTACAAGTCATTCTGAAGAATAATAATTCTATAACACAGAAAACAAATAATTTTTTTAAATTAATTTTACTTCTTTTTTTGTATTTCTCATTAGTGCTGAATTTTTTTTAATCGCTATAGTTTTCCTGTAATTGGCCAGTTATGATCTATAATTGACATTTTTTTCATATTTTCTAGTTTACCAGTTTCGGAGATGAGGGGGGGGGGGGGGGGGGGCATACATATTTTTGGAGTTTTTTAAAGATTTCTCGAAACCAGTGTCAGTAAATATATTAAAAGTATATATTTTTAGAATCAACTTTTTAATACCAACAATTTGATACCCATATTGTATTTTTAGGCTAATATTTTTTATTTTTCTCAATTTTGTTGTGGAAATATTTTGATCAATTTCAAATTTTTCTTTTTTTTACACACATGTGTGTATGTGATGAAAAATGTGAAACCGTAATTTTTCCCGAGAATTAACGGGTCGTACAATTTAACTGTCAAAAATGAATTTTACATTTCTGACAAGGTTTATGAACGACTAACGTCTCTAACGAATGAACGTGGTTGTGGAACGGGTGACAGTAAAATTTTATCTTTACCCAGAACGCAACCCATATTGTTGTTATTTACCTAAATGTTTTAGGGTTCCGTACCCATAATTTTTAATGGTACGGAGGAACCCTTGCGTGAGACCGACTCGCACATGGCCGGTTTTATAATTTATTTAATTGTCTAGGTCCCTATATTAGTATCTAGTAAATAAAGTGGCGCATTAAGAATCATTAAACCTGTCGAAGCTTTTAAGACGATTACCTATAAGAATATTTTGCAATTTTATCGTAAATTAAAATCGATACATTAATTTGTTTTAAGTACTTCCCTCAAGACATAGTAAAATCCATATCCTTGTCAATTCTTAAAAGGATTATAAAAACTTTTAGATTAGATTAAATTATCATGAAATGCGTCGAAAATAGCGATAATAAAACTGAAGGTTCGGCCATTTGTAAATTTAAATCATAAAATACTTAGTTTATTGTATGATTTAGTTACGATGACGACATTGACCTTCCATGGAGATGACAGCTAAGTGACAACTTATCAATCTTATCATACTTTGCAGTTTTGCATGTGTGTGTGACCACTTGATTAATAATAACTTATATACATATATACATATATACAAGGTGACTTTTTGACCATCGTCCAAATTCATACCAGAGGCTTGGTAAGTGATCTGCATCATGAACCGATCACGATTTTTGTGAAGTTCGTATAACGAAATTTTGACTTCACATAGTAATTTACTCCCAGTCCTAAGTGAATCACTATGGGAAGTCGAAATTTACAAAAATCGTTACTGGTTCATGGTGCTGATCACTTACCAAGGCTCAACTATGAATTTGGACGATGTTCACAAATTCACCTTGTATATATACGATTTTCTTTTTCAAGTAATTAAATTTTTATTGAAATATATTTTTTTTATTTAAAACATCATGTTGGTTACTTGATGCTAGATAAAATATGCAGAACCCACCTTTACAATAAAAAAAAATATGTACAGGAGCACACTTCACAATATTTTCAAAGTCCCAAAATGATCTGTCACAGTCACAACACAAACCAAAAAAAAATATTTCGATAGTGGCACCGCAGTGCGTTATCGATGTAATGTTCGAGCGTGGTGCTCAGTCGCGAGTCGCGGGTAGACTGATGACGCGAAGTGCGCGCGCGCATCACCCGGCGCACGCGGACAGATACCGTCCGCCAGCAGAAATGGCAGGATCCTTGATGGGATGAGAAATTTTCTAGATTTGTCCAGTTGTGGACAGGATATGCTGAATCCATTTGGGTCTGTGTAATATACATTAATATTCATAATTATAGTTATTGTCGGCTATCCCGACCATATAGTAATGAGGTGAGTCGTTGTTTACATCATGAATATCCTCAAGTTTTATTTACGAGTATGTTGTTATTTTTGCCAACGTTAGTTCGACTAACTCTTTTATATTTAGATGATATTTAGTATCAAAAGTAGGAATTTTAGACACGTTTTGTAAATGTTGGCAGTGAAAGTGTTACATAATAAACAATACATTTTAATGAAGAAGATTAGTTTTATTCAATTTGATTAAATGAGTCAGAGTCATTTGAAAACGTTATTTAGTTTTTCTAACCTTTCCAGTTGATTTCTTCTCACAACTTCATAAGAACAATTCTCAAGAAAACTCAGTGAATACAATCGTTAAACTTCCCATAATTGTGGAAAATAAAATTGATGTACCGACAGAAACGGCAGTGTGACGCGAGCTCTTTCATACCCATTGTTGTTTAGAAAACGGTGATTCATAGATTTTATCTGTGAAAAGTTGAAGAAAATTCAGTTTTTGTGTGTCTATTATGTAAAATCGTGATTGAGTACTCAATGGTTACGAAAGTTTACCTCATAATTTCGAAAAATAAATGGTTACGAAAAACATGCTCGCTATAATCATCTGAATAAGAAAACGACACAAGTACAACAATTTATTTTTTGCAGAGAACGATGATGATATATATTATAAAGAATTAAGAAACCGTTATTTATAACTTTTTTGATATAAGAACTAATCATATTTTATTTTTAAAAACCTTTTCACAAAACTCACAAACTACACGCTATCTAATTTCAAATGACCGGAAGTTACAAACTTGCAATAAAACTGATCAGCTATGATACTCGTATTCCGCCTAATCTTGGTGACGCAGCGTGAGTCAGTCAAGGCGGGCGGCGGCGGCGGGCGGAATTCCCGGAGGGCGGGCGGCGCCGACTCACTTATTTAAAACTATTTCGTTTTCCACATGATTGCTGTATAATTTTAAAAGGATGATATTTGTTATTTTTTTTTGCTTAAAGGATTGTTACATAGATTAATATTTGCTAAAGTTATTAGAAAAGTTAACGCACAAATTTGGATCCCGTAGGGATTCATTCCATTTCTTTTTTTTATTTTATTTCATTCCAAAGAGATTTCATTTGAAATTCTATTCTATATCCTTCAGAGGTGGCTAAGGAATTCGTGTTTAGAATTCATGCTAATAATTTCATAATAATTCAACGTCTATTGCACTGACATTTTAACATTCTGGCGACCTGCCAGATACCTGCCAGATACCTCCGGTTGCGGCGCATTACTTGAGACACTTGCTTTACTTTATTTTGAACATCTTCATAACGATGCCTTTAATTATAGTTGTTGTACTTTTGAAGTCTGACTGTAACCAAACGCTGGACATTCTATCATAATTAACCTACATAATTATATCCGTACGCATGATCGTCGTTACGCGCTTTTATTTGATGATTGACTCTTTGAGCTAAAGATATATTATGTTACATCCTTGACGATGCTGCAAGCTAATCCAAAATAGAAGAGATATATTATTTTATTAATTTATAATAAATAAAACTGTTTCAAAGAAGATTGAGATGTAATTAATTACAGAAAAATGGTACAAGATATTGGCCGCATTGTTGAAACTACTACGTATAGACCTAATATTCAGCTGCACCAATTATTTAGATTCTTTTAGGTCCAATAGAAGTTCTAACTAGCGTCATCCATGTTCTGAGAATTTCAACACCAAAAAACATGGCGCTTTAAATCAGGTATACACATAAATGTAAGAAAACGTTCAAAAATCAACAGAGAACTTCACAAACAGCGAAGCCAAAAGTTTTCCCATCAACAAACAAAACGACCACATCCAGCAATGCTCTTGAACTAAGTTCTATTTCTATTATCCCCTTACCATAGTCTATTATGATCGTCACTGGGCTATAGGACTATCCAACCGATGCAAAACCACTTGTATTCCAAGTAATTAAGTTTCTCCTACCGGTGCTAATTGTTTTGGTCGGTTATCTTATTGCTCATCGAGGGTGATGAAATGTTTGACTACTTTTGTCTTCAGGACTGTCGGTAATAACGGTGATGTTATTTAAACATTTGTAATAATACAAAACTATCTTAATTAAAACCTTAAAAAGTAATGACAATAAACTTTATTATAAAAAAATAATACAAACACAATCATGCATGTCTCATAAAGGGCTCTAAATTAAATATAACATGTGAGCCACATCACCGCCAAGAATGTGACTGCATACGTAACAAATAATTATCAACATCCTCTATCCTAGTTCCCTACCCTACCATACACACACACACTTACACTTACTCTGACATCCTACACCGCTAACCTTTCAATATTACTATTTTGCTGTATTTTGCATGTATTTTTTCTTCTTGGTCTTTGAAGTTCGTTTTAAATGTATTATTGTAGGAAATGTAAGACCGTAATTGGCATAAGTTTTGATATTATTAGCTACGATCATAAATGTTTAAGGCTGTGGTTTTTGTAATAACAATAAAAATGAAATTTAAAAAAAAAATCAGGAAGAGTACACCCAATAGGCTGGCGGCGTTGTTATACAGTAGCTATTATTGTCAACAACACGGGTTCTTTTTTTGTTCTCATATTGAAAATTAGTTTAATTAACCTTTACTATAAAAGTCAGCAACAAATCAACAAAATCGGAGATTTAGTTTATTAGGTACCTTGAACAACATACTCATCGTAGAAGTTAGTTCCTTATTAAGGCGATATGCAAAAGTTTTAGCGTCCCTGTTACTCTATATGCGAAATAACACTCAGTGTGAGAGGGACGGATTCGTGGAAAAGTAGCAAAAAGTCAGTTTTTTATTAATATAAAATGTACTAAAAATGCTATCAACATTTCGTTTAACCAGGTCCTAGATACTCTTAAAACCCATCTACTAAAATATAATTGCAGTCCATATGTCATTCTAAATTGTCAAACCAGAGGGCCTATTATGTATCTTAAGTTGCCATCTGGACTGGGTGTCTATCATCAAAAACATACATATACTATCGAACTCCGATTGTTTTAGGATATATTCGTACCTGATGTGACGACACGGTTTGTAAGTAGTTCAGTACCCAATAATAGCAATTTTGAAATTTCAGTTTTTAGCTATGTTTTTGATGATAGGCACCTAGTCCAGTTGGCAACTAAAGATAAAGAATAGAGGGGCAGGAGAATGGTGTCGATAAAGACCTCATTTCAATAAATATTTCTATGGAGCCGAAATTCTCCAATCGCGTTTTTGTTTTAACAGATCCCTAGAGAAAGATTCCAAAAATAATATAATATTTCATCAAAATTATCCATTATTTACCGAAGTAGATATAGAAGTTCTAAAAGTGTCGATTTTTTTCCGTAGCACCTTAACTGCACAAATATAAAATAGAAGCAGGCGAAGCCACAGGCAAAAACCAAAGCGGTAGGTAAATGTCAGAAATAAAAGTTTTTCCTGCTTTCTAATGATGGTTATTAAATAAGTCATTCAAACAAAAGCTTCCTCAACGTTAAAGACATAAAGACATTTTTATTCATAATGATTTTTATACGTCAATACACATTTTGACTACATGAAGTAAAAAAACGGTCAAGTGCGAGTCAGACTTGTGTACATAGGTTTCCGTATCATGGATGAAAAATTTAATTTTGTCATTTTGTTTTCATGAATTTCTCAACCGCCTTCAATTTTCCTGTAATATTTACATAAGCACATATTAACATGATTTTTTTATATGTTGGAGAGAAGCGGGGCGACATGCGTTTTTTGTCGTTTTTCAAAAATTTCTCGAAATAAATGCAAGAAATAAAGTTAAACTATATATTTTCACAATCAGCATTTTAATATCTACAATTTGATACCCATTTTGTATTTTTATAAAATATTTTTTTGTGTATTTTACTTTTTCTTATAAAAAAATATTGTTTCTTTTTTTCAGAGAAAATACGCCATTTTATTTTTCATTATTTACATAATTTGATCATTATTTTTTACGGTCTTTTAAAGAATTTTCAGATATGACGTCACTTAGGCCATTTTAGGCATTATACTGATAGTATAATGTGTGATTTGCTTGTGCAAAAAAGTGGTCTGTCTCTGTCCGTGAAATCAAATCAAATCAAATCAGTCGGAAGCAAACTATTTTAAATTTATCTTGATAGCAAAGGACACATTTCTAAACAGCCTTTTCTGAAGTTTCGTGGTTTTTCAAAGATTTCTCGAAATCAGTGCCTGTAAAAATAGTTCAAGTATACATTTTTAAAATCAGCTCTTCAATATCTACAATTTGAAACCCATATTATATTTTCAAGTTTTTTTTCTCTTTTGTATGAGAAATATTTTGAACAATTTCAAATTATTCAAATTTTTGTCCAAAATTCAAAATTCAAAAAGTTTATTTTGCAAAGTAGGTATATATAATACACGTTTCACAAGTCAAATTTAAATCTTATAAAAATATATGTAATAAAATAATAAATGTACATGAACTACTTAGATTAAATGTTTTTTTAATTTATGTAGCAATATATATACGATTAAAATTATAGGTAAAATATTATTATACAAGGTGAAATCCAATCAACCGCCCGAACCCATACCGGAGACCCGGCCAGGGACCAGGAACAGGTTCAATGATCACCAACCGAGCCCCCAGCACGAATTCAGGCAGCCGACCAAATCCCATCCTATATACTACATAATAATAGGTTACATATATAAATACATGCCTACCTCCGCCCATTCGATTAGTCTTGCTAAGAAGAACGGGCAAGAAACTTGGCAAGATCATGTCTTTTTTTTTTAACATAAACTTATACTATACATCAAATTACTTATATCTACTTTAACCAAGGGATAAGAAAATACAAGACATTCCCTTGTTGTATGTAGGCAAATTAATGCTATTTTTGTGCAAAATTTCAAATCTTTAACGGTGCTAAAGTTATGAGGCTGTGACATACGGACCGACGAACGGACAACGGAGTCTCACCATAAAGGTTCCTTTTGCCCTTTAGGTACTACGGAAACCAAAAAAAGGTAATAAGTAACAGGCTGTACCTTTATTTCCACCGCTCAGGTACAATGTTCTATTCTTGTAGCCCGTGCTGCAAATTTACATATTTCGACACTCTAACAACTCACATGGCTCTGAAACTTTATCAGAAATCGCCAATTTACACTAATGTCGTCAGTTTTGTATGACAGGGCGGTTATTAGACAATGACGATAGGATGATTGGTGGGGGGGATTGAAAATCAGCAATAATCTGGTCTGGCTGTAACAGAATACCAGCGTTGTGGCGTAGTATGCATACATAAGTATGTATTATTGCGTCACAGCACCATGCTGAGTTATGGCCAATTTGGTGTCGTTGTCCCCAAATAAATTTCCTTCTTTCTTCTTTCTTTCTTTCTTTCAATAATCGATGACGTAATAGGTGGACGGCCCCATGTCAAAATTGCAGCAATAAAAGCTAGAAACTCAATTGTTTATAGCTATTTTACGTTGAATTTATTTTTGTGTTAGTAAATATTTACTTTTGGACAATTATTCCAATTACATATTGTCGTAAACATAAACTCAACATGTGTTCATTAACTCTGCTCACCCTGTAATAGAGCCGGCGGCGCGCGGCGTAAGAATAACAGTTAAATATTTCACTTTCAAACCAATAATCGTTTAAACTAACAACTCACTCCGGTAACTATAACTATTAAATAACTTAACTATTATAATAACTTTCGATTTCTCAACTATGTGCAAGAATACGCTCACTTTTGATAAATGATCTTCTCTATATGTTGTGACATGGCAGAGGTCATGTTATGGGTCACTTAATGAATTAATTGTGATTATTTTTATAAAAAACCATTGTAACGTGATCTGTCATGATTATGAATAAATAGGACCGACTAGGGCCCGCATGTTTGGCCCCTCCGACATTAATTGGGACCATTAAAATCAATTCTGGTGGTACCTTGCAGTGTCCACCCTCATCTATATTAAAAATAAAGTGGTAAAAAAGTTATGTCGGTACAATGAATATTTTGTCGGATTTTTAAATGAAATGAGTTGTATTTTGTCTGTCTGTCTGTATGTTCTGCTTTTATTCGAGAACCTCTTAACGGATTTAGATGCGGTTTTCTTTATCATCATCGTAGTAACCCTGGTCCATATAGGCTATCTTCTTCTGATCTTGTGGGCTGCAAGGCTTATCGAACCACAGCCCTGGTGTCAGAGTTTTCAAACCGCCTTGAGGCCTATGGCGTGGTTTATGTAACGACCGCTAAGAATATAGGCTATAAGGGATGTTGACAAAATAACTATCCGGCCAAAAACTGTTAATAGTAACTACCCAAAGATATAGAAAGACACTTCCACGCGAGCAAAGCCGCGGGCAAAAACTAGTGTATTAATAATATTAATAAATCACTACGACGATAATAAAGAAAATCGCATCCAAATCCGTTGAGTTGTTCTCGAGTTAAAATGAAACGTACAGATATACAAACTTTTTTTAACTACCTATATATAGGTATATTTAGCCACTACACAAAACTATTAGTTCTCACACAAAAAACAAAAATAGGGCAAAAATGATTAAATGTCACTTGGCGAATGAAAGATGGGCCGAAAAGTGTGTGGACTTCGTCCGTAACGGCACTTTTCTTATACTATTTTTCTTATACGTAGTTATATTTCAGTTATATTCAAATATGTTAATAAAATACTGTTTTACTGTTTAGGCCCTTTTTTATTTTTTACATGTTTTGTGGGGTCAGTGGGGTCTTCATCAGGCGAGTAGAAAAATATTAAATATAGCGCCTAAAACCATTTAATTAAGTACTTGTATTTATGTTGAATATAACATATAGTTATAATTGTTATGTATGTGTTGTGTTATGTTTGTGTGTTTACAGGCGTATGTCTTATTAATGTATGTATTGTTAATGTATTTAATTGTATAATTTACATAATATACAGGCTGTAAAAATGACCTGCTCAGAAAATTAAACCACATGCTATACTGATTAGGGCGAAAACAAAAGTAACACACATACTCACACGAGTCGACCAATTAAAATGGAGATGGACAGGACACCTACTGAGATGCAGGCTGGGAAAGTGGAGCAAGCGTGTAACGAGATGGAGATGGACAGGGCACCTACTGAGATGCAGGCTGGGGAAGTGGAGCAAGCGTACGTGTAACGAGATGGCAAACGAAAAATTGGACGCCAGATAAGAAGATGGGAGGATGAAATCCGTTACACTCTGGGAACATTCTGGACTGGGGTGGCAATGGATAGAGTTCAATGGAAAGAGTTGGACGAGACCTTTGCCAAAAGGCACACAGAAACCAGAGACATAATATAAAAGTTAATTAGAATATATAATTATATATACTGTATATAACACTCTTTAGTATTCTCTGTTATAAAGACTATATTATTATTTTATTTATTTGTACTGATTATATAATGAATTCCACAGCAATTAGACAGTGGAACTAATTACCGCACAGTATTCGCAACTGTCCTACCAAGAACATTTTCAAGAAAAAGCTAAAAGAGCACTACCTCTCACTGTCATAGTAAATAGGTAAGTTTATGTATACTTTATATGTATTTTAGGTAAGTAAGTATAAGTGAGTATATTATAATTATGTATGTATATTTTGTTAAAGTATCGTAATATACTTCTATATACAAATATATTATTTAGGATATATATTTTGTTTGCTAGAAGAAATCTCTTTTTAGATATAAGCTCGCCTGTGTACATATCTTTTAGTGTATTATATGTCTTAATTGCTTTTCTGTGTACATTAAAGAATAAAGAATTATACTGAACCACTTCCATAGAAAAACTTTAAAAACAACGTGACCAATAATTCACTTCCACATACATTTTTTTCATAGCTACTCGTCATTTTCCATAGGAAAGCAAAATGTTTTCGCATTGTATCAAAAGATTTTTTATGGAAGTGGTTCAGTATAATAAGTACAGCATGTGGTTTAATTTTCTGAGCAAGTGATTTTTGCATCCGTTATAGCGAAAGAAACTTTGTTCCAACCGGGCGTCACACGACAACTATATCGTTTTCTAGGGTTCCGTACCCAAAGGGTAACCAACGGGACCCTATTACTAAGATTCCGCTGTCCGTCTGTCACCAGACTGTAAGACTGTATCTCATGAACCGTGATAGTTAGACAGTTGAAATTTTCACAGATGATGTATTATTTCTGTTGCTGCTATAACAACAAATACTAAAAAACAGAATAAAATAAATATTTAAGGAGGGTCCCATACAACAGACATGTTTTTTTTTGCCGTTTTTATAGATAATGGTACGGAACTCTTCGTGCACGAGTCCGGCTCGCACTTGGCCGGTTTTTTATTAGTGTCCTCGGATGCATTAAATATACAACGTGTAACAGAAAGGTGTAACCATATTTGAAGAGCTTATTCAGTCAATGGTATAGAACAACTTTTAGTATGGACACAACCAAGAAATCTCAAAAAAAAATCTGCCCTTCCATAAATTTCAGCCGAGCGGCATTGCATTTTCCTTGAAGCAAGTATTTGTTTTTTCGATATACAGGATTTGTTCCATAGTAAAAGTTGTTCTATACCTTTGACTGAATAAACTCTTCAAATATGGTTACACCTTTCTGTTACCATATTGTATATCAAAGCTACGACGGGTGCGTCTACGAAACAGGAAAACATCAGAGTCGTAGCTCTCGCTACGCCGTCGTAGCAAATTCCAGCAGTGAGAGCGCAAAAAAAGCCTGGGGGGCTATTCCGGAGAAACAGTCAAAGCGAAACCTCTGAAACTCGACCTAAAAATGTATTGAGTTCGACAGGTAAAACTGGTTTTTACGGTTTAGAAGGCTAATTTGACAGACTAGGAATTGCCCCCCTGATCTTGTTTCTTTTCCCTGTTCGAATTCCCTCTGAACTGTTTTCAAATCTCAAACTACCGATGGCAGCTCCACAAGTATTGGTTTCTGAGTGTCGTCTCCTCCCGCCCCCACCAACTCCGCCGCCCTAAGCGCTGGCTCATTACACTACATGACTGGCCGATCGATCACTATTCACTATGTATGGATAATCGCAACGATCATGACATGTTTCGATTGAATAACTGGAGAAATTGGGGTTCCTTAAGTTTCTATTAAATGTTTAGGTACAATTCAGTGAAAAGATTTGAGTTGCGCAAAGTTATGAGTATAATTGGAAGGAATTATGAATGTTTCTCGTTCGCTTCTCATTAAAATCATTTTAAAAAGTCACTGGTTAATATAGACACCTTAAGGCTTTACAAAGACATTTTTTATGATATACGAAATTGATCTCGTAAACTATGCCAGAAACAAATTTTGAAATTTTTTTTTATTATGAAGCCATTCGGCGCAACACAACTTGACTTAATTGACAGGACTAATTTTAATTTAAGTGTTCTGTCCGTTTCTTTCTGTATCGAAAAGACAAAGACGGGACGCTCAAAATAAGGTTAGTCTTGTCAGTTGTGTTGCGCCGAATAGGTACCATTATCTCCCTTTAAACCTTACGATTAACACCTCAACCACTTTGTATTGTGTTGACAAAGTTTGACAAACAACAGTCCTATTCATTAGTAACAACTCGCTAAAATGACTAACAGCCGCACTCAGAGTCGTTTAATTGTCCATTAAGGACGACTTAAGTAAAGAATTAAAAAAGTTCACTCTCAGAGTCAGTTAACGCTTCATTAATTTCATTTAATGTTCGTTAACTTTAAGTGTCGAAGCACCCCTACTTAACTATCTAATGACTGATTAAATTTGACGTTTCCAAAGGTGAGAATAGAACTTGTGAATCTGTGTTGTGAATATTGTGGGATTTGGTTTTCGCATTGCGCCTATAGTTTCATAGAATATGAGTTTGTGGATTACGCTAGAAGACATAGGGAGCCGGGACCGAGGAGGTATACGTGATTACGGGGATCCGTTTAGAAAATACTCTATTACCGAATTTCACTCCCGGTATTTTACTTATTTTATAATTAACTTAAATAACATTAAAATTAAAATAAAAAGGACTAAAATAAATACATCTAAACTAAACTAAAAATATCCTTGAAAATAAAATAAAACACCTTAAAAGATAAACTATATTATAAATATAAAACTTCGTCCACATCGCTGCTCTGCGGCAAGGTGCCCAGTATGCTGGCGACATTCCCATTTTAATTTTTATTATTTTCTACATTAAAACAAATTATTACAATTTTGTATTTATTTTTAATTTTATTGTTAATTATTTTCTACATTAAAACAAATTATTAATTATTTTCATTTATTTTTAATTTTAATGTAAATTACTTTCTACATTAATACAAATTATTACAATTTTTCTAGTCTTTTCTTTACTTCCTCCAACTCCAATTTTACTTTTTCTTCCTCTAAAGCCGCAGTTCGTTTTTATCGAAACGGTAGTCGATAGTGACAGGCAGCCCTACGTTTACTTAAATCGATCATTAACTAATGACAGGTAAAAAATCGTCTCTGAGTTGAACCAGCCATTAAGTCATTTAATGGCAATTACCTAAATACGCATTAGCGTTAACTTAACGAACGACTCTGAGTGCGGCTGTAAGCACCGTCAACTGGGCCCGTTAGTTCTTTAGCTAGAAGTAATCCCGTTAACCCTAGAGGAGTGTTTGTACCAGTATGTCTAGTTCTACTATGTCACTGGGCTATATAAACATTAAATATTCTTTTTGCCCTAAATCAGTGAGCAAAAGTCTATTTTGCTGACTCAGTGAAGAAAAGTGTTTTGAATTAAGAAACTGTGAATTTCGTATATAAATATTTAACTATTAAATATTTAAATATTTCGTATGTATTTTATTAGCTGACGAAACGAGGGAAAAAGGGATAGCAAACATCAGTATATTTTTCATTCTATAAGGAATCCATACACATTGGGAGGCTATGTACAGCCCTGCAGCTTGTCGGATGCCATAGACAAGGTAAACTTCTCGTAATCCTGTGTATAGCCTCCCAGCGTGTATGGTATCCTTAGAATATTTGTATTCCTTATTCTGAGATGGTATCTGTACCATAGACTATGGACTCCGTATAAACCAATGAACTTCTACCGGAAACGGATAGAGTAAAACGCTCGCGTGATGATTTAGTCTAAGAGTTTAATTAACGCTGGTAACCCCTTCCCACCACCCGATCGATTAAAAAACATTTTTGGGTGCACAGGGAGTACAGAGCAACTGTTTGAAAAAAAAAATAAAGTCGTTGAGCCCACATTTTTTTTTCTTTTTTTTTCCCACCTGCCTGCCAGCACGAAGATTATCGGAAAAAATTGTCCAGGGAAGTAGCTAACGGAGTTTCAATACAGCTGAAGCCACATGACCGATTTGGTCGCTAGCTCTCCATCTAATTGTGCTGATTGATTTGTGTTTTCGATCAGTTCATTAGTGTCACAAGAGAGCAAATTTCTTGTGCATTCAGGATTCTAACATAAAATCATTCGCTACGCTCGTGATTCAATCATAGAATCCTTCGCTTGCTCGGGATTCAAACTCGGCACTCGCAACAAAAAGAAACTTTGCTGTCTTGTTGCACAAATAACCTTTTATTTTTTTCCAAATTTTGGTAACTCAGGAAACTCAACTTTCAATCTTGAGACGGGTTCCGTCGAGCATGCACCAATCAGTTTTTCAGAATTTATGTGCATATATACTCGTAGTACAGTACATAGTAAGTGTATATATACTAACCACACTTGCTGACGGTGACGGTAAACACTGTGACCTTCAACTGTGACTGTAAACCTTCATGCCCTATACAGCGTGAATTTGTACCGATAAGGCTCACAGGCAATCAGGTTGGGAGATAAAAACTGTCGGTGATAACTGTTCAGTGACACTCCACACACTGAGACATCCCTGATACCCACTTGGAGATATTCGTCGTGACATTACATTCCGTTTCAAACGCTAAAACTCTTTGTTTTAAATTATATAATTTTTGTCAATCACCACCAATGTTTTTTTGGACTATTAGTTGAGGCATGTTAGGCCTAGTAGATTTTATGCTTAATCATACGCAAAAAAAAAGTTAAACAAACTCACAGGGTTCCGTATCACCAATATCGAATATTTTGTTAACTAGTTTTCTCTTTTCTCATTTTTTAAGAAATTAAGGTTTTTTTTTTCTTTCTTTCTAAATATTTTATTGCACAAACTCTCAAATATACAACGGGTTGACTTAATGCTAAAAGCATTTGCTTCTAGTCAACAGAAATTACAACAGAGGTAGGGTGCGGAAAGAATTTTAAAGAATAATCTATAGGTAATCTAACTCTAAGAGACCTGAGACATATTTTCAGTTTTATTCAATACATACAAGTATGTATGTCTATTAGTAATTCAAATAATATATTTGGATCTTTTTCCAAATAAAGAATTGTCAAAAACAGCAAACCACAGAAAATTTGGTATTCGTTTTACTGCGTACCGAATCCCAAATCAAATTAGTTACAGTGGAAGCTTAAAATAAACTTTTAAAGTACAAACCAAAGTTCAAGGCTCAAAAGAAGAAAAAAAAAAGTAGGTACATAAATATGTTTGTTGATATAGAAAATCTCCTTAAACTAAAGATAGGTTAATTAAATAAATTAATATTAAAAAGAACTTATTTCTTTATTATTCAGTTAACATTATATATTCCTATAAAAACACTTCATTACAACAATTATTTCCAGATACATTTCGACTTCTTGTCGGCATCAGTGGAATCATATAATATATTAAAATGTCATCTGCCATTTTATGACATTTTAATATATTATATAAATTTTACTAAGAGTCAGTAGTACAGTGTGCTACCCTGCTGTAGTATTCATATCCAGAGCAACTGGAAGGGTAGGAGAGTCACATTCAGGCTCTTTTCTGACTATTCCAATTAATCTTTTGAGTTCACAGTATCTGTAAAACAATAGATAGCAGGCATGATCGTCCCTCGAATACATTTTACTTACGGGTTAATCTGAAGAATGGAACCGAGCCACGATCTAGACTGCGATCTGTTATTTAATAATGACGATTAAGAGGGTTAAGGGTCGGTATAATGTCAGATGCACAATTTCAAATGAGCATAAAACATTGTGTTACTTGGTCAATCGGTTTAATAAAAATAATATGGATAATAGACTATAGGGCTGATATTTGTGCAGAAGCAAAAACGCAAAAGCTTTAAGTTCGCTCGATAGAAAAAAATTACGAAGTTACCTCTATATTTCATGTTTTTCGAGTGTTAAAGGACCTTTCTTAAAACAGTTTGCCTTGAAATTTGTATTAAAAATAAGAAAACAAATGACCCCGTATAATTGCACGGGGATTTTGAATAATTCTGTTTCGTTTTCATTTAATTTAACATCTAAGAATTGGCGCTTACGTCGATTTATTCTGAGACAAGGCGGCGACAAGATATCTCGGTCGCACGCGCTTTTTGTTCCATGCTTTGTTTCGTCACTCACCCGTCGGTCAGTTGTGATCGCTCCGTTGAGACGGGAGGGCTACGTTTTTGCGCTCTCGACGTTCCGGTTTCGTAATTTAAATAAATCTCGTAATTTGAAACATGGGAAATAAATGCAACCAATGTAAAAAATGGAATAAAAATGTTTTACGAGTGAAAATAAAGCAGTTGATGAAAGTAATGCAAAGGTACGCCATTACTTAACAAAATAAGTAAATAGGTCATGTTTTATTAAAGATGTTGAACTAAAGGTTGTCTCAATGGACTAATGAATATCATCGTTTCCTCGTATCGACGTATCGTCGTATCGACGTATCGTCGTATCGACGTATCGGCGTATCGACGTATCCTCGTATCGACGTATCGTCGTATCGACGTATTGCCGTATCGTCGTATCCCCGTATCGACGTATCGGCGTATCGACGTATCGTTGTATCGTCGTATCGACGTATCGGCGTATCGACGTATCGGCGTATTGACGTATCGTTGTATCGACGTATCCCCGTATCGACGTATCATCGTATCGACGTATCGTTGTATCGACGTATCCCCGTATCGACATATCGACGTATCGACGTATCGGCGTATCCCCGTATCGACGTATCGACGTATCGGCGTATCGACGTATCGTTGTATCCCCGTATCGACGTATCGTCGTATCGACGTATCGTTGTATCGACGTATCCCCGTATCGACGTATTGACGTATCGACGTATCGGCGTATCGACGTATCGTTGTATCGACGTATCCCCGTATCGACGTATCGGCGTATTGACGTATCGTTGTATCGACGTATCCCCATATCGACGTATCGTCGTATCGACGTATCGGCGTATCGACGTATCGTTGTATCGACGTATCGTTGTATCGTCGTATCCTCGTATCGTCGTATCCTCGTATCGATGTATCGTCGTATCGACGTATCGGCGTATCGACGTATCCTCGTATCGACGTATCGTCGTATCGACGTATTGCCGTATCGTCGTATCGTCGTATCGACGTATTGGCGTATCTACGTATCGGCGTATCGACGTATCGTTGTATCGACGTATCGTCGTATCGACGTATCGGCGTATCGACGTATCGTTGTATCGACGTATCGTTGTATCGACGTATCGTCGTATCGACGTATCGGCGTATCAACGTATCGGCGTATCGACGTATCGTTGTATCGACGTATCCCCGTATCGACGTATCGTAGTATCGACGTATCGTTGTATCGACGTATCCCCGTATCGACGTATCGACGTATCGTTGTATCGACGTATCCCCGTATCGACGTATCGACGTATCGGTGTATTGACGTATCGTTGTATCGACGTATCCCCGTATCGACGTATCGTCGTATCGGCGTATCGACGTATCGTTGTATCGTTGTATCGACGTATCCCCGTATCGACGTATTGACGTATCGACGTATCGGCGTATTGACGTATCGTTGTATCGACGTATCCCCGTATCGTCGTATCGACGTATCGGCGTATCGACGTATCGGCGTATCGACGTATCGTTATATCCCCGTATCGACGTATCGGCGTATCGACGTATCGTTGTATCGACGTATCCCCGTATCGACGTATCGACGTATCGGCGTATTGACGTATCGTTGTATCGACGTATCCCCGTATCGACGTATCTTCGTATCGACGTATCGACGTATCGGCGTATCAACGTATCGTTGTATCGACCTATCGTTGTATCGTCGTATCCTCGTATCGTCGTATAGTCGTATCCTCGTATCGACGTATCGTCGTATCGACGTATCGGCGTATCGACGTATCCTCGTATCGACGTATCGTCGTATCGACGTATTGCCGTATCGTCGTATCGTCGTATCGTCGTATCCCCGTATCGACGTATCGTCGTATCGACGTATTGCCGTATCGTCGTATCGTCGTATCCCCGTATCGACGTATCGTCGTATTGACGTATCGGCGTATCTACGTATCGGCGTATCGACATATCTTTGTATCGACGTATCGTCGTATCGACGTATCGACGTATCGGCGTATCGACGTATCGTTGTATCGACGTATCGTTGTATCGACGTATCGTCGTATCGACGTATCGGCGTATCGACGTATCGTTGTATCGACGTATCCCCGTATCGACGTATCGACGTATCGACGTATCGGCGTAACGACGTATCGTTGTATCGACGTATCCCCGTATCGACGTATCGACGTATCGGTGTATTGACGTATCGTTGTATCGACGTATCGTCGTATCGACGTATCGTTGTATCATCATCGTTATCATTATCTTTGCAAGTATGACTTTCGAAAAATAAAATTTTGAAATATAAAAATTAGATGCAAACACAATTACGCAAAAAAATGCCATTGCGAACAAACCGTTTTGTCAACTGGGTTGAATTTTATACATCGTAGATGCATTATACTTATTATTGAAAACTAGCACGTGCACGGGTTAATGACCGCGGATCCACACCGCTCGTGGGAGCTAAGAAATAGCGCTCGCGGCCGGTGACGGCCGGTCGCGCAAACAGTTGAGGCGCGGGGATGCGGGGGCAAAATCACTAATTTGTCCAGGTTTATACGCAGCCTTAATTGGTATATTTTAGATGCGACGTGGTTTGCAGCTGCACGTTTCATGTGTATTGAGACAACCGTACTGCGTATCATCTCGACATCACGCTGCAATTTTGAAGTATTTGATAATCGCAAGCTGCATTGCATCCAAAGTATAACTTTAAAATAATAAGTTCCTACACTGCTAACCTGTGACTATTTACTTAGGGCTAGTTATTCCTTGTATCCCTCCGTACACGATTTCTTACTCTCCCCCGAGTAACCTCCCCATAGACGATGCTCGCAATAAATATGTAAAAAGATGGTTGACTCAGAAGATAGGTGTTTATCCTTTCTATCCATCGGAGGCAAGGCCAATCGATCTGAAAATGTATCCCAATAGTTAAACATTTTATGAAATAGTAGAGGTTGACCTTAAATCATTCTATTCACATAAACCACTGCCCCACAGCCAACTTGACTGTTTTCTTAGAACTCGTATCAAATAGGCCCTGAACTGCGTACCTACGTGACATTGTGGATAATTGTCATTTCCAATTTTGCATGAAAACATGTGTTGTCCTAGACCCAATTCCATTTTACGACGGTGAGTAAGTAAACGTAATAAAAATCAAAAGTTCTTCGCGTGGGTCGCGTTATTGTGACCGACCTATATCTACCCGTACATACGACCACATGCCACGGTATCTCTTTGTACGATTACCGCCGCTATGCAGGGGTTGTAAGAGCTAACATGGTATATGTGACATGTAGCAGATCGCACCACAAGGTGTACCTTATGGAGATCAAGCAAGTTTATTGTTGTTCTGTCATGTTTTACAGGGTTGTTATTGGTTTCGTGGAAATTGAAATGGTCATTCGTTACTCTATTATTAAATGCCACCTTTATTGGTACATAATCCATCTAACTAACTGCATTTCAGTGACTGCCTGACTGACAGATAACGTACAGCCTAAATAACTGAAGATTGAAACATGAAATGTGGAACATTATGTACTTTCCTGTAAAATTGCACTTTGAAAATATTTTTCCAAATTCACCCCATATATGTAGAGGTGGTGTATACTTTTTTATCGAAATTGCTTCCCCAACGGGTGCAACAAGCTGTTTATATCAAAATCCACAAAAACGAAGTCGCGGTCATCCTTTAGTTATAAATAGAACCTCAGTGTGTGATTGATGATGACTCAGAAGAAGTAATAACCTTATTGAATCTATCAGCATAGTTTTTTATACAATGATCGCATCGGCCAACTTATCCGTCTGGTTGTCTGTCCATTTGTCATCCGGACCATCACAATACACGATGCGGATGGGCAGATATCGCAGACGTATTGACAAGATGATGTTATAAAAAAGCTTTTGATAAGCTGCTTTGTTTTAAGCTTCCGCGAATCATTGGGGTTTTAGCTGAAAAAGATTCAACGTGTTATATATGAATATTTAAGCATGCACAAAATCGTCTAAATGTACCTACTTCGATACTTTTACTTAACCACACGCACTTAGATTACGATTCACGGTGATTTTTCAACACAAAAGGGACCATTTTTTTGGCAGGATGCCAGAAGGAGGCAGCAAGACAATCCGAGTCTTTAATTTCCATTTCTTGACTATCACGAATCGATCTAACTAATTATCTCTCATGTCTGTAGACATGTAGTGTAGAGTGAGTCAATGTCTACAGAGTCAACCAGTCAATGGATTCATTCAAGCTCTGTCGAACCCTAATGCAATTTAAAACTCCGAAAGCGCTTAACTTTTTCTCTCCATATAAAGCTATTGGCTATTAATAAAGTACTCCTACAGCACTTATAACTAGTCCAGTAAGTGGTCCAGTCCAGTTTACTGGCCGGTTATTTATAGAACTGTAATTGATTCCCGAATAGGAATTATAATTGGTAAAGAGATACTCGTGTCTTGCGTTTCTCTGTTTGCTATAGTTGGACCAGACTAAGATGAGGTTAGTTGATTGTGTTTGATATAAAAATATAGACACAATTTTGTTATTAGCAAAAGCAACCTTGTATGCATTTCCGATTATTAAGGTTCCATCTAAAACGGAAACCCTAATAGTGAAAATTTGATGTCCGTCTATCCGTCCGCGACATAACTTAAGACCAGCTCGGCCGATTGAGCTGAAATGTAGCATATAGAGGGAGAATTATCTAGGGCCAAGGGAGGAAAATAGTAATTCCTCAATGATGTCACATTTCGAAAATACTTGGAAATATGACGTACGCTTAACCAGATTCTTTACCATTCTCAAGTGTCTGTCTGTCTGCGGAATAACACATAAAAATGCTGGTTTGATTGGCATTGAAAGAAATGACGTAACAAAAAGCTACTGACTGACTACACCCAAAAGTTTACTTTTTTGTTTGACCACATTGCCAAAATTAGAACTGCCGTGGTATTCCGCAATGTTTTCAAGACTGCTTGATATAGAGATACTTTTTCCCCAAAATTATATTTTTCCATCACGTTATCAAAAGCTTCATTTTATACTGATCAACCTATACCCCGGAAGTTTGCCACGGCATGTTTGTGCGTACATACCGCACATTACTGTACCTTTGCTCTTCTCTATAACCACCTTGTCCCTCTGTGATAAGGCTCAGTTTCCGTTGCTGTACCAGCACGGGTAGCCTTGCCTCAGCCTGAGTCATACGGGTCGAAGCAGTCCTTATATAGTACTGGACGGAATGGGCTCGTTTGCCGTCACTTGTAGCAGTTTATACCACAAATTTAAAATGCTGCTGAAATCTAGCAATATGACCTTTTTAGAGCTTTTTTGTCATGAGTTTGAGGGCACATAAGTACTAAAGAAAAGGGGTGGGTCCTCACGCGAACAATCCTGCATTTTTAAAGTCATTTTCAGATCTTTCAGTTCCCAACTGTCAGATATAAGGATAGTCTAGGATTATGCACAAAAAAAAACTTTGAAATTGTGGAAAAAAGATACAAATTAACCCCCTACATACACTACTGTGTAACACTCTCCCTCAATTTATTAATTAAATTAAAGATCTGCTGAAAGCAACGAACTAAAATTTTATTCAATTATTTAAATAATCCAATTATTTAAATAAAATTTTAGTTCGTTAGCTGAAAGTTTATTCCTCGATATCTGTCCATGATTCCCCCAGCTCTAGGACCCGAGGAAAATAAGAAATACATCTTTAGATGAATCTTTAATTTTTATTAAAAAAAAAATATGTTTGTTGCCAAATATAATCGGTTTCCAAGAAAATTCAAAATAGCACGTACTCTCAATTCAGTTCGAATTAGGTTCGAATCTTTTCAGAATTTATGTGCATAGTATTTGTTTAACACTGCGAGGTAAACTTGCATGCACTAAAATGCAAAAATTCAAAATTCAAAAAGTTTATTTTGCAAAGTAGGTTTACATAACACGTTTCACAAGTCAAATTTTAATCTTATAAAAATATATGTAATAAAATAATAAATGTATATGAACTACTTAGATTAAATGTTTATTTAATTTATGTAGCAATATATATACGATTAAAATGATAGGTAAAATATATATTATACAAGGTGAAATCCAATCAACCGGCCCGAACCCATACTGGAGACCCGGCCAGGGACCAGGAACAAAGTTCAATGATCACCAACCGAACCCCAGCACGAATCCAGGCGGCCGACCAAATCCCATCCTATATACTACATAGTAATAGGTTACATATATAAATACATGCCTACCTCCGCCTATATTCGATATATGGCGATAAGGTATACGTTGCCAAGTTGAACGTCAAAATTGTGGGAAAAAAAAGGGTGTTACGAGTGTTCTAGTGGCAGTTTTGTAACGACATGTTTGTGTCTCCTTGACAGTTTAAAGAAACGCAAGCAGCCCCGAGTCCCCGGTTACTCGGTCAGTCAATGTTTGTCACTCGCTCGGGCTGGACCCGAGTAACCCGATGAAGTTTATTTAACGGATGATTAACTAGTTAAATGTAACGTGATAGCTTACCATGTTCACTGTACGAGTTCTAAACAGATGTGAAAATATATGGAAATTAAAAAAAGAACAGTCAAGTGCGAGTAGGACTCGCGCCTTGAGGGATCCGTACCATTTAAATTATTTAATATAATAATTATTTAATAATAATAAAGTTACGAGAATTGGCAGTTGCTCAGGGGTCGAATGATCTTCGGTCGGGCTTGCACCAATAAGTTTTTAGGAATTTATGTGCATAATATTTGTCCTTACTAACACTTGCTGAACGTTGAAGAAAAACATCGTAAGGAAACCTGTATACCCTAAAAAAGCGTGTATTTGTGCCCGACGTACAACGATAGAGCTCACCACTCATTATATTAGGACGTAATAATCGTCGGTGAAACGCGGGTGTACCGGGTGTGGACCTAAAACTACATTATAAATAGTCGTTTTCAGTATTTTTTTGTTTGAATACAGTGCCTACATAATGTACAAAAAGTTCAAATTCAAAACTACTTTAGTTTTTGAGATAGACCCTGTAACAAAATTTGTCTAAAACTGACAACTTTGACATCCCCTTATATCATTATTTTTGAAGATAAAAAATATATTTGTATTTCACTCAATGAGCTCTAGACTTGGATTTGACTTGGACGAATAACAGGCTCTAGATAATGATAATACAATGTGAGGGCAAAAATAAATCGCCTCCTTTTTCGTAGTCTCTAAAATATATTTGAATTTAATTTCTAACTCAATATTCGGTTATGTACCAACATTTTACAGGTCTGTAACTTATTCCCTCTACGAGCTAGAGATCCGTGACTGACGGACGGACAGACAGCAGAGTGACATTAAAAGGGATCCGATTTTACACGACTGTCCCCAAAACAAGGAGTGTTTTGTTTTCAGGGTTCATGTATTTTTCTTTATTTCATCATATCTTCTGAACGCTTTAACTGGTTTGTATAAATGAGGTGTCATTAGAATCTATATACGAGTACCATCCGGATTGGCACTGGGTACAAAAGTATCAAATAAAAATAAATAATGAAAAATATTAAAAAGCACGACTGCCATAATTTCAAAATTAACTTAGTAACGACACCCAGTACAGTCGTGGTACATACAAAACAACACGTCTCCAATGTAGAGCTGTCGACTGACTGCACTGGGTGTCGTTACTAAGTTCATTTTGAAATTATGGCAGTCGTGTTTTTTAATATTTTTCAATGCATGTGCTCGTAAAGGCCCACTTTTTATGCATCAAAACCGAACAGAAAGTCGATTATTTTGCCCTAGGGCTTTATTATTATTTTATTTATTTACAATGGTTGGCTAACCTGCAGCCTTTCCTGTGTATCATAGATGTTATACTTTTTCTTCCACTGTTTAACGGCTCTGGATACAGTCCTTTTGAGCCAATTATAATTTAAAGTTCACAAGATTATATTTGTTTTCATTTCCTCACACTATGCATTGAAAAATGTAGTATGATACACGGGCGTAAAAGCAATAAATTACTCGGTTACGTTTAAAACACTCGCTACGCTCGTGTTTTAAATCGTCCTCGTAATTTATTCCTTTGCGCCCTTGTAGCATAAACTACTATTTAATTATTTATTTTTATTTTTATAGCCTTTGTGTACAGAACCCTAACAATCACAAAACTCAACCCGTATCCACACTTGACAGATCTACAAGCACGCCGCGCTGATAAAAAACCGAAGTGGGTCAAATTCACCACATGTGTGATGTGATGAGTGTTACAGTATTATCTAACACAGTCACAATGTAGTGGTGTGAATGACCCAGCGCACTGTGGGGTTTAAACCTTTGTGGATTTAGTTTTAGATTAAATTAGAATTACTTTTAGCTCTTTAGTATTATTTTAATAATACAGGCTGGATTAAATAAAAAAAACAGGCACATCGTCACAACATGAATAGGTACAAAGTGTGAACTGTAAAATTTTAATCACAGTCCACACTTGGTACACCCGCTTTTCACCGACGAATATTACGTCCCAAACGTGATGGGTGCTGAGCTTTATTGCCGTACTTCGGGCATAAAGTACAACTTTGCCGTATCTACGCGGGGAGTGAACCCACGAACTCAGTTTTTTTGTCGCTGAAAAGCATAGAGAAACTATCTCTAAAAAGGTGCAATGACACTTGAATTGTTCGAAATAAATTCCGCCAACTTTAAATACGCCTTCACGCGCTATAATTGACTAAGTGCACGCAGTGATAGAAATAGAGAATCCACGGTATGTGGGAATGAAATGCATATAGTAAAGTCTATCCCATCAAAAACATAAAATGTACAAAAATGGCAAGTCTCGCAACGCAATCCTTCCACCGTAATAAGTTGTGAGATCTTATGTAAAGCCAAGTCTGCTATTTTAGTTTTTATGGAAGCACCTTTTCATTTAAGTTAGTATGGGAGCACCTATTTAACAAATTTATCATTAATTGTTTCCTATTTAGTTACCTACCAACATTATGTGACTGTATTAATATTAGTCATCTTTATTTCTCTAATAAAATATAGTGACTTCGCAATCGCACAGCAACATATACAACATATCAGCTACCTAACACCAATTTATTAACGATTTGAGAAGATATTTCTACGCATCAGTGCTTTATTTGTGCTCTGCGATTGCAAAGTCACCATATTTTATTAGGAAATAAAGATGACTAATATTAATACAGTCACTTAATGTTGGTAGGTAACTAAATAGGAAACAATTAATGATAAATTTGTTAAATAGGTGCTCCCATACTAACTTAAATGAAAAGGTGCTTCCATAAAAACTAAAATAGCAGACTTGGCTTTACATAAAATCTCACAACTTTTTACGGTGGAAGGATTGCGTTGCGAGACTTGCCATTTTTGTACATTTTATGTTTTTGATGGGATCTCATTTCTTTTTGTAGGTAGTCGTCCTTTGTTATTCTCGGGTAATATTTCTTGCACGTCAGCTGCGGATTTTCTTAAAACCCACTCCCTTTAACTGATCATTAGGACATACTCCTGAGAAACTAGTATCGGGAAGGAGCATTTCATAATGACCACCTAAGAAACTACCAGAGAATCGTAAACATTTCACTGGCATCCCAGGATCGCCACCGAATGATCCTCTCAAACGGCCATTTTCGTAAACCTCGAACATAAATGGATACAAAGCGGTGGCTGCCATAAGTTCGGATACGGAACCGTAGGTGGTAGTTTTCATCATTGCTGTCGAGTACATGTGTCTCCACGCTCGTCACACGTATAAAGTTGCATTTCATCCCAATGCGCTACCACATACTCGACTACCGCACACCTAATGTCATATGGCGACTTAATGTTCCCATACATAGAGAATGACAAAGAATGGAACAAACATGAACCATCTCCAGGTATAGGGACAACTAGGTGTGGACAAGGATTTTCCTTTATATACAATATTTCAGGTTCCATTGCAATATTAATTTTTACGGTAAGTTATTATTACTATTATCCACAATTAGATGCAACAGGCAGGTTAAAATTTCTTTTGACCATGAAGTGAAAGGCAGGCTTGTCAGTCTAAGCTACAGAGTACATTATTATGTCTAAACCTCTCAGAATAATGAGCTAAATCTGGTCTTTTTTGAATGACACACGAGTACATAGACATTTCAATATACCTACATCATAGAGGATGCGTGTACAAATAAAACAACATTAGCCGCTTTATTTTTCCTTTAATATATTTAAAGCTTTACTTGATAAATAACCTTTTACCTTGATTTTTAGGGTTCCGTATCATTAGGTTCCGTGACCCTATTACTAATCCTCCGCTGTCTATCCATCTATCACATGGGTCTACAGCTTCAGCCGTTATAGGTAGCGCGTAAATATTTTCACATAATATATGTTACATTGTCCTCTATCACGGCAAATAATAATATGGCCCCTATCACAGCATAAAAAGTTCAATAAATGGAAATCCAAGGGGGGTCCAATTATTCGATGTTATTTGTTTCAGCTCTATCTTTATAAAACAACAATTTTGGGCATATAAATATTAGAGTTCCGTATTCAAAAGGTGCTGATTTGTTTGTCAGGCGCTACCATTTTAGCGCCTTGTTTTTTGTCGCCTTGATGTTGCTATGTCATCTTTGTTGTTGGTATTTACCATAATGATTTGGGGTTTCGTACCCATATTGTGTGATGGTAGTACGGAACCCTTCGTGAGCGAGTCTGACTTGCACTTAGCCGGTTTGATAGCGACTTAATTACGAAATGTTGATATTTATCTTCTTAAATAGACTAAATGTGTTTTAGGGTTCCTTACCCAAAGCACAAATTATTATAACAAAGGCTCTATCGTTAGAACGGTTATACATACAAGTACCTACAAGTTGAAAATTTAGGCAGACTACTTTAAAGTAAAATAAGAAATAATAAAAATTAGGGTTCCTTCCTAAAAAGGTACCGAATTGTTTGTCAGGCGCTACCGTTTTATCGCTTTGTTTTTTGTCGCCTTGATGGTGCTATGGCATCTATGTTGTTGCAATTTACTTTTAGGGTTCCATACCCGTATTGTGTAGGGGTACGGAACCCTTTATGCGCGAGTCGGATTCGCACACTACCGTTTTTTTAGTGACTTAATTACGAAATGTTGATATTTTCTTCTTAAATAGACTAATATTGTGAATATGTGGAACATTATAAACCACCCTTTTTAGGGTGCCTTACCCAAGGAACAGATTATTATAACAAAGGCTCTATCTTTAGAACGGTAATACAACATACAAGTTTATTATTTTATTACATATATTTTCTTTATTAGATTAAATTTGACGTGTAAAAAGTGTACATATCTATACCTGCTTTGCAAAATAAACTATTTGAATTTGAATTTGAATTTAAAGGTTTAAACTTTGGCCAGTCTGTAGTAAATACTTTAAAGTAAAATAATGAAAATTTGGGTCCCGTACTAAAAAGGTACCGAATTGTTTGTCAGGCGCTACCGTTTTATCGCTTTGTTTTTTGTCGCCTTAATGTTGCTATGGCATCTATATTGTTGTTATTTACTTTAAGGGTTCGATACCCGTATTGTGTAGGGGTACGGAACTCTTTATGGATGAGTCAGATTCGCACTTTACCGGTTTTATTTTTTAGTTTTCGCACTTTAACTTTAACGTAGAATTTTTCGTTTTAGGCGTCTTTAATGCAAAGCAGCATACCAGCAACGTCATCTAGTGTCATACAAATTTATAGATGCAGCTGGAAACATACATTTTGTGTAGACTTTGTATGGAAATATTAAATTACCAACCGCAAATAACATTTTTATATTTTTTTGTTGCAATGTACACTTAACACTTACCGCATACAAAATTTCAAGTTTGTAGGCCTGCTAGAACACCTTTAGACTTTTGATGATGTGTCAGTCAGTCAGTGACAAAATAAGGGAACTTTGACTTGAGATATTTCGTAATCAAATATAGCTACAAAGTTGTAATTTGGGGTCAGAAGTAGGATCAGTAAGTACTCTTGGTTCCTGAAATTTCAGACTTCTAGCTTCACCCACAACGAAGATACAGGGGGGTTGAAAGTGCCGTGAGTTGCTTCGAGAAAAGGATGGTACGGCCGTTCCGCGTTTTTTCTGCGAGACTTTGCGGGGGCACTGCCGTGCCCCCAGATGCAAGAACACTGATTAGTTAGCAAAATCGGACAGACCGGCATTTGGGCTTGTTGTTCGATGCTGAAAAGCCTCGAAATTGGAGATAGTGTTCGAATATACCATAGTGAAGGTCGGCTGAACTTTTAAAGGCTTTTTCAATCCTACACGTAACATAATAACATAATAATAATAATCACGCACGGATCATTAAATCTTTTTCACCACCACTCAAAGACTTTCAACTCAAAACATGGGAGGAGTCCTATATTTGGTCGCTTGGTGCCCATTACGGTCCGGGTCTCAACAGACAAAGATAAATAATCATCTACCCATCTCGACACTTCAATTTAAAAATCTACCTACTTAAGGCCCCAGACTCTCTTTGCAACATTTCGCTTTCATCTTACCTGAGGTTTTAGAAGTGGCGCTCCCCCCGCTGCATTAAGATGTTAGAGACCGTACCTGAATGTTGCTCTACTTCGTTAAATGAGTGTACGATTACTTAAAATTTGACATGTGAAGATTTTTAATTATTCAAGTAACGGTAATTTACAAAGTTTGGTTTGTTTACCGGAACAAATAAAATGAATTTGCAAAAGCAAAATAAACAAAAGTAAATCTACCTGGAATAGATGGCTTATTGGTAGCAGTAAGAGTGATTAGTATTTAGACACAATACATTTTATAGGTCATGCAATTATTTGCAGATTTTTACTGAAGGGGTGTCAAGAGGTGTTCCGAGTGTGAACTGTGAGATGCAAGTCATAAGTCCACCCATACGTGTACCTATAAGTACACCCGCGTTTCTCTGACGATTATTACGTCTCAACGTGATGAGCCCTATCACTCTAAGGAAACCTGCATGCCCTAAAAAGCGTGTAGTTGTGCCTGAAAATTTCTTTATTCATCAAGATTTTCATTTAACTAATGCCTGACATAAAAAATACCTTTATGAAATTTGGAAATGTAGAAAATTAATAATCAAATCGTAACAATGAAAACATTTAAAATTATGTATTCCTAATACTCACACACATATTACAAACAGTTCTTTAAGTAATATAATATCAAAAATAGAAACTCTTACGGTAATTAAGTGTCTGTCAGTTTGTGTGTCCATGATTATGACTAAGGTGCAATAAAAAAGGTAAAAAATTTAGTTTTAGAAATGTGATGTTTTAATGATAAGAACCGCAGCTGCGTACGTTCTTTCGTTTTGATGCATTATTGTCTAGCACGTTGTTATCTCGACTATTGGTTTTAGTGACTTCGATAGCTTTTTAAGATATTTTAAATAAAAGTAAGTAAAGTAATAAACAGGATGTAGCTTCGGCTTTAGTTATTCCAAAAAGTGGCGACAGCGGTGCTGGTATAAAATTTGTGTCACGCCATCCCCGTGGGTTTTTTAGACCACAACTTCTAAAATACGGCTTTACGGGTTTTAGAATTAACACACATTAACATAACTTAATCTAAGCGAATTAGGGCATGCAATTATTCAATGATTTTTACTATCCAGATAACGGATAATGTATTACCCGGGTAACCGGATACTTATGGTAAAAATTAAGGGTAGTAATAAAAGCTCCGAAAACTAAATTAAAACCGCCCAAAAAAACGGCCTACCGCAAACATCTTGAAAAAAAACCGGCCAAGTGCGAGTCAGACTCTAGTCAGAACCTAGGGTTCCGTATTGTGGATGATAAATTTAGTTTTATCATTTTTTTTCGAGAACTTCTCAACCGCTTTATTTTTTCTGTAATTCTTACGTAAACGCATATTACCATGATTTTTTTCATATTTTTCGGTCTACCAGTTTTGGAGATAAGAGGGGGGACATACATTTTTTTATAGATTTTCAAGGATTTCTCGAAATAGATGCAATTAAATATAGCCAAACTATATATTATTACAATAAGCTTTTTAATACCTACAATGTGATACCCATATTGTATTTTTATAAATATATTTTTTTATTTATTTTACTTTTTTTTATATTTTTAAATCACTATAGTTTTCCCGGTTATTGGTCAGTTATGATCTTTAACGGACATTTTTTTCATATTTTTCGGTCTACCAGTTTCGGACATACACATTATTGTGGTTTTTTTAAAGATTTCACAAAACCAGTGCCAGTAAATATAGTAAAAGTATATATTTTTATAATCACCTTTTTAGTGTCTACAGTTTCATACCCATATTGTATTTTTAGGATATTTTTTATTTTTCTCACTTTTGTTTTGAAAATATTTTAAACAATTTCAAATTTTTCTTATTTTTTTACAATGTAATATGTAGGCAAATTAATGCTATTTTTGTGCCAAATTTCATGTCTTTATCTTTACGGTGCTAAAGTTATGATGCTGTGAAATACGGACGGACGTAGATTAGACTTTATTTTATCGAAACAGGGATTTCTTAAAATATACAAAAAATATTTTATCCATAGTTGTTTACTTATTAAATGATAAGTGCAATATTCAAGTAGAGCAACTTTAATGATACAGTTCGCCTCTCCATAAGAATCTACGCGAGGGAAAGGGAGCAACCGTGCGAGCGGGAGGTAAAATGACGTCGAGCTACACAACACACGTCTGAACGCTGCGATGTCCCAGCGAAACTGAGGGAAATATCGACGCGTTTTGTGTTTTAAACTCTCGATAAGTTTCGATTTGATAAATGTTCTTAAAATAATTTTTTAAATACCGTTTTTTGTTATTTCACTTATTAATAGTTCTATTCTACGTGTTTTAAATTTGACTACGCTAAACGATAGTTTTCTAGTAGAAAAAAAATATTTTATCAGTGGTTTAATTCATAAAATCACAACTACTTAAAGCACTCGAAATAAGAAAACTAAAGTATTATCCAAAAAAGTAACCAGGTAAGATTATTTTTGAAGATATGGGAATAAATGTTACCTGATTACATTTCTTGTTTTTGTCATAATTTTTACGTGACGTGTGCATGAATGAGACTCTCAACGCCTAGAACATAAATAAAGGTATGTTTAAAGCCTAAAAAACCTATTAAAAGTAGCATTAAAGTAAATGACAAAATGTGTTTTGGAATCTTCAAATTCCACACTATAAATTAACGTAAAATGTATTTTATTTATTGCTTTCTTAGTAACTAAAATAAAATCTTTCTTTTCTGATAATTCTGCAAGAATACTGATTTTTAGGGGACTGGAGCCTTAATGTATTTTTTTTTTCTCTTTTGTCTGTCAATCATCCACTTCATTGTGCCATTTTATGACATTTTAATATACATATAATATAAATTTTACTTAGTTCCACTGATGCCGATTTTACAAATTGAAATATATCTGTAAATAACTGTTATAATAACGTATTTTTATAGAAATATATACTGTTAACTGCATAATAATAATTAGCGTTGCTCAAAACATGCTGAAAGTGGAACTGATTCAGAGCTCGTGCGTAAATTTGTTACACAATGTTATACTGATTATGTCGATAAACTTTAGGGTTAAGCTGCCGGAAAGCATTTTACTTAATTCAGTGTGAACAACAATCGATCAGTCAAACATTATTTTGGCAGCTGTCAGGAAGAGGAAGAAGGTTGCAAGCCTGTTATCCCCCTTAAATCTGACGTTTAAAAAAAATCAAATATAGTTTTACTGTCTTAAAATGTTTTGATGATGCGTCAATTTTCTAACTTATGTTATTATAGATGAAATGTCTGTAAAAGCAGATGGACTATATGAGACAGGTAGACAATGGTGATATTATATATTTTCATCTTCATAATATGTCTTGTATTTTTTAATGCTTTAATCAATTAAAGTATAGGGCTTACTTTTTACATTTAGTGGTTTGTAACTAATATTATAAACAAAAACGACATGACCTTGCTAAGTTTTTTGCCATTCTTCTTAGCAAGACTAATCGAATGGGCGGAGTTAGGCATATATTTATTATAAGTATTGCATATATTTATAATATTATTTAGAACTTATTCCTATATTTTTATTTTATTCAAGTATATTTTTTAATTAAATTTAAGTAAACTCAACCTTTATTATTTCCTTGTATATTTTCCCATATTATTACTTATTATATAAAACTATTACCTATATACATAAATTATATAATTATATTACAATAAAACCGACCTGTGATAAGTGTATCTGATATACATAAATAATTATATTTCTATTTCTATTTCAACTAAAATAAATAGGGTAAGTGCGAGTCGGGCTAGCGCACATAGAGTTCTGTACCATAACACGATACGGATTAGGAATCTTAAAAACATTATGGTAAATAAAACCAACAGCAACAACAAAGCGACAAAAACAAGCCGCTAAAATGGTAGCGCCTGGCAAAAAATTTGCGACTCCCGCTGAGTACGAAACCCTAATATATATTTCCTGTAATTTTTACGTCACATATGGTCATAAATTACCTATTACCATGTTTTTTTAAATATTTTTCGGTCCGAAAATTTCGGAGATAAGACGGAATAGAATAGACTAGAATAGAAAGATGTTTTATTTCCCTAGTTTATATGTTACATTGTGGTGTGATCGACCTGTGGGTGCTTCAGGTACTTACAATCTATAAAATTGATTGAGATAGGCGTTACGTTGCGGAAGTCCATCATGAACCTATGGATATATTCATAATTTGCAACATTCCGCTAAACACTCTTACCATGCTATTCAAAATGCAGACTCAAGCACCGCCCGCCCTCCCGCATAAAACATGCACAAGCAGGTTGTAAAAAAGCAAGAAAACTTATCGACATGTGTTTCGCCTCTAAACGAGGCATCCTTGTGATATGTTGCTCGCCCGACAGCTCGACACCAAATCTGTTTTTTGGTAACCAAATCTGTCTGTCGCAGGCGCGACAGGAGCAAGCGTTCGTGTAGTTTGCCCATGATGTTTAGGAGGGTGATGGATCGGTACGATTTGGCGTCCTGGTGATTCTTACTTGTTTTATGTAGGAAGATGCACTCCCAGATTTTCCATCTGTTGGGATAATAAGCTGTAAGTAATAGGTAGTCAGCTATCACTTTGTACCTGGTAAGAAAGGGGTCACCTCCGAGTTTGAGGGCGTCCGCTTTGATCGGGCCAGCGCCTTCTTATTTTTAAAGCAAATCTGAGTTCCTGAATGGAGATGGGATCAACAGGTTGAAACGGTGTGGTTTTTTTTGTGCTCTTGTCTTCGCTGTTTATCTCAGCTTCTGTGACGTTCGCTGCGTCGACCAGGGCGTCGATGGTTTCTTTCTCACTGTTGCAACCCTCAATGTTGGGGAGTCTCTGTACTAGAGCCTTCAATTCAATTTGGGCTCTGTTTTCCTGTGGATCGTTTATTATATATATCTATTTCTCACTGCTGGATTCCACGAGTGCTTGTTGGACCAAGCGTTTCAGACAATTTTACGTTCTTCTATGTTCCGTTATTCTGTCCTGGTTGACGAATAGTCGCCACGCTTTACTTTTTGCTTGGTTTCTTTCGTCGATCAATTTATTAATCTCTTCTGGGAGTTGATCTCTTTTGTTGTTTTCATGTAGTGGCAGATACACATCCAGGGCTCCGATAATGGCTTTTTTTAGTTGTAGTATAGGTAGATATTCCTCACATTCTGCATGTGATGTGATTTCCTTTGGCAGGTGCGTTGTTTTATCTCATAAGGTTTGTTAAAACTGTTGCAGGATTTCTTTGTTGTTTGCGATAGCGCGGGTGTTTCTTACCAGCGTTTTCTATCTGTCCACGACTTTGTTTAGGTCCAGTAGCCAGGGCATGTTGGCATGTTATGGTGTCGAAAGCTTGCGCATCGTGCAGGGAGAACGTCATAAAGTAAAAAATGCTACTTTTTCGAGGTTCTTTGTATAGGTATTCCCCTTGTACATGTAGAGTGAAGAAAGAAATTTTTGGTGCGCGTGGAAGATAAAACTCGACCAGGCCGCCCTAGAAGGACGTATGCTGACTAGGGAATCCAATCCCGCAAACGCGGGATCCCGCACCTTTTTTGCGGGATCAAAAATGCGGGATTACTCATGCGGGATCCCGCACGTTCGCGGGATTGAAAAAAAAAAGACGTGTGGCACTCGGGGACTGCCGCGGTAAAGCTATTGCATAGCATTTTTTATATCCAAAAAATGTCAATTCTTAAGAAGTGTCAAATTTTAAAACGGTACCGTAATCAGCGACCCTACACACCCCTTGATACCGAATTAAATGCAAATTGGACCACTTTTTAAGACGTGTCAAAAAACTGTCAAAAGCTGTCAAATGTCAACTTTTTTAATTTGGCCATGTAGCCCCTGTCAAACCAATCATTATAGTCTAAACCCGGAGTCAGTAGCTTAAGCCGTTCGGGAGATACAGCAGATAGATTTTGTTTTTATTTTTTTTTTTTTTAGTAGATAGATCTCGTCGAGCTCTTTTCTTAGAGTACCATGAACATGGGTCTACCTTCAGCCGTTTAGAAGATACAGGCCTCCGAAGTTTTGACATTTCCGGCGCTTAGATCTCGGCGAGACCTTTTCTTAGACACCCATCAACATGGGTCTAACTCTAACCGTTTAGGAGATACATGCCGTCAAAGTTTTGACATTTAAAAAGAACCCACTCGAGATAATTCAACTGATTTGATATTGAAACGTGAGATGACACTTTTTGAATGTGGAGGGAATAGGGGGAAGTATTTGGAAGCTGTTTATACTTATGTAAAGTCAATTCCGCCTACAAGTGTGGAAGCCGAGCGTGCTTTTTCCGCCGCTGGCTATTTATGCAACAAGATAAGATCAAATCTAAAAGATGAAACGTTAGATACTTTATCATTTCTTCGAAAGTATTTTCAAAAAAAATAAGCTGATTTTAAATGCCTCTAAAACCAATGAATATGTTCTATTTCAAATAAAAATCTAAATATGAAACGTGAAATATTGTGAATATTGTATTGTCTTAAACATCATTATATTTAATTTATAATATAAGTGATAACTTTGCTTCATGTTGATAAGAATAATTAAAAATATTTGTGTGTATTTTCTTTCTTTAAATTACATGAAACAAAAATAATAATAATTAAAATAAATCCCGCAAATCCCGCGGGATCCGCGGGATTGATGATCTTAATCCCGCAGGCTTGCGGGATCGCGATTTTGATGCGGGATTGGATTCTCTAATGCTGACCAAATTGGCGACATACTGAAGAAGGGCAATGACAAAAGTACCCGGGATAGAAGATATTGTATGACTAGATTGATGGATGTGGAAGACACGAAAGAGGTGTGTCAGGCTCGTGGCAGACGGAAATCTTTAGTCTCTCTGGGAGACAGGCGTATGTATGAATGGGAACAGGATCTTGTTTGTATGAATGTTACTATCAGTACTCTTGTCCATGACCTAATTCTTGAAACTACTGATATTACTCTCTATTTGGTAGACCTTGTGGATCAAAATTGATTGGCGTATTGTCATATTCTAATCATATTCCATAACCTTTTGGGCTATTCGGTCTCTTTATCTGCGCTGTGCTAATGAAATTTGTAACTTATGTCATAACCAAAAAGAGTTTCACGCTGAACGCCAAGTCAACGTTACATAGGCCTATTTGAAATGAGTTGATGATGCGTGCACGCATGTCACATGTGTTTTAGTTGTTGCAAACCAATTTCGATACTTTGCCAAGTCATTGGCCTAATCGTGTCAAAATTCATTCGGTTTTATATATTTTAATATCTTTTATAATACAAACTGCATAATTCTAATTTAGAGTGTCTCCTGACAAACAAAAATGTAATAATCTTTCAAAAAGAGTTTCCTTGTGGTGTCATAATTGAGCTTAAGTCCCATAATACATGTATGGGTTGACTGAGGGAAATTTCTTTTGGAAATAAATCTGCCTTTGCATTGTTTTTTAATATTTTTAACTGTATCTTTCTGACTTTACAGGTGGTAGAGCTGATGCCGGGCTCGACTGTAGAGGTACCACCATCTTACTTGGAGACCCCCTCGAAGTAATTCGGGGGAGAGTAAGAGGACAGCTTACAGGCAAAAAACCAGGAGGCCCACTATGCCTGGGACCGATGGATGGCGGTATATCCATCCCTAATAGCCGGGCCTTATATGGAACAGACTGGTGACGGGCAGCGGCGTCCCGCCTGCCCAGCGTGTGTGAGTATGGGCAATTCTTCCAGGATGACCGCCGGGAGTGGCAAAGTCCTGGAAAGGCTTATGTCCAGCAGTGGACGAACTAGGCTGATGGATGGATGGATGTATTTTTCTGAGTCATTTGTGCAATAAAGTGTTAATTATTATTATGTATGTAAATGTCCTACAGAGTTAGGGCTTGAAGAGTAAAGAGTTTGGCTCTACATGAGATCTGATAACTATTTAACAATAAAAGCGTTATGATCTTATGAGTCTTGGAAAGTTGGAAACCTATTTTACTTGGAATGTTTCGCTGTAGGATACATTTTACTTGGAATGTTTCGCTGTAGGATACATTTTACTTGGAATGTTTCGCTGTAGGATACATTTTACTTGGAATGTTTCGCTGTAGGATACATTTTACTTGGAATGTTTCGCTATAGGATACATTTTACTTGGAATGTTTCGCTGTAGGATACATTTTACTTGGAATGTTTCGCTGTAGGATACATTTTACTTGGAATGTTTCGCTGTAGGATACATTTTACTTGGAATGTTTCGCTGTAGGATACATTTTACTTGGAATGTTTCGCTGTAGGATACATTTTTCGCTGATTTTGTTAAATTGAACCTGATATATAGGTATAGGTATTGAGACACATATAGCGCTACTTTGCCAGGTATTATCACCATAAAGTCATGTTAATGTAAGTGTGTGGTAAAAGGCGCTCGTTGCTACCACAAATTGTAGCTTACAAAAAGTGGTAATACTGACTAGTGACGGGCATCAGCGTCACTAGTGCGAGGATTCCATAACCACGCTCAGACACCACTAATTGTATGCTAAAGGGCGATACTTGCAGCTGGAACAGGGGCCCATAAGCTGTCCCAGAGTTATAGTCTACAAGTATCTTATATTCTAAAATAAATAATATAAAATGTCCTACCAGACAGTTGTATGATGACGTCATCCACTGATCATCGCTCGAAGACCCTCCACATGGACTCCAAGGCGTGTCGGTGCCGTGACACGTTGATCACCTTCCACGATGAATCTAAACACAAACCTCCTACCCCAGGATGCATCCGAACCCAGAAATAGTAATTAACAAGTCCACTTGTCGGAAGCCGCGTGGACACAGGTTATGTCACACACACACAGGAAATTCACTAAAAGTTGGCCTTCACGCCAAAATAACCTCAGCCCTTGATTCACTTATGTTCTTTACGGTGTCCGCACCGATTTCCCCTCTATTAAGCCCTTAATAACACATATTAAAATCGTCCGCGATCTATACCAAGAAAATTCCACGTCCCTCGTTTTTGACAGCTCCAAGTCCATAGACAAATTATATAGACCATTGATGGATGCGTTCCGAAATATACATTTTATTCTGAACAGTCCCCCGCTCTGGGCTGAGCAATCAGACCACTAGCTCATACAACCGGGAGACGGGAGAGAGTTGTCATGGCTCGTCACAAAATCGAACCTTCGACCAACACCTCTGCGACGCGTGGAGTTCCGTCTCCGCCAAAAAACAACTTTAATATACGGCCCCGGCGCCAAAACAAGGATAGCAAGTTCACATCCTTCAAAAGAGTTAAATTTCCTTCCCTAGGATGCTCAGTCCTGTCTGACCACAGAGAGGACGAGAGTTGAGGACCGCTTCCACTTTACAATATACAGTGGCAAGCTCCTCAAAGGTTAGGACAGTTTCCCCAATAACGCAGCGGAGGTGGGTCTTCGCCGACTTGACGGCAGCTTCAAAAAATTCCCTCCCCAGTGAGGGCAATTTGGGGGACTGTACCGCCAAGTTACCCCTTTCCGGGCGAAGATTTAACTTAAACTAGCATAGTTATTTACAAAACAAAAAATTATCAATATCTTTTAGATAGTTAGCAGTACCTTTGTAGTTTGTGCCATTGTCGGAGCGAATAAGTGAAGGTAAACCCTTACGCGACACGAAACGATCCAACGCGGCGACGAAGGCCTCCGTAGTCAAAGCTGATACCACTGCCAAGTGAACGGCCTTGGTGGCCAAGCACACAAATACACAAGGTATGCTTTCACAACCCGAGCGTTGCGATTGCTAAAAACCCCCGTGCGCTTTACGTATGTGTCAATCCGACACCAACAGATTTACCAAAGGTCCGTCTTGGGTAGAACCAAAGGATGAAGACTTCTGTATGGCAGGTCAGCTCTCCAAAATCAGCCTCCAAAACGCAGAAGTCCTTCATAATCCGTGAAAGGATTCAAACGAGCAACCGCTCACTTCAGCCTGGCGTGATCCTCGCGCAGAACTCGAAGTCTAAACTTGATGAAGTCCGCCTGAAGTACACGTACCGTGTACCAATGCGCTCCAACGCTCCTCTGCACTCACGGCTGGGGACAAAATATATGAATATCATTGACTGGTTGGTATTTCAACAAAATACCACCATCATATTGGGATCCTCCAAATCTGCAAACAGTATATGTTCATTTGAAAGCCATTTCCCAAGTTCGAACATAATAATCCAAGTATCGAATCAAATATCGAATATCCAAAATTGTGGATACCTCCACCAATGAAGAAGAACCCAGAGTCCTTTTAAAAACCAAATAGGATCCATCCTAACAAATCCGCGCCCAGGAAAACATCGACTGGGGCCGGAAGACAAAACGTGGGTCTGCCAGATGCAGACCTGACGTGCATGAGATTATGGACGGAGGAAGGTCCAAAGAAGGCTGCCAGCCGACAATATTGTCTATAACCATGGCTGCAGCCGCTGATTCAACTCCAGTCCACCAATACCTAGGAGCGGCACCGACGAAACCTCCAGGTTCAAAACCAATCGGTGCGCCACTTGACTTTCCGAGTCGAAGAGGGCCCTAGACGCGAGCCATCGCGGTAGGCAACAGAACCGTCCGCGGTTCCGTACTCATGGCTTGAACAAGCTAGTTACAGGCTACCCCACCTGTGGAGTGCAGGACCAGTCCACTGGCAATAATACGGCTGGTGTGTGCACATCCCCACCCTGGGGGGAGCGTAGCCTCCAACTCTCCCTGAGTACGGCGGGTGGTACTCTAACCGCGGGTACTCGCGGTACGGCGGTGAGTAACCCCGTGACTCCGTCTTAACACGGTGCTCCATGCCAGCTGGCACCGAAACCGGCGCGGGGAGGGGGGGCCTAGCCCTTGCCAACTCCAATTGGCCCCCGCCCGTAGGGGCCCAATTCACTACATGGCCATATGTGTGATAGCCCGTAAGCAAGCCCCCTACGGGTCCACGCGCGGATACATAACTCACCTCCCGGTGAGGGGGCGCGCCTCGCGCCGCAGTCCTCCGTTCCGACGGAGGGGAGCTCTGCCCGACAGCATGCCCTCCCTGGACCGAGGGGGGGGAAGTTCTCCCTGACGCACCCCCGTTGTCCAAGGGGGGGGGAGTTCTCCCTGAAGCACCCCCGCCCGTAGGGCTCCGTCGCTGCGGGACCGGTGAAGCCGCTTCAGATCTGTTGGCACACAACAATAAATGGTGAGGCCCCTCACAAACACTGCAACGTCGTGGCTCGGGACAATTACGTTCAAAATGATTGCCCAAGCAACCGAAACACAGGCCCTTACGTTTCACCATGCGTCGCCGCTCGGTGACGTGCAGGTTTCGCCACTGCTGACATCTCAGCAGGTCATGCCCCGTATGGCCACACTGATAACAGGTCAATGACCTCTCGATCACGGCGACCCCCGCCAAGCGTGTCATATCGCGTCCCCGCGACTGCTGCGGTTGTCTGGGCTCCCCACATTCCGAAGAGCCAGCAGACGAAAATGATTGCGCCCCTGATGGCGCCAAGTCCGGCTGTGATGTTTCTGCTACCCTAGCTTCATATTCAAGAAACCTCATTAAGTCCGTAAATTTAGGCACAGTGCTGCCATCTTTTCCTGCGGACACCCGCTCAAAACGTGACCTCACATCATTAGGCAACCTACCTAAAATAATGTGAACGAGTAAAAACGACCACTCGTCCACCGGTAAACCTAATGTTCTAAGGGCATTACACGCCACAGTGACCGGAGTTAGTAATTGCTGCCTCAGCTGTGCCCAGTCGGTTACCCTAGGTAACGTCAACAATTGAGACGCATGCGCATCCGCCAGTAAGCGCATGTTCTGATACCTATCATTTAATAAGCCCCACGCTATATCATAATGATCATCCTCTACCCTGAGGTGCTGGATGAGCGACCTTGCTTCGCCCTCCAATGTTGACATCAAATATGCCATCTTTTGCCCCTTTGATAAATCTACCCTAGAATTTATTAATGACGTAAACATATTCCTATATGAAACCCATTCTTCCATTTTCCCATTGAATTTATTTAGTTTTAAATTAGCCAAACTACTAGACACGCCATCTACCGGTTGAGGCGTGACAACTACAGGACCTCCTGAATTTTGCCTCTTTATATCAGCAATATTATTTGACTTTATAACCAGCGTCTTACCAGTGGCGCCATCTACTGGTCTAGGTGTGCTAACAACCGGGCTGCCCGATTGTCGCTTTTTGATCATGGAGGCCGCCTCTGTTATATCATCATAAATCCCTTTTATCTAGGCTAAATCAGTAACATACCTCTTCAAAGGCTCGTCACTTTCCTGCAGTGCTGCCACAGCCGCCTCTGCATCAGCCAGCCGCTGATGCATCCGCTCGGCTCTCTCCAGGATTGCATTGTCGCGATCCGAACGAGAAAGCAATCCCTGGACGGTTGTAAACCAGCGGAGCTCTTTCGCCAACGCAGCCTTGTGAGACTTGGACATCATGCCGCAATGAACCGGGAAATGTATAAATAAAAACTATTTAGCAAACACCCTGACACGGCACAAAATACAGAAGCACTGCTCAATAGATACCCTACCTATAAATAGAATTTAATTAGCAAAATTAATTCCCAATTACCAATGTATGTACTGTCCGTCAATACTACACAAACAAATAGGTTCCTACCTAATTCTATATTACCAAATTTAAATTATATTTGGTGTATACAATACACACAAACCCGAATGCACATTCCACTATGCACTTGTATACATGCTTGTAAGTACATAAATTCAAGCCAAGATAACCGTATATTAGCTAACAAGTTGATTTGCAATCTATAATATAAACCGTTATATGATATAATGTTATTGCAATACAAGAACACTTGATATGTACTAAATTAACAATTTATACTGATATTACTGAACCACATCAATGTGGTACCCTCCGGTAATCAATTATCTACTCAAAGCACTAAACAAATCCAATTTAATTGCTACATCAAAACATGTAAATAGCCTAGCTATGTTAACAGTTCAATGACACTGGGGCCGCCCAGTTCCGCTGTTTAAATGTATATAAACCAAAGTTGGGATTAACCACACTCGGCTACCAAAACTTGTGTGGTAAAAGGCGCTCGTTGCTACCACAAATTGTAGCTTACAAAAAGTGGTAATACTGACTAGTGACGGGCATCAGCGTCACTAGTGCGAGGATTCCATAACCACGCTCAGACACCACTAATTGTATGCTAAAGGGCGATACTTGCAGCTGGAACAGGGGCCCATAAGCTGTCCCAGAGTTATAGTCTACAAGTATCTTATATTCTAAAATAAATAATATAAAATGTCCTACCAGACAGTTGTATGATGACGTCATCCACTGATCATCGCTCGAAGACCCTCCACATGGACTCCAAGGCGTGTCGGTGCCGTGACACGTTGATCACCTTCCACGATGAATCTAAACACAAACCTCCTACCCCAGGATGCATCCGAACCCAGAAATAGTAATTAACAAGTCCACTTGTCGGAAGCCGCGTGGACACAGGTTATGTCACACACACACAGGAAATTCACTAAAAGTTGGCCTTCACGCCAAAATAACCTCAGCCCTTGATTCACTTATGTTCTTTACGGTGTCCGCACCGATTTCCCCTCTATTAAGCCCTTAATAACACATATTAAAATCGTCCGCGATCTATACCAAGAAAATTCCACGTCCCTCGTTTTTGACAGCTCCAAGTCCATAGACAAATTATATAGACCATTGATGGATGCGTTCCGAAATATACATTTTATTCTGAACAGTAAGTATATCATGAAATATTATGTTAATATCACAGATACTTATAATAATGTGCATAACATGTCCATAAATATAGCTATAATTAAAATTAACATAATCAGTTCACAGTTTACACAAGCGTAGTTAACTAAATTTGTAATAAAATTGTTTATTTATTTAATTTTTAATTTTTGTGCTATTGTTGTAACGAGGCTATACAACGAAATAAACATTGGCCAAGTCCGTGACTTTTTTAAGATTGCGTAGAATTTATGCGAAAAAAAACGATCAAGTGCGAATCAGACTCGCGTAGCTAGGGTTCCATTTCGTGGATGAAAAATTTAATGTTATCATTTTTTTCGTGAATTTCTAAAACGCTATATGTTTCGTGTAATCTTTACATAAACACATATTGCCATGAATTTTTTCATATTTCTCGGTCCACCAGTTTTAGAGACTTATCTCTGGTGGTTTTTCTGGAGTGGTTTTTCAACAGTTTTTGAACGATTGTACTACCACAGACGCAATCAATATGAAACTTATATATATGTTTTTTCAAACCTTTATCTTTACGTTGTAAGTAGCGTTACCTAATTGGAAAACTTTCGCTCGATAGATTTTATTTTTGAAAATAGTCTCTTATTGAGTGATTTTCTGGTTTTGTATTTAATCCATTTGATTTTTATGTGTCATATTTTACTATCAATACTAAAATCTTGTTTATTAACCGCTGTAAGTTCAAAAATGACTTAAATGCAATATTGTAATTTTAGTCGATTTTAATCTTAAAATTAGACTCGTTCTGAATAGTTTCGCGCGCATTTTGGCGCACGCGATTTTCAACTTTATGAAAGTAAGACAACGGATTATAATTGTAAAGCGGCTGTGCGCCTAACGAAGGCCTCGTTTTAATGAGATCAATTCAAAATTTATATTATTCCGATTAACTTATCATGAATTATAACTAAAAACAAATAATAAACGACTAAAAACCCTAATAAACAGAAATTAAATAATCAGTCGTAATAAAAAGCTATTCGTACCAGTTCTGAACATGCCTCCCTATACGAACATACGAAATGCGAACAAAGAAGTACCCACTTCAAAATGTATTTACACTCTGTATGAGCAGGGGCGATTTTAAGAGGGCAGTTTAGTCCACTTTGCCTCCTATATCGCATCGCCTAACCATATTTTTCAGATGTTTATGTCCATTGGCTGTTTTTAATAGCCCTCTTACTTTAGGGACGAGCGGAAGGACAACGGAGGGACGTCGTCGGAGTTTCACCCAAAAAATTGGAAGGAACCATTTTATTTTTTGGATACGGAACCCTAAACATAAAAATCTCAAAAGAAATGATTAATGACGTCAAGCTTTATATACGATTATTAATTTTCTTGTTGAGTATCAAATGAAATGCACAATTACACCTCGTACGATTATAACACTAGCATTTCGCCCGCGGCACCGCCCGCGTTTATTCAATCTATGCCCCGTTTTCGACATGCACGTTATTTTATTAACACTCCTTATCACTTCATAGTATAAAACAAAGTCGCTTCCCGCTGTCTGTCTGTCCCTATGTATGCTTAGATCTTTAAAACTACGCAACGGATTTTGGTGCGGTTTTTTTTAATAGATAGAGTGATTCAAGAGAAAGGTTTATGTGTATAATACATGCATACTATTGTAGAGAAACACTGATAATTTTAGAGGTTTCTGATGTGATGTCGTAAATAAACACATTTTTGCGCTTACATTGCAAACGCTGGCTGAACCCTACGAGATAGATCAAAATAATGTACTACAGTATTGTACACCTTAAAAAGGTCTACAAAAAATTCCGCAATTGTATATGTAGGGATAACCCACAATAACCATCTTTTATCCTTTACTTTTTACGAGAAATAATGGCTTATTTACAAAGCGATTTTAAGCAATACAGCATTAATCCTTATCCAATTAAGTACCTTAAATACTGTAGTATATTTAGTATCAGCATTGCACCCGTGCGAAGCTGGGGCGGGTTGCTAGTAACTTATATGTTGAACAGGGTCACTATGATGATAATAAAGACAACCGCATCCAAATTCGCTGAGTGGTTCTCAGGAGCATAAGTACCTACATATAAATAAATATACAACGTGTAACAGAAAGGTGTAACCATATTTGAAGAGCTTATTCAGTCAATGGTATAGAACAACTTTTAATATGGAACAAAAATTGTATCTCTAAAAAAAAATTTTACTATTTCATAGAAAAATGCAATGCCACTCGGCCGAAATGAATGGAAGGGCAAATTTTTTTTTTGAGATTTCAGGATTGTCTCCATAGTAAAAGTTGTTCTATACCATTGACTGAATAAGCTCTTCAAATATGGTTACACCTTTCTGTTACACGTTGTATAGGTATAAAAAGACAGACAAAAATTCTAAAAATGGTAGTTTTGGCTTCAGTACAACACAAAATAATGACCCATTTCATTTAAAATAATATATACAACCGACAGACACGATTTATTATATTATTACTATAGATTGATATTGTTGATCGAAAAACAAGATGGTCAAAGTCTAGACCACATTCCTGAATGGTCTATCTTACATAACCCTCAAGAGCGCTTTGTGTCTCGCAGACCGCATCAACTGCATCGCATTTAACCCTTATCACGGCGCCAGCGGGTCATAATGACCGCGATAGAAACGCACGACTTGCCTTATACAGACGCCATATCTTAGCTGCAGCTTGTTAGTGAATACCTGGCACTTATTCTGATAAACCTTACTCAAAACTATAGATACGTACTGCTGAGTGAGAGGGTATAATGTGGGAATATACAAACAGACGTACACTCATTTCTCACTGATGATATACAAGATGACATTTATTTATATAGCCAAATTCATACTGAAGGCTCGGTAAGTGCTGTGTATCAAGGTTCGATGACCTTTTTTCTGAAATTCGTAAATTATAATATCATATTCCCTACAAAAGCAAGCCCAGCTCTATGAGAGGTCAACATTTTATTTTGCGAAATTAGCAAAACTCACCAAGCCCCCGGTATGATTTTGGATGTATATATAAATGTCACCTATACAACGTGTAACAGAAAGGTGTAACCATATTTGAAGAGCTTATTCAGTCAATGGTATAGAACAACTTTTGCTATGGAGCCAAACAAGAAATCTCAAAAAAAAATCTGCCCTTCCATATATTTCGGCCGAGAGGCATTGCATTTTTCTATGAAACAATAATTATTTTTTTCTAGTTACAGGTTTTGTTCCATAGTAAAAGTTGTTCTATACCATTGACTGAATAAGCTCTTCAAATATGGTTTGACCTTTCTGTTACACATTGTATAAACTCAACGTGAAACCTAGTAACTAATTTCCTTTGAAATTAATAATTTTTGAGGGTTAGTTAGAGGTAAAACCTCCATCGATTCGAAAAAAATATGCGAAATATCTATAGTTTTATTTGAGATAGTCTTTCTTATATAAAATATATATTATGACAAAGGTACCAACAAAACTACGATTTCAACTGTAGCTCTAACTAGGTTTGTTAACTAACTTGTATTTTTCATCTCTTTATGTAGTTGTATGTTGTATTTTAGTAACGTACGTAGTGGAATTATTAATTATATATAGTTTAAAACTTTATGTTTTAGATTATTATTAATATTTTTTTAATCCTATATTTTTAATTTATGCAATTTAAAATCTAAATTTGAGTAAACCCACGTTATTTTTTTTGTATTTCCGGTACTATTATTTAGTTCAATTTCTTTTGCATTTTTGCCGTGTATTAAATGTATATAATATACCTATACATATATTGCAAAAATAAATCTATTAACACTTATAGACTAGCACTTCATCAGAATATGGTTACATGATTGACCTAGTCCAGCGCGTAGATAGGATGCCAGCCTGCCACCTCATCCGGTCAAGGTGCTGACCTTATGTGTCGTGGTCTTGTAATGTGTACAACCAGGCAGTCATTCAAAATTATATATCACAAGTACCAGAAAAATCTGGTCGTGCTTCTTTCCGAAATGGTTTCAATATTAAACAGTTGATAATCGAAATAAATCTGCCCTGCGGTCCGAAATAGAATTACAATGGATCATAAGCCATTCACTTCATACTTTCGTAATTGATTTTAGCGATATAATTCTATTTCGGAACGCAGGGCTGGTGGCATATTTTTAAAGTGAGTTTTATGTTGTTTTCTCACAATGGAATTACACTCGGCCCATCTCGCGCCTCATGGTAAGCGTCAGTTGGAACTAGGATGAAACGCGCTCTCCTAGAAAGGGGAGACAGAAATCAGCGAAGGTGTAAATCAGTCTGTCCAGCAGCAAAATCTACGGAAGTAGTAGATACAATAATCACTGATACTACGCAATAACCTGTAACCACTCTTCCTATACAGCTTCTTGACGACTTACTGAAACACGACGAATCACTTGACGACACGATTGAATCATGAGGGTGGTGATAAACAACGGCTGAAACCACCAACAGATGAAGCGAAAGAATGTTTCAGATAGTTGGGTCCTGGCTTTACTTCCCAGGTGCACCATGCAGGCGTATTTGGAATATTTTGTATCTAAATTAACGTCACTCGGGCTGCTCCTTTCTTTGTCACCTCATAAAGAAAACCCTACGAAAGCTTAGGTGTTTGCTTGTCTCTTTATACTAGTAATCCTTCCTATTCCATCAAGTCTAGTGCGAATCAGTCAACAGATCAAAGCGACTCCCGTACTTGACATTTTTTGCCTGTTTTTGCCAGTTATTATCCGCCGCAAGTTGCTGCTGTGGGCGGTTATAGCCTCCATATTCGTATAAGCCGCTTGTTATAAACTTTAGTAGTTTAAAGTCACGTATTGTTTGTGCCCAGATCGCTTGGACGATGTGCTCGGTTCGGCTTGGAACTTTGCGATTCGTTATATTATCGAAAGAGTTGTAGGAATATTGGACAAGGAGAGCATATATACTTATAATAATATGGTGAATACCTATTACAATCTAACTTATAGAATTATTGTCGCAGCGTAAAAAGCATAAGGACGTCCGAAACTTATTTAGTACGTGATTACTGACAACCAAACATGTATGCGGAGTAAAATAATTAAAGAGAATGTAGAAGGAACAAATCGTGTGGTCGCAAGTGAATCACATAGGTACAGTTTACGATATTACTAAGGCCCTTTACCAAAAACGGGAGCGGGCGGAAACTTTGGTGAAGGTTAAACAATAACACAAAATTGCACATGCTCATAGTTAAGTAGGTATGTACCATTACTTCACCACAATCTCAGCCCAACCAAGATCGTAGATATCTCCAAAAACGTAGCCTTGCTTATCTACATCTATATAGTTGCTTATTATCATTTCACGTTCATATAACTGCTGTGGATGATGAATGAAACATAGATCACTAAGTAAAGTTGTGTCTAGTTTCTTGTCCCTCATAATATGTAAGATATCATTACTTATTGCCCTTTTGGTGATATTATTCATAAACTTTGATAGCGATACTCTTCTTCTTCTTTAACTTATTGTGTGGTTTGTGGCCAACTTGGTGTCAAAGTTGCCTCTGATAGGTTTAACGACCGTTATCTTTAGATATCAGCTGGCATTGCGTTCTTTCCGACCACGGAGGGACACACAAGTAAATGCCACTGATGGTCACCCATCCAACTACTGCCATGCCAGGTGATCTCACGGCCAGACGCCGGTGCAGGCTACATACAGGTCGCGATACTCTGAAATATACCACAGGATACCTTTATCTTAAAGTTGTAACTGCGAAAATTAAGATTGAAACAATATTTTGTGATGTAAATGCCTGTATGATTTTATAAATACTTAAATCACTTTAAAGTAGCATATTTAATAAATGAAGATTTATTTTATTACAATGTTTATGAATTACATTAAATATATATAAATAAAGTAAGTTTTCCAAATAAATAAATAAAAAATTCTGCCTTGTGGGTCGTCGTCAGCTAAATCTTAAGGCCGTATATTCCGAGTTTTCAATATTCTTTTATTTATGTACCTATATTTAAGGCGATATGTAAAAGTTTTAGCGTCCCTGTTACTTCATATGGGAAAAAAACCTCAGTGCGAGAGGGACGGATTCGAGGAAAAGTAGCAAAAAGTCGGTTTTTTATTAATATAAAATGTACTAAAATTGTTATCAGAATTTCGTTTAACCAGGTCCTATTTAAATTTGTAGATATATTAATAATTTGCAATATTCCGCTAAACACTCTTACCATGCTATTCAAAATGCAGACTCAAGCACCGCCAGCCCTCCCGCATAAAACATGCACAAGCAAAGCAAGCAGTACGAGCACAAAATAAAGCAATCTTAAATAACAAGCAAGAAAACTTATCGACACGTGTTTCGCCTCTAAACGAGGCATCCTCGGGATGTGTAGTCCGCCCGACCGCTCGACAGCAAATGACGAGCTGCCGCCCGGAGCTCACCTTTTATACACCGGCCTGGCTAGTTGTTTGGTGGGAATAAATGGATGACGAAAACATACGTAAAAGGGGGGGTACTTATAAAATTTGTTTGTTCGTTCAGTAAATCAGAGTTATTCTTGTTTTTCAATATCTCTAACTGTTCTAGCTGTTCTCTAACTGTTCAATAGAGATATTGAAAAACAAGAATAACTCTGATTTACTGAACGAACAAACAAATTTTATAAGTACCCCCCTTTTACGTATGTTTTCGTCATCCATTTATTCCCACCAAACAACTAGCCAGGCCGGTGTATAAAAGGTGAGCTCCGGGCGGCAGCTCGTCATTTGTTGTCGAGCGGTCGGGCGGACTACACATCCCGAGGATGCCTCGTTTAGAGGCGAAACACGTGTCGATAAGTTTTCTTGCTTGTTATTTAAGATTGCTTTATTTTGTGCTCGTACTGCTTGCTTTGCTTGTGCATGTTTTATGCGGGAGGGCGGGCGGTGCTTGAGTCTGCATTTTGAATAGCATGGTAAGAGTGTTTAGCGGAATATTGCAAATTATTAATATATCTACAAATTTATGATGGACTTCCGCAAAGTAACGCCTTTTTCAATAAATTTTATCAGGTCCTATTTACCGTTAAAACCCATCTAATAAATTATAATTGCAGTCCATATGTCATTCTAAATTGTCAAACCAGGAGAATTGGTGTCGAAAAAGACCTCGATTCAATAAATATTTCTATCCAGCCGAATTTTTCCAATCGCGTTTCTGTTCAACAGATCCCTACAAAAAGATTCCAAAAATAATATGCAATTTTATCAAAATAATACATTATTTACTGATGTAGATATGCAAGTTCTTAAAGTGTCTATTTTTTTCGCGCCTTAAAGTACTTTTAGTATTATTTTTTGTGTTCGTGGTAAGGGGCCGTCCAATGTAATACGTCATTTGAAATTAAGAGGGCGAGAGTCTGGTCTATGGATGACGGTAATATCATTAGATAGATGGCAATAATGGGGGGTCTATACAATAAATAAACAAACTATTGTTGAAACAAGAATACTGATTTTGTAATACAGATAACGACATTTTTTTGTTAATAATTAATTATTTATTTAATAACGTTTGTTATTTAATATAGGCCTTATATTTGTTGGTAATTTTAATTTTGATTTAGTTTAGTTTTATATCTCCAATATTGTAATTTAGACTAAGTTTAGCTTTATAATGTGTATTATTTGTGTATGTTCAATTAAAAAATACATCAGTTTTGTGAGAGGGTGTGGGCATAGAGTAATGACGATAGCATGATTGCAACCCCCCCCCCCCCGGGTTGAAAATCGGCAAAAATAGATGACATAATATATGTATGGATAGCCCCTAAAGAATTACCTCCTTAAACGAAGTACAAGGAAGTTTAAGTTGTCACTATTTATTATATATTATAATATATATATATTATTAAAAAATCTCAATAAAGCGAATTATACGCGAGTATTTATTGAAATAATAAACAAATATCACCGCTACTTGTATTACAAAAACATTGGAAGCGAGTTCGTAAAGAAGTGAAAAGTATTCCAATCTAAACCATCGTGTTTGTATTGTAAGTCAGTAGAGCACAAATCACCCCATTCATTACCCATTGCCCGTTATGTGTGCGACATGTGCTCGCATGTTCTACAAAACTACGCATTACGTACACCCACTCGATACTTTCTCATATCCTTACTTGTCGTTCACAATGAAATTTGATGCTGTTCAGATAACTATTTAGGGGTCTCTATCATGCCTACTTACAGAGCTCACGCCTACATTACGATTGGACCATTTTCACTTGGTTTATTTAACTGTATTCAACCTTGACTGGTGGCCGAGCAAAAAGCTTTTTAAGTTGCAGAAAAAAGCTTTAATATTTCAAAAGGCTCTTGAAGTTGCAGAGAGAAGCTTTAATATGTCAGTGAATCTTTAAGGGGCTAATAGCTGCTGGCGACCTTGGTGCGTGTGCCTCCCTTTCTCACACGACTCGTCCCATAGTGATTTCTCTGTCGTTCTAGGGGGAATCAAGCTGCGAACGCGCTCAAAATTATCTAAATAAATAATTAAAATTATTGTAACCAACATTCTTTAAAAATTATCAAGGGAAATCATAATAATAAATTGTAATTATATACATCTTCAATTTGACTAAGTTTCAATTTATTTATTTGTATACATAATTAGTTAAATCGGATCTTGGTCTTGAAAGGTATTAATTTGGACCTTGTTTTGGTATTATATATAAACATATTCTAATCAAATATTCTGTAATTTATCATATATTTTTTTTTAATTTTTACTGATATAACATCCGAATTTAAGCGTTTAGCCAGAGCGTTTAAGCCCTCTTAAGGATGGTCGTCATGACGCGGCCAAATCAGTTATCGGCATGGCCTAATTTGCCTGGTATTTTGACAACTGCTAGTTGCTGACGATGCCGATGTAGGAAAACACTGAAAGGTAAATCTGCATTCACTAAATAGTGTTTTGTGCCTGGATAAGGGTCACCCCCAATGACGATGTAAAAATCGTTGGCGAAAGGAGGATCTACGAGCATTGACTGTTCCAGTGGCAGTACATACCCGTAAACACCTCAGATATATGAGGTGACGATAGTATGTTGTACTCGTATATGTTGTTATATTCCAAATATTTAAACAATATGTTATAAACATTTTTCGTACTTTTCTGAGTTCAGTTGTTTTCTAGTTTTACTTATCTTTTATGTTATGTATGAGTTATGTGTCACTTATGTGAGTGATTCCTATTTTTACGAAACGTCAAAAAACCTCTTCTACTGCAATGTCCATACATATTATGTAGATACCTGAAACAAAACAATTTTACAGGTAAATTCAGAAAAACAATGCGATATCTCTAAGTTACCACAGTATCATTGCATTAAAATACAATTGCTAAGCTTTCATATAAACTTAATTTACTCTACAAAAGAAGCCGCCGCTGCCAACGATTCCGGCACATAGGAAAAAATTAAGAAGGTGGGTGATTTAGAAGATTTTTAAATAGAAATGCGTCAAGTTTTTTAAATAATAATCTTTCACACGTATTTTAAATGCCCTTAAGGAGTTACAGTCAGTCGCACTATCGTCACTGGCATTTATGACGAAACCATAACGCCAAGCGAGTCGTCGTGATCCGGCATGACGTCAAACAAAGCCGCACCAGAAGAGCGGTGACGCGGTGACTCCACTTTTTCAGGTATTATCTGGGCGAGTGCCCTTCGTCCTATCGACGTTTTCCATCACGAGCGAAAGTACCTAACCAACGAAAGTACCTAACCAAGCGAAAGTACCTTAGCAAGCGAAAGCCCTATATAAATAAGTCTAAAAAAGTCATATAAAAATTATAGTAGACCAGCCCCCCTATTCTGTATCTTTAGTTGCCAACTGTACTAGGTGCCTATCATCAAAAACATAGATAAAAACTGAAATTTCAAAATTGCCTTTAGTGGGTATTGAACTATTAACGAACTGTGTCGTCACTTCAAGTGCGAACATATCCTTGGGAAATCGAAATTCGATGGTATATCTATGTTTTTGATGATAGGCACCCCGTACAGAAGGCAACTAGAGATACATAATAGGCCTGCTGTTATCAGTATCAGATAGTCGGAGTGCGACGACCTCTAGGTCTACGCCCTGATGCTGGGATGGAATCAAATCATATTACGTTGCTTCGTACACTTCACTTCTTTCATCATTCAATTGAAAGCATTATAAGTTAACTAGGATTAGTGCATAATATGTTACTTGTTAGATGACAATAAACTACTATTGTCCAATATAAACACCCACGATTCGGTCATGACCCTCAATGAAAAATTGGCTGTCAAACGTGATTGTGCAGCTAACTTCAGGCCACTATAAACCACACCATACTATGGTGGTTGGTTTATTTGTTTTATGCTGCTTTAACCGACTTAACCACGATAGCTGAGTGTGTTTATTTTGTTTAATCTGATGACCACACTCTTAATATTTTCCATTAAGCTCTTACAGAGTTCCAGTATTTCAGTACAGTAGAACTGGATTTATTTTATTATTTATATTTTATTTCATTTACTTATTCGATAGACGACGATCACAAGTCGGTCGAAATATATCTCGGACTTAGTTAATACTTTTTTATTCATATATTATAATAATATTTAAAACAGTAGAACTGGATAAGACAAACACTTCAAAAAGGTGGTCTCGTAATTTTCTTTCCTTTCTTTTTCTAGAATAGCCGGAATAGACATATGAATTCATACTCAATGAAAACTGTCAAAAATTACTATCTGTGATCAAATTAAACTCTCAACTCATTAATAAAATAGTAGGAGTTCTGTAAGATTCTGTTGTCTATGTAATGCCACACTGCAGTTACGAAATTATACGTTTTTACACAAAAACGACATGACGCCTTATACGTATCCAGTTTATTACAAACATGATAACGAGCCGCGTTTTGAATTCACCAAGAATGTATTAATGTTTTAGCGTCCCTGTTACTCCATATGCGAAAAAACCCTCAGTGCTAGAGGGATGGATTCGTGGAAATGTAGCAACAAGTCGGTTTTTTATTGATATAAAATGTACTAAAATTGCTATCAAAATTTCGTTTAACCGGTCCTAGATATCGTTAAAACACATCTAATAAAATATAATTGCAATCCATATGTAATTCTAAATTGTCAAACCAGAAGAATTGGTGCCGAAAAAGACCTCATTTCAATAAATATTTCTATCGAGCCGAATTTCTCCAATCGCGTTTCTGTTTTAACAGATCCCTAGAAAAAGAATCCAAAAATAATATTTTTTTTTTTCAAAATAATACATTATTTACTGAATGATTTTTTTTTCGTAGCGCCTGTATTGTCGCTAAATAAACATATTACTATAAACAGACAGTTTTTCATTCATAAATAAAATCTCTAACCGTATCAAAAATTATGGAAATGTAAATAATATCTACCTATTCATCACGACAAAATAAGAACTTAATGGATTAAGTAAAGTGCAATTATAATAATGATTTCCTTATAACCACGCTTCCTTGAGCCTAAACGTTCAATCTTTGATGCTAAATAAATTGCGAATTGACAAAAAAGCTTTTGATTAAAATCATCACGCGCTGTGTAGGAGGCGGGCGGCGACGGACGCAAAAACCGCAGCGTGGGCGCCGCCCGCCCCGCTTCGCCACGCTGCTCTATACCATGAGAATCTAACTCTCATCAGAGCCTATCTTCTGTCAGTGTAGCATCGTCCACCACTTTCTGTACAAAGCCAATTTTTTCAGTTCTTGGTAACGTGCGACTCCCAATTTGCGTTCAGATGGATCATTAAACTTGACTATTGATCGTGGTCTGGCTATGACTTTTATCAAAGAATCATGCCTGAGTTTATACCCAAACATCTCGATCATTCTCAGTAGATCCATAAAATAAGATCCAGTGAATATACTGATACTTTTTTCTCATTAGATCAGTCTTCAAATGTTCCTGTATTTAATGACATTCGAAATGTTTCTTTTTTCTGCAACTCGTTTTAGTTATTTTAACTAAGCTTGACAAAAATCGTTTTAGGTTTACGAAAACACTTTGATATTGTAATATCAGTAACATATTAGTTAATCAATAATAACTGAGTTATATAGCATTATGTACTTATATCGTAAGTAGAATTACGTCCGAACAATAATATAAAACTTAGAAATATTTTTGAGAGGCCCTTTGAAACTGCTTTTTGTCTGTTTGTATGGTCTTGATTCAAATTACTTATCGAATTTGAATTTAATTTTTTACTGTTGTACCTATATACCCACCATCACTACTCGTAGCATAGTGTTCAATCGCGCGCGACGCCACTTAGTTGAATCACAAGTGCGAAGAGCGTGACACGATGTTTTTGCGATTAAACAGTATGTCACCTTCCTCGCACCTGTGATTCAACTAAGCCACGTCGCGCGCGATTAAACACTATGCTACCGGGCCAGGCCTCGTAGCACAGTGTTTAATCGCGCGCGATGCCACTTAGTTGTGATTCAGATGCCAGGAGCGTGACATACTGTTTAATCGCAAAACACATCGTGTCACTCTCCTCTTACTTGTAATTCAACTAAGTGGCGTCGCGCGCGATTAAATACTGTGCTACGCCGGCTGTAATCAGTAAAACGTACCAACTTCGTAAAAGGTATCTTTGGTACGCTAAAAGGTTCAAACATCACAAGAAAAAGGATATTGAATAATCTTAACAGGTTCAGGGACACATAACTAGACAACAAAATAGAAAAAACAATACGTATAATTAAGTTTATAAGTGGTTCATGTGCCTGAACGTGTTAACAAGGAATTGTAAGGGTAGCCAGCGGTACTATTATTCTGCGATATTTAAAAAAGTCGATAAAAATAAAGAAAAGACTAAGTTATTTAAGAAACTGATTAATATGCTACATATTTACGAAATTATAGTAAAAGACATACTGTGTTTTGGTCCTACAAAGCACATTTAATTTTTCACTTCTGAATGGAGCCATCAAATAATGAATCGCCTGAATTCCTAAAGTCAACACTGTGCGCTCCTCGGCGGAACCAAATTCGAGTAATGGCCCGTTCAATAGCCACAAAAAGTGTACGGATGACGTCTTCCTTATTTAGGATATCTGTTACTTAGTTGTGAATCTTTTAATACTCTTAGCGATTCTTAGATGCTAATTTTATTATAGACGTTTATAAAATTTAGCAGAACACATAATACAAAAATACAAATACAAATATTTATTTATCATTCAAAGCGGTTTAACATAGCTGGACTCATTTTAAGTACAAAATTCAAAAAGTTTATTTTGCAAAGTAGGTATATATAATACACGTTTCACAAGTCAAATTTTAATCTTATAAAAAATATATGTAATAAAATAATAAATGTACATGAACTAGATTAAATATTTATTTAATTTATGTAGCACTATATATACGATTAAAATTATAGGTAAAATATTATTATACAAGGTGAAATCCAATCAACCGCTGATTTTTAGCGGATGCCTAGTACTTATATTAAACATAAATTGGTATATAAAATGTAAAACAATGACTTTATAAGTATTGCACAAAAACAAAATACAGTTAGGTTTACAATGAAAAAGTTAGACTTACATTCGTTTATCGACGGCGAAATATTTAGTCGACTTCAAGACAATCGATAAAAATATCCGTCATTGCGCATCGCTACCCATCCCTACGAAATGTCAAATTTTATTGGTACAGAGCCACAAATTTATCTTATCCGGTGGGCCAAACTAAAATGGCTTCTTGTGACACTTTGTGACAGTCTTCGCCACCGGACAAGATAAGTTTGTGGCTCTGTACGCTATTGTTGTTTATCACTTACGTCAAGTATAAAAACACGGATTATAGATATGTATTCCTTATATTATGATATCGTTTCAATTATGAACAAACAGTACGCCCATCATAACATTTCCACACTAGAGAAGAGTACTTTTCCACAAACAATTCCAGGAGCAGTTGTTACAGCTTTCAGCTTCTGAATGAGACAATGTCAGTAAATCTTAATTCAGAGTATGACATCTACTCAATTGAGAAGATGCAGTGAGGTGCATTCCGAACAATTACAGAGAGAGGCTTCTTTTAAAGAAAGAAACGTATTGTTAGTGGAAATTAATGCCTCTTCAATTAAGACGTACAGTATTGACTATAATGACAGAAATTAAATATTTCTGTTGAGTTGATAATAAAACAGTACATAACATCACAACACACACATCGGCCCCGGGGGTATTTAAGTTGTATTCGAAAGAAGACCGTCACTGCAACTAGTCAACATACACATACTGTTACCTATTTCAAATACAAATTTTTCATTAATAGTTGGCGCTTTATATACTCGTATCTAACAGTAGTTTATGCTACAATGGCGGAAAGGAATAAATTACGAGGACGATTTAAAACACGACCGTAGCGAGTACCATACTACGTTTTTCAATGCATACTGTGAGGAAATAAAACAAATATAATCTTGTGAACTTTAAATTATGATTGGCTCAAAAGAACTGTATCCAGAGCCGTTAAACAGTGAAAAAAAAGTACAACATTTATGGTACACAGGAAAGACTGCAGGTTAGCCAACCATTGTAAATAAATTAAAAATAATAAAGCCCTAGGGCAAAATTATCGACTTTCTGTTCGGTTTTGCATAAAAAGTGGGCCTTTACGAGCACTTGCATTGAAAATAAAGTTATCTATATTTGGGTTGGCATTGCAAATTCTTGATGAAACATTTTTACACTTTTGTAGAATACAATAATACTTGGTACATGTTATTGTTTGGTCATATTATATGTATATCTTTTGTAGAATACAATAATACTTGGTACATGTTATTGTTTGGTCATATTATATGTATATCTTTTGTAGAATACAATAATACTTGGTACATGTTATTGTTTGGTCATATTATATGTATATCTTTACCGACCGGTTTCGTCAAAATTAAGACACAATAAATTTAATTTATACAGAATTTGCCATATCGTTTTATTCTACATAGTTGAAAAATCTTTGGTATAAAAAGCAGGTAAGACTGGGAACATTGATTATAAAGAAAAATTTAACTTTCTGTGTACTCTATTAGAATATGTGGATTTCATCAGGAAGAATATTTTAATAACAATTAGGTAGTGAGTGAGGTGTGTATTTGTGGAATTTATGTTTTTTGTTTATTCAATTCAATAAATAATGTAATTTTATTTTGTTAATTATCATACATGCTAAATTTATTTCATTAACAGGTGCATAAATATTCCTTAATGAAAGATAATAATTAATACAAAAATAATCCTAAAGAAATAATTATAAGAAGAAAATTGCCTCTAGATCACTGCCCTGCTGGAGAGTGCCCAAAATACTTGCCACATTACATTACATGCTTAGGGTTTTTTAGACAAGTATATATGTATATGTATATTTGGTTTATTATTATTTATTATTATTATTAGTGAGTGAGGCAGCATCTAATAGAATCTTCAAAATCCTGTAAATGTTTCCCAGAATAAAGCTTTTACTATTATTTTGGTCATCGTTTAAACAATCCTGTTATCTACAAATGAAATCCGACAAATTTTATAAAGCTTTAATTAAAGACACGTTTTAACAATGTTATTGAATCAATCAACAGACAACAATAAACATAATGTACTGTGTGAACACAAACAATATAAATATAACTACAGAATGCAAGTACCGTCATTTGTTTCAATCAATTTATGTTGGTTGTACATTTGGTCACAATAAAAATAATTATAAGACATACAGACTCTTAAATCCAAACACGTAAAGATCAAAATCCAAAAATAATTTTGAAAGACGAAGAAACCTCGTGCTACCTCTTCATAGTATTGTGGAAGATATTCAGTTGACCCCACGGGTCAGTCGGTTAAATGTCTGCCTGTTGAACGGAGGGGCCTGAATTCAATTAATGATTTGTTTGAAACTTATTAGAAGCCCTTCAGTTTGTAATCGAATTTAACCGTCTGTGAATTAGAAGTTACGAAATAACTAATCTTGTTACGTGTGTATGATGTTGGTGATTTGCTGAAGTGAAATCGTACACAGTCAGGTAATGTGTTCGAAAATACGCTTCACGAGAGTTATTGAAATTGGATGTCTCAGAATCACAGTGGCGTGCACAGAACTTTTTTCCAGAAAAGCAATCAGAAGGTCAAGTACGATAATAAAAAAAATATGAAAAAATTTAAATAACACTTTGAAAAAAAAAGTTTGTATGAAAATGTTCACTCTAGGAAAGGCAGTGCCTGCCTACCCTGGCGTCATACAAACTTTTTTTTTTCAAAGTGTTATTAAACATTTTTAATATTTTTTTATTGTCGTACTTGACCTTCTGATTGCTTTTCCGGAAAAAAGTTCTGTGCACGCCACTGCAGAATCACCAAATTTTTCTTGGGTTCCAGTTTAATTTTCCCCCAAAATTCAATTTAATAAATCAACCCAGTTGCTGTCACAAATAAATAGATTTGGTAGAAGAACGCTTACTTAAATAAAACAGGAAGAAAATTGTAACATAACACAGAAAACCGTAAGTTACTTGCGAGAACCGAGAGAGGGTTATTCTACTTTTCTAAGTACTTTGTGGGCAATCGCCCTTCATCCTAGGTATAATCGATGCTTTCCTTCAGCCGCGGGTAGTGGCGTTCGTGTAAGATAAGTATTCATAAAAATATTGGTAATCTCTTACTTTCAAGGATCGCACGGAGAAAATAGTCTGTAAAAAAGTCGTTGGTCTCCAAAATTATCCCGGGCAATGTTAACAGGCAACTAAATAATTGTCTATCTTCTCAAGGCCAAGGCCAAAGAACATATTACCACAGTATAAAGATACTGTGATATGACGCTCCAGCAACGAGCAGGTGTAGCTGATAAACAAATAAACCAATTATGCAGATTGGCGCTGCGTGCATGCGTCTCGACTCACGCATGTCGATAGTCGCAGCTTATCGGAGCTGCATAACTTAATTATAATTGTGGTACAGTACAAATAGCAAAGGTGGTACTGTGTATAGTTTTCATCATCGATAATATCGTATATCGATGGTTTTCATTCATGCAAGTTCTAGTCAAGAGTCCCTACTCCTGCAGTTCAAGCTCCCTATTTAAGGCGATATGTAAAAGTTTTAGCGTCCCTGTTACTCCATATGCGAAAAAACCCTCAGTGCGAGAGGGACGGATTCGTGGAAAAGTAGCAAAATGTCGGTTTTTTATTAATATAAAATGTACTAAAGTTTCTATCAAAATTTCGTTTTACCATGTCCTAAATACCGTTAAAACCCATCTCATAGAATATAATTGCAATCCATATGTCATTCTAAATTGTCAAACCAGGAGAATTGGTGTCAAAAAGACCTTATTTCAATAAATATTTCTATCGAGCCAAATTTCTCCAATCGCGTTTCTGTTTTAACAGATCCCTAAATAAAGATTCCAAAAATAATATATTATTTTATCAAAATAATAAAGTATTTACCGAAGTAGATATGCAAGTTCTTAAAGTATTGATTTTTTTTCTTAACTGCTATGACGCCGCAATAAAAACTGCAAATAGGTAAACTGTCATGCTTGCATCCTTACAAGTGAGTAAGAATTAGAATTGGAAACAATATAATTTATTTTCCTTAATATAGTTCGTAGATGATTGTAGTGTCCACGAAGCATTAAGGGAATCAATATGGAATAACATATTGGAAAAGTTATTTTTATGTTTAACCGCTATTCATGCATCACGCTCCATATTTATTGCTTTTTAATTGCCAACGAAAATCTTCACATGAACGTGTCAAATCACAAACATTTATTATATAGGACAAGTTTTTGCAGCCAAATTCATACAAAGTCTTACCTAAAATTTAAAGTGGCTATATTTTGCCATAGTCACAGTTTTGTTCATACTTCGGCTGACGCTACGTCAGCGTCGCGTCGGGCACATCAAACGGCGAATCTTTTAACATAAGTGGTAGATAAGGTTATCTACGTAGTACGAGTGTGACATTTAGTACTAGGCTCACTTTATCGCTCTGACATTATAAAATTACGGAAAAACCTTTCAAAAGATACTCCAACTATACCCTTAAAGGGCAAATCTGTTCCTTCCCTTTATGCAACCTGAATTTGTTATAAAATTATGTCAAATTTATTGAAAAAGGCGTTACTTTGCGGAAGTCCATCATGAATTTGTAGATATATTAATAATTTGCAATATTCCGCTAAACACTGTAACTTGATTTTTTTTTTTGCTGTCGAGCGGTCGGGCTGACTACACAACCCGAGGACGCCTCGTTTAGAGGCGAAACACGTGTCGATAAGTTTTCTTGCTTGTTATTTAAGATTGCTTTATTTTGTGCTCGTACTGCTAGCTTTGCTTGTGCATGTTTTATGCAGGAGGGTGGGCGGTGCTTGAGTCTGCATTTTGAATAAGAGTGTTTAGCGGAATATTGCAAATTATTTATATATCCACAAATTCATAAAATTATGTGTTTTTTACGGAGGCTTATTTACGAAAATAAAACGTTCCAAACTATTTAAAAATGTATTAAGACAATACTTAGATCTTGAAAATCTAACAAAGATATTAAGATTTGATTACACCCTGCCTGTTTGTACAGTGCACAAAATATACAGTTTTCACCTCACATAAGTGAAAATAACCTCTACGCAGATTAGATAAAGTCCACAATTGTGTTGATTAATAAAGTTGTCTTGTCAAAGTCCAATATTGAATCAGCCCGCCCTTTGCTTGTTCCAAGTTAGGACCTCCGCCTCAGTGTCAAGAACACTCAAAAGCGACTAGTAGGTCCACTTCAAAATATATGAAGCATATTATAAATATATTTTAATTTACAACAAAGTATTGTATTTTGTCTGAATGTCAGTCCGTAGCACGACACAAGAACAGCTACGACAATTTTGGTTTGTGGCATAACATTATGTCGACGCAGATATATTTAAAAAAAACCGGCCAAGTGCGAGTCAGACTCGCGTATCTAGGGTTCCGTATCGTGGATGATGAATTTAATGTTGTCATTTTTTTCGTGAATTTCTCAACCGCTATACTATTTTTATTTAATACTTTTATACCCAGCGCCAATTCGGATGGTATATAGATTCTAATGACACCTCATTCATACAAATTGGTTAAAGCGTTCAGAAGATATGATGAAATAAAGAAAAATACATACGTGAACACCGAAAACAAAAGTAAAAACTTCCAGTATTTTATTGCTGTAACCTTAGCATGTTGAAATGTTACCTAATTTTAAAATAAACATTTATAACTTCATACAATATTTGTATATTTTCTTTCGACAACATGCACCGGCTAATGCAGTTTCGGTGCACCAAAATACACCATTCAAACAAACACACACATACACACCCTCGTGAACATCTGCAGTCCACAACTTTGTTACGTAATGTTGTAGGCGTACTGTAGGGCTGTGATTTGGGATGGAGAATATTTATTTATTTAATTGGTACACCTACAGAAAACATATTTAAATATTAATAATTATATGGTACTAAATCTGAATATGAGTACCTTTTAAAGGCGTACACAGCGTTCTTAGGTACGTAAAAACAATCTATTGTTTTAAAAATAATTAAGATTATTATAAATTAATACAAAATTATCGCATGCCTACATACAATAGTGGCTATATAGGCAGCGAATTAGTTTTTGTATGATGTAAACAACGACTCACCTCAATTCACAGATTCAGGCTGCCTTCTTCAGGGCGAGAAAAGATGTTTAGAAGACTTGCCCATATTTGTACATTGTACGATAGTGCTTCATGTAAACTGACAAAAAATGTTTTTCTATAGATACTGTGAAGGCACACATAACGACGTCTTTCGACACGAGCCAGCGGCCCATTTGTATCGGTCAGCGTATCAAACCGTGCAAACTATATCATAGACAAACCAATATCCGAAAGTTGGTATGTTTGTTTATAACTCTGCAACGAATAAATTGATCGCCATAAAACTTAACACAGCGGAGTAAACTAAGATTTGAGCAAACACATTAACAGCTTTAATTATCGGTCAATTCCGTGAAGACTACGCGAAAACGCATTCCTAACGGAAAAATAGCAAGTAATATAAAATGTCTAAATAGTTTGCTTCCCATCCCTACCCTTCAGTTTGATGCGCATCATGTGCCCGTGAATGGCTGCACATCCCAGACATGGTTCATGGATTTTTTTAGGGTTCCGCCAATAAAAGAAAACCCTTACAGCAAAGCTTTAGAGTCTCTCTATCTTTTCACAGCATAACTGTAGAACGAAAATTTAGCCAAAATTATGACAGGCACCTTGAAAAACCAGAAATGTTCAAGAAAGCAAATAATTATCAGATGCCAGCATGACTTGCGCTGGCATGTGATGACTGATGACTGATGTGTCATAGGGAGCCGTCAAACTGTCAGTTTTAGACAATTTTCTTACGGGGTCTATCTCAAAAACTAAACTTGTGTAGGTAGGAACATGGTAGGAACACATAGTCAGAAATACTTGCAGCGATGCCTGCGTGTAGGCATGGCGAGATAAGTTTCGCCAGTCGTTTTCCCTATCACTAGAGTTGGTCGTTGTGATTACATAAGTACCTGCACAGTGTAACTCCAGATATCGTGACAAACAGACATTTACCTAATACTTGTGTCTCATTTATCCCGCTCTCTCTGTATACTAAAGTGAGCACCAGAATTCGTAAACAGTAAGGAATTTGGAATTCTGTATATATTATGGCCCATACGGTATTTAAATAACAAATACTGAAATTTACTGAACCTTAATTATTCAAAATCCAAAAAATTTATTTTGCAATGTAGGTATATATAATACACGTTTCACAAGTCAAATTTTAATCTTATAAAAATATATGTAATAAAATAATAAATGTACATGAACTACTTAGATTAAATGTTTATTTAATTTATGTAGCAATATATATACGATTAAAATTATAGGTAAAATATTATTATACAAGATGAAATCCAATCAACCGCCCGAACCCATACCGGAGACCCGGCCAGGGACCAGGAACAAGGTTCAATGATCACCAACCGAGCCCCCAGCACGAATCCAGGCGGCCGACCAAATCCCATCCTATATACTACATAGGAATAGGTTACATATATAATTACATATTATTCAAGAATTAATACATTTTGTAGGTAAATATAAAACGAAAATGCAAAAGTTAAGTTTATAAATTAACATTATATCATTGCAGTATAGAAACGCAGAAAGAAAAGTAAATCTGGATGTGAGGAGCTCTGAACCGGGCTCTGCTCCTCACATCCAGATTTACTTTTATTTCTGCGTTTCTATACTGCAATGATATAATGTTAATTTATATCTCCTTGCGATGGATAAATCGCCAAGTGTTCAAACATAGAAATTTATTTCTGTCATAGTTAAGTTTATAACTTTTGTCAAAATTGTATTAATATCTACTAACTCATTAGAATGCTACAGAACCCTCATGGCGCGAGACTTACTCGCACTTGACCGGTTTTTAATGTGTTTCAGCAGCACGTCTGCCTACGACGTATTTTAATGATTTATTTAACTTTTTAACATCCGGCGGTGTGGCTGCGAATGTGGCTGATGTAATTTTCAACCAAAACAGGATAAAGTTCCATACAATATTTATTTTAGAAAACAGTTAGGTATGAATTTATGGGTATATTCATTATTTTAATTATTTATTTAGAAGAGCTTGTATGACTAGATTGATGGATGTGGAAGAAGCAAAAGAGGTGTATCAGGATCGTATATTGATGGAAATCTGTAGTCTCTGCTACCCCTCTGGAAGACAGGCGTGAGTATATGTATTATGTATGATGCATGTATTAATTATTTGTAATATTCCGCTGAACACTCTCACTATGCTATTCAATCACTCCCTCCCTCTCCCTCCCACATAAAACATACAAGCAGCACGAGCATAAAAAGCAATCCTAAATAACAAGCAACAAAACTTATCGACACATAATATGTATAATAAATACCATATAGTGGTATTTGGTATGTATGACTTTAGTCGGAAAACTATATTAAAGTAAATTCTAAAAAAGAGGAGTCTTAAATAAATTGAAGGGGTGAAAATTTACCTCTTAAGGATGCTTGGAATAAAGGCATTAAATGTAACATTCTCTTACCTAAGATGGGATGTAATTTGACCAATAATGATTAAAATTACCACAAACTCCAGGCCATGAGGTCTATCATAATTGACTCTACCGCTTGTCATTAAAAGTTCGGCGACTACTGACGCGCAAGCCGCACGTCTATGCTGCATAATTTACCTATACAAGGTGAATTTATGATCATCGTCCAAATTCATACTGGTGGCTTGGTAAGTGATCAGTATCATGGATCAATAACAATTTTGTTGAAATGCGTAACATGAAATTTCGACTCCCCATAGTGATTCACTCGGGAGTGGAACTGAATTTCTATGGGAAGCCGAAATTTTAATTTACTAATTTCACAAAAATTGTTACTGATCCAAGATACTGATCACTTATTAAGCCTCCAGTATGAATTTGGACGATGATCAAAAAGTCACCGTGTATATAGACATTAACACACATACTATAGCAAAAGTGTCGTGACGGGCGAAGTCTTACACTTTTTCGACCTAGCTCTCATTCGCCAAGGGTCTGGCCTGTAACGTGCGATAAAGAACTTCGTTCCAAAAAAAACTTCCAATTTTATACATGTGAATATTATGTCGGTCTACAAAATTTGTGACATATGTACTGAACAAGGACCAAGTCAAAGCATCCACAATAGAAGAGCTTGTATGACACGATTGATAAAAGTGCAAGGAGCAAAAGAGATTACTTGGACCGTAGCAAAGGGCGATATGGTTATCTGACAACCCCTTTCCAGGAAACAGGCATGAATATTTATATATTTGTACAGTCTTTATGTCTAATAAAAATCATAAATTATATCTGATAGGTTTGAAGGTTAAGATTCTTTATTTCTCATAAGAACATTTACATATTCACTCAAAAACCGATTCTGAAGGCTTTAATTTTAGTGCTGTCAAAACTAAATTTTCTTCGATACAAAATAGTCCTTAAGAGTTAGGATTAAAAGCCAAATTTCTTTGGAAAATTTTAAGCTTTGACAGCACTAAAACTAAAATTAAAGCCTTTAGAATTGGCTTTAATATCTAACTATAGTTAAATATATTACACGACCAGTGGGTCCAGTGCAAGCTGACATATTGTAGTGCTCAAACACAACCGTTATTACATCAGATATGTATACTAAAGTCTAAAACTATTAAAAAAAGTAAATAGTTACAAGCTTACAATCCTACTTGGCCCATAAATTTTATAACAATATCTATTAAGGATAATTAATAGTCACTAAGTTTATTTTTTAAGATGTTTTAGTTTATTTTTAAGGATATTTTTAGTTTAGTTTAGATGTATTTATTTTATCTTTAATGTTATTTAAGTTAATTCAAAAGTTTTAGATAATTGTTAATATTCTACGACTATTTAATAATTGTTTTAATATTGGTATTGACGTCATTTTTCAATAGTTTTTTAAATTTGGGCAAAGATTTTGATTGTTTTATTGTTTTTGGCAGCTTATTAAACATCTGCGCTCCCTGAAATACCAGACTTTTTTCCCGTAATTTGTTCGAATTTTGACTAGGAATATTGAAAGAAATATTCAATCGTGCGACATTGGTGGAAGTGTAGTTTTACAACCACATTGATAGTCTGAAACTTTCAGCATGAATGTAAAACTAACAGGGAAATTGTTTATGTGCACATAGTTACACTTTTATGGTGTAAACAAAAGCTTTATGTTTTTTTTTTTATGGTTTTGTAAATAAAGACCCCTTTCTTCCATGTCAACAACATGGAAAATATTTACGATCAATATTTAGGTAGCGTTTCTCGGCATCACCATCTTTGTTCACGCAACTCTGAGTAAAATTGGCATCTCTAAGGGTACAGAAAATGCGTATAATCAATATTATCTACTATTCATCTTTGGGTTATTTTGTTATTATTACGGGTAAATGTTTTTTCATCGTAATAATTCAGGCAACTTTAATTAAAATCAAAAGACCTTTATAAACGTTTCAGTGTCTGTCTATTCAATTTAATTCAAAACTTTTTATTTCAGCTTTCACACAATAGGTTTAGCCATAAATTTAAAAATAAATAGATTAAAAGTGAAACACAAAAACTTACTTGACCGTCCGACAGTATCAAATAATGTCAGTATATTCGAAGCATAAATTTAAAAAAAATAACTAATGAAGGTAGGGCTGGTTGAACACTTTTGTATATTCCGAAAAAAAATAAGGAAAATCTTCGATAACGTCATATTTCGAGAATACTACGGATACTTGTACAGGTTTTTAAAGAGATTATGACAAATGTTTGTGCTATGTGCCTTTATGATCTTCATAGATACGAGTGCTCTAATGTTATTTTATCTACGAAGGAAAATATTTACCACACACAGCTAGACAGTATGCTAACCCTCTATATCAACAATAGTGCAAAGTCCCTACTAATAAAACTTTGTTCAAACATAGTAATTCATTAAATAAAGCTCAACGCATCGACGTCGCCCGCATCCCTCGTAAACAGATGCCATAGTGATGTGCACGGAAAAATTATATCAAGAATATCGATAAATAGCCGCTATAAAGAAACTGAATTTCGAAAGCTTTTTATCTCAGTCTCAAAATCAAGACTTTTAATGTGGGCATGGCAGATCCCTAATTAATAGTCCAGCTTTCTATTAATAATGAGAATAATAACCTTGAATCAACGCAGTAATCCACTAACTTGAAAACAAAACTAGTTGACAAAATATCTAGTTCAATCGGTCGTTCTATCCAACCAAAATTCCTGTAGAGCTAACGATTTTCCTGGCTTTGTAAGTCCTGTAATTCACCCGTTGCAGGTCACGAATAACATTTATTTTATGCACGTATAAACTTGAAAATTATAGACAAAAATATACGTAAAGATTTCAGGACAAATAATGTGGCGGAGAAACGAAACATAATGATTGCAGATTTACGACAAAAGACCTACGTGAAAATGCAAGAGAAACGCAAAATTAAGAGGAAAGTTACAACAGGCAGAGAGTTACCACAGGTTATCATCAGATACATCATCATAGTAAGTTATTAAATAATCTTTACATTTAAATATATTAAACTTATAGAAAAAATAGCGGCGAAACGTAAAATGATGATAACAGACTGGCGAAAAATTATTTACGGGAAAACGTAAAATAATGACGGCAGGTTACCTTTAGATACACAAATACAGAGTACATGGGTTCACATGAATGTTGTCAGTATAATAAGTTGTAAGCTAATGAGACAAACAGATGACAGCAGTACTGTTATCTCATTGTGGGTGTTAGAACATGATTATGTAGATTGTGATTGTGTGTAATCCGTGTTGTTGATTGATTATTTGTCAATGTGTGAGGAGGGGCTTAGAATGTGATTAATTGTAATGCAAGTAAGTGTTAAAAATAATGAAGATAAGCAGCGGATAATAACTAAAATAAAGGTGATCAAAGACAAAGCAATTCATGAACTTCGTTTATGTTGAATGAATTCACACAAAAAGACATACAAAGTAAAGCTAGATAATTATTATTTTTCATCAAATCTCTAATACTCGTTTCTAAGCCAATATAACAAATTAACAGAAGAGGACCCTTTTTTTAGCTTGTAAACGGAACATGGTACAAATATCTATCGACTACAAATATCGAAAATATGTTCATAATTGGAGTCCTAATTCAGACAGACGGACAAGCAGGCACACCTTCGCTTTACGTGTTTCCGCTTTTTGACGTACCGTTCAAAAATGATAAAAACAATGAAGGGGTGGTCCCGTCCTCCCACGGTCCACATTCTCTCGTGACGTGTCACGTTGCTGACATAAGCCGATGCTGGTGGACCTGACCGTCAGAATGTCAGGTGCTCCGCCCCAGAGCCTTGTGGCAGTCAATAAGACGTACTGTTACAGACAAGGCAGAAGGAAATAACAGTAATGAGGACAGCACATAAGTTAGTACGTTCCTCAGTAGCTTCCTAGTTTGGATTCAGTCAACGACACAATTCTATATATAAATGTATACATATAATTAAGTAAGTAAGCCTAAAATTTGCACACAGTGTAGGACGCCCGCCAGCTTGCAGGACTGATGACCGAAAATTGAAAAATGTATCGTGTCCACAAAACAGAGTGCCCTTAGAGAGGCAAGCAGTGGACTAAAATATCCAGGATTTCGAATCCAAGGTGTAAAAATTTATGTATGCATTATTTAAATAATACAATCACAGATTTAAAATTCTTACCCTAAGTAATAGTTGCATTGAAAAATCGCTTGCATGTTACATGTTTATTAAATTGTCAACAGAGTTAATGCATTCCATTACATTCGAGTAATCTTGCACTGGAGGGAATAATTATAATAAATTATACAATTAAGTATTGGTACCATTATCCTTGCATTATTATTATCGCTAATATAATCATAACTCTTGTTAGATTTATTCCAGTCGGCGGAACAGAACGTGTGTACAATAAAGTCATTAGAACAAACCACCTGTGAAGGCAATCATCTTCTTGGACCGTTTGTAGTTACAAGTTTTATGTAACAATAATATCTAAAGTTGTAATTACACCTTTACGCGGTTAATACATATTATATGCTTGAAATTTTAGGTTTTGTCTTCATGTACATAAGTTTTAACAAAAATATACCCACAAAATCAAAATCGGGCAAAATACTCTCCAGCAAGGCGCTGTTAACTTGGAGAGATACTCATAACTCGTGGTGATGAGGACTCTGGTTATCGATACCCAAATCCTGTTTCCCATCACTAGAGTTCCTGGAGGCGTTAATGAACTTGGCAGTTTTAAAATAGAAGTATGTGCGCGCGCAGCTGCAAGCGCATCGTAACGTGATACTGTGGTGATTAGACATTCAGGATAACCATAAAATAGTTCATGCACACGTCGTTTACATGAAGACCTACCAGCGAGAACATCTTCATTATCCCTACGATTATTTGATGGTCCGGGATAAACAACTGTCCTATTATAGTTTCTTTCGTGGGCAGATAGTAGAATTGGGCAGACTCTCACCAAAAGTTAAAAATATGTGCGGAGCGATGATGCGGTGCGAGGAGGAGCGTGAAAAGTTTAAATGGAAATAAGTTTGGGAAGCTGAGTGAAACAAGGCGAGCTCCTTAGTTTTAACATAAATATGATATTCCTAATAGGAATCTCATAGAAGGGGTGTCGTGGGTAGTTTCGACTATAGACTGTGAAATGCAAGTGACCAAGACGTACATCCATGTTTCAGCGATGATTATTACGTCCCAGCGTAATGGGTGGAGAGTTAAGTCGAGGAATTGGGTTTAAAACGGTCACTGTCACTCCAAGCGGAAAAACGCGCAGAGAGAGAGTGACGGATTCAGGCCGAAAAAGACAAAAGTAGCTTATTTATTAATTTAAAAAAAAACTAAAATATCTACCAAAAATATCGTTGAGGTCTGTATGTCTGTCCTATTTGTTAAACTTTGAGAAACTGTGTCGATGAAAACCTCATTTCTATTATTATTTATATAGAGTGTAAGGTTTTCAATCGCGTTTCTGTTTAACAGAAATCTAGAAACGATTTCAAAACATATATTAATAATATATTAATTTAAAATATGTTAATTTACCAAACAATTTACATTGAAAGTAGTCAAAACGACTCCAAAAAGGGCCAATATTCCAAGTTCGAGCACTGATGGACTTCCTTTCCTACGGAATTTGAACCCGCGATCTCCAGGTTAATGATCAAAATGTTCGAACCACTAAACCACAGAGATGATTTTACTATTGTTTCAAAACAAAATTATAAAAATATTAGTACAATAAATCAGTTATACTTGAAAATGAACCCCCTCGCTATATTGAAATATATGAATAACGTTTTTTTTTTTTCATATTTTTTATCGGGAATATTTTCCAAATTATGAATAAATGGCTAATCTACGCGACGCGACATGTGGCTGACAATAGACCGTAGGGCCTTCCCCGCAACGAAAACATTCCCGACGCCATTGGCGCCCGCCCCCGCAATCCACCCTCCCGCCCGCGATTGACTTTGACGGTCGATATTTTTATTTTTTATTATGAAACAAGACAAAATTTAATTTTAAAAACTTTGAGTCAAAGTCAAAGTCAAAGCATTTATTCAGTAAATAGGAACAATATTGCACACGTTTACACGTCATTTTAACAATATATTCAGTTTTAATAACTATGTCTAGCATAGTTATACCTAGTCAAAACTTAAAACTAAACTTAAATTAAACATAAAACACAAAGATACATTAGTATACAAAGTCAAAAAAATATATATACAAGGTGACTTTTTGATCATCGTCCAAATTCATACTGGAGGCTTGATAAGTGATCAGTATCTTGGATCAGTAACAATTTTTGTGAAATTCGTAAAATGAAATTTTGGCTTCCCATAAAAATTCAGTTCCAGTCCTGAGTGAATCACTATGGGGAGTCGAAATTTCACTTTACGAATTTCACCAAAATTGTTATTGATCCATGATACTGATCACTTACCAAGCCACCAGTATGAATTTGGACGATGATCAAAAAGTCACCTTGTATATGTACAATAATTTTTAAGAAGTCAAAAATACATTCTTATCATTAAAATAGTTTGCTACTGAATAGAAGGATTTTTTAGTTAAGCTAACCTTAATATGATTCTTAAATTTGGTTTCATTAAGGCCTTGGATTGTCTCGGGAATTTTATTATACATCTTAACGCAGTTAGTAACAAAGCTTTTCGATACTTTGTTTAATCGAGTGTATGGTACAACGAGTCCGTTTCTATTTTGAAATTCTTATTTACAGAAACCAATGGAAAGTTTGCGATGGCAGCATACACAATACCTCAGAATATTATTCTGAGCACAATACATAGGTAATAAGGTTTTGTTAAATAACTACTGACTGTATTTTGAATTTACGTGTTCTGTTTCATTTAATTAGAAAAAGGCGGGTTTTTCACAATCCGGCTGCGAAAACGCTCTTAAAAACAATCTATAAAATATTATACATAATAATATATATAGTGCCCAATTCTACGACATGCCGATGATATATGCACCGAAGCGATATTATGAAACTCGGCAGAGCAATCGCCCGACACACGAGATCTCCTCATATACAAATTTATTTATTTTCTTTTGCGTTTCTATACCACAATTTGATTAAAAAATGTCTTGAATAAAAAATAAGGTTTGGTTTCATTTCGAAATGCAAATAATTTGGCTGCGTGCAACCATTGACGACATTGCGTTAGCCACATTGACGACATTGCGTTAGCCACATTGACGACATTGCGTTAGCCACATTGCCAATAGAAGGCAGCAGTAGGTGTGACAAGTAGCCCGCGGAATATGTAAATTGGGATATACAATTATCACTAAACGAAGCACTAGTGATGCCAATAAGCTGTTACGATGGACTGTTTCAAGTGGATTTCTTGTACTAGTAATTCTCATAAAAATTGTATGAAAATTGGCATTAAAATACAGCTCCATCCATCCATCCATCAGCCTAGTTCGTCCACTGCTGGACATAAGCCTTTCCAGGACTTTGCCACTCCCGGCGGTCATCCTAGAAGAATTGCCCACACTCACACACGCTGGGCAGGCGGGTTGGTGAGCGCGGTGCTAAAATACAGCTCGCCATTGGTAAATCGGCATTCAACTATTATTTGTGTTAACCACTAAGTCAGTTTCTGATTTCTAGCTAAATACGACAACAATTACAAAAAACTTTTGTTTGCCATAAACTGAACCTCAAAACGTTTGTTCTGGAGCTCTGAGAAACGAAAAATGATACCACCTTCAAAATCTCTTTCAGCCAAAATCAGTCATAAAAATGAGTAACCTACCCTATTTGTGTGGGCTGAAGTCATGTCAAGTTTACGGAACGGAAATAAAGTAATGACGTCGACTAAAAACCGTTAATTGGTTAACCGTTTTTTCAACCGTCGTGCACTAAACTACAGCCATCCCTACAGGCATCAACGCGAGCAAGCAACCACCAGCTTCGACCAGGTTTACACAATAAAGTGTAACAAGATCGTTTTAATTACCGGCACTCGGTGTGTTTCGAGATTTTCTCGGAACCGAAGAATGTGATTTTATCTGGACAATTGAATATTTAGTATTCTTATCGACTCTGCGAGTGGATTAAATAATTCATCCTTATCTGCATGACTTGTGGAGTTATTTATTGTTGTTGACTACTTTGCAAAACAATTAATATGCCTCAAATAATTTAACTTATAACAATGAAAAAGTTATCCTAATTTTCGCCTTTTCCTATTTTATGTTGTCGAGTTGTAATGTCCCTTCGTTTATTTTCTGTCCACTCTAAATCATTTACATACTCGTATGATTGTCAACCAGCTCTATAAAATGTTCGTCTCAAGGGCGGATACAGGGGTGGGGCATGGAGGTCACTCGACTTTTTAATTAGATTCATATGCACTGCATATGTATATAAGATAGATAGGTTTGCCAAAAATCAAAACCTGGTTAGCCACAGCGGATGATTCGAAAAGGCACAAAAATACAGCCTGAGGAGATGTTTTTGCCATAGTTTGTGTAGAAATTAGAAGAATTTTCCGCTCCTACCCACAGAAGAGCTAGCCCCGGACGCAGCGGATTAGCCTCGCAATCCAATGGGGTAACGCCACCAGCCTGGGAACCTCCCCTGGAGGACGTGTATTTACATTCCCATACACAGCATTGACGCCCATAGCAGAGAATATAAAGTATCCCATAGCCTGTGCTTCTATATTTTGTGTAAATGTAAAACTACATAGTTAAACCTATACAATACATATCTCTGGTTCAATTATGACAAATTATAAAACAAGAATAAAACAACATGCTTCGACCGCAATTGGCCCTCCCTGGCCCCGTATATAAAAGCACTATACATACTTCGACCGTAATTAGCCCTCCCTGGCCCCGTATATAAAAGCACTATACATACTTCGACCGTAATTAGCCCTCCCTGGCCCCGTATATAAAAGTCCGACCAGGGAGTGCTCACTTACTTGGTCTCAGTTGTATTGTATTAGTAATTGTGTAATTTTTATCACTAATATGCTAGAGAATGTAAATGTATAGAATGAGAGTGAGAAAGAATAATACAAAAGAATCATATGAATGTGATGTGTTCATTGATGTAAAACTAATTTTTAAATTAGAAAGATTTGTGTAGATAAGTATAACATGGGGTGATGTAACTTTACATAGATGTTATATGCTCCTGTTTCTATAGATCTAATAGATAAATATTTTAAATACGTATTTAGCTCACTTTTACCCTCTAATAGATCTTTACATTCTGAAACCTCAGTGCTCTATGTGCCTTGTAGCACGTACACAAACTACTCATATCTTATTGTACATATTGATTAAATATATCGGTGAATGTGAATGTTATGATAATAAAATTAAATATGTATTTATCGAAATCACTTTAGGTGGTAGAGCTGACGCAGGGCTCGACTGTGGAGGTACCACCATCCTCCTTGGAGACCCATTCGAAATAATTCGGGGGAGAGTAAGAGAACAGCTCACAGGCAAAAAACCAGGAGGCCCACCATGCCTGGGTCCGATGGCTGGCGGTAGGTATATCCATCCCTAATAGCCGGGCCTTACATGGAACAGACTGGTGACGGGCAGCGGCGTCACTGGTGCGAGGGTTCCGGCACCGCGCTCACCAACCCGCCTGCCCAGCGTGTGTGAGTATGTGCAATTCTTCCAGGATGACCGCCGGGAGTGACAAAGTCCTGGAAAGGCTTGTGTCCAGCAGTGGACGAACTAGGCTGATGGATTATCGAAGTTAGTGAATTCTGTGTGTTAGGGAAGAACGAGATTATTGTGTTTTCTAGTATTTTACTACCTTCGTGTGATGGTTTGGACTGCCACTGTCACTTCACTGGTGATACTTCGATTTAATGCCTGACGATTTTTTATATATTTTACAACACTAAAGTTTTAGAGAAAAGAAAAATAAATGCCGCTAGGGAATTATAAATAAAACTCCAATTAAAGGAAGTTTTCGATTTCTTTTTCGTACCGTCATGTAACTTGGGGATTTGTTTTCAGCAAAACAATGAAAACTTGGCGTGTATCCAATTCTTTACGAAAGTAAATTTTTCGGACTTAAATTGGATATCCCGAGGACTGCCATTTGCCATCCTGTCGACAAAATATGTGATCTTCAAGTTAAATACCAACACGTTGAAAAACTAACGTGATATTAGTGGAAATACTTGCCAAAAGCAAACCAAACACGTGTTGGTGATTCAATAAAGGGTCAGTCAAACCTTCTTCATAAACACAATCATAAAAAGCTTAAAGCTGTCCATCATTATTACAAAGCTCTCAATTATCTAAGCTCCTACTAACTGCTTACTTCCTGAAACCATATTGGAATGACCCACTTCCATCGAAAAGTAGCATTCCCTGTGAAGAAAAACAATCATCGAAATGATACACACCACCAAGATTACTGAATATGTATCAACAGAAGTCTTCACTCTTATAGTCATCATGTTAGAGTATATTTTGCTTTGTAAAGGGGGATTATTGGTAGATTGGTGAAGCATAGAGTCCACGGTCCAATAGTTGACCCGACGGAGGGATTCGATGAGGAGAATTAAGTGTTTCCGATTAAGGTGGGAGTGTGTCGATATTCAAATTCAAATTCAAATAGTTTATTTTGCAAAGCAGGTATAGATATATACACTTTTTACACGTCAAATTTAATCTAATAAAGAAAATATATGTAATAGAATAATAAATGTACATGAACTAAATTAAAGGTTTATTTAATTTATGTAGCAATATATTTACGATTAAAATGATAGGTAAAATATATATTATACAAGGTAAAATCCAATCAGCCGCCCGAACCCATACCGGAGACCCGGCCAGGGACCAGGAACAAGGTTCAGTGATCACCAACCGAGCCCCCAGCACGAATCCAGGCGGCCGACCAAATCCCATCCTATATACTACATACTAATAGGTTACATATATAAATACATGCCTACCTCCGCCCATTCGATTAGTCTTGCTAAGAAGAAGGGCAAGAAACTTAGCAAGATCATGTCTTTTTTTCAACATAAAACTTATACTATACAATATATGACTTATATCTACTTTAACCAAGGGATAAGAAAATACAAGACAGTAGGAATTCAGGTTAATGAAAAAAAGAAAAACATATATATCTTTGTCTACCTGTCTCATATAGTCCTTTTCCTTTTACAGTCTATAATCAATTAATGTTTACACCTTAGAGGAATCATAAGTTAAAAAATTATACTATTTAATTAAATTATAACTTACTACGAGTATCATTATCACTGTAACACCATGCTTCACCATCATCCAAATATTCATTTATTTTATATATTTTTATTTCATTTTATTTTATACATTTATTTTATAATATGATAGGGATAGTTATCGAGGAACATGTTCTCCAAAAAGTTCTATGGTATTTAAAGTTCACAATAAATAAACCATACGTCTGTAACGTAACAGATAGCTAGGTCTACGAACTTTTCATGCATGCTACGCCGCGGCGACCGACACTACCTTAATTACAAACAGCCCTGATACCTAATTTAACACCCTCAGGGCCAAGGCTATTTTTAACCAACTTCAAAAAAGGAGGAGGTTCTCAATTCTACTGTATTTTTTTTCTTGGCCTCGTTACTCCGTAACTCCATTATTTCTGAACCTATTTAATGTTTTTTTTTTTGTTTGAATGCTTTCAGGTCTTCCGGTCCCATTTTTGGTCTGGTCTTGATCTGATAAAGGTCTCAAATTCAAATTCAAATTCAAAAAGTTTATTTTGCAAAGTAGGTATATATAATACACGTTTCACAAGTCAAATTTTAATCTTATAAAAATATATGTAATAAAATAATAAATGTACATGAACTACTTAGATTAAATGTTTATTTAATTTATGTAGCAAAATATATACAATTAAAATTATAGGTAAAATATTATTATACAAGGTGAAATCCAATCAACCGCCCGAACCCATACCGGAGACCCGGCCAGGGACCAGGAACAAGGTTCAATGATCACCAACCGAGCCCCCAGCACGAATCCAGGCGGCCAACCAAATCCCATCCTATATACTACATAGTAATAGGTTACGTATATAAATACATGCCTACCTCCGCCCATTCGATTAGTCTTGCTAAGAAGAACGGGCAAGAAACTTGGTCTTCAGAGATAGGCAGTAGTAGAATTCCTCAGACAATTACAGCAAACCTCTCGAGACTGAGGTAATTGCTTTGTAACAGGATACTGATTGCAGGGTACAGGGGCCACAATATAATGGTTATTAGATACACATTTATTATTTTCTGGACCACGGATTTTTTTCTCACATACAAAATTAATAGAACCACGTGTCGTTTACGATACAGAACGGCAAATAGAAATTCTGTGTGTCTCTACTTGGATATGTCGTGGGCACATTGTAGAATTGGGCATATCGTATTTCTGTTAAAATTGGAAAGGTCGCCTCGCTCCTCTTCACTCGGCTCCCTAAATTTATTTACATGTAAACCTTACAAGCTCCGCTCGTCGGCACACCTATTTTTGATTCTTGGTGACAGATTTTCGATTTCATAGTTTACGATCTGCCCAATTCTGCGACCTGCCCACGACAGATACACAGCGTTAAAACCTACTTATGGCGCTGATGGTGTTATGAATGGATTCATGGATTTTCAACTGCTTCCAACATTAAAATGTATGTAATTTTGTATAAACGCTTGTAACTTTAGAACCATTGAGTGGATTTTGACGGGGTTTTCATTGCAACGGTGTCAAGCGAGGCTATGGTAAGAGGAAGCTGGACGGTAACCATTTTTCCATTTTTGGAGAAACATATAACAAGGAACATCTCAAAGAAAGAGCACACAGATATACACATTTAATTACATTTATGTAAATATGCATATCATCGATATTGCTTTGTGCACATCACTATCCAATCAATGGACCGGCAGAGTGCAGCGGAAACGCATTTGAATGCATTAAGCTCAGCTCGCGGGGGGCAGCAGTGGGTGGGGGGGCAGATTCTGAATGTATGTTGTTACTTTAAAGGGAAGAATGGACCCTTGTGAAGTCTGTCTGGAGGACTTAGATGTGGACGACTGGAAGTGAGTGGTTTACGACCGGAAGATGACGGACACAGGGATAACTGTGGCTTGCACTTACGCATTAAACACAGACCATTTATAAGTAAGAACCAATTATATGTGTATGTAAATGATATTTATTTGAAAAATTTTACTCGCGATTCCATTCTCGTTTATCCAATCTCTGCCCCGTTATCAACACCCCATAAAGCCTAACGGTGTAACTACAAAACGGTGTTTAACTTTCGACAGTGTTTAAATCTGTTGCTGTCACTCTATTACAATATAAACGGCGACAACAACAGATGACTGTCTAAAGTTAAACACCGTTTTGTAGTAACACGGTATATGTTGACCAGAGGGCCTATTATGTATCTTTAGTTGCCATCTGGACTGGGTGTCTATCATCACAAACATAGATATACTATCGAATTCCGATTGTCTAAGGACATATTCGCACTTGAAGTGACGACACAGTTCGTAAATAGTTCAATACCCACAAATGGCAATTTTGAAAGTTCCGTTTTTAGCTATGCTTTTGATGATAGGCACCTAGTCCAGTTGGCAATTAAAGATACAGAATAGAGGGGCAGGTCTCGTAGCATAGTGTTTAATCGTGCGCGATGCCACTTAGTTGAATCACAGGTGCGAGGAGCGCGACACGATGTTTTTGCGATTAAACAGTACGTCACGCTCGAATTATGATTCAACTAGCGACGTCGCGCGCTATAAAACACTATGCTACGCCTGCTGGGTCACTACGATGATAATAAAGAAACCGCATCCAAATTCGTTAAGTAGTTCTCGAGTTAAAACAGAACATAAATACATACAAACAGACAGACAGACAACAATTCTAAAAATGGTTTAATTATATTATATATTCGGTTTTGGGTCGACATTCTACAAAACATAAAAATTTCAGGTTTCTATCTCATTCCGTCTAAGAGCTAGAGATCCGTGACATACGGACGAACAGACAGACAGAGGGACAGCAGAGTGACATTAATAGGGCTCTGTTTCGCCCTTCGGGTACGGAACCTTAAAATTAATGACGTGATGGCGACGTCGCGTGTCGGACATTTTCCGAGTATTTTTCAACTGCTTGTTACGTTTCAGCTTCAGCCCCCATAAATTATGAAAGCACACATTGTTTGAGCTACACGGTACAGTTTGGTGGGCCTTTCCTCTTGAGGTAAGTGTTTTTGGATTGCACCTTTAGGTATCGCCAACGAAATTTTTCGTCCAATCCTGTCGAACTTTGTGACACGATTTAAACAACGACATATACTCGTAAATTATAAACTACAGTTGAAGGCGCCTAATACGTAGTTTTCGAGGTAAAAGAAAATACCAACTACCATACTAAATACCTTAAAACACTACAAAATCTGGAAGCTTACGCAGCCCTAGTGAGGTCGCCAACAAACTTTATAGAATAAGACTATGACTTTCCCTACGCAGCCCCAGTCACTGTCTTATGCTTGTTGGTGACTTCACTGGGGCTGCGTAAGGAACGAAGGATGTTCTACAAAGCTTGTTGGCGACCTCACTGGGGCCCCAGTGAGGTCGCCAACAAGCTTTGTAGAACATATTCCTTATTCAACTTTTGGTACAACCTGGAAGCGGTACAGCATGCACCTGATAATTTGTTATTTATTGTTGACAATGGTCTTACTACTACCGCACATGGAGAGTGTCGATGCTACCTAGAATGACGTGCGCTCACCAGAAAAGTACAGTAACACTCTCCCGGTACCGCTTCTCATGACCGGTACACAACCAGTCGCTCGGTAAAATGTTTTTTTCATGAGGGTGGTGACAAATCACGGCCGAAGTCTACCACCAGTTGAAGTGAAAAGATTTATCAGTTGGGTCTCCACGATGCGCCAGACGAATAGAGTAATCAGTGTTTGTGAGATACCTCAGCACTCGCCTTTCATACACCCCAACTTAGTTCTAACAAGTATAAACAAAACTAGTAGCTCGTCAACTGAGGTTAATAGGCAGAACCTGTGTAGTCGCGTGAGCCGCCTCACTCCGCCACCGACTGACGTTGGGCGGGTGGCGGGGCGGGCGGGTGGTGTGACAAGGGTTGATTAGCTGCGTGTGGAAACTAGGCCTAGACTCTAGGTCTAGACGTGATTGTAGAACTTAACTGCTATTGACGAATGTTGGAGGTCACAGTTACAGAGGTAGAGGATTTATTTATAACTAGCTGTTGCCCGCGACTTCGTCCGCGTGGAAGAAGATAATGCGGCCACAGTGTAATCCCTTGGGAATCCCGCAATAAAAATTATCCCAGGTTTTTAGTTGCACAATAAGTTATCGAACAGTGATCTGCCTTCCTTCTTTCTTTGTAATCAATGTCTCACTGCTGAAGATCGTACAGTGGTGACCGCATCAAAACCCGTACAGTAGTTTTGGGTATTGCATGAAATACCGAAGAAAATTCCTTTTTTTTTTGTATCAGTATCCTAAACCGCTATTTCTTTTTTGGAATATCATCAATGTACCGACAGACACGGCTTTTTTCTTTTACAGTTTTTGATAGTATTTAATATACTTTACAATTTTCAGTTATTTCTGTTATAATTCAGCTATTTCAGTACCTGTCCGTTTAAAATTAATAGAGATGATGAGGTTATGTGTGCTACAGAGTCTTTTTTCGATACCCAGAATCAGGCTTTTTTTTTTCAAAGGGAATTAAGCAACTTCTAAAACCATAGTTGAAGGTGTATTAGATTAGAAAGTGATTACGTTGAAAAATGAATACAATTTATACATGCCTTTCCTGAAGTTTCATTACTTTTCCAAAAATATATTGATCAACCTAGTACAGACACAACGGGTTCTACTTTTTTATTATATGTATTGATTTTGCCTTAAATATTTCATGAAATTCTTGGTTATTTAAAGAAATAAATTACGAAAGTATACATAACAAAAATGTTAAGCTACAAGTGTAGAAAATAAAACATACGTATACAAAACACATTTATCGGAATTACATGAATCTTATACTTAATACATGAACTTTGTATATAAAGGGTCATCAATAACTTGCAAAATAATTAAATATTTGTAATTTTCAGATTTTTTCGCATGTGTGTTATGAGACCTACCTGTAAACGAATCTTCAAGTTTCTAAGTCAACTGGGTAGTGCCATATCTAGGTTTTCACGGCAAGCAAATTTGAATGGAATTGATTATGTAAAGTGCAATAACTTTTTTTCGCATCAAGTTAGAAGCCCGATTTTTTTACAGCACCATGGGGCCGCAAACTTCTGTAAGAGGTATGAGTTTCAACGTGATATCTCATACGGGGCCCGAGTAACATGGCCTTGACCCTTGACAGACAGTAGACAGACAGAGAGATGGCCAACAAAGTGTTCCTATAAGGGTTCCGTTTTTTAATTTTAAGGTACGGAAACCAAAAATCACTTTTCTAAATGACAGAATAGCGAGTGTATAATATGCTCCCCTTACAGCAATACATTTATATTCCAATACAGTCGTTATAACAACACCCCAACTTACGGGATTAGTTAAGTGGTGATTCCCAAATTATCCCCCCACTGCGGGATTTGCCGATATTTATGGGGATTCTATTTTCTTCATGGGGAAAGCATTAAACAGCAGAAACCTGACAAGAGACAAATTATTTTGTAACCTCTGAATTAGTAAGTACCTAACTGTACCTACCTACATTATCAACATTTATTATTTTGTAAGAGAAGGCGAAATACGAAAAAAATACGGGTGTTTCTTTTCTGTGTATTTCATGAAATTTCATTAAATAGTAGTCATTTTGACTACATAATCTGGGGTTTTGAAATTGGAAAACATGTTTGGATAAATTTTCCTCAATAAAAATTATTGTTGAAATGAAGTCTTCAAACACACTTTTTCTCCTCGTTTGACGAATAGGAACCATATACAGAACTCAAACATATTTTATTAGGTGTGTTTCAACAATATCTAAAGAATTGATATTTGAAATTTTGCTACCTATTTTTGTTTTTTTAATAAAAATATAAAACCAACTTTTTTCCCTTTTGCCCTGAATCCGCCCCTCTCGCACTGTGCGATTTTTCGCTTGGAGTGACAGTGACAAAAATAAAATTCGCATAGCCTCTTAAAGCTGGATTGAAGAATCTAGCAATAGTACATCCATCCAGTCAGCCTGGTAGTAGCGCTCACCAGGCCGCATGCCCAGCGTGTGTGACTGAGTATCTGGACAGGCGGGTTGGTGAGCGCTACATAGAAAAAAAATTGTACTGCTGCCAAGAATATAATGCACACATTTTATCGAAACAAAATCCTCATCAGTTATTCCAATATTAACGGGACACCTGACGGTAGAACATCAACAACACCAGGTTTCAAGGGTTCATTGGAAGAAACTCTCATATTAAAAAAATATATATTTCATTTATTGATCTTTTATCTAGGGATTCCACCTATAAACAATGTTAATACTATAAATACTTTTGTCAAAAAAAAAAAGATTTCCACCCTCTTTTTTTGGTTTTCAAACGTTCGTTTCAAAAACGTGGTTAAGAGATCAACTTGATTTTTTTTTATAAAATAGGCAATAGAAATATGAAGGGATGTTACCTAAATCCAATATTTTTTTCCTCACAAAATATTTCAGTATTAGCTAAAAATACACCAATTTGTTGTTTCGCTGCGTGATCACTAGTATTACTCGTCCAAGGAAAAGAGGCCAAAGAGCTAACATATAATCGCCTCTATGAAAAGCAAATAAGGTCTTTGCCAGACTAACCCCCAGTTTCTGAAAGGCCAATCAATGTTAACAGTAGATTAAAAAATAATTATCTGCGGATTAAGCCAGAAAAAGTGGGAATTTTACATTGAAATCAAAAATTAACTAAGTTAATTATTGATTCATCACTATTCAGACTTCATATATGCTTTATTTTCACCGTTAAAGTTTTTTTAATCTACTGTTAACTTTGATTGGCCTTTCAGAAACCGGGGGTTATTGTGCTGGACGGGTAATAAAAAAAGTTGCTAGGATATGCCATCCTCTTAAGAAATAAAAAACCAAAGGGCTCTGAAAAAAGTTTTCATGTCGACGTTAAAAATTATTTCAGCAAAAACCCGTACTTATGAAAACTTTGGAAACTCTAAAACGAACTGATATTTCATACCTTTAGTTTTTTTTTGTAATAAAATTAATATTGCTTGTCATCCATTTGACTTTTATAAGGCATTACCTATTCATTTTGCTGACTTTTATAATCACTTACTTACACGTACACGAGTAGATATATATACATTTATGTATTGACGCGAAAAAAAACGAACCTTAAAATCGTTGTCTAAAAAAGTTAATTGCTTTTAAAATACCTTTGGGATTCTTCTCAAACTACAACTGGCATCGAACCCCGGTCTCCTTGGTTCAGGTCTATTCGGGGTCACAATGGCACATTAAAGGTTAAATAAAATTCATAAGACACGCTAAAAAGGGACTACCTGCCAAAGGCGTAAAAAAGTCAACTGGTTCTATGGCAGGTTCTGTACAATTATTGATAGAAATACTTACTACTGAATCGGTCTACCCATTAAATTAATAAATTTTATGTTTTATCTATCTATATCTGTCTATCTACTCTCGAAGATATCTTGATATTGAGGGTGTATCCGGGGGCCACGAACGAGTCAAAATATTTTGATTTTGAGCTGAATATGTATGCGATTTTTAAGATAAGATAAATAAATTAGATTTCTCGACTGAAAGGACAATCTTGACAGACGGGAGTAGGGCTCTGTCTGTTTCAAAACTCGTTGTAATGTACCCTCACGTTGGCGCTCGCTCGTCTCGCTCGTACAGACAGGCGAGCGACGACGACGAGCAATGGCGAGTCGAGACAAATAGGCTGTATAAAATAGTAGATTATGCACTAACTAAGGGAATAAAGCAGTGTCTTACGTCACGGGCGGCATATTGAACCCTGAGCGTAACGAGGGACTCAGTTATATAGAGTCCTGAGTAAAGCGAGGGGTTCAAGCTGCCCAAGACAAAGACAGGCTTTCACACCTTCTGCGAGACAATAAAAAGCTCGACATTTTTTATCAACATTAATAATTCAATAAAATTCAATTCAATTCAATTCAATGCCATTTTATCTGGCTTCCGATAATGTGGACTCCGCACATTAGTTCCGCCAATGTTAAGTTTTTTTTTGTTTTTTTTTTAAAGTAAAAAGACTCACAGTGATTAAATAACAATTAGGTACCTACAACTAAACGAAAATTATAATCTCATCGATCTTCCGCGAGTACAATAAAATAAAGATAAAAAATAAATAAAATTAAAAGGCAAATAGAGAAAAAAAAACAGGAAAGAACTAGAATTAGGTACCTACAGTAAATATTGCTAATAGGATTATCCCTATTATAATTTAATATTATTTAATTTAATAAATCTACATAATAAATATACAAATGGACTGTAAACAAGGGACAATAAAAAGCTGAAGTTGACGGGGCGGGGGATTTCAGAAGGGAGAACATCATACAGAGAGAAACGAAGTTTTTGGCAATCGAAAAATATGTGGTCAACTGTACCCTCGTCTAAGCCACCAATAAAATTCACTGACAATCACAGCACCAAACACCGTCTTTTGTTTCACATTCTTTGGAAACGCTTTTTTTTCTTTTTGTTGAACTCTGCTTATGGTGGCCAGTTCGATTTTCGAACAAACCTCTTTACAATCCCATATGGGCATTTGTTTTCAACGAGTTTACAATGGATTTGCATATACTTTTTCTGCCCGTTCAAGCACGTTAACAATGAATTTTCATACACTTTTTCCGCCCGCATAATTGTATGAGAGTAATGACGTATTTTCTGCATCGTTTTCAAAAAAGTAAGAAGGTACTTTCCGAACAGGTGTAGTATAAACTTTTTTTTTATATCAATTAACGCTTGCCTTCTGTATACCAGGCATAAGATGCATCCGAGCCACGATCTGGACTGTGACATATTGTTTAGTGGAGAAGCATAAATATGCAATATATAATACACTTTTAAATTTTGGCTGAGGAACCCTTAACGTAAATAAATCAGTCTCTAATTAGTCCACTCCATGATAATCACGTTTCCTCCTCCCAACGAGCGAGTCCTTTATATTTAACAACTTACAAAGGATCTCCAAAACGATTTACAAGGCGTCAGAACGTGCCATACTTGTGGCATACCGACTTTGATATTACACAAAAAACTTTGAAATAATTTATTAAACGAAACGGTTATAAATTGTAATAAATACATATAATAAAAGAGTATAACCCGGTGTGTCTGTACATTGAAGAAAAGTAATAAAAATAAACTTTTAACAAAAAAATAGCAACCGACTTCAATAGTAACAGCAGTCATTCACTAAAAAGTTAATAATAATTCTATAAAGACCGATAGTACCGAAGCAACACTTTTGCCGACTTCTTTCTTCCTGTAACGTTATGTTATCTAGAAGTCGGCGTTCTTATATTGGTTTTTATGTTGCTATATCGTAGGAAATACGCCGACTTCTAGATAACATAATGTTTCAGGAAGAAAGAAGTCGGCAAAAGTGTTGCTTCGGTACTATCGGTCTTTATAGAATTATTATTAACTTTTTAGTGAATGACTGCTGTTACTATTGAATTTGGTTGCTATTTTTTGTTAAAAGTTTATTTTATTTCACATTTTTTAGTGTTGCTGGGTTAAATTGTGAAATATGGGTAGTTCTTGCAAACGTGGTTTTAATATGAAACGAAGTTCAAGTGAGTATAAGTAGCTATGTTTGAGTAGCTTCCTGCTATCAATCTCGAGTTATATGCTGTCATTCGTTAAAGAGTTCTACGGTGATGAAGCCAAGATCGAAGGTCAGGTGGGTACACTGGCAATTTTCAAGCAATATCCTGCAATGAGCACCATAACACAAACTGATTGCCGCAATCCAAAGTTATGTGCTGTCATCCGTTGAGGAGTTCTATGGTGATGAAGCCAGGGTCGAAGGTCAGGTGGGTATTCTGGTAATCTCCAAGTAATACCCTTGAATTAGCACCCTAACGCAGTGATTGCCGCAATCTCGAGTTATGTGCTCTGATCCGTTGAGGAGTTCTATGTTGAATATGGTGATGAAGCCAGGATCGAAGGTCAGGTGGAAGAATGATGATTTTCAAGTAATACCTTGTAATCAGCACCCAGGTACAAAGCGATTACCTCAATTTCGAGAGGTATGCTGTCATTTTCTGAGGAGTTCCACTGCCTATCTCTGAAGACCTTCATCAGATCATGACCAAACCTAAAATGGGACCTACATGGAAGTACACTCTTTCAAACAAAAAAAGAATTTTTAATTGAGAACCGCCTCCTTTTTGAAGTCGGTTAAAAATATAAAGGGGGTGACTAAAGAAGAGTAACTAAGGAAGAAGACAAATCAGCGATTTTTATTCACGCACATCTCCGAAACCACTGAACGGATTTGGATGCGGTTTTTTTTAATTATCGTCTTAGTGACCCTGTTCAACATATAGGCTATAAGGGGCGTTAATAAAATAACGCCCAAGCCGAAAACGGGGCAGAGTTGAATAAACGCGGGTGGGGTCTCGAGCAAGGCACATACCTACTATAATACTTTAAACACTAACATCTGAATCTGTTCGTTCAGTCAGTAATTGTGCGACTTTATTAATTTGTAAAGTTCTTCACAGCAGCATCACGGAAGGCGGGAGTACCTAGTTTTTCGTCCTCGGTAGCTTTGTTTCGGATATTATCAGTTTGTATATTCCATTGAGAGGGAGTAAGAACGCTGGTAATGTTTGGTTCTGAAATATATTTTTTTTCTGTAGGCCACGCGGGCGAAGTCTATATGTCGTGTCGTGAACATATATTATATTAGGTCTTTACATATAAAATTTCCGTTTTCTTTTGAGAGTTTGAAGGAAACTCAATTTTCAGTACTAACATATTTGCATTTTTTTTAGGAATGACAAATCCAAATTATGTAATTTCTTCCGTGTATAAATGAGACAACATTAAGCTAACAGCAACATTAATTAAATTTTTGAAAGTGTCAGCTGTAAAAAATTATTACGAATCTTATCATGGAAATGGATGGCATTCAGGAGGAACTGTTTTTGAAGATTTAATTTTTATAATCAAACTTAAAATAAAAACAAAATTTAATACGTAGATATAAAACCTTGAAATCAACTTTCAAACAAAAAACAAATAATTGAAATAGCTATTGAATTACAGGAATTATGAACTCGTGAATCTGTAAGAAAATTTCAGCAATTACAGCTATTATAGACTATCACCTATTAAAGCCTCTGCTATATAATATATATATGTATCATCAGGACATGAATATCCCTGAGGCAGTGTGTTAGAGGTGTTCCGAGTGTAAACTGTGAAATAAAAGTCATAGTTTTGGTACAACGTGATGGGTGGTGAGCCTTATCGCCGTTCTTCGGGCACAAGTACACGCTTTTTAGGGCATGCAGGTTTCTTTACGATGTTTTCCTTCACCGTTCAGCAAGTGGTAAGTATTAAGTATCTAGCACAAATACTATGCACATAAATTCCGAAAAAGTCATTGTTGCATGCCCGACCGAGGTTCGAACCAGGGTATCAAGGTTGAGAGGCCAGCGTTCTACCGCCTGAACTACCGCCGCTTTGCCCGATGGCCCGAAATATATCTCACAAATACATAATTTCATGTATTTTCATAAGTACATCTTTTCTATTTTTTGGGCAATTGACATTTATTCGCGTAATTTTAGTAGTTCTTTTTAGACATGAAACATTATATAGTAAAATAAGTATTTGAAGGCAGTCAGAAAGAGCACCAATTATGTACCCAACCTGTCAAATAAGAGTCAAGGGGATGTTCACAGAGAGGGACTCGACGTAAACTCCCACCCCTTGATAACCCGTCAAGGGTATTTACGTTGAGGAGGCGAAATTAAACATCTTAACCTCTGTAAATAATAAACACAATATCACCTTGTAGCTCTGATACTCTGCTTAGGTAAAACATACCTATTGATAAGTATTAGATAATATTTAAGTACGAACTAACCTTCAAATCTGAGCATAATCTTCTCCTTAACAGTTTTCAAGAAATTCAATTAGATGAAAAGTTTCCTTTGTATCAGCACTATTTCAACCCTCTAATAACCAGTTTCTGTATGTGAATTCACGGAAACATTGTCGCAGTGCGTTTATCAAACACAGACATTTAAATTACAGACAGATTTGCAAAAATACACACCACTAAATCCCACTTAATGATACAGTCTTCACAAATTCTCTAAACCGGCACTGATTTGAACCAAACTTGTGATTTGAATAGATTTTCAAACAAAATGTCAAAATAAAACCCAAAAATAACACTTGTCACGGCAGCCGTGGGTCGCGCAGACCACCCTCGGCGGTAGACAGCTGACTGAATGAAAAAAAAAACTGATTACATTACGCCTGCGCATTGGGGTGGCTCTGGATGTAGTGCGAATCTCTAGGGACTAATAACAAACAACGTAGGGCCGAAAAACTAATCTCGTTTTTATCAAATAACTTGTTTATTTTAGCTACCGTTTGACTTTGTTATAATGAAAATTTGATAAATGGTTGTTTAGAATGAGGGTTCAACACCCAAGATGACAGTGTCCCATTTGGTCCAAACGGCGCAGTTTGAGAAATCGAATCGTAGTAACTGGTTGGTTGTTTAAAAACTATATACATATGTAGATTGTAGAGTCATGAATAAACACGTTGAACAATAAGAATTTTAATTTTCCCCGGTTTTGGAGACTTTCTAGTTACAACAACTTGCAATAAAAATGCAACCAGACGTATTTTATTATCTTACGTATCAATAAGTTTAATTTCTGTAAATATCTTGACTATTTTGTCTTTCCAGTTTGCTTTTAGAAAAATATACCTACTTAAGAAAACACATGATATTACTATGAGATATATTTATTTTAATTTATTTATAACACTTTTTGCACATTTACACAAATAACTTAGACAAAAAAAAATTAAAGACTTAATATAACTAGTTTATACTTAATATACATAGTTTATATGTAAGTACTTTGAAGAAAATTTATTTAAACTTTTTAAATTAAACAAACATTACACATATATATTTAAATTAAATTTATAACAACCATTTACCGAACGTCAGCGAAGTCCACGTTACAACAATGCCCTTCCTAATTCGGCCTACAGATTTTCTTTGCCAGGGGCTAAACGAATAAGTAACAAAATCAGTGTAGCTTTTGTATAACAAATTATTTTCACATCCTTCTCTAATCTGCACCTCCGTCCCCTAATTTAGCATCATTTTACAATCTGTCGAAAAATTCTCCACAAAATAAATGAAGTGGAAATGATTTGGTCAAACTGACCGAATGTGATCTCCGAGGCCATATGTCGGCATCCAAGGGTTAAAAGTGATTTGAACCCTTTTTAACATGATTAAAAGACACGCTTCATTAAACTTTTTTTGTGATATACTACCTAGTTTGTCGGAGTTTTAAATATTTACCGAAAGGTATTTTGGATGCGGTTTTCAATTTTCTCCCTTTTTCAATAAAAATGTTTTAAATAACTTGCAGCTAAATTAACTATGTCTGATTCTAAAGATGGTCAGGAAAGACCGAAGAAATGGCGATCTCTAATTTACTTTTCACTAGGGTTTAAGGAAAGTTCTGATTTCTCAAGTATAACTTTGCTCATATTCGCCCAATTTCTATCGAAGAAGTACCTAAACAAAAATACACTAACTATTAAATGACGGACTAGCTAGACTACTAGAGGCCCAGAGCTTTTACGGACAAAAGCTTTGCAAGTTTTCATTCAGAATCGGAATCGACAGCCGCCCCGCTGGCCGCCGCCGCCACCGGCACTGTCAGCTAGTGTTGGTTAAACAATTATTCGATAGCCTAGTAAAAACAATCGATAATTCGCTCGTTCTTCAGTATTTATTTTGGAACGCTATCTTGATAGTCTGATAAGTGGTAGCATATTTTATATATTTTGTGCCTGATTAAGGTCGATACACACCGGATGCGTACGCGTGGCGTTGTGCGTGGCAGCACCAGTTATTGTATGAAACTAGACTGACGCATTGTGCACGCAATACCATATAACTTGAGCTGCCACGCGCAAAGCCACGCGCACGCGTTTTGTGAGTATCGGCCTTTAAAGTTCTTCTGACAAAATAAGCGCTACAGATTAAGGCATTTTCATACTTAGTCATTGATAATAAGTACTTTGACTTTGCAAAGTGCTTTTTTTAATTGTAAGTTATTTTTATTTGATTTTTAAGTGACATTTTGCAGTTATTATTATTTAGTTACTTGTTTAGTTATTAGTAATTACAAAAATAAGTTCAACTACGAGAAAATAACACATGTTTAATTTAAGATAAGTATCTAAAAAAACAATAGAATAACTATACAGACCAGACAGACCTATAGATATATCGATTCCATTTTTGTAAACTATCGATACTATTGGAAGCTCAAACTATCGATGTTTAACCAACACTACTGTCAGCCGTTTGATATTTCCGGCAAGATGGCTGCCAGACTGCCAGTATGGTCGCTCACGATGATTCGTGTCCACTGTGGACAATGACTTGGGATGTGTTTGTATGCTAACGATACATTGTACATTTCCTAGTTGCTTTGATTTTATACAAATCGTGCCATGGAACGCAGTAGCATCTGTTCATGTAAGCATAAAGGTCACGCATAAACAATACAGCATGAATCAAACGAATGCCCCCTGGAGGGAAAGTACCCTAAAAATTTAAAATAGCAAATTTTACATAAAGGAACCTTTATTTTATTTTTAAAGTAAAGAAAAACTGGATTCAAAGAATTTTGAAAAATCACCTGGTTGAACCGGGAATCGAACCGGACAAATGTGTAAAAAAAACACCTGTATTTTTATGATAGCGATCGAAAAGATCAAACGTAAGAACCAAATTATTTTAAGTAGTTAACATGGTATCCTAAATAAAAGGAAAACCATGAAATGTAACATTTTAATAACAAAACTATTAAAGGTATCCCAAAATTGAATATTGTTAGAAGTACGGAAAAGACTTATTAAAGAGTATTAAAAGTGCCCCATTATGTTGTCCCATTGAATGCATACGTTATTGATCAATTTGCATAATTGCCCTAAGCAATCCACGCCTATGGGCCCCCTATCCAATAGAAAACCAGTACTAGGTCTTTAAAAAAAAAATGTGTTTATTACAAAGATGTCGATCTTTACGTACTTTTCTCAGAATATGTATAGTGCGCGCCAATCTTTTAGTCGCCTCTGATTGAGTTACGAGTGCAAGCTTGCGCAGGTACAGTCAAGGAAACAATAATATGAACGGTTGACTATTAAATGTTTACTATAAGTGGGAAGGTGTACTTGTTGTACCTACCTATTTAATATATATTAGTATTTTAGTGCAATCTTAACTGTTTCATTAAAACAAATTAATATAAACACCATTTTCCTACATTGTTGCCTTAAAACGCTATAACGACCGTGAGGCATAACAACAACAATAAACTTTAACAAACTAAATCAACAAAACAACAAATAAAGGCAACACAAACAGATTCAACGATTAACTGAACGAATCATAGAATTTTTTCCACGAACGTACTTTTCATGCAACGCGCGCGTGTGTAGTGTACGGACGTAGCACTAACACTAATGCATTGTGTTGACACCTGCCGAACGGCGAGCGGGGGGTGTGGTGCGGCATGCAGGCGGGTGTGCTCCGCGCCCTCGCTCCTGTAACGTCTCCCTGACACCGTAAAACGGCTAATGCGTCGATTCTTGGGGCTAGCTTCAGAGGCGACTAAAAGATTGGCGCGCACTGTACGAAAGAGATAAGTGATGTACCTAGCTATTTTAATAAAAATCAAAGCAAATCATTTCTTTTTATATATTGAAACTTTTACGTACAGCAATTCGCGAACAATAGTGTCAAAAATCAATTTTCCTAAGATATCTGCCTCTATAGACAATATTGCTAAAGCGTCAAGCCTCTCTGATAGACTATTCGGTAGATTTGCAAATCATGGGTCAACGCAAGGACATCTCATTACTCTAGTCAATTTAATTACGCGCAGGTATCTAATAAGCATTATCTTTCATGTGCTAGAAAATATATTTTCGTAACTGTTTATGTTGTTTATGGTGCCCCCCGAGACGTGATGCCCTAAGAGGCTAATCCGGCACTGTTGGTAGTTTGTTTTAAAAGTGTTACACAATAAACGCCTGATAGAAAGGACTTAGCAAATATATCAGGTAAAACATAGTTCTGTGGGTAAAACCCACATTAAGATAGCGTTCCTAAACGCCTGGGTAAATTAAAATTTAACTGTCAAAGTGAATTTTACATTTCTGACAAGGTTTATGGGCGACTTCGAGCTGTTCGTTTTCACTCGGGTGGATGTGGAACTCTGGGTATGTTTTACACATTTAAAATTCCCTTTTTCTCGAAAAATTATCTTTGAAACGTTGCTTGATCTTTTTGTTTACAGCTTTTTCCAGAGCGCCTGTTTGCAAATGGTTAGCAAAGCAGCAACAAGTTGCATAAGCTAACGGATGTCGTTCAGAGACATTTGTTTGTTCTGCCTCGTATCTGCCTGTTCAGAGCTTGTACGTCACATCCGGCACATTTTTATCGAAGGATAACTCTATTTATGGTTAATCTGATTACTTATAAATTATTACGTTTTTTAATCGTTTATTTATTCGGCCATGGTTCATTACTTTGTTATTGGTGACAAGTTAACGTTCGGAAAAATGAAAAAATTAAAGTGACCTCGTAATCGAATGCGCTGCCGACAGATTGACGTATCATTATGATATCTATATGGCCGCCATTGATTTTTACCTCCGTGATTGAACAAATAAGCGACCAAGAAGTATCCACTTAAATAATTTACTATTGCATCTCTGACACAACCCGCTGCTTCTTTTTTATAGGGTTCAATCTGAGTTTCCTCTAAAAAATGGGCATCCTCATAGCGAATTTCTATTACAAATATTATAGAAAATAATAAGTCGTGGGTTCGAGCCCTGGACCGAGGAATTTCTTCAAAATATTTGTTTACATCTTTGTTTCTAATTGATCGTTCCTAGTCACCGTCACCGTCATCATTATTATGACGAACCAACCGTATCCCCGACCATACCCCCGGGGGGATGGTGCGTCTTTCATCATCATCATCATTCAGCCCACCTCCACCCACTGTTGGACATAGGCTTCTTTTCCACGCCATTTTCGTCGGTCTCTCGCCAGCCTCATCCTTTGCCCATCAACAGCCCTGACGATATCGTCTCCCAACTAAACTGAGCCGAACTGAACGCTTTACCTCGGCTGCCATTCTGTTACTGCCCTAGTCCACCGTCCGTCTTTCAGTCAGATGTCCCGCTCATCTCCATTTAAGTCTCGCAATTCGTTTATCGACATCTTCAACTCTAGTTCGTTGTCAAATCTCAACGTTCGGTAGACGATCCACAAGAGAAATGCCTAGCATGGGTCGCTCCATAGCCCCCTGCGTCAATTTTATTTTGTGGATGTGAATTTTGGCCAGCGGCCGTAATTGAATTTCTTCTTTCGAAACAAAAATATCTATTTTATTATTATTTTGATTTGTACAAATAAATAATTACAGTCTTCATGCAGTCTGAACATTTGATAAAGTTAGGCGAGCAGAATCACCCGTACGCATTAACTATGGACAAATCTTGGAACAAGTTCTCTTCTAGTTCATTGCTGAAGACGGAAGGGCGATCCAACGCGAAACGTTGGAAGCTTGGCTTTCTGTCTCTCCTGCAAAAATGACAAAACTGAATAATGGTCAACAGTTTCAGTCGAATGCATAAAGCTGTAAAAGACTATAGCGTGTAGAATTCATAAGCTAACAAAAATACGAACATACTTTTGCATTTTACACAGACACTTTTTAATAAACTATGAAACCGATAACATACAGACATATAAAATATAAATATATCGTCACGACCTAAATTTACAGTTCACACTTGGTACACCCGCGTTTCACCGACGATTATTACGTCCCAACGTGATGGGATGTGCCCTATCGTTTGGGCTATCGCCGTTCTTCGCTTGCAGGTTTCCGCACGATGTTTTCCTTCACCGTTCAGCAAGTAGTACAAATACTATGCACATAAATTCCGAAAAAGACATTGTTGCATGCCCGACCAGGGATCGAACCTGGGTCTCAAAAGATTGAGAGGCTAGCGTTCTACCGCCTGAGCTACCGCCGCTTGTATATAAAATACATAGTTGGAAACCCTTCAGTATAAATTAGGACACAAAACGCCTAACAAAAACGTATAGACTTCAGTCAGAGGTTTCGCTGTCAAACCATAGAAATAATGTGTCAAACGGAATGTTATTGAATGTTCTCAACATTTCAGTTTGACAGTGAAACCACCTCAGACCCCCGTTCATTAATTAACACTTTCGTTAGGTTCCAACACTGACAGCAGGATAGCGTATACAATTTTCAACGCGTGCAACAGAGATGGCAATAGAACCCGTGTCGCGACCCCTAGTTTATGAACGCGCCCCAGAATAAGATTCTGAGGAAACCACACATTTCTTTTTTTTATGAAAGTCTCATTCTACGTATATTTTATTCGACGTTTTTTCGAAGTCTACGTTTTTGACCATATATTAGAGCACATATATATGTATTACTGACCTCTTAGATATGGTTTATTTGAACTGCGGGTCTACCGCGTAATTCTCATTTTAATCAACATCAACTTGAGATTGAAATTTGACATGCGTGCGACGACGCCCGCCTAACATGCCATCTCTTTTGCACGCGTTGAATTTCGCATGCATTTGCTTGAAGTTGATACAAATGAGAATTACGCGGTAGAGCCCCTGAACGTCCGCATCATCTTTGAGCTCACTGTCATAACAGTTATTGTTTTTAAACTTTTTGATTGGAAATCAAATATACTAAATATATTATATAAATTAATTAATAACCTCATAAGGATCTTACGGCGCGTGGATTGGTTGTGTTCAAAATCGTAATTAACACCGCAACCATACTCCTTGCTTCACAGCTGCGCCCCCCTGTCACTGTCATACACGCACCATCATATTCTTGTAGCACATGTAGCTACGATTTTCCAAATTAAACGTTTTTATGACAGTGCATCTAAACGGATATACGTATAACCCGCGCAGATAAAGAAAAGATCTGATAATGGCGGCGGGTACTTATGGTACGGTTGGCAAAACAAGTTCTCAAAAATCGATTGTTATTTTTCCTACTGACTTTTTGTTATTAATTATTATTTTTTATTATTATTAATTAAAGATACTAATAATAACGAAAAAAAATATTAATAAAATAAATAAGGAGCAAGGGTAAATATAACACTGGATTTTTTAATTTGTCTTTATTATTTAGCAGGGGAGAAAAGGTTTTATAAACCGCTTGGTCCAGCAGCATCCTGGTCATCTGAACCCATTAGTGGTTCAATCCCCTCCATTAATGGGGTAAAATCCTCCATTGTTACACAACAAAATGTCAACGATCGTAATAAACAAACTTAACGAAAACAAATACCAATGAATATCAAATAAAACAACAAAGCAACAGGTAACGGAACGATTTTAACGAGTGCGTCTAGGTAGCCTGGATAGCGAATCCTGACTAATTATTATCATTATTTTTTTGCAGCGCGTACTTCACTGTGTGAGTATAGACAGCGATAGATTGTGAGCGAGATAGCATGCTAGCGGGCGCCATTTACATATCTTTTCTTTATCTGCGCGGGTTATACGTAGAACGCACGACACGAAAACGGATTGAACCGTGAGCCCGAGATAAATAAATGTCATAATGCTCACAATGTTTATTGTGAACGGATATTATATTAAAAAAAACAATATATTGCTTACATACTGATTATTATTTTACGTATTTTCATATTCTACTCTACAGATTGATTTAAATTTACAGCTTTGTATAAATCTAGATATTACAATAATATTTATTTCATTACAATTTTTGGTACAACTTCGACTCAGTCATAAACATTTACATAAACTTCAACACGTTTTATATAAAATTATACATAAATAAAATAGTAACAACTTTAAAATACTTACATTTAATATTACAATGTAGCCGATTTTGAAGGCAAAATTCAATTCAAAATTCAAAATTCAAAATTCAAGGCTTTAATTTTAGTTTTAGTGTAATGTAATTTCACTCATGTTCCTTACATTTAAGGGCTATTTTAAAACTAAACTTAAAGCCTTCAAAATCGGCTTTATTATACACATAATGCACTTGAAACCACACATGCATGCAATCTAATAACCTCTACACATGTAAAAATAGTGCAATATCGTTCGTCCGTTTCAATGCTCGCTATAAGCGAAGAGAGAACTAATATCGATAAGGTTTTACTGTTAGATGGGAATTATTGAACAAGGTTTGAGGCACGGGCGTATTTCATATTTATTTATTTTTCTAGACATTGCGTCGAAAGTTATGTCGAGTGACTTCTATAAAAACACGAATAAAGCAGACTTAAAGTTTGGTTTATACTGGTGCAAAATTATTGCAACTCACTTATCCCCCCTCCCCCTAATACACGCCTATGAATAAAGGGAGCTTAAGTGGTGAGTATTTGAAATCATCATTTGAGACTTATATAGCACACTATTTTCATTGTTAAATAAGGGAGTTTTTCCAGAAAGGTTTAGAGGTCATTGCGCTATTTTTACATTATTAGGTCCTCAATCTATACGTATATATGGACAGAACAAGCATCAAAATCTTATGCAATTACGTTTTCGCCTGCAACACTAAAAGCGATCTGGTAAACTGCAAACTTTCTAGAACGCTCAACGACAATTACATCTAACATCATGGCACTAAATGAAACACGCCACATAGATCCACTTCTCCCCTCTACAAGACACACCCAAGTTGATCTATATAGATCCATATCCCCGACACAAAAAATCCCACATAGATCCGCAACCGATACAGGCACCAGCACGGCTTAAGATGCGCGAACAAAAGTAGTGGATGTACGTTTGCGCACATACACTTGCGTACGTAATTGCTTAGCCGGATTTTATGAATAAACATGCATTACCTACTGATATTTTATTGTGTAAATGGAAATGGCAAGTTGTTTGTGTATAGTTAAGACATAATTATTATATTTATACTGTAGCGCATCTCAAATGTTTGCGGACGCGCGAACCGATGGATTCTACGCAATAATACGCAAGAAAGTGTCCTCACTTCTCCATCGGACGCGTGGCAGCCGCAACAGCATCCTGACGAGGACCGCTGCACGGTTTGACTCTCCCTACCTGAAGCATTGGGTGGGGATAGTCACCGGTGCGATAAAATAGATAAGTAAAGATGTATTTTAATTACCTACTAATATAGTCTAAGTTACTCTGTTACTAACAACATTTTATGGATTTGTGATCTGAAATAAACATTATATTATTATTATTATATATTATTTCCAGCAGTCTCCGTTTTTATAAAACAGTGCATGTCGTACATCATTTTCCTCGGCATCTTGCATAAATTGCAGCTCAAAAACGGAATTTAATAAAATAATACACTTTACTCAAAAAGTTTGTATCCGTGACTGTACTTAACCACCCGGAGACATGCGGTGACAACGCAGCAAACAGAGAACAACTAACAAGCGCCTGCCCTCCCGTCGCGCCCCCCTTCTGTCCTCCAAACAGTATCTATAAATGACTTCTGCGCATTCTCCCGCCAATTTTGCTCGTGACTCTTAAACCGTGCCGATGCTTGTACACCCCGAATAGATCCATATAGATCAACACACCCCATATAAACCGATATAGATCCACACACCGCTACACGTCTCGGTGTCCAGTAAGCAGGTACCTCTCGGCTATGTGCAGCAGCTCGAAGGCCACTTCCACTATGAATCATGGCCCATGATGAGCACGATGATCATTCACTGGAACCGGATTTGGTGGCGGTCGGCCGCCCACATAGATTCACACTCCCACACCCCTACACACATCCCCTACGCGTCCTGGTGTCCAGTAAGCAGGTACCTCTCGGCTATGTGCAGCAGCTCGAAGGCCACCTCCGCCATGATGAGCACGATGATCATCCACTCGAGCCGGATATGGTGGCGGTCGGCCGCCCACGACGACAGCAGCTCCAGCAGCTCCACACAATGTGAAAGGCGTTCGTTCAGTACCTGCATGGGGAATACTACTTTATCTTCTTTCTTTACCTTCCTATTTTTATATACCTATAAAATGCACCTATGTCTTTCTGTCTGCCATTGTCCGGATAAACAGGTGCCGGCAAGGAGTTTCACATCTCAGCTGTACGGACTTTTCTACTGTGTTCGAGGCTGTGAGCACTCATTACCGATTCATCGCCAACGAGTCTAATTGATACTTTATATAACTGACTTAAACCACAAACGGATCTGAAGTTTTCTTAAGAAAGGTTTAAGAGTACGATCATTGCGATTAAAGTGAAAAGGAGCTGAGCAGTGGGCACTTCACTGACACATATCGGATAAAGGGGGTTGCAGTCCGACGCCTCAACGAGAGGTGCTATCACATAGGCTATGCCGACGACCTTGCTATTCTCATCAATGGGAAATTCGAAGGAACAATCTGCGAGTTAATGCAGGGTGCTTTCAAATTCGTTGAAAAATGGTGCGAAGAGTACCAACTAACAGTGAACCCGAAAAAAAAACGAGTTAGTCCTGTTCACCAATAAGAGAAAACTGGCGAACATGAGACTAGCGAAACTTTTCGGCACTGAACTAACCATATCAACTGAAGTCAAATACCTAGGAATGATAGATGACAACAAGTTGAATTGGACAAAACACATGAACAACAAACTGAAAAAGGGAACCATAGCCCCAAACATAATGCTATGGCTATACAAAGCAGTGATAAGACCAATGGTATCGTACGGTGCCGTCGTCTGGTGGCGTAGGACGGACGCCGGTTACGTACAGAAAGAACTGGAAAAATTTCAAAGGCATGCTTGCATGCTTACCACAAGCTGCATGCGAACCACGGCATCCGCGGCCCTTGAGACCATCTTGGACGTCCCGCCGCTACACCTGTTTATACAACAGGAGGCGGCGGTTGCAGCGTTCAGACTCAGGGCGGCTGGACAGTGGAAAAGCGATGACAGGGCACCACACACGCGCATTCTTGAATTGGCCGTGTCCCACCAACCCATGATGGACGCACCGTGTGACAGAATACCAAAAAAGCATGTCTTTAATAGACAGTACAACGTCCAACTATTTGAGGAAACAGCAGATCACTCTAATATCCATGAGGTGATATATACGGATGGATCCAAAACAAAGGTGGGTACTGGGGCCGGAGCGTACTCAGCTGAACTTAACATTCACAGGTCAACAGCCTTGGGTAAGCACAACACGATTTTCCAAGCGGAATGCGTAGGAATTATCCTGGCCACAAGCGCGGAGCTCAGAAGGGAAGTTAAAGGCCTCAACATTCGTATACTTTCTGACAGCACGGCGGTACTACGAGCCCTAAGCAAGACTATTGTTAACTCTGGGCTAATACTACAGTGTCTAAATCAACTGGAAGAGCTAAGTCGACACAATAAAGTCACCCTCCAGTGGATAAAAGGACACAGCGGATCGCTGGGCAATGACGCGGCAGATGAACTGGCAAAGGAAGGTGCAAAAATGGAACCGCTAGGTGCTGAGCCACTGGTTCCCTTGCCCTTTAACCAGATACTAACCTGGCTGCGTGAGAGAACCAGCTCTCAACATGCTGAGCGATGGGCAAGTATGACAACTTTTAGACAGACGAAAGCGGTTCTACCCACCGTGGACCGTCGCCTGACAAAGCAACTACTTCGTCTCAATAGACTGAACCTATGGTAGGGCTAATTAAGGGACATAGTAACCTCAACAGACATTTCTATAATATAGGTCTGACCGACAGTCCTCTATGCAGAGCTTGTATGGAGACCGAAGAAACGCCGACCCACGTGACGATAGACTGCGTAGGCGTCAGCACACAACGGGCTAAGATCCTCGGTGAACCGGGGACGCTTCGCCAATCCTGTGGCGACCTAGGTCGCCTCTTGGGATTCTGGCGAGAGAGCTGGGCTGGCTGGAATAGCCGGCTCCACACTTTCCACGCACAAAGATCCAAGTAAGAGACTAGGTGCGGAAACCGAGCCCACCAAGAAGATGAAGAAGAAGAAGGGGGTTGCAGTATTCCCAGTATTTTGATCGTAAAATAACTTAATTCCTCTAATACACACCCTGGTTCGCTTGGGGATGGTGAAGTATGCCACAGTGTTGGAGTAGAGCCGCTCCAGTTGTTCCTCCTCCCAGTAGAAGTCGGGAGTGTCGAGGAGATCAGACTCCACGTTCAGTTGATGACGCAGCGAGAACAGCTCGCCCAGCTTACGGACTACCTGGAAGACAATGGTTGTTTCAAAACGATAAATAAGACATTATATAGAAGGTCAAATCACTATGTTAGCCCCTGTCCAGTGTCTTGCCGTCTCGTTCAGTCGCAATAAATTGTCCTGTTTAAGAAATACCGACGGAAATACTTATAGATCCAACACGAAGTATGTTACAGCATCTCCACAGTTATTATAGTCGAATAAAGTACAATAAGTTCAAACTTTAAATTATTTCAATGCATTTGAAAATATAAGATAAGCAGTGTTATTTATTACCTATCAAATAACGTAGTATTAGAAAAAAATATGTAATTAGTATTCTTCAAAGACAAATGCTGTGTTTGTTTGATTTTGATGTTTTCTAAATTTTCAAGAAATGTAAATGGACAAAAGGTAATTAAATTATTGACACGGTCACTTTGAAATATATAAATCCATACATACTTATACTCACGCCTGTCTCCCCCGTCTGGTTAGACAGAGACTACACATTTGAAATATATAAATCCATACATACGTATACTCACGCCTGTCTCCCCCGTCTGGTTAGACAGAGACTACACATTTCTACCTGATCGATCTTTCGTCTATTCCACACCCAACAATCTACTCGTACATGCTTTTCTATAGATAGAAATATACAAGGTGACTTTTTGATCATCGTCCAAATTCATACTGGAGGTTTAGTAAGTAATTTTTGTGAAATTTCATTATATGAAATTTACAAAAATCGTTATTGGTTCATGATGCTGATCACTTACCAAGGCTCAAATATGAATTTGGACGATGTTCACAAAATCACCTTGTATAAAAGAAAGGAAAAGAAAATGAATTTATATGGGATATACATACGAGAATATGAGATAAAGCAGTACCTTTTTTTTTCAGGGCTGCTTTTATTTTCAAAACCATTATAATATTATTTTCAATGCAAGTGCTCGTAAAGGCCCACTTTTAATGCTTCAAAACCGAACAGAAAGTCGATTATTCTGCCCTAGGGCTTTATTATAATTATTTTTTTATTTATTTACGAGAAGTTGGCTAACCTGCAAACTTTCCTGTGTACCATAATTAATGTTATACTTTTTTTCCACTGTTTAACGGCTCTGGATACAGTCCTTTTGAGCCAATCATAATTTAAAGTTCACAAGATTATATTTGTTTTATTTCCTCACACTATGCATTGAAAAACGTAGTATGATACACGGGCGTAAAAGGAATAAATTACGAGGACGATTTAAAACACTCGCTACCACAACCTGTTTTAAATCATGTAATTTATTCCTTTTCGCCCAAGTAGCATAAACTACTATTATTTCACTCGGTTTATTTACTTTTTTAGCATGACGAAATATTTCTTAATTCTTAGGCTTCTTAAATAATATGGCCACACCTCATCTGCCACCAGTGTCTCTGACTAAAAGCAACGGTTTACCATGGGTTTACCTCTTTCTTGTCTACGCGTGACGCTCCATCTCTCTCCAACGCATGCGTATGCGTTCTGACGGCGGCCGCCAACGTGCCGAGACGCGCCTCCCACGCACCGAGCCGCGCAGACTGTGCCATCGCGTGACTTGAAACGTGAAATTGAAATTGAAAGTGAAAAATAGTTTATTTATCACATAAAAATTCAAAAATACAGCACAGGAAAAAGAAAAACATTAAAATCATAATTATTAATTTAAAAAAAAACATAAATATTCATATGTGATAAAAAGGGGCAGACTCAGCATCTGTTGTGTGAGCTGAAGATCAGCAATACAACGCTGGTTTTTGGCCTGTCCCTTTTCAGACCTCAATTAAATTTTTTAAATTGCAGGTAGGTGTCTAAACTCCGGCCGTTCATTCGAGAGAATGGTGACGTTTGCAAATGTCAGGGGATAAAACCTTTTTTTTACTGTTTTGCATTTCAATATTTTATATTTATCATGATGATTTTAGGGTAGATTTTATATCGTTAAAAGGTCCCATTTGTTAATAAAAAGTATTTTTGTCGTATATATTTTCCACTTCCTAGTACAAAACTTAATGAATCAGCTGACTCAATTTCTACGTAAAAGTTAAAAAAAAGAGCAAAAAATAGTGTTCGCTTGAATTTAAGAACCTTATATAGAGGTTGTCATTTTATTTATGTAGCGGAAATCATATTGAATTAAGACTCTGTATCTAAGTGATCAATGTTCTATTACCCTTTTTGTGAAACTCGTTAATTTGTTTTTATCGTTTTCCCGAGTCCGCTCCGAGTCAGTTACTATAGGAAGTCAACATTTTATTTGGCAAAATTAGCAAAAAGTATTACGATCCGTGTTGCTGATTTATTATTATTACTTGCCAATATGGTAGTTTGGCTGTATAAATAAATGTCACCTTTCAAAGAGCTCGTGCTATAACTAAAATTTCCTTCTGCTCATTATTTCAGTCAAATCAGCAATCATTATGCCTGCAGTATGAATCCTCGACTTTTTGAATCGTCATTTCAGAAAAAGGTTTATAATATCTGCGGTGTAAGGCAGTGTTGTCGTATTATAAAACTGATATACCTTACCAAATAATAAGATCGTATATATATTCTATTCCAGGGTTTTTATTTATAAAAAAAGTTTAAATAATCATGATTTGTATTTATTTCGTCCCATTTGTTGTACCGTTGATATTTTTTTAACGTGCCTTTATTTATTTTTGTCGTGAAGAAGCTCTTGTTGACTTGTAGTATTTTTTCGAGATATCGCCACACTCCATCTGTCATCATTCTCTCGAATTAACGGCAGCAGTTTAGCTTACATCATGCTACATTTTCAGCTAGCCATAATCACACAATTTTTTTTATAATAGTTTTAAAATGAAACAAAAATAGGTCAGTTAAAAAATAAGTAATTTGTATGTAAAATTTCAATTTTAAAATGATACAATAAAATAAATAATGTCAAAAAATACAAAATGAAACAATTTGGAATGACATACAGGATAATGAGATGGTGGATTGACGCTGTTACAACCTTTGATTAGTTTAATGAAGATGCGGTATAACCACAACGCGGTTGGATCCACAAATACAGGTCCAGTGGGCCTATCTTTGTTTAGTAGTATTACAGGCGGCGTTTGTGTGCACGTAATTGAAAACACCTTTACCTGTGCTATAAAATCCAGAAAAAACCTGCAGATATGCCTTCGTGTGCATTTATCGGGTGTACAAATCACTCAAGGACAAAAAACAAATTTCATGGCATCACCTTCCACTCGTAAGTACACCAAAACCAGAAAATTTCCTTAAATTACTTTCTGTTTGTTTTGTTTACATTTCGCCATTTGCAGAAAAGGACGGTAATATTCAACATGAATGTGTGCGACTAGTTCAGTTGCGCTAGCGGCGACAGTCTTTCGCTTGCATGCCGCGTCACGTAATCACACTAGACTTCACCACTCGGCCCAGCTCGCTTTCTCTCGGCTTTGTAATGAACCGAGCCGACCAAGCAATATCCTGTCTTGCTCGCTCAAAAGTCTTGTATCGTCAATCTATCTCTTTCGCTGATGGTAATTGCATATACATAGTACGAAATACATGTTCCATTTCTTGAGACAGTCGTGTAAGGGCGTTACGAATCTTCAGTAAATTAATCAAAGGTTACAACCCACAGCATATTTTCAAATGAAAAATTTTTTCTTGATGAAAAATTAATACAAACAAAGAGTAGGAAGAACATCGAACAACTAGCTCCAAGAAGGTAATGTCATACATATCGTCCGATTTCACTAACTAATCAGGGTTTTTAAATAGACTTGACTAAATATGTATCTCACTAAATATGTATGTATCTCACTAAATATGTATCTCACTAAATATGTATCTCACTAAATATATATCTCACTCCCACTTACCAAGGATTCTCTATTTCTATCACTGCGTGGTGTTGGTGAAAGCGCATTAAAAGTTGGTGGAATTTATTTATAATAAACCAACCGTCATTACACATCTTTAGGGGTAGTATAGCTATAATAGTGATTGAAGATAATAGTGATGAAAGAAATTCATGCGCTATCTCAATTACCGTACAAAATACACCTCATGTGGATACGAGCAGTCATGTCGTAAAATGCACATACTTCCACTTAGTAAGCGGCGTGACATTTCTGACCTTATCTTATTATTAAAAATAGCACGAGGCATTATTGACTGCCCCGAACTGTTGAGTAAGCTCAATTTTCCAGCCCCAAATCGAAACCGCAGGCATTGTAAAACTTTCTTCTTGCCTACAGTAAGAACTAACTATAAACAAAATTCTTATATTTGGCGAACCTGTAAAACTTTTAATTGTTTATCTAAAAATGTTAATGTTATGGACTTATTCCATAGCAGTATCCCTTCGGTGAGACGTCTTCTTACTAACCCATTCTTTGGATAAGAGCTATTTCTTGTGTATTTAATTAACCTCCTTTTAATCTGTTTATAACTTGTCATGGTTTGATTAAGTATTATCTAGTCTAAGTCTATCTGCGGAAACTTTAAATGACTAGCTAGAGTTAATTTAAGTTTTTTACTATTGTTATTAAAATAGTCGCTAGTTTTCCAAAATAAGTAATAAATAAATAAATAAATAAAAAAGATAATCTCACCTGAATGTATATCTTTCCAAGGAATTGTCTCTTTCTGGAACCAGAACGAACGAGGACTCCAGATCCTGAAGGTGACACTTCTTACTGAAAACAAGAAACAAATAACACAAATATATTAAATCACGACAAAATACCACCGACTTATCTAGGTATTCCTAACTAATAATTAACCTAATGATTCAATTGTAGGACACTTACGCATTAGGCTGATAGGAGTAAGTCATAATCTCCCTCTCCTTTTCAACAACTTCTTTCGGGTAGCTCCCCACTTCATATCTGAAAGTAGTTGTGAGATACATTTTTAAATATGTTATATAATTTGGCTGATAAGCTTGTTTTTTTAGTACAATATAATCACATTATATGTAAAATAATATATGGGTGTAAACAGACTGCTACCTTTAAATGAAACCACATATTCTACCGATCATACTGAACCACTTCTCCCAACAAACATACCATTAGTTTAGGTAATATTTGAGTTTTTAACAAAAATGCGTGAACCCTAACGCACCGAAATATGGACGTTTTTCGAGGCTGCGTCGTCCATGAAACAGCGGCATAAATAAAACAATATCAGTAAACTTGAAATATATTCCGACCCCATTCTCTTGACCAATGACAATCCACTTGGGATCGAAATATATTTCAATTTTACTAAATACTGTTTTATTTATGTATATTCATAGTTATCCCGTTATCTTCATCTAATAAGTAAAAGATGAACGAGGCTAGGGTTATCATTTAACCAGATAAAGCTGGTTTTGACCGGCTTTTTAAAATTACGCCGTGACTCTAGCCAGATATTAATCAAGACCAGCTTTTTGTCATTCCACAATAAACCATAGGCGCGCGCGGCGCTTATAGGTACTTACTTACGCTTAAATTGTGGAACAAATTTTTTCACTAATGAATTTGCAGTGGACGAAGGAAAGAAATAAATTGACAGTTGAGTTAATAAAAGCAATATAACTCACTCAATATAACTTGAAGAATATGGAAACAACTTGAGGAAGTAAGTGCTCAAGGCCTACATATTTTTTTACATTTATGGCAAGAGAACCGTAAGGGGCGTGGAATAAGGCAGCTACTCGAAATCGCAATGTAATTCGATGAACGGTAATTTTTTTTTTTTCTGAACTAACTGGTGTCAGAGACATATACGTCACCAGTGGCGGGTTAAGTGACTGAGCTGGCTGGTAGTTTGACCTCCAAATGATTGCCAATGGGAACAATTTAATTCTAAAATCAGTGTTTCAGGATCGTTGCAGATGGAGATCTGTAGTCTACCCACTCGTCTGGGAGATAGGCATATGTATACATTCATATGGACACTTCACTTTTTATTTATTTATTTATTTATAGCTTATTTCTAGGTTAAAATTTTTTACAATAATATTGTTTGTTTTATTAATTTTCTTCTCCTAAATTGTCCTTGACATGAGCCTCTTCCAGGAACCTCCATCTCTCCTTCTCATCTATCCTTTGCCTCTCTAGTCCATGTCTTTCCTGCTACTTCTTATATCTCGTCCTCCCATCTCCTTATTTGTCTCCCTCTTTTTCTTTTTCCTTCACTTCACTTACTTTCTAACAAAGTCCAAGACGTTGCTAGCTTCAAGCTCGCTGCAGTTCCAGAAGACCACAGCCCCTTCACGGAAGAAGATGATCTCCCTCGGCTCTGCACCAACAGAATACACGGCATTGGCTACCACCACATCTCCTACATCTGATGCTTTCAACCTGAAATGTTGAACACAAGAAAGTATTACACTCCATGCAATGGCGACATTGAAGTTGAACGTAATGTTGATTTGGTGTAGCATGAACTAGAGATGCCGCGAATACTCACTATTATTCGATATTTGGTATAACTTGATATTTTTTGTTATTCGACGAATACCGAATAATAGGTAGTATTATTCAACATTCGGCGAATAGTTGTCTAAAATAAACTTTTAGTGAACAAAAAAACTTTAGACTTAAAAATAATCAATTTCTAATTTTTTTAATAAACAAAACACACCTGCCCTGCGGTCCGTAATAGAACCACAATGGATCATAAGCCATTCACTTCATACTTTCGTAATCGATTTTAGCGATATAATTCTATTTCGGAACGCAGGGTTAGTATTAATTATTATCATTAATATAAAAAGTTTGCCAAAAATTAGTCATGTTATGTTGAAGTTAGGCTTTTTAATTAATATTTAAAAACAAATGGGGCAGTTGTGGCGCAAAAAAAACAGTTTTTCTGCACGATTGGGATCAAGTCGGTTGCGCTTTTCTTCATAAATCAAAACTGCCTCGTTAAAGAAAAGGGTTTTCAGCATTTAAAAATGTAAAATCAGTATAATATGATATGAGACTGATTTCAGTAACTTTATTGTTTTCTTTTCTCATACATAACCTTAGAAAAATTTTTGATTACAGCAACAAATAAATGATTAGTAAGTTCAAGACTATATACAAGTGTATTGTAATTTGATAACAAATAAATGATTACTATTCGCTATAAAAACTATTCGCGGCATCTCTAAGCATGAACTAACTTATTTGAAAGGACTTAACTTAATGTAAGTGTTCTGTCCTTGTCTTTCAATACAGAAAGAAGAAGACAGAACACTTAAATTAAGTATAGTTCTGTCAAACATCTACACCGAATGGACATCCTTATCATCAACTTTTTATTTAAAAAAACTGCATTTGCCTGATTCACATCCGTAAGTTTCATCAGCAGATTCAATGAGATAAAATTTTGAATACAGCAAAGAAGCATGAAATAACCAATAAAATTTCTTAAAAACTATGCACCGTTGCACAGTGGTTTCACACATACGACAATAATCGAAAATGCGTCACTCTGATTGGTCACTTTTTTGTATGTTTTCGAAGAGCACTAGGTTTAAGGTTTACGCAGGTATAAATTAAATACCATTATCACGACATTAACATAGTTATTTTGGTACCTGAAGTGAGCGCATCAACGCTTACCGCTAATTACGCTAGCTTGTTGAGTTATCGCAACCCTTTGTTAACCGTTTACAACTGATAAAAGAAGTGACTTTTTACAAGTTAATTGTGATGGAATTCCTAGAAAAAGGTATGTATTTTCAAGTAATTACAATATTTGATCTGATGTTCATGTCGTAATTTTATTTTGACACTACTACGGCAAAAGCAATCATTATTTTGTTCTTATTATTTTTTCGAATGTTTCGTCAAACATTCAAAATGTAAACACAAATCTACCGGCGACAATTTTAATAATTAGTAATCAAGGAAAGCCTTAACATAAAAATATAAAAATTCTAGACCGCACTTTTTGCGTTCCTTTGAACAATGACCAATATTAGATTTTACTTTATTTCGTAGCGGTCGCTACGAAGTGCTACGAATATTTGTTTTATTAATTAAATTTTGTATTATCTCTTTCAGGTACATTTCACATGTGCATATTACCAAGAATGCATGTGTATGACATCTGGGTAACCAAAAATGGTAGTCCAGTGAAGAAAAACCTGGAGGTTTTCCGTGATTTAGTGGAAAAGATACCAGATTTTCCAAACAAAGAAAATCTTGACTTTAACCCTTTCAAACTGTGTGTGCGTCGTATTTGTTCAGAAATAAATAATAGACTCAAGAGTTGTCATCGCAATAAACCATGTTTTCTGAAGAAATATTCGACGTGGCTGAGTGTTTCTGATGAAATTTGTGCAAATCTTCTGCTACAACGTCCACTCCTACAGCTTCAACTGTCTGTAAACGCGGCCGTCCTCTGAAAGACTTCAGCGAGTGTGGTAAAAGAACAAGACAACGTCGCCTAGCCGAAGTTTCCAGACAAGACGAATCTCTAAGTAAGTGCCTTCGTGATGTTTCAAAAACATCAATCAGTTCCGAGATTCAAGCAATTAATCCAGATGAAGTTGTGTCGCTTTTGGTCGAAGCAAAGTTATCTAAACATCAATACCTGCTTATTAAAGACTTTATGAACAATAAATTACAAATGCAAGTGCTACCATCATATAGACAAGTGTTGAGTTCTAAAAAGGAGTGCTATCCAAAAGAAATAGTTGCGTCAGAAAAGGCTGCGGAAGTGAAGCTCCAAAACCTTTTGGATCATACTGTCAGTAGGATAGTTAAATCTCAAATAGACGTGATCGAAAACGTATCGGTGTCTCCGCGTAATTTTGTTTTGATGGGAAAATGGGGATTCGATGGAAGCACAGGCTATAGTGAGTACAAACAATCATTTTCTGAAACCCATGTTAAAGACAATGGCTTATTTGTTACTTCCTATGTTCCGTTGCGATTAGTTGATTCGTCAAATGGGGATCTCGTGTGGAAAAATCCGCGACCTTCTTCTGTTCGTTACTGTAGACCGATACGTTTTCAATTAAAAAAGGAGACTGTTGATGTTTCCCGAGCAGAAGAAAAATATTTCAAGGATCAAATTTCATTGTTAACGCCAACTGCGTTAAAGATCAATCACACGATCTGCAGTTAACAATGATAGATGGGAAAGTTTGTTCTGCTCTCAGTGAAACTAGTTCGGCAAGATGTTACATCTGCGAGGCAACACCTTCAGAAATGAATAACATTGAGAAATGTTTGACAAAACCAGTCCACACTGAACGTTTCGAGTTCGGTCTGTCTACGCTTCATGCCTGGATACGATTTTTCGAATATTTTATTCATGTTTCGTACAGAATTAATGAAAAGAATAAGGATCTTGATATAAAGAAATGGCAAGTAAGATCCGAGGAAGACAAGAAAAATCTTTCTCTAAATAAATCTCGTATTCAGTCAGAGTTTAGAAAAAGATTGGGATTGATTGTAGATCAGCCAATATCTGGTGGTAGTGGAACATCTAATGACGGGAACACAGCAAGGCGGTTTTTTGAAAATAGTGAAATTTCAGCTGAAATAACCGGTTTAGACCGGGATCTCATCGATAGGTGTTCCACTATATTAAAAGCCATGTCTTCTGGTTATGCGATAAATATTGTAAAATTTAAAGAGTTTGCTTTGGAAACGGCTTTTAAATTAGTTCAGGCTTATGATTGGTATTACCTTCCAGCCTCTGTTCATAAAATTTTGCTACATGCGTCAGAAGTAATTGAACATGCCATTTTACCTATTGGTGAACTATCTGAGGAAGCGGCTGAGGCTAAAAACAAAGATATTAAAACCTTTAGACTCAACAACACTCGGAAATTTTCAAGAACTGTAACCAATTTAGATTTAATAAATCGGCTACTTTTGAGCTCCGATCCCTATATTACAGGACTGAGAAAGCTGTCCAAAAAAACAAAGAAAACCCACTTATCTGTTGGCGTTTTAGAATTACTGTCATGTACGCGTATGTAGACTTATTTAGTATGTAAATAAGAATTTATTTAGATTGTCAGTCATAGTAATTCTAAGATAATTTTAACTTAATTTAGATTTTTGAAACTTTATCTATAATGTAAATAAAACACTTATTGCCTATTTTTTTTTAGCCACACAGGAGTCGAAACTGTTTGTTTATTCCAAATATATACAAAATAATATATTTGACAAAAAATAAGGTTTGTAAAATATTTTATAAAGTATTCTTAGATTTCGACTCTTATTGAATAAACTATTATATGTTTTCTGTGTAATTATGCAAAAAATATTTAATTTCATACAATTTATTATTTAAATATAAACTCCTTTATTCAACACGGTTGTTTTCATTCACTACACCCTCGTATTTCAAAAGTTATGTATTTTTGACGCATGCTCCATAGAGCGGAAACCACTGTGCGTTGGTCAGAAAATTTGCTATTGTTGGGGAGAGGAGAATACTTTTATCCCGCCCTTACTCCAAGACTGGAGTTGCTGATTTCTGAACCCTATCTCATAGATATTCAAATATAAATAACACAACAAAATACTTACGTTCCAGGTTCATAAAGCTTTTGTTGCACGAGGGCTTCCTTTAGCGAGTTCAGGTCGTAAGAGTTAGCTGTAGCATAAGCCAGGGTGAGGAAATGACCCTCCTGCAAGGTCAAATCTTCCAGTGACGGTTTCTTATGAATCGACTTCTTTTTCAATGGAAGGGCAGCATTATCAATGGCTACTGTTGGAACGACCGAGTCAGTAGTACTATTTCTACATGCAACTTGTCTTGCAAAACAATAAAAATCACTTTTCTTTGAGAAAAGCTGATTTTTCGGTACCAAAACACTGAAAAACTTAGAAGTGGAATAATTACGCTTAGAACTACTTTGCACGAATAGAAATCCAATTCTTGATAAATACTTCGACATAATGGTGGTAAATTACTTGAAAATTATGAAATAATGTAAGTTTCGGCGTAATATTATTACATAAATTGAGGTTATTTTCCGACGACGAACTAGACATGGGTAGTTCCGGAGTGAATGATGAAAATGAGATGCTTCCACTCCCGGGACTATACCACTCACTCGTTCACACCTCTATCCAGCAACTCCGTAGTTCCTTAGTCCCAATGGAAAATAATTTATACAAAAAAGAGTTTACGTCCGATATTTAAAGACTACTTTTGTTTGTAGTTTGTTTCTTGCAGACGGACTCCGCTCACTCCAACTCCGATGGGAATAATTTTATACAAAATAGATCTTACGTCTAATATTTAAAGACTACTTTTGTTTGTAGTTGGTTTCTTGAACACAGAGCGAACAACTCACTCCAACTCCAATGGGAAATATTTTATACAAAATAGATCTTACGTCAAATATTTAAAGACTACTATTGTTTGTAGTTGGTTTCTTGGACACAGAGCTACAACTTCAATGAGAAATATTTCATACAAATAGATCTTACGTCCGATATTTAAGGACTACTTTCGTAACTTTCGTTTATATAGGAAATATGAGTGAATCCTAGTACACACATTTATATTACCAACACATTTAGTACCAACGGGAAATGTTTTTTAGACAAAAGAGCTCGCTTCGTGCACTTAAAGATTATTGTTGTTTCTTTCTTTTCGCCGCTTTATCCTGCAATGATTGCGTTGGAGTTATTTTTTGTAATATAAATATTGCTTTTGTTTGGAATTTTTTGTATGTCTGGTAACTTGCTTTTTTTATTATATTTATTTATCTATTCATAATTTTACATTATTTTATTACATGGTGAATAGTATCAATAAACTCACATGACTTTGTCCTGATACTACAATTTGTGAATAATACTCATATTCGTGCATGAGGTTATGCCCACAAAAGTAGAAACAAATAAATACTGATACTGATAGCTACCTGCAATGCTGCATACATACTTATTATAATTATACAATGGATGACGAGAGAAATTGTTTGTCGAACGGCTGCTACTGCAATATTACGTAGTTGTTACAAAAATAAGTAAAGGCAAATAAATGAATTTAGTCGATCTTGACATCATGTAAATAGGAATTATATTACAATACAGAATTAGCAGGTATAAAATTGTAAGGTAAATGAGCAGTCGATCGGACAATGGTATACAAATGAAAAGATGCTCTTATCGCAGCGCAGGTAGCAAAGGAATGACTTATACGGAATATTCCAATTTCATTTTCTAGTTAAAGGTATAAAGTGACTTTTTAGCGTACTTTTAATAGTTTTACGATTAAGACTGGATCTTATTTCTTGTGGTAATTTATTAACCAAACGTGGTAATAAATACTCGGATGTTCTCCCATACCTACGTATTGTTTGAACAGACAGAATTTAGACGGAGACAGTTAAGCAAGTTGTAGGTACTTTTATGGGGTGGAAAATAAGTAAGTTTAATTTGTCTTTTTGATTGTTGCCAAGTTTTATGTAATCCAATTTCAAATTAAGCATAATTATTTTAAGAATATTTAAAGCTTTTTACATAAAAATCAATTTATTACTTGAAGTGAGATAAATTGATTCAAGTATGCACTTTTTATGAACTGAACTGAGTTATCTCTAAAAAGTAACAGTTCTGTTTGAACAAAGTTTTGGATTTGTATCAAGTATCACATTTTGATATTTTGATAATTTTCGATCAATGAAACTACTTTTGTCGCTATGAGTGTATACTTACATGAAATAAAACATCTAAAATAAATTTTTGCTTTTAAATACACCGCCGTTTTCTGTGTTCAAAGTTTTAACTCTTAAGGTGGCCTTTTCCGCTCATTTTTACCACACTTTTTTTTGTTTTTCTTATTCTTGATTACAAAAGAAACTAAGATGTGCAAGAAAATGCGTGATTATTTTTTATTTTGATTCTCAGTTGTAGTGTCAAGATTGGTACATTTTGTTATTTTTCATAGTTTTGGTATACTTAATTTTATTGATGAAAAGAGTATTTAGAGACCTACATAAATTATAAAAAGGATAGACCACATATTTATTTTTAAATTTTATTTATAAAAAATAGGCATTATTTGAAAGGGAGTCTCACGGATAAACTGAGGGTTAAGAATTCGCTCCGTGTTTTTCATACGTTTTATGCGGAGAATTGTTTTAAATATTTTTCTCGTCTTTACTGCGATGGTTTTTTTAAAATCAGGGATATACAAAAGTTCATATTGGCCATCTAAATGAGGGCCTAACATTTATTTGATTATATTATTTCTCCTTTGCGAAATATGTTGGTACTAAGATATTATGAAGAACAGTTCGGAGCGGGCTCGTAAGTACCAAAATAACTCTTAAAAGAGAATCAATTCAACAAAATAAATTTAAGACATTTATTTAGACGGCAAATATGAATTGGTGTTTGTTTCTGGTTTTATTTAAAACATCGCGATAAAGGCCAGAAAAATATTTAATATAATGATTTGCATCAAAGTTGTCGTCTTTACGGACCGGGCTCTTAAAGACATGGCATAGGCAAGATTAAGCACCTTATTTTGCAATTTTGCATCGGGTGAAAACAATGTTTACAACGTTGCATTTTTTAAGTCTTAAATCGCGCGCTCTTCGTCCTGGCAGTTACGACGACAGAAATGCCTTATTATGAAATAAATATGTTATTGGGATATTTAATCTATGTTTGCTGTAAGAACTGCATTTTTTCGTAAGTGCGAATTGGTAATATCAATAATACCTATTTTACTATGGAAAAACCAAGCGAATCTGTTAAATAACCCTGGAGAAATGAATTTTTTAAACATGCTACATCATGAAAACTGATGTCTATATTTTTTTTTTCTGGATTAATTATTTGATTAATATCATTATAATTTCGTAACTTCACTTCACAAAAGTTCACTCAATATCATAAAGGGATGGTTTTTATAACTTCTTCAGAAAACTACAATAAAAAAAGTGTTATTTTTGCGTGATATTAGCTCTTAAGTACTCTTTATTCAAGTGTCATAAATCTCACCAAATATTGTTTATATTACGAATTGTTATGAGCCTAATGAGCCTATGCTACGTCACAGCTTTCTTCGCGTCAATATCAACATAATTATGATGAGAGTTCAGTAGATCAAAACTTGATGCAAAACGTATGGAATAAAATAAAATAAAGGAATTAGAATATTAGAAATAGAAGATTTATTCCCCGGATAAATAAGTTAGATATTAGGATGCTACTTCATTACTTCAAAGGATTAGATTTATTACTTTAAATATTTTAGAAGCTTTAGTAACCTCGACGGAACCCTAAAGGTATGATGTATAGTAAATGCGATACAAGCTTAGGGGAAATCCTAATAACAGCAAAAAAAATATTTTAGGAGTTTTTGTTGTTAGGGTGTTTGGTAGTGGTGGTTTGACCTTTGCTGCCTCTTCTACGGTATACGGTACATTTGTTTTATGTAAAGTAATAATTTATAAGAAAATAAGAAATAAATTATCTCGAATGTGCATAATCATTTAAATGGTATTTTTATTATTTATTTGGTTTTATATAGCGCTGATATTTAGTGCTTAGACTGAATAGAATACAATACCATTCAAAGAAAGATAACCTCTCAAGTGGATTTAGAAATTTCAAAAAATGTCAGTTATACACATTATTTACTTATACTTTTGTTAAATCAATTTGAATCTACATTAACCCTAGCCTCGGTCAACATTCAGGTTTTGTACGCATCGTCTACGGGCCAAAATTTATTACCACAACAAAGCTTAACTTTATTTTATCACCCAGTTCCTTCGCATATAATAGACGTAGATTTTACTACTTCACAATAAAAGCTATTTCCCTTCATAAATACTGCAAGCCTCCTTTGCAAAAGTAATAAATAAATACGAAAATGGCTCAAAACGTGAAACTAATCCTCCTTTCTTGAAACTAAGAAACTAACAAAAGAACTAAAGTGCAACCCGTAGTTATAAACAAAACAAAAACACAATTATTGTCTACTCAAATTCAAATCGCCACATCTGGAAAGTGTCAAGTGACCAAAAAAAGATACGAGGCAAATGTAACATTCCAGGGAGAAATGTGTACTACAAAAATAGACCTTGACATCGTGCATTCAGAGATTATTTTGTTCGTAGTCTTTGTAGGTAGTCCCGAGACACTCATTCTGAACGACGACAGTACTGAAGAAACGCCGGAACTAAGTGAGTGAGTGGACTAGAGGAGTGGAATAGTTCCGGATTAGAAAATATACGTATCGTTCCTTTCTTTTAGGTGAACTGTTTTGCGCATGTCTACGACGAACCGATTATTGTTTTGACATTTTTTTTTTTTTGGTTATTGTGCTTAGGATAAATTTAATACCAAGTGGTAGAATATTATGAGCCTTTTAGTTAGCGTCCCCGACTCCGCCTATAGACTAATAACGATAGTGAACAAACAGACAACAAACATTTTAAAGACCATCAGTTGAGATAGCAACTGTCAAAGGCTGTTATAGCGCATGTCATTCTAGCGAGGCCAAAGAACAAGTATGCTAGGCCTACGAACCCGCCTGCTCGACATATTTGATGAAATAAACTGTAATGTTTGGCAGTAGGTATATTTTTGGTTAGCTACAACTGTTATTCCATGGTTTTTCATTATTTCTAGGTATGTAACATACATTTTAATATTTGTACGCCATACATGGCACATCACGGATTAGGACTTAAATATTGTAACATCTTATTATGTACCTGTGTTGAACAAATAAATAATTTGAATTTGAATTTGAATACCTACATAGGTCTTTGCTATCCATATCCATGCGCTATATATCGAGTCATTCGGTAAAATAAGCTTTTTTAATTTTCATTTAAGTCTCATGTACCTTGCTTGCTTTATTCATATTGTTGATTTATTTAAACAAGAAAAATGAAAATGACAAACGTTTTCATTATTTATTCCATCGGTAAAATTCTATAAAAATAACCACATTCATAATTATCACTTATCCTTTGCCATTTGTAAAATATAATGTAAATGATTCACACTTATGCTATGATCGTTAATATTCAGGAGACGAAAACTTCATCCAATACACAGTCTAGTTTTTCGGCTAGCTGGGGCCAGACTTCTCTGTCTAAAGATAGTCAACACATTTATTGATTTTAGAACAAATATTGTCACAATATCAATGTATCAACATGTCACCATCATCAGCAGTAAACAAGGTCTGTAATTTCCTGGCGAATTCAGGACCAACACGTCGAGCTCTCGCTCCTGGGACACCCGCTCGATCCACTCCAATATCTGCTAAGTCATTCACACTATTCGACTGCTGAAGAGCCTGCAACAATAACAATATTTTTTTTATTTTAATTATTTATTTGTTTATTTAGAAAAATTTGTATTACATTACAGAAATTTCTTTTGCGCTATACAAACTAAAAACTTAAATTAAAACTACTAATTAAATTAAATTAAAACTAATAAAAATTGAAATCGAATAAAAAACACAACATTTAGGCATCACTCTCATAGAACCGTAAACACTCGATATAAACGTTCATTAAGCTATCAGCAAACTGATCAATCTGTGGATCAGCTGACAGCAGTGCGTTCAGGCAGCTCGTTTAGCAGGCGGTGATGGCGCGCTCGGGTGTACAACGAGGTCACGGCGTTCACTAGCAGCAGGCTGTTGGATTCACAGCGCAAGATAGAGCACCTCAGTAACATTAATTCCGTATTTCGCCTAACTTTCAAAGAATTGTACCCCAACATTCCAGAAAGGAAAAACGATAAAAGATAACGAAGGAAGGCTTTCTGGACTTTCTATATCATCAGAGTATAACAGCTTTCATGAGGATTCCAAACAACAGCGTTTGCTTTGAGTTTACTCGTTACCAGTGAGTTATACAGTAGTTGTATAATCCTGACGTCGTAAAGATCCTTACTATTTCTGGGTCTCTTAAAACAATTAGCTGTTGTGTTTATTATGTTTTCATGAAAGGTCAATTTAGTATCAAAGGTGACACTAAGATCCTTTATGGAGAATACCCTTGCTATATCGGTATTGCCTAGCGTGTAGTTCATATGTATGGGTTGAGGGGACCGAATATAGGACATTACATAACACTTACTGGGATTAAAATCAAGTCTATTCTGGATACTCCATAAATACTTATACTGCGTTTAAATCTTGCTGAAACAACCTGCAGTCATCTTCATGATTCACTCCGAGAATCAGCTTCAGGTCATCCGCGTATAATAAACAAGATGAATGACACAGTACGCTTTCAAGGTCGATAATCATAAGTATGAAGAGAAGAGGGCAAGGAATAGAACCTTGACTTACTCCTGAGCGAGTTGGATGTTTGACGAACTGATTTCGATCAGTAAGGTAGTATGCAAAAAAATTTAAAAGGGCAGAGGAAAATCCAATAGCGCAGAGTTTCATCAAAGGAATGTCATTGTTCACCGTGTCGAAGGATTACTTAATGTCTAAATATGCAACATCAACCTATATTCTTTTGTCCATAGAACTCGGAACGATGTCAACAAGAGTAAGGAGATTACTGTTGACTGAACGACGAGTTCTAAGCTCCTGTTGCGCGTTGCTTAAATATGGCTGAACCTGTGCAAAAATTTTCCTGTGTGCTATAGAGTCATACACTATAGCAGGAGAACACAAAATACCTATCGGTCTGTAATCAGAGACTTTCGAGGTATTAGAAGACTTTGGAATTTGGGTCACACGAGAAAGTTTCCAAATACTTGGATATTTCCCCGTTCTTATAATGAGATTAAATATGAATTCAAGCGGTAATATCAGCTGTTTAGCATATGCTTTCAAAAAGTACAGAGGAATACCATCAGGGCCGACAGCGCTGCCAGGCATTTTCAATGTCAGGTCTTGTTATTTTATCTATGTGCACGAAATTTGCATTAGAAGTGTTATCGATTTCGTTGGCCGTCTCTGCATTCAAAGATGGAGAATCCGGGAGAAAAACGCTAGAAAAGAACTCTGCAAATGCAGAGGCTGCATCTCCACCAACATATTCTTTATCCTCGTGGCTTACGTAAGGCTCAAAGCCACCCTTTGCCTTAAGACTAGAGATGTGCTGCCAGAACGCTTTCGGATTTACTTTGATGCTTTCCTCTATATGACGCATGTGCATCTCGTAGACCGAAGACATTCTCACCGTTAAGTTCGCTTTTAGTGCACTAAACTGGGCGTAGTCTTCAGGTTTTTTTGTGGCCTTCCACTTTTGATGCAGAGGCTTTGCGTGCAATGGATCTAATTATGTCAGCGGTGAACCACACTGGATATCTTCTCTTACGAGTACTCGATCTTCTCTTTTTGCGAAAAACGAGTCGAAGATGTTATAGATAATTGTATACAAAAGCTTAATGGCCGCGTCAACATCCCGTGATTGAGTTATAGCGTCCCAGGTAGCTTTAGTCATTAGACTGTGAAGGTCAAAATTACCATTAGTAAAACACCAGTCGTTTTTATTACCAATGTTACTGGGATCTACATGATCCAATCCGTGAATATGTTGCAGCTCTCTGAAAGGTACTGTAACGTCAAGGGGTGGAACTTGGCATCAGACTTCCGCATACCGCCTCTTAATTATTAACAAGTACGGACGCCAGTATGACAGACTACCTATAAAAAATCGTTTACAAATAGGGAGCTTAAACTACATGCGACTGTACAATCTGTACATATTAATAATAACCACTTATCATTTCCTACCAAATGCAATAAATTTTCACAACTTGCAACACATTATTTTTTTCGGCAAGCAAAAATCATTTTTTTCATTCGCCAACAAAATGATTAGAAAGAATGGTACCTCATAAAGTTCAAGCGGCGATTTGTAGCGCGTGCAAACAGCTCGCGAAGTTTCCAGGCTGGATAAAGGAAGCACTGCTATCATCTGTTGCCATAATCTACTTAATCCATGACCTAAAACGAAAAACTATTATTAAGAATCCCTCAAATCATAACAAGTAATATAAGAAACGAAGGTTGAATAAGAAATTCACCATCTTTGTCAACGGCAACACACTTCTTATTGTCCCCCCGCATATAAAATTCTGCTTGCTCATCACATGTTTTCTTGGCTTTCCTATAAAAAATGTAGATTTGAACTTTTTGGTAGGTATAATTAATTTATAGAATTAAATGAGACTTGGGGATAATTCATGATTTATATAAAAACGGCTCACCTCAATACGTGTTATGATCGGGAAAGCCGACCAGTTTCAGCAGATTTAGACTGCCTTCATCTGGGCGAGTAAAGACGTTTTTATATAAATCATTAATTAATTGATTTAATTTGATATATTTGAGAATTTAAAATGAATAAAACATTTCAAAGATTTACTTGTATGGGGCTTCAGCAACAGCTTTAGTAAACTGCACTATTAACAACGCCAGTTCGTTCGGCGTGCTCACAACCACAGCATCACAATCAGCCGTTACCAGCAAATCTGAAAAACATTACGAAACGTTACCAAAAAATTTTTACAAGACATATATTTTATAGAAATAGTGACCATTTCTATAAAATATATGTCTTGTAAAAATGTAAAAATGCTTTTTATAAATAGACCGCAATAATTTGAACATAATTATTTACTCTTTGCATGTGTTGTGTTTTAAATATAAAAACAATTTTTTAACATGTACATCTGCTAAGATCCTGAGACATCTTTTGATGAGATCGACTAAGTCCAGAATATGATCGAAATATTATAGAATATATAATAAAATATATAGTAGAAACTATTTAGGAAGGATAACATTTTGTTTCGTTTTTTTTTTTTTAAATAACTTGCCTGTGAATGCCATCTCAAGTTCTAGTTCTGTTATTTTCGCGCCATTTTGCTTCTTTCGGCCGGATGCTCTAAAAATGATTAAATATTACATTATTTTAAATAGATTATAAATAAAATGTATTGAAAAAGGCGTTACTTTGCGGAAGTCCATCATGAATTTTATTAATATAAATAAAGAAGTATTAATTATGTTCGAGATATATTTCGACCAACTGGTGGTCGTCGTTAGTCGAATTAGGTATTTCGTCAGGTAATTCGACTGATGACAACCGCAAATTGGTCGAAATATATCTCGAACATAATTAATACTTCTTTATTTATATTTATAATCTGTTTAAAATCATTAAAAGCTAAAAAAAAACGGCCAAGTACGAGTCGGACTCGCGCACGAAGGGTTTCGTACCATTATCTATAAAAACGGCAAAAAAAACATGTCTGTTGTATGGGAGCCCCCTTAAATATTTATTTTATTCTGTTTTTTTAGTATTTGTTGTTATAGCGGCACAGAAATACATCATCTGTGAAAATTTCAACTGTCTAAACTATCACGGTTCATGAGATACAGCCTGGTGTGAGACGGACAGGCGGACAGACAGACGGACAGCGGAGTCTTAGTAATAGGGTCCCGTTGGTTACCCTTTGGGTACGGAACCCTAAAAAGGGCTTTAAAATAATATTTATTCAATTAAATATTGCATTCATATTTGATAAATAAATGGTATTTCTCACTCTAAAAACCGCAAATAAATCCTACAGATAATGATCGCCTCTGTCGTCTAGTCAAGTATAGTGATTCGAGTAATGAACTACTTACTACTTAACTTTTGGACCTTTTTGATACATTCGCACCGGTTCGAACGTGTACGTTTAAGGAACCCCCTACACCGTGGATGACAGATACATTGAGGTCTATGCGTTCTCTACGCGATGAGGCCTGTCTTAGGGCTAAAAAAACTAGGTCTCCCCTTGCGTTTCAGCATTATAGGGAAATGCGCAACGTGGTAAACTCAGCCTTAAGGTCCGAGAAACAAGCTTATTTCACTCAATATGTCAATAAGAACATTAAAAATACTTCTGCGATGTGGCGTAACATTAATCGTATTATTAAACCTAAAACTGAGCAACCCATACCAGAACACTTGGCAAACCCTGATAGGCTTAGTCAATATTTTATTAACAGTGTGCCACAATTATCCAAGAATACTGCAGATTTTAGTGATAACAATTTATCCGGTAATGAGCAATCAGGGTCAATATTTAATTTTGCTGACGTAGACGAACTTACTATCTTGCGCATTATTAAAAGCTCTATTTCGGGCTCGACCGGCTCTGATGGCATTTCGATGTACATGATTTACATGACCCTTCCGCATTCTTTACCTGCGATAACCTACATTGTAAATAAGTCAATGAGGGATGGAGAATTTTCAAGTGCTTGGAAATGTGCCATTATAAAACCTATACCTAAGAAACAAAAGGTTGAGGGGCCGGAAGATCTCAGAGCGATTAGCGTTTTGTCAGCACTATCTAAAATTATTGAAAAAGTAGTTTCTAATCAAATTATTCCTTACTTAGAAGCCAATAGTATATTACCGACTCTTCAATCTGGTTTCCGAAAAGGACATGGCACTACATCTGCCCTTCTACACATAGTAGATGACATTCTATCATCCTCTGACGATGGTAAGGGTACAATTTTGGTTTTGCTCGATTTTAGTCGTGCATTTGACTGCGTAGATATTGCAATGCTTCTATCAAAGTTAAAATGCATTGGCTTCTCCAACGCAGTATGTAAATGGTTTTTAGCTTATTTTTCAGATCGTAGCCAGGTGGTAGAATGTGTCAATAACACGGGTCAAATTGTAAAATCCAAACCCCTGTCTATTAATCGCGGTGTTATTCAGGGCTCTATTTTAGGGCCGACGTTGTATGCTATTTATACGTCTAGTATTACTCAAGCGATTCAGAACTCGCGATACCATCTCTATGCTGATGACACACAGCTGTATGTGCAAGCGCCAGCAAAACTGGACGATATAAGTCTAGTTACTACGAAATTAAACAGTAACTTAGAAACCATTTCGCAGTGGTCACAAAAGCATAGTCTGGTTTTGAATCCCAAGAAAAGTGTTGCCATTATACTTGGGACCAAGCAGCAGGTTACGTCAATTAAGGCTCTTAATCCTGTTATAAAGCTAGATGATGCGGTGATACCAATAACCAATCGTGTGCGAAATTTGGGACTTGTCATGGATGAACAGCTGCGATTTGAAGAGCATGTCCAACAAAAAATTGGCAAATGCTTCGGAGCTCTTAAGTCCCTGTACAAAATAAGACCCTTCCTCACACATCAGGTTCGCCTTCAGCTGTGTAATAGTCTTGTCCTCTCCCAATTAAGTCACTGCGATATGGTATTTGGTCCATGTTTGTTTAAAAAAACTGCTAAGGCTATACAACGCGTCCAGAATGCATGCATGCGATTTTGCTATGCCATACCTAGAAGAGACCACATCTCACCTCATATGATAGCTAGGGGTATTTTAAATATGGCTAATTTTAGGGCACTAAAACTAGCGTGTTTAATGTTCAATTTATTAAATAGTAAAACCCCTAGCTACCTGTATGAAAAGCTGGTATGGTCGTCTAGGGTTCGGCGACCAAAACTTACTATTCCCCAACACACACTTGCCAGTACCAAGGCCTCCTTTAAGATAGCGGCATCCAAATGCTGGAATGTGTTACCGCCACCTGTTTGCGCGGCTAACACACTTGTCACTTTTAAAACTAAATGTCGCAGATGGCTGCTTTCTGTGCAGTCCTTGGCTGGTGGTGGGCCTATGGTGTAGTTATCGTATAATTATGTCTATTAATTTTAATTTTATTTAACGTTCGTTTGTCATTTTATATTTTGTAACTTATTTTGACAATACAATTATAATTAAGTTCTAATTGTATCTATAATTTTAGTTTTAATTTGTCTTTTGTATTTATCATTTTAGTTTTAATTTGTCTATTGTTCATATTTTTCTTTGTGTTTCTTCTTTTTCATTAAAGGCTAAGGCTGAAAATCGGCGGCTTTTTGTGTTTACAAAAAGTCAATGGCCGAGTCTTAGACCGATTTGTCTCTTCTAATGTTAATTATTATTATTATTTTGTATCGTGTTTTGAGACAAATAAACAGCTTTTATTATTATTATTATTATTATTACTCGGAGGCCACGGGTTCAAATCCCGTAAGGACACAATTGTGTTCGGTCTGCCTACTTCAGAAGGCAACCTGTGGGTCCATATTAGTGTCCGAAGTACAGGTCTCCCCACCTATGAGTGTGGCTGCGACTTGCATTTTACAATCTACTGTGTAAACACCACTGACAACTCTTTGGGAATTGATGTCGTGACGATGTATGATGTTTCGCTGGGAGCGATCTCCTCTATACACTGTATGAGCTTACCTAAAGTAATCCTTGACAAACACCAGCAGACTCACCCTGCAGCCCACTATGTCTCGTATCAGACTCACATGAGTCGGCAAGGTGTGCTCGGACACGTGGAGAGCGACCTCCTCTATACACTGTATGAGCTTACCTAAAGTAATCCTTGACAAACACCAGCAGACTCACCCTGCAGCCCACTATGTCTCGTATCAGACTCACATGAGTCGACAAGGTGTGCTCGGACACGTGGGGAGCGACCTCCTCTATATACTGTACTAGCAGCGCGCGTTCGCAGGGCTCATTGGGGCGAGATAACTCGAGCTGGAATGTGAGACAATGTCTTAAGAGGATGATTAACACAACAATATTCAACAGAAGCAGGGATAAGTTTGTTTTTTCGTTTGTTACCAAAAATTCTGACCCTTAATGCCAAAATACAGCCAGAGTACAGCCTTGGACAAAAATTTAAGCATAAGGATGTAGAGGTTTCTGTATACTGAAGAAATGCTAATATAGAGTCCAGCGTCACCTGTCCACCATTAGATCCCAGTGTCTGCTGCGTCCGACGACTCCACATCACCAGCCCTTCATGGAACATGTCTGACGATGACGTCACTCTGACGCCGGCAGCCGCCGCCTCCCGCGCCAAGTCTGACATGTACCATGCTGACTGTAAGCTGGGATGCAGCTCTATGTTCATGTACTGGGGATACAAGGATCAAGTTTTATTATATGCTTATGTCAAAAGGTACAGAGCCACAAACTTATCTGTTCCAGTGGGCCAAACTAAAATGGCTTCTATATTTACTGTGTGACAGTTTTCACCGCCGGAACAGATAAGTTTGTGGCTCTGTAATATATGTTTAACAAAGTAACGAGATGTGATAACATTCCGTCGATAATTAGGTACGATATGGGAGGGCTGCGCGGGGCAGCTTTCTGCTCTGTTGCGAGTGGATGCAGGGTCGGCGGAACTTTCCCCGATAAGATATTATGGTACAATTTTCTTTGTGTTTGTGGGCTTGTTTTTTGCGTGGTGGCGGTTCCCTTTTCTCTTACTTTATGTTTGTTATTTTTATACGTTCTCTTAGCTAGGCGACGCTCGCGGAACATTTAGTTATGGGCCATAGGCCTCTTTAAGTGTGAAGCTCACAAATTGAAATTGCGTTCTTGCTACACTAATAAATCTTATGTTACGACACAAATATTCATAATTATTTACTTTGTTCTAGTAAACCATGTAATAATAATTGCAAACATGTAAATCTATAAATAAACAAATTATGTTATTATGTTATGCAAAGTATCGACAGTATACAGCAGTAACCTCTCTTGCCAGATTTCAGGGAAAGGTGGTTTTGGTGAATAACATCGCTGACACACCTAACTACTGTAACACTGTTCAAGTGAAAACGATGATAATGGTATAGATTCGACATAACACGACTTAACTTATTTGACAGGACTAACCTCTCGTGCGTGCGTTAACTTCTCTCAACGCACTATTGTCGTCAGTACCACAGTGTGATTTATTTAGTGATAGAATGACGTCTGTAATTGAAGACTGTATGGCGTTCTGCGAGAGAGAATTATTGAAAGGCTTAGATTATAATTTAAATGTGTGAATTTATTTGTTTTTGTAATTGTTTGTGTTAAGTTTTTGTTGATGTTATACTTTTATATTAAATAAATAATAAGCCATCTCACATTTAGATCAAATGGTACCAAAGGCCTCTTCAATGTTGGCTTCAGCCCCATGAATGTGTTTCAAATTACCGGGTCCTTATGGGCCCGTGACTAAAAAGTGTACCTACATAATAATAATAATAATAACCTTATTTTAAGCGTCCTGTCTTTTTCTTTCTTTACCGAAAAGACAAGGACAGAACGCTTAAATTAAGTTTAGTCCTGTCAAATAATTTACGATGTGCTTCACCGAATCGGTACCAATGTTGACAGAAAATAGAATTGAGTAGGTAAATTTATCAAGGATGTCATACGGTAAAATTACCCGAAAATGGGCAAAATTCTAGGATTTTTTTTTTTATTTAACATTGTAACTACCATTAGTATATTACGATACGAGAGCGATGAAACGTTTTCTGACGAGTGTGAGTTTGCGGCACGAGCCGAAGGCGAGTGCTGCAATCACACGAGTCGAGAAAAAGTTTCTCGCACGAGTTTCGTATATTTTTTTATAGCTGCGCGTGCGTAAAGTCGGCATTTTCCGCACAGTGTGCTATAAAATATATTATGTTTATTTAATGTGAGTTTAAATGTCAAATAAGTTGCAATAAGCATAAATGTCAAATTAGTTAAGGTACATAATAATTTATTTTGTTTAAAAGGAATTGAAGTAGCGGCGATTTATTAAACTGCTGATTTAAAATGACAATTTAAATTATTATATATCTTTAACTAATTTGACATTTAAACTGACATAAAATAAACATAATACATTATGGTAGTTAACATTTATTATTTAAAATGTATTTATTTAAAAAGTATAACATAACAGATTAAAAACGAATGCGTTTTACAATATAATATTATTCAAATAAGTAAATCTACTAACAATACTAGACAGCTACAGTACAGAGAACATATAACAGCATAAATTTTTTTTTTTTGGAAAATTCCCCGTTTTTCGGGTAGTTTTACCGTATGACATCCCTGATAAATTTTCGACTTACCTACTCAATTCTATTTTCTGTGAACATCGTTTTCGTCATTCTGAGCCTGTGCCTGGAGTCAATGAAATGTATTTAAATTAACATCTTCCCTTGAAAATTGTGTAGAACCCGAAACCAGTTCGGAAAAAACAAAAATAAATAAGTAGTGAAACTACTGTACTGCTTTTAATTCAAGATGTGTTTCAAGTTTCATCAAGTGCCGACAATCGCAAGTATAAATTTAGTAAGAGGACAGCTTTCAGGCACATCCAGATGGCCCAACATGCCTGGGACCGATTGATGGTGGTACACCATCCGATTTTAGAAAAAATAAATTTTAAAGAACAGCTGCCTGATGACACCCAATGTTTCTGAAGTCAATATATGTATAAGATATAGCTACCTTCATACACTCCCCAGGTTTGTAAACCTTGTTCATCTCATTAGCCATCTGCTTTGCTGCTCGCTCTTCAGCTAACTTCTGCTTCCTGCTGACTCTTTCTGCTGCTACTGTCTTTTTTTTAGGCTTATCTTCTAAGCTACCTAAAAAAACATAAGTAATTTATGTTAATTCCTCTCTTTTATCATACTCTGTGTACAAGTGGACAAGTTTCAGCTTATTAATCTGCTTCAAATACTATGGAGGCACATTTGTGGACCCGGCTTGCTGCATGTATCTCTCTATGTCTTATCTCTTCAGAGAGAACACAGTACAAAAATAAGTGACTTGAGAGATGAATAAATATCATGTCTTGATGTATGCTTTAACTACATGATTTTTCTGCAATTTCCACTGTCATAGAGAGGTTTCTGAAGGAAATCTTCAGCATAGTTATAATTGGCACTCACGCGTCAGGCTATGCCTATATTGGGGCCACTGAATTATATATTGTATTAGCTTAAGACTTTTTTAATAAAATAAATATTTTTAATTTTGATATCGCTGTGACTAAAGGGATGTAAATAGTTACCATGTTAATTACAGAAAGTTTGCTAAAGGTAAAGGTGGTACCACAACCAAAAACTTGTATAGTATAATATAAACTAGAAGATAAACTATAAACTATAATATAAACTAGACCACAACATTTTCTTGTTCTAGCTGTAAGATACATTTAGCGGATGGTGCAATTAATTTATGCATTAGAAAAAACTCACCAACACTCTTTCTTCTCTTAGCTCCCCCCCTCACAACAACAGTGCCTTTAGACCCTGAAGATGATGACCCTGAAGATGAAGACCCAGCAGATACCCCAGAACCTCCAGTACCATACCCTGAGCTCCCACTAACTGAGCCAGAAGCAAGTGATGACACAACAGAATGTGATTGTTTTGCAGCTTTAGTTTTGACCATTTCATCAAATATTGCATCATTGTCGGCCAGTTCTATCGTACCGTCCGAGTGCAAACTGATTGATCTTCGTCTACCTGGAAATTTTTGAAATATATAAAACGGTAATCAAATATTTTTTGTATAATACCGTTTAACGGCTTTTTATTTTTTGTAGGTTGTATTTTACATAGATATAAACACTTGATTAAATAGTTACAGGAGCTATATATCGACCCCTCAGTGGGGTCGTCATCAGGAGGTCGAAATATATCACCTATTACTATTTAATTAAATAGTTATAGGAGCTATATTTCGACCCCTCAGTGGGGTCGTCATCAGGCGGTCGAAATATATCACCTATAACTATTTAATTAAATAGTTATAGGAGCTATATTTCGACCCCTCAGTGAGGTCGTCATCAGGCGGTCGAAATATAGCACCTATAACTATTTAATCAAGTGTTAAATATATAAACCTATATAAGAGATTACCTAACTTACTGACTGATCCATCAATGCCTAGGCATAACAGCTACACCTAAGAACATGCAATGTTGACTGTAAGTATCTTGTATTACATATACAGATAGAGAGAAACAAGATGCATGAGAGCAACGCTGCGGGGATAAGTATACACAATGTCAAAAATGACAATTGATTCTCACAAACTGGATTTACCTATCCTCCCTGCAGTGTCCCAACCATTGACTTCTTTAAGTGACCTCCCTGATGATCCACTAAGTGCCACCGCTTCATCTTCAACATCAATATCCTCCAGGGTTAAGTCCACATATTCATCTTTGTTCTCCTTGTTATATTCCGAAGGATCCAGTTCTATGGTACTTGATGAGTGGGATCTTGTAGCTGGCTGAGCTGAAAAGTAAGTATACCTATATCTAAGAACTCGCAATAGACTTTGACAGTTTAGAGAAAACAGAAACAAAACATAACTTCCAATATTATACCTTTAATTGTCGCTCCAAAAAAATCTATTCCTGGAAATTCATCGCAGGAAGGCTCTTCATCTTCTGAAGATATATTTATACTCATTTTCAAGGACTTTTCAAAGTAATTTAAAAGTCTGTTAGCGAAACAAAACTTGTAATCGACCGGTTTACTATAATTATCAATTTATTGTTTTTTGATGCCAGATTATAGCATCGGTGTATGTATACCAAATAGGTACATTATTTGTTATTACATTCTTCCCAACAACACTATTTACAACATTAGAAAACATACAAAACAAAATTACAAAATTACCTACATGCAAAATTACCCATAAATTGTTGGAATTATAATTTTGACAGATTTTTCGGTGTTGCCATAAATACAAAATGGAAATTCAACTTGAATTAAAGTATGCAGGAGATGCTTGGTTATTATGTGCAATAACTCTCCAGTATAATATGTATAGTTATTGGCTGCATTACGGATTTTCAAAATATTTTTATGGTGCTATAATACACTCACATTTCTCCTTATGGAACCAATGTACATTAGTTAGAGAGATCTTCTAATGTCACACTTTTGTGCACTCCGGAAAGGAAGATCTGTCTAATGGTCTTTGCCGCCTTCTGGCTGTAATGTGTTGTGTTTATTTTTAATTTTATATATGTTATGTATTAAGCTATTCTAATAAAGAAACCAATTTTCGATAGTTTTTGGTAATGGAAAATTTTATTTTGTCATTTTGTTTTTGTGAATTTCTCAACCGCTATATTTTTCCTGTAATCTTTACATAAGCACATTTTTAAACACATAATACCATGATTTTTTTCATATTTTCGGTCTACCGTCTACCAGCTTTGGAGATAAGGGGGGGCATACCTTTTTTTGGATGTTTTTCGAGGATTTCTCGAAATAGTACACAAATATATAATAGCCAAAGTATATATTTTTATAATCAACTCTTTAATTCCGACAACTTTGTATTTTATAAAATACTTTCTTCTTTAAATTTCTCATTTTCCTGTAATTCGCCAGTGATGACCTATAATGTTTTTTTTTATATTTTCATGTTTTTGTGTTTTTCAAAGATTTCTCGAAATAAGTGCCCGTAAATATAGTAAAAGTATATATTTTTACAATCAGCTCTTTAATATCTACAATTTGATGCCCATATTGTATTTTTCGGATAATTTTTTTTTTCTCTTATGTATTGGAAATATTTTGAACAATTTTCAATTTTTAAAATTTTTTTTATACCATTTTATGTGGGAAAATTAACGCTATTTTTGTGCGAAATATCAAGGCTTTACCTGTAACGGTGCTAAAGTTATGAGGCTGTTATTACATACGGACGGATGGACGGACAACGGAGTCCCATCATAAAAGTTCCTTTTGTACCTCTTAGGTACTACTACGGAACCCTAAAAATCAGTTTAAATTACCTATTTCATCATAATATTTAAACGATTTGAGGCTCTGGGCAAGGTTATGAAACAAACAAGTGTTTATTTTGTCACAATCTGGGTTTTGTTCAAAGTAAGGGTTTTAATCAAGACGATGCGGCACGTTTTGTTTGTTGGATTTTTATTTTACTTGTCGAATTTTCAACGCGGTAAGAAACAGACCGATATGAAAAATAAATTGTTCAATTATTGTGGTAGAAACTTCTGACAATATGGCTGAGCACTATTGCTCTAGCCAGCGAAGCAAAGGATAATGATTTATATCTTTGTTTTATGGAAAATCAATAGCAACCATGTCTGGCCAGCCGGCCAAATGGCGATTGTTCTCAAGTCGTTTTTTATCGCTTCAACGCTCTTGGTCGTTCTTGCAATTTTTCTATTTTGAAAATAACTTTAGAAGCTCTATAAAAAAATAAAGGGATTTAAAATTACAGACAGTAAAAAGCGAAAGTTAAATAAGCACTAAAGCTCGTTTTGTGTCTAAAATTAGTCAAAAATAAACTTGGGTTAGGTTTAACACAAGCAAAAAAAAATGTTTAAAGCTTTTACAGGTGGTCTAAATCCAGACAAAGTTTTTATGTTTCGAAAGGCTTCCGTCCTCTTCAATGTTTGAGCCAGGAAGGCAGGCAATTAATTCAAACCCTTCGCAATCTGAGCTCTAAGCGAGATGAGAGGGGAAGGAAAGGGCATGTCAAAGAATAACCTCATCAGTGATATATAAAGCCTGTCAATTCGGAGTCTCTCTGATGTTAATTGCGAGAATAGTGAAATTAAACTAAAATACTTTTAAACATTTAGTAAGAAAAAGTAATGATAATTTTTTTTTGTACTTTCACGTGCAGAACACTTTGTGTAGGACAAAAATGGGAGTCATACGACTGTTAACTTTTTTGAACCTTACATTTTCTTACCTATCATTGAACAAACGAAAATGTGTTGACATAAGCGAAAGTAAATAGCACTAAGTGAAACGTTTGAGTTATTACGAAATTATCGGAATGTTAAGTCTACTGACTGATATATTCACATTCCTACATCTGTTTGCACACACCCAACACAAATATGACACGAAAGCACATTTCTGTCTCACCTGCGTATTGTCCTCTCAAATATTTGTTCTTTGTCTGAGGGCTCCCTCTTTTACCCTCCTCCACACCAGTCCGTTTTTGTGTACGAGGACGCACGGTCGTTGCTCCGAGCCCGTCTGCCCGTCGGCGTTGCACGCGCGACGAATTTAAAAATAACAACTTATTTCGCTGTTGCATATCCTGTTCCTTACAAACACCATCAGTTTATAAAAACTGCAATTTAAATATCAGACAGCTTAAATTATGCAAATAACTGAGAAAATCTCTTAACTTGTTAGATTCTGATAGTTTTGGATTGGATAATGTTTTAAGTGAAATCTTGCATCTTAGGAATGCCTTTGTTTCCTTGCTGATAAATGAATAAACTCATAAATAGTACGGAATCAGCAATTGAATAATAGGTACAGTACATTACTTCAAAACTTTCTTTTGTTAATCTAATTTCCAACAGAAAGAGCAAAACGTTAATTTATGGAGTCAAAACAAATGAAAGTACAAAAGCAACAAGGGTCGTTCTGAATTCGAACATGGATTGGCGGGAAAAGCTTTTCGGAAAAGTGCTCGTGAAATGCGCTTCTCCTGGGACTGAAAATGGGCAGTTTGAGAACACTCCAACTTTGGAGGCGCTTTCGGACTGCGTCGAAGATGGAGAAGGTGTTGTCTGCGGAATCTATTTCTCTTTTGCGAATATAAGTGATACTAGTGATGATTTTGGGATCCGTTTAGAGGAAGTTTATAAGAAGGTATTTCCTAAGTTGAAAGTTGTACAAGTAGTTCTGTGGGCTCACGTCGGTACACCTGAAGGGCCCGTGGAGAGAGAAGCAGGGTTTCGGAGAAGTTTAACAGGAAAGCCTTGGTTTGCTGTACCATTCCGTGATGTTGATATAAAGGTGGGTATGAATCATATTTATCAATCTAACAATTATTACATAGAGCTAGCACACTCTTGGGCTAGAAATAAAAAAGAAAACTCTAATAATACCCGTAAAAATGTTGGGATTTTTTTAAACATAAGAACAAATCCCTTAGAGCTAAGCTATTAACCAAAGGCCAAGCAAGGACGTAAAAAGGCATATCATTATATACTTTCTTCCTATTGCACAAATATTGAGGGTAATTATAAAAGAAGGGTCATTTTAACCCTTAAATGTATCTTGGATCAAAAACGGCACAACGGAATTTTTATTTATTATTTACATAATTTTATGCTAAAAATATATTTGGCAACAAATTTAAAACTTTTTTAAATTTAAAATTCATTCATTAATTTTATTTGTTATTTTTTTTATTTTCTCGCATTTTGGGGAGAAAATCGCCAAAGAGAGCTTTTGGAAAAAAATCTAATAAATATTCTGCTTGCATATAATTTTATTATAGTTTTTTGATTGATCTTAAAGTCACAAAGAGTTCAGCTTTACAAGTGCCCAATAAAAAAAGAAAAACTAAAAAATCAAATTTTTATAGCAAATTAAATTAGTTTTTTTTTTCTTGTTCTTACTTGTAATTTCAATCAAGAAATATATTTTTTATTATTTTTTTCATATGTTTTTGGTATTTTTCTATAACTAATTTCAATTTCATACAAAAATAAAATCTCATGCATTTAAGGGTTTTGCTGATTACGTATACTTTTTGGGAACCTGCGCATTGTATCATAGACTAAAGTATACATCGTAATATTTAGTCTATGATTGTATACAACGTACACTCGAGGCTCTTGTAACGAAGTGGTTATATTGTCTTTGGCTCTTGTGACAAAGTAGACTCCCTGTGAAAAGCTAAAGTGTCACCTTACATCAAATTTAATTACCAAGAGTTCCACGAAAAAACTCCTCTAAGATTTTACGAGTATCAACGTAAAAGGTTTCATCAAAACTGAACTCTAAAGAGGCGGGAAACCCCTCATCCTTCCCTCCCTTTCCATAATTACGCGTAAGCAGTGAGGGTTGCCACCTCAATGCCGTACATTACCCTAAATTACTTTCCTCCCTACACTTTCCCCTACGGAGGGGCGTTTTTGCATGTAAACTACTACTTGAAACAGGTGCGCAGGGTTATCGTTATACTGCGACTGTGATATCGTCATTGTTGTTCTTTGAATTGATCATTGTGACTTCAAAGATTTAAAAGTAAAGATAAGCCCTTACCGTAGTATCACAGCACCAAAATGTTTCCACCTTTAAATGGGTGACGCTCACACGTTTGGAATCAGTGCTCATCTGAACACAGTGATAGTTGGACGCCTTAATGAATTTTTACGAGAAAAGGATCTCAATATGCCGTCGTGTGCATTTTTAAAGTGCACTAACATTTCAAGAAATATGAATAAAGCCAAAAGTGTGACATTTCACATTTAAAACACATTTAAAAACAATGCAATAGATTTTAGGTGAGAGGGCTCATCTAAACTTTTGAAATCTCTGTGTGACTTAGGTACTTTGGGAGCACATTTTCCTAAAATATATATTTTAGCGAATGTTAAACAGGTTCAATGTAACACTAACATGCAATTTTAAAACATTGCTGAAGGTTAAAATAACAATTCAAAACAACAGAGTTCCATGAAATGACGTTGATGTTTGTTCCATATTGATTTGCATAATGAATGCATGTCTGGTGACGTCACTGTGGGTTTTAATAGCCAAAATAACCTGAGGACGGGCACACACGAGCCTACAGTTCACAGGGTCATAGCATATCATAGAGGATTAAATACTAACGAGAATATTTCCTGCCTGTGACGTTCACACGTGTGCTATAATGTGTGTCCCAGAAGTAATAGAACATAATTAGTATTGTTCTTAATTTTCACCAATGTTGAAAATTTTGTCCAACACGTTATTAGAGTGCATTATGGATTCTGAGTTACCCGAAATAAAAGATTTTTATTTTTTTTTTATTTATTTATTAAAAGATCTCTAAGAAAAATGTATCCTAGTCGAGGCTCGAACTCGCTTACAAGCGACTTTTTTTTTCTTTTTTTTTTTTAGTTTCTTTTTTCATAGTTTTATTTTATTTTATTTTCATTTTGAAGAATTTAAAGCCATCCGACTAAAACCACATGGTTTATGCGCGGTATGGCGAGATCGCAAACTTTATGCTAAACTAACTAAACTAATTCTAGCTTATAATATGTTATATAACATCACGCAGCCACAGGCTTATCCAGTTAAACCACCGAGATCTATTATACTCTTTCAATTTTCCCTCATTTCTTTTAGACTCCCTAAAATATTGATATATTTTTCTGTGCTCAATATATTCAAAGACAAAATAAAGTTCGTATAAATTTTCATTTACGTAGGGATCCGTAATTATTGATTTAATATGATAGATAACCATTAAAAACCCAATTTCGTTTTTAGTTCCTATCCTATGTAACTTAGATATTTAGATACGAGGAGCTTTTAATCGAATTCCAGCACATTTGAGTACCTAAACAAACTATTTCAAATTTTTCTAATAGATTTTTAGAATAATATGTGGAGTGTAGGGATAAGAAATTAAGTACTTTCGTAAGTTAAAATAACTGCGAGCGTTTAGAAACTGACGACGCCGTTTGTAAAATGCCGAATTTTACTATTTGCGTGCTACATGCACACTGCGCTTCATGATATCCTGGTGTTTCGAATGAAAGGACACTGGGAACTTCTAGGACGTCATTTTGACTAGTATTTAAACATAGTCTGTTTCTTAAGGCGTATGACTACGCTAAATAAGCAACTCGATGTATGTCGGTACAAATATCAACGTAAACGTCATTGAAATAATGTTCATTTCAGCGTACCTTGAAAAGTGGCTGTTACGACAACCACTGCGTTTCCGGCTAGCGCAAAATAGGAGAAAATAATACTTTTCACATGGACGCCATGAACAGAAAAAAAAATTTGAACTTGAATTTTTTAGGTCTAAAAATTTCCTATAATTTGGTGAAATAATAATTAAAATCGCTTTAGGCGTTTGGAAGGAGTAAGAGAATTCTTATGTTAATCATGTGAAACTCGCATCGCTCGCAGATACTTATAAAGGTCAAAGCGATGATGCAATTAGATCACCCCTCTTCGACGATGAAATGATGATCCAGCATTTAATATTTTTATTAAAGCAATGTCCTATTTATGTAAATGCCAAAAAATATGAATCTCTGTGTAGCGCAAGCTAACATGGCAGTATAAACATTCCGCTCCAATATTCCAAGCATTGTAAACGCATACGCTGCGGTGCATTGTTCTGCAGCAGGGCATTGTCAGTAAAATCCGACCCTCAGGCCAGTTCCACTCTGATGCTTTGTCATATCGGATTATTTTAGATTGAAAATAATAATGGTGTAAGCAGCATAATATATCTTGAAAACGAGCAAGTTGAGCAACAACTCTTAGGTTTGTTGTTGTTCTTTGTGATAAATTAGTTTAAACTTATCAACTTTGAAAACATATCCATTTAACACTAATTGTTATACATTTTTTATGAAACCATTCTGAAGGAATTGAAAAACTAATACATTTTAGGCAACTGCTGTTGCATAAATATCTTCGTTTTTTATAGCGATGGCAACTGTGCTTAGTAACAGTTTTTGTCAATTATAGTAATGTCAGTAATATTCTGGCGCGTCGTACATTCATTATTATGTGATTTATTGGTCAACTTATTTTGTAGTTCTATAATAAAGACTTAGCTGGAATTTTGCTGAAAGTTGTCGTCTCTGTGTAAATAGGCATTTCTAATCAGATATCTAGACTAAAATAACCTGTTTATTATTTTGATTGCAAAACAGTAACAAATAAAGGTTGGCTGGAAGAAATCGCTGATAACTCCGCCTTTGTAAAAAATTATGTTTTCAATACTCTGTTTTCTTTTATATGTTTTTGTATACAATAAAGTGTCAATTCATTCATTCAACAATTCTGTTATTTTACAAAGAAAACTATTTCGGAAACAGTTTTTGACATTGTTAATTTATGATTTATGACAACACAAGACAAGACAAATACCTACCCTTTATTATGCACCATATAAAATAAAATTTACAGAAAAACAATTACAATTTACGTAACAATTGGTGGCTCAGCGATTTCTCCCTGACAAACTTTACTAATACTTAAATACGGTGAAATAGATAATTAACTAATATGTATATTATATCCATAAATATATATATTATAAATACAAAAATAGCGTAGAGAACCATAAATAAATAATATTAATAGTAGCAGAGGCAGATGGATTATAGAAAAGGTTACAAAGAAAGGAAATGATCCTTTGCTATGATATAGGTATAGGTATATATAGGTATAATAACTTTTACAAATTCTAAAATCCATAAAATAAATACGGTTTCACATATCGGGGTTCATACAGAAATAGTCCGTCTCACCGATCTTGTATAGCTTGCAGTAGGGATTTGCTGACGACGCGATGCGATGACAGAACAGTGAATGGGACTGATGGCCTGCGTTTGCATTTTTGAGTAGCTGTACCGACAGCTGCTTTTTAGGTCTACACTTTCATACGTTAAAAGGCCCCTTTAGAAGATTCATACAAAAGGTAAAAACTGAATGTGAAGTCAGCAGCTCATGTTCTTCATATTTTTCATATTCATAAATATCATCTTGCGATCTCTGACTACGTCTCTATTTCAGCCCAAAAAGCAAAATTTGATGAAACACCATAATAATAGCTGTCAGGATATCGTGAATATTGCCTCGTTTTTACGCAAAGTTTAGCAAGTTGTATTATTTTTATTTATATAAAAAAGACTTAAAATACAGACATCGCGTCGTTTATGTGAAGAAGACTAAAGAATACTTTGCCATAAATAAACAGTTACCGTTTCATGCAAAAGAGTTTTTACCTGAAACCATTTCACAAATTCGGTGCTTTTTGAATATTTCGCCAAGGGTCGGAGTTCGGTGTAGGGGGAAAGGGAAACATATATAAAGATGCGTGCAAAGTTTCATTGAGATCAAAGACATCAGGATGTCACAAACACTTCCAAGCATTTATATGGCAGCTGAGCATATATATTTTTATGATGTCAACTCACTTTAATCTTAATTAATTAAAATGAAATATATTTATTTATGTGATGTAGGTAGGTATACATCAAATACACTTATTACAAGTCGGTTTTAATGTAAATAATCTATGTCTAATAGTTTTATATAATAAATAATAATTTCATAAAATAATAATGAAAATATTGTTATAATAATAACGCTATAATGCAATTTCTTGAAAAAATAAAATAAATTATCTATACTTGTCGTAAACTTGTAGTTGTTAGGACTTAGGACTTTAGGACCATTCAAATTTCAACAAACTTTAAAAACATCGTTAGCTACATAATACAAGTGTTCAGCAAATAAGTTCCCCCAAAAGTTTAAACAAAAGCTCGCTTTACGGATCACCTGCCAAAGCCATAACGGTCTAATGATCGCTGTTTTCTAACTTGAATCAATAATGACTTTCGTTCACTGATAATGACAATCTGTAAAGTAAACCTTTCTTCATACAATTTTATATTATTTGGCTTAATAATAACTAATTTTTAACAGAGATTTTGATAGTACTTACAGTATGATCAATTTTTTTTAAGTAATGAGTGTTTTTCTCATTGTTTTTTTTTCTTAGTTCTTAACTTTCCTCCATATGGCGCTGTTCATGTCACCATAGATAAAATTTGTTTCGTAGCAATCAATGTCAAAGTGGTTTTTAGTTTGTTTGGAATTGGTGCAAATTTTGTTTTTGATTCTGTTGCTAAAGAATACGACAGTGCCATCTAGGAATCATATTTAACACTAAATTTGACATAAGGAAAAACGCTCATTAACAGTTTATAAATTATTGAAAAAACAATCTACTTGAACTAATTGCATGTATAAAAAATATTACAGGTTTTCTAACCTAGCCATACATTCTATCAGTCACGGTTCTCTAAAGGACCGGGGTTAAACATGAAATGAAGGCACTACAAGGTTGACGTCTGCACAAGGGCCCTAGAACGCCAGCCTGCCCGCATGAATGCCCTTTCACTACCGCCTTACAACGACCAGCCAACCACTAAACAAACTTTTATGTGAAACGTGAAAGTTTTTAAATGTTGTACTAAATTACATGCTACTTGTAAATAGTTTTTAATGCACCGTATTTTGCTAGTAATAATGTTTTGGTTTAATTTAATTTTAGTAGCAGACGTAATGAAAAAATCTTGTTTTCAAATATGAAACAATGAGTTACTTTTTAGCTAAATTACAAAGTCTGTGCAAAGGATTTGGAGAAAATGGGACAAAAGCAATAAAGAAGGGAAATGAGAATAAAACCCGCTTAAGGATAAAATATTTGCATTTTGTTCACATTATTACGTTTCAAAACAATAATACTTGGTTACTTCTATATAAATGTGTTGTGTATACATATTAAGGGCCCGTTATCCCTGACATTGAGCTCCTCATTTTGCAAAAAGTAGAACTTAACTCTATGATCTTTTATTATAGTTTAATATAGCGCGCTCTGAGCCGTGGCTGTTACGACAACCGAAACATTGCGCGCTCTTGAAAAAATTTGAGAAAACTATTAAAGTACTTGGTAAATTACATTTCCTGTTATTTATGTTATTTTTCTACGATTTGATAATGTAAATTTTCAAAAACCTGAAAAATCGACCAAGTTTCGGATTTTTTCCGATCAAGCAAAGTATAACGTATCGCGTTTTTAATCGCAAAAAAATCTGCAGGAAGAATGTATCTAAGACATATATTTTTTTCAGACATAAAATATCACAATTTCATGGTTTAAAATAAATCAGAAAAGAGACAAAATTGGGATAAGCCCCTCTTAATTCGCCAGCTACTAAAGTTTACAAGGTGATGTCATAGCATAGCGTGGGAACAATAAAGATAACTAGAAAGCCAATCCTAATAAAGTTGCTATCGAAAACAGCCAAGATTAAGAACTACCGGGCCCTACCAACTTGCAAGCTGCACGGTTGACCGCGCAACATGGACCCCTCCTCGTGTTTGTACGTGTTACACTCCACTGACCATAACCACCCCAGATGGGGTAAATACTTTCGTTGATGGCCAACCTATGGAAACCGAAAGCGGCATAAGTTATTTAATTGACTGTACCATCCGGGATTATTGTGCCATCAATTTCTAAACTATGACAGAAATAAATTTCTATGTTTGAACACTTGGCGATTTATCCATCGCAAGGAGATAATTAACATTATATATAATGATATAATGTTAATCAATTTCTAAACTTTAGGCGCAAATATCTTAGAAATAAATCCAATCACACTTATTGATTTATGTTATAACTTTAAAATATTAACGCAATTAACAAGCCGTGTTGATCAAGGGCACTACGATGATAATAAAGAATACCGCATCCTAATCCATTAATTGGTTTTTGATTTAAAACGAAATATACAGACAAACAGACAGACAGACAGATAAAAATTGTAAAAGATTTAGTTTTGAACTAAGTACAACACTAATCATTTATTTCATTTAAAATTTAACAATTTTATTCAATGTACACTTGTACACACAGACATGATTTTGTTACTAATTTATTTTTTCTTTTAACACAATTTAATAGGTAATAGAAAAGTGTTTTGCACATCGTTGTAAATCGTTTTACACCGGTGAGAAAGGGACTAGTTACTCATCTTTGTATCTCAATACTGATCAGGAGCCATATTTTTGAATCGTTCTTTTTCAATTCTCGTGCGAAAATATATACCTGTCTAATCTTGCAAATGACAAGTTCTGGTGTGCTACGAGATGGGTACATACTTTCGCACGTAAATTGAAAACGAACGATTCAAAAATACGGCTCCAGAACGCGTTCGCTAAAAAACACACCATAGACAACCTAGTGATTCAATATTCCATTCAAAAAATGTATGAATGGGTCCATCGAGCCAGACGATATTTTCCCTCTAATAAGGGGTAACCCCACCCGCGCTTGCCACCCCCGACGCGCCAGCCGCCAAAAAAGTCCCGCAGTCTTTTATTTTTCAAATATGAACTTCTTTCTTGGCACGTACTTCTAGATTAGGGACGAGTAGACGTAAAAGCAATTTTATTCAATTTAGGAATTGTTAGCACAATATTTTTTACTTCATAAAACTCAACTAACTAATTAATGTTTGTAGACTTTAAACTGTATAACTCATTTTGCAATACATAATCATCTGAATTTATATTTTCCAAACTGACTGGGATGTCTACTACGAACATCAGTTTGGATTACGGTTGACCAACGAATATAGCGTGGTACTTACTTAATCTCTTGCTTGTCTCTCTCCCTCTCTTTTGGTGAACATACAGGAGCGGATTTAGGCCTCGAATCAGGGAGGGGGTCACGACAGAGACTTAAAAACTAAATTCAATTGATGTTTTTTTGTAAAGCAGGCTCCAATGTCGTGAATTTGAGGATGGTTCAGATATTGAATGAGATACTACATAAAAATACTCACATCCAGATTTAGGTACTTTTCTATTGCGTATCTGTAATGCATTGATATAATGTTAATTTTTATCTGCTTGCGATGGATAAATCGCCAAGTGTTAAATAGGAATTTCTTTATATCAAAGTTCTTAAACCATTTACTTAATTGCATTTGATTTTGGAGAAAATAAAAACTTCATTCTAAGCTTTTTGAAAAATGACTTACCTTAGCAAGGTATCGAACCTGCACTTTTTGCCAAAAAAAAAGCAACGGGTTGATACAACCGTAAATTAAGTAAGTGGATATGTCAATAATTTCTAATTGTCAAGCGAATTTTGACCTTATTGACATTTATGTTTTTTTGTTACATTCAGCTTCTAGACCATTAACTGAATGCATTGGACTAAAAAAACAAAAGGGCTGTAAAATGTAAATAACGTCGAAATTACTTTGACACCCTAGGAATTATGTGAATAAGATCTTACGAAACTTATCATATTATTTTTTATGAAAATCTTATCACCTGTCAATTTCCGCAAGAACTCTATAAGAAATATACCGTGTAAACACTGTCTAAAGTTAAACACCGTTTTGTAGTTACACCGATAAAGTTTGATTTGTACAGGGTAAGAAAAACAATTATAAAAGGCATCAAAATGAAAAAGAAATATTCGTTAATTTTCAAACTATGTAGCTACAAAATAAAAAATTACGCCATAGAACACTGCTAAAAGCGTCGAAACATTTCTAATTATCAGAGTATATATTTCATAAGGTAAGCCGCTGGGAAAAAATAAATACATTTTGTAGTTGCATCCGACTAGTGAGCCGATGGGAATATTTTAAGGTGACCCGTTGCCAGTTGCATCGGCCCACTGAGCCGATGGGATCAACCCCTAATAAGCATTAATTTATTATGAATAATAATAATAACTTATCTTATTGAATAATAAATAATGAACGATTAAAAAAACCAAGAGGACCGCCAAGAGTGGCGAAATCTTGGAAAGGCCTATGTCCAACGGTGGGCGAAAAAAAAAGGCTGATGGATTGATTAAAAAAACGCAATAATCTGTAATAAGAAATCTAATAACACTCCATCAAAAAAAAAATGTCCAAAAGTAATTTTTGCACTGTCCAAGCACTTTTATTGTCAAGTACTAAATACGAAAAAGAAGCGACATACAAGTGCTAACAAAGAATTATCCACTTCAAAACATCCTGTTCTATGGCATCATTCGATAGTAGTAGCGACCAAGTCTTGTACAGAAACATTACGTTTCAAATCAAAGGAAATGTTTTATTTTTTAGCTAATAAAGCAGTTTCTAAAAAGACCGCAGATCCAATCTCCTCACTTGGCATCTAGCCATCCGGTTATGAAAACTTACTGCTGCTTTATATTTTATTAGCACCATTTATGCCAACATTCTTTCAGCAATTTTACTAACGTCGAGACTATTATAGAATCATCCAAATCTGAAAACTTTGCGCAATTTTTTGGTACGTCCATGAGATTTACCAAGAGCGATTCAATGGGATGTTGGTGCAAAATTACGTTCATTGGAAAAAATATAGAAAATTTTCGGTAAGACTTCACATGGTCAATTTTATTGGTCACGTCATATAGAACAGATTTCTATTATAGACTGCTAACTTATTTTAGTTAAGGCGATTAGTGTCGCCAAATAAGCAGATCGAGGTGTGTCGACAGAAACGACATTGAAATAAAATTGATATCAGCGCGCATTGCATAGTGGCTGTTACGACGCTCACTGTCGAAAGTACCCAGCTCTAGAAAGTACCCATTTGGCTATACTAAAGCTGAATCTTCTAGCAGCACGACCGTGCGATTTTAAATTTCTATTATCAATCATTATAGAGTACATGTAGAGACTGAAACATTTTCAAAAGAAAAAAACTTATAGTTTCAAATTTGATGTGCAATGCATATACGCCTCAATTTTGAATTTTGACAATTAGTTTAAGGTGTCAAAGAACTGTCTATTTCCAAGCCATAGAGCAGCTTCCTCTAAGTTCCAAGTTGATTATCATATAAACAGAAACCCCGATTACATGACAGAATGTGTGTGCATTACATTACACACGACGACCGACTTTTTCAGAACAAAACATCCAAAATGTGGATCATCAATGCATGGACGCGTTGGGAAGATGTGTACTGACAGAAACCTAATTAAGAGTGTTGTGGCAATCATCAGCCTTCACCACATTCGTTTTGTTGACTGTCAGTTAAAAATAACAGTTGCGGGACGCACCGGAAGCACTAACTGTTGTTATTTTTAGCCATAAACAGAAACTGTTTGTTTAAAATCGTCAGTCAGCTCTTTACTTGACTGATCAAGAGGTTAATGAGATAATAGATTTATTTTTCTCTTGATCTTTTTGAGAAGGTTGGTAGTTAAGTTATGGTAGTAACATCTTTGATATCTCTTCAATTACCCACTGAGTGTTAGCGGTGTTACACAAAAAAGTGTATTAGGTAATTAAGGCGCTACGGAAAAAAAATCGACACTTTAAGAACTTGCATATCTACTTCAGTAAACAATGTATTTTGATAAAATAGTATATTATTTTTGGATTCTTTTTTTAGGGATCTGTTAAAACAGAAACGTGATTGGAGAAATTCGATAGAAATATTTATTGAAATGAGGTCGTTTTTGACACCAATTCTTCTGGTTTGACAAATTAGAATCACATATGGACTTCAATTATATTTTATTAGATGGGTTTTAACGGTATCTAGGACTTGGTTAAACGAAATTTTGAGAGCAGCTTTAGTACATTTTATATTAATAAAAAACCGACTTTTTGCTACTTTTCCACGAATCCGTCACTCTCGCATTGAGGGTTTTTTCGCATATGGAGTAAGAGGGACGCTAAAACTTTTACATATCGCCTTAAGCACGTACACCAAGATAGATTGAGTGAAACCTTCTTTAGGCGCGTTGAGCGATTTTTGGTAGGGGAAATTCTTATGGGTTTACGTGACCGTCACCGACATGCTATTTTGACAGTGAAGTTTTCACTTCTGTCGGCAGTCCCATGACTGCCTATGTTTTCATTAGGTTAGTGTTTACATTTATAAAACTTGAAACTTGACTGAGGTTATTCCCACAAATCCTGATGTTTGTCACATCATACCCAAGGAGCTGAAAGGTATTAAAATCAGATAACTGGGGCTCTACCGCGTAATTCTCATTTGTATCAACTTCAAGCAAATGCATGCGAAATGACGCGTGCAAAAGAGATGGCATGTTGGGCGGGCGTCGTCGCACGCACGTCGAATTTCAATCTCAAGTTGATGTTGATGAAAATGAGAATTACGCGGTAGACCCGCTGGTCACGGTTTCAAGACTCTCAAATAACAATAGCTATGATATTTGCTCGGTCTCAAGAGCTACTATCAACTTCGTGAAGGCGGGGTATAGTACGCAGTGGCGGATCCAGAAACAATATTTTGGGGGGGGCTAACGGTAGGTATCATCGAGCTTTTTCAGGATATCATAGTATATACTGTACTATTAAAATACATGTAGGTAAATAAATATTGTAGTACAACATATCATGATATAGTAAGTAGTATAAAATAAATGTGTAAGTCCTACAATGTATATTCAGGGAGCGGGGAGCTTCAGGCCCCCAGCCTCCCCTCTAGATCCACCACTGCAATCTTTGCCTTTAAATTAATAAATATTTCAATTCGTGAACACATGTACGTTCAACAAGGGAGATAAGTAGATAGAAGGAGATAAGAGATATGAAATAAGCCCACCGCAAACACTTTGATCCAAAGACCCCACATACGAGTGATTGATGAAATGAGGACTACTTGACTAATGGTGCGTGGATCCAGCTTTGATTTATCTCTTTTGTTGACTGAATAACTTTTATAACATTACTAGCCTTTCGCGCGCGGCTTCATTCGCGTTTATTAAATTTTTGCCTCGTTTTCACGTTGGTGGTTATTTTAATATTTATCAACACGCCATATAACCTATATGTTGACCAGGGTCACTACGATGATTGTAATGAAAACTGCATCCAAATTCGTTGAGTGGTCATCGAGTTAAGAGGATGGCATACCCTAGCAACTTTTTTTTATTACCCGTCCAGCACAATAAGTCTAATGGCAAAGACCTTATTTGCTTTTCATAGAGGCGATTATATGTTTGGCCTCTTTTTAGTGATCACGCAGCGAAACAACAAATTGATGTGTTTTAACTAATACTGAAATATTTTGTAGGGAAATAAATATTGGATTTAGGTAAAATCCCTTCATATTTCTATTGCCTATTTTATAAAAAAAAAACAAGTTGATCTCGTTTTTGAAACGAACGTTTGAAAACCAAAAAAATAGGGTGGAAAACATTTTTTTTTTTTACAAAAGTATAAATTTTAATACATTGTTTATAGGTGTAATACCTAGATAAAAGATCGATAAATCAAATATATTTTCTTCAATATGAGGAGAAAGCTAGTTTCTTCCAATGAACCCTTGAAAACCTGGTGTTGTTGATGTTCTAGCGTCAGATGTCCACTTAACACGGAACAGACAGACAGACAGACATAAATTGTAAAAATTGTTGTTTTGGCCTCAGTACAATACTAATACCATTTCATTTTAAATTTCCCCAAAATATTCAACGTACAGACACGACTATTTTACTTATAGGATACCTACTCGTATATACGGAAATTAAGTTTTCCAAAAAAGGAAGTCCCGAATGAAAAAAAACAAAAAGATAATTTTCTCACATAAACTCTCAATTACCTAAACATCACCTATACAAGGTAACTTTTTGATCATCGTCCAAATTCATACTGGTGGCTTGGTAAGTGATCAGTATCATGCATCAATAACAATTTTGGTGAAATTCGTAAAATGAAATTTCGACTCCCCATAGTGATTCACTCGGGACTGGAACTGAATTTATATGGGAAGCCAAAATTTCATTATACGAATTTCACAAAAATTGTTACTGATCCAGATACTGATCACTTATCAAGCCTCCAGTATGAATTTGGACGATGATCAAAAAGTCACCTTGTATAATCCTTCTATTATCTTCCATCCTCTTTCTTTCAGCGGCGACTGACGCAGAAGTACAGTATCGCAGTGGGCATCCCCACCCTCATCATCCGCGGCCGGCCGGTGCGAGACGCCTTGCTGGCTGATCCTGCCGGGGAGCGGTTCCCCTGGCCAGCTCCGCCGCTCAGGGAGGTACTGCGGGGGGTCCAGTTCCAGGGGGGGGACGTGAAGACATACGACGACCTGCCTGGAGATGGTGTTAGAGTATACTATTTCGCTGCTCACTGGGTAAGTTTTAAAGGTGTGCATTAAAAAAAAGGGAATCAAACTGTTTTAGTTGTTAAGTGTATAATTAAGATGAAGATTTGTTTTCATAACAATCACCAATAAATACTAAAGGTAAATAATTAAATCAATTCACGCCGTAATATCTGTACAGTAAATCATACAGTTTGGTCTTCTGTAACATGATTTAATTCATTAGCTTCTTCATCGAACTATCATCCAAACTGCCAACGGAAATATACTTCAAAAAAATAAGCTAAATGTTTAATAACGTCAGATTTTGATAACTCATTAGGGATGCTAAAATGAGGTGTATTTTATGCAGATTATATCTACATTATGAGCATTAGATGGCTGATATCATTTTGGTCAGTCTGTTATACCCACTCGTCAGTCGCCTGTCGTAGCTCCCAACTAGTAGCAAAAGCAGCTCGCGACTCTGGACTGTTTTAGGTCTGTAGGCCGAATATATGTATCTGAAGTAACATTTGTCCTCAGTGTCCCCCATGCCGGTCGTTTGCCCCGAGTTTGTGCAACACCCTGGCTGCTGTGAGAAAACGAAGGGTCAAGTATGCCAACACTCCGCTCATACTTGTATCCAGTGACAGGTTTGTATTTATGATTCTGTCAGTTTTGTAACTAAGTAAGAGTTAAACTAGGCAGGAGAGGAAGTTTGGGTATCGTAACTATGGCCCCCAACCCCGAAATCTTTGGTTTTTAAAATACTAAAATAGTTTTACTGTATTTATGACATATCAACGTATAAAAAATTGGATGATACTTCAACCACCTGTTCATAACTTAAATAAAAAAAAAGGATTCAACATATTTCATAAATAACATATTCCATAAATAAATAACATATTCCATAAATGACATATTCCATAAACAACATATTCCATAAATAACATATTCGATAAATAACATATTTCATAAATAACATATTCCATAAGATATGTAAGTATTTATTACAAGTGTTTCTGGAAGTTTTATCCCCCCCTGAAAACGAATCCTGGCTACGGGCCTGAGTAAGACTAAACAAGCTGAAGACACTAGACTTCACTAGAGGCATAGAATTAAAGTACTTAGTTGTAAGATTGCCACACTTATAACTTTGTGTAAATAAATTAAAAATAACAAGCCCTTATCCGTTTAATTGTTTTACTTTCTAAAATCTGTAAATTGTGTTTTTAGAGGAAGCATGAATAATAAGTTTAAAAGGTTAACTACTAGCTTTTGTGATAAATTGTAGCTTATGTGTTGATTTCATCCAAATTTCATCCAAATCCGTTCAGCTGTTTCAGCGTGAAGAAGTAACAAACATACTAACCACACACACACGACACACACACAAACTTTCGCATTTTATAATAAGTATTATAGTGGGTTAGTGGGATGGATGGGATGGGTTTGATTATAATTAATGACCCTATTATAAAACCAATAATCCCGAAAGCATTAAGTCTTCCGGTACATTTTGCACCCCTGATAATAAAAGTATCCCCTAAGCCGCTCCATATTGCGGAAAAGTGGAAAAACAAGATGGCGCATATTTTTCTCACGGTTCAATAATGAACAAATCGGATCTATTATTATACATTCAGATAGCGTTCGGGAGAATCAATTATCCAGACACAATAAGAAAGAATAACAAGGAAAGTAAACCAATGAGAACGTAGGTATATCTTTATATCTATTTAGTCTAAAAATTAGGGAACTCACGCACGTCCTCAGAAATAAATTTTCCTGTAGCGGAGCCGCCTGCCGCTATATCGGCTTCAGGCATTCAGAAAGAGTAAGATAATTATTGCGAAAAACATTATTTTGTCAAGAAAAACAACAAAATATAAAATGTTAAACTTAAAATTTATTTTTGTCTTCATTATGCCTATCATATATTCTAAATATAATTAGAGTGCATTACAAACTAGAAAAGATCAAACAGAAACAAATCCAAAGACAAGAATTTGAATTAATTCCCCGGTCCTGGATTCGAACCTGCGACCTCTTGTTATCGAGACAAGCGCGCTACCAATTGCGCCACCGCGAGGTTCCTACCCAGACCGGTAAATTTTTCCATCACACTTGTCCACAGGCGTGAAATCACATAACGCCCTCGTGAGCGTTCTGTATGTGCAGTACAAGCTAGTGTATCAAGCAGAAGCAAAAATAACAGTGGACAAGTATGATGGAAAAATTCACCGGTCTGGGTAGGAACTTGGTGGCGCAATTAGTAGCGCGCTTGTCTTGATAACAAGAGGTCGCAGGTTCGAATCCTGGCCTGGGGAAAATTTTTCAAATTCTTGTCTTTGGATTTGTTTCTGATTGGTCTTTTCTAGTTTGTAATGCACTCTAATAATATTTAGAGTATTCATAGCGATGGATTTCGCAAAAATAAACATAACCTATCATATATTATTTTTAAAGTTTTTGGACCACCCTTGTGCGAGGAGTAGGCCTTCAAAGACGGGTCCAAATTGCAGTTGGAGTATGTATGCACCTTAATTTGGTTGGTTGATGATCGGCCACCGACCACTTTATCTTGGTTTAATATCTAACATATTTGCGACATTTTCAAACAGTAAACAATTCGTTCGGATGATTAAAGTGAGTACATCTAGAGAGATGGCAGTTGAGCGGTAAATCTTCATTTACCATTCAGACACCCCTCGATCAGTCTGTTCGACTGTTATTTCAATAAATTGTACAAGGATTCTCCATTTATCCTGTGCCGATCACCCCAGACGTCTGCTTTGCATTTTTTCCCGCCCCCCACACCTGAGCCTTTCATGATATTAGAAGTAAAAGTTTGTTGCATTTGACTTCATTTTTGATTATCAACCAGCAACACGGGGTAAGACGAGATATCAGAATAGGCTTCTAACATTTTTGGAACGAGTTCCTTATCGCACGTCACACTTCTGGCACTAGGCTAATGAGAGCTGGGCTGAAAAAAGTGTAAGACTTCGACTGTCATGAGTCTTTTGCTAAAGTATGTGTGTTTATGTGTTTACAAGCGTATTGTAGCCGATTCTGAAGGCTTTAATTTTAGTTTTACTGCTGTCAAAACTAAATTTTCATCGTTGCAAAATAGTTCATAAGAAGAACAGAAGCTAAATTACTTTGGACAAATTCAAGTCTTGACAGCACTAAAACTAAAATTAAAGCCTTCAGAATCGGCTTTATTGTCTATGTATATTACTCAGTATTAACGTGTGAAGTGCGCTGTGCGTCAGTAGCTAAATTTCAAAATTCAGAAATGAATTATGTTCCGGAAGGTTTTTTGTCCTGAATATAATAAGTTCCGTGGAATGTATATAGTAATTTAGTATAAAATCCAAATTTCTGCACAACAAAAAATTTGAAAATCCATAAGTTTGTTTCCAAAAGTCAAGAGAAATCTAAAAGATTTATGTATTTTTTTTTTGGTTTTAGAAAATCTTTCAGGGATGACACAGAACGCGTTCTCCGTTCTGCGGTTCAAACAATCAGAATGCGCGTTCTTCTTGACCGCCGCGGTCTGTGTGTGTAAAGAGATTCAAGCCGTCGCACAGTGAACGCGGAACGCGACTCTGTGTGGTTGTTCCCACAAAATCAGAACTCTGTACAGTATTTACCCATCAAGGACGCGTTAAAAATAATTATGGCTGTTACAAGTAGCCAGGTAGACCGACTTGAAACAAAGTGAGGTGTCATGGAACACCTAGTTGGAATGAAGTTCTAACCTATTATAGCAAAAGTGTCGTGACGGTCGAAGGTCGAAAGTCTTGCACTTTTTTCAGCCTAGCTCTCATTCACCAATGTACACATTGCGCTATGGAACTAGGGTCATGTTGTGTGTAACCAAACTAATTGAGGTTTGCGCTTTTACCACCGATCTGGATCAACCTTTAATAATTTACCATCCAAGATTGTATATTAAAGGGAACCTTTATATTTCCTTCACTGCATAAATATCGCTAAAAGACGAATTTAGGCACCCAAAATATCTTCTCCATAATAAAAAGGATGGATTTATGCCAGACCCTTTCGTAAATATTTGAAGAGAGACTAACATTTTATTTTTATCGCCTCGTCACACATGGTGTGAGACAAGGGCTCACATTTTCACGGTTCTTCGTCGCTTGTTTCTGATATCTTCACTCAAGACTCCTTTTTCACGTCTACCGCTTTTGCCCCACCAAGGACTCGATATTTCTCAGTAATCACCCCATACGTTTCACATTACTATTCCTCACGACCCTCGGCTTGGTTGCTATTGTGTTTTGCAGTGATGTGGGGGAGGGATTGTAATTATTTTAATAGCATTTTCGAGGGAAACACTTTTGGTAGGAACGAGGAAATGTTTCGATGTTTTCCAACAATCACAACCTACGACTTTTTAGTAAATGTATATTTCAAATTAGTATCGAACGCAACCTCTTATCAAATATCATTTGCAAACTTTTAATAAAATTTCTTCTGGACATATTTTTTTCTTGACGAGAAAAGAGGGAGAATTTCTTTGGGCATCTTTAAAAACCCTCGCTTTTTTATTACGGACATTCGCGTTTATGTGAAAATTATCTTCTTTGCTCAACCGTGTGGAAATGAGTCGGAAAATATTCCTTCCATTCTTTAAACTAACTGTTTACTTTAGGATTTCGTAAGTAAGTACTTATTCATGGTACTTATTCATGCAAGAGTACTGTTTTATTTTTAATTGTTAAATAGTAAAATTATTTATAGTATTGATTTTCTGTCCAAGAAGGATTTATTTTAGACAAATTGGTTGGGAATAATATTAATTTGTAGAGCGTGATGGATGGCATTACTACTAATGTTATATTCTTACAATAATCGATGGTTATATTGTTAAACCAACACCTAACGAAAGATGCAACTAAATTAGTATTTCAAGTAGGTAGTCGGATTCTTGGAAATCAAATAGGTTTATTTATATTTCGATTTTCATTCGGAAAATTTAATACTCAGTTTTGAATTGGCTAACGAAGGAGAATTAGCTCAGAGATATTTTACGAAGTTCTTATGTGTATGAATGGGTGTGTATTACGATGACGTCACTAGACAAACAGTCGCGCCGTGTCTCCCCCCTTCTCTCTGTCTGCAGGGGAGGGGGGTTGTAGATCGAATTCGGACCACTTTGGGTTTACATTACGGGGTTGCAAATGACATGTTACATAGATGATTTATTATTATTGCGTGTTTCCTTTTTGAAACAAATATTTTTGCATATCAAGATTTTATGCATCTAAAAAGTGAAAATTATGGATGCTTTTTAAGTTTTTTAATGTCTATTGTTTTCGATTATACACCATTGTCACACTATGTACAAAATTCGCATGACTAAAATAGTATGCGAAGTCAGAATAGCCGCCTATCTGGTATCTGTCCTTAGCCAGAGAATATAAAGTATTACTACGTACCTTAGCTTTGGTGATCATTAAAATTCTGAAACTTGCAAAATTATCTATTTAAATTTTCCCTCGGAACGTTTTTTGTCTACGTGTGGTAGGCAAATAGTAAAATTCCGCCGTTTACAAACAGCGTTGTCAGTTTCCAAACGCTCACAATTTGCTATTTGACGAATTTGACGAAGGCATCCTCTAATTTGCTTGGCATATAGTAATTATGTTAGAAGTATTGAGGGTCGCCTCGCTCCGCTCCGCTTCACTCGGCTCCCAATATGTTTACAACCCGACTGCGAACATATTGCCGATGAAAATGTATGGCGCGACATATGGCATCGGCAATATGTCAGCAGTCAGGTTGTACATGTAAAACCACGGTGCTACTATCGATAGGCCTACAGATGTTTTATTCTACGAAGTCTAGTTACCTATGGTTGTACTAGTGCATGCACACGCACTTTCTGTGGTGTACGTAACACACACAAAACACGCGTATCAGGTGTGTTAATTCGAAAACCATTTCGAGATTTACGTTTAATAAGCCGTATTTTCGAAGTTTTGGTCCAAAAAACCTCATGATGATAAATATTTTTACGAAAAGGCTGCAACTTACATTTGCCCTCGTGTGACGTCACTTGAGTAATGGCTGTTTAGAAACGTGACCTGTGCTATCAAGATAAATTTATAATAATTTGCTTCAGACTAATTTGACAGCTAGATGACATATTACGAGTAGACAGATAGAGACAGACCACTTTCTTTATAAGCAATCACACATCACAATCTGTATAATGTCTAAAATTCTCAAGTGAGAAGGTCATCGGACAATTCTTTAAAAAATCATAAAAAATTAATGGTTATAATTTATATACCTACCAAAATAATGAAAAATATGTCCTAAAATGGCGTATACTATACATAATTTTTAAAAAATCTTTAAAAAATAAAGCTATGGGAATTGGCACTTTTTTGAGTAATTTTACTACGTTCAGTAAGAAGCTACGTCACTACTACAACCATAGACAAACTAGACTCCGTAGGATATAACATCTGTAGCATGAGCGTAATACGCAATCTGTCAAAGGCTCAAAGGCTGTGTAATCTCAAGCATAAGTTTCTTTAATCAACCCAAGTTCATGGTTTGGCTGAATGACTGGGGCACGTAATGAGACGCTCAAAGGTTTGGCTGAATGACTGGAGCCCGTAATGACGCTCAAAGGTTTCGGTCCTTTATTTGACTCCTCAACTGTGTTAGTGAGTCGGATTTTGTTAAGCTGTTTTGGGGTGGCTTATCGGTTTCCTAGGGGACGAGAGTGTTTGCTAATTTTGCTATACCTACCCTAGCCTCTTTCCTGTGCTTAGTTGGAGATTCTATCCACACTGTGGATACTTACTTGAGGATTCCACAGAGCTGATTATTTCCGACGTGAAAAATAATCAATCCTCAGAGCAACTCCTTACGCAAAAGCTATCGAGGTAACAATGAAAACGGCATCAAATTATGTTTAGCATTTCTCTAGTACGAGAATATATTATACATTTTCATTTTATAATTTAGAAAACTAGCGCACGCCCCGCACCGTCGCTTGTGTAGATCCCCCTACGGTGGAAAACCCTTCTTCACGGATGTCCACGTCATACAAGAAGCCAAAATTCATGTTCCTAGATCCAGCCGTTTGGTCTAGAAGTTGATAGATCAGGGGCAATCAGGGCTCTTGATTCAGTGGGTCTAGCATGCGCCGTCGATACAGTATCTTTCATAGATATCCGAGAGATGTGCTTTCATCACTAGTCACTACGTATTTGTCAGAGTTCAAGTTTTCACTGAACAATTAGGCATTTTAAAAATATTCTAAAACACGTAGCGCACTCAGCATCTGTTAAGCAACTAAACGGAGCGCATAGCCGCCGCTCGTGTATAAGGTCAGTTTGACCGCAAGTTAGCGACATGCGCCACACCCCCAAGCCATATCTCCCGATATCCGTGATGTCTTTTGATCATACTTGCTCTCTCGCACATTGACAAACGCGGTATGCTTGATAGCGCAAGTAGAATATACAAGGTGACTTTTTGATCATCATCCAAATTCATACTGGAGGCTTGATAAGTGATCAGTATCTTGGATCAATAGCAATTTTTGTAAAATTTGTAAAATGAAATTTCGGCTTTCCATAGAAATTCACTTCCATTTCCGAGTGAATCACTATGGGGAGTCGAAATTTCATTGTACGTATTTTACAAAAATTGTTATTGATCCATGATACTATCGATATTGATTCATGATGCTGATCACTTACCAAGCCACCAGTATGAATTTGGACGATGTTAAAAAAGTCACCTTGTATAGACGTTGCGTCTCTGGCGTGTGCTAGCGACGCAGTCAGTCATTCAGGAGTAAATTAACTAAATTGATATTAAATTGCTCATGTAAACATATAAGTAACTTTCTTTCTTGCAGTTGTATCATTAAAAGCCGTAAACCAACCGTGGTTTTCCATTCCAATTTACGGCTTTACAATTTCAGCGGGAACTGTGTACGTGATATAACGTAAATGCGCCCAAGTCCGACCACTCTCGCCCTTTTTTCAAATAAACCGTCCAAAGATAAACGTAAACTGATTTATAAACTATTTATATAGCTTACTTTAAACCTTATTGTTGAGACTTTCATTATAAAGTATAATTATCAATATTTATGTTGTCAGAGTATACAAAAAAAAATATTATTAATATGTTTGCCTGTCCTTCTTAAAAGCTCCAGTTACCGACCGCTTAGTTGAAGTTTTCCTGATACCGTCCAGCAAGTAACCCGTTTCCGACCACCATTCAAAAAATTGCCAAAAATGCCATTATCTCATAAAAATAGGGTCAAAAGTTACTGGAGATATCAAAATGTATAGATGGTTTGTTTCAATTAATAATTTTTTTAATTTAGGCTTTAATTAACTTTTATTAATAGTATATATTTTACATTTTTTCATGTTCGTCGCTATCAATATAAACTTCATATGTTTGGCCAAGTGTATTTTATCTTATTTCAATATGTTAATAAAATATTGTTTGTATAATACCGTTGAACGGCTTTTTTATTATTTGTATGTTTTATTTTACATAGATATAAACACTTCATTAAATAGTTATAGGTGCTATATTTGACCCCTCAGTGGGGTCGTCATCAGGATTTTAAAAACCATGATTTAAAATATACTTTTTTATATTTTTATGTCAATAGATGCCAGCAGTTTTCTAACTTCAAACGCCTATATATGTCGTATGATATTTCTCTTTTCGTCTATAACTATTCAATCAAGTTTTTATGTTATTTTACTTATTTTTTCGATTTTTTCTTTATTTTTAAACTGTGATTAAATATAATGGTGTTTTTTTTTCTTTTTGAGTAATTAATGAATGAAATTCGTAACTTCTAAGAATTCAAAGATAAAGAAAAGGTTAAGAGCTTGTACTTTATTTATAAAATTTACAAATTAAAATAATTACAGTCCTTGCTAATAAAAAGTTTGAAAACATCGTCTTCATTTTCAATAAGTTTAACTTGCTTTACAAATTTTTTTTTTTCAATTTATGTGGCAATTTTTTTCTTAGGTTTAGGTTTATCTATCTTGTTTCTATAATATTACAGAATACATGGAATAAATTGTTTCATTTTTAGGAACTATTCTGCCAACTTTATAATTGTGGTCGAGCTTTAAAAGTACTGAATAATTAATTCCATATTTAACTTGACATTCTTTTCTTTCATTTGGTGAGGTTTTTCTATGTTCCTTTAAACTGAAACTGAAAAGATTCCACAATTGTTTGTATAAACTGCTATTTTCATATCATCATATTTTCATAGCAGTTTGGTTCTTGTTGTGTAATGTGTTGTTTTATTTCAATACCAGTTTCATTTTTTTTTTGTGACACTTGTTCCTGAGGCCATACTAAAATAAATTCATGACAGGTGTTACTTGTTGCTCATTATTTGTATTTTTCTATACAAACACACTCTTTTTGAGCACCGTACATTTTTTGCAAGTACTTTAAAATTTTGTCTTGATACACAAACGGATGACCAGACTCCGGTTTATGGTATATTTATTGTGGTCGGTAACAAGCAAAACTGAATTTATCACCACTCATTACCGTCCAATTACAATAATTATGTGTTTTAATTATTTATCCAATGTGATGAAAAAAAAGAGTGAGCTTTATAGAAATTTAAAGACATATATAGTCATTAAAAATTTTATAATAATATCTCAGATGTCAATTTTTAATATAAAATAACTTTTTAAAACCATTAACGTACATTTAATATCCCAATACATTTGAGAAAGAACGGAATGTTTTAAGTAAATTATGAATCAATCTAAAAGTCTAAACTTAGGACGGAATCAGGATATTAAGCAAATGTATATGTCACAAAAATATGTGTATATTCAAATTATAGTTTTTATCCACAATTTATAATGAAAATTAACAAAAGTCTGAAAGTCTATAAAACACCTGATACCGTCCACTGTACGGTATCTGGAAACAATCGTTTTACCGGATCTCCTGATTCCGACCGAAATAGAAAAGATGATAAGACTATTAATATTTTATCAATCCTAAAAAATCTTGCATTTATATATGAACGGAACCCTATATTACATGAAAAAATATGTCAGTTTTACCAAAATATGCAGAATCAAACAAAAAATTAAAAACAACCTCCACAAACTTTTTACGTTCCGCAAAGCTCGACTTCGAACTAAACCGATGCACAGTGACAACAAAATTAATAACAAAATTGAACGTAGCGGAAATTAGAACCAATCATGATTCATCGGTAATTTAAGAATTGGCCTATAAGAGACGAGCAATTGTTCACTTATTTGACGCGGGATATTGTTACAAATTTCAAAAATACTGGGCGGTCGCATACAGGAGCCTAGTCGGACAACGGTGCCGATACGTTATACATATATCTAGCAATCTTTTCACAATTTATCGTTTCAAATAAACCATCTAATAAAAACGGAGCGGGTAATGCCCCGTTTTATTACCGACCCGGGAGCAAATGCATTTACCCGGATTATACTGATAAACCGGGCTGCGTGCGACATTCGGGTCTTTATGGCCTTATTTACTTTGGAACCCCAAGCTAAAGCCGGAGTTCCCTATTCTGTCTTTGTATTTCTGAACAACGGAACGACTTTTGTCTTCATGTTAGGGTACCTACTTCGTGCCTTAGATTAAATTTTTAAGCCCAAAATAAAACACCGACCACAAATCTGCGTTCCGCGTGTAACCTATGCGATGCCGATGGCTTGAACAGATAGACAGAGCGGCGCGGCGCGGCGCAACAACTCGTAAGAACTAATTGCAGAAAACCATAAATGTAGTTTGTTGCTAGTTTGCTGCCTACTTATTTTATTACAGAACGACACACGACCACACACGACCACGAACGACACAACGTGGGATACCCGAAAAATTTTGCGGAAAGTAAAATAAATATACACGGTGAATTTGTGAACATCGTCCAAATTCATACTTGAGCCTTGGTAAGTGATCAGCATCATGAATCAATATCGATTTTTGTAAAATTCATAAAATGAAATTTTGTCTCCTCATAGTGATTCACTTAGGACTGGGAGTGAAATGTGAATTACTACGGGAAGTCGAAATTTGATTATACGAATTCCACAAAAATTGTTATCTAATCATGATGCTGATCACTTATCAAGCCTCTAGTTTGAATTTGGACGATGATCAAAAAGTCACCTTGTATATTACGATGTATAGTTTTATTATTAAATCTTTTCAAATACCTCTAAACCAGCATCTATACAAAATTTCATACGTCTCAACCAATTTTCGAAACACTTTTAGCAGTCCGCCTCAGACACCTCTTCTACGGCCTTCTCGAACGCTGTTAGGGCATTTTCCGGCGATGGAAACTGTATCCCTTTGAGTTGTTTTTTTTATTTTACGGAATAAGAAGAGGGCAAACGTTGCTAAATCAGGGCTTTAAGGAGGGTAACCCAAAAGTTTCACCAGTGTGCTGTCCAGGAAGTCCTTCGTTTTGAGCGCTGAGTGCTCTGGCGTGTTGTCATGGTGAAGCAGTATCCTTCGGAGCCCCGTGTTCAGTCGCTTGTTTCACACAGCAGTGAAAACTTCTGGCAAGCATTTGGCAGTATACCATTCGGCATTGATGGTACTTTAATTTGATAAAGGAATTGACAACAAATACTCCGTCAAATTGAACAAACTAGCGATCAAAATCTTCCCTGCACTTCTTGATCGCTTTACTTTAATAGGCGTTGGTTCGTTTTCAAACAGCCAAACTGTCGACTGGAGCTTCGCTTCTGGATCATATTGATAAATCCAAGAACCTGTAATAATGTCGTAAACACACCGAGACGAACCTGCTTCAAATTTAGCACTCATGTCACTGCACCATTCCATGCGGGCCTGCTTCTGAGCAGCGGTGAGGTTTTGTGGCACCCAGCGAAAAACTATCCTCCTCACGTGAATGTGCTCGTGTAGAATCTCGTGAATGCTCCCCGATACAATCTGCAATATATCCTGAATCTCTTGATACGTAATTCGCATATTCTCTTGAATTAAATTTTTCACGTTTAGCACGTTTCCTTCTGTAACAGCCGTCAAAGAGCAAACACTTGGTACACGGTTGCTTTAGAAGGGCTTTTATCTATAATTGTTGGGGAAACCACCAACTAAATCCTTTGGCTCCGTCGTGGTTGTGGAAACCGCCAACCCAATCCACTTCCGGCTCCGTAGGGGGTCGACACTGTCGATGGCAGCGTCGTAGTTTCCCGCAGTCGATTGTAATATCCGGAGGACTGTCCAAATGCAACTTGTAGGGCAGTAAAATAAAAGTCCAAAATTTGTCTCTGCGCAAAGACTCCGACAGGCCAAGTGGGGGACACCTTTTGCTAGGTTATTGCTGAAACCGAAAAGTTACTATATTCGTATCGAAATCGAGATAATTTTGATTTTGCGCGGCGCGAGGCCCTGTTCCGCGGTATTACCGCTCAGACGCGCTGTTAATTTTTGACAAAATTTGCAACTTAGTGTCCACCGTTTGACCCGTCCCACCGTGTCTGTTTATTTAATAAAACACCTTAAATGTACCTTAAAGTAATACAAAGTTGGTTATTATTGATAATTCTTATCAGCTCCTTATAGGATTACATAAGTTTAAACAATATTCTAATTAGAATAGGAAATACAAGGCATTTACTGTGAAAGTTTGACTGAATCTAATGAGTTTGTATACAATGTGTATTGAAATCTAGTTATTTACAATTAATTTGTTTATGAAAGGTTCTAATTGTGCTAATAACACGTGAAAACATTACTAAAAGTTATTTCAATACATTTTAACAAGGTTTTGAGGTCAAAACGGTAACCATTCCAAGTTATATTTATTTATGTATTTATGATATCGTCTCGCTGAAGGCGAGTTATGTGCGAATGCAATACATAGTTAATCGATAGTGTATAATCGCGGCTCGTGTAATTATAGGTTTAATGTTACATTTCAAAGATATTTAATTAAACTAATGATATGGAAATACATAGAAAATACGAGCAAGCAAGATTATAACTTTTTAAAATACCGACTTTCTTCGACAATATCGGTAAACATTTGTTACGTATATGTACATGGGTATGTATTCTTACAATCCTACATATAACTTAAACAGAACTACTTACGTACATACTTGTGTATGTGTTACAATGAGGAATGTTACTGCGTTGTAGCTAGCAACGAGAAAATCATACAATGCGAGTTTTCGCCTGAAAATGTTGACCTTCTACGACAATATCAACACATAGTTATATTGCTTAATAGGTAGGTGAGGCTATATTCTCTCCATCTAGGCAATAGTTAAAACAACAGCCCTTTACAGCTATACTGTTGTGCTATGAAAAATAGTGCGGGTTACGCTGTGTGCGCCCCTTTAAGCATGAAAAGTATTTCATGATAAAATTACATTATTATCTTTAGTTTACGATAATTAGTGGTCGTGAAGCGATGTACAGGGTAATTGCGCTATACATAAGCCGAGAAATGGCAAAAAACATACAAAATGTTTGACTAGAACAAATCCGGGAAAATTCAGGAAGAAAAGGGACAACATGATGAGACAACATGATGCGACACGCGCGCCTCTAGCGGTGGAATTCAGAACTATATAATTTTTAATATGGGGTCGCGCGGCATTACCGGATAGGCGCGTTTTTGAAGATTTTCGCGTTTTTCGTAAAATATTTCAGATTTTTCATGAAAATAAGTATGCAAAAAGTATATAATTATGTTTAGGAACATCAAGAATTTTTATCCTGTGTGTTAATTTACTCAAATAACTGAAACAGTTAGCTAACGTGGGTTATCGTAAGTATGGATTTTATATGAATAGTTAGTAGTTCATTTTTCCAGGATTTGTTCTTATTTTTCTTAGGTTTATTACATTCAACGGGATAAGCCCTTATGTCGTAACTTTAATACATTAGTCATAGTCGAGATGCGACTCAAAGCAAAAACAAACAAGACTATTATAGTCTGCTATGTACTAAGTAGTAACTACGATTGCAGTGCGCGGGGAGCTGTATTTGGTCTTTCTTTGACCTGCTCTTTTCTTGGCTTCAAGCCATGTTCGAGCGAGAAGGTGTTCTCGAAATACGCTATCATTCAGCAGTATTTTCAACAATAATTGCCATTTAAAGTCTATTATACGATTCTTCCGGCTTTAGGCGACATTTAAAATCGTAAAAAATCATCGCGCGAAAGTGTTCCCGACGCAGATCCATTTTTCAATGAGACAATTACAATAGATAGATAGTTCAATTTCGCTCGTAAAAAATGTGTGGTGAAATTTTGAAGTTGAAACGTTCAGATTTTTACTTTTAAATAATTTAATTTTCAAAATAAATTATACCTGGCCAGTGTCTTATACATAAAAACTTTTTTTCTCAAAACATATTGCGTGGCCTGGTACTTATAATTATATTTCTGTGGACACGGCATTTATGTGGCTCATGGGTTCATAGCAAACACCCACTGTCAGAATGTAAGAGCTTCATGGGATTATTAAATGGCGCGCTAGAGAGTTATGGCGGGAAGAAAATGTTATTATCATTCCCGCGAATACCGTAGATTTTGGAGGAAAATCCGAGATATTCTCGTGTGCTGTTTATTTTCGAGACAATCGTGTGTTTATTCTTCGCAGAATTTTACGTTCAGTAGAAAATACTTGAACGTGGCCAATCTAAAATTGTGTTTTATAATTTTTAGGGTTCCTTACCCGAAGGGTACCAAACGGTAAGGTTAGCGTCGGTCCGTCTGTCTGTTCGGGGTCTTCAGCTTCAGCCGTTATAGGTAGTCTGTGGTTTTACTATGGCCTCTATCACTGTGGCCTCTATCACTATGGCTTCTATCACTGTGGCCTTTATCACTGTGGCCTCTATCACTGTGGTCTCCATCACTGTGGTCTCTATCACTGTGGCCTCTATCACTATGGCCTCTATCACTGTGGCCTCTATCACTGTAGCCTCTATCACGGCAAACAATAACATTTATAAAGAATTGAAACCCAAGACGGGTCCTCATACAAAAAACCTAAAAAAATTAGATTTTTAACGTCATCATGTCATCATACCCGGGGGCTTCCCTGATCCCCAAAACAAGAGGACCGAAATATATGAAACAAATCATGGTATAATAGTTGATAAAGTAAAGATTAGAAGAAAAACATAGCGGTTGAGATATTAGGGTTCCGTACTCAGCAGCAGCCGGGATATGTTTGCTAGGCACTACCATTTTAGCGGCTTGTTTTGTCGCGTTAATGTTGCTAATCGAATGGGCGGAGTTAGGCATATATTCATTATATGTATTGCATATATTTATAATATTATTTATTCCTATATTTTTATTTTATTCAAGTGTATCTTTTTTATTAAATTTAAGTAAACCCAACCTTTATTATTCCCCTGAATATTTCCCCATATTACTATTTATGACATAAAACTATTAGCTAGATTATTACATAGATTATTTAATTATTTATATTACATTAAAACTGACCTGTAATAAGTGTATCTATTATACCTACATTACATAATAGTAGATGCTAGTGATTGTTGGCACTTGGTGGAATTTATGAAACATTGTTTAAAAAAACACTTGTAAAGTAAAACGTTTATTGTAAAACACAATAAAAACTTTATTATTGTATATGTGGATAAGTACAAGTGTTTTTTTAAACAATGTTTTATAAATTGATTTTTTTTTAACAATACATTACATGAATAAATATATTTCATTTCATTAAGGCGATATGCGAAAAAAATACGGGTGTTTCTTTTCTATGTATTTCATGAAAGACACAAAAAGTTATTATCAGTTTCTGGTATATGCATTTTGACTATATAATCTAGGGTTTTGAAATTGGAAAACATGTTTGGATAAATTTTCCTCGATAGAAATGATTGTTGAAATGAGGACTTCAAACACACTTTTTCTCCTCGTTTGACGAATAGGAACCATATACAGAACTCAAACATATTTTATTAGGTGTGTTTTAACAATATCTAGAGATTTGATATTTGAAATTTTGCTAGCTAATTTAGTTTTTTAGTTTTTTTAATAAAAATATAAAACCAACTTTTTTCCCTTTTGCCCTGAATCCGCTCTTCTCGCACTGCGCGATTTTTCGTTTGGAGTGCCCGGTGAACCCGTAACTTAAAGACACGACGGTATTATTGCGGACACACCCGGTGAACCCGTAACTTAAAGACACGACGGTATTATTGCGGACACACCCGGTGAACCCGTAACTTAAAGACACGACGGTATTATTGCGGACACACCCGATGAACCCGTAACTTAAAGACACGACGGTATTATTGCGGACACACCCGGTGAACCCGTAACTTAAAGACACGACGGTATTATTGCGGACACACCCGGTGAACCCGTAACTTAAAGACACGACGGTATTATTGCGGACACACCCGATGAACCCGTAACTTTCCCAAGTAACGTAAAAACGACGTCTTGGAATTATTGCCGTTGTTAAAAAATGCTTTACTACTGTACTAATTATTTCTTTGTTTCCATAGAATTGCTCGAGCGGCCCTCAAATGACTGGTACTGACTGATTAATATTTATTCAATCTCTTGCAGGAGTGAGCAGTCTTACCAGCGCACCGTCCAATCAGTATCATCAGTTGGAGCTCTATCCTTGCCCTGGGCAGCGTCTGAAGCGCGGCATGCTCTACCAGCTGCCCTGGGCGTGGCTGGCATACCTGCACTCGTCATTACTGACTCTTCGGGCAAAGTGCTCACTGCTAACGGAAGGCAGCTCCTAGCTGCTGATCCGTTGGGACTGGTGAGACATGACATTTAGAAATTATACACATATTTATCTAATAACAAATAAATAAATATAAACATCTCGTCACGACATGAATTGCCGAGGGGATGTTAGACGTGTCCCGAGTGTGCTGTGAAATACAAGTCACAGTGATGGGTGATGAGTCTGATGAGCCCTGTAGTCGTTTTTCGAGCACAAATACACGATTTTTAGGGCATGCAGATCCCCTCACGATGTTTTCCTTCACCGTTTAGCGAGTGGTAAGTTAGAACAAATACCTACTATGCATATAAATTCCGAAAAACTCATTGGTGCATGTCCGACCGGGGATTGAACCTGAGTCTCAAGATTGACAGGCCAACGTTCTACCAACCGCCTGAATGAGGGCTCTATACCACACATGTGGTCACACACTACGACTAAAACTGTATCTACGACCAAAATATTTATAATCACCTGTCATCGCGTCAAACTCTTTTTGGCCAATCTGTAACTATAAAATATATATTATGACTTAAACCAATAAATATACATGACAGTATTATTTCAGAACTTCCCATGGGCAAATCGAACAGTTGTAGTCCTCACGGAGCAAGCATTACTCAAGATGGCGCGACACCCCGCTGTCGTTCTATTTATTGGTAAGTAATATAATAGTTTATTGTTCCTCTGGAACTATAAGTACATCTCACTCGCTCGATAGTCTGATTACCGGAGCATTAAAATAATTCACTGATTAACCACAACAAATACAGTGTGTCCAAAAAAAGTAATTCAGCTCCTATATCATATTATCCTAAACCAATTAAAACCAAATTTATGTAAAGCAGACACAAAAAGAACTACATATATTTATTATATATTTAAAAAAAATGTTAATGTCCTAACGTAGCTGCAATTTCAAAATAACTTAGGTTTTGCGTGCGCAGCAGCTGATTCAAAGTTTTTTTTTAAAGATGACCAATGCACTCACCCGCGCTACGTATGCTTGCATTGTTATTACAAAAGGAGGACAATAGGTACATTCTTACATCGTCAACTGAAAAATAGGCCTGGGTACCTTCATCATATTTCGGATTTCTACGCCCACGGCGAATACGATTTTCCGCCCCCATAACCCACTGCAGAAAGAAAAAACCAAAATAAAAAATGTAATAAAAATTTACAAAGGATGACCACACGATATTTGATCAGCAAATTCATCAATTACATCTTCATAGTCAAGTTATAACTTCGTTATGTCGGCCTCTCTATCGAAAATTGCTAAATAATTCAGACGGATCTTTTTGTTTATGTGTTATTTGGACACAGCAGATTCTGAAGGCTTTTATTTGTAGATTATGTTTATTTTGCGAAATCCATCGCTATGAATACTCTAAATATTATTAGAGTGCAATTTTTTTTTTTCACAATCTTGTCTTTGGGTTTGTTTCTGATTGATCTTTTCTAGTTTGTATTGCACTCTAATAATATTAAGATGCTTTAATTTTAGTTTTAGTGCTGTAAAACTTGAATTTTTCCAAAGTAATTTAGCTTCTGTTCTTAACACCTAAGGACTATTTTGCAGGCAAGAAATTTTAGTTTTGACAGCAATAAACCTAAAATTAAAGCCTTCAGAATCTGCTACACTGTACATTTAATTATTTACATTATAATGATGAGCTAGTAGTTCGGTTATGTTATACATAAAATAAATGTAAAAGCAAATAATATATTATTTTATATTTAACCAGATGATGAAGATTCCGAGATAGAATTTGCTGAGTCAGTGCTTACACCATCTGCGGAATCCTACTACGAAGAGTGCAGCATTCAGTACCCTGGCTTCTGTCCCTTCCAGAATTCATCCGACGACGAGACCATGGATTTTGACTACCCGATCTCAAGATCCAACTCAAGACATCACAAGAAACCCTTCAAACATGTCATGTTTTACATCGGCATCGACGGGACTGACAGCGCTGATATGCTCAGAGAGCACATTGGCCTCGATGACGCGGTCCCTCTTCTGACGGCTATAGACTTCGCCAAGCAAAGAATGGTCACGATGAAGTACGGTGATGAAATTACCACTGACAGCGTTCAGAATTTTGTTGATGCCTATTTGAGTGGCAATGCCGATTTCAAGCCTTTGAAACCTTACAGTCAAAAATGTTAATGGTTTAATACCAACTGTAACTTTGTAGTATTTTTGTAGATTATAATGGAATAGTATCGTTAAGTAAGATGGTGTGTACTGTGTATGCATAAAATAAAAATTGTAGTATATTAACAAAAATAAATTAAGGAAAGTCCCAAATTATAACTAAGAGTGTACCGTGGGGTAACCCTTCATAAACTGTTTCCGTAAGGCGCTGTGCCCACCTAAGTAACATCACGCGTGATCTGGAGCCGTATTTTTGAATCGTTCGTATTCAATTCACGTGTGAAAATATATACCTGTCTCATCTTGCAAATAATAAATTCTGATGTGCTTCGTGAGATACTTTCGCATGTAAATTGAAAACGAACGATTCAAAAATACGGCTCCTGGAACGTAACTTTGTCACTCGTTTCAACATTCAAAGCAATGGTATGGAGTAGCCAGCGGCTAGCGCCCATTCGCGTAGCGTGGCGTCGCACGACCTGACGTGCCACTCAGCGTGACGTTTACTAGTGACGCACTGAAGTGACACGAACACGTAACTTGTAGTAACTGTGGGTCTACCGCGTAATTCTCATTTTCATCAACATCAACTTGAGATTGAAATTTGTCGTGCGTGCGACGACGCCCGCCTAACATGCCATCTCTTTTGCACGCGTTGAATTTCTCATGCATTTGCTTGAAGTTGATACAAATGAGAATTACGCGGTAGAGCCCCGGGTCTATGCAAAATGAGGGATGATCTACCATTTAATATTCAGGCAGGTAATTGAATTAGTTCAAGAAAGGCCTCGTCTTTACGATTACAATAGGTATATTCTATAAAATGACTGAAATCTCTCAGGGTATCTTTTTAATTCCTTCATAATCATCATGTATGTTCCACAAGCTTTTAATTTTTTTTTCACACCCAAAACCTTCTTACACTGTTCTGAATATTTAAAATTTGTAGGTAAGCAAAAGCAGCTTCGTCTTCATCGGACGACGACATTGTCTAGAGTGACTTTGTACCTCATGATGTATCTCGTAATGTCTCTCTAGTGGGTTCAACGCATGTCATGTTAGAGTCATGCTACATGCTACTTCAAAATCACGTCACTGACGTTACTTAGGTGTGCAAGTCGCCTAAACTAACCTCAACAAATCAATTTTCTCGAAAATAGTAATTAAAAGTAGATTTTTGCATTGTTTATTCATATATTATTCATTACATAATGATGTTCAAATGGTTTTGTAACACTGTGATTAAAAATAAAATTTTGTTGTTGTAAAATGTTTTACATTTTATTTCTATATTTTCTCCTATTGCTTTGTTGTTCCGAGTTCTTTACTTCTCTTATAATATAAAATAATGAAAAATAGTAAAAAAAAAAAAGGTAAGTGTGAGTCGGACTCGCGCAAAAAGGGTTCCGTACCAACACACATAACAGGTATGAGCCCTAAAAATATTATGGTAAATAACAACAATATGTATAGATGCCATATATCGAAAATTTCGATGATGCCATAGCATCATTGAGGCGACAAAAACAAGCCACTAAAATGGTAGCGTCTGGCAAAAAATTCACGGCTCCCACTGAGTACGGAAGCCCGCTATATTTTTCCTGCAATGTTTATCTAATCATCTATTACCAACGGGCGGCCGTTCAACAGAGTCTCACCATAAAGGTTCCTTTTGTACCTTTAAGGTACTACAAACCATAAAAATCTGAAACCAATTTTTTTTTTTATTCAGGAAGTTATCATTGATCAATTACTTGTTGCCAAATATTAGTTTTACTTTTAAGCCGTAATCATTTTTGTCGTGGCGCTCGATACGATGTTGTCTCTGTACGAGTTTTATATGTGATGTGTAGCAGTAGACAAGCGTATCTTCGTTTGAGCCCCGTTCTCTGCACCCCCTCAGCCTCCACGGTCGTCCTAAGTGTCAAGTTAAGTTGCTCCTCCATAACTGCAAGTGGAATTATTTACCATAATGTTTTTAGGGTTCCGTACCCGTATTGCGAAGGGATTAATAGGAGTCGATTAATGGGATAAAAAGTAGCCCATGTCCAATTACCGGTCTAGAACCACATTTGTGAAAAGTTTTATCCCAATCGGTTTAGTAGGTATGGTGTGAAACAATAAAACAACACTTTTCTATTGAAACTTTAGTGACACCCCATTGCTATCCCATGGGAACTGATTTATAGAATAAAAAGTAGTTTATGTCCTATTCCAGGCCTAGAACTACATTAGTGCAAAGTTTCAGCCCAATCGGTGCATTAGTTACGGCGTGAAGGAGGAACAAACATACATCCAATATCCATCCATACATTAATGCATCCGTATCGTACACTCGAACTTTCGCATTTATAATATTAGTGGGAGTGCGATAATAGGATAGGATGGGAATCCCATCATGGGATAGTGGGATGGGATGGGATGGGATGGAATAGTGGGATTTGTATTCAACTTTTTAAAAATCGCTATAACTTTCCTAAAACTGTTCAGTAAAGAACAAATTTGTTATTGGTGAGAAAATTTGTATGAAATGTAAGTGCAAAAACTTTTTCACCACACTAGCTCGAAAAGCACGCCTTTTTGCTTGCAAACAGTGAGCAAAATCGACTTTTGCTCTCTGGTTTTAAACAGTGAAGAAAGATGTTTTAAATTAAGAACGCTGCGAATTGTTCAGAAACTCCATATCCTTTGTTCAAGAGAAAGAGAGACAGCAAACATCAGCATGGCGGCTATCTCTTTCACTCTATATGAATTCTATACACTTTGGGAGGCTATACACAGCCCCACAGCTCGTCGGATACCATAGGCAAGGTAAACTTCTCGAAATCCTGTGTATGGCCTCCTAATGTGTATGGGATTGTATTGCTAGACTTCATCAGTGGTAAACAAATTATGGTTGTTTTGCGTTTTCGATCGGTTTATCAAAGATTTTCCAATTGTTCGTGACTTTTGGGATTCAATTAACACTCCTTACATTTTATTTTATGTGCAATATTTTTATATGGTGTTATTGCTTAAAGAAAAAAAGCCATTGAATTCTTATAAGTTCGTTCGAAAAGGAAGTGTCTTTACATCTATGTTTTCTCGCTAGTCAGGTGAAAAGTTGTATGTGTAAGTTCGATGCGGACTGACGACAGCGCGAGTATGTGGCTAGCTTCTTAGTCTTCATATTGCCGGTCCTTTGACTCGCCCACAGAAAACCGACAAAACAGGGAGCGATGCCGATGGGCATGACGATGAGCAGCACGAACGGCAGGATGAATAATGCAGCCACACGAAGTCTCTGCCTACTTCCCTCACTATTTCCCTCGCTCCTGGTCGAGTGTTTGGCGGAGGCATATGGTACGGATTCCATACACATTGGGAGGCCATTGGGAGGCCATACACAGGATTTCAGGAAGTTTACCTTGTCTATGTCTTGTCTTGTCTAAGCTGTGGGGTTGTGTATAGCCTCCCAAAGTGTATAGAATTTATATAGAGTCAAAGAGATAGCCACCATGCTGATGTTTGCTGTCTCTCTTTCTTTTGAGCAAACGATATGAAATTTCTGAACAATTCGCTGTGTTCTTAATTTAAAACACTTTTCTTCACTGCTTAAAACAAGTGAGCAAAAGTCGATTTGCTCACTGTTTTTAAGAAACAAAGGCGCGCTTTTCGAGCTAGTGAGGTGAAAAAGTTTTTGCACTTACATTTCATACAAATTTTCTCACCAATAACAAATTTGTTCATTACTGAACAGTTTTAGGAAAGTTGTTTGTTTTTCTATAATGTTCATTTTGATTTCCCATCAGACACATGTAATCTTAGAGCATAATATATACCTACCATCTAAGCCATAGAATTAGCACAGATAATATAGTATATAACCCACAAATTATATATATACAGTCGCTATGACCGAAAACGGCCTTGAACTGAAGAATTGAACCCACAAATTATAGAGGGATATATGTATATCCTAAGTCTATGATCTATTTTACAGGTAGGTACTAGTAGTTTGTATTATTTTATAATACAGCAACATTATGGTGTGGCCATTGGCATTTTGAATAATTTACCATGTCTAAAAAATATTACTTATTTTTTTCTTACAGCAACCCTGTCCTTCACGCCGCCATTGACGCCGAAGAAGCCGCCATTGTTGTGAAATATTTTATACAAAATAATATTTCACGTGCTCAAACAAAGCCCTGTGCATAAATCATCGTTCAACTTGCTCACAAAACCTCAATAATGGCTGACAACGATGATCTTTTGGACTACGAAGACGAAGAGCAGGCAGATCAGCAGACTACCGAAGGAGCAACGGAAGCGGCGCCTAAGAAAGAGGTTAAAGGATCCTATGTATCAATTCATAGTTCCGGCTTCAGAGATTTCCTTTTAAAACCTGAAATACTGCGTGCCATTGTCGACTGTGGTTTCGAGCATCCATCGGAAGTGCAGCATGAGTGCATTCCGCAGGCCGTACTTGGCATGGATATTCTGTGTCAAGCCAAGTCCGGTATGGGCAAAACAGCTGTGTTTGTGCTCGCTACACTTCAGCAACTGGAACCATCCGAAAACCACGTCTACGTCCTCGTTATGTGCCACACACGAGAGCTGGCGTTCCAAATTAGCAAGGAATATGAACGATTTTCCAAATACATGGCCGGTGTTAGAGTGTCGGTATTCTTCGGCGGAATGCCCATTCAAAAGGACGAGGAAGTGCTGAAAACGAATTGTCCTCATATTGTTGTAGGAACACCAGGCAGAATCTTGGCCTTGGTCAACAACAAAAAGTTGAATTTGAAACATCTGAAGCATTTCATATTGGATGAGTGCGACAAGATGCTGGAATCTCTTGACATGAGACGAGATGTGCAAGAGATCTTCAGGAACACTCCCCATGGTAAACAGGTGATGATGTTCTCTGCCACGTTGAGCAAGGAGATTAGACCTGTCTGCAAGAAATTTATGCAGGATCCCATGGAGGTGTATGTTGACGACGAAGCCAAGCTGACACTGCATGGTCTGCAACAACACTATGTCAAACTGAAGGAGAATGAAAAGAACAAAAAGCTGTTTGAACTATTGGATGTGTTGGAATTCAACCAAGTAGTAATTTTTGTCAAATCTGTACAACGTTGTATAGCCTTGGCGCAACTTTTGACTGACCAGAACTTTCCTGCCATTGGCATTCACCGCAGCATGACTCAAGATGAGCGGCTCTCCCGCTACCAGCAGTTCAAGGACTTCCAGAAGCGCATCCTTGTCGCCACCAACCTGTTTGGCAGAGGAATGGACATTGAACGAGTGAACATTGTGTTTAACTATGACATGCCTGAAGATTCAGACACGTATCTCCACAGAGTGGCTAGAGCTGGAAGATTTGGTACGAAGGGGCTTGCTATCACCATGGTGTCTGATGAACAAGATGCCAAGATCCTGAATGAAGTGCAAGACCGCTTCGATGTCAACATCACGGAATTGCCTGAAGAAATTGAGCTTTCTACATACATAGAAGGACGATAGATTGGGATTTACACTCATCACTCCTCATCACCTTATTTCTGTTAGAATGCAGTGTTTTAATACTTGCATTTAGACATCCTTGTAGATCATTTAATAATGATCAATTAAATCTTATGTTTAAGCTTTACATTGTATACATGATTAAGTCCTGCTCATGTCCAAATACATTAATTCTAGGTTAAAAGTTGAATAAAACTGACATTTGATATTGTATTACTTTGTTTTTGTTTCAATCACAGAGATTTTCTGTCAACCTGTTTAAATGTTGTTTATTTTATTATCAGGAATAGTAAACAAAAGTTTTATCTGCATAAAAATTTATTTCTAATTACAACTGAAAGATAAAAGGTTATCTGAAATATGTGACTACCTATTAAAAGGCGGTATGTTAGGAAAGTAACTAAAGATAACAAACAGTAATAGGAATTCAAAGACAGCACAAAAGCTATATTATCACCAGTAAATTCACAGTCAACTGATTTTAATTACAAGAAAAAATATTCCTTACAAAGTTAAGAAAGTATTTTTTATAACTAAGATGGTACTTTTTTTACATTATACATAACTAGAGATTAAAAAACATAGGAAATTAATATTCCTTAATGCTATCCTTTGGTATAATATAAAACATTCCAAACGTTTTTATATCAATGATACTTTATGACGATAATGATGTTCTTCATCATAAGTTTTCTCATGTGTGAACCTCGTGATCAGATCCAAAGCCCACTTGGGCTGGTCTCCTGGCACCATGTGACCAGCATTCCTTACCAAAATCTCAACCAATTTCCCAGCTTGCTTCACATAGCCTGCAATTTCTCCATCCACCTTCCATTGGTATCTTTTTGCAGTTTTATACTCTTCTGATCCAGTAAAGTTCAGGTTTCTTAGGTAGTTTACAGTCAATGGATATGCCACTATGATGTCCAGTTGTCCATTGTAAATGACTACATAGTAATGATCCAGGAGTTCCTTGATCCATGGAGCGACTGACTTCATTACATCTTCCTTCAAATGCTGCTCAACAATAGTTCCATTGTTGAAGGGTAGATCTCCTACATGAATGGCCTTTCTAACAAAGCTTTTCTGCAGCATGGGTCCGAAGTCTTCATATTGTGTGTAGTCCTTTGTGTGCAAGTAATTGAAGTAGAAATTAAAACCTGTCATGTTAAAAAATATGCTTTTTCCGTTAATCAGATCTCCATTCAAAAGAGTGTCAAAGGTATCAAATGCTTCAGACCACTGCTTGTTTTGTATGTACTTGATGGTCTTCTGTTCATATTCCTGGAAGACTTTAGCTTGGTTCCAATCAATGAGGCCATGCTGGTACAAGTACTTGCCATAGACCAGCTGGTGTTCTGGGTCACTCAAACCATTGCCGATAGCAACACCTTTAAGGTTGATCTTGACAGCAGCTTTGGGGTTTTTTTTGTGGATAGTGTACGCCAGAGCCGGAACATACTTCCCTCCATAAGATTCTCCAGTAACAAAGAACTTATTTGGCTGCAGCTCAGGGAAAAGCTGGAAGAATTGAGTCAAAGTTGAGTGTAGCTGCTCACCAACTTGCTCCTCAGTGGAGCAGTAGCCTTTTGGGTCCTTGGTGAAGCTGAAACCAGTACCCACAGGATTATCTATGTAAATGATGTGGTGACTCAGAGCCCAGTTGTACTTTCTGCGCTCAAACTTATCATTTCTTACTCTTAGAGGACCATTTTCTGTGAAAAGACCATACAGAGAAGTAGCCCCAGGGCCACCCTGCAGCCACACCAAGACCGGGGCCTCCTTATTGTCTGGGACCATGGCGGGGAAGTACCAGAAGAACTGATTGGAGTCGTAAGTTTTGTTGACTGTGAAGTATCCGGCATAACTCTTGATACGCAAACTTTCTGTGAAAGGCACACGTGCGAGTCGTCTTCCTTCCGTGATATTACCGCTCTCGACGTACGGCGTGAGGAACAGCGGCTCTCCGGCGTCACCAGAATCTCGAGGCCCGAGCTTCAGCTCTGGGTAACGGTGAAGGAAGCCCCGAGCCAAAGAGAGGGTTTGAAGTCCAAACAGGAGCCAAAGTACGCGCGCCATGGCGACTGTATTGCGGTAAAACAGAAGCGCAACTGCCCTGATTTATTTAGCATACGTGATTTTATATTGGTTGGTCAATCAACGATAATTAAAACGTTCGCCTGTTATCAAATTCAAAACAAAGCACCAAAAAATACTTTGCATTTTTCGTAAGTTAAGTTCCGAATTGACATGATAGGGTTGCCAACTGCAACTAGATAGATAGATGTATAGGTCCATGAGATAGATAGATACCATAGCACGGTTGTACGAGTGCTAAATTAAATTAAGGCACTATAAATGACATCTCAAATAGTGCTAGATTGAAAAATGAAAAATAGTTATTATTTAATTAACACAAATTTTCAAAAATAATGCTTCATTAATTAGTCATAGCCTAAACACTAATATAAAAACCCTCGCCATATTGCGAAATATCATTGGAATTAATTTCTTACAATAACAACACTAAATATTGTTTGTGGTTACGTAATTCACATTATTGAGGGTCATGACTGAATCGAGGGTGTTTATAGTGGAAAATAGTAGTTTATCATGATCTAATGACCGTACCCATTATCAAAAAATGACTGAAATTCTCAAGTGACGTCATATCTGATAATTCTTTAAAAAATCATAAAATAATAATGGTTAATTTATATACCATAATAATGAAAATGATGTCCTAAAATGGCATATATTCTCTGAATAAAAACAAAAAAAAACTTTTACAAATTAAGCGTATTATTATTATTAAGGATAATTTCGTCTTCTCCTGCACTGTGATTCTCAAAACCTGGATGCATCAGGCGCTACGGAAAACAGAAAAAGGTCAAGGGATACGGTAAATGATGCTAATGCAAAAAAAAGACGATCGCACAAGCATAATGTACTCTTTGCTTCCACCAAAAGAATAAATTTGCAATTTGACACAACAGTGATCCGTCACGTTAGTAAAATCCTCAGAATAAGGAATACAAATAGAAACCTGGCTAAAATAATACGCGGAGAAAGACACCTATCCTTGATTTTCTTACGACATTCTAGTGCGTTAGAGAGAGATGGATATGTATTAGTTTTTTCTTAATTAGGTAGGTTGTCACTAGTTCATTGCTTTGCTAGTGATGTAACAATGTCGATTTTTGACTACTATAAATAAACCAAATCGAAATGAACCGCGACCAATCTCCTTACCACACATATCGTATCAAAGTGTGAAAAAAAAGAGAATGCAGGAGGCACCGACCTTTCTGGTGACATCCTCTTGCTTTGGAAGGAGGCCAAGAGAATTAATAGCAAAGTGGTCTCTGTCTACCCCAGTGGGACACATGTTATATTGTGTAAATAAGGAATTAATAAAAGGATATCTTTCGTTTAGCATAATATTTTTTATTAAGTACAAATTACTATATTGTAGGCAGGTAGGTACATAAGTTAAGTCCAAAATTGTGATTGTTTCTAGTACAAAAAATGCTGTAGCTTGTATCAGAGATACAACCGTAAATTATTTAAGTGGATACTTTTCAAGTCGCCTCTTAACTAAATCAAATAGATGTTCGTTGATGTCGCGTCTTTGTTCAATCAAGGAGGAAGGAATTAATCGCAACAATAGAAATCATAATAATCATAGACTTATAGGATTCGTAAGTCAATGATGAGCGATGACAGCGCAATTACTACATAGGTAATTTAATTTTTTTTTTATTTCTATCAAATAAACATCAACTTATCTTGAATAAAAACTAATAACAAATAATGAACGATTAAAATACATAATAACCTGTAATAAGAAATCAAATTATGCACAGTTCAAGTCAATAAGCATTCCCAAAATTCATTTCACGATAGAACTACCCTGTCAAAGTACTTTTATTGTCAACCACTGAGTACGAAAATGTCTTGATCTGCGGAATTTCTTCGTGAAGTCGATCACGGCAGTAACGTGAACGAACAGGCCTTTCAGAACGATTTGCGAACATAAACCGCAGACATCCATAGGTACTGGTTCTGTTGCCTAAAATTGAAAAATTATAGAGTTAATATACTATAGTATAGTACAAGCACGTACCTACAAACAAGATTGATAATGCAATTATACATAATTATTTAAAGGTTACCAATGTGTCTGTATCTGGTAAATATAACGTTGGTAAGGCATCTGCTTTTAAAAGTCTCCATTTTAAATTTTCGTTTGGTCCAAAAGAATCCGACGTAAAGTGTTTCGAACAAATATGACTGCTTTTTTTAATTGCCCAATTTGGTCAAATTATTCGTCTAAGCCATTCACTTTTTAATTCTTCCCTTTTTGGAAATCTGTAACAAAAAAATATAGCGATATTTATTCGGCATTATTTTTCTTTTAACTCGCGCTGCAATGAGGGATTTTCTTTTCTTTTTTTTTTACTCTTCCCTAGTCGCTGGATAGATGGCGCTGAACGTGGTAAGTTACTGCAAGGAACGGAACGTCACATAATTTTTTGATTATTGCACTTGGATGTAATTTTGAGATCGTTAAACGAAACGTACATAAAAAAGTAATTAATGTCCTTGTCACATCACATCACAATGACATTTTTGAAAATAAATAAATAATAACAACAAGGAAAAAGAAAAAAATAATTAGCAGTCTTTTTATGAGTTTTCTACGCCAGAAAGAAAATGTCCCAAGAGAAAAAGAAGAGAAGTCTGTGCCTTGTGGATTTGTATAAAAATGGAGGCATACATCTTTTTCCTAAAGATGAAAGTCGTAAAGCGCAATGAGTACAAGCCATGGTACATACATTTTAAACCTAGACGAATCATAACAAAGCATTCGCACATAATATGCTCAGCACACATGTCATCAACCAACGAGCGTATGTGACGTGACGTGACTTGACGCAATGTTTTTTTTTTTCAATCGTTTTGGCTTTGGCACCTAGCAACGTAGTCAGTTCAACACCATCTACAGAGTTCTTGGAAACTATGTTTTTTTTTTAATACTCAAAAAGAAAACCTCTCATTAATCTATTATGCTTTATGCACGGCTGCCGCGGGAACCAATGTTCGATAGTTTGCCACACGGACTTTAGTACATCACTATACGAAAAAACATAACCTCTCATAGTCGGCAGAAAATCTATATAAAACAGGCAAATATCGGTGTAGAATTGAACACGAGTATGATTTACAAGAACTACTATTATTGTTACTGAGTTTTAGGTATGATCCTGCAACTTATTAACATAAAAACTATCAGAACTCACCGATGAAATGATATTGCTTCATTGTTGTTTTCTTTTCTTCCTGTATGCGATTTACAGCCTTCAATCGCACAAGACATTTTATTACAATGTTAAAAAAACAATCAACACAAACAATAATAAATCACACTTTCACGAATTTAGAGAGGAAGAGCACCAAAATATTTAATTTCTCTCGGTGAAGCTGTAAACTTTCGCAAAATGCAATAGACATTTCGATGCCATCAAATTAAGATGTGATGCACGCAACGAACGATATTACAACACAACGATACAATGATGAGACATATTTAATTTGATGGTATTATAATATTTAAAATACATCCAAATTACATCCATCTGACATTTGCTTGGTTCAATCTAGTGACACACCAGGAAAAAATATAAAGTAAGTGCGGTCCGCTGTTTCATTCACTCGTACACAGGAGTAATTTACGTTAGATGAGTACAATGGCTAATGCCCAGTTCTTATTTTAGTCAGGCTTCTATTTGTATTCCTTATTCTGAGGTAAAATCATTGCCTTAGTCAGGTCACGATGTTAAGTCCAGCACTGCGTTCCGCATGACACTAATAGTGCCAACACTACCATCAAACTTCTCACGCCCATCAAGTCATTCCGAATGGACAATGGCGTCCATCACTCCTTAAACTTATGATCCATTCGGAACGCATTTGAACGCGACATGGACGTTGACACTTGAAAGTGACAGAATTTGTAGGAATTTGTTTTACGTTACGTGAATACAAAGGGTCTACTTTGTGATGATCTGCTGCGTCAGCATGGATCTCAACTGCTCTTGGGACGAGGGTATGGTGAACGGAAACACACAATTACTATTTACACATCGGTTATTTATTCACATAATACTACAGCTGGGGGTATCGCACTTTATCAGTTATCTATCGTCGCGCACTAATGTTCACATGGGTTTCAACCTACGTCAGTACAAACCACCGGGAGAGAGAGGGAGCTTGGCTTTTTAAATAATTATTAACGTTTCGGTAAACCGGATTCAAATGCCTTTTGCAGACGCATCATTCCGTGGTCTCGATTCGGCGGCTCTGAGGGCCTGTGCTGCCATTCCCCTCGGGACTCACGTTATGCGCTGAAGGTTGCTCCAGCGCAACCCTGAGAGTCCCTAAGGATCAGCGCGCAAAACCCACGATCGCCTCAATCGAGATACCACTTTATGAACTCGCCTACGAACAGCTTTTCGGCTAAAACTAGAACGCGTCGCGGCTAAGGCACACTCTCCTGTGGGCGCAGTCCCTACTCCACTAATTTCACAACAATCCAACGGTTTCACTGCAATCCAATAACCCAGGTTCGAGAGGTCCGGGTCTACGGGTTACGCGCCGGTTGCGCGGGACAGCCTCCTTCCGATGGGGTGTCTCACTTGTCGGTGGTGTCACGGAAACTAAACTGCCCTCCTGTCCGTGTCTTGGTTTATATGGCGTCAACCTCCCACGCCACCGCTCGTGCGTGTGGCTTGGTGGGGGCTCCGCTGCGGGGAACCGGGGCTTCGTTGCAAATTTACTGTTAGACCTACTTTACTAGGTCCAAAAAGTCATTTCCTCTGACTTCAATCTTTGAATCATGGTTTAATAATAAACTCTTATGCTCCGAATAAATTATTTTAAAATTGCCGCCAGCCGGCTGTCACGTTTCATAGATCACTCACAGTGCAAACGCTCTAAAGCATGGACGATGATAGCACAACATGGCGTCGTTCATGATGTCATCTATGACGTCATAGCGGCCATTGTAGAGCTATCGTTATCGCGCTAACACTGACTCGGAATGGCTGTTGACGCGATAAAATCGATTATGTCGTCATTCGGAACGCGGTGCAGTTTGTTTGATTTGCTGAACGTGTTAGTTTTCATGACCTTCCTTTTATCAATAGTTTAGACAAATACAAATACAAATATACAAAATTATTCATTTCATTAACACAATCATAGGTATTTACAGGTTATTGGAGCCTCCTTTTAAGTAAAATAATAGTTTGATTGTTTTCAACATATTTGGTACCCACTATTACGCACACATAAGCATGTACCACACACATTAACACTCGATTTTGGTAATATGGTGTTTCCTTTCCTGACTTTATAAGGCTACGTTTCAGAACGTGTGATCTTCGTGCGAAATTTCACTCGTTTTTAAGAAAGAGACAGAGCTATATACTAGAAAGAGAAAGAAAGATCTGGTTTCGAAACGCTTGCGAGTGATTCCCGTGAGAAAAGCGTTTTGAAACGGTCTGGAGTGACACACGTCAAGTAAATACATAACCTCAAATCAAAATAAATAAATTAAGTAAAGTACCTAAATATCTATTGCTTTTAATATGGATGGCATTGCAACCTTTGCATTTGCAAGCCATAATCCTGTCGAAGCAGTTTCGAAACATTTTCCCGTATTCGTACGGAAATGTTGAATTCTGTTTTCAAAAATTGTCCGAATCCCGAGAAAACTCCGAAATGACAACTGTCAGGCGAATTTTAACGGTACCCAAACAGAGTTAGAAATCGCACTTGTCAGTGCGATATTCACATTTCCCGAAAGCGTTTCTAAACACATATCGCAACAGTCAGGTAACAGTTCGTTTACCCTCGGTTTCACTCGGGTCGATTTTTGAACGATGCAGGGTAAAATTCGCATCGCTCCGAGTGGTAATCACACGTTACGAAACGTACCCTAAATCTATGATGTATTTATGTTCATAACGGTTTTGAATAAAATTTTCAGAACGCGTCCATGATTTTGGCGGGAATATTTATTGACATTTGATTTGACAAGACAAATCATCTGGTGGTGGCAGGTGTTTTTGTAATTTTTGTTGAATTCGTTAACCAAAATTCATCATGAATTCGTAGTGATTTGCTGATCAAAATACTTGGCTGCATAGCAAGATGTTTATAGAAGACATCAAGAATGATTTTTACAACGTGCTCCTTGGAAATGTATGTGTAAATCAAGTTGTAAGATGTAAACAAACAACCTCTTTCAAACACTTATCTGATATTGTTCTGTTGCAGAGGGTGCTATTACTGGTTCACTACGATGTAGACGCGATATGCACTTGTAAAATACTCCAAGAGTTGTTCAAATGTGATAACATAGTATACACTCTTGTCCCAGTAGGGGGTGTATCAGAGTTAAAGACTGCATACGAAGAAAACAACGAAGAGATAAAGTTTGTGGTGCTGGTGAACTGTGGCGGAACGATTGATATTGTAGATATCTTGCAGCCTGAGGAGGATGTGGTGTTCTTCATTTTAGACTCGCACAAACCCACTGATGTTTGTAATGTATATAGTGACGGCCAGGTAATGTATCTCATTCATTCTTAAATAAATATAGATAGATAAAACATTTATTCACTATTACAATACGTGCACAATTCACATATTTACATTAGCAATAAAAGACACGGAACAAGTTTTAACAATAACAATAATGAGACAGATGCTTAATTATGGACATATTCCAATAGTAAAAGGGCTCCGACTCAGTATTTGCTGCAAAGATTCACAATGCAGCACTGATCATTCTGCCGAATATCTGTTAGTATAGCCCAATACAAAGATACTTTTTACAAACCACAAAATTTTTCTGCATAAGCTCCCTTAAACTCCATTAATGTCACAAAGCATGCAAATCAAGCCGTTAAGACATAGCAATAAGTGGTTATTAGTGGGAACTAGATAAGCAATCTAACTTAAATTAAATATGTTTAAATTTATTAATTTTAATGAACTCCAGCTAATTAAACATCATTTATAGAATTAAATGAGACTTGAGGATAATTCATGATTTATATAAAAACGGCTCACCTCAATATGTGTTATGATTGGGTAAGCCGACCAGTAAACATCATTTTTGTTAAAATTAATGAATTATAATAGGTATTATTAATTAAAATTCCTAGTTCCCCTTATGGCTGTCTTAACAGCTTGATTTGCTTGTTTCGTGAAATGAATGGAGTTTAAAGGTACTTGTGCCAAGATTTTGCATTCATTTAAATTGAATTTCAATTAAAAAATAGATAGGTACAGAATTTTACGGTGGGATCTTGGGCTTTTATGTGTATAATTAAATCACAATAATTGAGATGATTAGGATGATAAATTCCCAAGTTTTTCTTTACATTTTGATTATTTTCTGAAGTAACTCTATTAAATTTTACAGCAATTATTTTTTAATACTCTAGTCATTTATCTTGTAAAATAGAGGTATAAGTGATTTTACTCAGGTTTTTTTTCCCTCTAATGTCAGAATGTCTGAACCCTGTTTGTACCCCATACAACTCAGCTCCAATAAATTTATAAATATTGTACCATGTGACACAATTATGTTTTACATAGGTACATACATATACTTACGTAAATTAACATTATATCATTGCAGTATAGAAACGCAGAAAGAAAAGTAAATCTGGATGTGAGGAGCTCTGAACCGGGATTCAAACCCGGGACCTCTCGCTTACGCCTTTCTCCCAGAGGGTTAGGCAGAGACTACAGATTTCCATCTGCTACGATCCTGACATACCTCTTTCGCTTCTTCCACATCCATCAATCTAGTATCATACAAGCTCAAATAATTTTGTAGGATATGATATATTTTTTGAATTTACTATTATGAAAAATTTTTAAAGCATTTATTATCATGAAAAATCATTTTCAGCATATAGTACATTAGTGTCGATTCGGTGTAACACAATTTAACTTATTTGACAGGACTAGACATAATATAAGCGTTCTGTCTTTATTTAACTACTGTACCAAAAAGACAAAGACAGGACGCTAAAAATAAGGTTATTCCTGTCAAATAAGTTAAATTATATTACTTAGAATAGATCGACATTATTATTTGCGAACATTGATAGAAAAAGGGTACCATTTTTAAAAATGTAAACATGTCTGAAGAATCAATCCTTAGGTAAATTCGCTGAGCCCTTACAAATTAATGCTCAAATTAATTGTATCTTATTGGATGATCAAATTGAGCTATGTTTGCAGGTGAGGCTGGTGTACAAAGATAGTGAAGAGAACATTCCAAACTTTGATGATATATTCAGAGATGACGAGGATGAGGTAAGAATGCACACCAATTCAATCCACATAAAAAAGTTAGACATAATAGTCTCTTATTTAAAGGAAAGTATTAATTTTGTATAAGAAATTCCACTGCAATAAACTATTGAAGTTGACATGAATAGATTGAAGTTAATTTATTTAAGTTTCTACAGTTATCTTTATAGATGTCAATGTTTTTATAAAATAAGTTAGATGTACACTCTAACACGCTCATGCTTGCAGGAGTCGGAGCAGCAAGAGAGCGGTAGGGAGGGGCTGGAGGCGATGGTGGAGCGACGTCGCGAGCGGCGAGCCTGGGAGGAGCGTCGGCACACGCTCATGTTCAACTATACACAGTTCTCTTACTACGGGAAACCGGTGAGGAAGCATTTCTTAAAACTAGTCATAAATATGTTCATAACACTGTTTTAAAAATTAGGTTTTTTCTGCTTTATCTTACCTTCAGACGATAAATAAGCAATAATATCATCTGTAAGATGGAATCACAATCTGGACTGCAATGTATTGTTTTAGCGATTATGAGAATTATCAGGGTTAAGAGTAGTGTACCGTAACGAGTGAGCGAAGTGAACGATGTTCTCCGCGTCTACTTGAACAATCGTGATTTTATGTATGAATTGTCCGACGATACCTGAGTACATGAGACAAAAAGAATTGTTAAGTTCCAACATGAGCCAAATGTGAACTGTGAACTCGCCATGTACCTCTTAACAACCCCATAACTCGGCAACTCCTTGACCAATTTGGCTCACGTTCTTACTTAAAAAATCTTTTTGTCTCATTTACTCGCCTACCAATTTCATGACGTTCCGATCAACGATACTGGAGCTATCGTCGGACAAACATTAATTCATACATACAAACGTTGGATTGCTCAAGTAGACTAGGAGAACTTTGTTCGCTCAATGAACTTATAGGTATATTAATAATTTGCAAAATTTCGCAAAGTAACGCTTATTTCCATCAACTAATACTGTAATATTTTCACGCACACCATTTGTATTATGTATTACATCCTTAGACTATTGGCACAGTATAAGCAAAGACAGTAGGGAAATTACCTAGAAGCGCTCCGATTCGAGCCTCACACACACAGACGCGTGCTCTATACGCCGTCTAAGCAGAAATGAAGCGTCAATCGCTGGGGTCGCGGCGCCGCGCCGCGCTTGCCTTGCCAGTACGCGCAGACGTAAGCAGGCGATAGGACGCGACCGTTTGTAAACTCTGTGCCGACCTGATCACGATGTCGCAAAGATATTGTTGCGCATTTGGATGTCTAAATTCATCACGAAAAAAAGAAATCGCCTATTTTAGACTTCCGGCTGATATCCAAAGGTAAGACTAAAAAATGTCACTCAAGAGTAGTACCTACTTACATTATAAATTAAAATTTTGGAATTGTCGCGTTCTTTTTATGTATGTTCATACTGTCTGTTACCAGGGTAAAATAAAGAGTTATTAGATTTAAGTACGCTTGTCAGAACAAAAAGCAGGTTTCTTTGAATTTGATTTTTTTGTCGGTTGTCACCGCCGTCGCCGCCGCCGCGCCGCCGCAAGCAAGTCTAGCGAACCAATCGGTGGAGCGGCGCGCGGTACTTTCAATCAAACGGCAGATCTTATCGTATCTCGAAAAACCCAAGTTATGATATGAGTGAGCGACAGCCCTAACGCTTCGGTGTCGCGTAGGTATTTAACTCGGGAATTCGGTTCAAATTCCCTACTGTCTTCGCTTATACTGTGCTATTGGTCTAACATTACATCACACGTATTTATTTGCTTGCTTCGCGTTATAACTGAGAGAAACAATAAAGCGGCCGAGGTTCCATTTATTGTTTCAGTATAATTTTATTAGTGCAAAATTTAGACTTATTCTAATTTGTTATTTCAGAGTGCGATCTTGGCCCTGGACCTGGCTTGGCGGCTGTCTCGATGCAGCACACTGACGCTGTGGTGCGCGAGTGTGGCGAGCGCCGCACAGAGCGAGACCTGCGCCAGGGACGGACCCAGGTTTGTCAACTGTCTCGATGCAGCACACTGACGCTGTGGTGCGCGAGTGTGGCGAGCGCCGCACAGAGCGAGACCTGCGCCAGGGACGGACCCAGGTTTGTCAACTGTCTCGATGCAGCACACTGACGCTGTGGTGCGCGAGTGTGGCGAGCGCCGCACAGAGCGAGACCTGCGCCAGGGACGGACCCAGGTTTGTCAACTGTCTCGATGCAGCACACTGACGCTGTGGTGCGCGAGTGTGGCGAGCGCCGCACAGAGCGAGACCTGCGCCAGGGACGGACCCAGGTTTGTCAACTGTCTCGATGCAGCACACTGACGCTGTGGTGCGCGAGTGTGGCGAGCTAAAAGCTAAAAGTTTTATTTTAACCGTTATAATATCTTTAACGGTGCTAAAGTTATGAGGCGGACGGACGGACAACGGAGTCTCACCATAAAGGTTCCTTTTGTACCTTTTAGGTACGGAACCCTAAAAATGAAAAGGAAAAGTTTATTTGTCTAAATATGGGTCTAATATGTTATACAGTGTACAAATATTAAAATATACATGCAAAAAAGTTAATTTACATTACCTATGTACCTAATTATGTTATGAAAGACTTATTTAATTCAATTTAATTGTCTACCATATTTTATATTATTAAATGAAGACTTTATAAATTGTTAGTTATTATATTATGTCATATTATTATTTCATGTCATCAGGTTAGGATCTAAATTCTATATATTTTTATTTTATTTTATTAAGAAACAAACGGTCACTTACAGAAATAATTACAAAGTTCAAGAAAATGAACTAACAAATAACATATTAATAGACCTATAGTCCCCTGTAAAGAAATGCTTACAATCCATTTATATACTCCATTATATACTCTCGAATGTCATAAAAACATTTGTTAAGTAGCCAGATTTATTTTCCTTTTCATAATTTTCAAAGGCATGTTTTTAAATTCTTCTGGCAGCTTATTATAAATTTAATAGCTTTAGAAATAAATAATTTAATTTTAATAAACATTTAACTTATATTTGGGAAAATATAAACGATCTTTATTTCTTGTTTGTTTTTTGAATACATCTGCGTTTTTGATAAAATTTATGTTGGGCAACAAACAAACAAATTTCCCTTATGTAGTCATAAGGGAAAGTGTGTAGCTTGATGTGATCTCCAGTGTACCTAAAACCCTTAACAACTACCAGGTGTCTACTGGACGCGGAGTCGCTACACAGACACATAGCTGTCGCCGCTGGTACATCCGGGGAGAAGGACCATGTGAGTAACACATACCCCATATCTGCATCAACCTACTTTATTCAAAAGACTACTATTGAAATGATTTAAAAAAACTCTTTTCTGACATTTTAGTTTACCATAAATACAAATACCCAAGCCTGTCTCCCAGAGCCGTAGACAGAGACTACAGATTTCCATCTGCTAAGATCGAGACACACCTCTTTCGCCTCTTCCACATCCATCAATCTAGTCATACAAGCTCTTCTATTCCGGGTACTTTTGACATTGCCCTTCTTCAGTATGACGTCAATTTGGTTTGCCAATACGATTTTGGATTCAGAAACTTTGACTTCAATGTTGATTATGGAATTAAATTGTCTTGAGGAGAAATCATGATCAAACAAACGGCTAACCTTAATCATAACTACGACCGGGATATCTATTAATCGGTAGCTAACTTCTAAAAACAAAGATAAAATCTGTACTTGCAAAACTACCTTTAGTGGGTATTGAACTATTTACGAACTGTGACGTCACTTCAAGTGCGAACGTATCCTTAGACAATCAGAATTTGATAGTATGTCTATATTTTTGATGTTGGCAATCAGTTGACAACCGGTTCAAATTTATAATTTATTTTATTTTTCATTTAATTTAAACCTATACCTATACAGACACGACTTTTTTATGACTATAGTTACTTTATATTTTGATACGAGACCACAGAACATATTAATAAGGAATAGAAATGCCATGAAAGCCGTGATTGCGACGCACCGATTTGATCAATACGTAAAGACATAACCCGCGGGCCTCTCATTTCTCAACCGAACGCGTTAGAACAAACATATTGTAAAAATGGTGTATTGCAGCGTGGCAAATGTTCTAACTCTTCAAATAACGCAAATAAGACATCCAAAAGAATTTCATTTCACTCGTAAGTAATTTAAAGCTGTATTTACTGTGATATTTACAGAATAAACCTTGCGGTAAATAAAATTTCAACCTTACCATGAAATATTTATCGTTGTAGCGAGTAGCGCTGAAATTAAACAATATTTTGTCCATTGCAGGTTATAAAGAGTGTCACACATTGAGTTAGAATATGAATGCCGCAATGTATATTTTTTCAAACATTATCAACACGGACCTGTCATAGTCATAGATGTGTCATAGTACGGCCGCTGGTCATGACTTTTTACACATAATATGTATAATAGCTTGGCACAGTGCCATGACGTGTTTGGTATTTTACATCGAAGTTTCATAGAAATACGGTGTTATTTTGGCTGTATGAAGACGGGTGAATCTATGTGTGCGCTGAGTATGTTAACTAACTAGGTAATACTTCGTTATTCCAAAAAGTGGCGACAGCGGTGCTTGTATAAAATTTGTGTCACGCCATCCCCGTGTATGAGACAGTGCATCAACAGATTTTACTTTCAGGCAGCTAAAGTAAGCCTGGAAAAGGACCTAGTTCTGCCGCTGTACCGGCGCTGGTCGCTCGTGGCGTCACTGACTCACGCGCCGCAAGTAGCGCCCTACTTGAAGCTGCACCGGCCGCAGGGCGAGGCCAGGGTCCGGCGCCTGCTGGCTGATATAGGGTGAGTGTCTGTCTGTAGGTCGCTTGTGACGTCACTGACTCACGCGCCGCTAGTTTATCATTAGTAAGAAAAGTATATCTTTTTCATTTGCGTAAGGAGGCATATTTTAAAAGCTGCAGGTTAGCCAACCATTGTAAATAAATTAAAAAAAATAATAATAATAAAGCCCTAGGGCAAAATAATCGACTTTCTCTTCGGTTTTGATGCATAAAAAGTGGGCCTTTACGAGCACATGCATTGAAAAATGTATTGTGTATTTTACGTATTAATACTTCAAATTTTCTTATGTAACGGATTTCACTGTTATTTTCACTAATGAATAGGGCGCTAACTCCTAACTTAGATAACACCTAATTTTGCTTAACAAAAAGTTAAGTTATGCATGACCTTTGTGTTGGTGAAATGTGTCTTTGTTTTCGTGAAATGTGTTTGCCCTAATTAGGCAACTATTAAATCTTTAGGCGTCTCCTAAGGTTAGTAAAAACGGACGTCACCATTAAGTATGCGGTTGTCATAAGGCGAATGGATGAAAATGTTTAGGTTTAGGCATTTTGTACTTTAAAAATGTAAAATAATAAATTTTATACATTTAATACTTTATCGAGTAATTAATATTGTTCGAAATCCACCTTTGTTACTTTTAAATGCATGTGCTCGTAAAGGCCCACTTTTTATGCATCAAAACCGAACAGAAAGTCGATTATTTTGCCCTAAGGCTTTATTATAATTTTTTTTTTTCAATGGTTGGCTAACCTGCAGCCTTTCTTGTGTACCATAAATGTCATACTTTTTTTTCCACTTTTAAACGGCTCTGGATACAGTCCTTTTGAGCGAATTACAATTTAAAGTTCACAAAATTTATTTGTTTTATTTCCTCACACTATGCATTGAAAAACGTAGTATGATACACGGGCGTAAGAGCAATAAATTACTCGGTTATGTTTAAAATACTCCTTGTAGCATAAACTGCTATTATGGTGTACACTGTGTAACAATTGTAAATATAAATAAATTGACATTGAAATTATAGCCTTTATGTTGACCAGGGTCACTACGATGACAATAACGAAAACCGCATCCAAATCCGTTGAGTGGTTCTCGAGTTAAAACGGAACAGACAGACAAAAATGCTATGTTTTGGTTGGATTCAATATAGTAGTAATAAAATAACCCATTTATTTTAAATTAAAAAAAAATGTATGTACAGAGACGAGTTTATACTACCTTATTGTTAGCATAGATATATATAATGTATATGAAATACTAGTGCGTGCTCCAATAGCCTTATCCCTTCCCAGATTCCCCCTACAACAGGCGCGACAGGCGTACCGGTCGATGGACGTGGCGCTGCGGCGCGAGCTGCTCCCCTCGCTAGAGAAGCACGCCAGTGCGCACGCGCTGCCCGCCGTCTCGCGCGCCACGTTCCTGTTACACACGGCACACGCGCAGCCGCTTGCCTCCACAGACCTGCTGTACGTCGTGCACGCGTTTATAGAGCACGTGAGTACTGGTGCTGCTGCATTCTGGTAAAGCTTGGGCCAAAAAGCCGAAACCCTTAAGCCGCCTTGCACTTAAGTTAACTAACTTTTTTTCGGTTACTTCAACATAGAAAAATGAAACACTATAGAGTCACTCTTTTGTTTTGTTTTGTCAGGCATGGTTTGAGGTATCAAGTTGAAATTAACATAGAATAAACTTAGAAGATACAGAAGATATTAATACATTTTAAAGTGTATTTTCATTTCATACTAAAACTCGTACTCACTGACTGATCATCAAAACCTATATGGTGCTTCGGTGACCTATAATCTTGAATGGTAAAAAGGTAGGTTTTTAGGCACTAGTGATGGAATAAATCTAAATATAATGATATTATTTTCAATTCTACTCCCATATCTAAACAACTTAATTACGCAGTATCTTTCTTAGATTTTGTAGGTAAGTAAGCTCGCTCACTTATCACAAAACCCACAACAGTTGTTAGGAACTAACCAGAGCCTACCAACTTGAAGTTTGGCAGGTCCCGTTTCCCACGCAGGTATCCGCTAAGAATATTTCGAAATTCAAGTTAAAAAAGTATTCATGTTTGCACTTCAGCGAAGGTGGAGCCGTGTTCTCAAGCAGTGAAAATAAATGGTTTCAAATCTATTGGCCCTCTTATTAAAATAGGAGTACCTCAGGGATCAATTTTAGGGCCGCTTTTATTTAATTTGCATATAAATCACCTACCTTATCTTGCAAAAAAATTGTCTGAAATAGTTTTGTTTGGTGATATGATGACACTTATTTGAACTAGTAATTATTTAAAACTCGCAAAATAAGTTTTCATTTGTAAAAGTTGTATTGTCCTGTATTTTGGTAGCATTAAAACTGACCAAGTTGGCATCGGCCCAGTGGGTAAGTGTCTCGAGGATCATATTAATTAGCTGTATAAATCCAATTTGTTCAGTAGACCCTTGCATATCCCGTGTTCCAGGAATCCCTGCCCCGCGCGGAAGGGTTCCAGCTGGCCCTGAGCACGTTGACGCTCGCCACCGGAGCCAACCAGCACCTGGATGCGGGAGTGGCGCACGCGCAGCGCTGTCTGCAGGCTGTGGCGAGCGTCGTCAACAGCGCGCTGCAAGGCGGGCGGCTGCGACTCGCCGGGCCGTTCAGTTACTTCACCGTGCCAGAGGTACGGTCAACAAAAGAGATAAGTAACCAGGCCCAGCGCACACATTTTGATCCTAAGACCTACTGACGAGTGATTGATGAGATGAAGAATACCTCATCTCATCTGTCACTCACCTGTGGGTCTTTTGCGCTGGGCCTGGTTACCTATCTTTTTTGTTGACAGAACATTGTCCAGTGTGACAGTACAAATATACAGGGCGAACTTATTTTTCATTTTTCACATTTTTCAGATTTTTCAGCTGCATATACAGGCTGTAAATAGACTGCGACCTTCACATAAAACAACATATTCTCCTGATCATACTGAACAACTCTCTGAAGAAAACTAACCGCGCCAACCCTTCAGAGAAAAAGATATTCAACTGTACCTTTAATACTTTAATCTAAAGTCTATTTGAGAACGCTGCGCGTGAACAGCTGCTTCGCAGCAGACGCTACCGCAAAACACGCCCGTATCTCGGTGCGTTAAGATTCACGCATGTTTGTTGAAACTAAAATATTCTAAAGTAGTAATGGTTTGCACTGATTTGTTTCTTGGAAAAAGTGGTTTAGTATGATCGCTAGAATATATGGTTTTATTTAAAGGTAGCAGTCTGTTCACGAGTACTTCGTGGGGATGTGGAACTTAATAAAACTATGAGGTGCATATCAGACACCATCCAATCCCTTACAATGGTTACCTGCCCTAAGTCACATTCCACCTCCACATCTAAGAAGACAGCAGGCTCTTGTGAGAGAGGCGCTAAAGATCCGCCTACCAGCATATAATGAGTTCTTCAGCACATCATCCGAGAATGTCCAACTCGAAAGTTCAACGTAAACATCTCTAACATGTTCATCCTTACAGAAGACGCAGCTGAATGGCTAAAGACATCCTCAATAATAATATGACCGACTTGAAAACCTTTTAAGCCATCATCCATCCATCCATCAGCCTAGTTCGTCCACAGCTGGACATAAGCCTTTCCAGGACTTTGCCACTCCCGGCGGTCATCCTGGAAGAATTGCCCATACTCACACACGCTGGGCAGGCGGGTTGGTGAGCGCGGTGCCGGAACCCTCGCACCAGTGACGCCGCTGCCCGTCACCAGTCTGTTCCACATAAGGCCCGGCTATTAGGGATGAATATACCGCCATCCATCGGTCCCAGAGGTATGGTGGGCCTCCTGGTTTTTTGCCTGTGAGTTTTCCTCTTACTCTCCCCCGAATTACTTCGAGGGGGTCTCCAAGTAAGATGGTGGTACCTCCACAGTCGAGCCCGGCATCAGCTCTACCACCTGTAAAAAGTTTAAGCCATACGATTAGATAAATAAAAGTGTATTTACAACTAAACTTGCTGCAAGGTGATAATGTGCGGGTCGAGAGGCGGACGGTGCTTGTACAGCGCGAAAAATACGCGCTTTCATTTACACTCGTATTTTCGTATGCCTTTTTTCAAAAACTATTATATCGATGTAGTTAGTTACACTGCGTAAGGTATCAAATGACATTACATACATGTTGAACAATTTTTCTAAAGATACCTCTCCATCTCCTTAACACCCGGTAGCCCGATAGAAATACTAATAAAATCAATAAAAATATTTTCATTTCCGAATCAACTTTTTGACTATTTACAATCACTATTTACTTTGTTTACACTTTGCTAACTGATCCTGGTCGATGTCTAGACATTTTGAAACTGATCTGAATAACTTAAAGGGGGAAAAAAAGATAAATCACTTTTGCAAACGTTTATATGTTCAAAGACGGTAATAAAGCCGCTGACGATTTTATAAAAATTTCAACGTAAATAAATTCAAAAGATATTATTTCAAAAATAAAAATGGAATCTTTGTATTTTAATCAAATTTGTTGAAATTCTTATGTAATGATAATAGTATATTACGATACGAGAGCGATGAAACGTTTTCTGACGAGTGTGAGTTTGCGGCACGAGCCGAAGGCGAGTGCTGCAATCACACGAGTCGAGAAAAAGTTTCTCGCACGAGTTTCGTATAATTTTTTATAGCACAAGTGCGGAAAATGCCGACTTTAAAGCGGTCATTTTACGCACAGTGTGCTATAAAGCATGTTTTGTAACGCCTTTAAACATGATAATGAAAATTTGTGGATATATTAATGATTTGCAACATTCCGCTAAACACTCTTACCATGCTATTCAAAAATGCAGACTCAAGCACCGCCCGCCCTCCCGCATAAAACATGCACAAGCAAAGCAAGCAGTACGAGCACAAAATAAAGCAATCTTAAATAACAAGCAAGAAAACTTATCTATAAGTCTGCATTCTGAATAGCATGTGTTTAGCGGAATATTGCAAATTATTAATGTATTCACAAATTCATGATGGACTTCTGCAAAGTAACGCCTTTTTCAATAAATTTTATAATAATAAAACTTTTTCAAAAAGTAATTTGTCTTTTTTTTCCTTCGACTTATTCATATCGTTTACAAACGCTTAGTCCTCGACTGAGATATGTTAGAAAACATTAAGGTCCTCTTCAACATCGTTACCACTATCTATCAAAACTGAAAAAAGCGACTCGTGAATTAAAAGTTGTTGCCAAGTGCTAACCCATTTTTATCGGACTACGGTATTGATAGGCACAACGCTGATGATAAGCATGAGTAACTGGTACGTTCCAGGGCACCCCAGAAGCCCGCCTGGTCCGCGGCCCGTTCTGGCTAGGTGTGGCGGCGCGCTGGATGTCTCTCGCCACCGGCAGCGCGCGGCCCATCATCGCAAGCGCACCTGTGAACAGCTCCCAGGTCATACTGCTCGGCATCCCGCCGCGGTTCACTCAGGAGCCTAGGAAGTAAGTTATCCCATTATTATAAAGCCTATTTCTATGAGACAGGTAAATAAAGCCATGAATTATTATAATTAGTATAAAGCTTATTTCTATGAGACAGGTAAAGCCATCAATTATTATAAAGCCCATTTCTATGAAACAGGTAAGGTTGATGGCTTATTATAAAACCTGTTTTACTTACCCGCATCTGCTTAAGTTTATCTCAAAGTTAAAATTTCACTATCTATAGTTATAGGTACAGCAATATTGTCTTAAAGAAGGCCGTTAGTTAACCTTTAACTATGGACGTGCGGTCGCACAGACCGCTATCTTTAAAGATCTGATTCTGCATATTAAGTTAGTACCTGCTTTTGTTTCTTTCTCCTTCAAGAGTTAGTAAATGCAAATAAAAGATTTGATTCAAATGAATATATATATTTTTAACTGAAATCTGACCATTTGACAATCTTAGGCAATTTTCAGGCTTTTTTTACTTGAGATCACTTTATAGCATCTCTCAATTATCACAGACAATTTCACCTGTCTTACGATAAACTATAAAGAACCAAAAAATATAAAAAACGTAAAATTTATTTCTCAAAAAAAAAAATCAGAGCAAAATTACCCTCAGCCCAATTTGATACACAAACATGGACGTGCGGTCACACAGACCGAACTCAAAATATGAAGCGAAATTACTCACCAAATATGCGGCCGGCGACGCAACCTCTCTTCTCGATAGTCGTTTTGCTCCTAAAACCGAAGCTACTGAGGTCCACAGACGCGTGGCCTGCGAGGGAGGGGAGGAACACGCGAATCACAAACTGCGAGCGGTCCCTGAGACCGCACGTCCATAGTTAATGGTTAAAGATTTTTAAACTACTTTTAGTACATATAATAATCATTAAGAATATTTTCATTGTAAAACTTTATAAATCGCGTCGTTTGAAACTAAAGATAGAGAGCCATATTACGCTATCGATCCATATTAAAATATTCTAGTAGTTGCTACGTCTCTTAAATCTCTATAATTATTTTTAACTGCATAAGCCGCCGAGCTTGTTTTTCCAGTCATCTTAGCGTTATGTGGGCCCCATTGTAATTGATATTCAAAAGTTACTCCAAAAAAGCTATTATCTACTCCCACAGAACTGTATCTACTCCCATACTGCAATAAGGTGATTACAACATCAAAAGCGATTTTACACGTATCTAATTTGTTTGACCGATGTTATAATATTACATTATAACACCGAAATTCTGCGCTGTGATTGTTCAAATTTATTATAACACCGCTAGAGAACCAATAACAAGCAATAGCGGTCCGTCTTAATTTCTTAGGTCATTTAGATTACAAACAGTCATTACATATGAAAATTTTTACAAAAAGACATTAACTCAAACAGACCTAAAGAACCCTTATAAAATAACACACACATTTAGAATAAGCACTCAGACTTATACATTAAGGTTTGTTAACAAATATACACACAGTTATGACAAAAATTATATATAAAGACATACAACAAACAAACAAAAAAAAATTTTACAGTCACTTATCATGACAAGTGTTCTTTTTCTTAATTTGTGCGAGTGCTTGTTTACGAAACGAACGAAGTAAGTTATGTCACATCATGTCATGGTTGCACAAAATACTATTACAAGATCTAACCTAGCGTCATTTAACATTAAAGTATAGAATCGTTTGGTAGGTAAATTGAATGCATTTGTTTTCATTAACTAGTAAACTGTTAGCAGTAAACCAATCTAGCACCGGAGAAAGAGCATCTAAATGTATTTTGTCTCGCAATTATAAGTGTTATCGACAAACAAAACACTTTCAGACAATTTTAATACAAGATAAGGCAGGTGATTTATGTGCACATTAAATAAAAACGGCCCTAAAAGTGAACCCTGAGGTACTCTTATTTTAATAAGAGAGCCAATAGATTCGAAACAATTTATTTTCACTGGTTGAGATCGAGAATGACAACGAGAAACTAACCTGTTGTTTAAGGGGCTCCACGATGCTAAACATCAGTTTTGTATTGGATTCAGCTCCGTCAATGTAGATCATAAAAATTTGAAAACAATATGGCGTGTTTCTTACATCAAGACAGTAATTAATTACACTTTATAAATGAACATACTTACAATCTTCTATTAATTACATTACTTTTAAAAAAGCATGAATTTCACGAAAAAAAGCGATTCAGTTTCCATGTTTCAAAACCGATTGAAACGAAACCAACACACGCAGATACTAACTACAAAAAACCATCTTTATTACATAAATAAATAATGGTTAATGTCCTAATGGAGCCGCGATTTCAAAATAACTGAAGTTTTGTGCGTGCGGCAACTGATTAGAGCAGGATAGAGAGTTAACAAACAAACGCGTTAGAGCAGGACTGAATTCTAGCATGGTGCAGCCCCTTAAATAAAATCGCAATAAATTTAATGCCCTATTCTTTACTCCTTAAGCTGTAGTTTACGCAACAGTCTCATGATCAATCTGCTGATATCTTGATATTATTGCTCCATATTTATTGATATCATTATTGCTCCTTCCAGTTTATTCGGCGCCGCTTTTGAGAACGCAGCATCTAAAAGCGGGGCGTCCGTCTGCCTGGACCACTTTAACTCTGACGTCATCACGCTGCCTGCAACACAGAGCGCCCAGTTCCTCGACGCTCTCACAGCTCTACTCTCATAACATAGAGGTACCACCATGTAGGGAACATGGACAGCTTGATAAGCCGGTTTTAATTTCGTTACCTTTGTCGACTGTTTCGTCGACATGGTTTTGAGTATGCCAAGGCGAGCGTTCTCCCAAAGTGACGTGACCGTTCACCGTCTTAGTTATTTATGGATACTCATAGACAACTTACCCATTAGACGTCGTAAGGTGATAATTTAAGACGTGATAATTTAATGTTTATTAAAATTATTGAAATGCATAGCGTAATAGAAATCTGTAATGCTGTACTTTTATGTAAATAATAATAATAATAGTAGTTTATGCTACAAGGGCGAAAAGGAATAAATTACGAGGACGATTTAAAACACGAGCGTAGCGAGTGTTTAAAACGTAACCGAGTAATTTATTGCTCTTACGCCCGTGTATCATACTACGATTTTCAATGCATAGTGTGAAGAAATAAAACAAATATAATCTTGTGAACTTTAAATTATGATTGGCTCAAAAGGACTGTATCCAGAGCCGTTAAACAGTGGAAAAAGAAGTATAAAATTTATGGTACACGGGAAAGGTTGCAGGTTAGCCAACCATTGTAAATAAATCATAATAATAAAGCCCTAGGGCAAAATAATCGACTTTCTGTTCGGTTTTGATGCATAAAAAGTGGGCCTTTACGAGCACTTGCATTGAAAATAAATAAATAAGGCGGGCAAATCTTTTTCGCCAACACATGAGTGCAATTTCACTACTATACGAATGTCATTACATACCATCCCTCTCTATTTCCTTACATAATACCCTCCCCGCATTACCCCGCACTCCTCCGGCAGTGGCGGTAAAAATTGTCACTTGTCCGTGGTTGATAAGATGTCTAATGTGTAAGTGCAGGGGCTCTACCGCGTAATTCTCATTTGTATCAACTTCAAGCAAATGCATGCGAAATTCAACGCGTGCAAAAGAGATGGCATGTTAGGCGGGCGTCGTCGCACGCACGTCAAATTTCAATCTCAAGTTGATGTTGATGTAAATGAGAATTACGTGGTAGACCCGCAGGTCTGTGTGGACACTACATCGTCTTTATTTCTATAACTGACACGAAGTTACAACCGGTAACTAAGTCATTGTATAAAATGATGTTTGTCTTAAAACAGGAAATTTAAAAGTGATTCTGTACCGTACCTACAACGTTTTATAAATCAATTTTCACAATTATTGTCACATCACAGTTTCAGCATGAACCAAAAGGGGTAAAAAGCCACCAGCCATAAAAAATACATTATTTGCTTAGGATTGCAGGTAAAATATTAATAGGTAATAAATTTTAAACAAATATGCTGAATATTTTAAATTGTTTATTTATATTTTACTAAAATTACAATTCTATTGTTAATATAAGTTAAGATAAAAGATAAATTGTAAAAATATAAACTGGTAAATGGTTTAAATATTTGCATGAAATCAATAGTTAAAATCTTAATCAGTTGATGTTACTCAATAATTGACCCTGTGTATTTGTATTAAAGTACACGATTTTATTTTCTTTTTTCTGAAAATATGGACTACTTGGAGATTTAGATTCGTTTTTTTTTACATACTTTTCTTGAGTTATGAGTTTATGACATGATGTGAGAGAAGGTACAAAATATATGCCAACGTCTATATACCTATAGAAACCATACCAATACCAGCCTTAGACATATTTTTTACTCACTTTTTAGATATTTAACGGCCTAACAAACGTCGTTATAATAATTCATATTTTGTTAATAATTATAACTTATAATAAAAATAGCAAAAAACATTTACATCTTAAAATGGGGTTAGTTCGAAAAGGATTTTTTAATCAGCACACCTTTTTGTACATTACTTATGGTCAATTGTTGATAATTTTATTTTTATGAATTTATTGTAAGTGGGTACAAGCTCTAAGATTGTAAGTGTAAATTGAACTGACATAGTTCTAAGTTTCGAAGTGATCCTTTTAGTAATTTATTGTTAATTAGTTTGAGGAATTGAATAATAAAATAAGTGGAGATCTCTTCAGAGTTTCTTTAAGAAATAACAGTGCTGACATGATAATATGAAGACAGAATAATACTCATCATTGAATAATTGAAAACAAAACTTACCACAAATTACAAAAAAATATATTACGAGCAAAACAAAAAATGCTTAAAATCTTTTCAGACATAATTTAAGTTTCGTAAGAAGAATATCTAGTGAAATTCTTTCTCCACAAAACGATTAAGCAAATCTACGGCCCATTCAGGCTGATCTCTGGGTACCATGTGTCCCGCTTTCCTTACTAATACTTGGGTCAAATTCCCCATAACTCTATAGTATCCCGCTATTTCCTCGCAGACCCTCCAGATCTTTCTGCAGGATTTCGGTTCCTTGATATAATGATAATCTAACTTCCGAATAAAATTATCAGTTAAAGGATAACCGACAATGATGTCTAGTTGCCCATTGTAGAATATCATTCTGTAATGGGAAAGCAGATCTACAATGTATCCCGCCACAGACTTGAGCATGTCTGCTACTAAATGTAGTTCAACCTGTTTGCCCGAGTTCAGCGGCAGGCAACCTACGTGAATGTCCTTCCTGACCTTGTCGTTGTTCAACAGTTCAACATAATTAATATCATCTTGTTCGTTCTCAGTGGGGTACAAATAGTTGTAGTAATTTGTGTAGCCGGTGAATGACTTGAAATAGGAAAAGTTTCCTATTTCACCATCCATCAGCCTATCTAGCAGAAGATCGGCTTTCTTCCACTGCTCCTTCTTGATTGCCTTTTCTAAGGACTTCTGGATTTCTTTGAAAAACTGCTTCTGACGGAAATCTAAGAGTCCTATCTGATATAAGTAGCTGCCATAATCCAACTGGTTGATGGGATCACAGAAGCCATTTCCGATGGCCATGCCCTTCAAATTAATAGTTTCATTTGTATGCTTACATCCTTTATTTTCCTTGTGTATGATCATCCCCAACGACGGTATAAACTTCCCTGCATATGATTCTCCAGTGATGTAAAAATCATTCGCCTGCAGTTTCGGAAACATGGAGAAAAATTGCATCATCGCTGCATACAATCCCTTCCCGACACACTGTTCGTTGGTGCAGTAGCCAGCGTCATGTTTCGTGAAGCTAAACCCGGTTCCGACTGGGCTATCGATGAAAATCAAATTGTAATTTTGGGCCCAGTGGTGTTTTCTTATCTTCAATTCCTTGTTTACGATCTGTAGGGGTCCTATTTCCGCGAATAGGCCATACAGGGAGCTCCCCCCCGGCCCGCCTTGCAGCCACAATACCACCGGGGCATCTTTGTTCTTAGAGAATGCGGGAAAGTACCAGAAAAAAATATTAGAATCACATTTCTCATCGATAGTAAGCAATCCGGCGTAGCTCTCAACGGCACATTCTTCTGTTAAAAATACTTTGGCTTTAATTTGAGCTTCCCTTATTTCACCTTTTTTCAAGTATGGCGTCAAAAACAACGGACTCCCAGCTTCTTTGGTCAAACTAGCCTGTAGCTTGACTCGGGGATAGGGGGACGGAAATAAATACGCGTTAGTTACAGAAACTAGGCAAAATACCAATAAAACACTTTTCATTATCACTATTTTACTTGTTGTCAAATATAATAAAATACAACAGCTGATTTGAATAAATTTCAATTTGACAATTTATTATTGACGGATAAGATTTAGGGTGCCGTTTAAAGCCATAAACCCCTATGACAACGCTACGGAGTTGGTCCGCCTGCAACATCACTTAGAGAAGTCTATGGAATGTTATTATACAGTTTTAGGCTGAGTCTATTAACATTATCTGTCACAGATTTAGTACATATTACTCTATGCTACATCTATGGTTTAAGTCGAAGTAAAAATCGTGAAATTTGAGTAATATCTTAAGAACAAACCCCTCAAATTTAACGGTTTTTTACCAAAAGTGTAGACGAATGTGCTTTTATTGTTTTTGAATAAAATCTAGATCTAGATTAACAATAACCGAAATTAATGTTTGAAAACGTCCACAGTCTTGCCAAAAGGTGGTTTCTCCAAAAACAAGTTTTCAATTTTGCGCCCGCGACGAAATCGGCACGATTGTATTGTCCTACCAAGTTTCAAGAAGTGTACACCTTTTAGCGAGTTGGTCGCGTCATGATGTCTGTTAAGCTTGGCTTTCTGAGCCCATTGTGCTATGCCATTTATGTAGATTTGTGAACAATTATAACATTACAAAATAGGTATAGGTACCTTACAAAATCTTATAAATTAAATCCAAAAATATATCTTATCATCAAGTACAAAAAATATCGTACTAGCAAAACAGAAAATGCTAAAAATATTTAGAATTATAAAATAGAAGTCATAATTTTTGCTCCACAAACCGATCCAGTAAGTCAAGGGCCCATACAGGCTGATCTCTGGGTACCATGTGTCCCGCTTTCCTTACTAATACTTGGGTCAAATTCCCCATAACTCTATAGTACCCCGCTATATCCTCGCCGACCCTCCAGATCTTTCTGCAACAATGCGGTACCTTCACTGATTCATAATCTAAATTCCGAATAAACTTATCGCTTAAAGTATAACCGACAATGATGTCTAGTTGCCCATTGTAGAACATCATTCTGTAATGGGGAAGCAGATCTGCGACGTGCCCCGCCACAGACTTGAGCATATCTTCTAGCAAATGTACTTCAACCTCGTTGCCCGAGTTCAGCGGCAAGCCACCTACGTGAATGCGCTTCCTGATTTTGTCGTTCTGCAATAGTTCAGCATAATTAATCTCATCTCTGTCAGTATCTGCGGGGTACAAATAGTTGTAGTAATTTGTGTACCCGGTGAGGGACTTGAAATAGGAAAAGTTTCCTATTTCACCATCCATCAATCTATCTAGCAAAAGATCGCCTTCCTTCCACTGCTCCTTCTTGATCGCCTTTTCTATGGACTTCTGGATACCTTCGAAAAACTCCTTCTGGCGGAAATCTAAGAGCCCGATCTGGTACAAGTAGTCGCCATAATCCAACTGGTTGATGGGATCACAGAAGCCATTTCCGATCGCCATACCTTTCAAATTTATTTTGTCTTGAGATTGACAATTTTTCTTGTGTATGATCATTCCCAAAGTCGGTATATACTTCCCTGCATATGATTCTCCAGTGATATAAAAGTCATTTGTCTGCAGTTTCGGAAACATGGTGAGGAATTGAATCATCGCTGCATACAATCCCGTTCCGATACACTGTTCGGTGGTGCAGTAGCCAGCGTCATGTTTCGTGAAGCTAAACCCGGTTCCGACTGGGTTGTCGATGAAAATCAGATTGTAATTTTGGGCCCAGTGGTATTTTCTTATCTCTAATCTCCTCTTTACGATCCGTAGAGGGCCTAATTCAGCGAACAGGCCATACAAAGAGCTTCCTCCTGGCCCCCCTTGCAGCCACAACACCAGCGGTGCCTTTTTGTTCTTAGAGAATGCGGGAAAGTACCAGAAAAAAAGATTGGATTCAAATCTCTCGTCGACGGTGAACAATCCGGCGTAGCTCTTGATATGAATATTTTGACAAGACAAATCTACCTTAGCAAGACTTTGGGCTACCTTTATTTGCCCTCTTTTCAAGTATGGCGTCAAAAACAGCGGAGCCCCAGCTTCTTTGCTCAAAGTAGCTTGCAGCTTGACTCGGGGATACGGGGACGGGAAGAATAAAGCGTTACTCGTGTAGAACAGAGAACATACTAACAAAACCCTCCCCGTTATCATTATTTTACGTGTTGTCAATTAATATCCATAAAATTACAACGAACAATCCAAAGACAATATAACCATGAACAACCAACAAATTATCATATCAGCAGCTGATTTTGACAAGTTCATATTAAATTATCAGTTGCTTATTGGGGTTCCGTCAAAAAACGAAAACCATTATGACGAAGGCTCGGTGTCCATCCATACTTCCGCCGTCGTCTGGGCCGGCTGAGCTTAACTACGACTTATGTTGTGAAGAATTACATTAGGAATCACACGAAATCACATAACGCCCTTGTGAGCATTCAGTGTGCGCATTACTGGGTAGTAGGTACATCAAGTAGTAACAAATATTCGGTGTACAGTGTAGCATTGTATATTCGGTTAGTTAGTAACAGAAATTGTATTTGTTTCGTTTTAATTGGATGAGTACAGCTCGGCTACCGACAAGTGATGACGTCGGCGTCGTAGAGACGGGTATTAGCTTACCTGTTTTTTTCTTTTCGTTCGGTTGTGAAATTCAACGGTCTAGGTAGAGTACCTCGGTGGCGCGGTCGGTAGCGCAAGAGGTCGCAGGTTCGAATCCTGGCCCGAGGATGTTTGTCAAAATATTTGTTTTACTTGAAATTTGTTTGCACTCTTATAATATTTAGAGTAGGTATCCAAAGCGACGGATTTCGCAATAAAAAATATAATCTTAATTTCATTAGGAGCAAAAAACCCCAAATATCTTCAACGATATCACCGTGTCAAAATATATTTAAAATCTTCAATGATGTCACCGTGTCAAAATATTTCAAAAATCTTCAATGATGTCGCCATGTCAAAATATTTCACAAATCTTCAATGATGTCACCGTGTCAAAATATTTCACAAATCTTCAATGATGTCACTCTGTTGTTCTGTTGCGTACTATGGCATAGAAATCTTGGGCACGAGCCTCAGCAAACATGCCTGATGCACTACAGTAACGCGGCAGCCCCATCAGTATCCTGAATGCTTTATTATACTGAACACGCAGGGTATTGAAGCATTTCTTTGCATGGCTAACCCACAAGTTGCACGTGTAAAAGTTCTGACAATATGCCCTGAATAAAGTTGTTTTCATTTGTTTAGTACAGCGTGCAAACCTGCGAGCCAGTTTATTACATCTCACTGCCAATGCCCTGCGCTCCCTCTCAATATCCATGTCGTCTTTCATGTCATCAGTGACCCATCAGTGGCCCAAGTGTTTAAAAGAGGTAGCCCTGCTGAGAGGTATACCACTGAGCAGAATAGGGGGCACCTCAGTGTAAGTTTTCGTGCCCGCTTTAAATACCACAACTTCAGATTTGTTTGAAATATATTTGAGCCCATGAGCCGTCTAAGGGCGCTGACCGATGGACTCAGTAACACCATATCATCTGCGTAGCTTATTAGAAGACGTACCGTCAATACAGTAACCGACTTCGGTGTTGCTGAGCTCGCCAATCAGCTGATTCATGTAGAGGTTGTAAAGTTTAGGCGAGGTTATCCCCCCCTGTATCACTCCACACTCCAACCCATACACGCCCGATAACGTGCCTGCCCACCTTACACAATTTGTCTGGTTCTTGTACCAGAACCGGAACAAGTTGATCAATTCTGGCGGCGTGCTAGTCTCGCTCTTCATTTTGTTCCATAGGCAGTCATATGAAACCAAGTCGAACGTCTTCGATAAGTCCAAGAAACACGCGTAAATAGGAGTCTTCCGGTCGGTATAATACCTCACAGTGTGTTTCAGACATAAGATCGCGCTTTCCGTCGACAATCCTGGCCGAAAGCCGAACTATGCATCATTTAGGACCATATGTCTATTGAGTTGAAGATCTAGAAGACTATCCAGTACCTTTGCTATGGTTTTAGCTAACGAGATAGGTCGGTAATTGTTCTTATCGGAGGCGTCACTCGTCTTGTTTTGGATTGGTTTTTGAGATAAAGGTTTTTAGGATAAAAGGCTTTTTTGTAGTTTTTTTTCTTTAAATCTGTGCTAGATAGTATGGAAATTTAAGTTCCACATTCACGGAAATAAATGTTTCTTAAATGATATTTTGAGAAATTTTGACCATTAGTTAAAATTTCATTTCAGAACTGTGTGAGCAAGTGAATGCTATTTTTGTAACAAATTCCATTGTCACAGATATACTAAAAGGCTGTGTCATGGGTGGACGGACGAACAACGAAGTCTCCCTATAATGGTTCCTTTTGTACCCTTCGGGTTGAGAACCCTAATAAACGACATGACAAAGACAAACAATCTGGAGCCCTAGCAAGTAGGTCGCACATCCAAAATCTATGGCCTAATGAAATAAATCCTTACATAGTACTTAAACCAAACTCTTTTGTTTTAACCTAAACTCATTGGCTCGAATTAAGAAGTTTATAACTAGTGGGTCTACCGCGTAATTCTCATTTTCATCAACATCAACTTGAGATCGACGACGCCCGCCTAACATGCCATCTCTTTTGCACGCGTTGAATTTCGCATGCATTTGCTTGAAGTTGATACAAATGAGAATTACGCGGTAGAGCCCCAGACTGAATTTCGCGGGCCGAAGAAAGTTCAACACAACTTAACACAAGGATATAATAACGAGGCCGTATCGAACTTATGGTCTCAAAAACCTCATGATGATGAATATTTTTACGAAAAAGCTAGAACTTCCATTTGGCTTCGTGTGACGTCACTTGAGAAATGGCTGTTCAGAAATGTGTCCTTTGCTACCAAGATAAATTTATAAAAATTTGCTGCTGACTGATTTGAAAGATGAGTAGACAGGCAGAGACTGACCTCTTTTTTTATAAGCAATCACACTTCACAATTAGTATAATGTCTAAAATTCTCAAGTGACGTCATAACCGACAAAAAATAATTGATATACCAAAATAATAAAAACTATGCCTTAAAATGGCGTATACTCTCGGGAAAAAAAACTTTTTGTAATTTAAGCTATGGGAAACTAAACTAGGGTTGCCAGATGCCCCGTATGTTACGAGTTACCCTGTTTTTAGGCGATAATAATTTACGAACCCGTAATTTCTAAAATGCAGCCAAAAAGTGTTCTATCTGGCATGGCGTGCCGTGGCTGAATGCATAGATAATACTATCTACTTATACCTCAGATAAAGAACCTGGTTCTTACTGACTTATACTGAATGGCTGTATGAATTTGGTGTGTACAACGCAGTGTCTTGTCTATGCAAGGGATTGGGGAGGGGACCCACCGCAGCTGGGGGGAACGGAGGGATGGATTGTTTGCACATGAGCGCTAGAAAAACAAGTTGTTTACAGAGCGCCACAAACTTATCTGTTCCGGTGGCGATAACTGTCACACAGTATCGGTCATCTGGCAACACTCTTCGGGGATCTGACTTGGGCAAGGCTGACTTGTGCAAATTACAAAATTATTTAAAAGTAGGATAGAGTCAGAGTTTTTCACGGACCGGTCCTCTAAAAAGGCCGCTTTGGATGAATCATATTATGATTCCGTTCTAATGCCGTCTCTTTTGCACGCGTGAAAAACTCTGATTCCATCCTACTTTCAAATCATTTTATGATTCACTCAAGTTGGATTTTTTAGATCCCCGAACACATTTACACTCGTAGCATAATGTTTAATCGCGCGCGATGCCACTTAGTTGAATCTCAAGTGCGAGGAGAGTGACACGATGTTTTTTTGCGATTCAACATTTCAACAGTATGTCACGCTCCTCGCTCCTGTGATTCAACTAAGTGGTGTCGCGCGCGATTAAACATTGTAATACGAGGCCTGGGAGAGGTAGATAGAGGCCCCAACCGTAAGGCGCATAATTTCAATAGAAAGCACTAAATTAATCAAAGATAGAAAGAGAAACATTGGGTAATTGATTATCAAAATATTTTATTCATTAGAACTTTACAGCTACGTATTTCTTGATCTTATCTTAAAACATTCAGCATGATGTAAAGCTATTCTATGTGAGATAGTATTTGGCCGCAATAAACTACTAGACAAGGCTTGAAAGTATGACTTTATAAGAGAATCATCAGTCTCTTCTGGATACAAATATTCTCTTAGATCATAGCATAGTAGATCTTCTGGACAATTAAGAACCCTGAGGCAACCCGCGTATTCCGACCACAGAAGCTTTCGCCATTTCATATCATGTTTCTGTGCTAGAGGTACTAGAACGCAAGCAGCGAAAGTATAGTCTCCATAACTGACAGACTGAAACTGTTCCAAAAACTGAGTGTAAAAATCTTGGAAGTTGTGCAGCCCTACAAGCTGTTTATTAAAATTAAAAGGCACCTTCTTTTCCTTCTTGAATAGTGTTTGCATACACTTCTGAAGAAGAAGCTTGATCTTAGCGTCCAAAAATAAGGAATTATCACACAAGTACACACACATTATCCTGCAGAATCTGTCTGTTATGTCTATGTCACTCAGGAGATCTGGGAAGCAAACTTCATTGAATAAAATCCATTCTAAACTGCACCTAATAATCAATTCTTTTTGAGCTGATTGAATGGTTGTGTCTTTTCGGGTGGGATCGCCCATTATCGCATCTTCTTTTTCTTGACTTCTGCTGTAAAGGTGGAGGATTGGTAGATATATCCAATCTCGAGGAAGAATAGGTTCTTGCCATTTCCTCAAAATAATGTTAGGGCCAGTGTCTCTGTAATTCAGGTTTAGTACTTTGCTGTAGCAAAGTTTTATGTTCTCAATGGACATTGAAACCATTGAGAAGCCATCAGCGTCTGAGAGTGACATCAGATTGATTAGTCTATCAGCTGTAAACCATTCTTTGTTAAATAGTATGTAGGTGAATAGAAAATCGAGTTCATTCCTTTTATCACTCCTTAGAATATAGCACAGTTTGCTAGCAACAGCATAAAGTAGATCTTTGTTTGCTTCACCAATGTTTCCTTTCATTGATACTCTGATGACATTGAAAACAAAATTTGTTTCAATTCTCGTGAACCAATTATTGCATAAGCTTGGTGCTTTTTTTGACAGTAAGTATATATACTCAGCCAGATTCTCCACTAAAGCTGCAGCAATATCTGGTTCTTCCACAAATTCTAATAACTTGAAAAGTGAAGCCAGAAATGGTATTGGGGATACAACATTGAGTATTGGTTGAACCTTTAGTGAAGTGTCAACGACAGCCCCCCCCAAGCTCATCAAATTCTTCACCAAATGAAGATCTCTAGTCTCAATCCCTGAGAGTAGGTTTGAACTTGTTACAAGCTGCTTCGTAATTAATTGATATCCCTTTGAAGACGCGAAACTTCTCAGAGAATCATTAAGAAATTTTATTGGCAGTTGCTCCAAGAGTAAAATTGATTGGCAACAATCCAAGGCTGAACAGAGAAGCCGAAGATGAGCACAAGTGTAATTTTCTGATACTGAAAGTTGTGCCAGCCATTTCTGAACACCTTCTTTTAGAAGGGGATATAGCTGGTGTTTGTAATTGTCTATATTCACAACTCTAGAGTTTAAAATCTTGTTTACTAGTTGTAAGACGACAGCTGCATGTGTAGCTGATATTACAGAAGCATTCACAAATATGTCAGTGCCTTGGACATGCTTGTATAGTGTCGTCATCACAACAGGACAGAGTGACAAAGCATTATCAACAGCAACTCCAAATATTAATAGATTGGAGAGTATACAAAAAGCTTCTATTTGGACTCTCAGTCCATATGTTCCATCAACTCCTGAACTTATGTACTCTGCAACTGGTTTTAAAATATCATATTTTGTTAGCAAGATAATGCCAATCTCTTTGGACTGTAGTGACAAAACTCTCAGTAATTTTAGTGCAGCTAGAACAGGTTTTCCATTGTATACTAATTGAGGATCAAAGAAAAAGTTTATACTGGATACAGGGACAAAATTCCTGATTATGGTATTCATCAAATGTTCCGATGCTACTATTTTTCTTGCAGTTTCAACTGAATCTCTTGCTAGTCTAATTAGGATCTGTAAACAATACTGGACACTGTTAAAACTAGGTCTGATCGTATCCAAAATATAATAAATTCTTTGTATGATATCGGTTCTCACTAAGGTAACAACAATATCTATTTCGGCCAGATGGAAATCCTTCAGGTCTGATTCTTGAGATTCAAGTTCTTCAATTTCTGACATATCATTCTCCAAGCATGGTTGCTGAGATCCTTCTTTGAATCCTATCAGAGCATCCAGTGCTGCTTCATCAATTCTGTTGTAGACTAAATTCCTCATCGCTTTGAGAGCTGGTTCTAATATGACAGCTTTATTTTCATCCATGGCTATTCTAATGATAAAGAAAATCTTACTCAATGGAATGTCAATTATGTCTTTATATGTTCCTGCACTAAAATATTCAAGGATCCCAGCAATTGTATTCAATGCCATAACTCTTTGTTGAGTTATAGCAGATCGAGTTAACTCAAATAGTTCTGTCAAAGAATACCCTGGTCTGTGAGGCTCATCTCCATGGTGAAATAATGTTTTAGTTTTCTCAGTATACTCTATTTTGTATGGCATAAGATAACCTTTAAAGTCGAATCTGGCTTCATACGGTTCATCAGCTTTGATTTTCTTACTCTCTTCTACACCTTTCATCCATTCTAACTTGTCTTTTTCTAGGGAATCAAAATGTAGCCATTTGTCTACATTCGGATGAGAAAGGACATCATTCTCCCAAAGTGAATCATTAACAAATATTTTAGATTCTGGTGTTTCAGTAGACTCTATTTTTTCTTCTATCTGTAGATTTTGTCTTATGTTGATAGCAGCTTTTGGAGATGTTTGTAAGGCATTCTTCTTAGATTTTATAAATTCCAGTAATTTAGGATCAAGACTAGACAGTAGCGTCTGTTGTTCTTCTAAGATCTCCTTTTCAGACATTTTACTTAAAACACTGACATTTTCACTGTGAATCTGATCCGCGTCTTGTGATGACAAAATGTTGCTTTTCTGTGGAAGGTTAATTGAAGGGTTCTTGGCATTCTCTGAAGAAGAAGTAGATGGTAAATCAACATCCATTGGTACAGGTTTCAGGCTTTTTGTTTTCTCCAAAAGTTGAGTTTGCATACTTTTATTTCCTGGAAGTAAGCTTGTATCTCTTTTGGTAACAGCAGGAAACCCTCGTGACGGCATCGGTACAAGGTCAAAACTACATAAATTATTCAGATTTCTTTCTACAATATCTCCTAAAAGTGAAGGTATTATTTTGGGAAAATATACTTTATCTTCATCAACCTCAGATTCTTTTTGCTGTGGCACTTCAATGTGGTTCTTTTCGAGAATATCGCCCATGACTGAGCTAGTTGGAACAGCTACACGCGCTCTTTTTTCATGGCTTTTCAGTCCCTTACTTTGTGCATATTTAGACGGTTTCCTGGTATTTGGGTCTTTGGATACGGGCTTTTTTGGCGGCTGCGGTTCAGTAGGTCTTAAATTAGTCACATAAGCAGCCGGTCTAAAACTGTCGTCCTTACTTTTCTCGCGAAGATATTCTTCTTGCATTCGAAGAAGGTCATCTTCATCTTCACCAGGTTTTGGTCTTTTCATCATGATATTAGGTTTAACAGGCGCAGTTTCTATACAGTTAATCACACAGGTATAGGTGTATGTTTTCCCAATATTAACTACAATTTAATTTTGTTTGAAACGTCTAGACTCTAGCTAGATGATTATATTTTTAAATGATTGATTCACAAATTACCTATTGAGGGGATTGATTTGTTTGAGTTGAGTTTGATTGACGACTACGAGGTTATGTCAGGGGGTGACAGTTTCATACCGGCCGAAAATTTAATAACAAGGTTGTGTGACCAATCAACAGAGAGCAGCACCTCAATAATCAAAATAAAAAAATATTAAGAAATTAATATTTTGAAAACCAAGAAATGTCTTAAACGAAAACCATAAATAATTCTGTGGCCCCAATAAAGGCAAAGCCTGACTAGCCTGACCTGTGGGTGTATCCTAGATTACGATATAATATCGTTTCCTTGCCTAGTGAGCCGTTTTTTAAGCTATCTTCCATAAAAACCTTAAAGATGGCGCTGTCTAACGGCTGTTCACTTATCGTTTCGCTACGCTAAGTGCTGGTATGGGCCAAAAGCCGTAATATTTCCTCATAAAGTTCTTAGACAGTGCAAGCTATGAAAAATAAATGGAAGCTAGCCTGGCAAACGGCTCATTATACCTACTTCTAGCTTAGCGATATTTTATTTATTTTACATAATAAAAAGATTATATATAGGTGGCCAGTTCGCTGCTGTACCTGTTGGCACAACCGAGAGAGGACTATCTTCTCCGGTTGTATTATTTACTCTTTGGGTTATGTTATGTTGGGTACGTCATCAGATCACAATAAACTACTATTTAATTAACATAAAACTACGATTTTCCACTGTAAACACCTCTAAGATAAACACCTACAAATTGGTCACCGCCCTCAACAAAAGTCAAAAGTCGTGGGGAAAAGCTGTCTGTCAAACGTGATTGTGCAGCTAACTTCAGGCAGGCCACTATAAACCAGCTTGGTATGTAGGTACTATGATGGTTGGTTTATACTGTTTATTTACATCACCTTCTTAACAATGACAGCTGAGCGTGTAATTCTGTTGAATCTGATGACCATACTTATAATTTACGAATATAAAATTATGAGCGTCTCTAAACTTTGGGTTCTTAGGGTTGCGTTCCTAAACGTCAGGGTAAATGTAAAATTTAACTTTCAAAGTTAATCTTACATTTCTGTTCTGACAAGGTTTATTGAACGACTTCGAGCCTGTTTGTTTTCACTCGGGTGGTTTCTGGAACGGGTGACAGTTCATTTTTACCTTTTTACCCCGGCATTTAGGAACGCTACCTAAATTACTTATTCTAATAATATTATATTGTATAACGCATTAGTTTTTAAACTGTCATGTTATACTTTTTAAATAAATGTAGAAATATAACGTCACCTGACATTCACGTAAATTTTCGTAAATGTAATGACATTAATTTTTGTACCGAGGGGGTCTTCTCAACGTTCTAGTTTTGATGTTGAAAAATTCGACACCAGTGTAGCGACACTGTCATTTTTGAACGGTCAGTCGGTGCTGAGACGCGAGTTCATTTTTGAACGGGTTACATACCGTGCGGTCCGAAATAGAATTACATCGATAAAAGCTATGAATGAGTTAAAGTGTGAGCGATGACTGGTCCGTAATTTGTGAGCTAGCAAACGATGTGAAAGATAGCTTATGATTCGGACCGCATTAAAAAAGATACATCTTAACCATAACCTCTTACCACAGAATACAAAACGATTATTTTATTTTATTTCGTCAAAGTGCCGTGATTCGTGATGGAACAAGAAGAGTTGACTCAGAACGTGACGAAAAAAAAATACACATATAAATTCTTCCTTTTCGACGAAGACTTCCACACGACTTTTCATTTGTTTCTCTCATAGCCGAATAAAACATATACCTTTGTTTGTCTGATCTGAACTGCTGAAATAATGGAGCGAAAACAATTTTTGACATTCCATTCCGTTCAACGCTCACATCGCCGCACCTCCGTCGCATGAGCCACGAAAGTCATACGAATGAATGAACGCATTTGCTTCACTCATGGATTATTAGACATTCACCTCAATCATTCGTAATCGATTTTAGCGAAATAATTCTATTTCGGAACGCAGGGATAGTGTTGCGACCCGGGTAGGAAACCCAACTCGGTGTGAGTTTATGAACGACTATCAAAACATCAAAACGCACATTCTGACCCCCGTTCATTAATTAACACTTTCGTCAGTTTACAACCCTGACAGCAGGATAGCGTATACAATTTTTAACGCGTGCGACAAAGATGGCAATAGAACCCGTGTTGCGACCCCTAGTTTATGAACGCGCCGCGCGTTACTCGAGGGTTTAGCGGCTGTGGTTGGTCGAAGAGCTGTCAAAATTTGCATCGCTCACTCTAATAGTCGTTCATAAACTCACACCGAGTTGGGTTTCCTACCCGGGTCGCAACACTAACCCGTTCAAAAATGAACTCGCGTCTCAACACCGACCGTTCAATAATGACAGTGTCGCTACACTGGTGTCGAATTTTTCAACATCAACTCTGAGCAGGGTTCGCAAGGTTCGTATAGACTCCAAACGTCACCTGACATTCACGTAAATTTTCGTAAATGAAATGACGTTAATTTTTGTACCGAGGGGGTCTTCTCAACGTTATAGTTGATATATTTACGTTAAATTTAGTACCGAGGGGGTCCTCTCAACGTTATTATACTAAGGGTACGTTTCGTAACGTGTGATTATCACTCGGAGCGATGAGAATTTTACCCTGCATCGTTCAAAAATCGACCCGAGTGAAACCGAGGGTAAACGAACTGTTACCTGACAGTTGCGCTAAGTGTTTAGAAACGCTTTCGGGGAATGTGAATATCGCACTGACAAGTGAGTGCGATTTCTAACTCTGTTTGGGTACCGTTAAAATTCGCCTGACAGTTGTCATTTCGGAGTTTTCTCGGGATTCGGACAATGAGCGGTTTTCCAGACTGACCTTGATCAAGCTTTCAGAAATAAACATAGATGGCGTTACCCTGCTTTCAAGTGTCAAAAAGCTTAGATTATTTTTTAATCTCTGGGCAGCAAGATAAAAATTGTCAAGTCAATTGTCAAATCCAACAACAACCTTCATAAAGACATTCCTATTTCGTTGTGTTTATATTGTGTTGTTTTCTATCTATATTGTTTACGTTAACAAAATAGCTTGGTATGTCATTCAACTTATAACATGGTCAGCCCATCGTTGTAGCTAATTGTAAAAATATAGGACAGTTTCCCTAAGAATTAATTACGGAAAAAACAATAGATCTTAGCAATAATACATGTGAGGCATGGATTGACCACAAAAAAGAACGAAGCAAAGACGAAGTGTCAAAATCAAAAGAAACTAGTGTTGCCAGGAAGATATTTTTTTGACACTTTTAGTACAGGCTGCGCCATCTATTGAGTCGTTCGGTACTACTTTTTCTTTTTTAATTTGACTTTGAAAACCCCTCATTTTTGAAAATAGAATTCAACATTTCCGTACGAATACGGGAAAATGTTTCGAAACTGCTTCGACAGGATTATGGCTTGCAAATGCAAAGGTTGCAATGCCATCAATATTAAAAGCAATAGGTATTTAGGTACTTTACTTAATTTATTTATTTTGATTTGAGGTTATGTATTTACTTGACGTGTGTCACTCCAGACCGTTTCAAAACGCTTTTCTCACGGGAATCACTCGCAAGCGTTTCAAAACCAGATTTTTCATTCTCTTTCTAGTATATAGGTTTGTCTCTTTCTTAAAAACGAGTGAAATTTCGCACGAAGATCACACGTTTTGAAACGTAGCCTAAATATAATGCAAAAATGACAACTGACGTTTGGAGTGTCGCTACACGACGAAACCCGTTCAAAAACTCAGCGTTACAACCCCAGTGTTCCTACCCAGCCCAGGGTTATTTAATGAACGCACTTCTATTGTATTCAATATACTTTATGGCTCGCTCGATGTTCATGTTTATTTTTATAACACATGATGACATGAGGTGAGGAGACTGACGGACCAAATCTATCTATGATTTAACCTAACTTTGATGAGTGTTCTTTTATTTATCTTATCCTACCAAACGTGTACGAAATAATATCAGTGAAAATGCCGAACATAAAGAAAAACATAGAAAAGCTAAAGCATCCCAACAGCAGAAAAACGATATCTCTCGTCAAAAAGTTAAAGAAACACGACAAGAAAGACCAAAACAAACTCGGCACCCACATCAAGCACAACCTTGTTGGTGAGAAAATATTGTGGTTCAAACAGAGAATACCTGAAGATTGCGCCGTATTATCCAAGGAACAAGGACTAGAGTTGATTGAAGCTTATTTAGCGAGGTTCGATGAAGAGTTGGAGCAGATTGCTTTGAAAAATTCGATAGGACAGAGAAAGAGCCGGCAACATGCCAGTAGAGAAGACATGATCAACATCACAAAGAAGCGAGAAGTAGAAGAGTTCAATACATGCGGGATTGAGATGCCAGACATCATGGACCATCAGCAAATGCAAGTGTTAAAGAACTGGAACGGGGAGCTCAGGTTCTTGCAGCATTTCAAGTTGAAAAGAATATCCAGAAAGCTTCTTACATAATATAAGTATTGTTAGAAAAAATTGTGTTTTAATAGACATCATCACAACATGAATCTCTGTTGAGGGAGGGTCAGGCTCAGAGGTGCTCTCAAGTGTGAACTGTCCAAGTCCCAGCCCATACTTTGAACACCCGCTTTTCACTTACAATCATTACGTCCCAGACGTGATGGATGGTGAGCCCTATCGCCATACTTCAGTTCATGTGGATTCCTAGTTGGGTCGGAGTTCAGAAATCAGGCAAAAACAGGGCTCAACATTATCTTTTTTTATATGGTAGTAAATATTAAAATTTCTAATCCATATAAATACTACTTTCTACTCTATATAATGAAGAATCATTAAAAAATTGCTGTAAATTGTCATAGTGACTTCAGAAAAAAATCAGGAATTTCAAGAAAAGCTTCAATAGCATTGCTGCATTATTACTATTGTGATTTAATTAAAGACACAACAATGACAATATATATTTCAGAACCATAATGACACATCAAACAACATTATAAAAAAAATAGTTTGATATGATTTATGGATTTCCCATACAATTCAAAAAAGTCAAAATCTTGCACTGCAGTTGATATGAGTGAGATTAACAGTTATTTTTCCAAGTATGCATTTCAACGACATTATATCATTTGTTCATATGAACACTCAATTTAATAATGAAAACAAATACATCCTGGGCATTACGAGGTTAAAGTACTGAAACAAACTAAGTAAGAAAAGATCAACAGTTTATTAATGATATGCCCTCATAGGTATAAGTGGGTAGCGTAGGTATTCGAACCAATAAACTTCATCAGACTTCCCTGAGTCCATAGGGCTTCCGGGACTCTTGACTAGGCAAGTAGTCCAATTGAGGAGGTGGTAGCAGCTGGCAGTAGAAGTCCAGCATTGAAGGTGGAACAAACCAGTGTTTGTAGCTCCAACCAAAAATTTAACCCATAACCTCTGGGTTAGCATGCAAGCATTCTACTACAGAGGCAGTGTGTTGTAAAGGATTATTTTATACAAAGCTCCAACCTCATTACGAGTACTACCATATTGTTAGAAGATATATCCCTCAGGGGTGTCACAAGTGTTTAATGTTCTAGCTAGACTGTCACAATATGGTAAACACGGTGAACCTTATTGCAGTACTACCATAAATACTAAATACTCGACGAGTATTACTCGTACATACTTCAGGGCATGCAGATTTTTTCTATGCTTACCTTTACCAGAGAATATAACCTTTACTGTGCAAATTATTTCTGAACAACCTATTGGTGCATGTCCAACTAACAGGATTCAAACCAGGTAACAGCCCTTCATCCTAATGATAAATGCAAATAAAAGAACTACATTAGGATGACTATCTATTTATTTATTTTTAGTCATAGTATTTACAATTTTCCATACAATAGATTATAAATAACAGATTAATTAATAAATCAGAATTTGGGACCAGGATGAACACTGAATTAGTTACATACACAAATATGAGTATAAATAAATAAATAAAGTTAATTTTGTACATATGTGAATAAATCTTTGATACTATTCATTCTAGTCCCAACATTGCTTAGAAAATATTAACCAATATGATAATGACATACCAAAATCAGTCGCTACATACCTACCTACCAAAAAACTAAATTTACAATTTATGTTTTTCTATAAAAAGTTACTGTAACATGGATACATTGATGACTCATTCACTACACCCTGTTTTAACATTATTAGAAAATCCCATCTTGATGTTCTCAATACTTTACAATATTTATCTTTGCTAAAAACATGTTTGTTTAATATCAAATAAAAAATAAGTCTAAACAACCATATTCACACTGTATTAATCTATTATGATATAAAGATAATAGTTTTAAATAAAGTGAAAGTCTACCAAAATTAAAAGGTATTGTTTATATGAAATCACAGTTCACCCTTGTGAATGTCCATGTCACATAAGGAAGCTACTAATTCTAATTGTAAGTTTCTTGGTGCTACCGTTTTAAAGCCAGCCTGTTGAAAGATCAATCAAGAAGATTGGTTTATTAATCTGCACATACATCATTACTTTATTTTACTAACAGCAGAATTTTAAATCCTTTAGGATGTTAAATTAAAAAAAAAAATTAAAAGAATTAGCAATCAATAATATCTGCTCACTGCAAAACCAACAACTACTGGGCCAGTTGAGCTGAAGTTAGTTATGTTATGTAAGTGCAGATTTATAAGAATTCCAAGAAAAATAATTTCATGTGAAGGTATTTTTTTCGTTTTCATAGACTGCAATTAAATATACAAATGTCAATCAAAATGTAGCACAAATCTAAAATAATTAAATGACAATTTCTTACATAATTAAATAATTTGATTGTGATGGATGACATATAAAATATTGTTCTCAAACTATGTTACTAGAAACTAGAATACATCATGGTATGCTCATAGGATCAAAATTACAAAATAGGTAATAACTAGGTATTTAAGATGAACCTAAAAGAGTAATTAAAATCTCTTATTTCATTTTATGGCTTCAAATTGCCTAACCAATAGGTTAAATTAAAAAGTCCAAATCTTTAAATTGGTGTTGACTTTTGTGCTTCAAAAACGTCTCCAAGAACATGTGAAATATACAGTTTTTGAGACATTACATATCTTTGTTAAACATTTTTCTTTACTTTATTTATCTATGCAACCATCTTTGATGAACTGATAAGAGAAATTTTGCGCCATTTAAATTCCAATGATATGGATACTTAGAGCATGTACCAATATGGATAAAGAGCTTGTTTGCCTTGAAACCAAGGAGGTTGATAGGAAGAGATCCAATGTTCTGTTATGAATGGCACATCCATACCTTCAAGCAGAGAGTAGTACCAATACATATAGGTATATTAAATGTCTGCTAAATATTCATATTATATTTATACCTGAATAAAATGCATATGACAAGACTGATTTAACATTTGTCCATATTCAAGTAGACACTTTTAAAAGTCCTCACTTCACTGACAATTACTGTAAATAAATGTTATGTGTAAAACAGGTTGAACTGCACCCCTACTAACTCATAAACTCAAAACCATTTTCTCCACCCCCACCAAATCTTCAAACACAATTTATAAAACAAATAAATTATGTGAAAGTTAAATGTACATTGAAAAAACTATTGACTGCAACATTAGATCTAGAAAGTATCTACATATAAATACTAGCAATTTACATAACTATGAATTGGAAAGCAAATCATAGCATAAGAAAGGACCAATAAACAAACAACTTTCTATATTACAATATCAGCAGCATTTACAATTTTAAATGCAACTAGGCACTTCAATGTTATATTTTTTAGAAACTAGTTCATGTTATTTTATGATTGAATCAACTATTACATTATAATAAATATTAAAGGTTCTGCTTTAAATATTATTATATTTTTCTCATTGAATAATTTCATTCATTTCATTTAGGTAACATTTGTAAATATTTGTTACAGTAGTTTCTATAATTTTATAGAGAATCTGATGCAATAGAATGTCTATTATTTTCTATTTCTATAGAGATCTTTATGTGCAAATACTACCAAAGGATAGATCTTAGTATTATTTTAGTTTTATGCCAAATTAGGCAAAGGTTATTTATTACAGGACTGAAGGCAGCAAGTTCATACATATAGTTAAATATTGTAACAAAATTTTACAATTCAGTTAATTGCAAATAATTGCTTCTGTAGAAAATAAGTTGAAAATCGGAGCTGCTTCTTTGTATCAGATGTGAAATTCTTACTCCTCATATTTTTTCAGTATTTTTGCTTTTCATCTCCAGTTTAAAAAGAAATCTTAACAAAAAGCTTTGACTATAAACTCAAATCAAGTAAATAAGGGAAGGTGGTAGAAGTCATACCCTCTTTGACCTCGTGCTGCTAGCCAGATGTAGACAACATGGTACGCACCAGGTACGAAGCAGATCATACCAGCTACAAAGAACACAGCTCCTTGGAGGCCATTCTCAGGTTCCGCAACAGCAAAGGCACCCATTCCTAATAATCCTACACCCACAATGAGTAGTGTGACAGCAGCACACACAGTCTTCCAATTCTCTCGGACCTTTGGATGGTTCCAGCAGTACATGGACTGAGTGGCCTCCACATACTCGTGTATAAGGGAATCGGAGTCCCTCGAAGTTGTGTCTTCAGTACATTTGTAAGTTTTGCTGAAATGACGAAGTTTCGTTTGTTTTTTTAGCTCTACAATATGTATAGTCTTTTAACCAACTTGGCAGTATTATTTCAGTAATAAAGTAATGGATGTACCGTAAAATGGGGTGAATAGGGTAACTTTTCAACTTTGTTGCCAATTTTAACCCATTTATAAATCAAATACATGACATTTAAATACTTAAGTTTTTGTCCGGATGCCTATTTTTCTGAATTACATTATAAATTTACTAGGTTTTCTAACAATATTTCGAGAAAATCCTTAAAATGTTGCTGAACCCGATTCACCCCCGCGATGGGGTCAATAGAATCGAAACAGGGGTGTAAAGGGTTTTTTGTTAGGGTTGGCAACAATAACTTTATTTTATTAACCAACTCAAAAAGAAGAAACTACATGGCAAGCTAACTACACGACCTAATGTTATGATTCTTTGAAAATTCTTTAAATCGTATATTTACTTATATATACTCTTTTACGAAAATTATAATTTATTAATGAAGCATAAAATATTAAAATACCATTCTTGTTATGGATAAAAAATATATAAATTCAAAAAACTTTTTTTCTACTTAATATTGTATTTTATTATTCTGTAGTTACAATATTAATACCAACATACCTTATTACAAAAAAAGTACATGCTAGCACTAACTTATTTTTACTTGGGAATAATATTAGGTAGATACTAGACTACTTAGGTTTACTACCATTCTAAGTAGTCTATAGGCGTTTATTTTTCTGAGGAATGTAGAACTTAAATAAACTTTGAATTAATAAACATTATTGTTAACATTACAGAATTTTTTGTTTAGTTTTGCTATTGGCTTTTTCAAATTGAAATATTATAATCTTTTAATGCCTGAACAAATAATAAATGTTCGAAATCGGAATTTGAACAAAAACGTTCAGCTTATAATATAGGGAGGTATTTATAAATATTATTTGTGCCAGCCCTATCAATTCACCCCTTTGCTGACCCTATTCACCTCTTTCATGAATCTATTGCCCCCAGTTGTGACCCTATACACCCCATTCTGATACCCTATTCACCCTCTAGGAAACCCCAATAACCCCGAAAATTGTAAAAATCGAGGTTAAGTAAGTATTTTGAGATTATACAATCAAAAACAGAATATTACAACTTATCTTTGGTGTTTTTATATTCCTTTTAAAATTATTAATATCTAGAAATCACAAAAAAATACTAGAAATTATTACAAATGCCACAAAATTGAGGTTTTAGGAAGAGCATATTTCATGCTGTTTGGAAGGTCGTATTTAAAATGTTTTTATTTTTAATTTGGGTAATGATTTGAGCATGTTTTCATTGCCAGCACAAAATACAATTCTTTGGCTACAAAAAAAAGTATTGCCATAGGGGACTCATAAAAAAACATGATATTAATTCCGGTTGAAAGAAAATACTCGGCTGCCACCCTATTCACCCCTGGAACCCTATTCACCCCATTTTACGGTACTTGTCTAAAATTTAATTATACTATTATTTAGCATGACAAATGTAGCTGACTTTAGCATGACGGTCAGAATGTCAATAAGGGGGCACAATCTTCTGCACTGAAGGCTTTCTGGGTTGTCATAAAAATAACCACAAAGGTTATGTATGGCAGTCACAGAACTACATTCCATGACTAGCCTTACCTAACCTACCAGCTCTCTTCTGCACTGAAGGATTTTTGAATTTTCCAAGTATTTTTTCTGATAAGGCACCCTTATCAAGACCCCAACCAGCATGACAAATGTAGCTAACTTTAGAGGATTTAGTACTCACAAAACAAAATCTCTTCATTGCAAAATAGTACTTAAATTGATGAAAGGCTGAATCTCATGTAAAAATTCATGTTTTGAAAAGACTCCCAAATCAGTTACAATACATGAATGTATGCAAAGTGAAAACAATGCATCGAACTCAACTGGGTTAATGTACCATTTGTGTTAATTATTCAATATTAGCAAGCAATTAACACTGAATATAGCGTAAACTGGGGCTTTGGGGCGAGTGTAACGGCTCTAAGACGGAAAGTTCAAACGCCTTTTGCTCCATATATGAAAATGTGAGTCATGAAAGGTCAAGACCATTGAGAGCAAAATGTGTTCGAAATATCGATTACAAGCTAAATAAGTAAGGTTCCTATTGTGCGCAACATATGCGTTTATAGATAATAGATTTACCTTGATAAATAGTCTCCACCATTCTTAAATTTATTATTTGTTGATAGAGGAGACCTATCCCCAGTGGCTCCGTACACTCGGATCGCTTCGTCGGTTTCTTCCTCGAAAGCGTCGTCGATCGAGAAACGTTTGTCACTATTACCAAACGGTCTCGTCATTGTTAAAACTTATAATTTAAACTGGAGATGGAGATGTATATACATTTACGGTTCGGCAAAGGCAAAACACAGCTGTCAATTTTCCATATCAACATGCGCCATATTGATTTTATTTAATACGATTTGAAATCGCAGTAAAATTGTAATAAAACTAATTTTTTGATAGACACTTATTTCCCAGTCTAACTAATTAACTGTTGGTAATTAAATTGAAATAATTTATTTAAAATGCGTTTTTAGACGATAATGCACGTGTTTCTATTAGTATTTGTGCCACGGATTGTACAAGTTTTAAAAATAATGTTGGTTTTGGAATGCGCCCACCCGCCCAGCGAATATATCACGGGCCCTAATCAAGGAACAAAATATTTCGGACACGTATTTTGACTTTTTTTTTTTTGGGAAAATGATACATGACATTTCTCCCCCTCCTCTCCTCTCCTACCCCGGCCTTCTCCTCTAGATCAAGACGCCATTTTGTTTGTTTGTTGTCGTTGAGAACATCTGTGGTTGAGAATATCGAGAAATTGGCGTAAAAATATTTTTTCGTGCCATTTACATTAAATACTTACTGTTTCTCTGTGACATTGTGATTGTAGGAATGCGTTATATAAGTGTTGTGTGCCGGGATGCAATAATACACGAAAGGACGTTAAATTGCATAAATTCCCAAATTCTGAGAGAAGACTCAAAAGACAAATGGAAATCACGTCTTTTGGACGATGCTTACACAGCATTATTTACTGCTAAAGAAATAACCAGTCCATCAACCAGCCAACCAGTTCATTCTGGTAAGAATGACTAGTAAGAATAAACTTGCTACCTACTTATTATGTGTAGTATTAATAGGTATCTCATTTTAACACTAATATTCATTGTTATCTTTATATGTCCACAGAGAATTATTATCCAACAGCTGATCATAGCTATGCCAGGAAGAGGCACAATGAAGATTCATATGCCGTGTCAAATCATGAACAACCTCCACAAAAAAAAAACTATTCATACCATGGGAACTTCAACAGGTACCTACCTACTTACATTTATTTTGGTCAGAGTAATTGTTGTTGGTGCTAATCTTGTTATACAGTGACAGTGGATTAACTAATCCAGGCATTTTGTATTGAAATTGTGATTGTGTTAAGTATCACAGCGATTGGTGAATATGCACATATAGGGATAAAGAATTGCATGGGGAGCAGCAGCAGGCTTTTGAGAGAGTATATGTATCTCTCATTCTCTCTTACACTCTCTGTATAAAATAAGCTTACCTCCGTTCCCTGTTCTGCAATGGTATGGGTGAAGACGGACTTATGCGGCTTATGAATTATTATTATATACATTAATTTATGTGAGCTAAGCCACCTTGTTTATATTATAGTGCAGGCTGAACTGAAGATGTTAAGAATTTTTATAATTTTTAGATCACACACCATTATAAGCACTTGAGCCTGCTCAATTTGAACCGAGTGTGACTTCTATTGAAACTCCTCCAATTATGAAGAACCAAAAAGGTGTTACAAGTTTTCAACACGATTATCGATATTCAGGTATAGTTAAATTGACTTATTATATTTAAAATCTTTATACCATATTATGTAGCATTATTATATTTATCATGTAGGTTTTTTCATGTGCATGTTTCTTAATTAAGAGCACTCACCCGAACTCCCCATTTGCACTGTTCTCTGATGATATACTTATTGATTAATATTATAATTAAATATTTGATTTTTACTTGTTTCCATCCTTTCAGTTCATTTATTAAGTTCGAAAATTTTAAGTTCACAATTTTTCATGCCGTCAGGTTTTTGTTTTTTTGAATATTTTTTCATTACTTGTGGTTTATTTGTTATCTTTTGTGTATTATTGTTGCGTGTGTAAATAAATAAATTATAATTTATTAACAATTTTCAATTATTTTCAGAACCCTCAACATCAAAATCATTGGAAATAACAGTCAGACTGGCAAATTTTAGCTGGTGTAATGTCATTCATTAACAAAATATTAAGAGGCGCAGATGTATTTCGTTTGGAAAATGTCAAAAACTTGCAGCATATGCAAGCAAAAGCTTTACTTAAATATAAAATTAAAAAATTAAAAAGGTAATAAAATAGATAGATTTGTTTTATTTCGTATCTAATTTTGTTTCATTTAAGGACTAAAATGCACAAAAGTAGGAAAAATCGTAAGGTTTTCCAACTTTTGTGCAATTTTAGTCCTATGAAAAACGAAAGGTCTGCCTCCCTGCTTTTTTTTTTAATATGGCTGTTTAGAGTTGGTGTCTTGGCCTACACAATAAGATGTGAATAATAAAAAAAGTGATATATCGTTTTCCCCCAGCCAATCAGGAGGCAGAAGACGTGTCTGAGGTTAATTACAGGCGAGAGGGCTATCTGATACGTAGTATCCCTCTATAATTTGTGGAATATATGGTATGGTCCTATTCAGTTTTGCGCATCTACTGAATCAAACACTATCCAAATCTCGAGCTAAATACACTGGCTTGCGGTCGCTCTCTTACTGCCTTTTTGGGGTCAACTAGCAATCGAATCACTGAAGCTGAAGGTGGTGGTAGGTAGAGGTCAAGGAGCTTCTAGTTCTTTGGTAGAGGTTATAGATGTCTATAATGGTTGAAATTGATCATTGGTTAATATGGTTAATTGATAAAAAATATATCGATAATTTTATTGGTTGAAAATACTCTATAATTTTTACACTCCCACACACCTATCGAAATGGTTCCAAGTAGGTTATTTTGCAAAACAACTTCACAATCTTCACATTTAACGGAAAACAACAACAAGGCGACGACGCGTCTTTGTTTTTTAGGTAACACAACAAAACTAACCTAATTATCAACCAATAACCAATCGAAATATGTGTTAAAAATATCAAATATAAACCAATGTCTGTTGGAGAAGTTGATATGATATTTTTATTCGATAATGTTAATTTTGTTTACTGAATGGTTAATGAATAAATTCATCATCTCTAGTAGAGGTGCATACTTCAAGAACAAATACGATTGACAACAATTGACATTCACCGTCACCATCACCACCGAACTGTGCCCCGTCATAAAGATTTTTCCTCTATGGCCCCCGTACATACTGAGAGGTCTTTATAAGAGAATAGTATCAAGGTGCCTGGTGAACCCTTCTACTTATCTTACCTTTACTTTCATTTAATGAATGCAGCCCTATCGTGTCGTTTTGACTGATTGAGCCGATTTCCAGATTAGCTTCCATAATTTTTTTATTGATAGTGCTGTCTAAGGATTTGAAAAATTATATAATCTCTTTGCTAAATGGGCCTTTCCAAAAGATTAAAATGAAATCAAAGTTAAATTTGGTTCATCTCTGCCTCTGGGTGTCAGTTATAAAATTTTACGCCTTCACTATTTTTGTTTTGTTATAATTTTTCCTTGGATAATTTTACCAATACTATCTGGCACCGATTATTATCTGAGTATATTGGAACAATAGTCTTATGATATGTATGCTAAGCACCGATTTCATACTGCTTACGATGATTTATCTATGCAACTGTTTGGACACTGATAAATAACGATGACAATTTTGGACTTGGATACCTTTGGTAAAACAGATTTTTTTGAACTGATCTGCTCAAAGTTAATATAATTTTGAGCAAATACTACGGTCTTGGACCCTAGCAGTGCTTAAAACAGATATAGAGAAGCGAAATGATAAGCGAACAGGAAAAAAGCTATTGTCTCATGTCGTTAGACATAGCCATCTATGAGATTTTTATTGAACTTAGCTTAGAAAACGGCTGCGTTCATTTTATTCCAATTGGAAAATGTCAAAACCTCATGTAGTAAGGTTATGTTGTTGTTGTGAAGTTTCAAACACTAAAATATTTAAAAGCTAGAGAAATACTAATAATGGTGAATAAAGATTGGACTAAAGTGAAACCCAAGCTCTCCGAGCCGGTAATAAGCTGCATTAACAAGCAGAATTTTAAATTTATGACGCCGATTCAAGCTGCTGTTATTCCACTAATCTTGTCGTGTAAAGATGTTGTCGCTGAAGCGGTCACAGGCTCCGGAAAGACCCTGGCCTTCGTCGTACCAATGCTTGAGATGTTGTTGAAGAAGGAAAAGGATAGTCCCCTTAGGAAAGACTTCATTTATGCCGTGATAATATCACCTACCAGAGAGCTTGCCACCCAGATTAGTAAGGTAGGAAATATCTATAGTTTTCTACTTACAGCATAATTCATGGTCTTTACAGAACTCAGAATGTAACTTCCATTTTCTGCATTGCTTTCAGGTGATAGAACAGTTTATCAAAGAGCCGCACCTCAGTCACATAACTCTAGTACAATTAGTGGGTGGGCGAGCAGTCGATGCTGATATTGAGAGCATACAGAAAGGAGCTCACATCATTGTGTGTACACCAGGGCGGCTGGAGGATCTGCTGGCCGAGAGAAAGCAGCTCAACTTAGCTGGAAGATTAAGGGAGCTTGTAAGTACTACCATCGCTAATTGATAATGCGCTGGGACTTTGTCTAAATAATTCACAATGATGTTTGTTTAAAAATGGTCAGAAAAAAAGTTATAAAATTCCACTGAAAGACAGATGACATTCACATGGTATAATAGATAAAACTATAAATATAGGTCATTAGCATCGCTATTGAGTATATTTTGTTCTTAGTACTAAGCGGCAGAAAACAAATGATGTCCAAGTGCATTAGCAATTTGCGAGAATCATAACTGTTAGCCTTTACATGTACACATTTTAGTCCTTTTTTCTGTCAGTGTAGTTTAGGGAAACGAGCCACACTGATAAGAGCACTACTTCTATAAAAAATATTTATTTGTTCTTTACAGGAGATTTTAGTCCTTGATGAAGCAGACCGCCTACTTGATCTGGGCTTCAGTGGCACCCTGACCACCATCCTCCAATACCTGCCCCGTCAGCGAAGAACTGGCCTATTCTCCGCAACACAAACAAAAGAACTGCAGGATTTAGTGCGAGCAGGGCTCAGGAACCCTGTTGTAGTTTCTGTCAAAGAAAAATCAACAATAAGTACACCTATATTGTTAGAGAACTACTATGTGATTGTAGAGCCTCAAGACAAGTTTCTATTCCTCCTCAACTTCATCAGGAACAGAAAGATGGTGAAAGGCTTGTTCTTCCTGCCGACTTGTGCCTGTGTGGATTACTGGGCAGATGTGTTGCCAGTGTTTCTGCCTGGTATAAAAGTTTTCGCTATTCATGGACAAATGAAACAGAAGAGAAGTAAGATTTTGGACCAGTTTCGAGAAGCTGACAACACCATACTTCTGTGTACAGATCTGTTGGCCAGGTGAGTTCAGAATGTGTTTTTTTTATTTTACACTAGCTTCTGCCCGCTGCTTTTTTTCCAGAAACAAACATTATAAGCGCTCTCACTCCCTCTCAATTGAATATACAAACTAACAATATCCCAAACAAAGCTAGCGGGGACGAAAAATTCGCACGCCAAATATTCCCTGGCTTCCGCAACATTGCAAAGAACTTTATAAACAAAAGTTGCACAATTACTGACTGAATGAATAGATTCAGATGTTAGTGTGTCAAGTATTATAGTAGGTATGTGCCTTGCCCGCGACCCAACCCGCGTTTGTTCAACTCTGCCCCGTTTTCGGCTTGGGTGTTATTTTATAGCCTATATGTTGAACAGGGTCACTACGACGATAATAAAAACAATTCCGTTCAATGGTTTCTGAGATATGCGTGAACAAACAGACAGACAGAAAGAATTCAAAAATCACAGTTTTTTTTTATTCTTTCAGTCACCCCCTTTCTATTTTTATTACCTTTCTTCAATGTACAGACGCAACGGGTTCTACTACTTTATTATATGTATTGATGGATTGATTTCTTGCAAAATAACTGCTTTAGTGTGTCTACTTTTATGTCTAATAAAAGCATATTATATGCAAAGGGAATACACCTATATTGACTTAATTAATTACTCTCCTCTCGATGGGCATTTACTAAATAGAATAAATGCAATGGTACCATATTTATTATATAAAATATAAATAGAAAGTTCTCATTATACTGAGAAACATCTTTATTTACAGGGATTCATTGTGGAAGCCTCTGTGGTGAAATTTTCAGCATAGCGGCTATCGAATATTTGCTGAAACACCAGTCAAAATCAAAAGTTTTTACATGTTCTTGTCAATCGCGTTTTTAAAACAAACCAAATAGATTCCAGATGCCCTTGGAATAGACTATAGCATAAGATATTTTTTTAGTAAAGTTGTTCTTATACTCCTCCTATTTGTAATATTCTGTACAGTTCCCGTTACTGTAAGCAGTGTATATTTGAAACCATGCCAGAGGCCTGGACATCCCGGAGGTAGAGTGGGTGCTGCAATGGGAGCCGCCCACCGGTCCGTCCGCCCTGGTGCACCGAGTGGGGCGCACGGCGCGGGGCGGCGCCGCCGGCTGCTCGTTGCTGCCACTGCTGCCCAGCGAGGACACGTACGTGCCCTTCATCAGAACCAACCAGATGGTCGAGCTCAACGACTGGAGGACCTCCAAGGATGAGATCAAGATTACTGACAAGTTGAAGGAAAAGGTATGAAACAAATAGATTTATCTTAATAAGAAAATGTTTGCTTTTTTCTCTTGGTTTATCGAATAGATATAATCTACTGGGCATGTATAATGTAGAATTTCATTAAAACCAGGAAAAGTTGCCTTGATAGTCTTTTTAGGGTTCTGTACACCCAAAGCAGAGAATATAAAGTATTACTAAATAATAGCTACGCTCGTGTTTTAAATCGTCCTCGTAATTTATTCCTTTTCGCCCTTGTAGCATAAACTACTATTAGAGATACCAAAAATTTGTAGAGTACTAAAAGCTACAGATATGATTCAGCTGTGAACACAGGAATCTAATTACTGTAAGATACTATTTGAATACACAAACATGCACAAATTTATTGAAAAACTAGTATTGATAAACTTTCAAAAACCTAAAATCCTATGGTTCGGACTGAACTCTAGGAAGTTTAGGTAACCGTTTTCCATATTCAGTCAATCTCGCTTACTCGTATTGGTTTGTCTTTTTTATCCAGAACCGAAACGGATGCATGAAGTTCGAGCTTAAGTGAGTAGATTTATCACTTTCAGTCGGAAAATAATCCGGCTGGAACGTGCATTGCTAGCTTAGTTTAGTACAGTACTTGCATATGTATATAAAAATATGTTAATAATAATTATGCGACTTTCGATAATTATTATCAACCTTATTATCAAAAGTCGTGTACATACACCTAATTCTAATTTTAGTAAAAAGGTTAAGGAATCTACAAAGCAGTTTAGTTTAGTTCATGTACATTTATTATTTGATTACATATATTTTTATCAGATTAAATTTGACTCGTAAAATGTGTACTATGTATACCTACTTTACAAAATGAACTATTTAAATTTGCAGATCATGTTTGAAAACTTAATAGAATGCTTTTCTAGCCACTGTATTCAGGGCTATTGCTCTGTGGAATAAAATTGTTGCGATTAAATGTTCAATTTAAAAACATGAAAAGTGACTTTTGTTATCAGTTCAGTATACGAGTAGCTACTAAATATATTATTGATTAAGATATGAACTGGATACACCATATAAAAGAGATGTGATTTTCTAGCAGTTTTAAAACCTAAAGTATTATGTGATAATATTCTCTAATGATATACTATAAATAAGACAGGTGGATAAGATATTTTGATATAGTTTTATTGGGGACACTATGACCTCTTACAGAGTCTTACAATAAACCGCCAAAACTGCCAAATGACAGCTGTGTGTTGCCAGCTGTCTCACAATGAATATCCTTACTTGACTATGATTATTTAAAATAACAAATACATGTAATAAAAACCTGTAATAGCTAACAGTCGGCCATCCTGACCCTTGCCTGACCTCAGGCAAAATTATAGAGACCAAATACTACTCATACTTAATATCTTAATAGACTGTAACTTGACCGAATATCACAATATTTTATATTATAATATTTTAATATCGGAATATCTAACATTTCATATCGTAACTTAAATTAAGATGACATTTTTAAGGTTTTACTATATCGATAATCACTACACATAGGTATCAAAATAATCAAAACACCCGGTAAATGTATAAAAACGATGAAATACACTAATCGATCCACAATTTCTAATAGATGTTATAAGCGTTCAAACATCAAATTGAGTACTTTATATTGACATGTATATTTATAGTTTAACAATACTCGTATCTACAATTATCTTATTATGTCTTTTGCCAAAACTCAATGCGATTATAAGTAAGTATAATTAAGTCTTAGGTAAACGAAATTGAATTGAATACAATTTCGTACAATTTATATACTTAATTTAAATACATTTTTCTACTTTATTTTAAGCTCATTTAATTAATTAATTTAGTGTAGGTTTATCAGTTCCTTTAAATTTTGTGTATTAATGAAAATCGTTTTACAAGATTATTGATAATACGTACGGAACAAACATAGATATCACAATAATATTATTCTAATAGAACATAACACACAAGTACCTACTTCCTTTTGTCAATGTCACGTACGTTGTAAGTAAATAATTTTTATTTACGTACTTAAGTGAAATACCTAAACGAATATAATCTCAATTTTACAATTTATTTAAACTAATATAATATATTATAAACATATAATGTATTATTTCTTGTAATAATTTTGTTATGGAATATAGAACATTCAACATTTCATCTGAACATTTATTCATCAACATTTTGTGTTGTGCATAAAAATATTCGTATTTATTATATTCGTATTTGTCTGAATTTTGTTTTCTTTAGATATTTTTTTTTTTTTTTTTTAGCTTGTGATATTTGTAAAGTTTAGTTATGTAAATTGATTAAGATAGCATGGTGTCCAAAACAATCAAATAAAATCATAAGTAATTTAAACTTGTGAATTAATAACTAATTAATTGTTTTATTAGTAGATAATTAATAATTAAAAATAATAACAATAAGTATATTATATTCTCTCCCAGAAAGTTGAGATATCATACCCCTTCTTAACAAAGATTGAGGAGTCTGCTAAACAAATGTTACACTTTAAAATGTAATTTTAAGGATGCTGCTATATTTTTGCAACTCTGTTGTATTGGACACTGCGTTTCAAATTCTCTTACCTTCTTATTTGTAAACTTCTAGTTACTGTAACCCTATTTTAAGATATATATATATATATTTTTTTTATATTGTTTGCTAACGATTTTTTTTTATCATTATAATTTTAAGTAACTAATACAGCTGAGTCAAAGGCATGACGTGAATAATAGTGTAAGTTTGGCAATTGACATCCATGGTTAATGGATGAATTTTAAGGGCCTATTTACAATTAATAATTACAATTACCTACCACATCTGAACAATATCTTTTAGAGACACCACACAATTGATCATCTAAAGAAAAATATTTAAGTAACTTTCCCACAAATTATTTCCTTTCCGCAAATCTCGTGACTCATTCCTGCAGACCAACTGTTTATATAGGTAGTTTTGCAAGGCATGTATAATTATATGTACTTATGAAATTTGCTTCTTGTACAAAAAAAAATAATAAATAAATAAGCATGAGTGCTCAAAATTGACAAGAGGCACAGCGCAGACGCTGCCGCCGCGGACAGCGCTCGTCATGCATGATATCTACCACACGCACCCTTGCAGTGCGCATCGGCCATCCTGTATGAGGAATGTCCCTATTCCTGGACTTCATCATCATAATTTTATTTAAATACAACAATTTGGTGAGTCCGTTTAGGTCAACAAATTACATATTTAGTTGTCAAATAATTAAAACATTTATTTTTAAAGGGTCAAAAAGCAAAATAAAATCGCTGCCTCCACGTAGTCAAACTATTTTGTCAAACAGATTTGACCACGTGGAAAATTAACCGAATATGCGAGGCTTACAACATTGTCACAATGAAGGGTCTTCTTGGATATGTTTAATTTATTTCACAAAATTAGTAATTTTACTGGTTTGACCAATCGATACCACTGAGCAAATAAAATCGATACCGAACACAACACAAACATATAGGTATTAAATTATAAAATGCATTTAAAATGTAATCTCGTTACTTATTGAGTTATTTGAAATGTTACTACAAGTTGTTTACTTAAATTTAAGTTGTAATAATAATAACCTTACAATTAACGTTATCTTGCAATAGAAAAGCAAGGTTCACTTCATCACTATTCTTAACATTATGGAATAATTATAATGATGGAGTTGTGTGAAGCTTAATTATAGTTGCAGCTTTGTGTTTATTAGGTCATATTTAAGTAATTGACTATGTATTGCGTTTTAAATCCAATCATACAATATTTACATGCTCATTACTCAATATTTTTATTGCAAGCATAATGTACATACCTACAATGTTCATTTGTATATATACGTTATTTATATTTATTGTCTATAAGAATAAATATTGTGTTGTGAAAGTCAAATTACTTATGTGGATTAGTTGAGTCTTAGGAGGATATGTCACGGTTGCAACGTTCATCGGTACTTAGGAGGATATGTCACGGTTGCAACGTTCATCGGTACTTAGGAGGATATGTCACGGTTGCAACGTTCATCGGTACTTAGGAGGATATGTCACGGTTGCAACGTTCATCGGTACATAGGAGGATATGTCACGGTTGCAACGTTCATCGGTACTTAGGAGGATATGTCACGGTTGCAACGTTCATCGGTACTCGATGCGGAAAAAGTCGAAGTGTAAGAGGGACGGACTCCGGAAGAACAGCGAAATTACAGTTCTAAATTAATATAAAATTAACTAAAAATACTGGCAAGTACATATAATAAAATATCATTAAGACCAGCGTGTCACTCCTATTTGTCACAACTATGAGAAAAGTGTCGATAAAGACCTCATTTCAATAGTTATTTCTTCAATCGGAAACTAGGAAAATGTACCAAAATTAATATACTTATTTATAAAACTGATGGCCTCTTCTGATAAGCAGGTAAACTATTTCAACCAGTGTTACCTCAGTGTCAGAGTCATAAATTGTACATGCTTGCCGCTAACCAGTTCATTCAACTGATTTTATCATACTTCATTCAAATACACTGTCATCATAAAATTATCAATGCTTTTTCTTTTTGTATGATGAAAGGGGGGCCTTATCTTAATTAAGAACTCTTAGAATTGGCTCTTGCATCACGCGGTGTTTTTCTTATTATTATTATTATTATATATATTCTTTTTTTTTTTGTTTGTCAACGTCATAATAAAATTCTACCTCTCCCCACTGCTGTTCAGGAAAAGTTTTCCCCACAACACTTGTTGGCTGGAAGAAACCTCCTGTAAAGGTAAGCCCGCTTTTATGTATATACATATATATATTTTTTATTTTGTTGTCTTAGTATAAAATATGAATGATTCGGTATTTGTTAACAAAATAAAGATTCTACTTAAAAATTAACAATGCAAAACGAAAGGTTTACTTAAGGCGATTACTGTCGCCAAATTAGCAGCTCGATGTTTGTCGGTACAAATATCGACGGAAACGACATTAAAATAACGTTTATATAACATTATGTATTAGTGGCAATGCATAGTGGCTGTTGTGACGCTCGCTGCGTCCTTGATAGGGCGAAATAGGAGAAAATAATACTTTTCACATGGACGTGATTGTTTGATTGAATAATCCTATGTTATGTTTATAGCTATCAAGTTTATCTATTTATCAAAACATAAATGTATTAAATAGGCTAAGCGTGGTTTGAAAAAGAAAAATGTTGCATATGTTGTCTCAGAGTTGATAATTCATAATACATTTTTTTTCAATATTTTTGGTTGGACTATAAACTAGGAGTAAGCTTTGGAAGTACCTATTTGACTATACTAAGCCCCTTAAGTAAGTAATCTATATACATATTTATTTTATTTGTTTGTACCACATACATTAAAACACATTCAATCAATCAATATAGATTAGTATGTATTTTGACATGTAGATAATTTAATATTTAGGTAACATAAGAAATAAGTTATTTATTATATTATAGTCACTGACTAAATTTAGCAGCGCCCTTACAGGGTCCTTGTTTGATACTTATTATTCAAGACACCTTTTGTACAACAAGAAAGCTAAATAAATTTTTATCTTATCTATTTTCTTTACACCACCTACGCACCATCCTCTATTTTACATTATCTATCACCCAAAGGTTGTCTGGAAGAAATCTGTCAAACAATAAGACCACCCATTGTACCCTCTCTAACATATTTTATAACTTCTTTTGTTTCCGTGCACAATAAAGAGCATGTATGTTACGTTATAGATTTATCAGTAGGATATATATATATTCTTAAGAATTGTAGGCGTCCACAGGCTGCTTCGGTGCAGACAGAACTCTTCATGCCGCTATATGTAGTAGATGAAATATACTGTGCTCACACACTAGGTGGTTCGGTCTCAGATTAATAAAATTCATGAAACATATACCGCGTTCACACACAATGTGAATCGGTCTCAGATTGATAAAATTCATGAAACATATACCGCGTTCACACACAATGTGAATCGGTCTCAGATTGATAAAATTCATGAAACATATACCGCGTTCACCCACAATGTGAATCGGTCTCAGCTTGATAAAGTTCATGAAACATATACCGCGTTCGCACACAAGGTGGGTCGGTCTCAGATTGATAAAATTCATGAACCATATACCGCGTTCGCACACAAGGTGGGTCGGTCTCAGATTGTAGTTGATGAAATACCGCGTTCACACTGTGAATCGGCCTCAGGCACCAACAGCAAAATCTAGTAAGAAAACAATCAATTACTTATACTGAACAGAGCTAAACCCTTAAACTTTTGCATTGTCCATCGCCTATATTTTATGTAAATATTTGTGTATCCAATAATGCTTCAAACCAACTTCCAATACTTTCATTCCTCACTCACCATTATTTTATTATTTTTTTTTTTTATTACAAGACATTTACTACTGTTTGTTATATTATAACAGGTGAGTCAGCCATTAAAAGTTAACTTGAAATTACTTGTTGAAAGTGTAACTGTAGGGTCCAAAAGCATAACTTCATTAACAAATACAAGGTTTACTGGTCCTCAATAAAGAATTAATCAATACAATGGATTAAAATCCATAGCCAGAATAATAATAATAAAGAATGGTATTACCTCACTCTTCCTTGTGTATTTGGACACACTAAGTAATGAAATTATAAACATATACCCATACCACCATGTCGTCTGGTCGGTTTCACATTGATTTACACATTTCTCAAAACCTTACTGTTTCCAATATTTGTATTTTTGTTTACAGCTGTAACCCTCCTTGGCAGTACTTCAACAAAACTGAAAATAATTTCCTGAAAGTAAACCCTGAAAGTATGATATTGTGCACTCCTTCTTTATTATTGAATTTCCTCGGTTTCACTATTATAATGTGCATTCAAATTCTGAAAAATTACAACTTAAAGCCAATATACTGAAAATAATCATTCTCAACTCCTTCACAGTGGTTAGTAGGAATTTCCTCCAATCAAAAACTCCATGCAGTTTTATTTTACTGACATTAAGAAAAACCTGAAAGTTATTTCCTGAAAGTGTGATCCTTGCACCATAACTGTATATTATAAATTTCCATTTATCTTTTTCACTCTTATTTCATGTGTGTTCACATTATATATTAAATTGTAGCTTCTAGTCAATATCCTTATTTGTTGTGTATCTCCAAAATTGTTTTCCAAGTAACATTATTGCATAAACTTATGGTCACTGGCTCAATTATGTCCATGCATTTATTTCACCGAAGAAAATAAATATAATGATCAACATTCCATGACATAAGTACAATCTCTGTATAACACTCCTTTCAAAGACACAAGCCTAGTAAGTAAGTATTACTCGATCAATAAATTGATTCAGAATAATTTTCAGTAGGTACCTATCACAGCATAATATCACAGTGTGAATATATTCCAGATTCCAGTCACAGATTTCCTTCAATACTCACTTGCTTATTAACTCATGTTTATTTATTTATTTTTGTATGTGTATCTCCAAAATTGTTTTCCAAGTAACATTATTGCATAAACTTATGGTCACTGGCTCAATTATGTCCATGCATTTATTTCACCGAAGAAAATAAATATAAATGATCAACATTCCATGATATACAATCTCTGTATAACAGTCCTTTCAAAGACACAAGCCTAGTGTTACTCGATAAGTAAATTGATTTAGAATAATTTTCAGTAGATATCACAGCATATCACATTTTTCAGTTTTTCTTAGATACCAGCGTTCCGTAATCTAGAGTTTAGCCTCCATTTGTTTGTTTTTCCATCATTTTCTGAACATTTTTCCATTTCTTTCTGATGCAAATTGATAGTCCTGTAGCGGGGTCAATGACCGCTCTGGTTGTTTCACAATTTAAAGTATATGAGGTTTAAGTACTTAATTACACTTAACTTTGTTTAAAAGTTATTGTTATCGTCTAATAGGGCTATGAAAAACTATTATTTCACTTTATGCAGCCTATTTTGATCTTGAAAACACAACTGAAAACGTCACGCCACCATTTTACAACGCAATCTTTCTTTTTGTTTCTGAGCGGTTTTATTTGGGCTTTTAGGTATATTTATAGCACTTCTGAATTGATAATATTCTCTAATGATATACTATAAATAAGACAGGTGGATAAGATATTTTGATATAGTTTTATTGGGGACACTATGACCTCTTACAGAGTCTTACAATAAACCGCCAAAACTGCCAAATGACAGCTGTGTGTTGCCAGCTGTCTCACAATGAATATCCTTACTTGACTATGATTATTTAAAATAACAAATACATGTAATAAAAACCTGTAATAGCTAACATATGTAAATAGATCAATGCTGTATTATATTTACCACGCATCGGTGTTAAACTACGAGTTGGCTAGCTATGGCCGAACATTTCCTATTTATTTAAATGAAATTAAAAAAGCAACAAATCAGATTTCTTAACTACCTATCTAGTTGCAAAAAATATTCAAAACAAATGTAAAGGTGACTATCAAAAACTCTTCCAAATTTGTAAAATAATGCCTATAAATAAAAAAAATTAATATGAAATAGCAGTAGAAACTTTCGGTAAACAATGTTATTTAAAACAGTGGAGCCACGGCTATCCAACTCGTAGTACAAAGAGAAAGCAAATCAAGTATGCTATACCTAGACACTCAAATTATTATGGGTCACGTACAGAGGGCCTACTCCGGAGTGACAAAATTCGATTGAATATCGTTCGGTCGTGTATCCATCTCTCCCTGCGTTCCGAAATAGAATTATTTCGCTAAAATCGATTACGAAAGTATGAAGTGAATGGCTTATAATCCATTGTAATTCTATTACGGACCGCAGGGTCTATAACATTTTCTATGCGTGCGTCAGAGATGGATATATGCTTAAACGAATGTTTATGGGAGTGCCGGGCCAGGTCGTTGTTTAGTGCCTACATTGTATAAGTTTCCCTGAAGAGTTTTGTGTCACAAATTTAACAAAACTGTTCTGTGTAATGTCTGTGGCTAGGTATTATACCAAGAAGTTTATAATAGTTGCAAGGATCTTGTATTATACGAAGTAAGACTCCTCCTGTGAAAGTACTTATTATCTAGGAATACGGATGAATATTCTTTAATCTGCGGAACTTATTCTATACGTCTCCTTTAAGGCTACGTTTCAGAACGTGTGATCTTCGTGCGAAATTTCACTCGTTTTTAAGAAAGAGACAGAGCTATATACTAGAAAGAGAAAGAAAGATCTGGTTTCGAAACGCTTGCGAGTGATTCCCGTGAGAAAAGCGTTTTGAAACGGTCTGGAGTGACACACGTCAAGTAAATACATAACCTCAAATCAAAATAAATAAATTAAGTAAAGTAGCTAAATACCTATTGCTTTTAATATGGATGGCATTGCAACCTTTGCATTTGCAAGCCATAATCCTATCGAAGCAGTTTCGAAACATTTTCCCGTATTCGTACGGAAATGTTGAATTCTATTTTCAAAAATTGTCCGAATCCCGCGAAAAATCCGAAATGACAACTGTCAGGCGAATTTTAACGGTACCCAAACAGAGTTAGAAATCGCACTTGTCAGTGCGATATTCACATTCCCCGAAAGCGTTTCTAAACACTTAGCGCAACTGTCAGGTAACAGTTCGTTTACCCTCGGTTTCACTCGGGTCGATTTTTGAACGATGCAGGGTAAAATTCGCATCGCTCCGAGTGATAATCACACGTTACGAAACGTACCCCTAATATGCTAGTTATTTCTGTCATTATTTTGTATACATAATTTATTGGACAAGTTTTGTTCAGATATCTATGGCCTCTGATTGATCAGATTAATTTGGCATCAATGTGTATACATATTTATGGCCCTTTTCATATTTCAGTGACATGCATTGTTGAAATATTTTTGAACTACTGTTTATGTAGATATATTTGCACGGTTGGGGATGTATACAGTCTGTCCCTCGTACAAGTGCACATCCAAAAGTGGGTGAAACTAGATCTAAATATATCGACAAAAACAAAGAAAAAATTTTTTTTTTAATCTTTGAAAAATACTCCATACTTTGTATGGGACGCGGGCGCAGTGTCTTTGGTTAACCGCTCGTAGAAAATATTGTATTTATGATATAACGTTGTATTTTTTTTTGTTAGAAAGATAATGGAATAGGCAATGATAAATAGGAATGAAATTATAGTAAAACGGGGACATTATTTTGAAAAAATTGACTATTCCTGAAAAAAAGACGGAAAAATTAAAGAAATAATCTTTTAGAATATTATTTTTATGGTAATGGTAGTTGATTATGTTTTGTTTTTGATTTGGTATGCAACGTCTATTCTTATGGATTATAACAGTTTTATTTCATTGCATTACTCGCGATAAATCAAAAGTTATGATATATTTTATACATAGTCTCCATGGTGGGCAAAAAAAAAATTTAAAACGTAAATTTATAAAACAAAGATTATCTAAAAAAAAAAACATTTTTTGTCGATAATAAGGTCTAGTTTCACCCCTTTTCGGGTGTGCACTTGTACGAGGGACACACTGTATATATTTATAGTCCTGGCTGTACCTTATGCAATGCTTTCGCCAAATTCCTTGAAACGAAAGAGAAGGTCTAAATTACAGGTTATAGAAAACAAATACTAACCCCAATATAATATCGGCAGGTGTCCAGCATCCTCCACCAGCAACAACTGTCAGACCGCGCGATCTTCGACAAAGGCCAGCGCGCGTTCGTCTCTCACATGAGAGCATATACCAAACACGAGTGCAACCTCCTTCTACAGTTCAAGCAGCTGCCGCTCGGCCACATCGCCACCAGCTACGGCCTTCTCAAGCTGCCCCTCATGCCAGAAATCAAGCAGGAACATAAGGACCAGTTTGTGGGACCCAAGAAGGACATCGACTTCAATAGTATACCTTATAGAGATAAGCAGAAGGAGGAAAGTCGGTTGAAGAAGTTGGAGGAGTATAGAAAAACTGGTGTTTGGCCTTCTAAGAAGAAAAAGAAAAAGGTAAATTAAATTATATTATATATATATATATATATACATTGAATCCCACTAACATTATAAATACAAAAGTTTGTGTGTGAGTTAGTATGTTTGTTACTTCTTGACGCCGGAAGAGCTGAACGGATTTGTATGAAATTTAGAGTGGAGGTAGCTTATACCCTAATTAACACATAGTCTCCATTTTATCCCGGAAAGAGAAACACTGTTGCCGTGGGAAGGAGGATGACGCTAAACTGAATATCACGCGAGCGGAGCCGCGGGGAAAGCTAGTATTATATACAAGGTGTAACCATATTTGAAGAGCTTATTCAGTCAATAGTTTAGAACAACTTTTACTATGGAGCCAACACTGAAATCTCAAAAAAAAATAACTGCCCTTCCATACATTTCAGCCGAGCGGCATTGCATTTTTCTATGAAAATGTTAATTTCTTTTTTCGAGATACAAGTTTTGTTCCATAGTAAAAGTTGTTTTATACCATTGACCGTATAAGCTCTTCAAATATGGTTACACCTTTCTGTTACACGTTGTATAGTGTACACTTACCTGTATGTGGGAATAGGTTATACCATAGACAAGTATCGTACTTAGTCTATGGTTATACTAAAGTAGCTTGTCACCACTCTCATGACGAAACAATGGCACCAAGCGACTCTTTGTGAATTCGTATGACGTCATGAGAAGCCATACCGGCAGCGGTTGCGTAGTGTCAGTAATTCGTTCGGAACCGACTTCCGTAGATTTTGAGAAAGTCCCTAGACGAGACTGATTCACGCCCCGCGTGCACCTTTCATCGTAGGTGTCATCGACACGTTCCATTGTTCACAATATACAAACAAGTATCAGTGGACCAAATTGTGAGCACTGTTATATATATTCTTTTCACCTCTCAACAGGCACAAACACAATCCTGGGAGCAAACAAAGCAAAGCAAAGATGAGAAGAAACAAAGAAAACGGAAGAGAAAGGAAGTAAAGCAGAACTCGGAAATAAAGAAGAGTAAAAAGCGCAAAGCAGTGACTCAAGAAGAGATAGACGAGTTGGCAGCAGATGTAGCGCTGATAAAGAAGTTTAAAAAGAGGAAAATCACTGCAGAACAATTTAATGAGGAGTTTGATGGCTAGTCAATAAATTGTACATACATTATTTAGTTGTTTTACTACTACGTTCCTTGCTAAAAAATAAACAAAGGGGCTAGTGCGAGTCAGACTCGGGTATTTCATTTTGTCAATTTCTCAACCGCCATATTTTTCCTGTAATCTTTACGTAAGCACATATTACCATGATTTTTTGGGTTCCGTAGTACCTAAAAGGTACAAAAGGAACTTTTTGGTGAGACTCCGTTGTCCGTCCGTATGTCACAGCCTCATAAATTTAGCATCGTTAAAGATAAAAACATGAAATTTGGCACTAAAATAGCATTAATTTGCCCACATACCAGGGTGTAAAAAAATATAAAAAAATTGAAACTGTTCAAAATATTTCCAAAACAAAAGTAAGAAAAATAAAAAATATTATCCTAAAAATACAATATGGATATCAAATTGTAGATATTAAAAAGCGGATTGATAAATATATACTTTAACTATATTTACTAGCACTGGTTTCGAGAAATCTTAAAAAAACCACAAGAATATGTATGTCCCGCCCTTATCTCAGAAACTGTTAGACCGAAAAATGTGAAAAAAATTTTGATTATATACAGGAAAAAACCATTTCAGGAAAACTATAGCGATTTAAAAAAAGTTGAACACAAATGAGAAGTATAAAAAAGGAAGTAAAAAAAATATTACAATATGGCTATCAAATTGTAGACCGATTGAAAAAATACGTTGTTTGGCTATATTTCGAGAAATCCTTGCAAAACCATAAAAAAATGCATGTCCCCTCTTATCCCCAAAACTGGTGGACCGAAAAATATGAAAAAAATCATGGTAATATGTGTTTACATAAAGATTACAAGAAAAATAAAGCGGTCGAGAATTTCACGAAAAAAATTTCAAAATTAAATTTATCATCCACAATACGGAACCCTAAGTACACGAGTCTCACTCGCACTTGGCCGGTTTCTTTCATCTTATTTTTCGGTCAATCAATTTTGGAGATAAGTACATATCGGGTGGACATACATCTTTTTGTGGTTTTTCGAAGATTTCTCGAAATAGATGTAACAAACCCATTGACATACGTCAGTGGCCGTCAATGGCCAAACATGGGCCAAACCATATATTTTATAAAATATATTATATTTTACAATCGTCTATTTGATACGTACAATTTGATATCCATATTGTATTTTTTTTTATATTCAGCATTTTTTAAATCGCTATAGTTTTCCTTATTGGACATACATTTTTTTGTGGTGTCGAAGATTTCTCGAAATTAGTGCCAGTAAATATAGTTAAGGTATATACTTTTACAATCAACGCTTTAATGTCCACAATTTGATAAATTAGTGCCAGTAAATATAGTTAAGGTATATACTTTTACAATCAACGCTTTAATGTCCACAATTTGATAAATTAGTGCCAGTAAATATAGTTAAGGTATATACTTTTACAGTCAACGCTTTAATGTCCACAATTTGATAAATTAGTGCCAGTAAATATAGTTAAGGTATATACTTTTACAGTCAACGCTTTAATGTCCACAATTTGATAAATTAGTGCCAGTAAATATAGTTAAGGTATATACTTTTACAGTCAACGCTTTAATGTCCACAATTTGATAAATTAGTGCCAGTAAATATAGTTAAGGTATATACTTTTACAGTCAACGCTTTAATGTCCACAATTTGATAAATTAGTGCCAGTAAATATAGTTAAGGTATATACTTTTACAGTCAACGCTTTAATGTCCACAATTTGATAAATTAGTGCCAGTAAATATAGTTAAGGTATATACTTTTACAGTCAACGCTTTAATGTCCACAATTTGATAAATTAGTGCCAGTAAATATAGTTAAGGTATATACTTTTACAATCAACGCTTTAATGTCCACAATTTGATAAATTAGTGCCAGTAAATATAGTTAAGGTATATACTTTTACAGTCAACGCTTTAATGTCCACAATTTGATAAATTAGTGCCAGTAAATATAGTTAAGGTATATACTTTTACAATCAACGCTTTAATGTCCACAATTTGATAAATTAGTGCCAGTAAATATAGTTAAGGTATATACTTTTACAATCAACGCTTTAATGTCCACAATTTGATAAATTAGTGCCAGTAAATATAGTTAAGGTATATACTTTTACAGTCAACGCTTTAATGTCCACAATTTGATAAATTAGTGCCAGTAAATATAGTTAAGGTATATACTTTTACAATCAACGCTTTAATGTCCACAATTTGATAAATTAGTGCCAGTAAATATAGTTAAGGTATATACTTTTACAGTCAACGCTTTAATGTCCACAATTTGATAAATTAGTGCCAGTAAATATAGTTAAGGTATATACTTTTACAATCAACGCTTTAATGTCCACAATTTGATAAATTAGTGCCAGTAAATATAGTTAAGGTATATACTTTTACAATCAACGCTTTAATGTCCACAATTTGATAAATTAGTGCCAGTAAATATAGTTAAGGTATATACTTTTACAATCAACGCTTTAATGTCCACAATTTGATAAATTAGTGCCAGTAAATATAGTTAAGGTATATACTTTTACAGTCAACGCTTTAATGTCCACAATTTGATAAATTAGTGCCAGTAAATATAGTTAAGGTATATACTTTTACAGTCAACGCTTTAATGTCCACAATTTGATAAATTAGTGCCAGTAAATATAGTTAAGGTATATACTTTTACAATCAACGCTTTAATGTCCACAATTTGATAAATTAGTGCCAGTAAATATAGTTAAGGTATATACTTTTACAGTCAACGCTTTAATGTCCACAATTTGATAAATTAGTGCCAGTAAATATAGTTAAGGTATATACTTTTACAGTCAACGCTTTAATGTCCACAATTTGATAAATTAGTGCCAGTAAATATAGTTAAGGTATATACTTTTACAATCAACGCTTTAATGTCCACAATTTGATAAATTAGTGCCAGTAAATATAGTTAAGGTATATACTTTTACAATCAACGCTTTAATGTCCACAATTTGATAAATTAGTGCCAGTAAATATAGTTAAGGTATATACTTTTACAATCAACGCTTTAATGTCCACAATTTGATAAATTAGTGCCAGTAAATATAGTTAAGGTATATACTTTTACAATCAACGCTTTAATGTCCACAATTTGATAAATTAGTGCCAGTAAATATAGTTAAGGTATATACTTTTACAGTCAACGCTTTAATGTCCACAATTTGATAAATTAGTGCCAGTAAATATAGTTAAGGTATATACTTTTACAATCAACGCTTTAATGTCCACAATTTGATAAATTAGTGCCAGTAAATATAGTTAAGGTATATACTTTTACAGTCAACGCTTTAATGTCCACAATTTGATAAATTAGTGCCAGTAAATATAGTTAAGGTATATACTTTTACAATCAACGCTTTAATGTCCACAATTTGATAAATTAGTGCCAGTAAATATAGTTAAGGTATATACTTTTACAGTCAACGCTTTAATGTCCACAATTTGATAAATTAGTGCCAGTAAATATAGTTAAGGTATATACTTTTACAGTCAACGCTTTAATGTCCACAATTTGATAAATTAGTGCCAGTAAATATAGTTAAGGTATATACTTTTACAGTCAACGCTTTAATGTCCACAATTTGATAAATTAGTGGCAGTAAATATAGTTAAGGTATATACTTTTACAGTCAACGCTTTAATGTCCACAATTTGATAAATTAGTGCCAGTAAATATAGTTAAGGTATATACTTTTACAGTCAACGCTTTAATGTCCACAATTTGATAAATTAGTGGCAGTAAATATAGTTAAGGTATATACTTTTACAGTCAACGCTTTAATGTCCACAATTTGATAAATTAGTGGCAGTAAATATAGTTAAGGTATATACTTTTACAGTCAACGCTTTAATGTCCACAATTTGATAAATTAGTGCCAGTAAATATAGTTAAGGTATATACTTTTACAGTCAACGCTTTAATGTCCACAATTTGATAAATTAGTGCCAGTAAATATAGTTAAGGTATATACTTTTACAGTCAACGCTTTAATGTCCACAATTTGATAAATTAGTGCCAGTAAATATAGTTAAGGTATATACTTTTACAATCAACGCTTTAATGTCCACAATTTGATAAATTAGTGCCAGTAAATATAGTTAAGGTATATACTTTTACAATCAACGCTTTAATGTCCACAATTTGATAAATTAGTGCCAGTAAATATAGTTAAGGTATATACTTTTACAATCAACGCTTTAATGTCCACAATTTGATAAATTAGTGCCAGTAAATATAGTTAAGGTATATACTTTTACAATCAACGCTTTAATGTCCACAATTTGATAAATTAGTGCCAGTAAATATAGTTAAGGTATATACTTTTACAGTCAACGCTTTAATGTCCACAATTTGATAAATTAGTGCCAGTAAATATAGTTAAGGTATATACTTTTACAGTCAACGCTTTAATGTCCACAATTTGATAAATTAGTGCCAGTAAATATAGTTAAGGTATATACTTTTACAATCAACGCTTTAATGTCCACAATTTGATAAATTAGTGCCAGTAAATATAGTTAAGGTATATACTTTTACAATCAACGCTTTAATGTCCACAATTTGATAAATTAGTGCCAGTAAATATAGTTAAGGTATATACTTTTACAGTCAACGCTTTAATGTCCACAATTTGATAAATTAGTGCCAGTAAATATAGTTAAGGTATATACTTTTACAGTCAACGCTTTAATGTCCACAATTTGATAAATTAGTGCCAGTAAATATAGTTAAGGTATATACTTTTACAGTCAACGCTTTAATGTCCACAATTTGATAAATTAGTGCCAGTAAATATAGTTAAGGTATATACTTTTACAATCAACGCTTTAATGTCCACAATTTGATAAATTAGTGCCAGTAAATATAGTTAAGGTATATACTTTTACAGTCAACGCTTTAATGTCCACAATTTGATAAATTAGTGCCAGTAAATATAGTTAAGGTATATACTTTTACAATCAACGCTTTAATGTCCACAATTTGATAAATTAGTGCCAGTAAATATAGTTAAGGTATATACTTTTACAGTCAACGCTTTAATGTCCACAATTTGATAAATTAGTGCCAGTAAATATAGTTAAGGTATATACTTTTACAGTCAACGCTTTAATGTCCACAATTTGATAAATTAGTGCCAGTAAATATAGTTAAGGTATATACTTTTACAATCAACGCTTTAATGTCCACAATTTGATAAATTAGTGCCAGTAAATATAGTTAAGGTATATACTTTTACAATCAACGCTTTAATGTCCACAATTTGATAAATTAGTGCCAGTAAATATAGTTAAGGTATATACTTTTACAATCAACGCTTTAATGTCCACAATTTGATAAATTAGTGCCAGTAAATATAGTTAAGGTATATACTTTTACAATCAACGCTTTAATGTCCACAATTTGATAAATTAGTGCCAGTAAATATAGTTAAGGTATATACTTTTACAATCAACGCTTTAATGTCCACAATTTGATAAATTAGTGCCAGTAAATATAGTTAAGGTATATACTTTTACAATCAACGCTTTAATGTCCACAATTTGATAAATTAGTGCCAGTAAATATAGTTAAGGTATATACTTTTACAATCAACGCTTTAATGTCCACAATTTGATAAATTAGTGCCAGTAAATATAGTTAAGGTATATACTTTTACAGTCAACGCTTTAATGTCCACAATTTGATAAATTAGTGCCAGTAAATATAGTTAAGGTATATACTTTTACAATCAACGCTTTAATGTCCACAATTTGATAAATTAGTGCCAGTAAATATAGTTAAGGTATATACTTTTACAATCAACGCTTTAATGTCCACAATTTGATAAATTAGTGCCAGTAAATATAGTTAAGGTATATACTTTTACAATCAACGCTTTAATGTCCACAATTTGATAAATTAGTGCCAGTAAATATAGTTAAGGTATATACTTTTACAATCAACGCTTTAATGTCCACAATTTGATAAATTAGTGCCAGTAAATATAGTTAAGGTATATACTTTTACAATCAACGCTTTAATGTCCACAATTTGATAAATTAGTGCCAGTAAATATAGTTAAGGTATATACTTTTACAATCAACGCTTTAATGTCCACAATTTGATAAATTAGTGCCAGTAAATATAGTTAAGGTATATACTTTTACAGTCAACGCTTTAATGTCCACAATTTGATAAATTAGTGCCAGTAAATATAGTTAAGGTATATACTTTTACAATCAACGCTTTAATGTCCACAATTTGATAAATTAGTGCCAGTAAATATAGTTAAGGTATATACTTTTACAATCAACGCTTTAATGTCCACAATTTGATAAATTAGTGCCAGTAAATATAGTTAAGGTATATACTTTTACAATCAACGCTTTAATGTCCACAATTTGATAAATTAGTGCCAGTAAATATAGTTAAGGTATATACTTTTACAGTCAACGCTTTAATGTCCACAATTTGATAAATTAGTGCCAGTAAATATAGTTAAGGTATATACTTTTACAATCAACGCTTTAATGTCCACAATTTGATAAATTAGTGCCAGTAAATATAGTTAAGGTATATACTTTTACAATCAACGCTTTAATGTCCACAATTTGATAAATTAGTGCCAGTAAATATAGTTAAGGTATATACTTTTACAATCAACGCTTTAATGTCCACAATTTGATAAATTAGTGCCAGTAAATATAGTTAAGGTATATACTTTTACAGTCAACGCTTTAATGTCCACAATTTGATAAATTAGTGCCAGTAAATATAGTTAAGGTATATACTTTTACAGTCAACGCTTTAATGTCCACAATTTGATAAATTAGTGCCAGTAAATATAGTTAAGGTATATACTTTTACAATCAACGCTTTAATGTCCACAATTTGATAAATTAGTGCCAGTAAATATAGTTAAGGTATATACTTTTACAGTCAACGCTTTAATGTCCACAATTTGATAAATTAGTGCCAGTAAATATAGTTAAGGTATATACTTTTACAATCAACGCTTTAATGTCCACAATTTGATAAATTAGTGCCAGTAAATATAGTTAAGGTATATACTTTTACAATCAACGCTTTAATGTCCACAATTTGATAAATTAGTGCCAGTAAATATAGTTAAGGTATATACTTTTACAATCAACGCTTTAATGTCCACAATTTGATAAATTAGTGCCAGTAAATATAGTTAAGGTATATACTTTTACAATCAACGCTTTAATGTCCACAATTTGATAAATTAGTGCCAGTAAATATAGTTAAGGTATATACTTTTACAATCAACGCTTTAATGTCCACAATTTGATAAATTAGTGCCAGTAAATATAGTTAAGGTATATACTTTTACAGTCAACGCTTTAATGTCCACAATTTGATAAATTAGTGCCAGTAAATATAGTTAAGGTATATACTTTTACAGTCAACGCTTTAATGTCCACAATTTGATAAATTAGTGCCAGTAAATATAGTTAAGGTATATACTTTTACAGTCAACGCTTTAATGTCCACAATTTGATAAATTAGTGCCAGTAAATATAGTTAAGGTATATACTTTTACAATCAACGCTTTAATGTCCACAATTTGATAAATTAGTGCCAGTAAATATAGTTAAGGTATATACTTTTACAATCAACGCTTTAATGTCCACAATTTGATAAATTAGTGCCAGTAAATATAGTTAAGGTATATACTTTTACAGTCAACGCTTTAATGTCCACAATTTGATAAATTAGTGCCAGTAAATATAGTTAAGGTATATACTTTTACAGTCAACGCTTTAATGTCCACAATTTGATAAATTAGTGCCAGTAAATATAGTTAAGGTATATACTTTTACAATCAACGCTTTAATGTCCACAATTTGATAAATTAGTGCCAGTAAATATAGTTAAGGTATATACTTTTACAATCAACGCTTTAATGTCCACAATTTGATAAATTAGTGCCAGTAAATATAGTTAAGGTATATACTTTTACAGTCAACGCTTTAATGTCCACAATTTGATAAATTAGTGCCAGTAAATATAGTTAAGGTATATACTTTTACAATCAACGCTTTAATGTCCACAATTTGATAAATTAGTGCCAGTAAATATAGTTAAGGTATATACTTTTACAATCAACGCTTTAATGTCCACAATTTGATAAATTAGTGCCAGTAAATATAGTTAAGGTATATACTTTTACAATCAACGCTTTAATGTCCACAATTTGATAAATTAGTGCCAGTAAATATAGTTAAGGTATATACTTTTACAGTCAACGCTTTAATGTCCACAATTTGATAAATTAGTGCCAGTAAATATAGTTAAGGTATATACTTTTACAGTCAACGCTTTAATGTCCACAATTTGATAAATTAGTGCCAGTAAATATAGTTAAGGTATATACTTTTACAGTCAACGCTTTAATGTCCACAATTTGATAAATTAGTGCCAGTAAATATAGTTAAGGTATATACTTTTACAATCAACGCTTTAATGTCCACAATTTGATAAATTAGTGCCAGTAAATATAGTTAAGGTATATACTTTTACAATCAACGCTTTAATGTCCACAATTTGATAAATTAGTGCCAGTAAATATAGTTAAGGTATATACTTTTACAGTCAACGCTTTAATGTCCACAATTTGATAAATTAGTGCCAGTAAATATAGTTAAGGTATATACTTTTACAGTCAACGCTTTAATGTCCACAATTTGATAAATTAGTGCCAGTAAATATAGTTAAGGTATATACTTTTACAATCAACGCTTTAATGTCCACAATTTGATAAATTAGTGCCAGTAAATATAGTTAAGGTATATACTTTTACAATCAACGCTTTAATGTCCACAATTTGATAAATTAGTGCCAGTAAATATAGTTAAGGTATATACTTTTACAGTCAACGCTTTAATGTCCACAATTTGGTAAATTAGTGCCAGTAAATATAGTTAAGGTATATACTTTTACAATCAACGCTTTAATGTCCACAATTTGATAAATTAGTGCCAGTAAATATAGTTAAGGTATATACTTTTACAATCAACGCTTTAATGTCCACAATTTGATAAATTAGTGCCAGTAAATATAGTTAAGGTATATACTTTTACAGTCAACGCTTTAATGTCCACAATTTGATAAATTAGTGCCAGTAAATATAGTTAAGGTATATACTTTTACAATCAACGCTTTAATGTCCACAATTTGATAAATTAGTGCCAGTAAATATAGTTAAGGTATATACTTTTACAATCAACGCTTTAATGTCCACAATTTGATAAATTAGTGCCAGTAAATATAGTTAAGGTATATACTTTTACAATCAACGCTTTAATGTCCACAATTTGATAAATTAGTGCCAGTAAATATAGTTAAGGTATATACTTTTACAGTCAACGCTTTAATGTCCACAATTTGATAAATTAGTGCCAGTAAATATAGTTAAGGTATATACTTTTACAGTCAACGCTTTAATGTCCACAATTTGATAAATTAGTGCCAGTAAATATAGTTAAGGTATATACTTTTACAATCAACGCTTTAATGTCCACAATTTGATAAATTAGTGCCAGTAAATATAGTTAAGGTATATACTTTTACAGTCAACGCTTTAATGTCCACAATTTGATAAATTAGTGCCAGTAAATATAGTTAAGGTATATACTTTTACAATCAACGCTTTAATGTCCACAATTTGATAAATTAGTGCCAGTAAATATAGTTAAGGTATATACTTTTACAGTCAACGCTTTAATGTCCACAATTTGATAAATTAGTGCCAGTAAATATAGTTAAGGTATATACTTTTACAGTCAACGCTTTAATGTCCACAATTTGATAAATTAGTGCCAGTAAATATAGTTAAGGTATATACTTTTACAGTCAACGCTTTAATGTCCACAATTTGATAAATTAGTGGCAGTAAATATAGTTAAGGTATATACTTTTACAGTCAACGCTTTAATGTCCACAATTTGATAAATTAGTGCCAGTAAATATAGTTAAGGTATATACTTTTACAGTCAACGCTTTAATGTCCACAATTTGATAAATTAGTGCCAGTAAATATAGTTAAGGTATATACTTTTACAGTCAACGCTTTAATGTCCACAATTTGATAAATTAGTGCCAGTAAATATAGTTAAGGTATATACTTTTACAATCAACGCTTTAATGTCCACAATTTGATAAATTAGTGCCAGTAAATATAGTTAAGGTATATACTTTTACAATCAACGCTTTAATGTCCACAATTTGATAAATTAGTGCCAGTAAATATAGTTAAGGTATATACTTTTACAATCAACGCTTTAATGTCCACAATTTGATAAATTAGTGCCAGTAAATATAGTTAAGGTATATACTTTTACAGTCAACGCTTTAATGTCCACAATTTGATAAATTAGTGCCAGTAAATATAGTTAAGGTATATACTTTTACAATCAACGCTTTAATGTCCACAATTTGATAAATTAGTGCCAGTAAATATAGTTAAGGTATATACTTTTACAATCAACGCTTTAATGTCCACAATTTGATAAATTAGTGCCAGTAAATATAGTTAAGGTATATACTTTTACAGTCAACGCTTTAATGTCCACAATTTGATAAATTAGTGCCAGTAAATATAGTTAAGGTATATACTTTTACAATCAACGCTTTAATGTCCACAATTTGATAAATTAGTGCCAGTAAATATAGTTAAGGTATATACTTTTACAATCAACGCTTTAATGTCCACAATTTGATAAATTAGTGCCAGTAAATATAGTTAAGGTATATACTTTTACAATCAACGCTTTAATGTCCACAATTTGATAAATTAGTGCCAGTAAATATAGTTAAGGTATATACTTTTACAATCAACGCTTTAATGTCCACAATTTGATAAATTAGTGCCAGTAAATATAGTTAAGGTATATACTTTTACAATCAACGCTTTAATGTCCACAATTTGATAAATCAGTGCAATTTAATTAAGTATATTTAACTTATAATTTGGTGAACATAAGGAATCTTTAATATCAACGAGGCATTCGAAAATCCACTGTTGATTAGATATTTTGAACTGTCCCGAAATTTTGAAAAAAGCCCTTATTTTCTACATTATACAAGGTGACTTTTTGATCATCGTCCAAATTCATACTAGTGGCTTGGTAAGTGATCAGTATCATGGATCAATAACAATTTTGGTGAAATTCGTAAAATGAAATTTCGACTCCCCATAGTGATTCACTCGGGACTGGAACTGAATTTATATGGGAAGCCGAAATTTCATTTTACGAATTTCACAGAAATTGTTACTGATCCAAGATACTTATCACTTATCAAGCCTCCAGTATGAATTTGGACGATGATCAAAAAGTCACCTTGTATAACACATTTACATTATTGGATTATCTGTTCAATTGTTCATATTTAAGGTAAAGCTGGTTTCGACGCCAAACGTGATGAGATGCATGCAAGACCATCTGCGGCCATCCATATAAATATTAAATGGAGTTCTGACATGTAGCCTGTGCAATCGTACTTTCAAGGGCAAAATAGGCTATGTCAGCCACTGTAGGGCTCACCAGCGAATATCTTGGATCACTATGACCGAAAACGGCCAGGAGTAATCATCATCATCAAACATTTATGAAAGGGACGGAAATAACCAAGTTGCACAACGAATATAGGTATTCTATATGTGCAACGTGTCTAAAAACATTGACATGGTATCCGAAAACAAGAAAGTGAAGTACACCATTAACCTCGATGTGCAGAATTGTTATGAAGGTTTGTAATTTGCGGGGATTAAATTACACAAAAATAAAACGCAAGGTGTTATTTTTAATACATTTATAAAACACTCAAACAGTGCAACAATGAGAGCAGTCTTCAAATTTGGTAATCAACTGCGACACTTATATCGTTCGTTTACTACTAACTGACCATTGCCTTAGGTAATGCGCGGGGCGCGGGGCGCGGGGTCTGGAACCAAACACTAGAGTATTTAGTGTGCTACAGAATAAATAATTGTTGCTTAATATTTTACCATTTTTTTACATATACAGAATGTTGATACACATCACACGAGTGTACGTACAAACATACACAATGCTTATCAAAAACAACATAAAATGTAAAACAAATAATTGGTTATGGAGATATGCCTCGAGTGTCCTAAAATGTTGTCAAGTATGGCTACATTAACTGTCACGTCGCATCGTTCTTCCAAACGCACGATGCCACTTCGCAATAATGGTATCGATTCGACACAACACAACTAACTTATTTGACAGGACTAACTTTATTTTGAGCGTCCTGTCTTTGTCTGTTCGATACAGAAAGAACAAGACAGAACGGTTAAATTGTTGTGTCTAAAATAGTACTACAAAAATAAATTAAAAAATATATTTTGTTTTTTTTTTGCATTGAAATCTGTGACTATAGTAGCGGACTGAATCAACATCCTGTATATTCTATTTATTATTTAGCTAAAAGAGTATTTATCTAATATCTGCAAGTATAGTTTACCCCGCCCCTCTCCCTACCGCGCAGTACCTAACAACAGGTCAGTGTTAACAGGCAGTTAGTACCATTAATGACTTTTATAATTCTAATATCCATAGTAAAATAACATATATCACATATAGTTGTATTCATTGAATGACTATATAGATCTAAGCGATGAATTATATATTCTTTCACTGATATTAAAGCCGATTCTGAAGGCTTTAATTTTAGTTTTAGTGCTGTCAAAACTAAATTTTCTTGATTACAAAATAGTCTTTAAATGTTAGGAACAGAAGCTAAATTACTTTGGAAAAATTAAGTTTTGACAGCACCTAAACTAAAATTGAAGCCTTCAGAATCGGCTACACTATCAAGTAAACCTTACCCATCCATTTTCCCAAAGTGGACGAGTTATCATTAATTATCTGAGATAATAAAAAGACAAAGATATTTGAAAAAAAAAATAAACGCTACTACTCTTAAAGTTGGGTGACCCCTACGGCTATAGTAATAGAGTTGTCTATGCACTCACTTCGCCACTCGTTACAAACTCCAATATCTATGTTTCTGGACACAATGTCAGTAAGCGTTACATTTACCAAACTTATTGAACTTATAGTTCTTAACATATACATTATATCAATGGTATTTCGTCAATATCATCTCCAACATTTTATTTCAGTCACACTGTAATAGAGTAATGTTCAATCATCCGAAGGAATATTTTATTTAAAAGAGAAAAAAAATACACAAAAAAATCGGAACATATGTTTAGGCCATAAATAGTCATTAAATGGGAAGACATGTTAAATTTTATCCTTTAAAAACTTTCGCTGTCATCGCTCCTACAAAAATACATTGAAAATAAATTTCTAAAAGTTGAAATGACAACATTTTGAACGCTTTGTTAAATTGTGTTGTCAATATTATTTTGTGCTTAGGACTACTTTTTGTAATTTTGGAAGATATAGAATTGGAAAATTGAACGATTACCTTAATAATAACAATAAATGACGTGCTCAGAGAATGTCGTTACCCTTGTTCTACTGATCATACTTCTATAAACAATCTTTTGAACAAAGCTAATTAAACAACTCCCCGTATACATTTTTAATACCTACTCGTCATTTTCTATGGGGAATATAAAAGAAATCACGTGTTTGCAAAAGTCATAAAACACAGAGCATGTGTTTTAATTTCACATCTGAACACGTCATTATACATCCTGTATAACATTAATACATACATCTGTATAACATGATCAACTCGCGCATCTTTAACCAACATTACAAATTGCCCTCCTTTCAACAATTCAAGCCTTACATCTGAAGTATGTGTTTTAGCACGACGAAGGAAAGTGACAGTTCGTGAGAGTGGAAAACACGCTCATAACTACTGTCGTGCCATTTCACTTCGTCATCGAACAACATGTTGCAATGTAAAATGGTTCATGCACCCTACTAGTTAAAAGCGCATTTCCCACAATCACGTACTGTCAGTTTCCTTCTCGTGCAAATAAAACTTATCTACTCCCACACTGCAATAAGGCAATTGCAACATCAAAAGCAGTTTTATAAATACCTAGATTGTTTATCCAATGTTATAATATTACATTATAACACCGCGATTCTGCGCTGCGATTGGCCCAATTTATTATAAAACCGCTACAGACCCAATCGACAATAATTTCCGACCTTATTTCTGAAGCCACGCCTCCTTTATCCTGATTAGCCTTTAAGGCAGCTTTACCGGAACGACGCACCCGAGGTTAAATGTCTTCTCATTTTTAGTGAAATTGTTAGTTGAAAATATTACAAATAAAGACGATATTTTTGATGGTCGTAGATAAAGTATTGTGTACAACTGAACATAATTAGACATTGGGATACTCGTGCCAAACTATTACGAAACGAATCGTGTCCAAGTGTCTCAAATTATGTTACAGTTGCACAAAATAATATTTTAGATGCGATAACATTGGCAAGAACCTCCTTAATTTGTTAAAGTATAAACAAAAATGGCGAGTGATTCGCATTAATATTGAAGCACTGATACAATATGGTAGAATAAATAAAATTATAATTTACGGAATGAATAGAAACCAGGGCTGAGTTCAGTTTGATCGCCCGCCGACGCCTGCGATCATGACATCTCTTTTGCACGAGATGAATTTGTATATGCTATCCTGCTGTCAGCTATGAGCGGGTGATCAAACTGAACGCAGCTCTGTGTTAGATACTAGAATGCCGCAACATCTTCAGTAAATAAGGTAGCCCTAGTTGTGCTATATAGTATCTTAAGAGTACCTAAAAAACAATAATATTGATTGATAATTCAATTATTAAGCTCGTTTTAACGTTTAACCACATCCAAATATAGTTAAAGACAGCAAGTAATTATTTATCATTACATTATGTATAACGGAGCACAATTTAGTTTTATTATTCTAAATAGAAGGATAATATTGCCATTCAGGCCATGGAAAAAAACGTACTGAAGTATTGGAAATTACTTTTTTCACTCTGGTTTGTATTTTGTTAACTATTAAAATATACTTTTGTACAATCAAAATAAATTGCTATAAATATTTGTACTAAATAATAATAGGTATGTCAAAGTTTTAGTACTAGTTACCTACAGAACGGTTACACCTTGTTAAATATAAATTGACGTACAACAAATAATTATATCACATGGTAAGACTATTGTTATGACTGGAACAGTATTCATTTACCTCTGAAATGAGATTTTCGGTTCTTAATTCTTTAAACTAATGTGAAATCCTTACAAATACAAAAAAAACGTGCATGAAAATGCAATCGAAATGCAACACAATATCTAGAATGTTGTATATAATTTAATACATTAAAGTGTAAAAATCAAAATAATTGCAGAAAATGCACACTTTGAAATTTATTTTACGTCTAATTTTTACAGTTATTTCGAATTTAAGGTATGTATATTTTTTGTTTATTCACACATAAAATTTTACCATTTAAAAGCCTAAATATTAATCTCTAATACAAGCACCATTTAATCATAATATTTCCTCGTTAATTTCAAATTCTTGTCGCAATTTATTATCTGCAATCTCTCAAGTAATTTATTGTAAATAAGAAAACTATGGAAGAAGATCAACAGACATACTCTAAATATTCATTAAAAAATAAAACAAAAACGCTTCTAGGGTTAAATACACACGTAAAAATGTTGCTATCAAATAATATTAGTAAGTAACTCGTCGATATCAACAACTTTTGCTATTTTATCGATTTTTTTTCCACTTTATCAGCCGAATAGGCCACTAGAAGGCTAAAATAAGTTGCGAATTTTGCATAGCCCTCATAGAAAAAGTTATTGATATGACAGAGTACTGCCATTGTTTTGAGTTTCTGTTACTAATATATATTTAACCTTGTATAATTGTATTATTTAAACAACAACTATACAATAATGCAAGATAAAGAAATGTTCAAAAAATATAATTCCCAAGTTGCGTTATTTATTAGATCATAAATATACCAGCTAGTTATAATTAATAGATTGTCCAGAGGCGGATCAAATGCCGACAACACCCGCGGCCTCGGATATGAATTTGAATTTATTTTGTAAAATAAGTAGGTAGGCCAAGGACACGGGTAAGAAAGGTAAAAAATTTTTTTTTTTCTCCTTACATATATAGAGGAAAGTTACCAAATATGGAATACTATCCCTAATATGGAATACAACTATGTCTCTAAAACTAACACTTTAAGATACAATTCAAAGTAATTTCTTATCTCATTCACTCACTTTAGTGTCGCACTTATTTTGTCTGACCAGTCAGGTGCGCGGTGTGGCTATGGCAGGCGTTTTTTGTTTTCTCAAGATACTCAAGGAAAAACATGGGTCAAAAGTTTAATGTCTTCTTTCTGGGTTCATAGCGTCTATGCAAGTCCAGAGTTTGATACTCGAATTTGTAATTTTTGTAAGAAGATTAAGTTTCTCATTACCTTTTTCCAAAAATTCCTTACTTTTTTCATTTTTCTAAATAGAAATCACGTTTATTTTTCTAATATTCCGTATTTAGGTAGCTATTTCACAAATAGCTACCATTTTGATAATTTGATTTTTGAAAAATAAAAAGTTGTTTACTAATATTAAAAACAAAAACTAATACTAGGTCAAGAAAAAATGTATGACTGATTATGATTACTAATAAACGTCTTTAATATTCTTTTTTTATTTTTTTAAATCAAAAAATCAAAATGGTATTCCATATTTGGTTACTTTCCTCTAATTTCTTTTTTGTTTATAAGCGCACGTTGCCACGTCACGCCCCTAGCTAGGCACGTGTCTAGTTTACCTAAAAGGATAATCCGCCTCTGAGCCAGTCTTAGTGGAGCTAACATTATACAACAAACAATAATCCTCAATAATTTTTCACTAATCTCTTAGTACAGATCTCATCTAAAAGCTATGATCATTTGCGTAAGTCTTGTTTCGTTTACCTCAACATTAACTTACGAAGTGTCTACCAAATACATCAAGCTTCAACTTTCTAAACCAATTAGTAAACACTGATATAATATAATATATTATTATATAGATATCATCTAACTTGAAAAAGCAACTTTCTGTATCAACACTTTAAATTACTTTTCCAAACATTTTGTCTTGTTTCGGACCTATATCCTTAAACTCGTTTAAATTTCAAGACATTCAAATAAACCAACGAAACTGCTTTTTTTCATAGCCTTTTGCGGAATGAAATCGTTAGTTCGTAACTAACGGTTCCTAATCACTAGTTACATAATTAGCGGTAACTTGCCTCTTGTTACGAGTAACTAGCGTTAACTTATATATACAGGGTGGAAAAAATGAATGGGCCCTGGAGGAGAACTACCTTAAATCCTTTAGTTAGCTCATTTTACTGAAAGGAAACATTCCTTTATTTTTTAAAAGAAACAAAACTGCATTCAAAGATCTTCTAAAATTCGCTTGTCTCGCCCGGGAATCGAACCAACTAAAAATGAAAAAAATAAACCATCGCTATTTTATTATACGAATCGGTAGGATTATTGTTCAGGATAAAATGTGTCTAATAAACATTTGGTTTAACACTCATCTGTTGTACGAGATACCCACGAAATTGAATATTTATTACAAGTTCTTTGTTAACAATACCTAATAAAATACTGTTCACTTGTAACAAGTAAATGACACGTTTTAATTTTCTTATCTCTCTAACATCCAAAGACATCGCATGAAGTACAAGCTTGCTAATTAAATTAATATAAATATAATTAATATAAATATTTACCTTAAGTACCTTGTTGAAGACTTCGATAAGAAAATCGTTATAAATCTATGCACAGCACAATTCCTTCTTGCACTAGGCGTACTGACGAAACGTTTAAAAAGGGAAACTATTTTTTTTTTAAACGTAGTGCAACAAATTTAAAATTCGAATGATAACTTTCAACATTTTTAAAATCGATAAAACTATTCGTTCGAATTTCAAATTTAGTTTTGTTTTGCTTTCATTCTGCTGTCATTGTGTAATAATGGCGTATCAAGAACAATTTTATTTATTAGAAGCTTGTTTTCACTTTTTTTTATTTCAAAGACCAAATCTTTATTAGACAAATTTTATCCTGAACGATATTCCTACCAATTCGTATAATAAAATAGCGAGGGTTTATTTTTTAGTTTTTAGTTGGTTCGATTCCCGGGTGAGACAAGCGAATTTTAGAAGATCTTTGAATGCAGTTTTGTTTCTTTTAAAAAATAAAGGAATGTTTCTTTTCAGCAAAATGAGCTAACTAAAGGATTTAAGGTAGTTCCCCTCCAGGGCCCTTAAATTTTTTCCACCCTGTATATATATAATAGTTACATGTTGCTAGCGGTAATCTTTAGGTATATGTAGCTGGAGGTAACAAATCTCGTGTTACATGTAGCTAGCTAGAGGTATCAAATCTCTAATAGTTACATGTAGTTAGAGGTAACAAATCTGTAGTTATATGTAGCTAGAACTAACAAATCACTAATTACATGTAGCCAGCTAGAGGTAAAAAATCTCTAGTTACATGTAGTTAGAGGTAACTAATCTCTAGTTACATGTAGCTAGTTGGAGGTAACAAATCTCTAGTTACATGTAGCTAATTAGATGTAACAAATATCTGGTTACATGTAGCTATAAGTGACAAATTTCCAATAACATGTAGCTAGCTACCTAGAGTCAAAAAATCTCTAGATAAATGTAGATAAGACAGCGGTAAGAGAAAACCAACTAGTTCTACAAAACTAGTTGAAAGTTATCACTGGTTTCATGCAGCTTTAGCCCTTGAAATATCGTTATAAATAAAGTAATTTTAGGACAGATATGCATGTAACTGTAACTTGTGATACACGGTAACATAATTATGAATTATTCAAAACGCTGTAAAACCCCGTACCTGTTTAAAACATAATGAATGTCAGTGTACATGTGACTCGTTACCGCTAGCTGGTTCCATGCAACTATCTCGTCGTATCGTATAACATGTGTGGTTGTGTCCACTAACGCGGCCGTCGCTGCGCTCGACGTCTGTATCAACTGCGCTTCGGCTTGCCCTCTTGAGCCTTGGACTATGGAAATAAACGACGTGTATTTATTGGTACAATCATTTTTCATTTGAGAATATATTTCTGCAGGAAGGATGATCAAAGCTGAATTCTGATTTTATTAAGAGAAACTTATCCAACAAAATTATTTATAAGGAAAAAATCGTTCTTTACCAGGCCTCGCGGTATGCTACAGCGCATGCAGCACCCTCGCGAGGACTTGTGTCAGAACTAGGGTGTTAAGATGTGTACAAGTGTAACAGTCCACACTCAGAAAAATCTTTGACGCACCCTCGTTTTTTTTTAAAGTGGATACTTCTTTTTAACATTTTTTAACGAAAGATAACTTTATTTCTAATTCAAATTCAAATTCAAATAGTTTATTTTGCAAAGCAGGTATAGATATATACACTTATATATATATATATGCATAATAAGGCATAATCATAGATTATAAAGTTTTTTAATCGTTAATTATTTGATTCGTATAAATAAAAATATATATAAAAAGCTTTTCAAAAGTGAATATATTTAATACCTTATTAATATTAAAACAATAAAAAACGTTTTTTCTTTTTTCTTAAGAAAGCACAGTAGGTATACATTTATCAACATATATTTTATATGATAAGTTACTACTTATTTAATCGGAGCAATAATATATTAGCAATGACCTCGTAAGATCACTGACATATTATTATGATATCTATGGCCGCCATTGATTCTAACCTCTGTGATTGGATAAAGAGGCGACTTAAGAAGTATCCACTTAAACTGTATCTGTGACACAGCCCGCTGCTTTGTTTACCTTAGAGTCACCGGCGGAGAGCCCCTTCTCCTGTTTGGACGCCGTCCCGAAGAACACTTTGACTGCGCCCGCGCACATCAGGTAGAACCAGTACAGTTGTGGCAGGAGCAGGATGCATATGGAGATCTTGCAGCCAGTCGGGAGGGATCTTATCGCCTGCGACATACCAACCCTTTTACATACATACGTACATATACTCACGCCTGTCTCCCAATGAGGTAGGCAGAGACTACAGATTTCCATCTGTTACGATCCAGTCACACCTCTTTCGCCTCTCGACATCCATCAATCTAGTAGTCATACAAGCTCTTCTATTCCGGGTACTTTTGACATTGCCTTTCTACAGTATGTCGTCAATTTGGTCAGCATACGTCCTCCTAGGGGGTTTTACTTATTCAGGAAGTCTTTTCTCGCAACTACTGTAATGTTAATGGAGTAATTATTGATTGACGTTGCTAGTGTGCACAGAACGGCACATTAACTAACAACGGAAATAAATATCATAGACTAATGTACGTTTTTAAAGTTAACAAAATGTTTAACATTTATTTGGGTATTATTTGTTTCAAATTCAAATAGTTTATTTTGCAAAGCAGGTATAGATATATACACTTTTTACACGTCAAATTTAATCTAATAAAGAAAATATAAGTAATAAAATAATAAATGTACATGAACTAAATTAAAGGTTTATATAATCGTAATATTTACGATTAAAATGATAGGTAAAATATATATTATACAAGGTAAAATCCAATCAGCCGCCCGAACCCATACCGGAGACCCGGCCAGGGACCATGAACAAGGTTCAATGTTTGACATTCGTCCAGAATATATAAAAATAATAGTCGGTTAGAACATCAAACGCGCATGCGCGGTAAATCAGTTTAGTTTGGAAAATTTTATCATAATTTAATCTTTACAGTAATTGTCAGAAAAGCAGTTTATGAACTTTTAGTAAAATAGTTGCGCGCGCAATTATCATTTCGATACAATTAATAGTTTGTCTTATTTGAAATCTGCGTAAACTGAAGCTGTAGACCCCTGTGACATATGAACGGGCGGAAGGACGGAGAGACAGTCGAGGCTTAGTAATAGGGTCCCGTTCGACACCCTTTGGATACGGAACTCTAAAAATCGAGCTTGTGAGCTGATTTGAATGTAATTTAGCTTAGGCTATGAAAGTAGGTCCTATCTATACTAATGACTACTGCCGAGAATATCACATTGACATAACAGATACAGGGGAGAGGAGCATGGGGGCCATACACACAGGAATTACATACACACATTTGACTCGACTTTTTGATTCAATTCCGGTACACTTTTACACAGCATAGGTATATAAGATAGGTTCGATAAAAGAGGCGTCGTTACCCGCAAACCTCCATACAAACGATATCAACAGATTGTGGGGTGTTTATGGAATGTTATTGTAATATTTTAGGCTGAGTCCATTAAAATTACCTAGATCTATGTTTAAGTGGAATTAAAATTTATGAAATTTGAGTAATATCTTAACAACAAACCCCTAAAATACGTAAATTTAACGATTATTCACCAAAAGTGTAGCCGAATGTGCTTTTATTGTTTTAGATAAAATGAATACGTGTCAAACATCGAAAATGTTATTTAGATTAATAATAACCGAAAATAATGTTTGAAAACGTCCACAGTCTTGCCAAAAGTGGTTTCTACTGAAACAAGTTTTCAACTTTGCGCCGGCAACGAAATCGGTACGGTTGTATTGTCCTCGCAAGTTTCATGGGGCGTTCACCTTATAGCGAAATGAAACAGCATGACATTTGGCGACGCCCACAACTGAGTTGGTCGCGTCATGACAACCATCCTCAAGGAACATAAAACATTTTTTTTTTCTTTGTGGTAAACACAGAACTACTAATAAGGAATAGAAATGACATGAAAGCCGTGACTGCGACGCACCGATTTGACCAATACGTCAATACGCGGGCCTCTCATTTCTCAACCGAACGCGTTAGAACAAACATATTGTAAAAATGGTGTATTGCAGCGTGGCAAATTGTTCTAACTCTTCAAATAACTCAAATAAGACATCCAAAGAAATTTCATTTCACTCGTAAGTAATTTAAACATGTATTTACTGTGATATTTGCAGAATAAACTTCGCGGTAAATAAAATTACAACCTTACCATGAAATATTTAGCGTTATAGCGAGTAGCGTTGAAGTTAGACAATATTTTGTCCATTGCAGGTTATAAAGAGTATCACACATTGCGTTAGAATATTAACGCAGCAATGTATATTTTTTCAAACATTATCAACAAGGACCTAATTGTGTCATAGTGCGGCCGCTGGTCATGGCTCTTTACACACATTGGCACAGTGCCATGACGTGTTTGGTATTTTACATCTAAGCTTCATAGAAATACGGTGTTAATTTGGCTGTATGAAGACGGGTGAATCTTTGTGTGCGCCGCGTACTAACCAGGTAATACTACGTTATTCCAAAAAGTGGCGACAGCGGTGCTAGTATAAAATTTGTGTCACGCCATCCCCGTGGTGGTAAACCTTGTAAAAATGGCTCCCACTAAAATAAAATCCTTGATCCATAACATAATTATGTTAATTGTAACATAAACTCACATCGATGTATGACAGCTGCACCACCTTGCTGTACATGTAGCACACGTACGGCAGGCTGGCGACGCGGCAGATGAAGAATGTCACCAACATCGCGACACCGTTGAATACGTAACTGAAATGTGGATAAAACAGACAAATTAAATGTTTTGCAAGTGCATTTTATCTCTTGGGAACTTTTGTCGTTTTCTTTGAGGCAAGTAACGGGACCGAAGTGCTCTTTGAAGCGCTTAAGAATAGCTTGGGCCGAAGTCTTTAAGTACTTCTAAGGGACGCAGAATAATTTGGGCAAAGTTCCTAAAGTAATTTCTAAAGGCACGCAGGATAGCTGGTGCAAAGGGTATAAAATGTTTTCTGAAAATTTTAAGATTAGCTTGCACCAGTGTTAATAAAGCACTTTATGAAGCACCCAGTAGCCAACGAGTCTAAGTATTCTCTGGATACGCGAAGTTGACGGGACGAGAGTCGTTCTTTTTGAGGCACGCAGAGTAGCTTGGATCAAGTTCTGGAGAGCTTTCAAAGGTATAAATCAAATCAAATCAAAGTTATTTGCCACTTAAACCAAACAGGTTACACAAATAAGTTTACGAAACAAGTTACGGTTTTCGCACATACAACGGATCGACACCAGACCACCTCAAAGTAAAGCACTGAAATGTGAACTTTAAATCGTGTTACGTACGTGTCAATTCTGTACAAGTGGACGGAGGGTGGTCGGCCCGTGGTCCGCGCGTCGTCCACTTGCAAAATGTCATTTACGTAATACTAATTATAGCTCACATTTTAATGCGTACTTTGTGGTGGTCCGGTGCCGACGAGTCGTAATTTGCGCCAATATTATAATAGGACACAAAGTAGCCAGCACCAACAACAAAGAACTCTCTACAGGACACAGAATAGCCAGCACCAACAATAAAGAACTCTACAGGACACTGAATAGCCTGCACCAACAATAAAGAACTCTCTACAGGACACAGAATAGCCAGCACCAACAATAAAGAACTCTACAGGACACTGAATAGCCAGCACCAACAATAAAAAACTCTCTATACGACACAGAATAGCCAGCACCAACAATAAAGAATTCTACAGGACACTGAATAGCCAACACCAACAATAAAGAACTCTCTACAGGACACAGAATAGCCAGCACCAACAATAAAGAACTCTTTACAGGACACAGAATATCCAGCACCAACAACAAAGAACTCTCTACAGGACACAGAATAGCCAGCACCAACAACAAAGAACTCTCTACAGGACACTGAATAGCCAGCACCAACAACAAAGAACTCTCTACAGGACACTGAATAGCCAGCACCAACAACAAAGAACTCTCTACAGGACACAGTAGCCAGCATCAACAACAAAGCACTCTCTATAGGACACAGAGCAGCCAGCACCAACAACAAAGAACTCTCTACAGGACACAGTAGCCAGCATCAACAACAAAGCACTCTCTATAGGACACAGAGCAGCCAGCACCAACAACAAAGAACTCTCTACAGGACACAGTAGCCAGCACCAACAACAAAGCACTCTCTATAGGACACAGAGCAGCCAGCACCAACAACAAAGAACTCTCTACAGGACACAGTAGCCAGCACCAACAACAAAGCACTCTCTATAGGACACAGAGCAGCCAGCACCAACAACAAAGAACTCTCTACAGGACACAGTAGCCAGCATCAACAACAAAGCACTCTCTATAGGACACAGAGCAGCCAGCACCAACAACAAAGAACTCTCTACAGGACACAGTAGCCAGCACCAACAACAAAGCACTCTCTATAGGACACAGAGCAGCCAGCACCAACAACAAAGAACTCTCTACAGGACACAGTAGCCAGCACCAACAACAAAGCACTCTCTATAGGACACAGAGCAGCCAGCACCAACAACAAAGAACTCTCTACAGGACACAGTAGCCAGCACCAACAACAAAGCACTCTCTATAGGACACAGAGCAGCCAGCACCAACAACAAAGAACTCTCTACAGGACACAGTAGCCAGCATCAACAACAAAGCACTCTCTATAGGACACAGAGCAGCCAGCACCAACAACAAAGAACTCTCTACAGGACACAGTAGCCAGCATCAACAACAAAGCACTCTCTATAGGACACAGAGCAGCCAGCACCAACAACAAAGAACTCTCTACAGGACACAGAGCAGCCAGCACTAAAAACAAAGAAATTTCTGAGGATTGTAGATTGGATCGAAAGAATGCTGAGACCTAAACCCAAGCACGCAGTAACAGTAGTGTAACTCACGTGTTGGTAGACTTGAGTCTGAGCCTGGAGAGGATCCCGCGCGCGCACACGAGCGGCGTCGACACTTCCATCAAGTACGCGAACCCGAACACGCAGTCGCCCAGGTCTCGTCTTAGGTACTGGAACAAACATGTTATATTGTAAAGTTATATCGAAACGCTGGAAACACGCGGTTTAAAAATCTTTGTACGTCAACACTAAAATACAGAAGTATTGGCTCAAAAAGACATGTATCCAGGGCCGTAAACCGTATATACATATATAATTTAAATACATTATTGTATTAAAATAATATATATACGGTTTACGGCCCTTTTGGGACGAACTTCACGGAAAAACTCCCACAAATCAGCCAGCCGTCCCCCCCTAGACAAAAATGCTAGTTACGCCAATGCCATCAGCCTGTGTTCGTCCACTGCTAGACATAGGCCTCTCAAATATTTCGCCACTCTTGTCGGTCCTGCGTCAACCTCATGCAGTCGCTCCCCGCGACGTCCTCCAGGTCGTCGGTCCAGCGGGCACGAGGTCGGCCTACGCTACGCTTTGCTGTACGTGGTCTCCATTCCAACGCATTTCGGTCCCGACAAGTATGACCCGCCCACTGCCACTTCGACTTACTGATTGGGCAAGCTGTGTCGGTCACTCACCACAATAACAAGGAACCCGAAACCCCCGATGAACAGGTGATGCGCCAGTATGACCGGCTCGTGCCTGCAGTAGGCGAGGAAAGAGGGGCGCGGCGCGGCGCGGGGCGAGGGGGCGTCACCCGCGGAGTGGGGCAAGGGGGCGCCGTTCTTCACCGGCTTCATTCGCTGCTCGCGCTCGAACGTCATCTGCACGTACACCTGAGGAGGAGGGGTACTGAGGTATGCAGGGTGGACTTTTTTAAAGGGAGCCCTTATTTCTATAAAACAAAATATTGGTCTGGAATTATTCCTACGATTATGATACCTGTATAATTTACTCAGACTTACTCAGTTTTATGAAGAAAGCAAGAAATGTTTTAAAGAAAATATTTCCGGTAAATTGTATGATATTTTCTTAGAGAATGTGTGAATAAACTTTTATAGTATGTGTGAAATGTGTGAAAAAACTTTCATTGTACATAGACCAGATGTCATAGAAGTAGGGCTTCAATTTGTCAGTTCAACTATCACAGTAGTCCCACCTTGTACATAGACCAGATGTCATAGAAGTAGGGCTTCAATTTGTCAGTTCAACTATCACAGTAGTCCCACCTTGTACATAGACCAGATGTCATAGAAGTAGGGCTTCAATTTGTCAGTTCAACTATCACAGTAGTCCCACCTTGTACATAGACCAGATGTCATAGAAGTAGGGCTTCAATTTGTCAGTTCAACTATCACAGTAGTCCCACCTTGTACATAGACCAGATGTCATAGAAGTAAGGCTTCAATACGCCATGTTCACCAGGCAGACGACATTCGATTTTAATTTTTTTTCGTAAAATATAGACTATTTGATGAACTTAATTTAAAGCAATTTCAGTTTTATGCAGTCAATATTTTTTTATAAATTTTTGTATTTTCGTTACTTGTGACGTCATTTGTTTCCCTAAGGCTTAATCAACATTATCCTTTGCATTAGTAAAAAAAAAAACATTTGACATATGACAAGCGCTAGGGATGTAGTAATGCAACATCTTTATCGAACAAAAAGTATCGATACTTACTCGTACCAGTTATTCATTTTTTAGGATTAGACGCAAATAAAAACAGCATTAAGCAAGTAGGTATGTGGTTCTACATGTAATGACAAATACTTACTTATTTACTTGTGTAAAGAAACAAAACTAATTTTCGAGATGTTTTCACAATAAACGGTTTCGTGTAGCTGTAACCTGTTGTGCTAGCTTTTAAAAACTAAAATATTTGTAGACTTCTTTTTTTTAGCACCGTCCTGGGCCAAAATATTCTGGTAAAACGTCCATGCACCATACAATCTTTTAAAACTGTGATAGTACTGCTAACGTTAAAAGCTTTAGTTTTTGGTTTGGTGCCGACAAAACTAAAATTTCTTAATTGAAAAAAAGTTGTTAAATTGAATAAATAAAAGCTAAATACGTAGGCGTCTCATCAAATACTTAAATCTGTTAAGAGCGACCGACACCTACTTGGATAAAAAGTATCGATACCGAAAGTAAAGTTAAGTGGTAAGTGTAGCACCACTGGTGTCAACTGTCAAAGAGAAGGAAGGGCGAGACAGTACTTATGTGTGTGTGGGTGTATATTGGACGTTGTCAAAATGTTGCATTAAGAAAATCATTTTGTTACGTATTATGCAAAATGTTGGCTAACGTTGATGGAAATAGGTATTATGGGTTGATTCATAAATATTTTTCACTTTTTAATATGTGGATGGCCAAAGGGCACATTCCTGTGTTCAGCCATAGCATAGGGTCAAATGAAGGTCATAAGTTAAATTCTAAAAATATCTATAATCTTTAGTTAATTTGCCGCAAAAATAATGAAATATGGCCAAATAATGTATTATCTCGAAACGGTTTTGGAATTAGCACTCCTGGGCTTAGACTTCCCATACCGAATTTGTCAGTTCAACTATCACAGTAGTCCCACCTTGTACATAGACCAGATGTCATAGAAGTAGGGCTTCAATTTGTCAGTTCAACTATCACAGTAGTCCCACCTTGTACATAGACCAGATGTCATAGAAGTAGGGCTTCAATTTGTCAGTTCAACTATCACAGTAGTCCCACCTTGTACATAGACCAGATGTCATAGAAGTAGGGCTTCAATTTGTCAGTTCAACTATCACAGTAGTCCCACCTTGTACATAGACCAGATGTCATAGAAGTAGGGCTTTAATTTGTCAGTTCAACTATCACAGTAGTCCCACCTTGTACATAGACCAGATGTCATAGAAGTAGGGCTTCAATTTGTCAGTTCAACTATCACAGTAGTCCCACCTTGTACATAGACCAGATGTCATAGAAGTAGGGCTTCAATTTGTCAGTTCAACTATCACAGTAGTCCCACCTTGTACATAGACCAGATGTCATAGAAGTAGGGCTTCAATTTGTCAGTTCAACTATCACAGTAGTCCCACCTTGTACATAGACCAGATGTCATAGAAGTAAGGCTTCAATTTGTCAGTTCAACTATCACAGTAGTCCCACCTTGTACATAGACCAGATGTCATAGAAGTAGGGCTTCAATTTGTCAGTTCAACTATCACAGTAGTCCCACCTTGTACATAGACCAGATGTCATAGAAGTAGGGCTTCAATTTGTCAGTTCAACTATCACAGTAGTCCCACCTTGTACATAGACCAGATGTCATAGAAGTAGGGCTTCAATTTGTCAGTTCAACTATCACAGTAGTCCCACCTTGTACATAGACCAGATGTCATAGAAGTAGGGCTTCAATTTGTCAGTTCAACTATCACAGTAGTCCCACCTTGTACATAGACCAGATGTCATAGAAGAAGTAGGCGGCGCCGAACCACGCGTACGCCTCAGACATGAAGTGCGAGCTCCTCAACAGATCCCGACTGCACGACCACAGACACACCACCGCGCCCGTCACACTGGACAGCACCGCTTGTACCGCTGACACCAGTCTGTCGAACGAAGAAGGGATTACAAGGTCAAGTTCTTCAATAGACCATTCTTGTTTTGGATAAGTGGTAAGCCGGGTGTAGATGGACAAGTGTGTTTTGTTGAAACCATACCATATTACTGAACATTATAATACTGAACAACATTACTTAAACAAATAAAAGAATAATTATTTTTCACCTCACTAGCTGCAAAAGCAAGCTTTTTAGTTTTTAGTTAATATTTTACAATGGATATTTAATGCACCTTACAGTATTGCACAAAATAATATTCACTGGTACCCCAAGTTACTAGCCTAGCTAAGTTTGGGGACCCCTGGTTAATCAGTATTTTTTAAGTTATGTGCAGATGTGTTTATACCAAATGTGTTTTTGTTTTGTATTTTAATTTGATTTGTTTTTGCAATAAACTTATTTTTTATTTATTTATTGCTTTAAATCAGTGTGCAGTTATTTGTGCAATAAGAGAGCAAAGTTTTTTTTGTTGCGAGGGCCACGTTTAAATCCCGAGCAAGCGAAGGATTCAATTATAGAATCCTTAGTTTGGTGAGGGATTCAAAGGCACAAGAAACTAAATAAATTTGCTCTCGTGTGACACATACAACTTTTCACATCACTAGCGAGAAAACACAAGATGTAAAGACACACCATATTTTCGAACGAACATAAAGAATTCAATGCTTTTTTCTTTAAATAATACACCACATAAAAATATTGCACATGAACAAAACATGTAAGGAATGTTATTTTAATTCCAAAAGCCGTCAAAAATCGTAAAATATCTGATAAACCATCACGCTGGCGTTTTATTGTTTCCGGTAGAAGTTCATGAGTTTATGGTACAGATTCCATACACACTGGGAGGCTATACACAGAATTACGATTATTGTCTATCTATGGTATTCAACGAGCTGCAGGGCTGTGTATAGTCTACCAATGTAGATGCGATAATCGGGAGGCTATGCACAAGAAGTTTACCTTGTCTATAGTATTCGAGAAGCAGCAGGGCTGTGTATAGCCTCCCAATGTGCATGGAATCTTTATAGAGTGAAAGAGATAGCCCCCATGATGATGTTTGCTATCCCTTTTTCCCTTGAGCAGTTAACTATGGTGTTGCTGAACGTTTCGTGAGCCAATGAATTACGAAATGTCAATTCACAGGTCCTCAATTAAAAACACTTTTCTTCACTGAGTGAGCAAAATTGACTTTTGCTCACTGATTTAAGCAACAAAGGCGCGCTTTTAGGTCTCCTTACGAATTTTTAAAAATGAATTGAATTTTGTATGGGAGGTCCGTTTTTATTTTCATTTACGCGGTATGTTTCTTTTGGAAAATTGTTCAGTATGATCAGTACATTACGTGGTTATATTTAAAGTTACCTGTCCATTTACACCAGGTATAGTATTAAGTCGTTAAGGCGATATGCGAAAAAATACGGGTGTTTCTTTCCTGTGTATTTCATGAAATACACGGAAAATTTTAATAATTTCTGGTATATGCATTTTGACTATATAATTAGCTTAAGCAACGAATAATTTGTGGATGGAAAAGTCGAAAGCAGGATCTTTGACTTAGGAACTTTGTTTGGACTAGTTAGGAGATAAACATGCTAAAAGTCCTTGCCCCTCCGAGTCGAGCCCGAGGGGGGGGGGCACAAAGAAGATCCCGTTTTTTTGGTTTTTTGCTTACATCTCGAAAAACGTGCATTGTACGAAATTTTGTTTTACTACATAATAAAAGCTGATAAAATTTTCTACAACTTTAGCTTTCACACTTTTTATCTATCTCCAATATTTGCCTAGCTATGAGCTTCGAAAAATGGTCAAATTTCAAAGCCTTTTTCGCGTCAACCACGTTGGATTTTAAAATCGTTGTTGTTTTCGTAATCAGCGACCCGATAAACCATTCAAACGATACCCATGTTGATTTTCAAAATTTTTACCCCTTTTCCCCCTTTTAGGGGTTGAATTCTGAAAAAACTTGAAACACATTTATAGATAAGAGTACTCCTGTGAAGTCTCGAATAAAATAGTCTAACTAATCTTGTTTCCCCTTACAAACTTTGGACACCCGTTTCACCCCCTTAAGGGGTGTGTTTTGAAAAATCCTTTCTTAGTGGACGCCTTCACTATATAAGGTATCTATATGCAAAATTTCAAGTCTATAGAACCAGCTGTTGTTGAGATGTAAGCAAAAAACCAAAAAAACGGGATCTTCTTTGTGCCCCCCCCCCTCGGGCTCGACTCGGAGGGATAAGGACTTTTAGTATGTTTATTTCCTAACTAGTCCAAACAAAGTTCTTAAGTCAAAGACCCTGCTTTCGACTTTTCCATCCACATACCCTTAGAGAGCACTCATTTCTCAGCCTAAATCTAGGGTTTTGAAATTGGAAAAGATGTTTGGATAAATTTTCCTCGATAGAAATAATTGTTGAAATGAGGTCTTCAAACACACTTTTTCTTGTCGTTTGACGAATAGGAACCTTATACAGAACTCAAACATATTTTATTGGGTGTGTTTCAACAATATATAGAGATTTGATATTTGAAATTTTGCTAGCTATTTTAGTTTTTTTAATAAAAATATAAAACAAACTTTTCCCTTTTTCCCTGAATCCGCCCCTCTATCACTGCGCGATTTTTCGCTTGGAGTGACAGTGACAAAAATAAAATTCGCATAGCCTCTTAATGTACCAACTGCATACTTCAATATTATAAGTACAGGTTGTTAAATAAATGGTGCAAGTAGCTGAACTTTATTGGCATAATAAATATAATGATGATGGCATTACAATTCATTCATCCATCAGCCTAGTTCGTCCACAGCTGGACATAAGCCTTTCCAGGACTTTGCCACTCCCGGCAGTCATCTTGGAAGAATTGCCCATACTCACACACGCCATCACCAGTCTGTTCCATATAAAGCCCGGCTATTAGGGATGGATATACCGCCATCCATCGGTCCCAGGCATGGTGGGCCTCCTGGTTTTTTTGCATGTGAGCTGTCCTCTTACTCTCCTCCGAATTACTTCGAGGGGATCTCCAAGTAAGACATTACAATTACTTGGACCCTACTTACTTGTTGCTAATATCCATCATGTCAGAGTGTGTGAGCGCGTACTTGTGTCGGAACCGCTCGCCGGCGCCGGTGCCGAGCGCCACGTTGTTCACCAGCGAGAACAGAGACGGGAAGAACACCAGCCCCAGAGCTGTCAGCGTGCTGCCGCGACACACTGAGATCCTGGAACGAGTAGCATGTTGGATTCACGACTTTGTGTAGCTATAATTTGCTAAAATATCTTACCTTCATTCCAATGGAAAATCCAATTATTTTGACGCTAATATAATATTAACACAAGTTGTTTCTTGGGCGTTATAATTATTTCGTAAGATATTGTTAAACATCCGAGATCCGAAGAATCGACCAAATTTGATACAGTTTTCCATCATACTTGCCATCCCGCACAAGCAGGATAAACAGACACTTCTGTATTTCTGGCGCGTGCTAGCCACAAAGATCACCGAAGTTCTGTAAACGTTTTTAGGGTTCCGTAGTCAACAACAAGGAACCCTTATAGTTTCGCCATGTCCGGTCCGTGTGTCTGTCTGTCTGTCTATCCGCGGCTTAGCTTGGAGACTATTAGTACTAGAAAGCTGTAATTTGGCATGGGTATACATATTTATCACGCCGATAAAGTGGTACAGTAAAATTTTGAAAAAGATTTTTTTTAGGGTACCTCCCCTACACGTAAAGTGGGGATGATTTTTTTCTCGTCTATCCCCTAGTGCGAGGTGTCGTTGGATAGGTAATTTAAAAATATTGAGGGTGTGAGAAGACTATTTTTCGATCCAGGGTTCCGTTTGCGAAATATTAAGCTTAAAAGTGTTAATTTTTGTTAGAATCAAGTGTCCCCCCCCCTGCCAGCGAAACGGTTGCGTTTGGAGACGTGAAAAAATCACGGCAGTAGTATACATAACGAAATTAAAAGGAAAACTATCACAGCTAAGTAGGCTTTACAAGTTAACGAGTACAGATCGCGCCAAACTTTTAGTCCCCTAAACACGGGGCGATTCGCATCAGCAGGAACAAAATATATGGGCCGTTCTTGGGAAGAACAACTTCCGAGCGTACTAGAAGTTTGGCGCGATCAGTATTATTATACATAATGGTACGGAACCCTTCGTGCGCGAGTCCAACTCGCACTTGGCCGGTTTTTTTTAATACTTTTCGGTCTACCAGTTTCGGAGATAAGGGCTTCCCCTTGCATACATGGCATACATATTTTTGTGGTTTTTTAAAGATTTCTCGAAACCAGTGCCAGTAAATACAGTAAAAGTATATATTTTTACAATCAACTTTTTAATATCCACAATTTGATACCATTGTTGTATTTTTAGGATAATATTTTTTATTTTTCTCACTTTTGTTTTGGAAATATTTTGAACAATTTCAAATTTTTCATACTTTTTTTACACCGTGTAATGTGGGCAAATTAATGCTATTTTTGTACCAAATTTCATGTCTTTATCTTTAACGATGCTAAAGTTATGATGCTGTGACATACGGACGGACGGACAACGGAGTCTCACCATAAAGGTTCCTTTTGTACCTTTTAGGTACTACGGAACCCTACAAATAAAAGAGCACCGCAGCGCCCCGTAGTGGCCAGCAACGATAACACTACCATAAACAATCCATGACATGACACATAAGGTTGGCAATTTTTAATTATGAAAATAAGAGCACTATATTTTTGATTACAATTGTTTCAGACGTTCTTGAGATATTAGCTTTGAGTAAAATGGTCTAAGGATATGAGGTATAAACGCAGTACACAAACATACATATCGAGGGCATCAAGCTGAAAGGGCGTATCTACAAAAATATAAAAGTACTGTCTAGCTATATATAAATATATATATTTTTTTAAGTTAAAAACGCCTTTTCATATCGTAGACTTGGGCATAATAGTACCTATAACCAGTGGAACAACCTTTACTTTTTCAATACATAATAGAGCTATTAAATATGGAGATTCGCCCAAAAATGTCGAAATTTCGGATCTCAGAAAATCTGTAGATACGCCTTTTTAGTTTGATGCCCTCGATATTTACATAATGGTGTCGATTCGGCGCAACACAACTTACTAATTTGACAGGAATAACCTTATTTTTAGCGTTCTGTCTTTGTCTGTTCGATACAGAAAGACAGAACGCTCAAATTAAGTTTAGTTCTGTCAAATAAGTCGTGTTGCGCCGAATCGACACAATGAGGATAAAAACTGCCTTTTACTCACTTCAGATGTCGCTACTGTTGAGTGTTCCCTATGTTTGACAGTTATCATAGAGATTTTTGTGTAATTATGATGATTTAAATTGTTATTTGCTCAAAATGACTCGTTGTGCAGCGATCGATTGCAACAATGTCGGAATTCATATATTCCCTAAAGATAAAATAAGAAGAAGGCTTAGGGAGAAAGCGGTTCAACGAAAAAATTGGAAAGCTAATGACACAGCAAGGTTATGTGCAGATCATTTTAAACCTGAAGATTATTTCCAAAGAAATTCGTACACTGGTACACATACCATATAACATGTTTAAATAATAATTTGTATTCAAAAATAAGATAAACAACACAAGTTTTGCGTTTTTAACAAGAAGGAACATTAAGATTTATATAATACTTAAATGGACCATGTTCCCAAATATAAATTTATAATAATTTTACACAAAGAAATAGTTTGATATGTAATAAAAGCACAGTCTGTTTTTTTAGGGTTTTATTATAGAGTCATAATTTTTATAAAAATATTTATTAATAACTCCTGGTTCCAAATGGTCTTGGTAAAACGATGTAAGAGAATTCACCATTTCTTGAATAAATTCATCATCTCTTTCAAGATAAATTACCTTCATCTCTACAAACGTAAAGACAAGTAAATTGCAATAGTTTTTGTTGGCACAATATAACTGCCCCTGAATCTGGGTATAATATTGGTGTTTTTTTTTTCAACTTCAGTTGACCATTGCTTTCATACAGATATGGCACTGTAATTGGTGATATGAGACTGTACCGAGCAGTATATGGACATTTTACTTCAATTAACGTTTCATTTTGAAGAATTCCATCTGGAGAAGCAGCAAGATAAGGATGTGCTAGTGAAATATACAGACCACACCTTTCTATTTTTGAACTTAGAAAAGAACTATACTTTTCTAATGCGATTGGTTCTTGAACTTTGCCATGTGTAGTAGCACGGGAAGTAAATTTTTTTGGGTATAAAATATTCTGTGCCAATATTTGTCGTGTACCTGCTTTGCTATGACATATTGAATGAAAGTTACTTGCTGTCACACGTACACTCCTCAGCTTGTGCCAGTCCTTAGATGCGGCTTGTAACTTTGTCTTATTTTCTACATCTTCTATCGTCTGTTGGGTAATATTTTTCAATAGTAAGTCTTCAAGCAGGAGATCTTTCGGGCTCTTTGCCATGTAGTCATGGTCCCATTCTAGGGCATATGGATTGGCAGGCTTCACAGTTTGTAAAAAGGGCATTTTGCTGTTACCCAATCCAATTGCCAAATTTCTCACATAATCTGCATAATTTGTCATAATATCCTCCTCATTCAATGGAGAATATAAAACACTGCTCAGTTTTCTTTTCTTTGTAGGTAGCTTGTCAGCCTGCATTGGGGAATCAAAAAACATTTTCTTTGGTTTCTTAAAAGCCATTAGTTGTTCTGTACAAACTTTGTGTTGAATTATTGTTTTAGTGCGTATAATGTCCTCTATTCCATAAAGCACTGTAAAAACATGTTTACAGTGCGCTTCTAAGCCAGAGCCTGCAGCACATTCACAGTGGCTTTCTACTATTGTCCCATGGGTGTCTAATTTCAGAGTAACCACATAATACATTTTTTTCATTTGTGCTTTACATTGAGCCAGGAAATATGTTAAGTTATCTTGATTAACAGCACGTAATGTTATTAGGCATCTGTTTTCATACAGAAGCCGCCCTTTAGGCTGAGTTTGATACCTGCAACAATGAATTAATGAATATATACTTTATCATTCAAATAAAATAAAACAACAGGGTTCCGTATGAATATTGTATATGTCAAAATTAATTTGTATTGAGGTCAGCTTGATACATAGGTGCTGTCATTCTACACAACACAACCTGAACCAGATCCAGCGTCACTAATAGGTATTTAAAATCTTTATTACCTATCAGCAAATTCTTGTATATGGTGTTTAGTCAGTGCTGGAAGTTTCGTACTGGCATTCACATCTCTAAAGTTTTCTATGGCAGGAATGATCGGCATATCGTCTTCTAACTCATCTTCAACTCCAATCAGGTTGTTTCGGTCGTAAGACTCCAGTCTTTAAAAAGAAAAAAAGATTTTTTATAGCAACAACAACATAACCCCTTATTCATATCCGAGGCCGGATAACACTTACCTTTCAACTAGAACCGCTTTTTTACCGGCCACCGAAGCATTTCTTTTTCTCAATTCATCTTTCAGCTGAACTACACTCCATGTTTCATACATTTTTACACAATTCTATTAATTTAAAAATCTCAAAACAACAACAACAGAAATCAATATGGCCGACTGAAGGTACACTCAACAGTGCTGCCACCTAGCCAAAGCTTTCGGTTTTTAACCCCATTAACAAACAAACAGCCTCTTTTCCCAAATGCATATACCTGCTCCGTTCCGTCGTGGGTAAAAGCATAAGGTAAAAGATAATTAAACTTAAATATCGCTTAGCAAGAGGTGCAAAATCTTGTAAACAGTACTAGAAGGCAATTTATTGTAAAGCGCGTCCTTGCCTCGCGGACAAGGCCTTGCAATATGATCATCGATTCGTTCATCATTCTTTATCATGCTATCGTGTGTTGCTGAGACAATCCACTCAAATAAAACTTTACCGATTTACCTACAACTTTGAAGCAATGTGGACTTTATAGCTTAGCTATTAGGTACAAATTATAGTTTACTGTACTGTAGTTTACTAGTTTTTAGGATGAAGTATTTATTTGTACCTTCTTTCATTACCTTTTTATTAAATTGATAAAATTCTTATCATGATTGCCGGTTTCATTAATAAGTTTTTGAATATTTATCCATCTGTTTTGGTCTGTGGTTTTGCTACAGCCACCTTTAGGAGACGAAAGAAAGATACCACAATATTAACAAAACTAGATCAAGTTTGAGGTCTCGTAACTTCCCAAGTAGGGCAGAAAGATTAATTAAGGCAATGCATCTGATAGGCAAGACACCGTTAACAATAACACGGAAATTGTTAAAATAATTACATAATACAGTAACATATCACACGCGTACCTTGGGCGGTGACCGCATGGCTTACGTAATAGTAGTTACATACCATTTTCGCAAATACATACCATATAACACTGTAACTTTTAATGACCGTACCCTTGGTAGGTTACATAAAAAGGGGGTTTAACTTGTCAAATGTGTTGGCCATGAATGACGACCTATACTTGCGATAATAATTTGTTTATAGATTTTATTAATTATAGCTGATGCCTACGACTTTGTCCGCGTGGAAGAAGACAATGCGGCCACAGTAGGATTCCCGCAATTAGAAAGTATCCAGTTTTTAGTAAGATAATAAAGCCGATTTTTAAGGCTTTAATTTTAGCTTAAGAGCTAAATTTAGGAGCTAAATTTCTTTGGAAAATGTAAAGCTTTGACAGCACTAAAACTAAAATTCAGAATCGGCTTTGTTAGGTTATTGAACAGTGATCTTCCTTCCTTCTTTAATTGTAATTAATGCCTCACTGCTGAGGATCGAACAGTGGTAACCATACCAAAACTCGTTCAGTAGTTTTTGTGTGACGCATGAAGTACCGACAAAAATACCGTTTTTTTTTTTTGGTATATCATCTATGTAAAGACAGATAGACACGGTTCTATTACAGTTTTTAATAATATTTTAAATACTTACTTAACTTTACAATTTTCAGTTATTATAGTGAAATAAAAAAATATTTATTTAAGTATTATAACTGTTAAAATTTATTGAAAAAGGTGTTACTTTGCGGAAATCCACCAAGAATTTGTGGATATATTAATAATGGCTTTAATAATTAATAATACAGGAAACAAATAAAATTTTTTTTAGAAACAAACATTACAAGTGCTCTCACTCCCTCTGGGAGTCAAGGTGTAGTGCTCGGCCTTTGGCCTCGCCACAGTGCCAAATACGCGGACTCACCGATCAAAGTTTTTCCGAAAAAGTGTCAAAATCCCTATCAGTTGTCAAAAAATGTCAAATTTGAATACGGCAGCGTAATCGGCGACCCCAAATGCCCCTTGATACCGAGTTTCATGCAAATCGGAATACTTTTTTGGACCTGTCAAAAAACTGTCAAAACCTGTTAAATTCAAATTTTTATTTTTCGGTCATGTAGCCCCAGCTTGCCCTAGCACTATAGTTGAAACCCGAACTCCTTACAATTAGCTGTTCGGGAGATATGGCCGATCAAAATTTTGGCAATTTCTTTTTTCGACTAGATACAAAAATATGAATTTTATAGAAAAGGACAAATTTTGTACAGTGCAACTAAACATTAAAATTATGACGCTACACACATATATAAAACACTACATGGCTCTGGCATTTTTGCTCCACCTACCCCCGGCATTCGTTGTTAGTATATATATACAGTATATGTATAAGGTCTTTCAATTTAAATGGAAAGTAATTAAGAAGGTGATTCAGTATCGTTAATACATCAAATTCCACTGCAAAGCACTTTTTTTTGCGCGAACTTTTTTTTCACTTCTCAGTACAAAGTGGTCCGATCAGCTGACTCAGTTTGTATGGACAAGTGAAGAAAAAGTTCGCGCAATAGAAAGTACTTTTCAGTGGAATGTGATGTATTAACGATACTGAATCACCTTCTAAATTACTTTCCATTTAAATTGAAAGACCTTATATGTTACGGCTAAAGCCCGAAGCGCGGTTAAACCTAGGTTTAGCCGGCTAATGTCATACAAAACTTTGGTGATGTAAACCTAACCAGCTCCTCCTCGCTTCGCTCGTCGTCGCTACCTATTTTAGATTTTTTCGGACTTTACCCTACTTCGGGCTTTAGCCGTAACATATAAACTAAACTGTAGATATAAAGTCGCCGTCAATAGAAATTGTGGACTATGTAAACAAACCGTTTTTTCAATTTTTCTCAAGGTTCTGTCACGGAGTCTCATTGAACATTATTCCAAATCATGAAGCATCAAGTTTTACCAGTCATTCACTGTATTTCATCATGAAATATTCAATAATCACCAGTTAATTACGGAAAATCATAGAATCAATAGTCAATTCTGTACTGCGTCGAGATTGCTGTCATATTTTTTTCTCATCGAATCTGTATTGTCTTTGAAAATTGGTGATGTACGAATCTATTTGAATATTAACCTATTTTATTCGTGATGTTATTTTATTCCGTCATTTTTTTTTAACAGCGTTACTTCATAATCTTTGACATAAACGTGTGTGTGATTCTATCGAGAGCTGTGTGATCTTCCAGCGTTGCTCTAAAATGTGTAGCTCATGTCCTAAAAGTAGAAGAAAAAATTAAAGAACTGGATGGGATAATAGATACGGCCAACGACGCTGTGACGAAACCATTTGTAATTAACGTGGGCGATTTGACTAGCGATTCATCAGAATATTTTAGCGATGAATCAAATAAAGAAAACTAATTAAGCACCTAACATATTTTAATCACATACTTACCCATCTCTAGATAGTTCATCTATTCATAGACAAAGACAACATGGCGCTTTGTTTACATAGTCCACAATTTCTATTGACGGCTACTGTAGCTCGTCGTCACTACTTATTTTAGATTTTTTCGGACTTTACCCTACTTCGGGCTTTAGCCGTAACATATAAACTAAACTGTAGATATACTCTGATATAGTCATTTATTTATTTATTTACCTATGCTCGCATACACACGATCTTGTTTTGCAAGTTACGTCACATCTTATCTGACTTGTGAATACACAACAATGCGTTTATCGAAACATTATCGTCTTGTTTGTAAAAAATGATAATGATGCAAAATATCTCGCAGCATCACTATCACTACAAAGCACTTTATTACACTGACAAAATATTCAGAGTTTAATTTAATCAACTTTCCAAACGTAAACTACTTCGAGTTATTTATTACTCACCTCAATACATAAAATGCATTATACCTATATAGTAAGGTGCTTAATTTAAATTCAAATAGTTTATTTTGTAAAGTAGGTATACATAATTCACATTTTACGAGTCAAATTTAATCTTATGAAGATATATGTAATAAAATAATAAATGTACATGAACTTACAAGGTTTATTTAATTTATGTAGCAATATATATTGTAGCATTCGCTACAGGTATTCAAACTTTTTCATATATTTTTAGTCTTTCTTTATCATTGATTGCTTTAATGAATTTTCAAATTCGAAAATTTGGAATATTTTGTCACATTTTTTTGTTATTTTTCTCATATCGAAGAGTATCGTGGTAAAAGGAAGACGAAATTTGCCACAGTAAATTAAAAACATCAAATTTAAAATCTAGTTTAATCCACGAAACAGAGCACATTTGCCCTAGAGCTAGTGGAAGCCTGTTTTTTTCTTCATTTTCCTGGGAAGTTTTGTGTACTTTTGGTTTCATTCTCTGAAAATCCCTTTTGTCCCGTTTCCAATACGTTAATTTCCTTGCCCAGATTTCATTGGCATGTCTTGACGCTGTTGTTTTATTTCTTTTACCAAAATTTACCCTTCAGGTTATTTAAGGGTCTTTCCAATTTTTCTTCTATTTATCCCATTTTCCGCGCGCCACCTTTCCATCTTGTATGGTTGCGCATATTGAGGCTGAAGGTACGGACCACGTACGCTGATGGGGTAAGCTTCCTGTGTTATACCAGAAGTTGGCGCCAGACAATCTTGGCTTGATTGACTACTCTGTGGAAGACTGCAAACACCTACGTCACGAAGACACCCTTATCAGGTTTTTATATCTGTAGCCTAGCATTTAATAGACTCTGAATCAATCATTTTCTTCCTTAATGTAAAGCTAGATAACGATTGCTCTTAACACCTTAAAGTTATATTTTCTCTCGACTAGAAGTTATTAATACTTCCGCGAAATTGTAGTTTCTGGGATCCTATAAACTAGTTTTAATATCCAAATTTGAATCCATATTCTCGTAAACTAATTGCGTCGTTAAAGCTAAAGGAAAACAAAATCCTAAAACAAGATAGACTAGGCATAATTTTTGTGTTGATTTTATAAGTTCCTACGTACCCAATACTCTTCTGATATTCTTGTGTTTTATACCATTTTTTTTACTTCAGTTTTGTTATTTTTAGTGTATACAAAAAAACAAATTATATAGTGTCTTTATCCAGATTTTTTTTTTGGCTGTCACCAGGCTTGCCTGGTGGCAGTCCAAAGCCAGGCCGAATCGACCGACTTAACAAAATTACATTCGTGATTATAAAATAGCTAACTAATTTTAAAAAGTAATGCTACAATATATACGATTAAAATTATAGATAAAATCTATAATATTATACAAGGACCAACGACCAGGAACAAGGTTCAATGATCACCAACCGAGCCCCTAGCACGAATCAACCAAATCCCACCTATATACTACATACTAATAGGTTACATTCATAAATACATGCCTACCTCCGCCCATTCGAGTAAAAGGGCAGGAAACAGCAAGATCATGTCTTTTCTTCAGCATAGCTTTTTTTTTTAACATATCAGTTACGTACTAAAACTTATACTACACAAATTACTTATAGCTATGAAATGTCCGTTTTGTATGGAGAATTTGAAGAAAACTCAAGTTTCAGTACTAACATTTTTCATTTTTTAGGAATGAGAAATTCAAATTTAATAAAGTTTTGTGTATGAACATAAGATAACATTAAGCACTTTCGATTAAATTTTTGCAAAGTGTCAGCTGTAGAAACATATTGCGCAGCTTATCATGTAAACAGACAATATTTAGAACAAACTGTTTTTGAAGATTTAATTTTAGTTATGAAACTAAACATAAAAACAATAGTACATTGTTCACCGAGGGAAGAAAGGGGAAGATTACCAACGAGGGTGTAGTTTGAGGCCCGAGGCGAACACACACGGGTTGGGAATCGCACTTTCTCCCGAGTGATACATAGTGATTTATACTACACCTGCGAGGAAATAGTATAAATTTTACTTTTAATCAAGATACAATAAAAGAAACCGACTGACTCGCGTGCGATTGTCACTTTTTATTTCCTTTTTATTTTTTATCATGTACAGGAAAAGCAAGGAGCCAGTATCATTTTTCGAATTTTATGTACGAGTTCGCAAAATAATACTGGCCACTTGGCCACTTGCTCATTCTTTATGTTATTTAAAAAAAAACAGTACGTTAACAATGGATTTGCGTATACTTTTTCTGCCCGCTCAAGCACGTTAACAATGAATTTTCATACACTTTTTCCGCCCGCATATTTGTATGACAGTAATGACGTATTTTCTGCATCGTTTTCAAAAAAGTAAGAAGGTACTTTCCGAGCAGGTGTAGTATAAAATTAATTTAAAGATGTAAAACCTTGAAATAAAATTTCAAACAATAAACAAATAACGGAAATAGCTATTGAATTATCTGATATTCACAGCAAGCCTGAGTGGCATCAAATCTGAGTAGCGATTGGATATATCAGAACAAAAGATTATAATATGGCTATATCCTTTCAAGATGGTGCTCAAAAGGAAGAAATATGTTTTGTACAATTTCTTTGTTTTTTTTTTTGTGTGTAAAAGGTTAATTTTTTATTCATACAGCAGAATTTATGTGCATAGTACTTGTATTACAACGATGAAGGAAAAAATCGTGACGAAACCGGCATGCCCTAAAAAGCATGGACTTGTGCCCGAAGAACAGCATAGGGCGAAGAATGGCAATAGGGCTCACAACCCATCATGTTGGGACGTAAAATCGTCGGTGAAACGCGGGTGTACCAAGTGGGACTATGACTTGCATTTAACAGTTCACACTCGGGAACAACTCTGACACCTCCTCGGGGATTCATGTCGTGACGATATCTTTGTGTTTGAAAAAGAAATATAATTGGTTATTAATAAGTGTGCAAATGGGGCCTCACCTATCTTCAGGATTGAGAACCAGCACCGTCCCGGCCGCTGCCAGGAATGAGGCAGTCGTAGAGAGTCCCAGCAGGGAAATTGCTGTCCGGTGCTTCATCTGAAACAGGCATTATATTGTCTCTTTCATTTCTATCTCTATACTATACATATAATAATATTTGTCTGTCTGTCCGTCTGTATGGTTACTTATAACTTGGGAACCACTTAATGGATTTTGATGCAGTTTTCATCAAAGGCAGAATATTTCCTAGGGAAGGGCTTAGGCTATGTATCATCACGCTATGACCAAAGGGAGCAGCGCAGTAATCCGAGTGAATATATCGTATATTCAGAACTCGTATGTCACTTCCGGTACGACTCTTTTAGGGTGGGATAATTTAATTTCCCGTTATAGATTATTACGTTTTTTATCATTCATTACTTCTATTAGTTATTATTCATGACAACTTAATCCTTTTTCGATCGGGATAATATCTATTTTTCATTACTTCGTAAGCGAAACAATGACATCACTAACATAATATAATTATCATATCTATGGCTGCCATTAATTCTTACCTCTATGATTGAGTAAAGAGGCGACTAAAAAAGTATCCACTTAAATAATTTACGGTTGTATCCCTGACACAACCCGCTGCTATTTAAAGAGTAGTTTTTTTTTTAACGACTTGACCATATAAAACCAAAATACAAGAGTTTATCTAATAATACTAAATCCAACAATAGACACAAAGCAATGTCGATTTTAAAAACTGATTATAATCTTTGGAATGGAAAATGAGATTATAATATGTACTAATATTAAAAAAAATGATTGGCCTACTTCATACCTCACGAGGTTATGTAGCATTTATGTAAGATATAAATGAAACCAGTTCAGGGTTCCTCTAAAATTAACATAATAATAAGATGTTAATTTTACACTTCTAAATCTTAGAATTCAAGCAAACTACAGACCTTTAATTAACTCAGACACAGGTAACAAAAAAAGGTTAATAGCAGGAAAAAAAAAATATTTTTTATTTATTTCACCCACTTAACAAGTGCATTTTTTAAATTGCTCGTTGCTTTCTATAAATTGAATACACTGAACACTGAAAGGTGTCTTACTATTAATATGGAGTTTCCTTGAACTTTTTGCAATTTTATACTATATCACTAAGAAATGAAATATATTTGAAAATAAATATATTTATTTATGTAATGTAGTTATATCAGATACAGTTATTACAGGTTGGTTTTAATGTAATATAATTAAATAATCTATGTGTATAGGTAATAGTTTTATGTAATACATAATAATATGGGGAAATACGAAGGGAAATAATAAAGGTTAGGTTTACTTAAATTTAATAAAAAAATACACTTGAATAAAATAAAAAATATAGAAATAAGTAATAAATAATATTATAAATATATGCAAAGCGTATAATAAATATATACCTAACTCTGCATATTTGATTAGTCTTGCTGAGAAGAAGGGCAAGAAACTTAGCAAGGTCATGTCATTTTTTTTTCATAATATTAGTTACAAACAAATAAATGTCAAGCGTAAGGCTATACTTTAATGAAATAAAGAGATAAAAAATACAAGACAAGAGAAAATGATGTCATGAAGACCAAAAAATATATATTACGTGTCTCTGTCTACCTGTCCCATATAGTTCATCTGCTTTTACAGACATTTCATCTATTATCTAATTAATCTTAATTGAGGAATCATAACATAAGTTAGGAAATTATACAAAGATCACTATCATAACTCCATGCTTTATTACAATCTAACTAATTATTTATTTTATAATATGCCTTCTTCAATAGGCCCTGCTTAAGGGCCTTACTATTGCCAAATGGGTACTTTCTAAAGCCTACTCCTCGTTTATGGCCAAACCAAAAATAATGAAAAAATGTATTATGAATAATCAACTCTTAGACAACATATGCAACATTTTTCTTTTTCATACCACCAAAACTTCCACATGTATTTTTTTTTACTGAATGGTGTTTTTTGACCTCAAATTCCCTACTGCTACTGAGTGGCTTGGACGATTGAATTCATCTATGCTTTGATAAATAGATAAACTTTATAGCTATAAACATAACATAAGATTATTCAATCAAGTAATCACGTCAAGGATGCAGCGAGCGTCGTAACAGCCACTATGCATTGCGCGCTGATATAAACGTTATTTCAATGTCGTTTCCTGCTAATTTGGTGATGGTAATCGCCTTCATATACAGTTTAAACTTATTCTCTGACAAAGTAAGGACCTCCTTTGGAAGTTTGTTATACCAGAGATGAGTAGAAACATTTTTAGTCAAAAATAAAAGGAGGATGGGCATTTTATGAGATCTTTGGGGAGCAAAGCAAATAAATACATATTAGAAATAATTATAATACATCAGGGATCTAGCATAGCAGACCATATTGAGCTTCAACTGCTCGATACATGTCTATCCCACTCGAGGTAGACCAACAGAATGAGAGAGAACACTGTATCACGCGCTATCGAGCTCGATATGGTTTGCTATGCTAGACGAACTGGTTTTAATAAATACAATATAATTATATGTACATAATACTGGCAATATATTTATTAACTTATGTATTGATTTTGTGGTAGAATTTTAAGCATATTTATATGTACTGGTGCTAGAACACGAACATATAATAAACATACAATATAAACATACGTACCGTGGCCTACAATCAGTAAGAGGTCCGAGAGAGAATCCTTCACGAAATCAAAACATTGGCGCACAAGAATATTTATAGTGAACTTGAAATTTTGCTATAGTATGGTCGTATCAATCAATCTCTATATTTGGCTTTTCTACGGATGATAACTATACTGTAGTTTTTATTAGGAAATTTTTATGCGGTGAGTGAGTGAAATGTTTTTGATTTTTGACGAGACTTTTGACAAATTGAAAAAGGAAGTTGTCGTGTTCAACGTTGCCGCTACTCACAGATCATAAATTCTGTTGCGCTGCGTATTTTTTGATGATGTAACAAGTCCGTCCGACACACAGTGCTTGTAGGTAACATTAAATGCAAAGTAAAATTATACAAAGGGCTCTCGAGAGTGTCAACGCGCGACGAGAGAAAGCCAAAAGATAAAACGGACCCCTATTATAACTGATATATCATCAATGATAGATGTAAGAGAAATAAATAAATAAAATAAAACTGCACGTAGAATTTGTGTTGTTAAACGGTATGTACAGAACTCTAAGGGCACGAGTCCTTAATGAGTAAAGAAGTAGTACAAAAGTTTGTTTGTATGTAGGGTAATCTCTGGAACTACTGAGCCAATTTTAAAAATTCATTCACCTTTATAATAGTTAGACTTTCACTTAGACTACTTATACTAAGCCGATTGTGAATATATGCATAGTTTAAGTTGTAGGTTTGGGAAAAGGCCATTATATAGTTTTTCTCTGAAGATGGGCAGTTCCCTAGGAACATAGTCACATGGACAAACAAACTTCACTTTACAAAAAACTGGTCAAGCGTAGGGTTCCTTAGTAGTTGCCCGTCACACTATTACTCGTAAACTTGTATAGCCTGCTTAGCTGTGATAGTTTTCCTTTTAACTTAATTATATATACTACTGAATTGAATTGGATTAATTTTTTCTCATATCCGAAAACATCCGTTTAGCTGGCACGGGGAACATGCTCCAGATGGCGCTCAGTCAACCCTGTTTACAAGATGCAAGTAGGTAGTTTTTTTTTCTACACAACTATGGGTGTAGTTATTAAATAAACAGTTTCACCCTGCTCAGCTATCGTTGATAAGTCAGCTACGTAAACAAACCGAACAAATCTATACGGATTTAGTGACCGACCATTGAATTTTCAAATTGTCAATTTTGTTTTTTTGGTGGAAGACTCGAACACAACACGTTTTTCAGAACATGGTAACATTTTTCAGAACAGCTAAAGGAATTATTGTTAGCTGTCGTTCCCCTAGTTTCATAATGTTTCGGTATTTTCATTTATTTTCTCTTTTAAATGACGGATGACGAAAAACCACCACCAACCACCATCGTTTATAATGTTTGTTCGTAATGGCCTGAAGTTAGCTGCACAATTTCCGAACGATTTTGACGTTTCTTGAGGGTCGTGACTCATGACCAAATCGTTGCTGTTTTTGTTGGAAAGTAGTCGTTTATTGTGATTTCATGACCACTCCTCGACCATAGTCTATAGTTTAGTGCTTTATGATTTAAGGTTTTCATTTTTTCATTAGAGGGTAGTTATGCTGAATTTTATACACCTAACGTAACTTCAGATTGCTTAATTTTCTTTATTAGACAATCAACTGAATGTGGAGTCATCGAAATCACTGATCGAAGATATTTTAAACAGTTTAAAGAACAACCAATATATTATTTCCTAAAATGGAGGTGAATGGGGTGAGTATGTAGATGTAATGATTTTGATTTGGGTACGTTTATTAAACTATTTCCTTATACATTTGTTCTATTTTTATAGGAAATCAAGCGCCATAGTTTTACTAGTCCAGATTTCAAGCTTCCCTTTCCAAAATACGCAGGGAGAGAACGAAGTCAAAGTTACAATTCACCAAAAGTAAAAAAAACTAATCCTAGGTTAGATGTTCCACGAGTAAGTGTACATACTTATATTATCTTTGCTAATCTGCTCGCAGCCCCTTTTTCTCTAGCATATTTCTCTACTACTAGAATAAAGAAGATATACCTACATACATAACTACAAATATATATATATATAAGAAAATTTATTGAAAAAGGCGTTACTTTGTGAAAGTCCATCATGAATTTGTGGATATATTAATAATTTGCAGCAAGCTGTCGAGCAGTCGGGCAGACAAAACATCCTAAGGATGCCTCGTTTAGAGGCAAAACACGTGTCGATAAGTTTTCTTGCTTGTTATTTAAGATTGCTTTATTTTGTGCTCGTACTGCTTGCTTTGCTTGTACATGTTTTATGCGGGAGGGCGGGCGGTGCTTGAGTCTGCATTTTGAATAGCATGGTAAGAGTGTTTAGCATAATATTGCAAATTATTAATATATCCACAAATTCATATATAGAAGATAGGTACAGTGGAGACCACATCAAGCTATACACTTGCAGTACGACAGTAGCCCCTACAGAGAAGAATATAAGATAGGTACAAAGTCCAATGTGTCTTACTTGATGCGGTCTCCACTGTACACATAACTACAATGTACAATACAATGTTTCTACCATAGAACTGTATTGGAGGTTTCTACCAAGCCGGTCAATATAAAAATGAACGCTGCTATAAAATTGTCGACTTGACATTTATAAACTGCGTTCAAAAATTTAATTTGAAGACCCTAAAGAAAACTTGGATTTTCTTTAACTTTGAATGTTTTTACGCTTTAATAATTAAATAAATCGAACATTTCATTAATAAATTAACACAATAAATATGTAAACATATTATTGCGTTTTCCGAAACTAAGATTTTTTCAAATAAATGTAGCCACTGCAGTCATTACCAAATATGGAGTTCGCTCGTTTTCCCAACCGTCTTCCCTTCAGTCCCTAGTACTAGTAGCTCTGTTTTATTTTCTTTAATTTATTGTGATAAATTCAAATGTTTTCATTGCATTTTTTAGTGTAACTAGTATTATTTCTTCTTGTAAAAAGTGAGTTGAATTGAATCGGTTTTATTGCTGCTTGCTAGTGTCAAAATATAGGTCAGAGAAGCAGCGTATAGGTTATGTTATCACTGAAATAATTTTAGTGATTTGTGTTTGATATTAATTAAAGGGACTGTCCTTGGTTACAGATGTCGTTTAGAGTGGTTCGTAGCTCTAAGTTCCGGCACGTATACGGCCAAGCCTTGAAAAGAGAGCAATGTTATGATAATGTTCGGGTGTCTAAAAGTTCATGGGACTCTACGTTTTGCGCTGTGAATCCCAAGTTTTTGGCAATAATCGTCGAGTCGGCTGGAGGAGGTGCCTTCATAGTTCTACCACACAATAAGGTGAGTTGTCTCTTTAATTTAAAATTTGACTGTCACAGTCTAAAAATAACATACAATTTATGGCAAATGAATCCTTCCTGCTTATTTATGATATTTTCGGTTTTATCGGCCTGCACAATTCAACTGTGTCGGTAATTTCGGAAGTTGTAATGCGTGGGCTAGACTAGCTATTTCTAATTTACCTCCATTGCCAAATGTTTTGTTTATACGAAAAATAACAATTTGAAATAATATACTTACTGATAAAATGATTGAATAGTATGGCAGATATGTGAAATAAAAGTGGCTTTAATGATAGAAGTATACAGTTTACACTGGTATAAAATGTGCCATTGCCCGGTTCAGCCAGTGAGCTTAGTTTTTCACTATAAGAAACATTTGTATATATTTTTGCCTCCACTTGGTCTGATGATATGCTCTTATCGGCTAAGGAAATAACAACCAAAAATTTTAGCTATAAGTCTTCCCAATTAAGTTAATTTATCAGTATTCCCAATTAAGTTAATTAATCAGTGTTCCTAATTAAAAACGTTGCGACTCAGTTCCATAAAAAAACTACTAACAAAAAGTTAATGAAAACCATGCAAGTTCTTGGGATAATAAACAATTAAACACTTATTTATATTTAATAAATAAATAAAACTGTAGTTTTATAATATAAAACTACAATTTTTTCTAATCTATCGAAGCTTCTAGCTTTATTTTTACAATACCATACTAAATAATTAAGCCATACGTAAGAAAAATTCCACACTTATCAGTAGTATGATATTCTTGTAGACATGCGTACATGCAGGTAGATAGTATTGTGTAATCAATATGGTGGAACAATACCCTGTGTTATGACAGCATTGCATGTGTGCTTGTTCAACAAAAACTAACTTCAAGTGTGAGAATGTTCAGTTTATTGGTGTTAAGTAAGTTAGTTGTATTTATACATACTTACATACTTATGAAGTAGCAATAGCCTAAAACATTTGTTTCTATTAAAGAGTCTTGTTTCTTGTATTGAGTTTTTTTTAATGGTTTTTTATTATTGTTGGCCTTTTGGTCTTTACAGAAAGTACCCAGCCTCCTATTTAAAGTTTATGAACATTCCTAAAGTCTGAGTCTCTGTAGTAAGTAACTATAAAATATTAAAATATTTTATAATAAAATATATTTGTAGTCTTTGGATCTTTGGAAGTTATCAACACAAATGTCTGAAACTGAAACAAACTTTAGTCCAATGATACAAATTAAAAAAATGTTGCATGAGATAATTGATGATCATACAACTTTTCCTCCTGTCAGGAAAAATTAAATAAAATACTCCCTCTCCCTCCATCTAACAGTTTCCCTCCAGAGTCAGGAGCAGGGCCAGCTTGACATTTTGGGGGTGTTATGAGCTTTTAGAACAACAAGTTTGAAGTTTTGGCAATACTATCCTTTTAAATAAGAACTGTCCAAATATGAGTCAGACAAAGGGTTCCGTACCACCACACAATACGGGTACTAAGGTGCTTCTAACTAGTACCAAAAAATATTTTATCAGAAGTTAAGATCTAAAAAAACATGAAATATTTTTTTATACATTTTTATCTTAAGTTCCATTGGGGGTTAAATTTAAATTTTTAAAATAAAAATGCACAATATTGGCCAATCATAGTCAAAACCTTCTTCATATAACGCTGTCACAATTTTTTAGAGTTCCATAACCGAAAAGTGCCACAGTGAACAGGACCCTATTACTGAGCCTCTGCTGTGCATCCATCTGTCCGTCTATCACAGGGGTCCACAACTCTAACCGTAACAGGTAGCAAGGGTCCACATACAAAAAACTCAAAAAGTAGCATTTTTTCAACATAATTTGTTTCAGCTCTATCTTTAAAACGGTAATACATGATGATGATGATGATATGGCATCTATAGTGTTGTTATTTACCATGATGGTTTTAGGATTCCGTACCCGTATTGTGTTCATGCATAAGCCAACTTGCACTTGCTCGGTTTTTGATTAATTACGAAAGAAATTTTGTCAAAAAAAACTAGTATCACAAGCTCTTCGGATATTTACCCTGAATGGACTAAGATCTTTCTTAAGGTCACTTTTGCCATAGCTTCGTGTACGCTTTCAAAGCTTTTAAGCTCTTTTAAAAGCCCCACGTCATTTCTTGGTGCCAGAACTAGAAACCAGCGTAATAGATAAATGGATTAATTTTACCTCTCTCTGGCGTGAGCTTTTTTCGAGGGGTTGCGGAAGGGGGCGGGGCAGGGGAGTAGGATCTAGCAACGGTTTTTTGCGATTGACAATATCAATATTGTTAATGCTTTTCATTTCAAATTGGGTGTTTATGCGATAGGCCAGTACATAAAAGTTGTTGGTATTTTTTGAACTTTGACATACGGTAGCAACCCCTAAAATTAAGTAAAAAAATCATGTATCCTTTTTTTAGATGATCAAAGGAATGACGGGGCAACGCGGGTAAATTTCAAAAATTGAAAAGTTAGAAACACCCTAATGGGTACGGAGCCCTAAAAATATTATTGTAAATTCCACTTGCATTTAGAGTTGATCAAATTAACTTGACACTAACAATATATTTAATTCTATGTATCTAAAGGGTCTAATTAAGTTGGTATTTTATAACTCTTGAAATAATAATGTATTTATGAGGTGTAATTAACAATGGTCTTGAGTCAAAAAACACCATATTTCTTAATTTTTTTTATTATCTACAGAGACAGATCTGAATCCAATGCAAGACTGAATGTTTAGCATTGTTTGTTTTGATTTAATTTTCAAAAGTCTTTATTAAAACAAAGGACAGAAAGACCAGATAGCACTACACTAAGACACGGACAAAGGTATACATGAAATAATATTAAAAAAAAAAATGTTTAGGCTAGTACACCTTTCTTAAACTTATTACCTAAAAATATAAAATCTGCTCAACATATCAATTTATAATCTACATACTTACTTAAATTTAAAACATGTTGGTTTTTGTAGTTAACATTTTGTAGTTAACATTTTGTTGCAATTTTTGTTGTTAGAAGTTTAGCATTGTGGAGCTCCTGAACAACTTCTTCCCTAAAGCAATACAGTTGCAGCTAACAATTTGTCTTTTAGTCCATCACTGACATAGTCATAAACCTCTAAATGAATAATAGTAGTTAATAATACTAGTATGATTATGATATCTTTGATAGATAATAGTATATCTTACAACTGTCAAGTTGGCGCGCCTGGATGCTGAACAAATCTATGATAGATAATAGAATATCTTACAACTGTCAAGTTGGCGCGCCTAGATGCTGAACAAATCTATGATAGATAATAGTATATCTTAAAGCTGTCAAGTTGGCGCGCCAGATGCTGAACAAATCTATGATAGATAATAGTATATCTTAAAGCTGTCAAGTTGGCGCGCCAGATGCTGAACAAATCTATGATAGATAATAGTATATCTTACAACTGTCAAGTTGGCGCGCCTAGATGCTGAACAAATCTATGATAGATAATAGTATATCTTAAAGCTGTCAAGTTGGCGCGCCAGATGCTGAACAAATCTATGATAGATAATAGTATATCTTAAAGCTGTCAAGTTGGCGCGCCAGATGCTGAACAAATCTATGATAGATAATAGTATATCTTACAACTGTCAAGTTAGCGCGCCTGGATGCTGAACAAATCTATGATAGATAATAGAATATCTTACAACTGTCAAGTTGGCGCGCCTGGATGCTGAACAAATCTATGATAGATAATAGTATATCTTACAACTGTCAAGTTGGCGCGCCTAGATGCTGAACAAATCTATGATAGATAATAGAATATCTTACAACTGTCAAGTTGGCGCGCCTAGATGCTGAACAAATCTATGATAGATAATAGAATATCTTACAACTGCCAAGTTGGCGCGCCTAGATGCTGAACAAATCTATGATAGATAATAGAATATCTTACAACTGTCAAGTTGGCGCGCCTAGATGCTGAACAAATCTATGATAGATAATAGAATATCTTACAACTGTCAAGTTGGCGCGCCTAGATGCTGAACAAATCTATGATAGATAATAGAATATCTTACAACTGTCAAGTTGGCGCGCCTAGATGCTGAACAAATCTATGATAGATAATAGAATATCTTACAACTGTCAAGTTGGCGCGCCTAGATGCTGAACAAATCTATGATAGATAATAGAATATCTTACAACTGTCAAGTTGGCGCGCCTAGATGCTGAACAAATCTATGATAGATAATAGTATATCTTACAACTGTCAAGTTGGCGCGCCTAGATGCTGAACAAATCTATGATAGATAATAGAATATCTTACAACTGTCAAGTTGGCGCGCCTAGATGCTGAACAAATCTATGATAGATAATAGTATATCTTACAACTGTCAAGTTGGCGCGCCTAGATGCTGAACAAATCTATGATAGATAATAGAATATCTTACAACTGTCAAGTTGGCGCGCCTAGATGCTGAACAAATCTATGATAGATAATAGAATATCTTACAACTGCCAAGTTGGCGCGCCTAGATGCTGAACAAATCTATGATAGATAATAGAATATCTTACAACTGTCAAGTTGGCGCGCCTAGATGCTGAACAAATCTATGATAGATAATAGAATATCTTACAACTGTCAAGTTGGCGCGCCTAGATGCTGAACAAATCTATGATAGATAATAGAATATCTTACAACTGCCAAGTTGGCGCGCCTAGATGCTGAACAAATCTATGATAGATAATAGAATATCTTACAACTGTCAAGTTGGCGCGCCTAGATGCTGAACAAATCTATGATAGATAATAGAATATCTTACAACTGTCAAGTTGGCGCGCCTGGATGCTGAACAATTCTATGGTAGATAATAGAATATCTTACAACTGTCAAGTTGGCGCGCCTAGATGCTGAACAAATCTATGATAGATAATAGAATATCTTACAACTGTCAAGTTGGCGCGCCTAGATGCTGAACAAATCTATGATAGATAATAGTATATCTTAAAGCTGTCAAGTTGGCGCGCCTAGAGGCTGAACAAATCTATGATAGATAATGGAATATCTTAAAGCTGTCAAGTTGGCGCGCCTAGATGCTGAACAAATCTATGATAGATAATAGAATATCTTACAACTGTCAAGTTGGCGCGCCTGGATGCTGAACAATTCTATGGTAGATAATAGAATATCTTACAACTGTCAAGTTGGCGCGCCTGGATGCTGAACAAATCTATGATAGATAATAGAATATCTTACAACTGTCAAGTTGGCGCGCCTAGATGCTGAACAAATCTATGATAGATAATAGAATATCTTACAACTGTCAAGTTGGCGCGCCTGGATGCTGAACAAATCTATGATAGATAATAGAATATCTTACAACTGTCAAGTTGGCGCGCCTGGATGCTGAACAAATCTATGATAGATAATAGAATATCTTACAACTGTCAAGTTGGCGCGCCTAGATGCTGAACAAATCTATGATAGATAATAGAATATCTTACAACTGTCAAGTTGGCGCGCCTGGATGCTGAACAAATCTATGATAGATAATAGAATATCTTACAACTGTCAAGTTGGCGCGCCTAGATACTGAACAAATCTATGATAGATAATAGAATATCTTACAACTGTCAAGTTGGCGCGCCTAGATGCTGAACAAATCTATGATAGATAATAGAATATCTTACAACTGTCAAGTTGGCGCGCCTAGATACTGAACAAATCTATGATAGATAATAGTATATCTTAAAGCTGTCAAGTTGGCGCGCCTAGAGGCTGAACAAATCTATGATAGATAATGGAATATCTTAAAGCTGTCAAGTTGGCGCGCCTAGATGCTGAACAAATCTATGATAGATAATAGTATATCTTAAAGCTGTCAAGTTGGCGCGCCAGATGCTGAACAAATCTATGGTAGATAATAGTATATCTTAAAGCTGTCAAGTTGGCGCGCCAGATGCTGAACAAATCTATGATAGATAATAGTATATCTTAAAGCTGTCAAGTTGGCGCGCCAGATGCTGAACAAATCTATGATAGATAATAGTATATCTTAAAGCTGTCAAGTTGGCGCGCCAGATGCTGAACAAATCTATGGTAGATAATAGTATATCTTAAAGCTGTCAAGTTGGCGCGCCAGATGCTGAACAAATCTATGATAGATAATAGTATATCTTAAAGCTGTCAAGTTGGCGCGCCAGATGCTGAACAAATCTATGATAGATAATAGTATATCTTAAAGCTGTCAAGTTGGCGCGCCAGATGCTGAACAAATCTATGATAGATAATAGTATATCTTAAAGCTGTCAAGTTGGCGCGCCAGATGCTGAACAAATCTACAAACCGTGTAGTAAAATTAGCAACAACATACTAGTACACGGGCCTCATCATCCTGTCATTTATTTATATTGCCGTAGTTACTTACTGCTTCTGTATTTGGAGCAAGGTTATTCTGAGGATGGTCGACCCCTCGGCTGGTGGTGATTGGTCGTCAGACATTATGACGGGAACTTAGTACGGCTGACATGGCATCTAGCTAGCCCGTTCGAGCGATTTTGGGATGAACCAAAAAAAAAAACTATTTTTGTATGCAAATTTTAAAACCGATCGCTCGAGCGATTATCATGTTTGTTGCTTTGTAGATGTTTTTTTATGAATGAACGGTACAAACGCCGCGCCCGCGCCGATTTTAGTTCTTTATACACATCTTGGTGTTCTGAATAATAAGTTAAAAGAAAATAAATGTGGACATTACGGGAAAAAAGCTTATTCTTTTTCATTAAATTTAGTATAGTTATCAAAGCCATCAAATTATAATTTCACTGGCTTAGGTTTGGTTAGTTTATTAAAAAACCTAACAAAAAACTACCGTGAAATTATAATTTAACTAGTGAAATTTTAATTTCATGGCTCTGATAATTTATCTGCAACATAGGTACTATAACGAGCAGCTTGCTCGATCCGGGAGATTCTTCTTGAATAAGACGACGTGTTATACTTTGAGTCCTTGTTTTATTCCTTTCTTCGATATATTCTCACTAATTAACATATATGCACATTAAGGTAATGGAGCTCTGAGCTTCGTAGGACACTCCCTTATCGTGTCGGAGGTACTTTACTTCCACAGGATTCCAGCAGGAATCTTATGGAGAGGCAGCTTTACTTGGATAGGACTCCAGGAGGAATCTTCATGGGGAGTCACCTTAACTTCGATGGGACTCTAGAAGGAATCTTCCTCGTGTTTTGTTTGAAAGATCTTTTATACTGGATCTGTATTTATTTTTGGAAAACACGAAAAAAATCAGTCAATACGACGTATGTCGATCCGTAAAGATTATTATCGATTGCCAATTAAACACGAACAAATAGTCCTTTAACCTAACCATAAGACCTAACCTTACCTAACCCTAACACATTGCCTCGCTATATGTTACAGTACCTACCAGCGGTATTTCCTAGATAAAATTCAAGATGACCGCTGGAACCTATAAAAAATTCAAATTTAAGGCTGCTAACTAGCATACTACCGAGGTTCAAAACACCTGTTAGTAGCAGCACCTGACCAGCAAACTATAATAGAAGCAACAGGTGGAATTCGATCGCGAATCGACAACTTGGCTAAAGACAATGAAGCGTAGTTCCTAATCATTACGCACCGGCGAGGCGTCGTTATCAAACAAACCGATTCAAAGCCAACCAATACGACCATTATCTGCTATATTTAGCGGCGCACCGTGTACGAAATTATAATTTTACAAACTTGTTCTATTTTTGGCGGGTTGTGCAATTATTCGCCGTGGAGACTGAACTCGAGGGCTCGCCCACGCGCTTCGCTAAGAAAAGCGCGGGAACTCTCCCGCGTATCTATTACGGTTTCGTATTTTACTTATACATATAGGTACAATTAATAAATTTGTAAAAAAGTCGAAATGGGTTATTAGTATTATGCTGAGGCCAAAACTACAATTTTTACAATTTTTGTCTGTCTGTATGTGCGTTCCATGCGTATGTGGTTTTCTGTAACATCATCGTATATCATCGCCAGCAGTCGTAGCATAGTGTTTAATCGCGTGCGACGCAACTTGGTTGAATCACAAGTGCGAGGAGCGTGATAGGTACGATGTTTTTGCGATTAAGGTGACTCCGTCGGAAAAATTTGCAACTCGATTCATGGTGGTTGAAATTTCGATGTAAACCATAATAAAATAAAGTTAAAATCAGCTCGCACCGCAACGTGGTTGTTACGCCAGTCGCTGCGGCTGATAAATGCGGAAATAGTGTGTCTTTTATTATTTTTATGTAAAATAAAATGAATTTCCAAAAATTGAGAAAACCATATCCTTTATATTGTTTTGTCTAGTAGTTTGTAAATTTTCATACTGTTTCTATCAAAACTGCAGCATTTACCTTGTTACAAGTGGAAAAAAAATCGAAAAATAAGGGTAAACTTAGAATTTTCTTGCTTCACTCATGTAATATTAAAATTAAATTCAGAAAAAACCACATTACTTTTTGTATCATGTATTTACTATGTATTTTTCTTCTTTTAAAAAATGCTATAAATATCGTATAAAATGGTTACAAAGTTACTCAGTTCAAAGTCGTTGGCATTGGGAGAAGCCTTAAACAGTACGTCACGATCCGTGCACTTGTGATTCAACTAGTGGCGTCGCGCGCGATTAAACACTATGCTATGGGACCTGCTAATGCGAGCACGTGCGCGCCGATTAGGACAGATAGAATCGATAAAACCTAAACGATAACCCTTATTGCAATGAAATAAGAGTTACATTTTATTTATCGTATCGATGTCGAGTCGATACCAAGTTCATGATAGTACCCTTGGCCCGGTAGCATAGTGTTTAATCGCGCGCGACGCGGCTTAGTTGAATCACAGGTGCGAGGAGCGTGACATACTGTTTAGTCGCAAAAACATCGTGTCACGCTCCTCGCACTTGTGATTCAACTGAGTGGCTTCGCGCGCGATTAAACATTATGCTACGAGTGTTGGTCAACATATACATATAAGGGATGTTGATAAAATAACCTTCAAGCCGAAAACGAGGCAAATATTGAATAAACGCGGGTGGATTCGCAGGCGAAAGGCTAGTGGCTAGATAAATTCGTCTCTGTCACTCTTATGAAACATGAGCGAGTGCAGTGCGGATGCCCGCGATTTTGAATCTAGGTTTCTTGTTTTTATAGAAAAATTCATTTTTTGAACTACACAATAAAAAACCTCATGGGGCCGTTACGGAAACCAGTTGAAAAATATGCGTTTTTTGGGAAAATCTCTATTCGTTCCCAGACTCGTTTGATTTTAGCACAAATATCTAAAAGTCGTGTAATTTTCACCGAGTGTGTATGTCTTCTACTACAGATGTTCTATCTCACGAAGTTCGTTTGGCTATGTTTGTAGTGCTCTATGTTTGTAAAAACGCGCAACACACACGCGCACTGCTACAAACATAGCCAGACGGACTTCTTGAGATATAATATCTGTAAAGATGTCAACCTTGGTAAGGGTTCCACGGGTTGTATTCTGCATTTCGGACATCGCTCCCGACGTGACGTCACGATGGAATCCTGCAACAAAGCCAAACTGTGGCGATACAAATGTTGGTAGATGATCATAGCAATGCTATCCGAATGTTATTGTAATTAGTCATCAATCGGTCAGGGTCGGTGAATCAGTAAGGGCGCACAATCGCTGCCCATTGGCATGCACGTGCTGTGTAACACGGTTAGAGATGGGCGCGGGAAAATTCCCGGGTTAATTCCCGGCATTTATCGGGGAAAATTCCCAATCGGTAGGTTTTTTAATTTTTCTTCACAAATACTATGACACTTAAAATGAAACTTACTGCAGGTGATAGAGGAAGTCACAGGCAACATTTTATTTCCTTACACTTAACTGCGAAAATATGCGCTTTGGAAACTACAGGCACTTGATAATATTTAAGTAAAAGGTTAAGTAATCGAACTATTTTTTTTTGTCATCGGCTGCTAACGCTATTACAAACACCTTTTACTGATAAAGTTTTTCTGAAATATGCATTACTTTCTGAGAAAAAAAAAATTGAATTATTTTTGTATGGAGAAAACAATGATACTGTCTGTTATGGACAGACAGACGGACCCACAGATGGACAAGGAGTCTGGCGTAGACTAGCCTTCTTTTGACGAAAAGACAATAACGTATGACGGACACTGACGGACGGACGACAAAAGACAGACGTCATCGACATCTTGAATAGTCTGAGATAAATAGTGAATAAATACCGATTTCTCGACCAGAAGTCCTTTTATTTGCTACAAAAGTGGTCCTTCGAGTTGACCGACCCAGCCCTGTGGAGGAACTTACACAAATCTGAAGGCTAGCACTCGGTTAAGTTCTCGACCGACAGTCGAACTGACCAACTTACCGTGCGCGACTACCAGCCTGAAGAAGGCCAATAGACCAGTGAGATGCAGACTGCAAACACAGACGACCCAGACACGACCCTCAACCCAGAGCACACCTCCCAGGACTCCCAGACAGTACGATCACCAACACCATCCGAATTGGTGACATTGTCACATGCTTCAACCTCATTGACCGCATCAACAATAAGACGTCGGCGTATACTTGACCTAAAGATCGAGGCGGCCGAACGTGTGGCACAAATTCAACAAAAGCTGATTGATAGAAAACTAGAGCTGCAAATAGCTGCGATTGAAGCCGACGAACGGCACAGCCATGCTTCATCCCGTACTTCATCTCGTGCTCCATCTCGTGTTTCATCTCGTGCCTCAAACCAAGCTGGTATTGAAACTAATGAACGACGCAGCCGTACTCCGTCTCGTGCTTCAACACCGTCGTCAATCATAAGCCGTAATAGACATGTGACACCGGCAATTATTAACAACCCAGAACACATCATGACCGTCCCCGCTATCTCTGACAAGATTGAGATGGCTAATAAGGATCAACCGTACTACACCGAATCTTTACCAAGCGCTCATCACAAAAGCGATAAAACAACGACGCCTGTTGCAACCCGACTGTGCTGCAGCGGCTCTGTTCCACCTACACAGTGCGACAGCGATTTGAACAAATTCCTAGCTAGACAGACATCAGCTAAAGACCTCCCATTTTTTGCTGGAGATCCGGAAGATTGGCCAATGTTCTTTAGCCAGTTTACATCCACGACTCGCCTATGTAAATATAGTGACGATGAGAACATTGCTAGGCTATCAAAGTGCCTGAAAGGACGTGCACGAGACTCCGTTTCTGCCTTACTGGTGAGTGCGACGAACCTAAATAAGATCATCGAGACATTAAAACTGAAATTCGGTCGACCAGATTATTTAGTCGAGGTTATGTTGACAAAAGTTCGAGACATACGCAACATACGTCATGATGACATTAACCAACTTATAGACTTTGCAACCATAGTGCAAAATGTTGTAGCAACTATGACTATGACAAATGAGGTTGGCCATCTGACTAATCCAACCTTGATTCGAGAAGCTGTCAATAAATTACCTTCGAACTTAAAATACGAATGGAGTTTCCATCTTGAACAGAAAAAAATCAAAACCGTGACACTTGATTTTTTTGCCGATTGGTTGATGATGGTCGCCACAGCCGCCACGCATATTGCACCACTGCCTGCTTCAAGTCATAATGAACGACAAAATCAACCTAAATTTGACAGGAAGCCAGCATTTACAAAGCCGATATTTGCTACCACGACACCGACCACTACAACTAAAAGGACATGCATTATGTGCAAAAACAGTCACGATTTAAAAGACTGCTTCGAATTTAAACACCTTTCTACAGACGATCGCTGGAAATTTGTGACGACAAAAAAGCTGTGTTTCTCTTGTTTATCATCTAAACACCAGCTAAGAACATGCAAGACAAAGACTAAATGTACAAAAACTGACTGTAATCGTCTACATCATAGAATTCTACATTCAGAACCGAAACCAACGACTACCAACGACGAGATTAACAACGAAGAAATCAGTTCCTCAACAGACCACGACGAAGCGCAGAATGTAACAGTTAACCACCTTGAAAATAACCGCACCGTTCTCCTTAAAGTGGTACGAGTAGTCATCAGCGGAAAAAATGGTGATGTAGAGACTTCCTGTCTTTTGGACGAGGGCGCCGCAGTAAGTCTAATTGACACTTCCCTCGCAGCACGCGCTGGTATCGACGGACCTACCCGGCCACTACGCATCGTTGGAGCACACGGCATGACGTCGGAAGACCCAAAATCAAAAAGTATTTCGTTTAAAATCCGAGGTCGTTCAGCAATTGATTCATACACATTATGTAACGTGCGTACTGTAGATAAATTAGAATTACCTGTAAATACTTTAAGACACAAAACAACTGTAAATAGGTTTACTTACTTTAAAGACTACTTCGATGACGCCGACTTGAATTTTGACAAAGTCGAGTTACTTATAGGGCAGGACAATATTGACCTTATTGTAACTAGAGAAATTATACAAGGACCGACTAACGCCCCCATAATTTCCAAGACAAGACTGGGTTACGTCATTCATGGCAACTTTGCGAGCTCTAGAGCGACAGATGACACGACTGTTCTTCATGTCTGTTCTTGCGAACAATTAAATGACATAATTAAGAAAAATTTTACTACCGAGGACTTTGGTGTAAAACTACCAGCCGAGATCGATGTATCCAGATCCCGAGAAGACAAAAGAGCCCTGGAAATTATGCAGGCAACTACTCGTTTTGTAGGTGATAGATATGAGACTGGTTTATTATGGAGGTCCGACCATCCTGTGCTTCCAGACAGTCGTGAGCAAGCCTATAATAGACTCCAGGGCATAAAAAGGAAAATGACACGACTTCCTGAATTTACTCAACGATACGAGGAAAAAATCAATGACTATGTTACAAAAGGTTACGCTTCCAAATTGACACCCGAGGAAGCTGACGTAAAGACTGACACAACTTGGTATCTCCCTCATTTTGCTGTCATCAACCCGAATAAACCGAATAAATTAAGGTTTATTCTAGATGCTGCTGCTAAGACTGATGGTAAGTCCTTAAACCACTTCCTCTTACCAGGCCCGGACTTTTTAAATTATTTGCCTGGCACCTTACTAGGATTCAGGTGTCGAAAGTGGGCTATCATTGGTGATATACAGGAAATGTTCCATCAAGTATTGATACGAGAGGAGGATAGACATTCTCAGCGCTTTCTCTGGGGTGATGATGAATATCAGATGAATGTCATGATCTTTGGTGCCATTTGTTCACCATCATCAGCGCAATATGTCAAAAATGTCAATGCAGAGAGATTTAAAGAAACTCACCCCCGCGCCGTTCACGCGATTACCAATTGTCACTATATGGATGATTTCATCGATTCTGTAGATACCGAAGATCAAGCTCTACAACTTGTCAAAGACGTCACATACATTCACAAATCTGGTGGCTTTAATATGACTGGATTCATAAGTAACTCAAAAACAATATTAAAAGAGCTCCCAGCAGACAAGGTATCTAACACGGGTATAAAGATTCTGAGTGACACAAATGAAGCCTTAATTGAAAGAGTTCTTGGCGTACTTTGGAACCCTGAAGATGACAATTTTCTTTTTCAACTGAACTTGAAAAATATACCTGAAGAGCTGAAAAATGGTGAGAAAAGACCGACAAAAAGAGAAGTCTTGAAAGTGACAATGTCTGTATTTGATCCTCTAGGCTTTCTTCTTCATGTCACCATAAAAGCTCGTATGCTACTCCAAGATATATGGAGGTCAAAAATAGGTTGGGATGATGAAATTGAGACACCACTTTATGACCGCTGGAAGAACTGGCTCCAGCAGTTAATGCTAGCTGGAAACTTTAGAGTACCCAGATGGCTATTAAATTCGGACTCTGACTTGACACGAGGGATTGAGATTCATATTTTCTGTGATGCTAGTTCCAGAGCCTTTACTAGTTTGGCCTACATACGATCCCAACAACAAGATGGTATTTTTTACGTTTCACTAGTCATGGCACGTGGAAGAGTAGCCCCATTGAAAGTTCTCAGTATTCCTCGACTTGAGCTTCAAGCAGCTCTCATGGGAGCCCGCGTGGCACAAATGGTAATAAAGTACATACACTTGCCCATAAGCCGTGTCGTATACTGGTCTGATTCTAAGACTGTTCTCAGCTGGATACGTTCCGAAGCAGGGAGATTCAAACCCTTTGTCGCTCATCGTATCAGTGAGATTGCAGAATTGACTGAACCAGATCAATGGAGATGGGTGCCGACAGACATGAACCATGCTGATGACGCAACTAGAGAAAACGCACCAGAAGATTCTATGAGGTGGTTCAAGGGCCCAGAATTTCTCCGTCAAAATGAAACTGCATGGCCTCTCGAATTGAACTCGATTGCAGACATTTATGATTCTGAAACTGACATTGAAATAAAACAAATTAATTTGACTCTTCTACCAAATGCAGACCTTCCAGACGTTCGACGGTTTTCTTCATACTGGAGGCTGATTCGAACCACAGCATGGATTTTAAGAGTCATTTATAATAACAAAAATATGACAAATAAACTGACCGGAGAATTGTCTGCAGGGGAAACGAGTGATGCAGAAATTCTATGGTACAAAGAAAGTCAAAAGAAATTCTTTCATAAGGAACTACTCTCATTAAGAGCACTGAATAAAGTTAGTAAAGAGAGTACCTTGTATCAACTTTGTCCTTTTTTAGACGAATCAGGGATCATTCGAACTAAAGGACGAATAGATGCGGCAGACGTCAATTTTAATGTAAAAAATCCAATTATACTGCACCCTGAGGATAGGTTTGTACAATTATTAATAAACCAATACCACAAAGATGTTGCCCACTCAGGTAAAGAACTGGTGCTAAGTAACCTCAGACAAAAATTTTGGATTATCAGAGGACGCTCGGCTGTAAAGCGGGCTTTTAGAGACTGTCAATACTGCAAGGTGAAGAAAATGAAAACAGATAATACACCGCAGATGGGACAGATCCCAGAGACACGATTGACAACATCATTGAGACCATTCGCTTTCACAGGTTTGGACTATTTTGGACCAATGACTATCAAAATAGGCCGTAGAAGAGAGAAACGCTACTGTGCTCTTTTCACCTGTCTAACAGTGAGAGCCATTCACCTCGAATTAGTGAGTGATCTATCGACCAATAGCGCCTTATTAGCCGTGAGAAGGTTCCTATCACGACGTGGAACTCCTCGTGAAATCTGGACAGACAATGCGAGTACTTTCAAAGGTGCTGAATCAGAGCTCAGAAAAGCAGTTGAAGACCTAGATCAGAACGTCATTCGACAATTTTACAGTACTCATAGGGTACAATGGAAGTTTACAGCTCCTAATTCCCCTCATCACGGTGGATGTTGGGAAAGAATGGTACGATCGGTGAAGACCGCACTTAAAGAAACACTTCGTGAACGTGTACCAACTGAAGACACCCTATTGACACTTTTGGCTGAAGCCGAATTTATGGTTAACAGCCGTCCCTTAACCCATGTCTCATTAGACCATGAAGATGACCCACCCTTAACTCCAAATCACTTCCTACTTACTCATGTTGACGATGTATATCATCCCATGGGACGTTTCAATGACTCTGACTTGATTAAAAAGTCCTGGCGTGAGTCACAACGACTAGCTGATCTATTATGGCGTCGTTGGTTAAAAGAATATCTTCCGACTCTTAACAAACGAGGAAAGTGGTTTAGAGAGGTTGAAAATTTAAAAGTAGGAGACATTGTTGTAATAGCAGATCATCAACTAACCCGGAACTTGTGGCCAAAAGGGAAAATAGTCAAAGTTTACCCTGGGCCAGACCAAAAAGTTAGGATAGTAGACGTAAGAACCACTGATGGAACTTATAAAAGACCAGTAACAAAACTCTGTAGACTAGACATAAGCGACCTTACTTCAACCTAAATTTTGACTTACGTTTAGACCTGAATAGACTGACTAACTAACTGACTAACCAGACCTTACTTACTGATGGACTTGAGTATTGTGTTACAATACTGGGGTGGAGAATGTTATGGACAGACAGACGGACCCACAGATGGACAAGGAGTCTGGCGTAGACTAGCCTTCTTTTGACGAAAAGACAATAACGTATGACGGACACTGACGGACGGACGACAAAAGACAGACGTCATCGACATCTTGAATAGTCTGAGATAAATAGTGAATAAATACCGATTTCTCGACCAGAAGTCCTTTTATTTGCTACACTGTCAATTAAAGAAGAACTTCCTGTCATTTAGCTACAATACGGCAAATCTACTTATTTGCCATGGTGGACGGCTTTTATTTCAAAATATATTAAAACAAAATGTCAAAATGAAAACACCCGAATATTTCCCCAAACGGGTGTTTTCACGGAAACTTTCCGGGAATTTTCCCGGGTGGAAACCCATCTCTAAACACGGTGCACTGCGAGTGTTTGATGCGCGTTTTGTTGTCGTTGTCGATGACCAGGGTTCGGAATAGGTAGAGTTCGTCATCACGCGCAAACCTCCATACGAACGCAATCACCACATTGTGGTGTGTCTATGGGATGTTATTATAATATTTTAGACTGAGTCCATTAACATTATCTAGATCTATAATTATAATATTTTAGACTGAGTACATTAACATTATCTAGATCTATAATTATAATATTTTAGACTGAGTACATTAACATTATCTAGATCTATAATTATAATATTTTAGACTGAGTACATTAACATTATCTAGATCTATAATTAAGTGGCACTAAAAATCATGAAATTTGAGTAATATCTTAACAACAAACCTCTAAAATACGTGAATTAACGGATTTTTACCAAAAGTGTTGAGGAATGTGCTTTTATTGTTTTAGATAAAATTAAGAAATTAATACGAGTCAAACATCTAAAATGTTATATAGATTAATAATAACCAAAAATATTATTACATACGGCTTGAACACTCACGTGTGATTGTTGTTGACTATATGCCAACCGTTTCACAATTTCGGCATTATCAAGGCGAGTGTCGTTCTTAGGCATATAGTCAACAACAATCACACGTGAGTGTTCAAGCCGTACGTAATAATAATTTAGTATTGTCAGCTCACGCGAGTTTTAATAATATTATAACCAAAAATATGTTTGGAAAACATCCACGATTTTACCAAAATCATGTTTCTCCTGAAACAAGTTTAATATTGCGCGCGCGACGAAATCTGCACGATTGCCGGCAAGTTTCATGGAGCGTACGTACATTACATATTATAGCGAAATGAAACAGCGTGACATTTGGCCGGTCGCGTCATGATGTCTGCTTTTAACTACCAAATAACAACAAGTTTCATGGAGCGTACGTACATTACATATTATAGCGAAATGAAACAGCGTGACATTTGGCCGGTCGCGTCATGATGTCTGCTTTTAACTACCAAATAACAACAAGTTTCATGGAGCGTACGTACATTACATATTATAGCGAAATGAAACAGCGTGACATTTGGCCGGTCGCGTCATGATGTCTGCTTTTAACTACCAAATAACAACAAGTTTCATGGAGCGTACGTACATTACATATTATAGCGAAATGAAACAGCGTGACATTTGGCCGGTCGCGTCATGATGTCTGCTTTTAACTACCAAATAACAACAAGTTTCATGGAGCGTACGTACATTACATATTATAGCGAAATGAAACAGCGTGACATTTGGCCGGTCGCGTCATGATGTCTGCTTTTAACTACCAAATAACAACAAGTTTCATGGAGCGTACGTACATTACATATTATAGCGAAATGAAACAGCGTGACATTTGGCCGGTCGCGTCATGATGTCTGCTTTTAACTACCAAATAACAACAAGTTTCATGGAGCGTACGTACATTACATATTATAGCGAAATGAAACAGCGTGACATTTGGCCGGTCGCGTCATGATGTTTGCTTTTAAGGCCCTTAATACCGCCAAATGGGTACTTTCTAAAGCCTACTCCTATTTTATGGCCAAACCAAAAATATTGAAAAAAATAATTATGGATTATCAACTCTAGGACAACGTATGCAACATTTTTCTTTTTCGTACCACCAAAACTTCTATATGAAAAATTGTTTCAACTGAATGGTGTTTTTTGGCTTGAATTTCCTACTGCTCCTAAGCGGCTTAGGTGATTTAATTCATTTATGCTTTGATAAATAGATAAACTTGATAGCAATAAATGTAACATAGAATTATTCAATCGAACAATGACGCCCATGTGAAAAGTATTATTTTCTCCTATTTTGCCCTCTCAAGGACGCAGCGAGCGTCGTAACAGCCACCACGCATTGTGCACTGATTTGAACGTTATTTCAATGCCGTTTCCGTCGATATTCATACAGACAAACATCGAGCTGCTAATTTGGCGAAGGTAATCGCCTTAACTATCAAATAACATCAAATTCACTACGAAATCGTAGTATGGATATTCCTTTAATCCCAGTGATTCCAAGATTGACAAAAAACTAAGTAGCGTAAAACACCCGGTTTTTGTCCTTTCCCCAATAGCTTTTTGCCTTATAATAAATATGATATTTCAGATAGGTACGTTTGCAGTATATTGTAATGCAAATTGTTGTATCAATAATAAAACAGTAGAACCCGCTGTGTCTGTACATTGAAGAAAAGTAATAAAAATATAAAGGGGGTGACTAAAGAAGAGTAATAAAACAGTATAGTTAGGGTAAGATTCACTGTAATGAGCGTTTTTCCTTATGTCAAATTTAGTGTTAAATAAGATTCCTAGATGGCACTGTCGTATCTTTAGCAACAGAATCAAAGACCAAATTTGCACAGATTCCTCGCAAACGAAAAACCACTTTGACATTGATTGCTACGAAACAAATTTTATCTATGGTGACATGGACAGCGCCATCTGGAGGAAAGCTAAGAACGAAGAAAAAAAAACAACGAGAAAAACGCTCATTGGGATTGATAAAGATCTATTAAAAAATATATATATATCAGTGATTTTTAGAATTGTTTTCTGTCTGTCTGTCGGTTTGTTCACGCACGTCTTCGAAACCACTCGACGGATTTGGCTGCAGTTTTTTTATTATCGTAGTGGCCCTGTTCAACATATAGGCTATAAGGGGTGTTAATAAAATATCGCCCATGGTCCAAATACATTTACACTAGACAATGACACCCGACATTTTGGGGTAAGAAACAAATATTTTTTTCTGCTCTATTTTCGTGTATGAAGAATTATTATTGAACAATTATATTATTTTATTATATTTTAAATTTAATATTCGGTTTTGGGTCAAAATTTTACACAACACACCAAAATTTTAGGTCTCTATCTCATTCCGTCTAAGAGCTAGAGACCCGTGACATACGGACAGACAGACGGACAGCGGAGTGACATTAATAGGGCTCCGTATTGCCCATTGGATACGGATCCCTAAAAAGTGAAAATAAAATATATTTATTCGTCGAGATGCCCACTTTTTATACATCAAAACCGAACAAAAAGTCGATTATTTTGCCCTAGGGCTTTATTATTATTTTTTTTTTTAATTTGTTTACAATGGTTGGCTAACCTGCAGCCTGTCCTGTGTACCATAGACGTTATACTTTTTTTTCCACTGTTTAACGGCTCTGGATACAGTCCTTTTGAGCCAATTATAATTTAAAGTTCACAAGATTATATTTGTTTTCATTTCCTCACACTATGCATTGAAAAACGTATGATACACGGGCGTAAAAGCAATAAATTACTCGGTTACGTTTAAAACACTCGCTACGCTCGTGTTTTAACGAGTGTTTTAAATCGTCCTCGTAATTTATTCCTTTGCGCCCTTGTAGCATAAACTACTATTAAACAACTATCAGTAGCACAGCACGTCTTCATTTAGAGACCACTCAGATTTTCGTAAATTTATATGACTAGTATAGAATAAGGTCACTTTAATTGATATAGCCAAATTCATACTGGAGACTCCGTAATTGGTCAGGACCAAGGTTCAATGACCCTGTTTGCGAAATAAGAAGAATATTTCACTGTACTCCTAATACTTGTTTGTGAACAAATCAATCACGAATCAATTAGTATACGTAAGAAGCTTACATTTTATTTTGGGTATTTCACAGAATGGGTATTTGAACCTTGTTACTGATCACTTACAAAGTCTCCAGTGTGAATTTGGAAATGTCACCTTATACGTCTACATCTTCAGGGCAATACCGATCCAAGTAATACGAACCCACTAACACCAGCAAGGAACTCGTCCACGTATCGCGTGCATAATCGTGCGCATTTTTGTGCGCGTTGACACACCTCGCATGAACGTGCATACCGCAGAGCTGGCGACATGCCAAGGGCGGGTCCGGGATTTGATTTTGGGGGGGGCTGTTCTGACAAGGCTGTCAAAAAAAAAGCGGCTGTAGCCCAGAGAGTTGAATGCTGGCCTCTCAATCTTGAGATCCAGGTTCAATTCCCGGTCGGGCATGCAACAATGAGTTTTTCGGAATTTATGTGCATCATCATATGTCATAGTAATAAATAATCGTCGGTGAAACGCGGGTGTACCGAGTGTGGACTCAAATGTATGTAATTCCCGGGTCTTTAGGGGGTGAGGGCATGTCCGCCATCCCTTCCTCCTCTCTGTATCCGCCAATGGCCATGACGGCCCCACTGCAGTGCTACCGCTCGTAAGCATGAAGTTTTACTGAAAGTTCGGCTCTCGGACCATCTACATCCGTAGAGGCAGAATTATTTAATTGGGTTTTAAAATTTGGCCAAGCGGACTCGGACTCGCTCGCTCCATTCGGACTCGCGCGGAAAGGGTACTACCGCACAATACTGTTACGGAATCCTAAAAACGTGGTATATAGCAACAATATCATAGCAACATCAAGGCAACAAAAAACAAGCCGCTAAGATGGTAGCGCCCGACAAACAAATTCGGCACCCTCTGAGTACGGAAACGTTATTTTTATTACTTGCTGTTTTACTTTAGATAATGTACAACAATCTGAACGTATTGGATACTTGTATGTACCTACCCATATATTGTAGATGGAGCTGTAACAAAGAATGTTAAAAATGCTACTTTTCCCATGTTTTTTGTATGGGATTCTCCTATGGGTTTAAATTTGTATTATTAGTAGGGATGTAACGATACACAATTTTGCCGATAGGATACCGATACCGATTATTGTAGTAAATAATGGGCGATACCGATACCGATACTAAGTAGATAATAAACCAAATCAATAATTATGTACCTATGTACCTCGGGCGTTTGACGTTTGTATGTCTTTATTATGTATAAAACTTACCTAAAGTCGAGTCCAGAATTAGGCGAACTAGCTTGACAGCCGAAAATGTTGCCAGACATAGGAAAAAATAAATAGTGATAGGTTTATGTCGACACAAATATGTCGATATAACCTTGTGCCTTTTATAAATCTGATTCTGTTTATGTTTTATCAAGTAATTTTCGTCGAAACTTTCACAGTCATACATACTTGCCAAATAGGGACGAACTACAGCAATTTATATGATATAATATGATCTGAAGGATGTACTGTTTAAAGCGGATATTTACGATACTTTCGATAAATTAGGAATAAAATACAAAAATAATAATGTTATTACAACAGGCCATTGTGATCCTTTTAGGTGGTATCTGTCGGGCTACTATAATACATTACATTTCATACACATAGCTTTCATGCTAGTACATTTCATGTACCATACATATAGCATTCATCCCTTTCTTTCTGGCAAATATGAAAGTGCGATAGAGACAAACGCTATTATATCGTCGATGATAATTCCAAATCCGTTGTGTTCGATTTTAATTAATTTAATCAATTTTTATTATTATTATTTTGATTAGTAACACAATAATAATGATTAACTAGACTTTTTAAACATCGATATTAACAGCACTAGCCAAACTGTGGCAACATTAGTGTACAATGAACTGTCAAGTTAGTTCGCCTAATTCTGGACTCGACTATATATTTAACAGAGAGTTAATCTTGAGAATTGTAAAAATAAATAAATCAAAATGTCTAATCAAATTTCAAAGAAAATATTTATTAAAATAAAATTAATCAAGAAAGTCATTATCATTATACAAAGCAATAAACCGATACATAAAGTCAGTTATTAAAGTTTCCTTTTTTGCAGATTATTGTTAACAAAACGAAGTTTTTTCAAATTATTTGCTGATAATCTGTTACGCAAATCATTTTATGAGGCCTGCGCGCGCGCTTTATCTTTTCGCGCACTTTTCGAACTGTTTGATAACGGTTGTATATAATCGGCGATGCCGATATATCGGCCTGCCGATTATATAGGTATCGAAATCGTTACATCCCTAATTATTAGGCCATAGTAACACGTCATAGATCACTTAGACGTCATAAAGAGGGCAAACCTTTCTCACCAACACATCAGTGCAATTTCACTAATATACAAATGTCATTACATACTACCACATCTCTATTTCTTTGCTTAGTACCCTCCCCGCACTACCCCGCAACACACCGGCAGTGTCACGTGGTTGATAAGACGTCTAATGGCTAAGTGGTCTATTTAACACGTATTCTGTGATCATTTCAACTGGCTACATATCACGGCTGAAGCTGTAGATCCCTGTACCTGACAGACAGACAGTGGAGGCTTAGTAATAGAGTCCCGTTTGGCACACTTCGGGTACGGAACCCTAAAAATGGAGTATGAAAGACTGCTGCAGACTTCAACTCATTGTCTTGATTTCTCATCAGAAATATAGTCAGTATGTCAAGCAACATTATCCCAAGTGCAGGTGGGATGGCTTCCAAATTTGTCATTATCCAATTTCACGACTAAAGTAACACAACACCAATTTAAAAGAACATACTTGGTAACCACATATCTATACTACGTTTGAATATACAGGGTGACTGGAAATTGCTCTTATTCCTCTCGTGGGAAGAAACTACGATTAATTTGGAGTGATTTGACCCCTATCACTTGGGGGTCGCAAATCCGTAATTTTCAAGATAATCGACATTCTTTTCTTTATTTATAAAATTGCGAAATTTGGCAAATAAAAAACGCCAAAAAAATATCTTAAAATATTTCTCGAAAATGGCGGATTTGCGACCCCCAAGTGATAGGGGTCAAATCACTCCAAAGTAATCATAGTTTACTTCCACGAGAGGAATAAGAGCAATTTCCAGTCAACCTGTATAGCTCGAAAACGATAATACAGTCACCTAAATTTTAGTTCACTGTTGTTTGTGCAGTGAAAGTACAGTGGAGACCGCATCAAGTAAGACACATTGGACTTTTTACTAACATATATTCTTCTCTGTAGGGGCTAATGTCGTACTGCAAGTGTATAGCTTGATGTGGTCTACACTGTACATTAATTATTTAGATATATACAAAGAGCATAAAGCCATTATCTACTTGTTCTATGCGCATTTCAACAAAGGAAAACGAGAGGAAGCAAACGATATGAAATGTTATAAATTTTCCCTTTATACATAACTAGCGACCCGCCCCGGCTTCGCACGGCCATGTATTATGCATATAAACCTTCCTCTTGAATTACTTGAAACGCATCAAAATCCGTTGCGTAGTTTTAAAGATCTAAGCATACATAGGGACAGACAACAGGAAGCGACTTTGTTTTATACTATGTAGTGATAGTAGATTATGTACTAAGGGGATAAAGCAGTGTCTTACGTCACGGGCGGCATATTGAACCCTGAGCGTAACGAGGGACTATAGTTATGTAGTCCTGAGTGAAGCGAGGGGTTCAAGCTGCCCAAGACGAAGACAGGCTTTGTCCCAGAGGGGCATACTCTACTTTTTACAGCTTTCTGAAAGATTCTGCGAGACAATAAAAAGCCATGGCTCCATATATTACGCGTTTATTTTGTAATTAATATAAATCAATAGTAAATATTGATGTTGGACACATAAGTCAAGTTATGGAAGGATAGCGTAACATTTTTATTCGGTAAAAGTGAGAGTCAGACTCGCGTACCTAGAGTTCCGTAATTCGACAGTTTTGGGAAGAACCAGAAGAAAAGTAATTAAAATCTTGCCCGTCTACCAGTTTCGGAGATAAGGGGGGGGGGGGGGTTGTTTTTTTAAGGTTTCTCGAAACCAGTGCCAATAAATACAGTAAAAGTATATATTTTTACAATCAGCTTTTTTATATCTACAATTTGATACCCATATTGTATTTTCATATTTTTTTTTACACCGTGATATGTGGGCTATTTTTATTATTTATTATTTTTATTATAATGCTATTTTTGTGCCAAATTTCATGTATGTATCTTTTACGGTGCTAAAGTTATGAGGCTATGACATACGGACGGACGGACGGACAACGGAGTCTCACCATAAGGTCTTTTTGTACCTTTTAGGTACTACGGAACCCTAAAAAGGTTAATTTATATACTAAAATAATGAAAACCATTGTCCTAAGAGGGCGTATATTCCCAGGGAAAAAAAATTAAGTAATCATGGAAACTAGCGTAGACTGTATGTTGCAAATTGAACGGCAGAAATGTTACCATTTTGAAAGCAGCAGTATCAATCAACGAAGAGTTGACATGTAAGTGATGTTGCAGGTGGGCCGCATCCCGGCGGACCACCCGCTGGTGGGCGGACACAAGGGGCCGGTGCTCGACATCGCGTGGTGCCCGCACAACGACAACGTCATCGCCAGCGGCTCCGAGGATTGCGTCGTCAAGGTGAGGACTTCACTCATCTATCACTTACTGTTGGGGCATTTATATATCCCAAGTCCCTTCTGACCCTGACGGTGGACCTACGGCACTCAATACGAGCTATCAGATTTAATTACCTAGTATTACACGAGCTCAAGTCTGTCCGCACACGCTTGTGTGTGTGTGTATGTTATTCGAGGGCTACCAACAGCAGCTAGCGTGCGAGCAGATGATCGAGAGCGACAGTGATATACTTCTGCAACATGAGAATTTCTCTTCCTAACTTATAATTTTGTAATGGTATCGTGCGATTTCATACTGTTACCTAGGACAGAACATTTTTAAACTTGATTTAAATCTTCCGACCTCCCACCTGACGATTTTACAGAACGGCACAATGATTTAATCAAATAATTTTCAATGCAAGTGCTCGTAAAGGCCCACTTTTTATGCATCAAAACCGAACAGAAAGTCGATTATTTTGCCCTAGGGCTTTATTATTATTATTTTTTTTAATTTATCTACAATGGTTGGCTAACCTGCAGCCTTTCCTGTGTACCATAGACGTTATACTTTTTTTACACCGTTTAACGGCTATGGATACAGTCCTTTTGAGCCAATTATAATTTAAAGTTCACAAGATTATATTTGTTTTCATTTCCTCACACTATGCATTGAAAAATGTAGTATGATACACGGGCGTAAAAGCAATAAATTACTCGGTTACGTTTAAAACACTCGCTACGCTCGTGTTTTAAATCGTCCTCGTAATTTATTCCTTTGCGCCCTTGTAGCATAAACTACTATTATATCACAGTTAAAAAGCCTGCTGCTTGAAAAATGTATAACACTCTAAAAAGCTTTATAGTTATTTAGGCCTGAATCGGATTGATACGAGTACATTGTCCATTCACTTTCATGTTTTAGCTTTAACAGAGATCTGATTAAATTAACCATTGAATTACATTTTTTTAGGCAAATAAATAACTTACATCATCTATTAAGCGAAGTGGCAATATCTTCACGACTTGTTGTTTACCTTCACCCCTCATCTGTCCCTCCAGGTGTGGCAGATCCCGGACGGCGGTCTGTCCCGCACGCTGACGGAGCCGGTGCTGGACCTGGTGTACCACCAGCGTCGCGTGGGTCTCGTGCTGTGGCACCCGACCGCGCAGAATGTGCTGCTTACTGCTGGCTCCGATAACCAGGTAACTACAGCTCGCGGCTGTAAATATAGTAGTGTCATACAGTCCAGTAAAAGAGACGATGCTCTACGAAGCCGAAGATAGCCGATGTGTAATATTTACTGCCGGATACTGACCTGAACATGTTACTTTTTACTTTCACAAAAGTTTAAAAGGAATTTATGCGGATAAAATAGGACAATATGGATGGGGTAATATAGGGCACAGCTCGCGGCTGTAAATATAGTAGTGTCATATACAGTCCGATAAAAGAGACGATGCTCTACGAAGCCGAACATAGCCGATATGTAATATTTACTGCCGGATACTGACCTGAACATGTTACTTTTTACTTTCACAAAAGTTTAAAAAGGAATTTATGCGGATAAAATGGGACAATGGTATCGATTCGGTGAAGCACATCTTAACTGATTTGACAGGACTAAACTTAGTTTAAGCGTTCTGTCCTTGTCTTTTCGATAAAGAAAGAAAAAGACAGGATGCTTAAAATAAGGTTAGTCCTGTCAAATAAGTTAAGTCGTGTTATGCCGAATCGATACCATTATGAATGGGGTAATATAGGGTACTTTGAGCCGGGTATAATGAAACGCTTCAATCCAGACGATGCAATATATAAGGTCTTTCAATTTAAATGGAAAGTAATTTAGGAGGTGATTCAGTATCGTTAATACATCACATTCCACTGCAAAGCACTTTTTTTTAAGCGAACTTTTTTTTCACTTCTCAGTACAAAGTGGTCCGATCAGCTGACTCTGTTTGTATGGACAAGTGAAGAAAAAGTTCGCGCAAAAAAAAGTACTTTGCAGTGGAATATGATGTATTAGCGACACTGAATCACCTCCTAAATTACTTTCCATTTAAATTGAAAGACCTTATATAGCCATACAAGCTCTCTTATATTCCGGGTGCTTTTGCCCTTCTTTATTGTGTCGCCAATTTGGTCAGCATACATCCTTTTAACATTATATCATTGCAGTATAGAAACGCAGAAATAAAAGTAAATCTGGATGTGAGGAGCTCTGAACCGGGATCAGAGCTCCTCTCATCCAGATTTACTTTTATTTCTGCGTTTCTATACTGCAAAGATATTATGTTAATTTATATCTCCTTGCGATGGATAAATCGCCAAGTGTTCAAACATAGAAATTTATTTCTGTCATAGTTTAGCATATATCCTTGTAGGGCGGCGTGGTTGAGCTTTACCTTCCACTTGCACATCACATATTTCTTTCGTCAGTGTTCTCTCATTCAGTGGGACAAGTTCAACTGACAGTTGTGTTACAGATCGCTATCTGGAACGTGGGCACGGGCGAGGTGCTCATCTCGCTGGACTGCCACCCCGACCTGATCTACTCCGCCTGCTGGAACTGGACCGGCACCAAGCTCGTCACCACCTGCCGCGACAAGAAGATCAGGTTACAGCATCACCTACTTGCTACCTTACACCTGCTCTAAATTGACGAGGATCTTTTAATTAAATCACATACTGTACTGAACACACTAAATAACGTTTCCAATTTGACAGATTCATTTTATGTTTTTGTAAGAAAACGTTTGTTGTTTTTGCAAGTTGTTCAGTTTATAAGGCTACATTTAAAGACACCTGTCCATTAACACCCATAAAGGCACCTGTTCATTTACACCAATAAAGACACCTGTCCATTTACACCAATAAAGACACCTGTCCATTTACACCAATAAAGACACCTGTCCATTTAGACCCATAAAGACACCTGTCCATTTACACCAATAAAGACACCTGTCCATTTAGACCCATAAAGACACCTGTCCATTTACACCAATAAAGACACCTGTCCATTTAGACCCATAAAGACACCTGTCTATTTACACCAATAAAGACACCTGTCCATTTAGACCCATAAAGACACCTGTCTATTTACACCAATAAAGACACCTGTCCATTTACACCAATAAAGACACCTGTCCATTTACACCAATAAAGACAACTGTCCATTTACACCCATAAAGACACCTGTCCATTTACACCAATAAAGACACCTGTCCATTTACACCAATAAAGACACCTGTCCATTTACACCAATAAAGACACCTGTCCATATACACCAATAAATACACCTGTCCATTTACACCCATTAAGACACATGTCCATTTACATTACACCCATAAACATCCATTCGTCTGTACTAACAACTTTCTTTGACTATAAAATCAACCACGAAATTGCGATTAGCTTCAAAATAATAGGAATTCACGTAATCGTAAATTTCTGAAAAACTACGACTTTGTCAAATTCTATTATTATCAAGGTTAATATTTTTCGAAAATCATTGTTTGTGTACTACACTATTTCTTGCTGAGAGTAGATTTTAGCCATTTTAATAATATCTGCAAAACTGAAGAAACGACCCTTAAGATCTGGTCAGTAAAAGCGCAATGAAGTCTTCGCCAATGTTCGTAGTCTCGAAAACGAGTCGAATCATTGCACTATAATTACACATAAACATTGCACTAGCATCTGGAATCTTAATATAAAAATAGGAGTCAAAGCCAATTAAGGGTGTCATTCTAGTTTTCTATAACCGACCGGACGAGCACTGTCTGTCATGGATTGTGTACAAAGCGGAGATGTGACGTTTGGCGAAGATTCATACTTGCATTATTTAAATAACTATTTGTATGTTTCAGGATAATCGACCCTCGCAAGGGTGAGGTGGAGTCGGAGGCGATCGCGCACGAGGGCAGCAAGGCCTCGAGGGCCATCTTCCTGAAACATGGACTCGTCTTCACTACCGGGTAACCAAGCTTTTATTGATTATCTATACTAATAATAATAGTAGTTTATGATACAAGGGCGAAAAGGAATAAATTACGAGGACGATTTAAAACACGAGCGTAGCGAGTGTTTTAAACGTAACCGAGTAATTTATTGCTCTTACGCCCGTGTATCATACTACATTTTTCAATGCATAGTGTGCGGAAATAAAACAAATATAATCAAAGAAAACAATTGAATTATTAAAGAAGTTACATTGTTACAATTTTGCATGTTAATGATTGACTCAAAAGGACTGTATCCAGAGCCGTTAAACAGTGTAAATAAAAGTATAACATTTACGGTACACAGGAAAGGTTGCAGGTTAGCCAACTTCTCGTAAATAAATTAAAAAATAATAATAATAAAGCCCTAGGGCAAAATAATCGACTTTCTGTTCGGTTTTGATGCATAAGAAGTGGGCCTCTACGAGCACATGCATTGAAAAGTATTAAAAAGTCGTGTCTGTACGTTGAATATTTTTGGTTTATTGAAATTTTAAATACTATTATTTACATTATTATATGTATGTTGACAGTCTGTCCACGTTCCCCGCAGGTTCAGCCGCATGTCGGAGCGTCAGTACACGCTGCGCACGCCGGACTCGCTCAACGAGCCCATCGTCACCGTCGAGATCGACACCAGCAACGGTGTCATGTTCCCGCTCTACGACCCGGACACCAACATGATCTATCTGTGCGGGAAGGGGGACTCTGTTGTTAGGTACTTTGAGGTTAGTACTCACTTGTTAACTAAAGTAGGATTTTTAATTCGAGGAACTCATTTGACAACTCGAAAAGCAAAATGTTGCCACTTTCCAGCCAGTGCTGCTCTTATCGATATCATAAAATTGACGGCGTTTCTAATACTCGAAAACTCATACGGTCAAGTGACGCAAAATTTAACAAAAATATAACTTTACACTTTTACACTAACTTTTCGAAAAAAAAAATTCACATGGCCTTTTTAAGTTTGCTTCACAGTTATTATCGAAAATGAAAACTTGCAATTTTATAATAATCGATAACGAATCTTTTAAAACCGTAACGAAATCTCAGTAATTGTCAACATAAAAGACAGGTTTTGTCAGATTTGTTTAAAAATATATTAATATATAAGTATTTATTAAATATTTATATATTTATTCATTAAAAATATATAGGCATTTTATTTTGATCCATACTTTTCATGATACGAATATTCAGATAACTAAAAAAACAGAAGGTGCTACAGGCGATGGTTACAGCCAATTTGATGATTTTAGTCCAGCAAATAAATTGTTTATCGTTGTTATTTTGGTCAGCCCCCTCGATTTAAATCGATTACCATTTACATATTTTCTCGAAGTCGATAGATAATGTACTAAAATAACTCGTCATCATGTATTGCATTATAAATGAAATGAAAAACTCGTGTCGTGTCTATCAACCGTAGAGTGCGGTTCAGAAAATAGGTAACACGTCGCTAAATTGGTTGCATTTATATCATCCAATCTAAAAACATGAAATTATATTTTATCCAATCATGTCGTAAAGACGTCGTTAATGCCAATATAACGGCGTTTTACTTATTTTCTGAACCGCACTCTAGAACTCTATTTTTAAGTAAGTAAGTAAGTATCTAGTTTTTATAATAAAAACCCACTATTCAAAATGTAAAGTCATTACGAATAAAACTGCATACTTATATAACTAAATTACTAACGGAGCATATCTCGTATCTTGGAACAATCGAAAAAGGTCTCAATCATTCAACCGATCAACAAGATGGACGTTTATCTCGATTGTAAATTTGATTGATTGTAATTATCTCGATTGTTGAAATATCTCGTAAACGCGCATTACTACCATACGTCATGCTGCAGTAAATATCGATATCGACGTATATCTTTCCCTATTTTTATTTTTCGAATAATGGCAACACTCCATCTGTCAAAGGAGTTCCTTGAATTAAAAACCTTACTTTAGCATCCCATTTTGTATAACATGACGTATGTATATATCACTTAGGTACGTACAAGTTGCAGTGAAAAGAGTATGTACGAGTATTACCTGTTTCACTGACAGTGCGCACTCCATTCCGTTTCGTATGAGTATCCCGTTTTGCCCCAATTCGAGTTTCAGCATTCAAAAATATACATCATTGTAGCCGCTGGCTACAGAAAATGCAGAGATGATGAAAGAGGATGGATGGGTTGACACGAGAGAAGAAAAAATTGTGGGGAACAATGTGGGTGCGCTGACCTGGTTGGAATGTTTCGATGGGCTGGCAAATCCGCCGTGTTTCGTCTCCTCTCGTTGGGCTGATTGAGTTGGCGGTGATGAGCAGTGATGAGCTGGATGTCTTGGATTAATACACAGCACTTATATGTTCACAAGACACGGTGAATACGCGAGATTGTTTGTATCGGCGGCACGAATGTTCATACATGTGTCGTTCTCTAGAGAGTTCGGACGAAACAGAATGAAGCCAGCGCCCGCGCGCGCCTCGACCGGCGCGCGGCGGGGAGGGGGTGGTCGTTCGCGCGTGCGCACGCGAATCACACGTCATGCTGCGCGTGAACATCCTGGGGGGGCCGGGGCTGCGGCTCCTCTTGAGTTGAATCCAACGGCAGCCTGGCTATCTTGAACACAGGTCGTCGCAGATTTCCATGAGCTGTGTCCAGATCCACAACTCGGATCACTCCATCCTTGCCAGGTATCGTGCGGAGAATTCTTCCCAACTTCCATTGGAGCGGAGGCAGGTCATCCTCTTTGATGAGGACCAGTTCACCCACTTGAGGAGGGGAAGAAGGGGAGAGCCATTTGGAGCGGGTTTGCAGGGTATGGAGGTAGGATCTGGACCAGAGAGTCCAAAAGCGCTGAGAGAGCGCTTGAATGAGTTGAAACCGTTTAAGAGCAGATATGGGTCTGTCGTCAAAAGACTGCTCAGGTAGAGCGGTGAGCGGACGACCAATAATGAAATGTCCGGCCGTGAGAGGTTCAAAGTCCGTAGGGTCGGATGAAATCGGGCAGAGGGGTCTTGAGTTGAGTATTATTTCGTGCAGAGCGCCGAACCAAGTTATGTGCTGATTCGCGAGCTTGTGAGTGATTGCATCATAGTTTGTGCCGCAGTCTGAGCGAATGAGAACTGGAGTACCGCGACGTGAAATAAAACCTAACAGGGCTCGTGCTGAGTGAAATTGAGTGTGATTGAGTGAATGTACGTCTGCTATTTCAAGTGATACGGTTGGCAACAAAATTGGTGTGTTAGTGACGTTCACTACACGTTGTGCGGAGTTACAAGAATTCTCTGTTGGAGTTGAAGTCATTGAGTGAAAATGAACTGAGTGTGTATGTGATGAGTGTGTGTGTGATGAGTGTGCTGAGTGCGTTGAGTGCTGGTTTCATTGAGTGAAAATGAGCTGAATGTGTATGTGATGAGTGAATGTGTGAGTGAAAATGAGCTGAGTGTGTATGTGCTGATTGAATGTGTGAGTGAAAATGAGCTGAGTGTGTATGTGCTGATTGAATGTATGATGAGTGTGACTATATGTGAAAATGAGTTATTAAAACTTGAGCGCTACCAACTCCAACGTGCGGATAGCTTGTAACTTGCGCGGGCCGAAATAACAAAGGCTATGTTCAAACGGAACACGGAAAATAAACACGACAGAGAGAAAAAAAAAAAAAAAAAATTTTTTTTTTTTTAAAAACAACCTGTATATGAGCTGATACACCAACTTGGAACACCCTATATGTGTACCACAAACAACAAGAGCAGAGATGAGTTGAAAAAACAAATTGTTTACTATATTTGTGCTATATATATATACCCGGGTAAAAAAAGCAGACAATAACACAAATAAACGGTCCGGCAATATATTACTGTAACACAAGATATCAAAAAGGGCTGATCAACTTGTTCACCAAAATGTCATAACAGTATATTTACAACAAAACATCAGTCGTCGAAAATTCTATTTATAGAATAAAATACCTACCTACTGCCTCGAACGCGTAAACAAAGAAAGAATGTATTTACCTCGCAGAAATCGGATATAAATGAGCGGACAATCCAATGATGCAATGTATACGTATGTACTCAAAATAAAACGAAATAAAACGAAATAAAACTCGCACCAAAAAAAATATCTCGCAAAATACGTGGGAAAACTATATGTATGGGCCGGTTCTATACCGATAAATGGAATGTTATAGGCGGCGGTTCTAATTACCTACCCGCAATAGGTATTCGAGACCACAAAATATTTTTTGCCGGGAAAGGGGGCAAAATATGTAACCGGGTGAAAATGGACTGTAGTAAATCGACGGGGGCTGGTTCAAACAAAGTTACGGGCCGGCGGGGGATAGGCGGGGGGTGATATAAACCAAAAATTTTCCGCTCGACGGACCAAAATTTTTCTCGGATTGAAAATGGACTGTAATAAATCGACGGGGGCTGGTTCAGTAACGGTTCGAAGGGCCAAAAATGGTTCGAAAACGGTCTCGAAGGATCAAAAATGTAGCCGCTGGCTACAGAAAATGCAGAGATGATGAAAGAGGATGGATGGGTTGACACGAGGGAAGAAAAAATTGTGGGGAACAATGTGGGTGCGCTGACCTGGTTGGAATGTTTCGATGGGCTGGCAAATCCGCCGTGTTTCGTCTCCTCTCGTTGGGCTGATTGAGTTGGCGGTGATGAGCAGTGATGAGCTGGATGTCTTGGATTAATACACAGCACTTATATGTTCACAAGACACGGTGAATACGCGAGATTGTTTGTATCGGCGGCACGAATGTTCATACATGTGTCGTTCTCTAGAGAGTTCGGACGAAACAGAATGAAGCCAGCGCCCGCGCGCGCCTCGACCGGCGCGCGGCGGGGAGGGGGTGGTCGTTCGCGCGTGCGCACGCGAATCACACGTCATGCTGCGCGTGAACAATCATCTTGATAAAAACTGTGTGAAACAGTACAAGTGTTTTTATGATGATGATATGGTGATGATGTGTCACCAAGTGTAATTTGTCAAATTATTCCTTTCTTTTTAAAATAGTTTTAAATAATGTGCTATTTATTCAGGTGACGTCCGAACCACCATTCGTGCACTACATCAACACCTTCCAAACGCCGGATCCACAAAGAGGTGAGAAATTAATTCCCTACATTTTCCTACATTTAATGTACGGACAACACCATTACCTATTGGTAGTTTTTATTACAGTGTCGTAGCCGATAAAATCGTTTACAAATAGGAAGCTGGAACTGAAGGCGTCTATACTCTAAAATAAATAGTAGGTCGAGTTCTAATACTTCTCTCGCGAGATAGAAACTTTAAATAAACCGTTTTCAAGCCACCATTTGATAGATGAGGGACCGACCACACAGCCGCGTTCCGCAGTTACTAATCTATGCGATGGCTTGTATCTTTACACACACAGACCGCGGCGGTCAAGGAAAACGCGCGTTCTGATTGTTTGGACCGCAAAACGCGTTCTGCGTAGTCGGCCCCTGAAACTTTTGTGGTCAAATTCAATCTGTCAAAGACCAACTCATTCTCACTCATTGGCTCTCTATACTGCAGACATTTTTCTAACGTGTAAAATGATTGAATGTCAAAGGTATCGGCATGATGCCGAAGCGCGGCTGCGACGTGGCCACCTGCGAGATCGCCAAGTTCTACCGACTCAACAACTCTGGGTTGTGCCAAGTAAGTGTTAGATTAACAGGTAAACACACTTTTTAATCTGTGTATCTATGGCGCAGGTTGAAATTGGCCTTAAATTCACAGATTTTAAAGTCAGATTATCCGTTAATTTAAAATGTATGATGACAACTTAAATATTCAGTTACACATTGCATAATAGTATAAGAAATATTTATTAATTTCCCTGGCATATTTATAAATACATGACAATAATTGCTTTAACTGACACAAGAGATGGCATTTTAAAAAGGGCAGAAAACGGGGGTTTAGGCAAAATATTGTTTTCTGTTTCAGGTTGGAACTTAAATTAGAATCACTAGTGGTACGAGTATCTAGAAGAACAGATGTTATAAGTAGTTAGTTTTAGTGCTGTCAAAACTTAATTTTCTTCATTGCAAAATGGTCCTCAAATGTTAGGGACAGAAGCTAAATTACTTAATAAAAATTTAAGTTTTGACATCACTTAAACTACAATTAAATTCAGAATCTGCTTTATTGTCTCTATAAAACTGTCATTGTAACTATTGTTTAGAAGTGTCCTAAGATTGTAACAATAAACAAACCCAATTTCCAGGTGGTATCAATGACGGTACCGCGCAAGTCAGAGTTGTTCCAAGAGGACCTCTATCCGGACACTCTGAGCGACGAAGCGAGTCTGACGGCCGAGGAGTGGATGGCGGGTGAAGACGCCGAGCCCTGCACCATGTCGCTCAAGGTAGGGCCGGTCAGGACACGGGTAACATCGGATACTCCGGCGTTAAGATTCGGGCGTAAGATAGAATACTCTGGTCGGGGTAAGATGGGATAGTCAAGATCTGGTAAGATGGGTTACTTCGGGAGAAAGATAAAATACTTCGGTTGGTTTGAGATGAGATACTCAGACGGGGTTACATTGGATTCCATGAACGGGCAGAGATGGGATAAGATGGGATACTCCAGACAGGGTAAAGTAGGATAAGGAGTATTGAGTAATATGGGATACTTCCGAGGGAATAATGAGATATAGTAGTGCGGTTGGTTTGGGATTGATACTCAGACAGGGTAACATGAGATTCTATGAACGGCGGGTCTACCACCTAATTCTCATTTTCATCAACATCAACTTGAGATTGAAATTTGACGTGCGTGCGACGACGCCCGCCTAACATGCCATCTCTTTTGCACGCACGTCAAATTGAAACTTGATGTTGATGAAAATCAGAATTACGCGGTAGACCCGCGGATAGCGATGGGATAAGATGAGATACTCCGTACGGGGTAAGGTAGGATAAAAGCCATATTGGGTAAGATGGGATACTTCAGATTCGGACGTAATGAGATAAAATACTCCGGTTGGGGTGAGATTGGATACTCAAGACGGGGTAAGATGTCATACTATGAATACGTACAAATGGAATAAGATGAGATGCTCCTCCGGACAGGGTGAGGTATTCAATAAGGTGGAATACTGCGAAAAACGCAACATGATGTTGGTTTAATTAACTTGCAAGGAGGGGGGGGGGGGACTTTTATTGTATGCGAATAAGAATGAGAGATACACTCACTGACACAAGCCTACCGCCCGCTCCCTGCGTGGTTCTGTTTGGCGTCATCCCCCGCGTCCCTGTAACGACGCGGGCGAAGAAAAATGGCTGTTTAATTTCCGAGTTCAGGTTGATGTTGTTAAGTATTATGCTATTTGGGTTTAGCTGAGCATGACGTGTTGTTTTAATTTTGCAACCTTGGCTTTTATCTAATAATCCACGTTGCTCAGGTAAGTATCTATTTATAAGCGAAAATAACAACAAAATATGAAATATTACCGTTTTTTTTTGTTTCGCTGACTGGTTTGATTAAAGTGTTAATATTTCATATTTTAGGTCAGTATTTTTTATCAAAAAAGATTTTATCAAAATAGATTTGTGTGAAAACATGTGTAACTTAACTTAACCTTAATAGGGGTATTATGTATCTTTGGTTGCCAACTGGACCGGGTGCATATCATCAAAAACATAGATAAAAACTGAACTTTCAAAATTGCCTTTAGTGGGTATTTTAATTTTACCGTCAAAACCTTGAAAGAGTTAAGATTGTTTTTAAATGTATCTTCCACAAAACAAATAAAGCAATTTTTCTTGGGCAAACCAATGTGTTGACTTTAATATATGTAGGTCTCAGACCAAATGAAAAAGTGAGGCCGGTTTCATAACAAGTGTGTGTAAAGTGTAAACATTGTTTAGTGAGTGTTGCCGCGTAGTACAAACTGAGACAGACTGCGCATGTGTCAGTTTTAAGACGTGCACGAACACTAAACTGTCTCACTTTTGACCTGCTTCACCCGTTACAAGGAGTGCGCTCCGTCTTGATTTTTTATTTTGTTTGAGATGTAGGTATATATACAGTCGCTTGCAGTTCAAGCTCCCTATTTATGAACGATGTTGACACCTATGAAACAGTAATAAGAACTGCTAATAGGAAGCCTACAGTGCTGGCGTTCGTACAGTCGCATAAAAAGTTAAATAGTTAAAAACCTGCAGCGCTCGACGTATCGCATGTGTTGTGACCGCGCCAATTGATACAGATATTCTATCTCACCAACTCTGTTTGTCTATGGTTGTAGTGACGTGTACAGATAAGCGCGCCCGTAACCACGCACACTAAATAGAAAATGTGCAACTACAATGATACCCAACCAGACTTTGTGAGTTAGAATATGTGTTCCGATCTGTACATAATGTTGATAAGTGTTATTTAACAGTGTTTGACATGTAAGAATCTGTTGGCTTTCTTTTCCTAACATAATATTTAAATGATTGTGTTTTATTTTATTAACTGCCCTCTTTGAATTCAATGTTGTTTCTCTGTGGTACTAATAATGAGTTTTCTTTTTTATGATATCTAACCATTGTAGGAGTTACCAACGCCTTTCTTGCGATATTTATACACTATTTGGGGATATAACGTAAGTCTTCATTAGTAAGTAATTGAAAAGCCTTGTCGGTGTATTTTTCATGATAGTTCTATATTATTTAAGGGGATATGCGAAAAAAATACGGGTATTTCTTTTCTGTGTATTTCATGAAATACACGGAAAATTATAATCAGTTTCTGGTATATGTATTTTGACTATATAATCTAGGGTTTTGAAATTGGAAAACATGTTTGGGTAAATTTTCCTCAATAGAAATAATTGTTGAAATGAGGTCTTCAAACACACCTTTTCTCCTCGTTTGACGAATAGGAACCAAATACAGAACTCAAACATATTTTATTAGGTGTGTTTTAACAATATCTAGAGATTTCATATTTGATATTTTGCTAGCTATTTTAGTTTTTTTAATAAAAATATAAAACCAACTTTTTTCCCTTTTGCCCTGAAAGCCTTTCGCACTGCGTGATTTTTCGCTTGGAGTGACAGTGACAAAATAAAAATTCACATAGCCTTTTAAAGAAAAAATGTCATTGTAAGTAATTGTTTATTTTCTTTGGAGTAGTTTATTCGTTAAACATTTAAAGTACCTACTTCAATTTCAGAAGTACGAGTACACTCTAAAAGCACCGTCGAATGAAAGGATTTAGTAAATTAGTCCGACGTTACCATTACCTTAGAGCTATCATGTAGTACTGAAGGTACACATGCCACCATTTCGGTATGGGTTATAAACCGTGAAATATTTACATTTCTTGTACTAGTTTGAGTAATAAAATCTGGAATTGTATCGTTGTTTTATCGAAATTAATGTAGTTTCTTTAAGAAGCGACTTATTTTTTTTGTTTTGGGGCGTTTTAAATCAGCTAAACAAATTTCAACGAATATTTATACTAATTTTGGTTTTACTTTGAGTCTTAGGCCCTTACTTGAAAATTAAGCAATATTGAAAAATCGGGGGCTCAAATACTTAAAAGGCTTATAAAAATACCTTTAAATTTTACCTAAAAAGATTCAGTCAATCAGTCGACCGTCCCACCACCATCACGAAAGCCAACAGTTTCTCACAAGACAGATGCTAAGTAAGGGGCCCCCCTACCAAACTCCAGGAGCGTGCTTTGGTTGTACAGGGCGGGTACGCGAGCGGGCGCGGTGCCACGCAGCTCCACGTCACCAAGAAGAACGCGCTCGCCGCGGGCAAGGAGAAGGATCGCTCGCCAACGCCGGCGCAGGGTGGCGCGCGGGGGGGGTACGACACGCCCGCCAGCGCCACTCCGCCGCCCGCCGTCACGCCGCAAGTTGTGAGTCACTCTACACTTATATACTCTATAAGGCGGAGCGAAGGGCGAAATTCGTGCGCCAATTTTCCCCTACCCTGCCGCTTTTTACTCAATATATTGGGCGACTTGTTTACCAGATAGGATAATTTGTTATGGGCAGATTGCTTTCTTTCTGTTAACATTGTAAGCCTGCATTCTTCTACTGCCTATGGAGAGGCCTATGTCCAGCAGTGGACAAACACAGGCTGATGGATGGATGGATGGAAACATTGTAAGAATCAAAATATTTATCTTTGAAATCTGTTTCTAATTGATCTTTTCATTTTGTAATGAACTCTAAAAATATTAGAGTACCCGAAGCGATGGATGTCGTTATACAAACAGATAATTTTAACATTGAAGAGTTGAAAAAATATAATAGTTATAATTTGCTTCTGTCCTCGGCCCACTTTTCTATATGTTTCTACAAAACCAAATTTGCTAGTATCCAGTACAACGTGCAATCTATTTTCTTGTACAATCGTATTAACAGAATGCTCAACATTTACACTATGTCATACATTGAGTGTTACATTTCCGTACAAGTAATTTAAAAGCCTTACACGGAACCAGTTCTGAAACTCCGGTTCTGTAGATGGCCGAAGGGGTTACATCATGGTTGAAACAACTTGACTATGGTGAAACTGAAAATTTGCTGAAATGCTATACCTGATTTTATAATAAAGAAGAATAATTAAAATCAAATAAAAATATAATTAAAATAAAAAGTACTTATATTTATATATATTTATTTAAACCTAACCAAACCCTTTTTCAACTTCTCCTTTTATTCATAAGTTAGCTTAAGTTAATTTTCAAATAGTGTTTTGTAACTTAGTTAATTTAGGTAACTTCTACATAATATAAGTCTTAATGAACAAGTTATTGTTAAACATAAGGAAGAGCGGTCTCATCCTAATACAGGTTTTCCTATAAACTTAAATGGATAAGGACTACATACTGTGTACCTACAACTTGTTTTCTAAATAAACTATTTTGTATTTAAATGGTGACTGGCCAGGTCCCTTTAGATTAATCGAGACGACGTAATAAAACAACTTAGATATTTCTCAAGAAGTCCTCCTGCTAACGGTGAAAATTATCCAAATCCTTTCACTGTTTATGTAGATAGATACGATTATATATGATATCTACGATATAGTTCAGGTAATATAATTTGCACTGATGAATGAGACAACTTATAAATAAGTAAACTGTAAGTTCATTAAATCAGAACACCTGTTTTCAAAATTTAATTCGTACATAACCCTGTGTCGGTCGTTGTAAATAAAAATGTTAGGTACATAAGTAACTATTTTTCTTACAATCATCTTAGTTACTTCTAGGTGAATTAACAGTATCAACATTAGCTGTCCACAGTTTACAGATAGTCGTGACCGTGAGTCGTGAGTTACCGAGTACGTGCCTCTATTGTTATCCAAAATTAATCCGATAATCTGAATTGAGCAATTTATATTTCCTGAACTATCTGTACTTAACATTTATACCTTTCCAGGAAAAAATGATCTCCGATCTGGCGGACGAAATCCGTAAACTGAAGTCGGTGATAGTGAAGCAGGAGAACCGCATCCGCGCGCTGGAGGCGGCCGCGAAGGCAGCCCCGCCCCCCGCGCCACCGTCCCCGCATCCTCCCTCGCCGCCCAAGTCGCCCAACCATGAGCCCCACGCCACTGACGACGCCATGGCCCCCGACGAGGTCTAAGGTGCGGGGGGAGGGCCGCTTCACGAGCTATTGCCGGTCTTAAGGGATAGTTCTTCGTATTTGGAACGAATTACAGATCTGCCACAGATATAATGCGCTTAGAAGTCTATAGGCTACCGACTGGACGTGCACTATCTGTCATGGCTTGTATAGAAAGCGCAAGGAAATATGACCTTTGCCGAAGAGTGACGAAAATTCCTATGCGCATTATTTAACTGTAATATTTTGTTACGCTCTATGGGCTTACGCTTGGCCATTGCCGTGGACAATGGAAAGCATCCTAGGATGAAGCGCACTCGCCTAGAAAGCGAGGCGTTAATCAGTATGTCTAGGGAAATCCGCAAAATCGAAAGAGCAAGAAAGGCCTTTTTTGTTACAAATCCGAAAAGTTAATCCTTAAGACGATGCAAATAAGTGTTGTCGAGTTGTTGCGGAGTAGTGGCCGGTTGTCTGGAGTTGGGTCGTGCTGAATGTATAGCTATTATTGAACGCGCTCGGTAATATAATGACACTTCAGATGGAGATGCCGTAATTCAGCATGGATCAACTTTGGATCGAGCAGCATATCTCAATGTTTTGTCAATTTTTGTAGAGATTGGAAATTATCACGATAAGATAACAGAATCAAAACTAAATTGTAAGATATATGTGAGGATTTAGCTTTTTTTTAAAGTGCATGTATGCTTCGGGCAAAATATAGACTTATGGGGCGTTGGATGCGTTCAACATTGATAATGTTTCTTAGTTTATTTATGTTCTTAAATATCTAGAAAAAGAACTCTTATGTGTATAAAATGAATAGATGTTTTTAATCTTTCGTTCAAGTGTCTTGTAAATAGGGCTGTATCATTAAGAAACAATATCAATGTAAGAATTTAAATACAATTATTACGTAAACTAAGATCTTAAAATGTTTGAATCGACCGCGAAGCGCATCTGCTGTGGTGTTTTAGATATTTTATCAGTTATTATTATACAATGTACTATTATGTCTATTTATTATTGAGAAGTTTGTAAATAGTAAGCGATAAATGGGGTTTGTGATGATGTGCAGAACAATAAGTAAAATATGTGCCTTATACAAGCTGTGCTCTAGGTGTAACGTCGCGTCACAAAACTGCTTTTTACGGCAACACAACGAACAAAACATACTGTGAATGACATAAATCATAGAAACTTCAAACTGGGTCGAGTCACTCAGAGATTGGATGGTGAAAAATCCTTGGACATTTCCAATCAGATATAATAATTGAACTTATTACAAAGGAATTCATTTTCTTGCCGTGAAAAGACGTCTGTTTCTTATATCATTTGTTCGTAGCAATATGTAGTGGACGAAATACAAAGACAGTGCGCGCAACAATGAGCTCTGTGTTACATAGACATAGGGGTCTCTGAACGGACGATTGTACCAATAAATAAAACCCTAAATAAACTTCTCTTTGACTATGAGTTTGTATACCATTGTATTAGAAATTTTGGTTCCTCTCGTAAACCGCTGGAGGCGCTGTACAATATCTCGTATAAATATTTTACCCAAACTCATGGTATAAATATTTTACCCAAACTCATGGTATAAATATTTTACCCAAACTCACACATCGCTAATGATGATTCGTTCGCATATTTTGCTGCGTACAAATGAGGAGAAATATGTGGTGTCTTTAAAAGTAATTTATTAAATGACTTATCTGAAATTGCGTTTATTAATTTAGTTGTTCGTTGATAGATATCATGAGATTTGAATGCGTTTTAAAAAATCTTCCCGCTTTTTATCAATCTATGAAAAAAAAAATGGCGTCACAAAATGGCGGACGTGATAATCTCATGAGTTAATCAATTTAGTTTAATTATTTAGGCTTAAGAGTCCAGTAACACGGTGCTTATTATTTTCTAATAACTACCTTTAAGGCGTTGCTTCTAAACAATTTGCTGGCTCAATGCGTTATTAATAATTATTACAATTTTCTATTTTATTCTATTTGTAAATGTTATTATTACTTAGAGCTTCCTATTTTGAATCTACATTTGGTGAGATAACGAGCGAGCTCTCTGTACTGATAACATTTTGTGACACATAGTTCGCTGTTAACGTATATCTTTAATGTTAGGTGTATCTAATGTAGCTTCATGGATATTTATAATTTTAGTGTTTGGTATTGAAATATTTGAAATTAAATAATTAACTGATCTTGAGGAACTAAAGTATTAACAAGCCGGAGACATCGATGCATCGATGCTCTCTAAGATAGAAATAGTGTATTGACTTTATTACCCGCGCCTGCGCCGTGAGAATGTTCATTGTGAGATACAGTAACTAAGTGCGATATAAATAATGTGCTTCGGTAATATTCGTATATCATCGGAAAAACGATTCATTTGTAACCATAACGAATGGAAAACAAGATCTAAAATCAATGCGCTATTATCTTGTTAGGTAGCTCGGCAAGGGCGGATATAGCCTGCGAGCCGGGGGGGGGGTCACAGGGTCCAACAAACGTATAATAATAGAATATTAATTTCGGCTTATCTCCAGAACGGCTGGTGTTGCTTTAGACCCTGCACGCCCGGGTCCTAAAGTGCAAACTTTTTTTCATGTTTACACTTTAATGGCCTGTATTTTCTGTGACTATATGATAAAAAAGAGGTAACCTAGGCCCAGGGGGGGTCATGACCCCCCCACCCCCCGGGATCCGCGCTTGTAGCTCGGGGTACTTGAAAACGAAATATTGCCGAAGCGCATTGTTTCATTCTACTGTACTGAGTTATACTTTGCAATAAACCTGAAAGGTACTGTCAAAATATTTGTTAACTTATAAGTATGCAAAATAGTCTTAACAAGAATATAATAAAAGTATCAGCAGTTATCAACAGAAAAAGCTCTTGTAATACAATTTACTATTAAAAAAGAAATATAAGTATTATACGGCCGCTATTGGAATGTGAATGGAAAGTACTGTTTGCATAGTAATACTAATTAATAAGTACCTCAACTTGGTACTTATATATAACGAGGAAAATAATCATAATTTTGCGTTTTAACACTGCGTACTACGGAATGCGTAGAGACTATATTTATCTGATTAATAATGTAGCTTCACCAGAATAAGAAATTATCGCTGATCCATCAGAGCTACGAGTATTTTCTAAATGTCTTAGTTTTATAAACTGTAAATCGTTCATTTTTACGGTTCCGTAGTCAGCAAGGAACCCTTATAGCTTTGCCATGACCGTCTGTCTCTTAGTACTAGAAAGCTGTAATTTAGCATGGGTATACATAAACGACGAAATGTCACGCCGACAAAGTGGTAAAATAAACTATGACACAAATAAATTTCTATGTTTGAACACTTTGCGATTTATCCATCGCAAGGAAATATAAATTAACATCATATCATTGCAGTATAGAAACGCAGAAAGCTCTGAACCGAGCTCCTCACATCCAGATTTACTTTTCTTTCTGCGTTTCTATACTGCAATGATATAATGTTAATTGGTAAAATAAAATGTTAGAAAAATAATTTTGGTGTACCTCCCCTACACGCAAAGTGGGGATGATTTTTTTTTCTCGTCTATCCCATGGTGTGGGTTGTCGTTGGATAAGTCAGTCAAAAATGTTGCGGGTGTGTGAAAAGTTTTTCGATTCAGGAATCCTTTTGCGAAATTTTAAACTTTAAAGTGCAAATTTTTGTTAAAGTCAAGTGTCGCCTGTCAGCTAAACGGTTGTTTTTGGATATGTGAAAAAATTCACGGTAGCAGTATGTATAACGAAGTTCCGAGTGGACTAGATGTTTGGCGCGATCTGTATTAGTCGAACTTATAAAATGTACTTGGAGAAGAAGTCCGCATATTGTGCAGGGCAACTACGGAACATACACTGCGCGATGTCCAACACGCACTTGGCCGGTTTTTTTATACGACAATTCTGTCACTAATGGGCATTTAATCTTTATCGTCACTAAATCTATAGGTTTTTCAAAATAAAATAATTTCTAGATAAAATAATCGCGATACTGACAAAGTCTTACGTTTTTTGTACGTCCTACTGTCGGTAACTGTCATTTCGTACTGTCGGTAACTGTTATTTTATACTGTCATTTCGTACTGTCGGTAACTGTCATTTCGTACTGTCGGTAACTGTTATTTTATACTGTCATTTCGTACTGTCGGTAACTGTTATTTTATACTGTCATTTCGTACTGTCGGTAACTGTTATTTTATACTGTCATTTCGTACTGTCGGTAACTGTTATTTTATACTGTCATTTCGTACTGTCGGTAACTGTTATTTTATACTGTCATTTCGTACTGTCGGTAACTGTTATTTTATACTGTCGGTAACTGTCATTTCGTACTGTCGGTAACTGTTATTTTATACTGTCGGTAACTGTCATTTCGTACTGTGGGTAACTGTTATTTTATACTGTCGGTAACTGTCATTTCGTACTGTCGGTAACTGTTATTTTATACTGTCGGTAACTGTCATTTCGTACTGTCGGTAACTGTCATTTCGTACTATCGGTAACTGTCATTTCGTACTGTCGGTAACTGTCATTTCATACTGTCGGTAACTGTGTTTTTGCTTCATTCCCAATCCGCCATTAAGACATCTTATCAACCACGGACGAGTGAGAATCTTTACCGCCACTACCGGGGTGTTGCGGGGTAGTTCGGGGAGGGTACTAAGTAGGAAATAGAGATGTGGTAGTATGTAATGACATAAGTGAAATTGCACTAATGTGTTGGTGAAAAAGGTTTGACGTATAATGGGTTAGTGCTCTATTCGCAATCCAATAGCGGAACAACAATAAAAGGGAACCAAAATCGTTACGAAAATTACAGCCTTTTTGGAAATAAGGTGTCGGTTGATCTCTCAGTGTATTTTCTTCGGCACGGTCAAGTACAGTTCACCTCGAACTTAAATACGCCTCTGAAGTTCGCCTACATCACGGTCTATCTATCTGTCTATCTGTCTCGCCGGAGCTAACTTCACTCGAACGCATTTAAGTTTGACGCGAACTATGTATACATAGCGCAATGGGCTCGATATTTTTGACAACTAGTCATTTGTCTTAACACTAATATAACTGACATCTGACAGAGGTTATGCTGTATTATTAACAACAGCAAGTATTATAGTTTATTCGTATGAATTTTTGTTTAATTATAAGATGGCGTAATTTTAGATGTTCGATTTTAAAATCATGACAAGGCAGCGTATGGGTTTATTTTTTATGTATGTAAATGCTCGTTTTTCTCCTGGACTTGTGTAAGAAACAATGTTTATGTATGTAAATACTTGTTTTTGTCCTGGACTTGTGTAAGAAAAAAACTTTTATGTATGTAAATGCTTGTTTTTCTCCTGGACTTATGTAAGAAACAATTTTTGTAAATGCTTGTTTTGTCCTGGAATTGTGTAAGATTTTTTTTTATGTGGAGCTTTTATTTCGTTGTGTTTTAATACATTGCTAAAATTGTTAACATTTTGTTGAATGAAATGTTATAATGTGGCAGTTAATCAATGTCTTAGCGTTTTGTTTTAGCGAAACATTAAATATATTATGCAATATTCAATTTGTACTAGATTTTAACACGAGTCAAATATGTCGCTTTCTGATTGGTTATTGGTTTTTATCTAGATGTTGGACCAATCAGCGCGGGGCTTATACGGATTGTAACGTTAATTTGTGATGTTTATTGGCCAAGTGCTTAAAATGCTTTAACAGTGCTTAAATTATGAAATTAATAAGAACTATGTGCAATTTAAAGCGAAAAACATTTCAAGCTCATATTTTATAAATGTTTTAATGTAATATTTCTTTGAATAAAAAAATGAATTTACTTAAACTGAAAATAGTAAAATGTCTCAAATTATATTTTAACGCACAATTGTAAGTGTTACGAAATAAGTGTTCTTTTATGTTTTATGTTCAAACCAATATTAATTATCATTGTCTAGTGGTTAAAGAACGTGCCTATGTACATAGATAAATTAAAACTTGCTACACCATCATGGTGAATCACGTTGATACTGCACTGTATAAATATTTTTAAGACCTTAATTGACATGTGATTTATTGCAAACAAATGAATTGAATTGAATTAAAATATGTAGGTAAACATTAAAGAGGTTATGACCATGAGTACTTTACACAAAGGTAATTTAATTACGATACATATTCAAAAACTGTTTCGAGCTGAATCCATTTTAAGCAGCTTTTTGGAAAAATAATTGAAGATTATGGACATTTATTAGAATATTCGATTTTGTCATTATGACGTCATTTGTTAGGCTGAACGGTTTCTTTGTCGATAAAAGGTAAAAACTGTGTCTAAGATGGCTAGTATTATCCTCAAGTCTCATTTAATTCTATAATGGCTAGTATAGTTTATGTTTAAACGTTGGCCTTTTTTACCTAATTGCTTTTTTCTGAAACCAAATTTATAATTACTGCTTACTGAAGACTTAATGATGACGTCAAAGAAAATTAAAAATTACAAAATGAACATTGACTGCATAAAATTCAAAAGTTATTGAAACAGTCGGTATTTTTAGAAAAAGAAAAATATGTTCTACTCAAAAATGCTTATAATGTGTCATTATTTTGACAACCTTCTTTGAACAAAGTTGACCTTTCCACGCTACTGGAATAACTTGTATGGAATTTCATTGCTCGTGAGTTTTAGCCACCAGCAATTTCCTTTGAAAATCTATTACCGTCGAGTATTGTTTCAAAAATACATACATACACTAAAGCCTGTCTCCTAGAGGGGTAGGCAGAGACTACAGATTTCCATCTGCTACGATCCAGACACACCTCTTTCAAAAATAGCCAGGTTCAAATTACAAGCATTTTTGAGTAAAGCCCTTGCTGTCCGCGCTATAAAGGCTTCGGCCTTTATTCCAGCTTGTCCATAAAGGGCTGCAATACTGACCGCGCTATGTAGGCCTGGAGCTGCGCTTTCGGCCATCATCAGCGCGGCCAGCAACGCAGTCATTACAGACCGCGGCAGTAATTAGTATTACTTAACACAGCTACAGTTCAACAAGGATCTTTTGCCGTGTGGATATAAAGTTGAACACTCTGTATCGTACATTTATATCTTGAATTTCACAAAATCCTTTTTTAGTGGATGCCTCAACTGCCAAATTTCGAGATTGTAGTAATTTCAGGATAATGTGCAAAACGAAGGCAAAAGAAACTAGAATCCACAGTCTAAACAGCCTTGTCGCACTGTGCATGGTCAATAACTCGTGTTTTTTTTTCTTCTGAAGTTGCCCTTCATTTCCTGGTGCTATATAAATTAGGCTGTATGTGCCAAAACTTGTAACTTTTAGCATATAACTTTACTGAACGGAGAGTAATGCAAATTGATATGTGCTTTACAATGGGTACATTACATAAAGTACATATTGTTAAACAGGGAATGCAAGCTCTTGGTCCATTATAGTAAGAATGAAAATTATTATAAAATACTATATTTGTAGATATAAACAAATGTTAAATAGACGCCATGTTGTGTTTAAACACATATACTCCAATTTTGAAAGTTGAGCAGAAATAAATAAATATCTATTTTACTATTTTCATATTGGTGGTATTATTTTGATATCCTTTTTAGGGTTCCGTAGTCAACAAAAAGGAATCCTTATAGTTTCGCCATGTCCGTCTGTCTGTCTGTCTGTCCGTGGCTTAGCTTAGATACTATTAGTACTAGAAAGCTGTAATTTGGCATGGGTATACATATTGATCACGCCGATAAAGCGGTACAGTAAAATTTTGAAAAAGATTATTTTTAGGGTACTTCCCCCACACGTAAAGTGGGGATGATTATTTTTTTTTTCGTCTATCCCCTAGTGTGGGGTGTCGTTGGGTAGGTAATTTAAAAATATTAGGGGTGTGAGAAAATCATTTTTCGATCCAGGGTTCCGTTTGCGCAAGTGTTAATTAGAGTCAAGTGTCCCTCCCCCCCCTACCGGCGAAACGGTTGTATTTGGAGATGTGAAAAAAATCACGGCAGTAGTATATATAACGAAATTAAAAAGAAAACTATCACAGCTAAGTAGGCTTTACAAGTTAACGAGTACAGATCGCGCCAAACTTTTTGTCCCCTCTAAACACGGGGCGATTCGCATCAGCAGGAGCAAAATGTATGGGCCGTTCTTGGGAAGAGCAACTTCCGAGCGGACTAGAAGTTTGGCGCGATCTGTATTATTATATATAATGGTACGGAACCCTTCGTGCGCGAGTCCGACTCGCACTTAGCCGGTTTTTTTTTAAATATATTTATCGAATTGAATGAAACATTGTTATTGCAAAACGGCTCACCTCATTAAGTATTTTATATTTATATTTATACAATTTAATATTTGTATAACATTTTAATTAAACAAAAAAGTCGATTTAATCATCTTTTGTTTACTTTAATATCCTTAGTTTGACCCATAGTTAACATATCGGATTATTTGGGGATAACATTTTACAAAACAAAATAAATTGGTTTGCTAATCGTTATAAATTAATTAATACCTACCTAATTTTAACACTTGATAACAGTAATTTATAATAATCGTGATTAATAACCATATCACTAGGGTTAGGTTCCGTAAATAGCCTTTTATGTCCCAGGTAGGCCAAGCAATGAAAAGGTATAGAGGGAAATGGTTGGAACACAATTTTTGACTTCGTAACGTTGTTTGGATTAGTTAGGAGGTAAACATATCAAAAGTCCCTGCTCCTAGCCTTAATGTTGGGGGGCGGGGGGGGGGTTCGAAGTTCCCTTTTTTCGGTTTTGTGCATATATCTCGGAAAGTATGCATTATAGCGACATAAAACCTAGTACAAAATAAAATCTGATTAAATTTTATACAAGTTTTATTCAGTCAAGTTTTTCGATATCTTGTATAGTTTTAGAGATATCCGCTCTTGAAAGTCTGTCATTTTGAAAAAAAAACATTTTTGCTTCACATTTTTGCTCTTTTTGACCGGATAACTCTTCAACAATGCATCGATGTCTAAATAGCACCATCCATCCAACCATCAGCCTGTATTTGTCCACCGCTGGACATAGGTTTCCCCAATATTACGCCACTCTTGATGGTCCAGCATCCTCATCCAGCATCCATCCGGCCTACGCTACGCTTTGGTGTACGTGGTCTCCATTTCAATGCCTTTCGGCCCCAACGGTTATCATGTCGGCGACAAATATGGCCAGTCCACTGCCACTTCAACTTACTGATTCGGCAGGCTATGTCGGTCACCTTCGATCTCTGACAGATATCTTCGTTTCGGATAAATAGCACAGATGTTCATTTTAGAATATTTACTTGTAGGCCCGCTGACCAGGTGGCTCACACTTAATTAAAGAAAGATCTAGACCATTTGAATGGGAAAATGTTTTGCTATGACCTGTTTGTGCATATATGAGTGTCTTCAAGACATTGGGTTAGTTTTATAAAACACAACCTGTTTACGCCAATTCCTTGAAAATTAAAATACGCGCTATACTCAGTCGTTCAACTCCTGGTATACCCTTTCCTTTCCCACTCACGCATCAACTACTACGCACCGAGTGAGAGAGAAGATCACGCCGTTATGTTGGCGACGTTGCAAAAGTCTACTGTGTGACAACATAAAGAAAAATTCTCTTCCGCAAATGAACCTTCGACGCATGATTGCGTCTCCGCAGTAAGAAATATAAAAAAATATACAAAATAATTATTTCCGCGTCTCAAAAGACTAACAAACAATAAAGTGCTCCATCAGTGTTCAGTTTTCATAAGGGTATAGCCGGCCGGCAGTGTTAGTGAAGACTTCGGACCTTCAGAGGAGTGAAAACCAACGGACCCTTTGTGCTGGTTACCAAAGGTGCAGGTGAGTCCTTTTCACTTCTGTTCTGCTATCTTCTTTCAAATCCAAAGGCAGGACAGTTTCCTCTCACCCCTGATCGACTGAGTAAGCACATTCTGTTATTTAGATACATAAACCGCGATTTTAGCTACCGCTTATACAGTCCACTTAATAAATATAAAAGACCGCTAACCGCCTAAACACAACCATTAAGTTGAAATGATGTTTATTACGTGAATTTACAAAAAACATTACAACAGTAGGTACCATTCAGTCATTTTCTTGCTCTCTTGGGGTATGAAGGACCGATGAAAAGGTATGATGAAACGGTCAGAGGATTCTCCTGTTCTTCTTCATCTTCGCAGTCACCCTGAGGGACCCCATTCAGGCAGTTCCCCTGGCAATTTTGGCATGCTGGGGAACATTTGAGGCTTGCTTTCTTGCAGCCACACTTCGAGCTGGCACAGTCTTTCGTGCATCGGCAGAAAACTAAATCGTGCTAACTCACTGTGCACTGGGACCAGGCAGTTGTTCTCAATCTTCCACCCGTAAATCAGAGGAGGCAGGTCATTTCCCAGCCACAGCTGAACTTGGCGGAATGTTCGGAGGGAATGCCGTTTTACTGCTCCCTCGGTGGGAAGAAGACAAGAGATATCAGGCTTGATGGTGGCCACCGATTTCAAGAATGACTTGTACCTGTAATCATTGAGAGAGACTTCTTTCACTGGAGCCCCATACCACCTCAAGATGCAGGTTTCACCTGCCTTTTGTAATTGGATGGTGGTGGAGAAAGAGTCTGAAAAGACCGCTGCTGCCTTCTGAACCTCTGGCGACTTCAGATACAACTTTGCAAATGCGACCTTGCTTTTTAGAAATGCGGAAGATGTTGTGTCGCATCCAGTAAAGGCGTGCAAAAACAGTACATCCTTGAAACCTTGTTGCTGCAGCTCTTGGGACGAGAATAAGGAATTCCTTGTCTTCCCACGTCCAGGCTTGATGAAAATAATGTCCTTATGCACATCAGCTTTAGCCATCAAGAGGACTATGAGATCGACATCTTCACCTACAATGCCGACAGATGTTTCCGACATTTCCACAGCCGTATCGACAATCAGAACATCCGCATCACTTTCTGCTTGAAGGCTCCTGATCCCATTGTCCTCAAGCTTTACCTTAAGCATGTTGATGAGCCTGCTTTTGTTGAACTTGTTCGACAGAAAATCTTCTTGTTTAACGTTTATCTCGGTGTCTTCGGTGAAATGGATGTCAGCAGACTTGCTGAGCCGATAGCGCCTTTGCTGTTCTGCTACTTTCGTGCTTGAGGTTGATGAGGAATAGCCGTCAAAGACTACAGTACATCTCTTTCCGTGGTAGTTCTTCGTGATAAAGTGGATGTAGCTCTCGCAGATTGTCGATATCTTGGCACCTCTTTGCCAAAGTACTTTATGGAGCAGGAACCCTCCGTCAAATACGATGTGTAGCTGTGTGACATGTACATCCTTGGTCGTAGTGTTCAATAGTTTGTATAGCGCAGAACCCTACGGCTGGCATTTATTTTTGAGTGCATCGTTGAATAGTTAATTGGTCAAAAAGAGCAAAAATGTAAACAAATTTTTTTTCCAAATTTACAGACTTTCAAGAGCGGATATCTCTAAAACTATACAAGATATCGAAAAACTTGACTGAATAAAACTTGTATAAAATTTAATCAGCTTTCATTTTGTCTTAAGTTTTATGTCTCTATAACGCATACTTTCCGAGATATATGCACAAAACCGAAAAAAGGGACCTTTGAACCCCCCCCAGCCCCCCAACATTAGGGCTAGGAGCAGGGACTTTTGATATGTTTACCTCCTAACTAGTCCAAACAACATTACGAAGTCAAAAATTGTGTTCCAACCATTTCCCTCTATACCTTTCTTTGAGAATTCGTTGCTTGGCCTAAGGAGCAAGCTTCTATAACTGCGACCTTAAAAAATGATCTAATAGACTAAAATATGTCATTAAATTTATTTGTTTATAGGTACTTAGTAGAATTTTGAGTTTCTGAACGAAGTTTTTTTTGACCAAGTATCTTCGCCGAGGTATTTTCTTTTTTCTGGATCCCTTATTTGATTATCAGGTGTTTTTCGCGAGGTCGAAGACCAAGCCGCGTTTTCGAATGAAACTAAGTACCTAGGTATTCTTTGTTTGCTGAATTCATCCTGTGCATAAAAGTTTTCAGCGACGCTGAAATTATTTCTTGATCTTTTAATGGATGCCAGGCTAAGAGTCTTTGGTGTAAATTATTTAACTTAAAGAGTACCTTTTTCTTCAAAATTATATGAAATATCTTTATTGGTCCAAAAATAGAAGGTGGCACAAGTAATTGAAATTGTTCAAAATATTTCCAAGGCAAAACAGATTAAAAAATCCTAAAAATATAATGTGGGTAACAAATAGTAAGTATCAAAGAGCTGATTGTATATATAGGTATATATATATAATTTACTAGCACTGATTTCGAGAAATCCGATTTATAATGTAGTTTTTAGGTTACTTCCGTCTCCGAATACTCAACCAACTTAATTTTGCAGTTTTGTTTCATACATTTTGTTGGTAATATATACTAGTTGAGTAAATTATATTAGTATAAATAACTGATTTGAATGGTACGGAACCCTCAGGGCGCGAGTGTTACTCGCACTTGACCGGATTTTTTTTTAGATTTAAAAGACGCCAACGAAAATTTGTTATCTCTATACAACAGATTTTTGTAGTTTTATGAATTAGATTATACAGGGGGCGCGGAAGTCGAAAACTGGCCATAGAACTCGTCCATACGAACAACTTTTCGTGAAAAGGAATCAGTTGTTTCCCTTTGTTCCCAACGAGCACCCCCAAACGAGTTACATCATACTTTTTGGTCGGGTAGCTATGGAACAGCCGTTATTTTTTTTTCGCGACTCGCGGGTTGTCTCCATAGTAAAAGTTGATCGTATGGACGAGTACTATCGCCAGTTTCCGGCTTCCGCAACTTCGTCTTAAGAGGCTATGCGAATTTTATTTTTGTCACTGTCACTCCGAGCGAAAAATCGCGCAGTGCGAGAGGGGCGGATTCAGGGCAAAAGGGAAAAAAGTTGGTTTTATATTTTTATTAAAAAATCTAAAATAGGTGTCAAAATTTCAAATATCAAATCTCTAGATATTGTTGAAACACATCTAATAAAATATGTTTTGGTTCTGTATATGGTTCCTATTCGTCAAACGAGGAGAAAGAGTGTGTTTGAAGACCTCATTTCTACAATTATTTCTATCGAGGAAAATTTATCCAAACATGTTTTCCAATTTCAAAACCCTACATTATATAGTCAAAATGCATATACCAGAAATTTATTAAAATTTTTCGTGTATTTCATGAAATACACAGAAAAGAAACACCCGTATTTTTTTCGCATCGCCTTAATACTCAGTATAATAGCGACAAAAATATTTAAAAGGTAAACAAGGTCCTTTTAAAAAGCCTTATTTGTATATCAGCACGAATTTGTATGATCATCCATATAAATGGATTTTAAAAGTAATATAAATAAACATTACCCTATCATCCTGTACTATAATAGCTTTATCACAATTTCAAGTGCACCAGACTGATTTCGGACGTTATCAGTCCATTAACATTGATTTCTGCAAATAATCTACTTAATACCTTAATACCTAATGAGGATCTGCCCTGGCGAGGACTTCAGTGGCGCGACGATGACTGGCTGGAGAATAGCCCTTGTGGTCCTGTCCCTGAGCTTCGCTCAAGTAAGTCATGTATACTACCATAGACTTATAGCTAGTATATCCTAAGTATATGTACTATTTAGGTAATGAACGTACAGTGATCCCAAAGTGATAATGCGCATACAAATCTTCGCCACTGTTCGGCAAAGTTCGTATTTCCTTACACTTTCTATACAATCAATAAGGTCACGTGGTACGTCCGGTCGCTCGGCTATAGATTTGTATGCGCATTATTACTTTGGGAGTACTACCTACCTGTTCCAGCGTCATCCGAAAATAACTCTTACTGATAACGATATTTCTCTTAAATGAGATGTTTAAATATTATGAAAAAAAAAATTAAGTGTTATTTAAAGTACCAGGAAAAAAAATGCGTTAAAAGAACAGTAAGAAAATATTGTTTAAAGTGAGGCTGTTTTTAGACTAAAATTAAATAAATTTGATATTTCTTTGAAACCACATATTTAGGGGGTATGGCCGTATGGTTCTTACACTAAAATACGAGGAAAATATTGCTAAGAATCCCGTCCATCGCGTCCTTGTGAAAAATCTCCTATTTTGCCCTATTCGGAGACGCAGTTGCGATGCGCGCTGATATAATCTGTTAAATTTGTATAATGTTGTGTACACAGACTACGTGTTTGTGTAGGAGTGGCATAGCAATGAAAGAAATTCAAATGTATGGTTTGAACATTTTATTGTGCTCTATGCTTAGTACCCTCTATCATGGTATTCAGCCATGCCCTCTATAATTTGTGGCTCTATGGCTCTCTGTTAGAACAACATGTCTCTGCTGTTGAGTTGTGTTTTACTTTCAAATAAATAAATGTGGATTATACAAGATTGTTTCTCCATCAGTAACCCTTAACTAACCCATAAACGTTATTTCAATGTCGGTCGTTCCAATGGAATTCTGTCGAAATTCGTGTCAACAAATGTTTGGCGTTACTAATCCAACTATGACAACAAGATATCTGAAAAGCTGGCGCCTCTTACCGTCGCGTCGTCGCCCATCGCTTATAGATAGACGTGTCGCATAAAAAATAATGCCGTCATATTCCTTGCTTTACTGAACCCTTTTTAATTTAGTTTCTTAAATAAATGATTCCCAGGTACCAGCTAAGTCAACTAAACACAAGTATGCTGCGACAGATTTCATTGAAAATGTGAGCGGTAAGTTTCATTAGCGTAAAGATCTCATTTGGTGTAATAGGAACAACAATAAAAACATGCCAAGTGCGTGTCACCGTAGCTATCTACCACACAATAAAGCCATTCCACGTTCTCGGCGACACTCTCGCCTGAAGGGGAAAAAGCTATACAAGTAAGGCGAAACGCAATAGAGTCTAACTCTTTTACTCATATAGTTTTGTCCCCTTCATGGCGAGAGTCTCACCAAGAATGTGGAGCGGCCTACACAGGTGAACCATTTAAACATTATGGTAAATAACAAAGATATTGATGCTATAGCAACACCAAGGCACTAAATAGATATTCGCAGATGGGGCATATTATTATCGGCATCGGAAATCTCAATCGGCATGAGGGACAAAAATACGAAAATGAGTTTTTAATGCCATCATATTCGGTGAGTCCCATGTAAAAGACATAAAATTGTATGGGACACATTACATTACATGGGAAACTTACTTTAAAATTAATGGAAATAACAATAAAAAAAGTGTAAAGCACTACAAAATAATAATAGGTACAGCTATAAATAAATACACTCCCGGACAGCCACCCCGCATTTTCAGTTTGTATCGCCCATAGCTAAAAAAAATGTTTTAACGACCAGAAACTTTTTATGCATTTTTGAAGCTGGCACATTCAAGTTGAATGATTCAAAACGTTTCCAAAATTAAACTCGTAAACTCGAAAAACAAATGAAGAGCTGCATGTGTTCATTATCTAAGAAAAGTTTGGAGCTTTGAGTGTATTTTTTTTAAATCTTCGGATTTGATTAAGTTCCTACGTTGTTTTTATTAAAATTTAAACCATTTCTGGCAATGAGATTTTTTTATAATATCTTTGATTTCTGGATTTAAACTATGGATACTTCGCCTGAAGTAGCAGCGCAAGCTGTAGCACTCCTTCGGTCCGGTTTAAGCCATAGAAACGTTAGTAGACGACTCCATATAAGCCGGTCCGCTCAAAGAGTGTAAGGTACCTAGAGACTATGGATATGTTCGCCTTTCACGTGGACCACGATCTCGAGTGACAATCAACGACATGATCGGTTTATGTTTACGACCAGTTTGAGAAATCGTCACCTAACTTCGGTCCAGAAACAGGAACAGCTTCGACACTTCCACGGGGTGGCTGTTAGCGAACGTACTGTTAGGAGAAGGCTTGTGAAGAACGTGGACTAAGACCGCACAAGCCAGGCAACGGACCGAAACTAGAGCGCGCTCACCGAATGTCGCGTCTTCAATTTGCGCGTCAACATTTACGCTGGACGCAAAGGCAATGAAGACAGGTCCTCTTTAGTGACGAAACAAAGATGGTAATGATGGAAGGAGAAAGGTTTACCGAAGACAGGAAGAGCGTTTTGTGCAGTGCTGCACAAAAGAGAGAGTGAGTTATGGCGGTGGGTCGAGGACCGTCTGGGGGGGCATTTTCGCCGAAGGCAAAACTGCATTTGAGTCTGCGCCAGGACCTCAGATGCCATTACTAAATGCTGATCGTTACATACGGCAATGTTTGGAGGCCCATGTAATACCACCATATGACGAGTTTGTGGGCTCAAACTTAATTTTTATGCATGACAATGCCAGAGCACACACAGCAGGAATTGTCACAAATTACCTCCAAGACGTTGGTATCACGATTATGCAATGACAATCAAAAAGCCCCGACACGAACCCCATTGAACATTATTTTATGGGATGATTTAAAAGACGCGTTCGGGCTCGTCATCCAGCGCTACAAACATTGCAGGAGCTGAAAACAGCTATCGAGGAAGAATGGGAGATTATTCCTTAATATGTAATCGTACAATTAATCAGTTCAATGCCAAATCGCATGAATGCGATCATAAATGCTTTGGGAGGCAATACAAGTTACTGAATAAAATCTTTTTTTTTTTACCAATCCATTTGTTTCTTTAAGACTCCAATAAATGATTTGAACTATAAACAGACGAAGCCAATACATTATGACCAATAAGTTCCTTTTTTTATTCCTTGTATTCAAATTCAGAACAGCACAGCACATGAGACTAATGTGAATGAGCCAGCTTCAAAATTGCATAAAAACTTTTTTAGCTATGGATATTATGAACTGAAAATGCGGGGTGACTCGAATTAGGTATCCGGGAGTGTATTATGAATGCCCTTCAAAAATAATAAGTACTTTCCACTACAATATATATACTCGTATATTTCACACTATAACTTTTTATTTGAAAGATAAGGAATATGAAAAATTCTACTCTCTCTACGGGTTCACCCCATGTTCATCCAGAATTTTTAGAAGCATCGAATACACTGAATAAGTTACACTATGCTGACCTCCATGCTATATAGTATTAGAGGTCAATCATCGAACAAAAGTGTTTCCATTGCGCTATAAGTCAGTAGAGAGTCCCATGTTCCCAGATAGCAACTTGCGCATCGTGTCGGGCTGAGCGGCGGCACCGGGACAGATGCCGCACCAGGTCTCGCTGCGGATGGTAGACGCGGTTGGTCAGGTGTCTTCATGCGGGGGCTCCGTTGTGGCGCGCCAGTGGGTGCTCACCGCCGCGCATTGCACCGCTCTGTAAGTCAGTAGAAAGTCCTATGTTCCCGATAGCAACTCGCGCATCGTGTCGGGCTGGGCGGCGGCGCCGGGACAGATGCCGCACCAGGTCTCGCTGCGGATGGTAGACGCGGTTGGTCAGGTGTCTTCATGCGGGGGCTCCGTTGTGGCGCGCCAGTGGGTGCTCACCGCCGCGAATTGCACCGCTCTGTAAGTCAGTAGAGAGTCCTATGTTCCCGATAGCAACTCGCGCATTGTGTCGGGCTGGGCGGCGGCGCCGGGACAGATGCCGCACCAGGTCTCGCTGCGGATGGTAGACGCGGTTGGTCAGGTGTCTTCATGCGGGGGCTCCGTTGTGGCGCGCCAGTGGGTGCTCACCGCCGCGCATTGCACCGCTCTGTAAGTCAGTAGAGAGTCCTATGTTCCCGATAGCAACTCGCGCATTGTGTCGGGCTGGGCGGCGGCGCCGGGACAGATGCCGCACCAGGTCTCGCTGCGGATGGTAGACGCGGTTGGTCAGGTGTCTTCATGCGGGGGCTCCGTTGTGGCGCGCCAGTGGGTGCTCACCGCCGCGCATTGCACCGCTCTGTAAGTCAGTAGAGAGTCCTATGTTCCCGATAGCAACTCGCGCATTGTGTCGGGCTGGGCGGCGGCGCCAGGACGGATGCCGCACCAGTTCTCGTTGCGGATGATGGACGCGGGTGGTCAGGTGTCTTCACGCAGGGGCTCCGTCGTGGCGCGCCACCTGGGTGCTCACCGCCGTGCATTGCACCGCTAGGTTATTTTTCTTTTAACTTGGGAGATATGACAACTCGAATCATGATGATTTTTGATGATTTCTTAGGCCACCAGCAGTGCGTCAATGTTTTTCACCAAAACTGTCTTGAAAATTCAATCGACCTTGTAGTTTTTGTGTTATGCCAGAAATAAACGGACAATAGGACTATCTTTAGTTATCTTATGCTGCTTCGTTATTTAAGCTTCTTTTCTTGTCTTTTGTTTTTATAATTATTGTGTTGCATGTTGTTATTTTATTTGATTGTACTGTTAGGATACTTTATTAATTCCAATTCAGATGCTTGTTTTTTTTTTGTGGACATTGAACATTTTGATCAATTTATTAATTGTTAAATTAATTATTTTTGTTATATTTTAATTATGAATGATTCTACTAGTTTAATGTAAATAGGTACAATTTCTTCTTCATTATTATTATTATTTTTTTTATTTTACCCATACCTGCCATTGTGTGTTTTTGTTTCATATGTTTTAAAAGGGGGCAAACTGAAATTCAGCGCTGCAAGTTGCTTCAACTTGTAGTATTTGCTGAGTTTGCTCCTTTTTGCCATTTTGCATTATGTTGCACTCTTTTTTTTCTTTTAATGTGTGTTTTTTTTGGCAAATAAATTTATCTCACTTTCACTTTCACTTATTGAATATCTTCAATGGTTAAGACAACGTAAACGAACCGTGTGCGAAAGCTAAACCAAAATTAACCAATCCTCATCGTCAACAGGCGCGTCACGATCGTGGTCCGCGCTGGCGCCACCAACATCACGACTCCGCAAGTGATGCTGGAGTCGACCGAGTGGTACAATCACCCCACGTACGATGACCTGCTGCCCAGCATCGTGCAGCCCAACGACATCTCCATAGTGAAACTACCAACTCCTCTTGTATATAGCGGCAAGTAAACATTTAATAGAATTACCTGTAGAATAACAGCGTTCCATGCCTTCAGTAAAGGAACATAATGCTTAGTCACGTCTTTTTTATAAGAACTGCTTGTTTGTTAAACAAATATCTTTCTATTTATTTATTTCTTCAAGTCCTTAGTTTAATGCCAGTTTACAATTTTAGTTAAGCGATACTTAGGTGACGAAAAAGCCAATTACAGTGCTGCATTTCATAGTGAAGCACCGCTTAACTTAAAATTCTCAAATTGGGGGCCAGGGACTCTGATGGATTTAGATCAACATCTGAGAGACTCACATGAGCAATACAATATAATAAGCAGGTAGTAGGTATTTTTATTGAAGGCTCCCGGTAACAGACTCATGTGGATCTTCAATCGACAGAGTAGAGTAGATTATCTTATTTATATCAAATATACCTATAACCCTTGGTTTGCTGGAAGAAATCTCATTATTAAGATAAGCACGCCTATTATGTTCATAACTTTTATCATGTTATTTAGAATTAAGTTTACTGTGTGCATTAAGAATAAATATAAATAAAACATTGTGTTTTCTTGTACAGGTTTGGTTAAATCCATCCGCCTACAGCCGAGGGCTGACGCTAACAGAAACTACGAACAGTTGACTGTCCAGGCGAGCGGCTACGGGAGAACTTGGACTGATGGTGAGATCTACGTCATAACTACAGAAATGCGTAAATTCAAGAACCCTAGGCTGGGTGGGAACCCTCGCGTTGCAACGCTGAGTTTTTGAACTAGTTTCTTCGTGTAGCGACACTACAAACGTCACTTAACATTTTTGCTTCTTATTTAGTACAAAATATAACGTTGAGAAAATATAACCCCCTCTGTACGAAATTTTACGTAAATTATGTCAAGTAAAACGTTGAGAGGATCCCTCGGTACAAAATTGTACGTGAATGTGTCAAGTGACGTTTGGAGCCTTGCGAATCCTGCTCAGAGTTGATGTTGAAAAAGTCGACACCAGTGTAGCGACACTGTCATTTCGGAACAGTCGGTGTTGAGACGCGAGTTGATTTTTAAATGTTTATGAACGACTATCAGGTGTCCCTTGGAAAAACGGGGCAAATTCAAAATACTTTTGTGACATAAATAAACACTACCTGCATTTAGTTGTAGTACATACGTATTATAACTATATCTACGTAAAAAACTAAGTCACATTGAAAAGGACATTTAAATAAAAATGTGGTATTTGCATAGATCGTAGTAGGGATTTTAAATAGAGATAGTAGAGTCTACTGTCTACGATAGTGAGTGTGGTCATCAGATTAAACAGAATAAACACGCTCAGCGATCGTTGGTAAGTCAGTCATGTAAATAAGCAAAATAAATCCAATAAACCAAACACCATAATACATCCATGGCGGTTTATAGTGGCCTGAAGTTAGCTGCACAATCACGTTTGACAGCCAATTTTTCCCCACGATTGTTGACGTTTGTTGAGGGTCATGACCGAATCGTGGGTGTTTATAGTGGAAAATAGTAGTTTATTGTAATCTGATGACCGTACGCAGAACTCGCTCTATGCCAGAAATGTTACGGGGTAAATTTTCTTGTATGAAGTTGTAATTTTTTTTGGGTTACCATATACAAAAAAAAAATATTTAAATTGCGCGAAACGAGCTGTAAAGTGTACAATACCATCGTTGGCCTCGTGTAACTTGTTTTATTTTTTCGTATCCTATTCGTATGGCATTAACAACAAAATGCAGATTAACATGTCACAAAAAATTAAATTATAATTGGATGTCGAGTTGTTTTAGCTATTAATGGACTGGAAAGATCATATTAATTTTTTTATTAATGCGAACGGTGTAAGAAAATTCGCTAATGATTTCTGATGCATTCTCATTTATGATCAATTTAAAACGAGCCTGCAACAGATTTTTTTCTGTACTTTTGATTTAAACGCTGCTCTGTCAATACTTAAAATTTGCCATTGCGAAATGTTCATTAACTGCCGATAATATAACCGGTCAAGTGCGAGTAGGACTACTGTAGGAATCGATTCTGAGGGTTCAGATACCATTCAGATAAGTTATATAGGCCATAGCAAAACGGATTCTGTGAACATTTCAACTGGCTACCTAATATGGCTGAAGCCGTAGACCGTGACAGACGGACAGGCTGTCAGACTGTGGAGTCCTAGTGATAGGGTCCCGTTTGATATCTTTTGGGTGAGGAGACACAAAAACTAAATTATCTTGCAAAGTATAGTATAGCTTGACGCTTTTGTACACAATACGCACCGATCAACATTATATATTGTTGATCGAAGGCAATACGTTTCTGGTGTGTAGGTGACAGGGAGCGGGTATGAAAGAATTCCATCAAAAATATAAATGTGAAAAAGGGGCTGAGTAAAGTATGTACAAAGGCAGTGCAGGATGATCGGCTTCGCCGAAAAACAAATTGGGTTCGAATTGAGTGCCGATAGGTTTATGGAAGTTCCACCGTCATAACTGCAATAATGTGCAACGTTCTTCACTTGTTTTAAAAGAAAGTTTGTTAGGATCCTTGCTACTGAATGTAGAACTTAGCAAGTTCTCACAGCAAGTTTAAACGGACTGTGAAAACTTATCAAGTTCTATATATTCAGTAGCAAGGACCCTAACAAACATTTTCTGCAGTAGAATACGATAATGAGCCCGTGTCCTACATCAAGATTTTTATGAAAATATTATATATATATATATATATATATATTTATATAAACAATGCTTTTGCTCATTACAAATGTTTTTTTTTTCTATCTATTGGTATAAGTTTCCTTCAGAACTAATAAATTAATGTTAAAATCACGTTTATAGGTCTTGGGAAGCCGAAAAAATGTTGTTTTCTGGATCTTCGCCGCAATCTTGAATATCTCACTTCCGGTCGGTATCTAGTTTTGGTAACAGGCACATTCGGATTCAGTGGGATCAAATTAGCTAAATAACACCTATTACCAAAAAGTAATATTGTTTGCTTCTAGGATACAATTTTTTGAATTCTAGCCCGCTCTGTACTTTCGGGGACCTTAATGTGTACGCAGAATTTCAACTTCGTAGGTCCAATAGGAAATGAGTTATGGGGGGGCTGAAAGTAGCTCTAAATGGTTCCTGTAACATAACACACAACTGCTGTGCCCGGCCTTTAGTATTCGAACTCGGCCCTGGATACGCTGCCGCGTGTCTAGATACCGTACACCTTTACTGCTGCTCCTTACTTACCCAGCGTTCATCGCTTGATGTTCAGGGAACTTGGTAAACTATAGATTATCCATATCCAGGTGCAACGACGGAGCTGCTACAGTGGACGTACCTGACGGCTATCTCCAACCAGAACTGCTTCCTCACCTTCGGCTCCATCATCACGGACACATCCATCTGTGCCAGATACTTCAACATCACCTCGCAGTCTACTTGCCAGGTGAGTTCCGTTAACTTCACACACCATTACAGTCCTTTACGTACCAAATAATAAGCTCATCATATATAAATGACAAAAAAAAAAGTTCATTGCGAATTACTAACAACTTGGCAGATCCGGAATCTGAAGAGTGTAGTTTTAGTTGTGTGAAAATTCTTTTAATGGCAAAAGGGGTCCTAAAGTTAAGGTAATGAAAGCTAAAGTTCCTTGCAGTAATTCAAGTTTTGACACAACATAACTAAAAGTAAAGCTTTTATCATGGTTCAAGTGATGGCACTGAAAGTTTTGCATAATCATAACCATTTAATTAAAAATTTCATTACATGTCAATACACTCGTCTGCAGGGCGACAGCGGCGGTCCTCTAGTCCATGTGTCTAATGACGGAACACCAACTCTCATTGGAGTCACCTCATTCGTCGCTGGTGGTAACTTCGGCTGCCACTCTGGTTTGCCTGCTGGTAAGAGCTCAAGATATTACTATACATATAAGTACTTACTGGCCTTTGTTGATGTACTGCATATGAAAACAAGCAGATTTAAGGGCATATGCACGCAGACAAGGCGCATTTCACGAACTTACGTTGTCTCCGCGTTTTCAGTCCTGTTGCATTTATATCGAAAAGGTTTCTGGCTGCGACTGACGCGGGTATGGTTCGCGTTAGAATCGCGTTAGTGTCGCGTCATCTACGCGTAGAAAATACGCTGTGTATCTAAAGTAAATGAATCGATACACCTTTTCATTAAAATTATATTCATGTTTATTAAAATATTCACACTTTACAGGTTTTATTCGCACTGGACCATTCCATGACTGGCTGACTCAAATCACTGGAATAGATTTCGAGGCACCAGAGCCGGAACCAGAACCCGAACCGGAACCAGAGCCGGAACCAGAACCTGAGCCTGAACCTGAGCCTGAACCTGAGCCGGAACCTGAGCCAGAACCCAAACCAGAACCCGAGCCTGAGCCAGAGCCTGAAAAACCAGAACCCGAGCCCGAGAAGCCAAAACCAGAAGAATCGGAGGAAGACTCGAGCTCCTCAGAGGAAGATCCTGAATTAAGCGATTTGCTTAAGAGATTACAAGTTATTGTTAAAGTTAAAGTTGAAGTTAAAAAGATCCGTGGTAAACATTAATACTTTTACGTTTTTCTTACCGTATTATTAATATTCTTAAAAACACATACCTGTGTAATTTGTTATTGGTAAGTAATAAACAAAATTTAAAAAAATGATTTTTTTAATGAGTTCCTAGTTAGTCAAATGGTAATTTAAAAAAACAGCCGAGTTGAGGTTATTCTATTTCAAGCTCAACCTGAAGGGGAATTAATGGTGGCCACATACAGAGTGAATCAAACCAATGCAAATATTGTTGGAAGAACAGAACAGATGAGAATTAAAAGTGCTTCGTCTTGTCCGATTGATTTTATAAGTTGTTGTTCAAATTCATGGTCTTCCTTTAATTCAGGATACTATGTTACTTTGGAGATATTTATTTTTTCACATTTTCCCGGTTCAGACAGATGAGTTTCTTTGAATGCAGTTTTACTAACTTTAAAAATAAAATAAAGGTTCCTGTAAGTAAACTTTCCCTCCAGGGGGCATTGGTTTGATTCACCCTGTATATTTCTTGAGTCGCCAATGATTGATGGAAGCGCGAGCGCAATCACTCACGAGATGCTCATCTTTATGAAAACTTTTTAGGAAGAAAGAAAGATTGTTTATAAATTGTGATATACTTAGGTACATAAAGGTGGTGAGGTACACAAAATAGGTTACGTGGAGCGATTTTTGGTAGGGGAAAATCTCATGGGTTCGCGTCACCGACATGCTAATGTTAACACATAGAATATATAGTTTTATTTTTTATTCAGATCAAATAAGCAATAACTTTTCTTGAATAGGTAATAAACTTAATGAATAATAACAAATAATGAACGATACAAAAACTAATACCTTATCTGTAATAAAAAGGAGCACTCACTACTTTGTCTTTTTTTAGCAAGTTGTCAGTATGTATCAGATGCATACCTATGTAATCAAGTGCCCAACGTGTGGTCATATTAGTACAAAAGGGACCAACGAATGCTTGCGCCCTTCTCGCTCGGCTCGTTTTTCGTTTCGAGTGCACAGTCTAGTTCTCTTTAAAATGTCTTTGGTCTGGATTTTAAAATATTTTCCTCATGGCAGCCCCAATAGTACTGTCATGTCAAGAATGGCTTAAAGATCTTTGCAACCAGGCCATAAAAAATACAAAAAAAAAATATGTCAAAACGTCTTGTAGGGATGGACATTAAAAAAACATCGATGTTTTTTTCGATGTAATTCATCAAGCTATTGCATCGATGTTTAACGATGCATCGAAGAAAACATCGATGTTTTCGATACATCGAGGTTTTTTTTCGATACATGATCAGGTTATTCTGAATTTTTAATTTTTTATACCTGAACCGTAGTTCTGAACATCTGACTTAGCAAAGACGGAAAATGCAGTATATTTTAGTGAAGTGAATATCTAATTAATTAGTTAACAAATGAAATACAAACTTATTTTTTTTATTCAATGTGTAAATTATGCGAAAAGTTTGGTGAAATGGTAAATTTTTATTAGGTACCTGCCTTTTGAAGATTCAACATATTTAGTTTGTGTCAGCAGCACTTGCTTTAGCTTAAAATATAACTCTTTGAACACAGTTTAATACTCTCCACTTTAGAAAAATGTAAATTACTCACCTAATTTATCCAGTCACTATTTTAATATAATAAAAATTCAACGTTCAATGAATATACCAGCTGGCTGTCTATTTGTTTTTTTGTTCGGTATTACGTTACGTAATCTGGAAACTAGTGCTTTTGAGCCAGGAATCATGTACAACGGACATAATGGCATGCAATGCATGCAGCTCTTCGAGAAGTGATGTGTAATGACGAGATATTTTTGTCGATTGTCTTGATTGTTCAAATATGTCGATTAATCGGGGCAGCAAAATTTAATACATTTTCAATGCATCGAAGGTTTAACGATACATCGATTAGTTCGATGCATCGTATCAAAAACATCGAGTATTTCTAATAGATCGATCTATATCGTCCATCCCTATCGTCTTGTAGTAGGCTCGAACGAACGAACGAACGAACTTATCCATATCCATGGCTACGTTTCAGAACGTGTGATCTTCGTGCGAAATTTCACTCGTTTTTAAGAAAGAGACAGAGCTATATACTAGAAAGAGAAAGAAAGATCTGGTTTTGAAACGCTTGCGAGTGATTCCCGTGAGAAAAGCGTTTTGAAACGGTCTGGAGTGACACACGTCAAGTAAATACATAACCTCAAATCAAAATAAATAAATTAAGTAAAGTACCTAAATACCTATTGCTTTTAATATGGATGGCATTGCAACCTTTGCATTTGCAAGCCATAATCCTGTCGAAGCAGTTTCGAAACATTTTCCCGTATTCGTACGGAAATGTTGAATTCTATTTTCAAAAATTGTCCGAATCCCGAGAAAACTCCGAAATGACAACTGTCAGGCGAATTTTAACGGTACCCAAACAGAGTTAGAAATCGCACTTGTCAGTGCGAATACGAAAATACGAATACGGGAAAATGTTTTGAAACTGCTTCGACAGGATTATGGCTTACAAATGCAAAGGTTGCAATGCCATCCATATTAAAAGCAATAGGTATTTAGGTACTTTACTTAATTTATTTATTTTATTTGAGGTTATGTATTTACTTGACGTGTGTCACTCCAGACCGTTTCAAAACGCTTTTCTCACGGGAATCACTCGCAAGCGTTTCAAAACTAGATCTTTCTTTCTCTTTCTAGTATATAGCTTTGTCTCTTTCTTAAAAACGAGTGAAATTTCGCACGAAGATCACACGTTTTGAAACGTAGCCTAATTGTGAACGAATCTCACGTCATCCGCACAGCATTGAATCTGTTGAATCATGAGATTTTGCTAAATATATTCAAAATTTTCAAGAAAAAAGACAAATACTGACATGAAATGGAGGGTCCGAATGCTAAAGGTAATCCCTTAAAATAAACTTTTCATTTGCCGTACAATAATCGCATGTTTTGGAAGTTTGTCATTGAATATTTTGCGTGGGCGAAGTTATGCGAATGTACAATGTATCTTTTGTTTGCTTCTGCCTCCCTGAAAAACTTGGGTTCTCTCCTTTTACATTAAAGCTGTAATCATAATCCTTCAGAAGCTATACTTAGAACTTAGAACTTGCTTATCATTACGTCCAAAAACCCAGTGACTGACTAATGTTTACATGAACAACATCAGATCTAGATCTAAACAGTAGTATATTTATGTTCTTAACACGTTGAAGGACAGAGATTGCCTTCATACAAGTTAAGTTGTGACACATGGTAGTAGAGAGGAAGGCAAATGGACATTTATGCCCTTTGGATTGACAGTAGATCTCGTTTGAATGTTCACTTTGTGACACAATAAACAACACTAAGTTTCTTGCCTTTCTTCTTAGCAAGACTAATTGAATGTGCGGAGGTAGGCATGTATTTATATGTAACCTATTAGTATGTAGTATATAGCATGTTTGGTCGGCCACCTGGATTTATGCTTATATGTTGGTGATCATTTGTTCCTGGTCCCTGGCCGGGTCTGCAGTATGGGTTCAGGTGGTTGATTGGATTTCCCCTTGTATAGTATAAATTAATTAAATTTGATGTGTAAAAAGTGTATTATGCAAAATAAACTATTTGAATTTGAACTTGTCCTGGTTTGTAGAGAAATCTCGATGCTGCTAGCGGTTCTGGAACAGTTCTACAGGGAATCGATGATGCCATATGATGTGGTGTTCAAATTGGTATATCTTATAGTACACTGTAGTACTCTGTCCAGCGTCTCTGTCCTTCAATGTGTTAATAAATTTATATTAAAGATTATTACTTCCTGCCATGCCACTATACATCATAATTATTTTTGAATAATGATGATGGTTGTGGTTTGGATATCAACATTCCTAATATTTTCCTTCATGATGTCACTATTTATGAGTGATTTAATTTATTAAATGAAATGTTTCAATTGTATTGTAGAGTCCCCGAGTTGCGCGGGGTGCCTGAACAACATCGGAGGAGATGATTATGTGTCTGCTCTTAACCAAGACTGGCATAAAGACTGCTTCAGGTAACCTAAATACTAACCACCTGTTTCTTAGTAATTAATGTTAATATTTTTCGTCCGTTTGATGCGAAGTATTTTTTAAATATTTTTCTCATCTTTAACGCTATGTTTTTGTAAAAACCAGGGACATACACCAATTTATATTGGCCGTCTAAATGAAGGCCTTAAATTTATTTGATTGATAAAGGCGATAAAGGCCAGAAAAATGTTTTAACAAAATGCGTTGCATCAAAACTGTCATTGTCGCGGATCGGGTTCTTAAGGTTAAACTGAGAATAATAATAACTTAAAAATGAAGATTTTTTGTGATTACTTTCTTATTAGTAGCTAATTCTGGTCAACAAGTTTTCTGCCACAGTTTTTTTTTTTAATTCTTACAGAGAATTGTGTGCTGAATTCAAATCTGAACTCAGATTTTTTTCTACCAGCTCTCAATGTTAGCCCATGGCAGTGGCGTGCATTGAACTTTTTTTCCAGAAAAGCAACCAGAAGGACAAGTTTGACAATAAAAAAAGTATGAAAAAATTTAAATAACGCTGAAAAAAAAAATTTATGAAAATATTCACTCATTTTTTTATTTTTTATTGTCAAACTTGACCTTCTGATTGCTTTTCCGGAAAAAAGTTCAATGCATGACACTGACCCATGATGTTTAAAATGATTTATTTCTAACTTGATCCCAAAAAAGGGCTTGGGTTCATATAGTCTAGATTGCAAAACAACTAGGTAGAAATGCCATTGATCTCCTTCTGTCACAGAACTACTTTTCAGAACAAAACAGTATATGCCACAGTGGAGTGGCATCCCCACTCCAAATACATTGTGGAATCGGGAATAGTAGGTTTTTATCAACTAATCTAAACCAGCACAAGTACCCACTTATTATAGTCTGAATCAAAGCCAGAATTATCCTTGACCTCTTATTGATCTAAGTTACAAGCATCTTTTTATGTCAGCACTAGCTTTTGCCCGCGGCTTTAGTTGTGTGGAAGTTTTTTCAGCTTTGCGGTTATTTTATCAACAACCCTTATAGCCAAATTGTTGACCAGGATCGCTACTATGATAATAAGGAAAACCACACCCAAATCCGTTTGAGTGGTTCTAGAGTTAAAATAGAACATACATACATATGTACAGACAGACAGACAAACAACAATCTAAAAGTTGTAGTTTTGGCCTCAGTACAATACTAATAACTATAATGAAATGACCAATTTCATTCAAAATATCGCAATAATATTCAATGTACAGGGACGACTTGCTTACTACAATAATATTCAATGTACAGGGACGACTTGCTTACTACAATAATATTAAATGTACAGGGACGACTTGCTTACTACAATAATATTCAATGTACAGGGACGACTTGCTTACTACAATAATATTAAATGTACAGGGACGACTTGCTTACTACAATAATATTCAATGTACAGGGACGACTTGCTTACTACAATAATATTCAATGTACAGGGACAACTTGCTTACTACAATAATATTCAATGTACAGGGACGACTTGCTTACTACAATAATATTCAATGTACAGGGACGACTTGCTTACTACAATAATATTCAATGTACAGGGACGACTTGCTTACTACAATAATATTCAATGTACAGGGACGACTTGCTTACTACAATAATATTCAATGTACAGGGACGACTTGCTTACTACAATAATATTCAATGTACAGGGACGACTTGCTTACTACAATAATATTCAATGTACAGGGACGACTTGCTTACTACAATAATATTCAATGTACAGGGACAACTTGCTTACTACAATAATATTCAATGTACAGGGACGACTTGCTTACTACAATAATATTAAATGTACAGGGACGACTTGCTTACTACAATAATATTCAATGTACAGGGACGACTTGCTTACTACAATAATATTAAATGTACAGGGACGACTTGCTTACTACAATAATATTCAATGTACAGGGACGACTTGCTTACTACAATAATATTCAATGTACAGGGACAACTTGCTTACTACAATAATATTCAATGTACAGGGACGACTTGCTTACTACAATAATATTCAATGTACAGGGACGACTTGCTTACTACAATAATATTCAATGTACAGGGACGACTTGCTTACTACAATAATATTCAATGTACAGGGACGACTTGCTTACTATTTAATTATTTGTATATATATTTATTTGTTTATTAGCTCTGTCTGTAGCTCGGAATATAATCTCTGCCCTTAATTTTTCACCAAAATACTGCTCAGCCCTTTTATATTTAATTTAATTATATTGTTTTATCAAAATGGCTACCTACTCACTCATCTCTTTTTGACATAGCGCAATGATAAACCTACCTAAAAAAAATATGAAACAAAACTGCAAAGTTAAGTTGGCCATTAGTTACTTCTTGAATAATTAAATTTCGGTGTACTTATATTGTTTAAATACAGTATAACATATATGGTGCATAATATACAGAAATTCATATATATTATATAATATCGAAAAGCTAGAAAGGGACAAAATTCACGGGAAAGGGTGAGATGGCGCTCTACACACATTTGTGTGCTTGTATCTCTCACACGAACTCCAAAATCGCCGAAAAAATTATGCAATTCAAATCCTTGGATTGTGACAATGATGAACGGCATAAACAATGTGGGTTCGGATACGTGATCGCAAGTGCATTAAAGAATGAAATTATGAAAACAAAATGGTTCGCGTTTCAGAAACGTCAGATCTGTATGGCATGTCTAAACGGCCAGCGCCGTTCATACTTTTCCGGGTCCCGGTCCCAGGTTCGATTCCCGGTTCAGAGCTCCTCACATCCAGATTTACTTTTCTTTCTGCGTTTCTATACTGCAATGATATAATGTTAATTTATATCTCCTTGCGATGGATAAATCGCCAAGTGTTCAAACATGAAAAAATTATTTCTGTCATAGTATCATAGTAATAAGTAGCTAGGTGAATACGTAAATATTACATACAGGAATTATATAGCGGTAAAGTTATTACTAAAATTCTGCACTCAGAGGGTGCAGAATTGTTTGCCAGGCGCTACCATTTTATCAGCTTGTTTTTGACGTATTAATGATGCTACGGCATCTATAGGTATATTGTTGTTATACATTGGTTTTTGGCACACCTTTGTGTGCGAGTCCAACTCGTACTTGCTCAAATAATTATGAATGTCACATATTCGGTTGCAGGTGCTCAGTGTGCGACCAGCTGCTGTCGTCGTGGTACTTCGAGAAGGCTGGGCTGCTGTTCTGTCAACACGACTACTGGACCCGGTACGGAGAGAGCTGTCAGCAGTGCGCTCAGGTATACTAATCTTTACGACATATACATACAGGGTGTAATCGTTAAGTAACTATTACAGATATCAAAAAAATTTAAAATGATATCAATAACTTTTGGAAAATCAAACGAGAAGTATCCAAAATTTTGACATTAAACATTCCCATACATTTAGTATGACATTAGTAGAAAGGTTTTAGTTTCCTTATTTTAAAAGTGTATTTTAGGTTAGTACTGATATTGAAGGAAACTGTTTATTAACCTAACAAAGTAATAAAACTATCTTTTAATTGAATAATATTTATTTCTTAGTAAGTACAAAATTTTGTATTCAAAGCAGATGTTCGAAGTGACGTCCTTGTTGTGCGATACAATGTATGGGAATGTTTAACCTCAAAATTTTGGATACTTCTCGTTTGTATTTGAAAAAAAAAATTGAATTGATTTTCAAAAACTTATTGATATCATTTTACTGATTAGGTCACGTAGGTACTTTCGATATCAATTTTAAATTTTTTTGATATCTGTAATAGTTACGGAATAATTGCCTGGTCACACTTAACGATTACACCCTGTATACACGCGGGGGCCTCGCGAGTGTGATCTGTCACTAGGACAGTCAACACTCGTACACCCACGTTTCACCGACGATTTTATATACTTAAACACGTTCGAAAGCATTCGTTCGCGCATTTCGATTTTTAAATCTGAAGGCGAGCGACTTTGAGGTGTATGCAGTGTCGCGTGTAATTAAATAAATTTTTGAGCGGTTAAAATTAAGATAAAAAATCTGAATAAAATATATGTATATTTCATTATCATACCTTATTTAATTCCAGATTACTTTCGTAATAATTATAATTTTACTGTATTACATTATTTGTTAAACATAGGGTCAATTCACAGATAAAAAACAGTTTTATTCATTGTAAAATTGTTATTTTGTCTATAAATTGATGGGGTTTTTAATTCTCTAGTTTAGTTTAATCGCAAATTACTTTTTAAGGAAAGAAATAAGTGATTTATTTAAAATTAAAAAACACCTCATATTACGGCCGGCACCAGTCGGGTATCAGTCCCGAACAACATATAAGCTATAAGGGATGTTAATAAAATAACGCTTAAGTTGAAAACGGGGCAGATATTGAATAAACGCTGGCGGAGCCGTTTCGAAAGACTATATGTTGTATAAAGTTAGCTTATATATTGTATAAAGTGGGTGGGTGGCTTATATTTTGTATAAAGTGGATTACCCAATGATATTATTTTAAAATTGCTTTTCGATGCAAATACAAAAATTTAATAAATTACCAGACAAGTTAAGACTTATGCCACACACATTGTTTAAAAAATATTTATTTAATTGGTTAGTAGATAAGTGCTTTTACACTGTAAAAGAATTTATAGAAATAAAATATTGTGACATTGTAATTACTAATAAGAGTTGAAAATTGATTGATTTTGTTTTTAATACTTACATTAAACATAAATATGTTACTGCTAAATTTTTGCATGCCTTAATTGGTTAAATGTGCTGTACATAAATGATTACTTGATTAGTTTTAAGTAATATTGTAATATCTATAAACCACATTAATTGCAAATAAACTATTTCTATTTCTATTTCTATTTCTAAAAGGTGTAGATAGGTTACCTACACAAGATTCGAACTTCACGAACAGCACACACCATTAATAACCCCAGTTAATTAAGCAGTATTGCAATGTCACATTGTCACGTGGTAGTTATAATTGTCGGGAATGAAAAAGAGTAAGACCTACAAATGTGTTGCTGTGCTTCGTCCCGTGCGACGACGTTCGTCTTGCGTTGACGCCGACGAGACACCGAGTTCAGGAGCTCTACCGCGTAATTCTCATTTGTATCACTTTCAAGCAAATGCATGCGAAATTCAACGCGTGCAAAAGAGATGGTATGTTAGGCGGGCGTCGTCGCACGCACGTCAAATTTCAATCTCAAGTTGATGTTGATGAAAATGAGAATTACGCGGTAGATCCGCAGGTTAGCCAATTAGCCCAGTTTTTTTAACGTGCCATTCGTGGATCATTTATCTACACCGTTTTCTCAAATGTCATTGGGGTTATCCACGAGTGATATATCGATGTGGGCAGGTGATGACGGGCCCGGTGATGTCGGCCGGCGAGCACCGGTTCCACCCGGAGTGCTTCGCATGCATCCGCTGCGGCGCCAACATCGAGGACGGACAGCCCTACGCGCTCAGGGAGAGATCCAAGCTCTACTGGTAACTATTATTGTTTAATCATACAATCCATAACAATTCAAAAAAATATGAAAAAAATCATGGTGCTTAAGGCGATATGCGAAAAAAATACGGGTGTTTCTTTTCTGTGTATTTCATGAAATACACGGAAAATTATAATCAGTTTCTGGTATTTGCATTTTGACTATACAAGGTGAATTTGTGAACATTGTCCAAATTCATACTTGAGCCTTAGTAACTCATCAGCATCATGCACCAATAACGATTTTTGTAAAATTCATAAAATGAAATTTCGACTCCCCTTAGTGATTCACTCAGGACTGGGAGTGAATTACTATGGGAAGTCGAAATTTCATTACACGAATTTCACAAAGATTGTTATGAATAAATATAACCTTAGCTATATAAGCTTTTTATTTGTAGTTTTAAGCAATTATAGTAGTTAAAAAAGACAAACTTTATATTTTTTCGAAATATTTCGGCCTCATCAGTGATTGTTATCGATTCATGATGCTGATCACTTACCAAGCCTCCTGTATGAATTTGGACGATGATGAAAAAGTCACCTTGCATAAGGTTTTTCAATTTAAATGGAAAGTAATTTAAGAGGTGATTCAGTATCGTTAATACATCACATTCCACTGCAAAGTACTTTTTTTTGCGCGAACTTTTTCTTCACTTGTCCGTACAAACTGAGTCAGCTGATCGGACCATTTTGTACTGAGAAGCGAAAAAAAAGTTCGCGCAAAAACAAGTGCTTTGCAGTGGAATGTGATGTATTAACGATACTGAATCACCTCCTAAATTACTTTCAGTTTAAATTGAAAGACCTTATATAATCTAGGGTTTTGAAATTGAAAAACATGTTTGGATAAATTTTCCTCGATACAATAATTATTGTTGAAATGAGGTCTTCAAACACACTTTTTCTCCTCGTTTGACGAATAGGAACCATATACAGAACTCAAACATATTTTATTAGGTGTGTTTCAACAATATCTAGAGATTTGATATTTGAAATTTTGCTAGCTATTTTACTTTTTTTTATAAAAATATAAAACCAACTTTTTTCCCTACAGTGTCAGTCTAATTCTAGGGTGCGTTAAATGTATTTGAATTAATTAGTGGTTGTACCTACCTATATGTATCTCAGTTTATTCCACTCGAGGAGACTACTTCCATGCATCCCAAAAGTCAGTAGGTACTTATAATAACGAAGGTGTATGGTTGTGCACAGCGGGTCGTGCTACAGCTTGGACAGTAGTGCGTCGTGCCGCTCGACGCACGCCATCCGCGTGCTGGACGTGCCCGCCGCGCACGTGACGCTCGCGGCGCACGACGCGGACACGCTGCAGGTCACCAGGTCAGTGCTGAGGGTGTGCGAACTAACTCGCGGTACGCTGTGCGATGCTATGGGACAACCGCGCCAAATAATACGTAAAGAAGCGACACCCGCCTGTATAACGTCGCCCACAAATCAGAGACATGTTAAAGTAGGGCCACTGAGTGATGGCACTTATGACAGCTGCATTTAGTGATGAGGTACATTTCAAATTTCGGTTAAAAACCAAGTGTGAGTTTACTCAACATTAGACACGTCATTCAACATTCAACATAATGATACAAAAGGAAAATGTGCCAAAACCAGTGGCGTTGCTATCGGAGGGCTATGCGGTGTAGTGCCCCGGGGCCCCCAAAAATTGTTTAAATATCTAAATCGAAAAAAGTATTTTACTATCATTTATTTTCGTTTAGTTTAACTTCGTCATTGTTTTGTTTTTAATTAAATATTATTGCGTAACTTGGCGACCTCAAACACGGCCTATAAAATATGAGAAACTTTTTAAAAAAAAAAACCTTTGTTTCTATACGAATTCTATTGCACAATAAATCAACATTCAAATCGAAAAATAATAACTGAAACAAATAGTACATCACTATCAACAATTAAGTATTACATTTTTTTTTTCACACTTGCTTATAAATAATTACGATACTTTGTAGGCATTTAAACGTCATAGGCGCCATCACTCAGTGGCTCTACTGTAGTGAGCGGGCAGTCTTTTGAGTGACGCCCGTTTGCCGCGTTGTTACCGTTTATTTACAATTAGATTATTCAATCAAAATGAACTCCCATCTAAATATCCCGTCCCTAATATTAAGTATTTAAGTATGTATACGTATTTATTTATTTACGTTTATTTTATTTATTTTAATTTTTGTATGTGTATGTATTTTTTTCATGTTTAATATAAAATATATATTAGATTATTATGTTAATTAATATTAATTACATTTTGGTTAAATTTAACACGTTTCTTTTTTGTTAGCATTAACGCTACCCTTTTTATCGTTAACATCTTCTTCATTCCACCCAAAGGTTGCCTGGAAGATATTGCTATTAGCAATTAGTGCCACCTTTGTACACAATGTCTGTCTTTTATGTGAAAATGTGTTGTAAATTATGTTTGTAAAGGTACAAAAAGTGTAATAATTAAATAAATAGTGTTAAAACGTGCTTGTACGCCGTAACAATATTATAGATAGTGCGCCAGAACGACCGTCGCGAAGTTAGTTACAGAAGCATTTACGTTGATGACAAGACAAGACAAGACAAGACAAATACTCTTTATATACACCACAATAAATAAAATAAATACTTGACTGATGACGGCTTACTAAGGGCCGAAATATATTTCAAGTTTAAAATTTTCTTTTATTTATTATATATATTTAAAGTTATATATGTGTTATTTCACAATAAATAAAACTGGTAAAAGAACAAACTTTTAAAAGGAGGGCTACGTGGTGGAATTGGTGGCCTTATCAATTATAGCGATTTCTTCCAGACAACCTTTGGTTGGAAATGAATTGTTGGAAAAAAATAACGCGAAGGTGGTGCACTATAACATTGTCGGTCTCGATCGGCTATACTCGCACGCGTGCAGCTGCTGGCAGCCCTAGAATAATATACGCACACAAACAAACGTGTGCAGACTCGTGTAGTGGTATTAGGTTGTAAAATATGTCAGGTTGTGTGAGGTTGAGGGGTTCCGCCCGCGTCTTGCAATCCCTGGGGATGTGCAGAGTGGTACCGACAACGCGTAGCATCGCACAACGTAAGTTCATTAGTTCGCTGTCTCGACTCTCGCTAACCAAGCTGCTACTTTATTGTAACATAATAGTAGTTTATGCTACAAGGGCGGAAAGGAATAAATTACGAGGTCGATTTAAAACACGAGCGTAGCGAGTTTTTTAAACGGAACCGAGTAATTTATTGCTCTTACGCCCGTGTATCTTACTACGTTTTTCAATGCATAGTGTGAGGAAATAAAACAAATATAACCTTGTGAACTTTAAATTATGATTGGCTCAAAAGGACTGTATCCAGAGCCGTTAAACAGTGGAAAAAAAGTATTACATTTATGGTACACAGGAAAGGCTGCAGGTTAGCCAACCATTGTAAATAAATTAGAAAAATAATAATAATAAAGCCCTAGGGCAAAATAATCGACTTTCTGTTCGGTTTTGATGCATAAAAAGTGGGCCTTTACGAGCACTTGCATTGAAAAAACAAATATATTGTTCCAACTCTATCGCTCAGAAAGATGTCATTCAAAGATCGGGTTAAAAATGCACTTTTCAGCCCTAGTGCCGAAAAGTATTTTGAAAACCAAACAAAGCTTCTGGTCATCGTCACTTACTTAGCTACAAAGAGATGGAACCGTAGAACTCTAAATATTAATAGACATTGGAACTAATAACTTTAATATAAGCAAGGCCTATTCTCATTGTTAATTTCATGCAACCAATAATTTTACTGTAATAAGATCGTGACCTTCAGAGGCGTTGAATTTTAAATATAACGTCTCTAGAAAGCCTCGATCTTAGGTATGACAGGGTATTGATTAGTTCCCACAAACCCATGGTATAAAACAATCATCAAACTAACAACTAAACGTGGTCACTAGGGAGGGTAGGGCGACGCATTCTCTCCGCTGCAAACTGACAACGTTGGCGCGCGGCGTGGTGAGAGCAGCGCTCGCTGTCTGCATACAGCTCACCTGTCAGAGGTACCGCCGGATGTATGCTAGTGTGGGACACGGCTAGACACTTGTAACGTTATAGTAGTACCAGTATTAACTGCTTTATTAAGTTTTGATACATTATGATCAGTGGCGTATTTTAACATTGGCGCCCTGGGCATTATTTTTCACAAGCAAATCCTGGCAGGGTCGCCATGTAATATAGATGGAGGCGATAAGTAAAAGGTGGTATTATTGTCAAGATGTTATTTATCTGAGGTGCTACATGTTCGTCTTAATGTACGAAAGTGCGCGCTTAATTACCCGTGCATTGTCTTATATATTAATTGGTGCTTACATCACTACAATATCAATCATTCGACTTTTATTTATTGTGTGATAAATACCATGCGATATCAAGTTAAATGACTAAAACCTTGTCCAATAAAGACTACAAAATGTAAGAAATACAAACTTTAGGTTTTTAATAGAGAAAATCGATACAGATTCTTAGAAAACCTGTTTTAATAACACATGAAATCTGCTTTCGCAATTTTTCCGCACGTGCCAGAATCGCCGCCGTCCTGGGCATGTAAAGTTTGCTGCCCCATAAATGACCGAGAAAAAAGCAAAAATATTTCAATTATTAAATTAAATTAAACTCAGCCGTGTGTTGATTTAGACTGAGAACGATGATAATGAAAAACTCAAAAAGGCCATACATTATTTTTATTATTTCAGAAGTATTTTTTAATCTTTTTTTTTAGCTTTTTTTCATAGAAGCTTAGCCCCAAATATTGAAATTGGATCAATTTGACCTCCTATAAGGATTATCCCATTTAACCCTTTTCAAATTCCACTTTTAAATACAATTATTTTAGTACCATTTTTTTCAAATAGACGTATAAAGCCAAAAAGCAATATAAATTAAAAGAGAAAACGATTGATAATGAAAGGCGCCCTAAGCTGAGAGTGAGGTGCGACTTGCGTCGCCCCTCGCAGCCTGCCGCCCCGGGCCATGACCCTTTTGGCCCTAAGGTAAATACGCCACTGATTATGATGCATGGACGTAAGCTGAAGCACCCATAGTAAAGTAAGCCTACTCGCTTGAACACACAAGCCCGGCACGCACACACACAAACCGCCACCATTGCTATGCTTAAGCTGCGATTCGGTCTGCCTTGTTTACGTACGTGTTGGGATGTGTCAAAAGGGAATACTACTAATAGTTAATAGATATCGATGTAATAACATTATTTATAACGTTATTTCAAGGTCTGGCTACAGCTTGACAAGTACGCGATACGTCCATGGTCTGGGAGGGGCGCGGGGCGGGTAACTAATGAACGGAGAGTCGGTAGCGAGCGCCCTCCGGCCGCGCCGTGAGCGGAACGTGTGCACAATGGATGTATCGTGCACATACTTGTCATTGTCAATATATCGAGTGCAAATTGACAGGTATCTTTAAATGAAACCACATAATGTAATGATCATACTGAACAAGTTTCCTAAAGAAACAAACTTGTGGAAATATTTTCACGCTTCCCTACTAATTTGGATAACATGCATGTGTGGGCGGGTGCAATTTCTTTAATTTACGCGGGTATGTTTCTTTACGAAAATTGATCAGTACATTCTGTGGTTTCATTTAAATATACCTATCTATTTACACTCAGTAAAGATACCTATCTATTTACACTCAGTAAAGATACCTATCTATTTACACTCAGTAAAGATACCTATCTATTTACACTCAGTAAAGATACCTATCTATTTACACTCAGTAAAGATACCTATCTATTTACAATCAGTAAAGATACCTATCTATTTACACTCAGTAAAGATACCTATCTATTTACACTCAGTAAAGATACCTGTCTATTTACACCCAGTAAAGATACCTATCTATTTACACTCAGTAAAGATACCTATCTATTTACACTCAGTAAAGATACCTGTCTATTTACACTCAGTAAAGATACCTATCTATTTACACTCAGTAAAGATACCTATCTATTTACACTCAGTAAAGATACCTATCTATTTACACTCAGTAAAGATACCTGTCTATTTACACTCAGTAAAGATACCTGTCTATTTACACTCAGTAAAGATACCTATCTAGTTACACTCAGTAAAGATACCTATCTAGTTACACTCAGTAAAGATACCTGTCTATTTACACTCAGTAAAGATACCTATCTATTTACACTCAGTAAAGATACCTGTCTATTTACACTCAGTAAAGATACCTGTCTATTTACACTCAGTAAAGATACCTATCTATTTACACTCAGTAAAGATACCTGTCTATTTACCCTCAGTAAAGATACCTGTCTATTTACACTCAGTAAAGATACCTATCTATTTACACTCAGTAAAGATACCTGTCTATTTACACTCAGTAAAGATACCTGTCTATTTACACTCAGTAAAGATACCTATCTAGTTACACTCAGTAAAGATACCTATCTAGTTACACTCAGTAAAGATACCTGTCTATTTACACTCAGTAAAGATACCTATCTATTTACACTCAGTAAAGATACTGTCTATTTACACACAGTAAAGATACCTGTCTATTTACACTCAGTAAAGATACCTATCTATTTACACTCAGTAAAGATACCTGTCTATTTACCCTCAGTAAAGATACCTGTCTATTTACACTCAGTAAAAATACCTGTCTATTAACACTCAGTAAAGATACCTGTCTATTTACACTCAGTAAAGATACCTGTCTAACAACTCCTTTCAAAGAATTGATCGAATTACTAATCACTGTATATTGTAACTGTGCACTATACATAAAACCGTTCGCTGGCTAATTGTCAGTACATTTGAATGAGTCATCCGTCGTCCATTCGCTCACTGTGCTAGTGATAACAGCAGATAAATGTTTATTTAATTATATAATAAGGGTCAGTACATAATGAACAGTTATATGAAGAATCGCATTGTTTCTATGTTTTTTGTTGAGGCAAGACGCGTTTATTCACGCATACCTACGTCCGACCAGCAATGGCACTGCCTATATAAATATATAAATAAGGTAGCAATATTGTGCTTATTTATTATTTTATTATTGCAGTATTTTATTTTTCAATATTTATGTGCACGGCTTTTGTAACGACACAGAACACTTCAGTAGTTGGGCTCATAATCACAGTGCAACGTTCTTGTTTTTTTTTTTCGTGTGAGACTAGATGTTTCGTTGTTAGTTGGTCTATTGTATCTAGTTTTTATCAGCATGTAACAGTTCACTGCTGGACACAGCCTCTCCCACGGCATGCGATGTCATTGAGGGCTGCTGTTTATACGCGAAATATTACTTGTCAAGGGCGGATCCAGAAGTTTATTTTGGAGGGGGGGACAGCCATTCTGACAAGGAATATCACAAAGTAATTTTTTCATTTTTATTTTTACAAAATAAATATAATGCGCCTTAAGGCGTTTTTGGTAAACCTATCTGTGTGTGAGCGTCTCCATAAGGGGGCAGAGGGGTAGCTGCCACTCTCTAAAGACTCGAAAAACCTTTTATTAATAAAGTAGTCGAAAAATTCGCAAAGAAACCCAAGAAGATTATGTTTTTAAGACATTTATTTATCTACAGTTTATGTCGTTGATGAATTCATATCATCTTGCCCCCCCTTGGTCCATTGGCTGACGACGCCCTTGTGTCTATGTCTAATATACTTATACTGTATAAAAGCGCAACCGAATCGGATTGAAAAGTCAAGTCAAATTGAATCCCTGGGTGTATGGGGAGTGCCATGGCCCCCTATATCCCAATGTACTTGGCCGCCCGAAGTTAGAGCGTCTATCTAACGCAGATGTAGCTTTTAGGAAGAGAAAGAGAGCCTAACTTCAGGCGGTCAAGTAAGATTGCGATAGGATTTTTCCCATTATCGTTATGACACCTATGGGTTCCCCTAATTACAAGTCGCTAGTGCCGCTTCCGTCAGGATAACTAAAATGAGGTTATAATCGCTATTGTAACGATCAGGATCGACTCGGGGTGCGGCCTGCTGACGCTGCACATCGGCGACCGGATCCTGGAGATCAACGGCACTCCGGTCCGGAACACACCCATACACGAGATAGAGAAGGTGCTCGCCTGTCCGGACGCCGTGCTACAGGTAATTACTGTATCTACTACAGTAGTACAGGTCAACGGAGTCCGGTCCGGAACACACCCATACACGAGATAGAGAAGGTGCTCGCCTGTCCGGACGCCGTGCTACAGGTAATTACTGTATCTACTACAGTAGTACAGGTCAACGGAGTCCGGTCCGGAACACACCCATACACGAGATAGAGAAAGTGCTCGCCTGTCCGGACGCCGTGCTACAGGTAATTACTGTATCTACTACAGTAGTACAGGTCAACGGAGTCCGGTCCGGAACACACCCATACACGAGATAGAGAAGGTGCTCGCCTGTCCGGACGCCGTGCTACAGGTAATTACTGTATCTACTACAGTAGTACAGGTCAACGGAGTCCGGTCCGGAACACACCCATACACGAGATAGAGAAAGTGCTCGCCTGTCCGGACGCCGTGCTACAGGTAATTACTCTATCTACTACAGTAGTACAGGTCAACGGAGTCCGGTCCGGAACACACCCATACACGAGATAGAGAAGGTGCTCGCCTGTCCGGACGCCGTGCTACAGGTAATTACTGTATCTACTACAGTAGTACAGGTCAACGGAGTCCGGTCCGGAACACACCCATACACGAGATAGAGAAAGTGCTCGCCTGTCCGGACGCCGTGCTACAGGTAATTACTCTATCTACTACAGTAGTACAGGTCAACGGAGTCCGGTCCGGAACACACCCATACACGAGATAGAGAAGGTGCTCGCCTGTCCGGACGCCGTGCTACAGGTAATTACTGTATCTACTACAGTAGTACAGGTCAACGGAGTCCGGTCCGGAACACACCCATACACGAGATAGAGAAAGTGCTCGCCTGTCCGGACGCCGTGCTACAGGTAATTACTGTATCTACTACAGTAGTACAGGTCAACGGAGTCCGGTCCGGAACACACCCATACACGAGATAGAGAAGGTGCTCGCCTGTCCGGACGCCGTGCTACAGGTAATTACTGTATCTACTACAGTAGTACAGGTCAACGGAGTCCGGTCCGGAACACACCCATACACGAGATAGAGAAAGTGCTCGCCTGTCCGGACGCCGTGCTACAGGTAATTACTGTATCTACTACAGTAGTACAGGTCAACGGAGTCCGGTCCGGAACACACCCATACACGAGATAGAGAAGGTGCTCGCCTGTCCGGACGCCGTGCTACAGGTAATTACTGTATCTACTACAGTAGTACAGGTCAACGGAGTCCGGTCCGGAACACACCCATACACGAGATAGAGAAGGTGCTCGCCTGTCCGGACGCCGTGCTACAGGTAATTACTGTATCTACTACAGTAGTACAGGTCAACGGAGTCCGGTCCGGAACACACCCATACACGAGATAGAGAAGGTGCTCGCCTGTCCGGACGCCGTGCTACAGGTAATTACTCTATCTACTACAGTAGTACAGGTCAACGGAGTCCGGTCCGGAACACACCCATACACGAGATAGAGAAAGTGCTCGCTTTATATTTACTCTATCTAGTCCAGTACAGGTCCCGGCAGTAAATAATGCACATTGTATCGTAGCGTCATCTCTATTGTAAGATATCGTGGTGACAGATAACCAACGCTCTACGAAGCCAAAGATAGCCGATCTGTAATATTTTCTGCCGGGTATTGCACCATTTAAATAACGACTCTTCGGCAAAGGTCGCATTTCCGCTTTATATACAATGCATGACAGTTAGTGCACGTCCGGTCGGCTACAACCGGCTCCGATTTGTTGAGCATATTTTAAAATAACTTTGACTCCTATTTTCTTTAATAATTTTCTTACAATTTATGATTCAGCTCGTTTCCATGCACATTGTATCTTAATATAATATTAGGGATGGCATATAGAGTTGGCATATATTTAGCAAGAAACATTAAATAAAACAACGAAAATTCTAACAAACATCTTGTTCATTGAACTCATCACAAACGAAAGGAAGGTGGCGCCATACGCGGCCAATGAGCAGAACTAACAAGATGTCGTTCCATTTTAGTGCATTAGTTATGTGTATTTGTTACGTTTCTTTACAATGATTAATGAACTAAGAGTGACGATAGAAATTTATGGTGCGCAAGTGGAAGGTAAAGCTCGACCGGACCGCACTAGAAGGACGTGTGCTGACCAAATTTGGTAACATGCTGGACAAAAGCCAAGTAAAAAGAGCCCAGAATAGAAGAGCTTGTCTAACTAGATAGATGGATTAAGAGGTGTGCCAAACTCGTAGTAGATGGAAATCTGTAGTCTCCACATACCCCTTTGCGAGACATATATGTTTCTGTTACTAAGTAGTTATTGGTTATCATGGTTGTTAATTGTTTAGCAAAATATATTCCTCATGAATGAATGTAATTATAGGAATAATACTTTATATTCTCTGTTATAGGGCAGTACTAGGGTTGCCAGATGGTTCAGATAAAAAAACCGAACATTTTTATCAAAGAGTAACAAAGGGGATTTTTTTTTTGGTACAATTTGTCGAAAATTTGTTTTTTTTTATTTTGGCCGGATCAAACTGAGAAAATCACCGGAAATTACTAAGGGTAAACACAAAGAAACGCTTAGTACACATTAAAACTTATATTTATTATTGCTATTGGTAAGCAAAAAATCACTTTTTACATATTGTTTCTTTTGTTGTTTCTTTGAATTCAGTGCAACACATAATTCGCTTTTTACGGTATTCACACCTAGTCGATTTCTTTTACATTATCCATTACGCTAAAAACTCTTTCTACGAAGGCATTGGAGACGGTAACACAGCACACATATTGTATCATCTCGTGAGTGAGGTATTTATATCGTGTATTTTCAAAAAAACCGGACATTCTATTGTCCGGTTTTCCAAAAACTTCTAGACCGGACAGCCGTTCAAAAAAACGTACTGTCCGGTCCAAAACCGGACATCTGGCAACCCTAGGCAGTACACGAACCCGCGTCACATTTTGTCCAACCAGAACCGCCTGTCGTTCTAATTTCGTCAATTTAATTTTTAGTTAACCATAGAGCACGATCCAAAACCGCAGTCGTTCTAATTTTAACAATTTAATGTTCTAGTTAACCATAGAGCACGATCCAGAAGCAACAAACAACAACATTCCAAACAAACCTCAGCCACAGATATGCCACATGACAGACGATAATCACAAAACTGACACTAAATCACCGATCTCCAGGAGAATTCACAAAGAAGACTTCAAGAAACCAAACATTCCAGTACATTCCAATGAGGGAACGAAAGATATAGATGTGGAGGAGAGTGTGGGGAAGAGAGAGAGACTGTTCAAGAGGAAAGGAGACGGTGCGGTAAAGGGAAGAGTAATAAAGAGGAGACAGACTCCTTCTTCACCGCATTTTGACAAGGAGAAGAGTAGCAGTATGTCCAAGTTACTTGACGCGTGAGTATGAGTTTTATATCGGTTTTTTTTTTTAAGAAAAGAGGTAGAGACAGGCTGAGGTTCACATTCAGTGACCATCTTAAGGCAAAGGCAGTTGTCACATGGTAGCAAAAACCAAAGGATTTGGTACTGGTCCTTTAAAAAGGCCGTTTTGCATGAAGCACAATATGATTCTGTTCTAATGCCATCTCTTTTGCACGCGTGAAAAAGCTCTGACTCTATCTTACTTTCAAATCATTTTACGATTCACCCAAGTCGGCCTTTTTAGATCCCAAGGACAACGTACGATTGATGATGCTGGCTGGCAGTCCTCTTAAATAATAGGTGATGATTTTTTAGGGTATTTGCAAAAACCGGTAATAATTATACGAAAGTTTCTTTTTTCTTCATTTTTTATTGTATTTGTGTGCGACGTAACTCTAAAAAGGTTGTTTCGCTTGTACTGCAGATGTAGATGCAGAGAATTTACTCGGTGCGGAAAAATGAAGAATCTTTGTCGATATTATTGAGTGTATAGTCGGTCCCACATCAAACTTTAGATGATTGTTCTTATTACACTCCCCGGCACGGTTCTAGAGGCATTACCTTGAATGCGTGAAGTGATTTTTTCGGTCCGTCCGTACACAATTGTATGCGCAGATCCCCACTACTTTGTTGCTCATGCCTCTAGAACCGTGCCGGGCAGTGTACGCTGTCTTAAGGGTCGGTGTTCCGAGATTCGGGGTTCGGGGTTATGGCTTTTTAAGACGGTAAAAATTCAAATTTCTGAACAAAATAAATACCACTTGTTACCTTACAAGATGAAGTGCCGGTTCATTAAAAAAAATCACGGCAATAATTCAAATTCAAATTAAATAATGTATAGTAACTTCAGAAAAAAAAAAAGGAATTTCAAGAAAATCTCTTGAATAGCATTGCAGCGCTACGGGTGTAACCTGAACTTGAAAATCCTGTTTTTTTTTTTTCTGAAGTTACTATACATTAGTGCCAAGATTTTTTTTAATGAACCTGTACTTCATTTTGTAAGGTAACAAGTGGTATTTATTTTGTTCAAAAATTAATATTTTACTATCTTAAAAAGCCATAACCCCGAACCCTGTGTTGCCCAATCTCGGAACTCCGACTCTTAAGAGCAAAATCAATTTACTTTGATTCCAAACTGAGATCACTTTGTTGTCTGTCTGTCAAGACCCTTTTGCTCGGGCCCCGTATGAGATATCAAGTTGAAACTGATAACTCCTACAGAAGTCTATGGCCTCATGGTGCTGTAAAAAATCAAGCTCCGAACACGACACGAAAAAAAGTTATTGCACTTTACACAATCAATTTAATACAAATTTGCTCACCATGAAAACCTATAGGGCACTTCCGGTTGACTTAGAAACTTTAAATTTAGTTTACAGGTAGGTCTTGTGGGACACACATAGAAAAAATCTGAATATTTATTTATTTAAGAAGTCATCATTGACCAACTTAATTATACCCTTTAGATAATAGATCGTAAGTGTCAAATGAAGTTGGTCCTCCATCACTGCAAGTTTTTAGGTTTCCGTACGCGTACAGTGTGGTGGTACGGAACCCTTTGTGCGCGACCCTTTGTGTTTGAGTCCGACTCGCACTTGACCGGTTTTTATACATTTGTGCGGTTATATTTTTATGGTTTTATTTAAAGATCTTTTCACACCCAGTATATGTGTTATTGGGGAAACAGTCAAAATGAGACGTTATAATCGAAGCGTTAGGTGCAATTTGCAGTGTGGACGGCGAGGAGCCGAGCGGTGTGCTGTGCGACTTGTCGCGCGCGCGCTCCTTCCGCGGTCCCGACCCCGCGCCCGGACAGAAGGTGTTCCGAGCTTGTGATTTATTGCAGGTATACCAATAAGGCTCACTTTTGTTTTTCAAATTCAATTTCAATTCAAAATTTCTTTATTAAGTATAAAGTTGAAATTACAGGTTATTGGACACCCCTGTTAAGTTCGCAGAACCTGTATTAGGGGAGATCGCTCTTTCCTATTGATCGTTATGAACAATACTTAATCTACGTACAATAATAATAATTTTACCTACTTACTTAACATTTTATTTTGTTTGAAACTATTTGTCTGAATCCCGCGTGGGCAAGCGCCGGTGAGTTTGTCGGATGCTTCAGTGTCCGAGGCATAACTCGGTCAACTGGTGTAAAATTATGAATATTACTGACTTAAATGCAGAAGATATAAGTTGTAACTGTTCATATGAAGGGGTTGCCTCCGTCATAAATTCAATATTTTTGCAAGTGGTTAAAACTTTCAGGGTCAACTCAGCCCGTAACTGGGTAAGTTGCGGGCTGAGTTGACCCTGAAGTGGAAAGAACATGCGTTGTCACCTTAGACGAATAAGACAGGTTGTCACATTGAAATGAAGGGCTAAAATGTGTGGATGATTTAAATATATTTTTTATTTTAGCTTGGTAAGGAGTCGATTGTGTATTCATTTTTATTAAACTCTGTTGTAAGCCTTACTCTGCCCTTTAACAAGCGAAAATAAAAAAATAAAATCGCAATGCTTATGCTGAGTCAGATCTTTTCGCTTCAACAAAGGAGATTGTATTGCAAATGTCTTATATTTATAGGACATTTGTATTTGTAATTAGATGTATTTTTGAAGTGGAAAAGCAGTTGAGCGATCTTTGGTAGGGGAAAATCTTATGGGTTCGTGTCACCGACATGCTATAAATCTAAATCTATGATGTGTTGTGCTTGGCCAGCAGTGAAAAGTTTTCACTTCTGTTGGCAGTCCCCATGAATCCCTGTTTTTTAATTTGTGGATATATAAATAATTTGCAATATTCCGCTAAACACTTTTACCGTGCTATTCAAAATGCAGACTCAAGCACCCCCGCCCTCCCGCATAAAACATGCACAAGCAAAGCAAGCAGTACGAGCACAAAATAAAGCAATCTTAAATAACAAGCAAAAAAAATTAACGACACGTGTTTCGCCTCTAAACGAGGCATCCTCGGGATGTGTTGTATGCCCGACCGCTCGACAGCAAAAATTTTTAAGATTGCTTTATTTTGTGCTCGTACTGCTTGTTTTGCTTGGGCATTGTGGAGGGCGGGCGGTGCTTGAGTCTGCATTTTGAATAGCATGGTAAGGGTGTTTAGCGGAATATTGCAAATTATTTATATATCCACAAATTCACGATGAACTTCCGCAAAGTAACGCCTTTTTAACCGACTTCAAAAAGGAGGCGGTTCTCAATTCGACTGTATGTATTTTTTTCATTTTTTTTTATTTTTTTTTTGGCGTTGTTACTCCATAACTCCGTCATTTCCCAACCGATTTGAACAATTTTTTTTTGTTTGAAAGAATATACTTCCAGGTAGGTCCCATTTTGGTTTTGGTCATGATCTGATGAAGGTCTTCAGAGATAGGCAGTGGAACTCCTCAGAAAATGACAGCATATCTCTCGAAATTGAGGCAATAGCTATGTACTTGGGTGCTGATTACAAGGTATTACTTGAAAATCGACATTCTTCCACCTGACCTTCGATCCTGGCTTCATCAACATATTCACCATAGAACTCTTCAACGGATCAGAGCACATAACTCGAGATTACGGCAATCACTGCATTAGGGTGCTGATTCAAGGGTATTACTTGGAGATTATCAGAATACCCACCTGACCTTCGATCCTGGCTTCATCACCATAGAACTCCTCAACGGATGACAGCACACAACTTTAGATTGCAGCAACCAGTTTGTGTTAGGGTGCTCATTGCAGGGCATTGCTGAAAATTTCCAGTGTACCCACCTGAATTTCGATCTTGGCTTCATCACCGTAGAACTCTTTAACGGATGACAGCACATAACTCGAGATTGCGGTAATCATGTAGTGTTAGGGTGCTGATAGCAGGAAGCTACTCAAACATGGCTACTTATACTCACTTGAACTTCGTTTCATATTAACACCACGTTTGCAAGAACTACCTATACCTCACAATTTAACCCAGAAAGACTAAAAAATGTGAAATAAAATAAACTTTTAACAAAAAAATAGCAACCGACTTCAATAGTAACAGCAGTCATTCACTAAAAAGTTAATAATAATTCTATAAAGACCGATGGTACCGAAGCAACACTTTTGCCGACTTCTTTCTTCCTGAAACATTATGTTATCTAGAAGTCGGCGTATTTCCTACGATATAGCAACATAGAAACCAATATAAGAACGCCGACTTCTAGATAACATAACGTTTCAGGAAGAAAGAAGTCGGCAAAACTGTTGCTTCGGTACCATCGGTCTTTATAGAATTATTATTAACTTTTTAGTGAATGACTGCTGTTACTATTGAAGTCGGTTGCTATTTTTTTGTTAAAAGTTTATTTTATTCAATTTTTTTCCCCTGTTTTTTTCTTTTTAATTATTGTTTTCTTTTTCTCATGTTGTATTGTGTTGTGTTTGCTACTTATTTATTGACTTGTTTGCAGCTAATAAATGTAATGTTATTGGTATGCGTGTTGTGCAGGGCGAGCTGCTCGGGTCGGGTTTCTTCGGGCAGGTGTACAAGGTGACACATCGCGACACGCGCGAGGTGATGGTGCTCAAACAGCTCTACAGGGTCGACGAGGACGCGCAGCGGAACTTCCTTAAAGAGGTACCTGGGAAATTGTCCTTATTTGTTTTATATTTACTTTAATAACTCTTTTAACCTTAGCAAGCGCCATAGACAGCGTCTAATTTGGGTCTCTGTAGGTAATCTTGTTTTCGCCCCGTCATTACAAGTAATTGTTTCCTTGATCTCTCCTCAGAATAAGGAATACAAATAGAAGCCTGGCTAAAATAAGAACTGGGCATTAGCCATTGTACTCATCTAACGTAAATTACTCCTGTGTACGAGTGAATGAAACACCGGACCGCACTTACTTTATATTTTTTCCTGGTGTGTCACTAGATTGAACCAAGCAAATGTCAGTTGGATGTAATTTGGATGTATTTTAAAAATTATAATACCATCAAATTAAATACGTCTCATCATTGTATCGTTTTGTTGTAATATCGTTCGTTGCGTGCATCACATCTTAATTTGGTGGCATCGAAATGTCTAATGCATTTTGCGAAAGTTTACAGTTTCACCGAGAGAAATTAAATATTTTGGTGCTCTTCCTCTCAAAATTCGTGAAAGTGTGATTTATTATTGTTTGTGTTGATTGTTTTTTAACATTGTAATAAAATGTCTTGTGCGATTGAAGGCTGTAAATCGCATACAGGAAGAAAAGAAAACAACAATGAAGCAATATCATTTCATCGGTGAGTTCTGATAGTTTTTATGTTAATAAGTTGCAGGAAAATACCTAAAACTCAGTAACAATAATAGTAGTTCTTGTAAATCATACTCGTATTCAATTCTACACCGATATTTGCCTGTTTTATATAGATTTTCTGCCGACTATTAGAGGTTATGTTTTTCGCATAGTGATGTACTAAAGTCCGTGTGGCAAACTATCGAACATTGGTTCCCGCGGCAGCCGTGCATATAGGATAATACCACAGATTAATTGCAGCGCGAGTTAAAAGAAAAATAATTCCGAATAAATATCGCTATATTTTTTTGTTACAGATTTCCAAAAAGGGAAGAATTAAAAAGTGAATGGCTAAGACGAATAATTAGACAAAATTGGGCAATTAAAAAAAGCAGTCATATTTGTTCGAAACACTTTACGCCGGATTCTTTTGGACCAAACGAAAATTTAAAATGGAGACGGTTAAAAGCAGATGCTTTACCGACGTTATATTTACCAGATACAGACACATTGGTAACCTTTAAATAATTATGTATAATTGCATTGGCAATCTTGTTTGTAGGTAGGTACGTGCTTGTACTATACTATAGTATATTAACTCGATAATTTTTCAATGAACAATTATTTACCAGTAGCAGTATTGAAAAATCTTTTGGTGGTCCTGCTGATGAGCGTGACATATGTCTGTGGTGTAGAAAAGTGCATATTTCTATGTTCTCAAATCGTTCTGAAAGGCCTGTTCAGAACTTGTACGTTACTTCCGTGATCGACTTCACGAAGAAATTCCGCAGATCAAGACATTTTCGTACTTAGTGGTTGACAATAAAAGTACTTTGACAGGGTAGTTCTATCGTGAAATGAATTTTGGGAATGCTTATTGACTTGAACTGCGCATAATTTGATTTCTTATTACAGGTTATTAGGTATTTTAATCGTTCATTATTTGTTATTAGTTATTATTCAAGATAAGTTGATGTTTATTTGATAGAAATAATAAAAAAAATTAAATTACCTGTGTAGTAATTGCGCTGTCATCGCTCATCATTGACATAATATTATTATTACGAATCCTATAAGTCTATGATTATTATGATTTCTATTGTTGCGATTAATTCCTTCCTCCTTGATTGAACAAAGACGCGACATCAACGAACATCTATTTGGTTGAGTTAAGAGGCGACTTAAAAAGTATCCACTTAAATAGTTTACGGTTGTATCTCTGATACAAGTTACAGCATTTTTTGTACTAGAAACAAGCAAAATTTTGGACTTAACTTATGTACCTACCTGCCTACAATATAGTAATTTGTACTTAATAAAAAATATTATGCTAAACAAAAGATATCCTTTCATTAATTCCTTATTTACACAATATAACATGTGTCCCACTGGGGTAGACAGAGACCACTTTGCTATTAATTCTCTTGGCCTCCTTCCAAAGCAAGAGGATGTCACCAGAAAGGTCGGTACCTCCTGCATTCCTTTTTTTTTCACATGTTGATACGATGTAATGTGTGGTAAGCAGATTGTTCGTGGTTCATTTCGATTTGGTTTATTTATCGTAGTCAAAAGTCGACATTGTTACATCACTAGCAAAGCAACGAACTAGTGACAACCTACCTAATTAAGAAAAAACCAATACATATCCATCTCTCTCTAACGCACTAGAATGTCGTAAGAAAATCAAGGATAGGTGTCTTTCTCCGCGGATTATTTTAGCCAGGCTTCTATTTGTATTCCTTATTCTGAGGATCTCTCCATGTATAGGTAGCGTTCCTAAACGCCAGGGTAATTAACTGTCACCCGTTCCACAACCATCCGAGTGAAAACGAACAGCTCGAAGTTGTTCATAAACCTTGTGAGAAATGAAAAATTCACTTTGACAATTAAATTTTACATTTACCCCGGCGTTACGGAACGCTACCTTAGTATCTAAATACATAACAGCTATGGTCCTGGCTCGTTTTAAATTATTATTTTAGTTAATTTATGTCAAAGAAACTACAGCAACTATTAGATCGATTTCATTGCAATACTGCTCCGACCTCGGAATAAAAGTTTATTAACGTTACGTTTGAAATAGTATTTTGTGCAACTGTCACATAATGAGATACATTTGGACACGAGTGGATGTTTATGAAACGAACGAAATGAGTATGGGAGTAGATAAATAAATTGCAAAATCATGTGAAGCGCCAAAATAAAGGTTTTTTGAAGTAGTGTAGTAAAATGATGGTATTATATATGTAACCATTCGGCTTTTCTTTACAAATATTGATAGGTATAACTCTTTGGCTTGGCAACAGTATTTTAAAGCAGATTCTACCTGCACTATGTACAATTAAACTGACGCTTGAAAGACTTTCTATCTGTCCTTGATGACAAGCCATGGAACTTTTATCCGGTACAACGACACAAAACTGCAACCACAACACCAGGGCGAAAAGAGCACCATACAATCACAAAATCACAGTTACGCTGTCAAATTGAGGTCTGGCGCAGTGCTGCCCTTCATTTTAATCATTTTCATCTCGGTTACGTCACGCACGCCCTTGCAAATCTTGAATCCATCCTAGCAATACACATTCATGGTCAAAAAACACTTGTTTATCCCATGATACGGACGATTCTGGTGTGGGAGCACGCATGTTCTATTTAATAACGTGCACTAAGTTAGTTGTACTTTACATGATGTCCCCAGGTGGCGGTACTGCGATCCCTGAAGCACACGAACGTGCTCCGGTTCATTGGAGTCCTGTACAAGGACAAGCGGCTGCACCTAGTTACCGAGTACGTGGCGGGGGGCACCTTGCACCAGCTGCTGCAGGTGAGTCTGCTGATCGATTCTACACTTTATTGCTGAACGATTAGAGTTTATAGTTTGATGCGCTTATCGTCTTCGTGTGACGGAGGGCGGTAAGGGATGAATCTACATTCAAACTTGCCCTTCGCCTCTTGATTTCAACAAGCTATAGCGGGAATTAAGTGGTTTAGGCTGGTGATACCCATCGTGGTGCTGTTGTTGACGAACGACCATGGAAATACAAAATTTGTTAATTTAACCGAGAATGTAATTTTGTGCTTTGTCTATAATATCGTTTCGTACTTTATAAAGGAGTGTTTTGATCAGGACACAACGATAGATCTGAGCTGGTGCGTGCGCGCTCGACTGGCGCGAGACGTGGCGGCCGGCGTCGGGTATCTACACAGGATGAACGTTATACACCGGGACCTCAACTCGCTCAACTGTCTAGTTAGAGAGGTGAGCCTGAAGTGTTCTTTTGAATTACAATTTGTTTTTTTTTAAGGCAGGTGAACGTTAGTTTGCCAGTACACTTTTACCTAACAAATATAGAGAGAAGTAAAATTACCCATTGATCAATTTATATATTTTTTTGGAAAGGTCGTTTAGTGTGATCAATAAAGTACGCTATTTTATGTAGTTACCTGACCATTTACACCTACTATCTCTGAGGCATATTATAATTTGGTCTCATTATATTTTTGTGGCATTTTCCTTGGTACCATTTTTAATCCTGGTCACAGCTACCATTTGTAACATTCTCACCCTAACCATCTATACAAAATCTGTAACTACCTATATAAAAAAGTCTACCGCTGAGTTTGGTCTCTGCTCTATTTAGCAGCGTGGTGCCGGTGTAAAATTTAACCACCACAATCTTAAAACGATCATAAAACTTAACCCCTCTCGCCCCGCGTCGCTAATAGGGGCACAAACGGAGCTCGGAGTTCAACAGTAGGCTAATACTTTTAGTATAATTTCCAGGATAAAACAGTGATAGTGGCGGACTTCGGACTCGCTCGGATCGTGGAACGAACGGCTAGCAACACGCTCGAGAGGAAGCCTCGCGCCTCGCACTCTACTCTACGACGGAAACGATATACGGTGAGATATACTATTATACTATTTATAGGACCGCCTCTGTGGTCTAACCGCCGCCGCCGCGGTTCGGACGTCTTGCCCACCAATCAGAGCATATTTGTGTTCGGTCTGCACGCTAAGCCCGAATTGTGGCGATAAGGCTTACTACCTATCAAACTTGAACGTTGAAACGTGGGTGTACAAGTAGCAGTGCCCACTCAGAAACGCCTCTGACACCCCCTCGGGGATTCATATTTTGACGACGTATTTTTTTTGTAAGTTTTACACTAGAAATATTAAGAAAATGTTTTACCGTGTATACTGAACAATGTTTACGAAATTACTCATCTGCTCAATCGATTTTTCATAATTACTTTGTTTAATATTTGAGTGCACGCTACATCTTATTCTCAAGTGTAATTAAATCATGTTTAGGCATGTTTTGTGGAAAATAACTTTGATTTAAGTAAATAAACCGGTACAAAAGAACATACTATTGTATATGTATTTCCAGGTGGTTGGCAACCCTTACTGGATGGCGCCAGAAATGATGAATGGGAAGGTGTACGACGAGAAAGTTGACGTGTTTTCGTTCGGTATCATTCTATGTGAGGTGAGCTATTATTTGTCTAATGTATGAACATCCCTTCTGTCGATGTGATCAAAATTATCAATACCCCAAATTAATGTTCAAAACCATTACGAGCACGGCCGGCAATCTATATGGATACTATGAAAAATTTACATTTAGTTTCATATAGTCTTAATAGAAGTAACATTTTCTAACTGACCGGTTATCAGCATGGCCTGTATTTATATGATACCGTTATAGTTCAATCGGTCAATCCAGGGTTTATATTCCTGACGAAAGTATGACAAATCTACTGTTTTTACGTTACTGCAGAAATATGACAAATGTACTGTTGCTCGGTGTGGCATGTTATACTAGTGCAGAGTTTTTTGACTGTATTCGCTGGCTTTACTATTTTATATGATTAATTTAGTTTATTTAGAATACGTACTTATCTTTTGACATTATATGAATATAATATTTTAATGAAATTGTATAAATTTATATTTTTACCAATATAATATGAATAATTTAAACAATTTATTTATTAATAAATGAGTATTGAGTATTGATAAATCGTTAATTGATTCACACAGTACACAATAACAAATCGAATGATCACTTGAAAGAATAATACAATATATTAATAATATTAAGGTAAAATACTAATTAAGAATATTAAAGATAAAAGAAACATATTTTTATGTTGCATGCTTTGTTTATGAAATTGGCAACGCTGGTATTCTGTCAGCACCCCAGTACTCAACACGGTACTTATTTAATTTATTTTGTTGTATTATAAGTGTTTATATCCTCCAGATAATAGGGCGAGTGTCAGCGGACCCTGACTTCCTGCCGCGCCGGTCGGACTTCGGTCTGAACGAGACGGCGTTTGTGGACAAGTTCTGTCGACCGAGCGCGTGTCCCGAGCCCTTCTACCGGGTCGCCTTCCTCGCCTGCCATCTCGATCCCGATCATAGGTGACTGTCTACACTGTTATACACAGGTTTAACATGAACCCACTAGCTATATTAAGGCGATATGCGAAAAAAATACGGGTGTTTCTTTTTTGTGTATTTCATGAAATGCACGGAAAATTATAATCAGTTTCTGGTATATGCATTTTGACTATATAATCTAGGGTTTTGAAATTGGAAAACATGTTTGAATAAATTTTCCTCGATAGAAATAATTGTTGAAATGAGGTCTTCAAACACATTTTTCTCCTCGTTTGACGAATAGGAACCATATACATAACTCAAACATATTTTATTAGGTGTGTTTCAACAATATCTAGAGATTTAATATTTGAAATTTTGTTAGCTATTTTAGTTTTTTTAATAAAAATATAAAACCAACTTTTTTCGCTTTTGCCCTGAATCCGCCCCTCTCGCACTGCGCGATTTTTCGCTTGGAGTGACAGTGACAAAAATAAAATTCGCATAGCCTCTTAAAGGAAACAATTCTAAGTTTGATATAAAAAATACACGTTTTGTTACTTTTGTTTTGTTTCATAATAATAAAAAAAGATATCGACGGTCACTTGTCAGTCAAGCGTCACACGCGCGTCACCGCCTACTTCCACCACGTGATCACGCACTTACCCCTGCCGTGCCTCGTCCTGCGCCGCTAAAGCAAGCACGCCGCACGCGACTTGCATGCCGCTCTGCGCTAAAATGAGACATCAGCCATCATAAGTTACAGTTTTCCCTTCATACTTTTTCGGGCTTAGGACCGTCGGAATACAGAAGCTGTTTAGATCGCGCTAAACTTTAAGAACACTTTGAATATGAAGTAAACATTAACAAACGGCAAGTAGGTAGGTAAGTAGTGAATTTGTTAGTCACTAGCCACTTCTGCATTCAGGCGTATTTAAAAAATTGGAATCATCTTATGTACAATTTATTGAAATTAACGAAATTGTATACCTAAACTAACATAAGCTGTACTTCAGCAATTGTTCTAAATGCAGTCCGTTTCTCTCTAAACAGAGTCTACTTTCGTTCACTACATTCCTTCTCAGTTTTCTCAGCACTACAATCTGTAGTGTATGTACCATAGAGCCATGACCCGGGGTGGCAGGCTGCGAGGGGCGGCACAAGCAATTAGGAATTAGCTATTCTTAATACCTATAGGAGCTGACTTGACAAAGTCCGTTAATTATGACAGTCCCATTGAAGAATTTTATAATTAATTTGGCCATCAGAAAAAATGTTAATATTTAATAAATGGTGTTTGCATGACCTTTTTAGTTTTTTCATTCATTATCACCATTCTTAGCCCACATCAACACACTGTTGGATTTAATTTTATTATTGAATTATATTTGCTTTTTTCTCGTTATTTTATGTGGCGTCAAACCTTGCCCAGACAGCTAATTCTTAAAATACGCCACCGACTATAATATCACTTTTAGAGCATCAAATGCACTGATAATACGGGCTTTCAGTTCTTCGCGGCTTTGAGGCTTCTCAGAGTTTTTTTATTCTTCTCAAGATTCTTACTTAACGTGTCAGCAAGTACTCATTTTGTTTATATGATAACTGTATTTTGTCCGTATTACATGAACATTCGTCCTCCCCAGACCTCCGTTCGAAGTGACAGAGATCTGGCTGGAGACGCTGGTGATGCAGCTGTCGCACCCCTCGCCCCTCTACTCGCACCTGCTGGCCGACATCCTGCAGTACGGCGGTGCGGGGGACGCGCGGGGCGCGGGGGTCGAGTGCGAGGGGACGCGGTGCGGCACGCGCGGGGTGAGGAGGAGCCCCAGCAAGGTGGCCAGTGTCGAGCTCGTCACCAGCGAGGGAGTCGTTAAGGTCAGTTGTTATTGTTTGTTTACTCAGAAATTATCTGTCTAACTACAAAACGGTGTTTAACTTTAGACAGTGTTTAAATCTGTTGTTGTCGCCTTTTCTTTCATATCGTAAAAAAGTGATAGCAACAGATTTAAACACTGTTTAAAGTTACACACCATATGAATTTTGTGTCAGATAAAAAAATTGGTAAGGCAAGGTCCCTCCGCGCATCGCTTGTTGAACGAGTATAACTTAAAAACGAAATTTAACGTCAATACCAGATTTTAACTGATAGTTTTGCTAAGGATCAATTTTTACAATTTATTCCTAGGAATAAACTATATCGATTTCACAAAACAAAAGGTGTTAGAGTGAAACCGACGTAGTTTATTCATAGGAATAAATTTTATCTGTCAATTGAAAAATCGGCTCTAAATGTATAGTTAACTGAATAGCTGACGCCATCATGACTCTTCTTTTATAAAATTGTTAAATCTATCTGGTGGAGATTTTTATCAGCATTTAGTCGTATAAGAACATTTCTATTGTAATTATTTTGCTGTAAATCTTCCTAAAAGAAAATAAAAAATAGTATATGGATTTATAGAGAAATTAATCGTTTAAAATATTAACAAAGTGCATTACAAGATATTTTTTATAAATTTCAATTAGAAATAAATTCTATGAAATAATATAGATTAATGACTTTATTGATGCCGCTTTACCTCCGCAGTCGTTATCGAACGCGACAATGTCGCAGCCGGCGGACGAGTCGGTCCGCGGGCGCGCGCTAGGCAAGTGTGTGTCCGCCAGCCACATCTGTCAGTCGCAGCGACCCATCGTGACCGTGACCAACCTGAGCCGCAGCCACGCCGCCCTGCCGCCCGCCACCACCACCCCCGCCGGGTTCATCCTGCGCGCCGACGGCAAGAACATCAACATCACCCGAGTGGACGACATCACCGAGTGGCTCGACCCGCCGCCGCCGCTCAAGAGGACCAGCCCCGATCCGCAACTGAACCACTTACTGCAAGACGGGAGCAAAACGAGAAAGGTCGAAGAGGAATTACCGCCGTTTCTAAGGAACCAGTCCGTCGAGGGTTTAGAGAGCACCTCGAAGGCGGACGCGGACGCTCCGCTGCCGTTTTGTAGACACTTCTCCATCCCTGATAACTGTGAGGTTCAAGCTAAAGACGAGAGCGATTCCTCCGATGATGATGACGCTGATATCGATAATTGGTATCGAAGTGTAAAGATGATGGATAAAATGGAGGTCGATCAACCGAAGAATATTGTCGCGGGGATCGTGAAGAAGGGCGAGAATCTGTTGGCGAAGAAATCTAGTTACGATGTGACCGACGTACACTTGAGGCACCCGGAGTGTCTGAGCGGCGAGAGGAAGGTCCCCGAAGTGGACTGTCGGAGGTTCAACATTGAACATTTGAACAAGAGTCTCGTGATGGCGCAGGGCGTCAGAAACATCCCGAAGAACTTCGTGGTTCAAACTAAACCGGTGGAGAAAACTAACTTTTTCACTAAAACGCTGCTCTCTCCGAAATTCAGTCGGCTATTCAAACCGAATACGACAGAAGTCGTCAGGAACAAGACGACCGACGAAAATAAGGGGGAGAAGTCTAAAAGCAAGTTTTTCATAACTCGACCGGCTTCACCGAGCAGTATTTGCAGATCGTACCGCGTGAGGCCGGTCGACGACATCTGCACTGACAATAAACATATAGACTTGAGAAATCACAAAAATAATGTTAAGGAATGCAATGTACTGAAGAGCGACTTGAAGCTCGCGAGTATGGGCAAACCCATGACGCCCATATTCCGGCGACACGTTCCGTCACACGACTTCGGCGACGGTCGGTTCAGTTACCGCGATCACAGAACCAAGCTCGATCGAAAAATACCACATCCGGAGCCGAAGTTCGTAGATGTGGGCAGAAATAAAATAAAAACACCAATCATTCCAACCTTCGAGTCCAGGAGTCAGTTGGCTCCGTTAGTGAGGAGTTCTCCCAACAACAATGTGCCGGCTCTGGCCACTGTTTTGGAAAAAAATCGAGACAAACACGCCGCAGACCCAAAAACTAAACTGGAGTCTAAAGGCAGTTTGTCACCCAAGAAGCGAGAGCCAGGCATCTCTCGCAGCAACTACGTCAGTTTGGCAAATCTCAAAATAAACAGTAAAGCCCGAGATGTAGAAGAGGCTGTTGGACGCAAGTCGAGCGACGCGATCAATGACAGCTCGCCTGTAGAGAGGGTCGTTTAACTAATACATTTATATATTATACAAGGTGACTTTTTGATCATCGTCCAAATTCATATTGGTGGTTTGGTAAGTAATCAGTATCATGGATCAATACAATTTTTTGTAAAATTCGTAAAATGAAATTTCGGCTCCCCATAGTGATTCACTCGGAACTGGAAGTGAATTTCTATGGGAAGGCGAAATTTCATTTTTACAAATTTCACAAAAATTGTTATTGATCCAAGATACTGATCACTTATCAAGCCTCCAGTATGAATTTGGACGATGATCAAAAAGTCACCTTGTATACAGGATGAATTTTTGAGACGGGACAGTAAGGGCAGGTACCTTAACCGTTATTGTTACAGGAAAACGCTTTTAGGAGACTATCCATAACTTTTTAAGATATTCTGAACTGCATTTACAGATTTTGGAAAAAATGTACAGTCAGCAAGAAAATGCTCATTTTAAACAAAAACTTTTTTATGCCAATCGATCCTGTTTCTTATAAGGATCAAAAGTCTCTACTGGAGCGACTGAGGTTTGAGTACTAGAAATGTCAGAAATCGCAAAAAAGCTTTTCCCATACATTTGTACGGAAATACAGGGGGCATAAGATAATTACAGTTTTTGTCAAGCTGGCCTCGTGGCTTACTGTACCTAGAAGCAAAAGCGCCTACCTAAGTAGACAATCATCATAGTTGCATCGATAATCTTCTACAACATTAGAACTAAAACAAATAATGATAAAATAAATCATTTTAATATGTATTTTAGACACAGACAAACATAACTTACATTTAGATGATCTACGAAATAAATTGCTCAAAATGACCGCCGTTTCCACGAATACATAAGTTCACTCGTTTTTGTACTGAGCTAGTAGCAGCCGATAATTTTCTTGGATGGATATCATTTAAAATCCTTTAGGTAGCCCCACAGAAAAAACCGAGAGGCGTTAGATCTTGTAATGTATGAGAAAAGTTTTTTGCGATTTCTGACATTTCTAGTACTCAAACCTCAGTCGCTCCAGTAGAGACTTTTGATCCTTATAAGAAACAGGATCGATTGGCATCAAAAAAGTTTTTCTTTAAAATGACCATTTTCTTGCTGACTGTACATTTTTTCCAAAATCTGTAAATGCAGTTTAGAATATCTTAAAAAGTTATGGATAGTCTCCTAAAACCGTTTTCCTGTAACTATAACGGTTAAGATACCTGCCCTTACTGTCCCGTCTCAAAAATTCACACTGTATATCTACTCTTGCCATGTTGATTGTATGATTGTATTGTGTATACATAGTTGGTATACAAATGTTGAGTTTTTATATGTAGTTATTTGTACAACTTTCAAGTAAAAAATAGATTCGTATGTTTATATAATAAACTGGAGGAGAACCAGAATTTAAAGTTTTCTCCTTAGAAATTGTGAAAAAAAACAGTGTAATAGAATCTCGATATTTTAATGTTTGTTGTAGCATATTGATCTTTGGCTATTGATATTTGAATCGGAGATTGTACGAATGTATCATCAAAAACCCAATTTTATTTATAAAATATAATATTATGTTTATTTGTGTATTTTTTAGGTGCTTAAAGCTTTCATCGGTTAAGCGTCATATGTAACAAATTCTGAAGGTTTTGTTTTAAGGGGCTGCACAATGCTAAAATTCAGTCCTGCTCTAACGCTTTTGTTTTGTAACTGTCTATCCTGCTCTAATCAGATGCGCGCACGCATAACTTCAGTTATGTTAAAATCGTGGCTACACTACGACGATAACTATAGTTTCTTAATGTAACAAATATGTTTTTTTTTTAGTTAGTATCTGTGTGTGTTGGTTTCGTTTCAATCGGGTTTTAAATATGGAAACGAATCCTTTTTTTCGTGAAATTCATGCTTTTTTAAAAGTATTATAATTAAAAGAACATTGAAAGTATGTTAAAGTGTAATTAATAATTGTCTCGAGTCAAAAAACACGCCAAATTTTTTTCAAATTCTTACCATCTACATTGACGGAACTGAATCGAATGCAAAACTGATGTTTAGCGTTGTGGAGCCCCTTAAGTGGCGTCAAAATTCTACGGATTTGTAACAAAATATTAATAAATAGATAACGGCCACAATATAACTTTTAGCTAAAAGCAATGTATACCAATAGTTTACTATATGCATTTATATATTTTTTATGATAGCTTCAAAATAATTGGATTTGCCATAAAAGTGAAATTGAAAAAATAATTTCATATGTAAAATTATTTAATTAATTATTTATTATAACATAAAAAATTATTTCTAACTTCACTCTTATGGAAAATTAAATTATTTTCAAGCTACCATTATTATTAAAAATATTTAAATGCTAAAAAATGTTTTGGCCGTTATAAATAAAGCCAATTCTGAAGGCTTTAATTTTAGTTTTAGTGCTGTCAAAGCTTAAAATTTTCCAAAGAAATTTAGCTTCTAATCTTAACTCTTAAGGACTATTTTGTATCGAAGAAAATTTAGTTTTGATAGCACTAAAACTAAAATTAAAGCCTTCAGAATCGGCATTATTTGTTAATATTTTGTTACAAATCGGCTCTTAATTGAAGGTAAAAAATGCCCATGCAGAAATGTATGTTTTGATAGCACCAATACTATAGCCGTCAGACCGGTCGTCGGATATTGGCTGATGCAAGCGAAACTTCTATTGGTCAGTAGCACACTCCTTGGTTATTGGCTAAGAACGTTTGATAGGATACCTTACATGTACGAGTTGGCTGGTGCCTTCCTCACGAGACTGCGGAATGTACAGTCAGGCTTTACGTCAATTATTGTTTCAGCTTTTTGAACATGTTAAACACACGTACGTATACTGTAGCGATTAGTAGCTAATTAGCGATATTATGTACAGTTTTATACCACGACTTGTTGATATTTTAGTATGTAGCTGTCTGAAGACGAGCTGTAATGGCCTTTAGGGTGATAGTTGTTTGTTAGCCGACTATACATGCAAGTGTTGCGAGTTTCGTTAGACGATCCTTTCCTGATTTCATTACATAATTTGAATAATTATAGAGAAGGACTAAAATTAATTGAATAATCTCGTCTGTAAGTATTAAAAAAAATTCAAACACTTTGACAGAAATCCAAAAAAAAACATTTTTTAGGGTTTTTGTCGAAATAACTACAAAGTATAATAATAACCTAGAACTTATATTCTTATCTTTGACATTTCCGTGCCATTTTTACTATAGATCATTTCCATACGATTTGAAATGTGAGCTATAAAATAGTGTTACGTACGTGACAATTTGCAAGTGTACGACGTCCGGGCCACGCGCCGACCACTCTCCGTTCACTAGAGTAAAAAATGACACGTACGTAACACGATTTAAAGCTCACATTTCAATGCTTTATTTTGAGGTGGTCTGGTGCCGATACGTTGTAATGTGCGACAACCTTTATAAATCTGAGCTGTCGCTGCTTGATTTCGTAATTTACTTTTTCGATATAATTTCGTGCTCATGATTTGCCTTGTCTGTGATACATTTTGTTTGTAAAATGTTGCAATAAGCAATAAGCAAAGTATTATAAGTGTCTCTAAGTAAGCAATGATTTAGTTTTAGTTTCCATTACTTTAAGTTGGTAAATCTAAATAAACAGTGAATCCATCCAGTGGACATGTAGGATATTATTTAATTAACATATTAACCATTGTTAATTAACATCGAGTATTTTCGTCTCACATTCCAAATTTGTTAAATAAATATTTTGTGTTCTTCCAGTGAACATGGAAAATATTATTTAATTATCATATTAACAATTGTTAATTAACATCGAGTATTTCCGTCTTACATTCCAAATTTGTTAAATAAATATTTTGTGTTTATATACAAAAGAATATATTCAAGTAATACGCTTTTTATTTTAATAAGTAAAACCCCAGTTATTCATAAAATATTAATTTATTACAAAAAGATTTTAAACAAATCAAAAATAATTACAAAATTAGATCCAAAAGATCATAGATAATCTAGACTGCTGACTAAATACACATATAGTACGAGAGTTCAAGTACAGTTTTACATTAAAAGAGGAATATTAGTGTGCATATTGTCATATTTGGACATCAAGTTCTTATTACGCTCGGGCTCCACAAGTTATCGCGCTAAAATCTACTATGTATCTCAATTGAGAATAGGACAAGTTATTTACGGGTGCGATCACATTAGATTTTAGAGCGCTCTATGACGAAGATGTAGCCCTAACATTAAACAAAATTATTTTAGTTTATTAAATATTCGAGTCTTGAATTTTAATAGTAGGTATATAGTTATTGAGGTTAGTGCAGAATTTAAAATTATGGGTATAGTTAAATAGTAGAGCCGATTCTGAAGGCTTTAATTTTAGTTTTAGTGCTGTCAAAACTAAATTTTCTTCGTTGCAAAATTGACAGCACTAAAACTAAAATTAAAGCCTTCAGAATTGGCTTTATTATGTAGATACACAAACCGCTAGTTCCTTGTGTCAACAAAATAAAATAAATGATCTGTTTCTCTCCGCTCGCACCCAACACGATGTCTGAGAATCGGTGAATTTACTTTTACCTATCTATCTTTTGTTTAACTTTAATACCAGTGGGTCTAGCACGCACCGTTGATACAATGTCTATTCTCTCGCACATTGACAAACGCGATATGTGAGCGCAAATAGGACAGATAGACGCCGTATTTGTGGCGCGTGCTATGTGCTTAAGGTTTATAATTTCAAAGTCAAGACATGGTATTTAAAAACATTAACAAAATTCTATATTAATAATAATTTGACTATATAGGTACATATTTATAAATTTTTTTCTTACACTAGAATATTCAAGGACACATCCTAGTTCAACATTATCTAGCTAGGGTCTCACTAGTTCTATATATGTAAATCAGGTATATGTGTAATTTAGACCTATCTCTTACACATAGCTTCAGACATGTATTTTCTTACTAACTACTATATGTGCAAGAAACACTACGTCATTGTAGTGCTTGATATGTGCTAGAATTTAATAAGTAGCTAGAAAAACTTTAAAAATAAATGCAATACTAAATGAACAACCATAAGAGTTACACATACAGGATGTTACGATGAAGCCGAAAACTGGCGGTAGTACTCGTTCATTCAAACAACTTTTACTATGGAACCAACTTTTGAATCGCGAAAAAAAAATCTGCTGTTACATAGCTACCCAAACAAAATGTATGAAACAACTGTTTTTTTTTTCTCGATTTCTCAATTTTTATTCACGAAATATTTGTATAAATGAGTAGGTACTATATCGCCAGTTTTCGGCTTCCACAACTTCATCTTAACACCCTGTATAACTTATAAACAATAAAAAAGCAATAGAGCCACATAATTTAACAAAAAATAATAGACAAAAACTACGTAATTCATTCACAAATTATTGCTTATAAAATTAAATATTTATATAACATTTAACCACTAACTAAATAGGCATGCATCTACAGACCCTTTTTACGATATATATTATATATTTAAATTCGATTAAAGGAATTGACTGGTGTCCCTAGTTTTATCAAGACCTCGCCTAACCAACATGATCATTTGGCTGGATTTCAGTGGGATGGCTAAGCAAATGTAAATTAATCATGTAGACAGCAACGTTGTATCAAACAGATTTCTCAATTTTTATCCAAATCAGATGCTTCCACGTCCCGTATGTTACAGTTTGCCTAGTCAATGTTTACATTAAGCAATTAAGTTTCTGCACACTTCAACAAAATGTACATTAAGACTTTTAGTTTTTTCTTTAGTTATTTAGCACCAAATCACAAATATTATTTTGTTTTCTAAAAACATGTGATTTTAATTTCACAATAGAACATGGAATATATTTTCATTTAACTCCACGTAACTCTAACAGTCACTTTTAATAACCCGCTCCGTATTTTTCGTCCGTTTGATGCGAAGTATTTTTTTAATATTTTTCTCATCTTTACCGCGATGTTTTTGTAAAATCCAGGGACATACACCAATTCATATTGGCCATCTAAATGAAGTCCTAAAATTTATTCGACTGAATTGTTTCTCCTTTGCGAATTATTTTGGTACTTAGACATTATTAAGAACTATTCGGAACGGGCTCGTAAGTACCAAAATAATTTGCAAAAGAGAAACAATTCAATCAAATAATTTTAGGCATTCATTTAAATGGCCAATATGAAGTGGTGTATGTCCTTGGTTTTTCCAAAAACATCGCGATAAAGGCCAGAAAAATGTTTAACAAAATGCTTTGCATCAAAACTGTGGTCGTCGCGGACCGGGTTCTTAAGAACACCTTGACAAGTGTAGGGGCAGGGCGTAAGTAGTATAATTATCTGTTAATATGATACGAGTATACTTAACAAAGTTAAGATATTGTTTGAAAACCCCACCCTTTTGCATACTCAAGGCGATACTTAATTCACAAAAAACATCAAAACAATAGCTCAGTCTACGGTTTTTCTACTTCGAATGCCATTTACTTCCATTCAATTTAGTTCAGTAACACCTCAGCATTTCACTAGGATTACAAATACCACGAGATCAATAGCAATACTGGTCGATTTTAAGATTTATCGGACGTATTGTTTATATTATAATTAAATCAGCAATTTGAAGTTTGAGAAATTAGTGCTGTATTATTATTGCTATATAATGTAAAGATATACACGCGTATGTTTGTCGGTGAACAGTTGACGAACCGCCTTCATATGTAACGTCACATTTTGACAGTTCGCCGTCTTGTACCAGCGTCATTGGAAACCTTATGTGTGTACATCTGTACTTGTAATCTTCAGCCATAGTTACTGTCATAGACGCTAAGTTAATAGCTTAATTATTACGAATGTTATTTATAGGATTCAATCAATTAAGTACATAACTTCATATAACATCAACCAATATTTATAACGCTACTATTGGCACATTTGTTACATACTGATGAAGTTGATAATTTACTTATTTTTGTTCTAATGTGCAATGTTATAGCTACGAGTATTAACTGACCACCTCTATGTCCTGGTGGTTCGAACGTCTCCACCACTCAACTGGAGGTCCCGGGTTCAGGGTTCGGTCTGCGGGCTTCGGAAGGCACGTTAAGATGCGGATACGGTGATAGGGCTCACCACCCATCACGCTGGAACGTATGCATAGCTGAAACGTGGGTGTACGTGTGTGAACTGTGACTTGCACTTCACAGACCATACTCGGAAACACGGACACCCCCACGGCACAGTAAAAACAAAAGTAGTAGTAAATGTGGGCCGAATTCCCGTGTTAAAAAACTAAACTACCCACAGAAGCGTTAGGGTTGTCACACACTCATATCATAACACACCCAAAAACGTATATTTTGAGCTACGAAGGCATAAGGTACTCAATATAACAACCTATTTAATTTATAATGTAATAAAAATATTCAACACAGAAACGACTTTTTTAATAATATTATAGTTTAGCCTTTTACCCGCGGCTGCGCCCGTGATTACTCAATCTTTGTCCTGTTTTTGGCTAGGCGGTTATTTTATCAACCCCTTATAGCCAATATTTTACTAGCCTTTAGCCATAACGATGATAATAAATAAAACCGCATCCAAATCCGTTGAGTGGTTCTCAATTTCAAACGGAACGGACAGACAGAAAGGCAGATAGACAAAAATTGTAGTTTTGGCCTCAATAATAAAATAAACCGTATAATAAGCAATTTAATTTTAAGTTTTTGCAAAAATATTCAATGTACAGACGACTTTTTTTCTACTAATTTATTAATAGTGTATAGATAAAGATAAGATTATTGTTTACGTAATATTTGTCCACATTCACTCTGACCCATTCCTGCAAATTCTGTATTAGCAGAGTAAATACCATCAATATAGTTACTCTGATATTAGAAACATATTCGTCGCATCTACCGTTAGATTGCGAGTGCCGCGGGTCGCTCGGCCGCGCTGGTCGGGTGGCTAGACTTGCTTGCGGCGCGGCGGGCGGCGGCACCACAGAGCATGTAAAATATTGTGGCCGACACAAGAGTCAAAGAATAGAAATCCATGTACTATTTATTTTGCCCTGGTAATAGACAGTAATTACGAGAACAATGGTACCGATTCGGTGAAGCACATCTTAACTTATTTGACAGGACTAAACTAAATTTAAGCGTTCTGTCCTTGTCTTTTCGATAAAGAAAGAAAAAGACAGGACGCTTAAAATAAGGTAAGTCCTGTCAAATAAGTTAATGCGTGTTATGCCGATTCGATACCAGTATCAACATATAAAAAGAACGTGACAATTTCAAAAACTTTGTTTGTAATGTAAGTACTCTTGAGTGATATTTTTCATTCTTACCTTTGAACACTAGCCCGAAGTCTAAAAAAAGGTTTCTTGTTTTTGGGATGAGTTAAAACACCCAAAAACACAACAATATCTCAGCGACATGGTGACCGGCCGGCACAGATTCTACGACCTGTTGTCGCATCTTATCGCCTCGGGGCGGTGCTTGCGTCTGCGCGTACTGGACGGCGCGCGGCGCGGCGCAGATCCCGGCGACTAACGACTGAACTCTACTTAGACGGCATGTGGAGCTCGCGTTTACAGGTACATTCCCTACTGCTTTTGTTTATACTGTGCCCACGGTTCATGCAGTGACGATTTATTATATTAAAGCTGAATTGACTGGATTGTGATTGTATTATGCAATAGAACCTAAGATATATGTACAACAAGTTTCAGTACTTATTCGAGAAGATATTATGCTGTATATTTTATTATTATCATGACTATTCGATATTGCACTCAAACTACTTAAAGTGTTATCCTATAGCATGACTTAGAATTTGCTAGAGAGAGAGATCTTAAAGGTGGTTGCTTAATGCGGAGGCGTGGCTTGTGCCAGGCGTTGCCTCAGCTTCGCAAACTTGCCGTGGACCAGCCTAAGTTGAGCCCTGAGCCGCCCAGACAGCTCTCGCTGCAAGGCCTGCACCTCCACCAGCTCCCGGCGAAGCTGCTGGTAATCCTGACGCACCTGGTGATAGCCATTCGAGATTCTAATCGAGTTTAAGGCTGTAGTTTGAAATAGATAGGACACTGAAGCTATAAGATGAAATTAGCTGTGAAAATCTCTCATGCAACTTGATTTCGCATTTCAGTGCCCTATCTCTGCTGGCATGTGAGCCCAGAGTTTTTCAGTTTGAAGGGCTGAACAAAATCATGTCATTTTGTAATAAAAATGTTGTGATTCTCCATTGTTTAAATCTGGTTTTAGTAACTTATGTAAACGTCTCGCTAGCTACAGCTGTTGCGTTTACCTAGAACTGGTCAAGTCTAAGTTTGATGTCGTCTGGCGGCATGAAAGCTACGTGTAAACGGTCTGTCATTTCAATTGCAGTATACATAGTGAATGTGCAGATTGTACAGCAACATATAAAAGAATCACATTCTTTCAACATCATTCTTTCACATGTAAAAACGTGAATGAGGTCCTCCCTCTTTCAACTTCACACGGGTCTGTCTTAGCTTAAGCAACTATATACTGATCTGGCAACATTACTTCAAGTTTACTGATATAAAAACCGAAAATTCATTTGTCATTTCATTATCAAGGCCTTGCTTTTTATATATTTACTTGAACCGCTCTGGGTAAATGCAACAGCTGTAGCTAGAGCTAGCTAGACATTGACGTAAGTAACTGAAACTAGATTAAAATAATGAAGAAGCATATAACATTTTCATACAAAAGTTGGTGCAAATAAATTAATCAAAAACCTCTGAGCGCAAACCGATCTGAAGTAGTAAATGCTGATGGTTGGAGTTGCCAAAAGTTACTTTCACACTAAAAAATAAATACAGATGAAAATTCAAATATGAAAGTCCAGACACATTTGGATTTCTGTCACATACTAAAGCCAGCTCTAAATGAAGAGGCAGTAAAATTCTGCAAAATTAAAACAAATAAGCAGTCAGAAGGAAATTCTACAATATGTAAAATGTTAAAATGACCGTAACATGTGGCAACTCCTAATAGAACATGATGAAAGCCTTACAATTTAAAGCATAGTATATAATACATTTGGGCCTGGTTTGTTCGGCTTTGTATGTAACATGGTTTGACTTAAACTTTGTACCACATTTAAGCCATCTAATGTAAGACAATAAGCATGAAAGTCATAACTTGTTATTTTCCTATTCATTCCTTTAAATACATAGCAGTCTCACTTCTACTTAAAATGATTGTGGTGTAACGTTTTTGTGTTAGACAACAACAACATCCAAATAAATAATAACCAGAATAATAATTAATAAACAGGAAAATGCCAAGTTACAAGCCACATGATATTGTTAGCCTGACGTGGTTCTGACCTTGGTAGTACTCTATGAGTCAAGTCAAGGGGCTGAAAATAAAACATTTTTTAATTCTTTTGGTGCTATGTACTAAATATTAAGGACTGTAGTACATTTTAAATTTGAACCAATTGTTGTTCTTAAACAAATAAATACTATACACAATATGAAGTTAGTTAGTGCTTTATTTGATTGAATTGGAGGTGTGATAAGGGTTATGTTTACAGGAAAGGTGCAACCACTTACGAACAATGAGAAATTAAACCATTTCTAACTTAGATTTATTACATTCATACTTTATTAAGGGTAAAGTGGAAAAAGGTGAAATTAAAATGTACTTGAATTTGATTGAATAAATTACCATTTAAGTAATTGTTGCTCCAAATACTGAATTCCAGTAATGAAATATTAATTTCAAGGGGTAGTTTACAATTAGTTTTTAAATAAATATGATTGACTTATTGTAATAATAATAAATATAGCTTGTATTAAAATTTTAATCTTATTTTCTTCACGTCATTACATTTTTATAATCAATAAGATATAATCATCACCCAGTCAATACATATGTGAGTAACTAGTTTTACTGAAGATAGTGAATTTCATACAAAATTGTGAGCATCTTTATTTTAGTAAAGTGAGTCAGTAAGTACCCACAAGTGATGTGACTCACCTCGGACACAGATTGTAGCAGGTGCATGACCTGGCGCTGATCAGTGCTCGGCTGTACAAGCTGCTTCTCCATGTTGTCCATCTTCCATGACATCAGGTCCAGCTGCTCGTCTGTACGCTTCACCTGAAGTCGCACACAGATCAGTGACGGAATGTCAAATGTTTAATTTTAAATTTTAACACCACAATTTTGCTTTTATTGGGTTAGGTGTATGCAGCATGAAGTCTCACTATTTCTGCATCGCAAATAGAAACAATTCGAAGAAATATCGCTTTTAAAAGTGCGTTGTTTACTTTGTCAACAAGCGTGCCCTACATTCACGAAATACTAGTTCGCTATTCAAACGAAATACGATACACTAACTATACAGCGACGGAATCATTTTAAACTAATAAGCTATTTATTATGAGTGATTAAATTCAGGCTTTTCTGTATTTTTAGGGCGATCCGGTGCAGTGACCTACTTTTAAAAATAAGTACTTTGTTTTATTAGAACAAGCTTTGCACTCACTGTTTCTTCGAGGTCTTGCTCGGCAGCCTCCTTTTCCGTCATGGTCACCGTATCCATTATGAATTTTCAGTTAAATTTAATGAATGAATAAAAACAGGAAAATTTCAAAGCCGAAACCATTTTTACGAAGAGAAGATGACATTTGTGAAATGTCAATTCAAGATGCGTTCCGTTTTGGCCGCAACAAAGCATCATCGCCGCATCTATTACCTCTTACTTGACGTATATTCTATCTCGCGAAGTCCGTTTGGCTATTGTATGAGGGTGGGTTCCGTGCCCTATAAGGAAAAACAGAACCCATACTGAGTTATAAGATCTTAGATGTGTCCGTCTTTCACAAAAGGTTTTCTCGAAAACTATATAATGTAGAAATTTGAAATCTGGCATGTTATTTGCATTGTGTTTACAGAATAAACCGTTTTCTCCGGCAAATGTCTAAATGGCGCGAAATTTTAACAAAAAGTATTTTTCGAATAATTTTAAGACCATTGTCGTGTATGTCGAAAGGACCATAGATAATACAGAAAAGACCAACAGAATGAGTACCATAGTCTTATTAGGATCTATGGTACTACTATACTCTTTGGTACAAAACTACTGACCAATGATGAAACGCTTGCTAGAAAGCTAAAAGTATGTTTGTGGTGGTAGGTACTGGTGGGACAAATCAGTACACCCAGTTGTATAAGTGCGCGCCAATCTTTTAGTCGCCTCTGAAGCTAGCCCCAAGAATCGACGCATTAGCCGTTTTACGGTGTCAGGGGGACGTTACAGGAACGAGGGCGCGGAGCACCCGCCTGCGTGCCGCACCACACCCTCCGCTCGCCGTTCAGCAGGTGTCAAAACTATGCGTTAGTGTTAGTGCTACGTCCGTACACTACACACGCGCGCGTTGCATGAAAAGTACCTACGAGGAAAAAATTCTATGATTCGTTAAGTTAATCGTTGAATCTGTTTGTTATAGTTTATTGTTTCTGTTGCCTTTATTTGTTGTTTTGTTGATTTATTTTTGTTAAAGTTTTGTTGATTTAGTTTGTTAAAGTTTATTGTTGTTGTTATGCCTCGCGGACGTTATAGCGTTTTAAGGCGACAATGTAAGAAAATGGTGTATTAAAATAATTATTGAAGTCAGTGACAATGACAATGGACCCGACGACGACACTGAGGTGAGGAGGACCAACATTCTACAGACGATAGTGATTCGGACGAAAATCTTCTTTCTTCAAGTAGGGAACCAGTTTTTATAGATGGTGTCTCACCTCTCTAAATAAAGTAACAACGTATTTGCCTATATTTGTACATTATAAATTTACTTATTTTTAATATTAATGCGTTTTATTTATATACTTAAGATTGCACTAAAATAATAAATAAATAATTAAATACCTAGGTACAACAAGTACACCTTCCCACTAATAGTAAACATTTAATAATCAACCGTTCATATTATTGTTTCATTGACTGTACCTGCGCAAGCTTGCACTCGTAACTCACTCAGAGGCGACTAAAAGAGAGGGTACTAGTCTCATAGTGGTCCGGATTGGTTTCAGATTTCAAAAAGTTTTTTTTTTATTTTTTCAGGGAATATACGCCATTTTAGGACATCGTTTGATTATTTTGGCATATAAATTAACCATTATTTTTTCATGATTTTTTTAAGAATTGTCGGTTATGACGTCACTTGAGAATTTTAGACATACTGATTGTGATGTGTGATTGCTTATTAAAAATAAAACGAAATAAAAAAGTGGTCTGTCTTTGTCAGTCTACTCGTCTATCATCTATCTGTCAAATCAGTCTGCAGCAAATTTTTATAAATTTATCTAACTTATATTGTTATATAGGCTATTTCTCAAATGACGTCACACGAAGGCAAATGGAAGTTGCAGCTTTTTCGTAAAAATATTCATCATCAGGAGGTTTTTTAGACCAAAAGTTCGAAAATACAGCTTATTAAACCTAAGTCTCGAATAAGTTTCGAATTAACACACCTTAACATAATTTAATCTAAGCGAATTAACTTGTCAGTCTTGGTCCTACCTCGCAGCCAGTCAGAGTGAAACATTGGCAATAGTGTTTGTTTGACAGAAGTATAAGTAATGAAACATTATTTCAGTATATTTATATACATTTATTTTTGTCTTTATACATGTATGACTTGAATGATAAGTGATTATTTCCATACATTCCTGTATAAACCTTCAGTCAAAAGTGCAGTTATTTTCTTTTAATGACGCATTGAATAATTTGCTATAGACGTGTTGGAATTTCAGATAATGAACAGCCTAAAGTTTTAAAATTATTGCCTAAGAATTAATATTTTTAAATAAAATAAAAGTTACAGCAATACTGATTGACAAATATGATTCCGATTTAGAAAATTTGATTTTAGTGTAAAATAACTTTAAATTTTATATTGTATCATATTAACTTGGTTGTTTATATCACCAATTTCAAAACAACAAGTTGTACAAATAACTGCGGAGTATTTATTGCACTTAGTGCTAGTCAGGATCAATTATTTAAATCGTCCAGCTACTTGGAAAAATAACATTTACTACAGCAAACGAAGCAGTACGATTCTTAACAAAAATAACTAAAACAGCAATTTATATAAATAACGAAAGGTACAAGTGTTTTGTACAATAGTTTTGTTATGTCATTAAATAAAGTTTGTCGCCTTTTGTTTGTAATGATTTAATGTTTGAGAAGTTTATAACCAATAGCCTTACCATGAGTTTTGCACTCGATACACGTTAACGACTGCGTAAAACATTTATATTATGAGAATTTGCACAGCGCCTCTAGCGGTTTACGTGAGGAATCAGAGTTTCAAATACAAAATAATTTACGCAGACTTTAACGTGAATCCAGTGAAAAACTCATTGTAGCTACACTGACTGGAGTGCTAAGCTCTATTGAAAGCCGCACGCTAAAATAAATGACCTTTTGTGTCTCTATCTCGGTTACTGATGAAACTTTTTCGTCTTCAAGAATATCGTTGTCGCTATTCATCTCGAAATGTAAAGAATTTAAAGGTCAAATATTTTGGCGTTGCCTTGTTATAGTAAGTTGTCGCTCCAGGATGGTTATATGCTTCTTGGGTGCGACCATACACTTGGTACACGCCCCGGCACCGTTCTAGAGACATGAGCAGCAAAGTAATGGGGACCTGCGATGCGAATACAATTTTGTACAAACGGACCCAAAAAATCACTTCTGCGATTCAAGTTCATGCCTCTAGAACCGTGCCGGGGAGTGAGTATACATAATATTAATAAATTATAAAGGAAGGCAAAATGTTAAACCTTGTCATAGATTGCAATATTCATTCACCATACCTATTACATATAGGTAGTGTCTTGTATAATATCAATAAGTATTACACTCCGTACAGCCACAAGACGAGTCCTTTCAACACAGAGCCTATTCAAATAGAAGTTCCTTGTTAGAATTATTGATACATAAATAACTTTTTTTGTGGAAGTCGAAAGCATATTATATAGCTTCTCATGTTTTTTTGGCAAAGGACTCATTCTTTGGAATTGTAAGTGATAAATTATAGTCATATGCCCGCGTGAAAATATATCACTGTTGCTTATTATCATCATATACCAAGTATTTATCAACTTGACATTTTAATGTCAACATTAAAACCTGATGCGCACTATTTATTTTGAACACTCTTTAGTAGAATTAAGTTCGCAGTCAGAACATCGTGGCCGTTTGCAGTTTTCAGAATATTCAAAACAAACGTGGAACGAAGCATTTACTCATAACTCCGTATCGTCCATAATTGACTACATTCATGACCCGGGTCTGCCCGTCTCTGACAGCTCAAGTCATCGCTTCCTCTTAGTACCACCTCTTCAGACAGAATATTGTCTATGGCGGCCCGAACATTAGCTCCCGTGTTGTGGAAATTCTTTCAAAATTACTGGACCTGTTTTGGTATCAATAAGAAATTACCAAAATTCCGGTAGTGTAATTTTTTAAATACTTGATACAATGTACTTGTAAACAAAAGCTAAAATTTTATTTAATTAACACTTCTCGAGTTTTTTTAGGCCTTACTATTGAATAACTGTCAGTAATTTCAAAAGAATTTCAACGGTAACACCTAAGAAATAATGTATTTAATAGAACGAGAAAACCTCAAATAAAACCCGCGTTCGTTGTGTTCTCAAGCTACAAGAGAGATAATAGAGGAACTGTGAACGGGTCCGCGAGTTGCGGTAAACTAATCTTTATTGTTAGGCATTAGTTCAGTTTATGTGTCGGTCTCGTCGAACGTCTGCTCGGTCACTGACACCGCGTCTGATGACAGAGCTTCCTTCAGAGGCTCCACGCAGTTCTTTGGAATCACTGTGCCTGGAAACGAAAATATTTATATTTGTTTGTGTCACTCATAGAATCACAATTACTGGGCTATCAAGCTCCGCTCGAAACAGATGCAAGTAAAACTTCTAGCTAGTGTTTTAAAACTATGATGGCGATTCGCGAAAATTGTTCCAATTTGTTTCTATGCCTAAAACGCGTCGATTCAAATCTCTTCAACATAGATATTTGGATATTTTAGATATTTGGATGATGGTGAAGCATGGTGTTATAGTGATACTGATTTTGATGATAGTAGATAATAATTTAATTAATTAATATAATTTCCTAACTTTTGATTCCTCTTAAGAGTTAACATTAATTAATTACAGACTGTAAAAGGAAATAGACTATATGAGACAGGTAGGCAAAGATATATATGTTTTTCTTTTTTCATTAAGGCCCCAGACTCTCTTTGCAACATTTCGCTTTCATCTTGCCTGAGTCTTTAGAAGTGGCGCTCCCCCCGCTGCATTAAGATGTTAGAGACCTCACCTGAATGTTGCTCTACTTCGTTAAATGAGTGTACGATTACTTAAAATTTGACATGTGAAGATTTTTAATTATTCAAGTAACGGTAATTTACAAAGTTTGGTTTGTTTATCGGAACAAACAAAATGAATTTGCTAAAGCAAAATAAACAAAAGTAAATCTACCTGGAATAGATGGCTTATTGGTAGCAGTAAGAGTGATTAGTATTTAGACACAATACATTTAGGTCATGCAATTATTTGCAGATTTTTACCGAAGGGGTGTCACGAGGTGTTCCGAGTGTGAACTGTGAGATGCAAGTCATAAGTCCACCCATACGTGTACCTATAAGTACACCCGCGTTTCTCTGACGATTATTACGTCTCAACGTGATCAGCCCTATCGCTCTAAGGAAACCTGCATGCCCTAAAAAGCGTGTAGTTGTGCCCGAAAATTTCTTTATTCATCAAGATTTTCATTTAACTAATGCCGTACATAAAAAATACCTTTATAAAATTTGGAAATGTAGAAAATTAATAATCAAATCGTAACAATGAAAACATTTAAAATTATGTATTCCTAATACTCACACACATATTACAATCAGTTCTTAAAGTAATATAATAGCAAAAATAGAAACTCTTACGGTAATTAAGTGTCTGTCGGTTTGTGTGTCCATGATTATGACTAAGGTGCAATAAAAAAGGTAAAAAATTTAGTTTTAGAAATGTGATGTTTTAATGATAAGAACCGCAGCTGCGTACGTTCTTTTGTTTTGATGCATTATTGTCTAGCACGTTGTTATCTCGACTGTCGGTTTTAGTGACTTCGATAGCTTTTTAAGATATTTTAAATAAAAGTAAGTAAAGTAATAAAAAGGATGTAGCTTCGGCTTTAGTTATTCCAAAAAGTGGCAACAGCGGTGCTGGTATAAAATTTGTGTCACGCCATCCCCGTGGGTTTTTTAGACCTTCTAAAATACGGCTTTACGGGTTTTCGAATTAACACACATTAACATAACTTAATCTAAGCGAATTAGGGCATGCAATTATTCGCAGATTTTTACTATCCGGATAATGGATAATGTATTATCCGGATAACCGGATACTTATGGTAAAAATTAAGGGTAGCAATAAAAGCTCCGAAAACTAAATTAAAACCACCCAAAAAAACGGCCTACCGCAAACATCTTGAAAAAAAACCGGCCAAGTGCGAGTCAGACTCCAGTCAGAACCTAGGGTTCCGTATTGTGGATGATAAATTTAGTTTTATCATTTTTTTTCTGTAATTCTTACGTAAACGCGTATTACCATGATTTTTTTCATATTTTTCGGTCTACCAGTTTTGGAGATAAGAGGGGGGACAAATGAATATTTTTTTATAGATTTTCAAGGATTTATCGAAATAGATGCAATTAAATATAGCCAAACTATATATTATTACAATAAGCTTTTTAATACCTACAATGTGATACCCATATTGTTTTTTTTAAATTTTTTTTTCATTTATTTTCCTTTTTTTTTTGTTGTTTTTAAATCACTATAGTTTTCCCGGTTATTGGTCAGTTATGATCTAAAATGGATTTTTTTTTCATATTTTTCGGTCTACCAGTTTCGGACATACACATTATTGTGGTTTTTTTTAAGATTTCACAAAACCAGTGCCAGTAAATATAGTAAAAGTATATATTTTTACAATCACCTTTTTAGTGTCTACAGTTTGATACCCATATTGTATTTTTAGGATATTTTTTATTTTTCTCACTTTTGTTTTGAAAATATTTTAAACAATTTCAAATTTTTCATATTTTTTTTTACAATGTAATATGTAGGCAAATTAATGCTATTTTTGTGCCAAATTTCATGTCTTTATCTTTACGGTGCTAAAGTTATGATGCTGTGAAATACGGACGGACGTAGATTAAACTTTATTTTATCGAAACAGGGATTTCTTAAAATATTCAAAAAATATTTTATCCATAGTTTACTTATTAAACGATAAGTGCAATATTCAAGTAGAGCAACTTTAATGATACAGTTCGCCTCTCCATAAGAATCTACGCGAGGGAAAGGGAGCAACCGTGCGAGCGGGAGGTAAAATGACGTCGAGCTACACAACACACGTCTGAACGCTGCGATGTCCCAGCGAAACTGAGGGAAATATCGACGCGTTTTGTGTTTTAAACTCTCGATAAGTTTCGATTTGATAAATGTTCTTAAAATAATTTTTTAAATACAGTTTTTTGTTATTTCACTTATTAATAGTTCTATTTTACGTGTTTTAAATTTGACTACGCTAAACGATAGTTTTCTAGTAGAAAAAAAAATGTTTATCAGTGGTTGAATTCATAAAATTACAACTACTTAAAGCACTCGAAATAAGAAAACTAAAGTATTATCCAAAAAATTAACCAGGTAAGATTATTGTTGAAGATATGGGAATAAATGTTACCTGAATAAATTTCTTGTTTTTGTCATAATTTTTACGTGACGTGTGCATGAATGAGACTCTCAACGCGTAGAACATAAATAAAGGTATGTTTGAAGCCTAAAAAACCTATTAAAAGTAGCATTAAAGTAAATGAAAAAATGTGTTTTGAAATCTTCAAATTCCACACTATAAATTAACGTAAAATGTATTTTATTTATTGCTTTCTTACTAACTAAAATAAAATCTTTCTTTTCTGATAATTCTGCAAGAATACTGATTTTTAGGGGACTGGAGCCTTAACCTGAATTCCTGCTGTCTTGTATTTTCTTATCCCTTGGTTAAAGTAGATATAAGTAATTTGATGTATAGTATAAGTTTATGTTAAAAAAAAAGACATGATATTGCCAAGTTTCTTGCCCGTTCTTCTTAGCAAGACTAATCGAATGGGCGGAGGTAGGCATGTATTTATATATGTAACCTATTACTATGTAATATATAGGATGGGATTTGGTCGGCTGCCTGGATTCATGCTGGGGGCTCGGTTGGTGATCATTGAACCTGTTCCTGGTCCCTGGCCGGGTCTCCGGTATGGGTTCGGGCGGTTGATTGGATTTCACCTTGTATAATAATATTTTACCTATAATTTTAATCGTATATATATTGCTACATAAATTAAAAAAACATTTAATCTAAGTAGTTCATGTACATTTATTATTTTATTACATATATTTTTATAAGATTAAAATTTGACTTGTGAAACGTGTAATACGTGAATACCTACTTTGCAAAATAAACTTTTTGAATTTTGAATTTTGATAATACGTGGGAGGTTTTTGTGATCCATTGAATAAATTAATGTGTACTACGTAATGTGTAATATGTAAACGAAGAAAAAAAAGAATGAGCAAATCGGAACGCAGTCGTTCCCGTCTACGTCACGTGACCAGCTTATGCAACAGGGAGGCAATGTTGAAAGCGTGAGAGAAACTGCAACTGTGACAGTTCTATGTCGGTAAAATTCGGGCGCTTAATAGTAGTTTATGCTACAAGGGCGCAAGGGAATAAACTACGAGGACGATTTAGAAACGTAACCGAGTAATTTATTGCTTTTACGCCCGTGTATCATACTACGTTTTTCAATGCATAGTGTAAGGAAATGAAAACAAATATAATCTTGTGAACTTTAAATTATAATTGGCTCAAAAAGACTGTATCCAGAGCCGTTAAACAGTGTAAAAAAAAGTATAGCATCTATGGTACACAGGAAAGTCTGCAGGTTAGCCAACCATTGTAAATAAATAAAAAAAAATAATAATAATATAGCCCTAGGGCAAAATAATCGACTTTTTGTTCGGTTTTGATGCATAAAAAGTGGGCCTTTACGAGCACATGCATTGAAAAAATATAAATAGAGTTGTGTCACGCGCTTGCATCGTTTCGGCGCGGTCATAATCTAAGCACAAATGAACAGAGATGGAAGCAAACATAGCTATAAATTTTGGCTTTTAACATGTATCCTCTATATTTTGTTCTTAACGCCACTTTTAACTTACGACAGCGGTTAGCAACAACTTCCTGTTTCGCTCCGCTGCCGCCATGACGCTGGCAACGCCCGTATGTCAGTCTGAAGTGTTGGCAACATCCGGTCCCTAGTTGCGGACCGGACGTGCCAAGCCAAGTGCGTCTAGTGTATACAGGGTGTAATTGTTAAGTGTGACCAGGCGATTATTCCGTAACTATTACAGATATCAAAAAAATTTAAACTGATATCGACAGTACGTTACCTAATCATTAAAATGACATCAATAACTTTTTGAAAATCAAACGAGAAGTATCCAAAATTTAGACATTAAACATTAGATCAGTACTGACCGACAATTTTGAGTCCACTGGTGGTCTTGATGCGCACGACCTGCATCTTGTTGAGCTGCGAGCGCGCCGCCAGCGTGTGCTCCACGCGCGCCCACACCGCCAGCACCGAGCCGGACAGGACGTACCACGTGCGTCGCCGCAGACCCACCTGCGTCACACCGAGTTATTTAGTATATAACTAACTGTTTTACAAATATTTTTATTTTATTTTATTTATTTATTAGGTTTGTCAACAGATATGACACTATGACATGTATAAAAATAGCTTTAACACTTTAAATTAGAGTGCATACCCAATAACAGGCAGACACAACATACTTAATTAAACAATAATAGTATTTTTGCTACATAAGTGAAACATGTTTCGCAAAACGTAAAACTGTTAAAAACTAATTAAAATTAAGGTTAAAAAAAAACAAAATACAATGAGAAAAGAAATAATACTAAAACAAAATCTTAACAAAAAAGTACAAAATTAAATTATTTCTATCAGAGAATATATTTCTATTATAATGGAACACACCGAAAATATATACTATACTACTGCTGAATACATGTGTTCCCTTACAATTGATTTTTTATATAAATGGAACTTTACGCTTGATAGCAGATTAGCAACACAATAAGCTAAACAATTTTTTCGCAAATTATTCGGCATAGAAGAGAGCCGGTAGGTTAGGTAGTAAGATTAGGTATGGCGACCGTCACGATATCAATCCCTAGGGGGGGGTTTAAGAGGTGTTCAGAGTGAACTGTGAAGTGTAAGTCACCCTCGTTATACCCACGTTTCATCGACGAGTGGTGAGCCCTCGGGCACAAATACACACTTTTTAGGGTATACAGGTTTCCTTACGATGTTTTCCTTCACCGTTCAGCAACTGGTAAGTAAGAACAAATACTATGCACATACATTCCGAAAAACTCATTGGTGCATGCCCGACCGGGGATCGAACCTGGATCTCAAGATTGAGAGGCCAGCGTTCTATCCCTGAGCTACCGCTACTAAATGACTTCATTCATGTTTATTTTTTATCAATTTATTTTTTATATTTTGTTTATGCTGTATTTAAGTAATAATATTAGTATTTTGCTTTTAATTTAGTTTTTTCTTTTTAATAATAGCTCGCATTTTGGGTGACAGTCTAGCTCCTAACCTTTGTAATTATCTATTGTCATATAACTGATTGGTAACCTGTTGTGTACGCCAAATAAAATAAATAAATAAGAACCACTTTGGCCCAGGCCAAACATCGTGTTTGCCCGGTAACATACCTAACCCCTCTCCATGCCGCGATGCCGGAACACGTTGAATATGTAATTGTGATCAGTATTCTCTGGCCACCCCTCCGCCAGACATATGTCTAGTGCGCTCACCTCGCAGTCCTGCGAGTTCCTACAGGAGCCGCGCCAGTACGCGTGGCTGCAGACTCTGAGCGAGGCCTGGTACTGCGCCTTCCACGACGTCTCCGCCTCGTCCTCCGACACTCGCTTGTATTTCTTCTCTACCTCCGCCAGCGACTCCATGCGCAGCTGGAGTCCTGTGTTCGGTCTGTAAGTAGATGGGGAGGACTCTTTTATTTATTTAACTTTTTATATCTTTACAAACATAATTTACAATACATTTTCACATAAAAGACAGACATTGTGTACGAAGGCGGCACTTATTGCTAATAGCAATATCTTCCAGGCAACCTTTGGGTGGAATGAAAAAGATGTTAACGATAAAAAGGGTAGCGTTAATGCTAACAAAAAAACAACGTGCTAATTTTAATCAAAATGTAGTATTAATTAACATAATAATCTAATATATATATATTTATATTTAACAAATACTCTTGTTAGAATTAACTTTATTAACGGCCTCTGTGTGGGCAGTGATTTTACGAGTGACACAAAAATATATAAACACAAATTGCGGCACGCGAATACGCGCCTTTCAAAATGTCGCGCGCGTCCCTGGTTATTTAAATTTTATATTATTCTAATACAGCCGAGTTCGCAATGATTGTCGGCGTGTTTTCAAACGAATCAAAACAGGTGCCGGCACCGTGCCACATCGCCACATGCATGCCGATGGCACGGGCCTTTTGTTAGCGATATGAAACTACGCCAGTATGATTTTTAATTATCTGTTGTAAGGCTGATTTCACGTTGAAACAAAGGGTATTGTGTGGAGTAAAGGAGCCGCTCGTGGCGCGCCTTGCTTTGCTACAGCGCCTGGCGTCGGTCATAACACGGGCGCAGGGTCTTTGAGAGCGCCGGCGGCGCCGCGAGTGACACATGGTCTTTGCAGGTGTCGCGAGCGGTGCTCGGCGCCCCTTAAAAACCTGCGCCCGTGTGCGCTGTACACCCTGCACTACGATTAAAGCCAGGGCTGAGCGGACCTCGTGAAATGTAAATTTATTTGAAATGTAACTATGCAATAATTTGATAAACAAGGTAGCCCACCTGTACAACTGGAACATCTGCTCCTTCTTGGTGAGTTTATCCTTCTTGTTGGTCGACATAGGCACGGCGGCGCTCAGCACGGCCGTGTGCTTGTTGTTGCGCGGCTGCAGCGACAGGTAGAAGCCCTCCTTGGGGCCCGACAACGTCGAGTACTTCTCCAGCGCGTCCGACCAGTCCATACCACGCTGGGGGAGGGGGGAGAATAATTACCGGACTATTTTTGATAGCTCGCTGGTTACATAGCATATACTTATTTTGTATATTTGTATTTGACGCTTCACACTTATATATACGATCGCTATCAATTAAAATGAAATACTTGTAGCACACAAAATGTAGATAGGTAGAACACAAAACTGACCTCGTTGTCATAAGTAGTCAAGTGGCTTAGAGTTGTATTTCAAGACAGATAAAAGCCCAAGTTAAGCGGTGTTTAGCAATGAAATGCAGCATTCGCTACGCAAGATTTTCTCAATTTAGAAATTGGCCCAGAGTATTGTATAGTCACTTGCAATTCAAGCTGCCTGTTACGTTTTTAACAGCTGGGAAGCAGCAATAAGAGATGGCAACAGATAGCCTGTCCGTACAACAAGAACGTTCACCTATTGTTTAGCCGCATTACCTCAGCGTGCACGGTGTGTAGTTCGACGGGCGCGCGGCCGGTGGCGTGCTTACGTAGGAACCGCACGCAGCGCACGCGCCGCACGCACTCGCCCGCCGCGCCCAGGTCCAGGATGCCCAGGTCGAACCGCCCGCTGCGCTTCGCTGTAGCAAACACACAATTTAAGTAAACTAACATTTTATTTCGTTGGTTCCCGTTCATTAACGTGCGCTGCCTGATAGCTCCCGCTGTCTCTTCGTCCTCAGCGCTTAATTAATTGTAAAATTTTATATTAATTAATATGGTATTTGATTAAATTATTCATTTATAATATTTATTATTATACTATTTATTTTATAATAATATTTATTTATTATTATAATATTAAAGTTTAATTGTTTTTATGTTTTTCATTTGCCCTTGGGCTCTATAATGTGTGTTGACGGCGAAAGATACAGACGGGGATATTCTATAAGGTTTGTATTTCGGTGCGCGAATACCTCTGTCACACCACCTTTCCCCACCACATGATTGAGAATGATACCTTGCTCCATGACGGCAGCGAGCGTGTCTGTGAAGTACTTGAACAGTCTGTTCTGCAGCTCGACCGGCATGCCCAGTATCCTGTTCAGTAACTTGGACATGTTGTTGTAATGTATCATACCTTGCTCCATGACGGCAGCGAGCGTGTCTGTGAAGTACTTGAACAGTCTGTTCTGCAGCTCGACCGGCATGCCCAGTATCCTGTTCAGTAACTTGGACATGTTGTTGTAATGTATCATACCTTGCTCCATGACGGCAGCGAGCGTGTCTGTGAAGTACTTGAACAGTCTGTTCTGCAGCTCGACCGGCATGCCCAGTATCCTGTTCAGTAACTTGGACATGTTGTTGTAATGTATCATACCTTGCTCCATGACGGCAGCGAGCGTGTCTGTGAAGTACTTGAACAGTCTGTTCTGCAGCTCGACCGGCATGCCCAGTATCCTGTTCAGTAACTTGGACATGTTGTTGTAATGTATCATACCTTGCTCCATGACGGCAGCGAGCGTGTCTGTGAAGTACTTGAACAGTCTGTTCTGCAGCTCGACCGGCATGCCCAGTATCCTGTTCAGTAACTTGGACATGTTGTTGTAATGTATCATACCTTGCTCCATGACGGCAGCGAGCGTGTCTGTGAAGTACTTGAACAGTCTGTTCTGCAGCTCGACCGGCATGCCCAGTATCCTGTTCAGTAACTTGGACATGTTGTTGTAATGTATCATACCTTGCTCCATGACGGCAGCGAGCGTGTCTGTGAAGTACTTGAACAGTCTGTTCTGCAGCTCGACCGGCATGCCCAGTATCCTGTTCAGTAACTTGGACATGTTGTTGTAATGTATCATACCTTGCTCCATGACGGCAGCGAGCGTGTCTGTGAAGTACTTGAACAGTCTGTTCTGCAGCTCGACCGGCATGCCCAGTATCCTGTTCAGTAACTTGGACATGTTGTTGTAATGTATCATACCTTGCTCCATGACGGCAGCGAGCGTGTCTGTGAAGTACTTGAACAGTCTGTTCTGCAGCTCGACCGGCATGCCCAGTATCCTGTTCAGTAACTTGGACATGTTGTTGTAATGTATCATACCTTGCTCCATGACGGCAGCGAGCGTGTCTGTGAAGTACTTGAACAGTCTGTTCTGCAGCTCGACCGGCATGCCCAGTATCCTGTTCAGTAACTTGGACATGTTGTTGTAATGTATCATACCTTGCTCCATGACGGCAGCGAGCGTGTCTGTGAAGTACTTGAACAGTCTGTTCTGCAGCTCGACCGGCATGCCCAGTATCCTGTTCAGTAACTTGGACATGTTGTTGTAATGTATCATACCTTGCTCCATGACGGCAGCGAGCGTGTCTGTGAAGTACTTGAACAGTCTGTTCTGCAGCTCGACCGGCATGCCCAGTATCCTGTTCAGTAACTTGGACATGTTGTTGTAATGTATCATACCTTGCTCCATGACGGCAGCGAGCGTGTCTGTGAAGTACTTGAACAGTCTGTTCTGCAGCTCGACCGGCATGCCCAGTATCCTGTTCAGTAACTTGGACATGTTGTTGTAATGTATCATACCTTGCTCCATGACGGCAGCGAGCGTGTCTGTGAAGTACTTGAACAGTCTGTTCTGCAGCTCGACCGGCATGCCCAGTATCCTGGTCAGTAACTTGGACATGTTGTTGTAATGTATCATACCTTGCTCCATGACGGCAGCGAGCGTGTCTGTGAAGTACTTGAACAGTCTGTTCTGCAGCTCGACCGGCATGCCCAGTATCCTGTTCAGTAACTTGGACATGTTGTTGTAATGTATCTTACCTTGCTCCATGACGGCAGCGAGCGTGTCTGTAAAGTACTTAAACAGTCTGTTCTGCAGCTCGACCGGCATGCCCAGTATCCTGTTCAGTAACTTGGACATGTTGTTGTAATGTATCATACCTTGCTCCATGACGGCAGCGAGCGTGTCTGTGAAGTACTTGAACAGTCTGTTCTGCAGCTCGACCGGCATGCCCAGTATCCTGTTCAGTAACTTGGACATGTTGTTGTAATGTATCTTACCTTGCTCCATGACGGCAGCGAGCGTGTCTGTGAAGTACTTGAACAGTCTGTTCTGCAGCTCGACCGGCATGCCCAGTATCCTGTTCAGGAACTTGGACATGTTGTTGTAATGTATCATACCTTGCTCCATGACGGCAGCAAGCGTGTCTGTGAAGTACTTGAACAGTCTGTTCTGCAGCTCGACCGGCATGCCCAGTATCCTGTTCAGTAACTTGGACATGTTGTTGTAATGTATCATACCTTGCTCCATGACGGCAGCGAGCGTGTCTGTGAAGTACTTGAACAGTCTGTTCTGCAGCTCGACCGGCATGCCCAGTATCCTGTTCAGTAACTTGGACATGTTGTTGTAATGTATCATACCTTGCTCCATGACGGCAGCGAGCGTGTCTGTGAAGTACTTGAACAGTCTGTTCTGCAGCTCGACCGGCATGCCCAGTATCCTGTTCAGTAACTTGGACATGTTGTTGTAATGTATCATACCTTGCTCCATGACGGCAGCGAGCGTGTCTGTGAAGTACTTGAACAGTCTGTTCTGCAGCTCGACCGGCATGCCCAGTATCCTGTTCAGTAACTTGGACATGTTGTTGTAATGTATCTTACCTTGCTCCATGACGGCAGCGAGCGTGTCTGTGAAGTACTTGAACAGTCTGTTCTGCAGCTCGACCGGCATGCCCAGTATCCTGTTCAGGAACTTGGACATGTTGTTGTAATGTATCATACCTTGCTCCATGACGGCAGCAAGCGTGTCTGTGAAGTACTTGAACAGTCTGTTCTGCAGCTCGACCGGCATGCCCAGTATCCTGTTCAGTAACTTGGACATGTTGTTGTAATGTATCATACCTTGCTCCATGACGGCAGCGAGCGTGTCTGTGAAGTACTTGAACAGTCTGTTCTGCAGCTCGACCGGCATGCCCAGTATCCTGTTCAGTAACTTGGACATGTTGTTGTAATGTATCATACCTTGCTCCATGACGGCAGCGAGCGTGTCTGTGAAGTACTTGAACAGTCTGTTCTGCAGCTCGACCGGCATGCCCAGTATCCTGTTCAGTAACTTGGACATGTTGTTGTAATGTATCATACCTTGCTCCATGACGGCAGCGAGCGTGTCTGTGAAGTACTTGAACAGTCTGTTCTGCAGCTCGACCGGCATGCCCAGTATCCTGTTCAGTAACTTGGACATGTTGTTGTAATGTATCATACCTTGCTCCATGACGGCAGCAAGCGTGTCTGTGAAGTACTTGAACAGTCTGTTCTGCAGCTCGACCGGCATGCCCAGTATCCTGTTCAGTAACTTGGACATGTTGTTGTAATGTATCATACCTTGCTCCATGACGGCAGCGAGCGTGTCTGTGAAGTACTTGAACAGTCTGTTCTGCAGCTCGACCGGCATGCCCAGTATCCTGTTCAGGAACTTGGACATGTTGTTGTAATCCTGAAACACAATATTTACTTTATTTACGTTTGTAGGAGGAAATGCTTTTCAGAGTTCTTAATTCTCATTATGGCTGAAACAATTAATTGCAGTCCAGATCGTGGCTCGGATCTAACTCACAGGTTTACATACTAGTTACGGCTGTCTCTATTTGCTACGATACTGCCACACTCTTTTTTTTAATTACTCTTCTTGTACATTAACAACACATTTCTACATAAAGAACAGATATTGTGTACAAAGGCGGTACTTATTGCTAATAGCAATATCTCTCAAGCAACCTTTGGGTGGAATGAAAAAGATGTTAAAAATTAAACTTTGTTTTTTAAAAGGTGTAGTGTTAATGCTAACAAAATAAGCATAGTTCTAATTTTAACTAAAACGTAATAATCTTATACATATTTAATATTGTTTTCAATGCATCAAAACCGAACAGAAAGTCGATTATTTTGAACTAGGGCTTTTTTTTAAATTTATTTACGATAAGTTGGCTAACCTGCAACCTTTCCTGTGTACCATAAATGTTATACTTTTTTTCCACTGTTTCACGGCTTTGGATACTTTTGGAATGTCTTTTGGAGCCAATTATAATTTAAAGTTCACAAAATTATATTTGTTTTATTTCCTCACACTATGCATTGAAAAACATAGTATGATACACGGGCGTAAGAGCAATAAATTACTCGGTTACGTTTAAAACACGAGCGCCCTTGTAGCATTAACTACTATTAACATTGACTTACTTAAAATATTACAGAAACATACAAGACATAAAATAAATAATTAAGTGGAATTTAATCATCCATAAAGAATATGCAATGGCGGAAAGCTTTCGGATCAGTAGTACAGGATTAGGTTGTGTGGAGTCGAGAGGAGAGGTTTAGAGACACGATAGGCTATTATACATATAATAGTAGTTTATGCTACAAGGGCGCAAAGGAATAAATTACGAGGACGATTTAAAACACGAGCGTAGCGTAACCGAGTAATTTATTGCTCTTACGCCCGTGTATCATACTACGTTTTTCAATGCATAGTGTGAGGAAATAAAACAAATATAATCTTGTGAACTTTAAATTATAATTGGCTCAAAAGTACTGTATCCAGAGCCGTTAAACAGTGGAAAAAAATTATAACATTTATGGTACACAGGAAAGACTGCAGGTTAGCCAACCATTGTAAATAAATAAAAAAAATAATAATAATAAAGCCCTAGGGCAAAATAATCGACTTTCTGTTCGGTTTTGATGCATAAAAAGTGGGCCTTTACGAGCATTGCATTGAAAAATATGTAATGTGAAAGTAACACTAACTTTGTCTAGAGAGAGCGACCCTGGCTGCGCCTCGCTGTTCACGATCAGTCCCACGCCGACCAGCGCGGCCGCCACGTCCTGCAACAGACAGACACATACAGTAACGACAAATGGACCACTCGAACATCTCTCAAACATTGTTTTTATTGAACTATAAATAGCCTGGTAAAAAAGTAAAGAAAATTACATTTGAAATAGGAAATTATACCATATCAGGGCACAGTTCGCGTTAAGAACCCGCTCCGTATTTTTCGTCCGTTTGATGCGAAGTATTTTTTTAATATTTTTCTCATCTTTACCGCGATGTTTTTGTAAAAACCAGGGACATACACCAATTCATATTGGCCGTCTAAATGAAGTCCTAAAATTTATTTTACTGAATTGTTTCTCCTTTGCGAATTATTTTGGTACTTGGACATTATGAAGAACTATTCGGAACGGGCTCGTAAGTACCAAAATAGAAACAATTCAATCAAATAATTTTAGGCATTCATTTAGACGGCCAATATGAAGTGGTGTATGTCCTTGGTTTTTCCAAAAAAATCGCGATAAAGGCCAGAAAAAATTTTAACAAAATGCTTTGCATCAAAGTTGTCATCGTCGCGGACCGGGCTCTTAAGGTTATGGGTGACCCGAGATTAAGCACCTCATTATGCATCAAGTAGAACTGAACTCAACGACGTTTCATTATAGTTTAAAATAGCGCGCTCTAAGCTGTGACTGTTACGACAACAGAAATATGACTCGCGCTTGAAAAACTGCTGCTATTAAATAACTCGGTTTCTGGTTGGAAAAAAAAACACGATTTGTTCAAACTAACTAGATAATCATTCAAGAAACAACCAATTTAATCATGAAATCGATACTCAAGAGAAAATCAATATAAACTCCAAAATTTGTAAAATAGAGGCTTAAGAGAAGATTTGATTTACAGTAAATATATGAATCAATTAACGTGGTTTGTTCAATATAAAAACAAAAACTTACTTTATACACGTTACGAGAACAGAGGTATATTTTTAAATGACTGGGTTTTCTGATTATCGCACAAAATTATCCAAAGTCTGTCATTTCATTTTTATTTGCCTCATCTTTCCCCTTAAACATAATGCGTCCGGCGAGTCAGATGGTTAGAGAGAGCCAGAGAGATATACATAGTTCAGAGGCGCATTTAAGGTTGAAAAGAACTGTACCCCTATTTCTATAAATTTTTTGCCCGGCTGTAAAAGTTACAATTTCCGTTATTCAAGAATATATTTTCATTTTATTATTGTGGTAAACCTACCTGCGAATATTTCATGTTCATGTCATAATGGGGCAAACTGAATACAATCGCTCCATTGTGTTATAGTTCAGTAAATATAATTTGCACCGATTTGCCTTGTAACTTGTACGGTGAATCGGTGCCAATAATATTTCTGTTTTGTACTTGTTTATATATTGTATTTATGTTTAATTGAATGAAATGTTTTTTATCTTCAAAGATTGCGCAGTTTTATTTTACCTGGAAGAAGTCTCCGGGATAATCCCGGGGTGGCGGCACGAGAGGCGACTCGTACTTCATTATAGCCTTCATTACTGACTCTAGCGCCGTGCGACCTGAGGACAACAGAACCTATGTTAACTCCGTATTTAGACAATACATCGTCATGTAATCATCGTCTCAGACGTGATTAAAATGAAATAAAACACATTTGAAATAAAACGAAATATATATATTATATACACTTACTACAAGTGCGTTTTAATGTAAATTAAAAATAAACAATTTATTTAACTGTATTGTAAAATGGAAAAATACAATATAATATAATATAAAAACATTGGCTTACTTAAATTTAATAAAATAATATGCTAACAAAAATAAACATACAGGAATAAATAATAAATGTTCCTGTTTTAAATGTGTGTTTCCGAGTAAGGAATGGGAAATGCAAGTTGAAATCCACACTCGTACACCAAGGTTTCACCGACGATTTTTACGTCCCAGCGTGGTGGGTGGTGAGTACTGGTGAGCCCTATCGAAGTACTGCTGGTACATATATATGAGCCCACTCCCAAACATTACATACACATACTGTGACTGTACACATTTTGTATAAAGAAAAATCAAGAGTTACTCACCATATTTATTGTCAATATTGAACTGGCTGAGGTCCCTAGACTCGGTCGCTCGCCGGTCGCCGTGTGTCAATGCCCCTAAGGACTCTAATCAAGAGCTACTCACCATATTTATTGTCAATATTGAACTGGCTGAGGTCCCTAGACTCGGTCGCTCGCCGGTCGCCGTGTGTCAATGCCCCTAAGGACTCTAATCAAGAGCTACTCACCATATTTATTGTCAATATTGAACTGGCTGAGGTCCCTAGACTCGGTCGCTCGCCGGTCGCCGTGTGTCAATGCCCCTAAGGACTCTAATCAAGAGTTACTCACCATATTTATTGTCAATATTGAACTGGCTGAGGTCCCTAGACTCGGTCGCTCGCCGGTCGCCGTGTGTCAATGCCCCTAAGGACTCTAATCAAGAGCTACTCACCATATTTATTGTCAATATTGAACTGGCTGAGGTCCCTAGACTCGGTCGCTCGCCGGTCGCCGTGTGTCAATGCCCCTAAGGACTCTAATCAAGAGCTACTCACCATATTTATTGTCAATATTGAACTGGCTGAGGTCCCTAGACTCGGTCGCTCGCCGGTCGCCGTGTGTCAATGCCCCTAAGGACTCTAATCAAGAGCTACTCACCATATTTATTGTCAATATTGAACTGGCTGAGGTCCCTAGACTCGGTCGCTCGCCGGTCGCCGTGTGTCAATGCCCCTAAGGACTCTAATCAAGAGCTACTCACCATATTTATTGTCAATATTGAACTGGCTGAGGTCCCTAGACTCGGTCGCTCGCCGGTCGCCGTGTGTCAATGCCCCTAAGGACTCTAATCAAGAGCTACTCACCATATTTATTGTCAATATTGAACTGGCTGAGGTCCCTAGACTCGGTCGCTCGCCGGTCGCCGTGTGTCAATGCCCCTAAGGACTCTAATCAAGAGCTACTCACCATATTTATTGTCAATATTGAACTGGCTGAGGTCCCTAGACTCGGTCGCTCGCCGGTCGCCGTGTGTCAATGCCCCTAAGGACTCTAATCAAGAGCTACTCACCATATTTATTGTCAATATTGAACTGGCTGAGGTCCCTAGACTCGGTCGCTCGCCGGTCGCCGTGTGTCAATGCCCCTAAGGACTCTAATCAAGAGCTACTCACCATATTTATTGTCAATATTGAACTGGCTGAGGTCCCTAGACTCGGTCGCTCGCCGGTCGCCGTGTGTCAATGCCCCTAAGGACTCTAATCAAGAGCTACTCACCATATTTATTGTCAATATTGAACTGGCTGAGGTCCCTAGACTCGGTCGCTCGCCGGTCGCCGTGTGTCAATGCCCCTAAGGACTCTAATCAAGAGCTACTCACCATATTTATTGTCAATATTGAACTGGCTGAGGTCCCTAGACTCGGTCGCTCGCCGGTCGCCGTGTGTCAATGCCCCTAAGGACTCTAATCAAGAGCTACTCACCATATTTATTGTCAATATTGAACTGGCTGAGGTCCCTAGACTCGGTCGCTCGCCGGTCGCCGTGTGTCAATGCCCCTAAGGACTCTAATCAAGAGCTACTCACCATATTTATTGTCAATATTGAACTGGCTGAGGTCCCTAGACTCGGTCGCTCGCCGGTCGCCGTGTGTCAATGCCCCTAAGGACTCTAATCAAGAGTTACTCACCATATTTATTGTCAATATTGAACTGGCTGAGGTCCCTAGACTCGGTCGCTCGCCGGTCGCCGTGTGTCAATGCCCCTAAGGACTCTAATCAAGAGCTACTCACCATATTTATTGTCAATATTGAACTGGCTGAGGTCCCTAGACTCGGTCGCTCGCCGGTCGCCGTGTGTCAATGCCCCTAAGGACTCTAATCAAGAGCTACTCACCATATTTATTGTCAATATTGAACTGGCTGAGGTCCCTAGACTCGGTCGCTCGCCGGTCGCCGTGTGTCAATGCCCCTAAGGACTCTAATCAAGAGTTACTCACCATATTTATTGTCAATATTGAACTGGCTGAGGTCCCTAGACTCGGTCGCTCGCCGGTCGCCGTGTGTCAATGCCCCTAAGGACTCTAATCAAGAGCTACTCACCATATTTATTGTCAATATTGAACTGGCTGAGGTCCCTAGACTCGGTCGCTCGCCGGTCGCCGTGTGTCAATGCCCCTAAGGACTCTAATCAAGAGCTACTCACCATATTTATTGTCAATATTGAACTGGCTGAGGTCCCTAGACTCGGTCGCTCGCCGGTCGCCGTGTGTCAATGCCCCTAAGGACTCTAATCAAGAGCTACTCACCATATTTATTGTCAATATTGAACTGGCTGAGGTCCCTAGACTCGGTCGCTCGCCGGTCGCCGTGTGTCAATGCCCCTAAGGACTCTAATCAAGAGCTACTCACCATATTTATTGTCAATATTGAACTGGCTGAGGTCCCTAGACTCGGTCGCTCGCCGGTCGCCGTGTGTCAATGCCCCTAAGGACTCTAATCAAGAGCTACTCACCATATTTATTGTCAATATTGAACTGGCTGAGGTCCCTAGACTCGGTCGCTCGCCGGTCGCCGTGTGTCAATGCCCCTAAGGACTCTAATCAAGAGCTACTCACCATATTTATTGTCAATATTGAACTGGCTGAGGTCCCTAGACTCGGTCGCTCGCCGGTCGCCGTGTGTCAATGCCCCTAAGGACTCTAATCAAGAGCTACTCACCATATTTATTGTCAATATTGAACTGGCTGAGGTCCCTAGACTCGGTCGCTCGCCGGTCGCCGTGTGTCAATGCCCCTAAGGACTCTAATCAAGAGCTACTCACCATATTTATTGTCAATATTGAACTGGCTGAGGTCCCTAGACTCGGTCGCTCGCCGGTCGCCGTGTGTCAATGCCCCTAAGGACTCTAATCAAGAGCTACTCACCATATTTATTGTCAATATTGAACTGGCTGAGGTCCCTAGACTCGGTCGCTCGCCGGTCGCCGTGTGTCAATGCCCCTAAGGACTCTAATCAAGAGCTACTCACCATATTTATTGTCAATATTGAACTGGCTGAGGTCCCTAGACTCGGTCGCTCGCCGGTCGCCGTGTGTCAATGCCCCTAAGGACTCTAATCAAGAGCTACTCACCATATTTATTGTCAATATTGAACTGGCTGAGGTCCCTAGACTCGGTCGCTCGCCGGTCGCCGTGTGTCAATGCCCCTAAGGACTCTAATCAAGAGCTACTCACCATATTTATTGTCAATATTGAACTGGCTGAGGTCCCTAGACTCGGTCGCTCGCCGGTCGCCGTGTGTCAATGCCCCTAAGGACTCTAATCAAGAGCTACTCACCATATTTATTGTCAATATTGAACTGGCTGAGGTCCCTAGACTCGGTCGCTCGCCGGTCGCCGTGTGTCAATGCCCCTAAGGACTCTAATCAAGAGCTACTCACCATATTTATTGTCAATATTGAACTGGCTGAGGTCCCTAGACTCGGTCGCTCGCCGGTCGCCGTGTGTCAATGCCCCTAAGGACTCTAATCAAGAGCTACTCACCATATTTATTGTCAATATTGAACTGGCTGAGGTCCCTAGACTCGGTCGCTCGCCGGTCGCCGTGTGTCAATGCCCCTAAGGACTCTAATCAAGAGCTACTCACCATATTTATTGTCAATATTGAACTGGCTGAGGTCCCTAGACTCGGTCGCTCGCCGGTCGCCGTGTGTCAATGCCCCTAAGGACTCTAATCAAGAGCTACTCACCATATTTATTGTCAATATTGAACTGGCTGAGGTCCCTAGACTCGGTCGCTCGCCGGTCGCCGTGTGTCAATGCCCCTAAGGACTCTAATCAAGAGCTACTCACCATATTTATTGTCAATATTGAACTGGCTGAGGTCCCTAGACTCGGTCGCTCGCCGGTCGCCGTGTGTCAATGCCCCTAAGGACTCTAATCAAGAGCTACTCACCATATTTATTGTCAATATTGAACTGGCTGAGGTCCCTAGACTCGGTCGCTCGCCGGTCGCCGTGTGTCAATGCCCCTAAGGACTCTAATCAAGAGCTACTCACCATATTTATTGTCAATATTGAACTGGCTGAGGTCCCTAGACTCGGTCGCTCGCCGGTCGCCGTGTGTCAATGCCCCTAAGGACTCTAATCGCTTGGCAACAGTGGACGCGAACCGTCGCTCCCCGGCCAAGTCTGAGATCAGGAAGATATACTCCGGCGCATTCACTTGATTAGATCTGTGCGTGCGACCTGACGGACAATTTATTTACTATTTAAGATATACTCCGGCGCATTCACTTGATTAGATCTGTGCGTGCGACCTGAGGGACAATTTATTTACTATTTAAGATATACTCCGGCGCATTCACTTGATTAGATCTGTGCGTGCGACCTGAGGGACAATTTATTTACTATTTAAGATATACTCCGGCACATTCACTTGATTAGATCTGTGCGTGCGACCTGAGGGACAATTTATTTACTATTTAAGATATACTCCGGCGCATTCACTTGATTAGATCTGTGCGTGCGACCTGAGGGACAATTTATTTACTATTTAAGATATACTCCGGCACATTCACTTGATTAGATCTGTGCGTGCGACCTGAGGGACAATTTATTTACTATTTAAGATATACTCCGGCGCATTCACTTGATTAGATTTGTGCGTGCGACCTGAGGGACAATTTATTTACTATTTAAGATATACTCCGGCACATTCACTTGATTAGATCTGTGCGTGCGACCTGAGGGACAATTTATTTACTATTTAAGATATACTCCGGCACATTCACTTGATTAGATTTGTGCGTGCGACCTGAGGGACAATTTATTTACTATTTAAGATATACTCCGGCGCATTCACTTGATTAGATTTGTGCGTGCGACCTGAGGGACAATTTATTTACTATTTAAGATATACTCCGGCACATTCACTTGATTAGATCTGTGCGTGCGACCTGAGGGACAATTTATTTACTATTTAAGATATACTCCGGCGCATTCACTTGATTAGATCTGTGCGTGCGACCTGACGGACAATTTATTTACTATTTAAGATATACTCCGGCGCATTCACTTGATTAGATCTGTGCGTGCGACCTGAGGGACAATTTATTTACTATTTAAGGGCGAGTCGGACGGGCACGGAACTCTCAAAACAATATAGATGTCATGGCAACATTAAGGCGAGACAAACAAGCTGCTAAAATGTTTTCCACTGGCTATAACGGCTGAAGCGGTAGACTTTCTTGACAGACAGACAGCAGGGGCTTAGTATTAGGGTCCCGTGTGGCACCCCTCGGATACGGAACCCTCAAAATGCGCCATTGCGCAGTGACTAACCTTACAACCCCATTCGTAATTGACCCCAAGTAAATAAATATGGATAATAATTTGCTTCAGAAAGTGCTTTTTTGATACACTCACTAGCTCAATGTGCAAAATGTGACGTTGGTATATTATAAGTATATTGATATGTTTTTAAAGGTGGTAGAGCTGATGCCGGGCTCGACTGTGGAGGTACCACCATCTTACTTGGAGACCCCCTCGAAGTAATTCGGGGGAGAGTAAGAGGACAGCTCACAGGCAAATACCAGGAGGCCCACCATGCCTGGGACCGATGGATGGCGTTATATCCATCCCTAATAGCCGGGCCTTATATGGAACAGACTGGTGACGGGCAACCCGCCTGCCCAGCGTGTGTGAGTATGTGCAATTCTTCCAGGATGACCGCCGGCAGTGGCAAAGTCCTGGAAAGGCTTATGTCCAGCAGTGGACGAACTAGGCTGATGGATGGATGGATGATGTTTCCTTGAAACGACTTGGACATTTTAGATGTTTGCCAGACAGATAGTGTCAAAACAGACGTAGAAGCAACTCACCAAATTGCTGTATTGCCCTATCCGCAGACCACGGTAATTCTAACGTTATGTGTACTCTTCTCCTTTGATTCCGCGCTCTGAAACAAAACAATTAAATTAACTTAGCATATACCAATGTTTGGTAGACCGATACTGATGACGGGGTAAATTTAATGTTTACTTCGTTAAAGTGAAAGAGATAACACTGAGATTTATTTGATTATAAATTAAATTTATATAATTTATTTACTAATTAACGTTTTCGAACGGCCACTTTGTAAAGGCAGTTTATTTACGTGGCAATAGTAGATTGTTATACGAGTGCATTAAACGAGCCATTTTACTCAAGATATTTAGCTGCTTGAGCCTTGGCGAAGGCAGCTATAGTTCTAGGTAATATAGCTCGTTTGTAGCCGAGTTCAACACTCTACTTTACACTTCGACTGCAAGGAAATCAAACAGTATTATTTCATCATCACTGGATAACATATTTAACTTTCAGTAATACTTAATGCAAATTTAAATAATCAAAGAACTAATTATGTACTGTCAAAGAACTAAATATATACTGCTGACTGAGAAAAAACAACAGCTCTTTCCGGCCACTGTTTTTTTTAAAATATATTTCCACCAAGTGGAAAGGCAAAGGGAACTTACCCCATACAGCTATGTCTCAATAACCTTAATAAATATAATGACATACATCAACTATACAAAACAACGTCCTACCCATTACCACACACACACGCTTACACAACGTCACCTTCAACGACTGCTTCTCCGTTCGAATAATTAAATCATTCACTCCACCATTAACTGACATAAACCTAAGAACCTGGGAGACGTCATATATCTGGTCACTTGGTGCTCATTATGGACCTGGACTCAACAGACAGCACTGACAGACATGACCCGACCGACCGACGAATTAGACCGCTCAAAATTTCAAGTAAAAACACCAACAACATCACACAACCACCTAACCACCATCATCCATCATCCAAGAAGAGCAGTGATTAAATAATATCAAAAATAACCAACATAATTTTTAGAGAAACCTACTTTATTATTTTTTAGAAAATAGTTTAAAACTAAAATTGTTTACAAGTGTCACTTTTACTTTTTATTTTTTTATTATGATACCTAAATTATATGTCACAATTTTTTTACATTCGACTGATGACGGCCCCATACCGAGGGCCGAAATATATCGAGTTATAATTTTTTTTTAAATTGTTTTAATAATAGTACTAATCAAAAGCTAGTAAAAGTTAAATATAATATATTTATAAACGTTTTAATAAATATTTTTTATTTATTTTATATTATCTCTCTTTAAATATGATAGAATCGTATCACCAACATTGTTGAGTTTCAAAAAGCTAAGAGCGAGTGCAACGCGCGATAAGCAACACCGTTCCAACAGTAGCGTGTATGAGTTAGTGTAATAGAGACCTCCTGTCTGACTGCAGCGAGATGCCGCTGGAGGCCGCCTCGGAGATGATGGCCACGTCCTTCTCCCCGTCCATGAACCGCTGCTTCTCCGTCAAGTTGAGCGTCTCCAGCGGCACGTCCGCCTCCGACCGCGACTCGTACAGGATCTGTCCGTCCTCCGTCTGTACCACGCGCCCCTTTCGACCTGTCATCTGGGGACGAGAGGGCACCGGTCAGCTCAAGAGGAATTACACAAATACTCGCGGGATAATAAAGGATTTTGGTAACATTCTAACTAAGAAAGAAAAAATAACATTTATTGCTGCAACAGCCACACACAACAATAAAAACAATAAAAAATAAAATAAGAACATCTACAGAATTATTACATAAATATTGTCTCGGTGCGTCTGTTGCCGCAAAAGGCAACTGACTCAACGTTGTGCTGAAGGTGTGAGCCCTCAGCGCTGATTTTCAGTCAGTGCCTGGTGGTGACACAATAGCGCTGCCGGTGTATTAGGGCGCGGTGCGGTGGGCAATAAATAATAAAAAGAATAGCTATATATATGTATAATATAATACAACCTAAACTAATATAAATAAATAAAATATACAATACTACTTAAACTGATATAATGACATATTAATTAAATATACAAAACCTACATAATTCTACTCAATTATAATAGTTAAAAACTATAAAAAACTGGATTTGTATTTTGTATAAATAAATATAGAACAAGGTACAGGTCAACACAAGGTATTTCATTAGATTTAAGTCAAGTAAGTAACATTTAAGTCAGACTAGCGGTGAGAAGTTAAGTCGTTTAATAAATAATGGGTGGCGCAAAAGTAATGTCATGATTTGAATTGGCTGCCATTTTGTTATAAATGAAAAAATAAGAGCTCTGTTTTCATAAAAAGTTTATTTGAAAGTGTAAAATTGATGACATTAATTGGAAAAACTTATATCGCTCAAATGGCCACCGAGTTGATGCATAATTGCGCTCGTTTTACAGCATTTTGAATTGTTGCTCGCAAAACATCTGGCTATCTGGCACCAAATTGGCGATTTCTTTTTCAACGTTATCTTTAAAGACTTGCAAGGTTCGTGGTTTGTTGTGGTAAACGCGAGATTCTAAAAAGCCTCAAATGAAGAAGTCTGGTGCTGCTAGATCGGCGACCTGCACAGCCAGTTAAAATCTCCAAAACGAGAGATCAAAATTTGTCAAATAAGCAGTAACAATAATTCCACGTTCTTGAGGTGTGTATCGCTCCATGGCTTGTTAGCAACTAATTCTCTACATAAGTACATATCTATATTATAATTGTCAAAGCACAGTAACATTTGGCGCCATCTGCAAAAATGGCAGCCAATTCAAATTATGACATTACTTTTGCGCCACCTTGTACATCGCTACAACATGAATACACTAGCTATAATGTGGACTGCGAAATGAAAGCCATAATCCGCAATTGTACACCCACGTTTGACCGAAAGACGCGGCTGGTTGCGGGCTGGACATACCTCAGCGACATTCTCTGTGCCGCCCAGCTCGTCGACCAGCTGATCGAGCGTGTTGGGCGGCAGACGCTTGCCGAGCCGCTCTATAGCAGCGAGCAGCTCCTCCTTCATACTGCACGCTCGCTCGATGGCGGACCGCGGCGGCGGCTGGTTGCGGGCTGGACCTGGCGGCAGTTCACACTAGAAGTTAGGTTCTAACCCTTACAATTGTACGGCGACCGATCGGGGCATGGAGAGCAGACTACGGCTGACCACTAGCACCGCGTTCCGCATGACGCTAATAGTGCCAACACTACCATCAAACTTCTCACGCCCATCAAGTCATTCCGAATGGACAATGGCGTCTATACTTATGATCCATTCGGAACGCCTTTGAAGGCGACATGAACGTTAACACTTGAAAGTGACAGAATTTGTTTTACGTTACGTGAATACAAAGGGTATACTACTTTACTAGGCCCAAGAAGTGATCTTATCATAGAAGTGAAGAAGTTATCCTGTAACTTCAATCTTTGAATCATGGTTTAATAATAAACTCTTATGCTCCGAATAAATTATTTTTAAAATTGCCGCCAGGCGGCTGTCACTTTTCATAGATCGCCCACAGTACAAACGCTCTAAAGCATGGACGATGACAGCACAACATGGCGTCGTTGACGCGATAAAGTCGATTATGTCGTCATTCGGAACGCGTTGTAGGTCGCCCGATCGGGACTGATACACCGATAGACATTTGTACTAAATTCAAACTCGACATAGAATTCTACGGTGTGCCGTAATAAATAGGCCAGATTTTAAAGACTGAAGCGTTCTTGTACCGTGTAAGAAAACGTGTGAAAAGAAATATGTGGTGCGCAAGTGGAGCGTACAGCTCGACCGGGTTGCACAAGGTCAGGGGTACCAAACCTTTTACTATATCTATACAAACCTCCCCAACTTTCACCTAAAACCAATAGGCCCTCCTCTTTGACTGCTAGTTTATGCATGGTGTACGCTTGCTCAGTATAAGTCGCAATGGTAACGTCAGGTAGCTTTATTAAACAGGTCACTGCTACCTCAGTTGTGTTGGCATACAAACATTTTTTTAGGGTTCCGTACCCAAAGGGACCTTATTACCAAGACTCCTATTAATGTCCGTCTGTCTGTTCGTTTTTCCGTCTGTCACCAGGCTGTATTTCACGAACCGTGATAGTTAGACAGTTGAAATTTTCACAGATGATGTATTTCTGTTGCAGCTATAACAACAAATACTAAAAAACAGAATAAAATAAATATTTAAGGGGGCTCCCATACAACAGACATGTTTTTTTGTTGCCGTTTTTATAGATAATGGTATGGAATCCTTTGTGCGCAAGTCCGACTCGCACTGGCCGGTTTTTCTAATACTTATACCAACAACATAAATTCTAATAAACCGTTTAGTTTTGGAGTCACCCGCCCTCTCTTGTGTCACTCTACGTCTCCCGAGTGAAGCGCACTCCACTGGTTTCTAGCCCCTGCCCTAGAAGGACGTATACCGACCAAATTTACGACATACTGGAGAATGGCCAAGTCAGAAGCATCCGGAATAGAAGAGATTGTCTACATTGATTAAGGCGAGAGAGGTGTATCGGGATCGTAGCAGATGGATATCGTATTATCTGCCTACTCCTCCGAGTGCCTCCGACAGACATGCGAGAGTATACATATGTATGTAGATTGGGATGAGGATCTAAAACAGATGAAATGTGACGTGTTGTTGGAGAGGCTATCCCCCGGTTTCTGAAAGGCCAATCAAAGTTAACAGTAGATTAAAAAAACTTTAACCGCAAATAACGGTGAAAATAAAGCATATATGAAGTCTGAATAGTGATGAATCAATAATTAACTTAGTTAATTTTTGATTTCAATGTAAAATTTCCACTTTTTCTGGGTTAATCCGCAGATAATTATTTTTTAATCTACTGTTAACATTGATTGGCCTTTCAGAAACCGGGGGTATGTCCAGTAGTGGACCAATATTGGTGTACAATAGACAGAGGTAAATATTACCCAGGTATATCCCGTTGGTGCCGATTGGCGTGCCAGTGAGGTGCTGCCCGGTGGCGGTGGTGACGGTGATGGTGGTGGCGGGCGGGACGGCGCTGTTCTTCTTCTCGAACATCGTCTCGATCTTATCTTGAGTGCTCGATGGTTTCTTTTTGGGTGACCCGGCCGCCTTCTTCTTTTTCAGCGGTTTCTTCTTGCGCCCCACCCATGGTTCTGTGGAAAACATGCACTGGACTGACGATCTGAAGGACGTTGCAGGTGGCGGCTGGATGAGGATGAATGAGGACCGCCAAGAGTGGCGTAATATTGGAGAGGCCTATGTTCAGCAGTGGACGAATACGGGCTGATGGATGGATGGATGGATGCACGTACTAAAGTTCTCAAAGAGAGAGTCACCTGTTGTAAGAGCCCTCCATCTTTTCAACATAATCGACAATCACATACCCGATTTGTTTAGTTGTTCTTTGACTGAGTTCGCAAAAACTGCTTTAAATATAATTTGTTACCAATCGCATTATGTTATCCTGGAAAGATTGCGTAGTATAGAATGTAAATAAAAAAAATGTTGCACCATTCGTTCCAGCCGTAAGATTTAGTTGTGGTCGAAAATAGAGTTTCATCAAAGAAGTTAAGCCATAGACGAACATAGGAAAGAGATGTAATGAACAGAAAATCACTTGTACTATCACACAAAATTATTTTACTTCCTGACCGGTTTCGCCTTTATGGCATTATCAAAGGAATTAATATAAGATCTTGGTGTTCCTAATAAATAAAAATCTAAAATCTTAATTACACAATAAATTGTTTACATTTGCAAACTATTTATTGTGTAATTACGTTGTTTACATTGGTTAACTATTTATTGTGTAATTAAGATCTTATATTAATTCCTTTGATAATGCCATAAAGGCGAAACCGGTCAGGAAGTATTAAATAAATTAGTGTGATAGTACAAGTGATTTTCTGTTCATTACACTGGTAAACAGTAGTTTTGTTTTATGAAGTTTCATACTTGATTTTGTATGATTCTGCCACGCTGATCCCAAATCTGTTGTCAGTTTTTCTCTAGCAGCTCTAGTTTTTGAAATATTAACATTTTACATTTTTAGCGAAAAATACTCGAATTATAAAATGAAAAAAAAAATTTCTCTAACCTAACATGAAAAAAACTTTCTTTTGTAAGATTTTCTCGCATGAATCGAAACTTCAGCCTTGTTTTGAATGCTCCAGCAGTAATCAGTCATCATATTTGCATTCCAAGGACCTTAGTATCGCTCTTTCATCGTGCGAATGTCCTGATAAAAGCGTTCTCCTTGTTCTTCGCTTAAATCGCCTAAATTTTCTGGGAAGCGCTCTAAATGGCTGAAGAAGAAGTGCATCTTAATGCTCATGTTACATTCTAGTCTTTGAAAGTGCAACATGAGCTGCTCAATGTGTTGAATGTAGTCTGGAGACTTTTTATATCCTAAGAAATTTTGCACAACCCAAACAAATTCAACCTATGCAGTTTTCTCTTTACACAGTCAGTAAAATTTTGATCCTTTATTAGTTCCCTCATTTGAGGACCGTCAAAAATACCAGCTTTTATTTTTTCTGTGCTCAATTTCAGGAATATTTTACTGATATATTTAAAACATTCCCCATCCTTGTTGAGAGCTTTTACAAATTGTTTTATCAGACCTAATTTTATATGGATAGGGGGTAATATAATACGATCTCTGGCTACTAGAGGTACATTTATCACATGCATACTACCTGGCACTAAATCCAATCTCTAAAGGCCAAAATTTTTTTGGTCCAGTGTTCTGTTTTGGCTCGGCTATCCTACAAACACATAAATAAGGGGTAATTGGTATATCCTCCTTGCTGACCCAAAAAAAATTCACCATTTTAATATAAAAGCATATCAGCCAGTTATGTTCTATGTATTTTATTTTCTCCATAACCAAGGGGATATTCCTCTTTAACTTTTGTTGAAATTTGGGATCCATGGGTTACTAATGGGCCATGGGTAGCGTCCCAAAGAAGTCCAAGTAGGCCTTTTTTATAAAGTCAGACGCACTTAAACCGCATTCTCGAAACATATATTAACCACAAACAGCACAAAAACTATTTGGACCGTTAAAGCAAGTTCTTCTTAATCTAGACATATCGATTTATTTATGGAATTTAATAATTTTTTGCACTAAAAAAAATTATTAGTAAGCCGCGTAACGAAATTTTAAGAAGTACCTGTATCACAAAAACTAGAGCTGCTAGAAAAAAACTGAGGGTAGATATGAAATCAGCAAACTCAAATTACTAAGAAACAGTTAAGAAACTTCATAAAACAAAAAAAAAGTTAAATTTTGTTTACCAGTGTTATGTATTGCAAGTTCCACCAAGTGCCAACAATCAACAGTATAAACATGAAAAGAGATGTGTCAAGTTCGTAGCAAGTGTATATGTATATGCTTACAACTTGCTATAACAATGGAGTAATACAAGACATGAACCATATCTGATCCTCAATAACTGTCACAGTTTTCCGCATTGTTTCAAAAGCCGTAAAACAAAAGTTGTCCGGTTTGATCAATAGAAAATGTAGTTTATGTTTCGTAGTTCTTTATCTCTATAAACTTATCAATTGAACCAACGTCCTGATTGAATACCATCATTAATTTAAGTTACCATCGTCAATCTAAGTTACAAGTTTACAATAACCAATCTACGTTGTGATTATCAATCTAAGTTACCACAGTCTATGTAAATTACCATCATCGATCTAAGTTACGATCATCGATCTAAGTTACCATCGTCACTGTCGGATCCGGCGCGGAAGGGGTTGAAGTCGCTCATGTCGGAGTCGGACCGTCGCCTCTCCTCGTCGGAGTTCATCTCGAGCTCGTCGGACGAGCCGCGGAAGTACTCGTCCGACGACGAGCCGCCACGCATGCGCTTTGCCGCCACGTTCGCTTGTTGCCGCGACGTCACTGAGGAAGGTAACGAAAACTTACTGTAAAAATAGTCACATTAGCTTAATGAAATTATTGTAACGGGACGGATATGAGCAGCAAAGGTATGAAGGTACCTTACGTTACGGTATATACTGATTAATAACTAACACTGTGGAAATTAACAGTAATTTTTTGCTAGTAGATTACTAGTAGATTTACTAGTAGAAAAAAATATATGTTTTTAAATTTCTAAATAGCTCTTAGGCTAACATGTATCAATACACCCAAGGTACCGTCATACCAAATATGGGTGCTTGTAAAAAAATTCAAAATTTCGACGCAGGTGTCAAGCTGTAAATCAACGCTGTGGAGATGATTTTCCTTTTTTACGTACAGCAAAAAGCTAAGCTTGATTCCTTTTTGTCGCATATTTCTTAATAATAAATTGTTGTGTTTTTTTATATAATATTAATTATATTTTCACGATACGTAGATAATTTCACAAATGGTACTCACACTTCCGCTTGCTACTGTTGGCCTCCTCGTCCTCCTCCACCTTCTTCTTCCCGTTGGTAAACGGGGGGAGGGGAGTGAGGACGGGCGGCGCGGCCGGCGCGGACTTGGCCTTGTTGGCCTCCAGCCCGAGCAGACGGTTGATACGGTCGCGGTCCGGCGCCGGGAAGTGCTTCTCCACCAGGCTTTGGAACACGCCCCTGTCACAGGATAATAGCTCTTAGTGCTACGTACATAATGAACGGAGTGGCGTGGGTGGATATTGATGTATCCGAAGATTTTCCTTATTTTATTTATATTTATTTTTATTTTATTGGTTTCTAGCGGCAAACGGGTTCGAACTTTTAGGCATAATCAGAACCCCTCTTTTTTTTTTTTCAAATAATGTTTCAAGCTATTGCTCTGATTATCCAATGCCTCTTATCTCGTATCTTCTAACTTTATACTTAAACAAGTTTTATTAAAAAAATACATGATCTAGTTTCTTGTATTTCATCTTAGCAAAACTAGTCAAAGTGGCTGACATAAGGTAGGTACATGGTTATATGTACATATGTGTAAAGTATTACATTAAGTACATATTTTATTGTGAATGAGATGTAAGTGTATATTTATTATAGGTATAAGTTACCCCAAAAACTCATTTCATTTATTGTTTAAAATGTACCACTTAGTTTAAGTTTTTAAATTGACGTGTAATAAGTCGTTGGCTCACTATTATAAGGTTCTGTGTAAAAAAAAAATAGAAATAATACAAGGTTCTATTGACAATAGCTAATGAGTGACACATAGAACCTTCTGTTGTTCCAAATTTTTTTACATAGAACTTATGTAATAGTGAGCCAACGAAGTGTTTATGATGTATCTGTAACTCAAGTATATAAAACTGTAATTCTGTAACTGTAATGCTGTACAATTTATTTAAATAAATAAATAAATTATTAATTAATTAATTCAAGTTATTCATTTATTTAGTTAATTCAACAAATTAACAGTGTTATTTTTACTATTAACAATATTTCAAATGTTGAACCAAGGTTGGTAACTAATTTCCCCAACTGTTAAAAATAATAATCACAACTAAACTAACTCGTTACTCCGAAATTAGACTTAAAAGTATTAAACTCGTATATTTAAACATTTAAAGACAATTATGCAACTTAACTATCCAACGTACTCTATCGAAACCAATCAGAATGGAATGCTCTACCGCACAGCATTCGCGACTTACATACTACCAGTTCCTTTAAAAAAAAATGCTGAAAGTCACTGTGTAGGTAAATATACGTAAAATAGTATATATACATATATTCAAATGTATGTATTCTATTATATTGTTTTAAATATATTATAATATATAAATAAAAAAGTATTAATTTGTTTCGAAATATATTTCGGCAAACTTGTGGCCGTCGCCATCGTCGCCGTCGTCGTGTGGAATAAGTAATACTACTATTATTGTATGTCCCCCCCCCCTCCTTATCTCCAAAACTGGTGGACCAAAAAATGTGAAATAGGGTTTTTATTTTATAAAGCCTGACCAGGAAAATAAAAAACCTGCTCATTTGCTCTTTTATGATTTTGATTTTATAATTGGAACACTCTCACAGCACAGTACTGTGCTCACAGCACACACGAAAAAAGGACACCACACTGACAGCAATCGACATAATACAGCTGATTCTGAAGGCTTTAATTTTAGTTTTAGTGCTGTCAAAAATTAAAAATTAAATTAAATTAACTTTCTTCGTTATAAAATAGTCCTTAAGAGTTAGGATTAGAAGCTAAATTTCTTTGAAAAATTTTAAGCTTTGACGGCACTAAAACTAAAATTAAAGCCTTCAGAATTGGCTTTAATGACGTTTTAAAGTTGAGGTTGCCAGTAGAAAAAATTAGTTAAAAATTAATTCCGCAATATGGCGAGGTATTTTATTTTCTTGGTCAGGCTTTAATTTTATTAATTTTTAGGGTTCCGTAGTCAACAATAAGGAACCCTTATAGTTTCGCCATGTCCGTCTGTCTGTCTGTCTGTCTGTCCGAGACTATTAGTACTAAACTAGTCACAATGTAATAGGTCCGTTTTGACATATGTCATCGCAACGTATCTATGTATGTGAACCATGCAAATCGGTAACTATGTCAACCGATTCTCACGAGAAATCGATTCAAAATATTATGAGTTTGTTATCGCTTGAAATATTTTCAAGTTTATTGGTTATAATTTCCAGAATAAACATAATTGCCAAAGTCAACGTGAAAGAAAATATAAACAGTTCAAAAGTAAAGCCTAAAGTCACAAGAAAAAAACACTAAAAACAAACGGGAGCACAACGACTTCCAATATGGTGATAGAAAGATATTTTGGGTGCTAAAACCAGCTTTTAATTTTTTTTCTCTACGAAAAGAATCTGAAATGGAAATTCTTACGTGCCAGTAATATTTTGTAATGTTGTACTTCACTGACCTCAAATTAGATAGAGGTCTGAGCGTTGATAGATATAAAATACTGGCCAGTAAGAAAAATATGTAGGCTTCAAGATGAAAAAATTGCTCCATGCCTTATAAAAAAAAAATACTGCCATATTTCTTACCAGCCAATCTGTCTATTGATAGGATGATTTATGGAAAACTGCCTGTAAACCAATTCATTAATAAAAAAAATGGGACTTTAAGCAATAAATGCATGTTTTTTATATATATTTTTTTTGTTTTTGTAAACTATAAGTTTAAAAGCTAAGTGGTATGTTACATTATTTAGCACAATTATTATATTATATTTTTCGGTATACGCGACACCGTTACAAATACATGCAAATGTTCAAATCTAACAAGTTTATATTTGCAAAAAAAAAAAAAGGAAATTTAAACTTGGCTTTTTGTGTACTGGTCTCACAAAAGCTAATTACAGATCATTACAATTATTTTATCAATATTAAAACAAGTTAATTATTTTCACGTTGAATCGAATTGAGTCCGTGAAATTAGGCGATTATCTGGTAACAACACTATTATTAAGAAAAAATTGACTGAGAATGTAACTGTTTTTGAGACATTGTGTAGTGATTCAAAATTGCATTTTATTTTGGAATATGCGTGAAAATAGTACTTGAAATATGTTCCGTGATAATTAAAAAACGTTTATTTATTTTCTTTAAACCCAATAAGTTAATAATTATTTGTTAACCGTTTCATTTATTACATGTAAAGTTATATTCTATGGTCGTTCTTATCTGTCAAAACGGGCCTCTTATTTTGTGGCAACTGTAGAAAGCTGTAATTTGGCATGGGTATACATATTGATCACGTCGATAAAGTGGTACAGTAAAATTTTGAAAAATATTTTTTTTAGTGTACCTCCTCTCCTCCCCTACACGTAAAGTGGGGATGATTTTTTTTTTCTCGTCTATCCCCTAGTGTGGGGTGTCGTTGGATAGGTAATTTAAAAATATTGGGGGTGTAAGAAGACCATTTTTCGATGCCAGCGAAACGGTTGTATTTGGAGACGTGAAAAATCACGGCAGTAGTATACAAATAACGAAATTAAAAGTAAAACTATCACAGCTAAGTAGGCTTTACAAGTAAACGAGTACAGATCGCGCCAAACTTTTAGTCCCCTCTAAACACGGGGCGATTCGCATCAGCAGGAACAAAATGTATGGGCCGTTCTTGGGAAGAGCAACTTCCGAGCGAACTAGAAGTTTGGCGCGATCTGTATTAGTCGACAAACTTATAAAATGTACTTGGAGAAGAAGTCCGCATATTGTGCAGGGCAACTACGGAACCCTACACTGCGCGTGGCCCGACACGCACTTGGCCGGTTTTTAGTATTTTTATTTCCTCACACTACACCCAACCGGTTTCAAATATTAATTAATTTTCACGGGCTTTTTAGGTCTTAAAAACAAAAACTACGTGCTAACAAAGATTTCAAAAGTTTAGATGAGCCCTGGCACCTGACACGCTAAATTTACCTATAATTGCACAAAATTGTATTATATATTTGGACTAATTCGGAGCCTGTGACCCCCCCCGGCTCGCAGGCTGGATCCGCCCTTGATGGAAAGGCAAGCGATGAACCAAAGCACGCAACCGATGACTTATATTTACTACGTCTCGATACTGGGTATTCTTTGAAAAAGAATAAGTATTTAATTTGAGAGAGTTTTCGCAAAACGTATTTAAGTGAATATTTATCGTAATGAAAATTAAATTAAACTAAAAAAAACTAAACCACCTGCACGTCTACCGGTTGTGTATAGGAAATCATCAATAAACTAACGTTACTATTAAATATTCCGAGAATCGTAAGTTATTTTACGTAGGTACCTACTTATTATTATTGGCAAATGAATAGGTATTTATAACAAAGGAAAATAATGTTGTTACAGTTCAATAAGACACCTGTTATATCAATTTACTGATTATGTCTATCCATTAGATTTGCAAAATAAAATCGCTTACAAAGTATTTACTGATAAAGACTACAAAAATGACAACTACAAAAACCCTACGAAATCATATCCCGTTTCAAAACAAACGCTGCAATAAAATAAAATCGGCCAGACAGAGCGTTACAAATCCCACATCCTTCGGGCGTCGCGGGTCATTCACCCCGGCTAGCCGACCCGCCGCATTTCTATTTATAAACCGTACACGATCTCAGCACATGCGCGCTGCAAACCTGCCCACATTCCATAACTAATCGATTACTCACCGCTGCAAAACATACAAGGCTACAGATAACAAAACGAGTATATTTTTAGTCGCATAACAAAGAGTCGGCTGTGTGAAGCGTACGTGACGACAGCGCAGCACTGAACCGGGCGCCATTTTGTTGTTTGTTAAACAATATCGGCCAGTTCGTCAGCGGACGTTGAGACAAGTGGATGTTGACAGTTTTGTGAAAAAAGTGAGGTTATTTTTGCAAAAAAGTATTTATTCATTTGAAATACTACTTTTATCGTGAGTTTCGCCACGGGAACTCAACAAATATGTGTACGAAACGTGAATTAAAAACACATTTAGAAGAAATATGTCCCAGCGCTCGGTTTATAAAGTTCGATTACGAGTCACCGGAAAAATTCTTTATTGCCATCAAATGCAAAATCCAGAAAGATGCCGGCACGGAATTTTACGGCCAGTTTTTCGGTACATGGATAAAAAAGTTTGGTACATTTACTTCTACAAGTTGGATTGTAAGAAATAGCTTCCCAAAGATGGTGAGAATGGTTTATCGTAAAGTTTTTGCGTGCAGCTTGTCCGGGTTTAACAAGTCTTTGAATCGCGACACAGGTCGCAATAAACTATGCAGAGCCAAGATTGATTTCAAGGTGAAGAAACTCACCAGGGGCACCTTTAAAAACGATCCTCTACTGAGAGAAGATTTAAATTTGAATATTTTAATCGATTTCAATCATAGCCATTTGGTCCGGGATCCAGAATCATTCAATTTACTTCGCTCCCACGACGTCGACAAATCATTCATGGAGTACTTCAAGGGTGGCTTCGGGCCGGCTACCGCTAAATATTACCACGAGTTATTGTTGGTAGAGAAACATGGCGAAAATGAAGATCTGCTTATGAACGCCAATTTGAACCCGACCATGCGCCACGTTTCGTACCTCGCCACAAAGAAGCAAAAGAAAGGATTGGAAATGCGCAGCATTGAAGATTTGATGGCCGATAAAAAGACGACCCTGGAGAACTTTGGAGGGACATTGATCTACACGGACAATGCGGACTTAGCTGTAATTGTTACACCGTTCATGAAGAGAGTTTTTACGGAATTAGGTGCGGAAATAGTCATAATAGACAGCACACCGATACATCACACCGTGGTTACGTTTTTCTACGTGCCGAGCAAGATCGGGGTACTACCTATCGCATGCGCTCTCCACACGACTCAGGAAGAAGCGAATTACACGCAAACTTTTTTGACAGTCAAGATAACATTGGAAAGTAGCAACTTTAACAAAAACTTTGATCCAAAACTAATATTGACAAACGAATTAAAGGACCAAATTAATGCCGTCATAGCCGTTTTCCCAGGTTGTACACGAAAGATCTTGCCGTTTGACGTATGCAGAGCTTTTTGGATGTGGTTTTGGGACGATGATAACGGTGTGAGCAAGAAGAAACGTCACCACCTGATGACGATATTCCGACAAATGATTTTGGCAGAATCTTTCGAAACATCCTTAAAAAAATACAATGAGTTAACATCAACCGAGCATGTAAAAGCAGAGGACAAACTTCAAGAATACATCGAGGACGTGTGGCAGCGGCGCAGCGAGTGGATTTGTGAGGAAGTTTATCAATATTGTGATAAAAACACCATCGAGGTGTCAGTGACGATGACCAAAGAGTTTGTCGCACAGAAGCTAAAATCGTTCAACGTACCCAACATAGTGGACGTGCTCGCTAACGTTTTGGAGATGCACTTCTGCCGCGCGGCACAGACCTATGCAACAGACCGACAAACCTTGGCGTTCCTGACTAAATTCCTGCACAAGACCAAGGATATACTAGGCTTTGGCTCCGGTACTCAGAAAATGAACGCCAAAGAGTATAGAATGCCATCGCTGAGTAAGACAAGGAGGTTATATACTTTCAGAATAGACACTTATTGTTGCGACTGCGTCTGCGGGCAGCGAGGGCAGTTCTGCGAGCACCTGTGCGCGATAGTCAACGTGATCGAAACTGACTTCAGGAAGCTGCCACAGCTGACTGATAACGAAAAGCTTTTCTTTTCCAAATTATGTGGAAACGAAATTCAGGAGGAGGAGAAGAGAAATATAAAACTAGAGATCCCGATCGTGGACGACGACGATGATGCGGATGATGATGACGAAGTTGAATTAACATTGAAGAACGACAAAGATGAATTTGAAAAGGCATTTATGGGCGATGATGATGACCAAATGGACGACAGTAAAGCTACACCGTCTTCATCGCCAAAACATGACATAGACGACGACGGATCAGACGATTACTATGTACTGGATGTTAAGAAAGAAAAAGCTGAACGCAGCGATCCTCTAGAAGAATTGTTCGGTGATCCAGACGCAGTGATGAATGGTAAACCGTCCGAGAGTGTCATAGAACCAGAACCAGAGTTAACGCCTGAAGAATTCAAAGCTGCTTACGAGAAATCCATGAAAGAATTGAATAATGAATTCCGAAGACTAAACAAGTTGTTCAAATCGAATGCCAACAAATGTAACTTGTCAACAATGAGTCGGTTATCACAAGAATTGGCTAAAATAAGACCAGTAGAACGTGTAAACTTGAAGGAATTGATCATAGAATTAAATGAAGAGGAAGTTATTAAGGATGCAAAGAAGAGAAGACTGACTGAAGATGATTAAAAGAATTTATAAAATTAAGTACAGGATGTTCCTAAAATTGTTGATTTGGTTCCTTATTGAGTTAGTTACTACATACGTTGACTAGAGACATGAATAAACCGAATACATTTTATTCAAATTTGTTTTATTATTTTTTGGGTTTACTGCGGGAAAGGGCGAGAAACTTGAGTTACAAACAGGAAAATGAGGGGTAAATTTTAAAGGTCACTGAAACTGTACAAAGTTTGTACCTACAATGTGATTCCTTTCATTTGTTTAGCTCCCAATCCTCCCATAGCTTAATCTTTAAGATTTTTTTTTCTCGTAATATACGCCATTTTAGGACATAGTTTTCACTATTTTGGTATATAAATTAACCATTATTATTATTTTTTGAAGAATTGGCCGATGACCTTGTCACTTGAGAATTTTAGACTTATAAGAAAATGGTCTGTCTCTGTCTGTCTACTCATCTGTCACCTAGCTGTCAAATTAGTCTGAAGGAAATTATCATAAATTTATCTTGATAGCAAAGAACACATTTCTAAACAGCCATTTCTCAAGTGACGTCGAACGAGGGCAAATGGAAGTTACAGCCTTTTCGTAAAAATATTCATCGTCATGAGGTTTTTTAGACCAAAACTTCGAAAACACAGTTTTTTAAACATAAATCTCGAAATGGTTTTCGAAGTAAAACACCTTAACATAATTTAATCTATACCAATTACGAGACTTGAGTCAGAGAATATAAAGTATTATGCTTAAGAGGCTATGCGAATTTTATTTTTGTCACTGTCACTCCAAGCGAAAAATCGCGCAGTGCGAGAGGGGCGGATTCAGGGCAAAAGGGAAAAAAGTTGGTTTTATATTTTTATTAAAAAAACTAAAATAGCTAGCAAAATTTCAAATATCAAATCTTTAGATATTGGTTATGTTTATTTTGCGAAATGCATCGCTATGAATACTCTAAATATTATTAGAGTGCAATACAAACTATAAAATATCAAAATCAGAAACCAACCCAAAGATAAGAATATGAAAAAATTCCCCGGGCCAGGATTCGAACTTGCGACCTCTTGTTATCAAGACAAGCGCGCTACCAATTGCGCCACCGAGGTTCCTACCCGGACCGGTGAATTCTTCCATCATACTGTCCACTGTTATTTTTGCTTCTGCCTGATATACTAGCTTGTACAACACATATAGAACGCTCACGCGCGCTTGTATTGATAACAAGAGGTCGCAGGTTCGAATCCTGGCCCGGGGAATTTTTTCATATTCTTATCTTTGGGTTTGTTTCTGATTGATATTTTCTAGTTTGTATTGCACTCTAATAATCTTTAGATATTGTTGACACACACCTAATCAAATATGTTTGAGTTCTGTATATGGTTCCTATTCGTCAAACGACGAGAAAAAGTGTGTTTGAAGACCTCATTTCAATAATTATTTCTATCGAGGAAAATTTATCCAAACATGTTTCCAATTTCAAAACTCTAGATTATAGTCAAAATACAAATACCAGAAATTTATTAAAATTTTCCGTGTATTTCATGAAATATACAGAAAAGAAACACCCGTATTTTTTTTGCATATCGCCTTAAGTGACAATCAGCACGTACGCGAAACTTTGTATTACATTATTTATTTGTTATGATATAAAGCACACCCTACGTGCTAAATGATCAAAACGTTAACGTAACTTATATGTACTGTAGAACTATGAAAGGCACGTAGAGAGTGCTATAGACGGTAATTAATAAATAAATGTTATTTATTTCATGCATCAGCCTAGTTCGTCCACTGCTGGACATTAGCCTTTCCAGGACTTTGCCACTCCCGGCGGTCATCCTGGAATAATTGCCCATACTCACACACGCTGGGCAAGCGGGTTGGTGAGCGCGGTGCCGGAACCCTCGCACCAGTGACGCCGCTGCCCGTCACCAGTCTGTTCCATATAAGGTCCGGCTATTAGGGATGGATATACCGCCATCCATCGGTCCCAGGCATGATGGGCCTCCTGGTTTTTTGTCTGTGAGCCAGTGGCGTGCACAGAACTTTTTTCCGGAAAAGCAATCAGAAGGTTAAGTACGACACTAAAAAAAATATGAAAAATTTTTAATAACACTTTGAAAATAAAAAGTTTGTATGAAAATGTTGACTCTAGGAAAGGCAGTGCCTACCCTGGCGTCATACAAACTTTTTTTCTTTCAAAGTGTTATTAAAAAAATTTCATATTTTTTTTATTGTCGTACTTGACCTTCTGATTGCTTTTCCGGAAAAAAGTTCTGTGCATGCCACTGCTGTGAGCTGTCCTCTAACTCTCCCCCGAATTACTTCGAGGGGGTCTCCAAGTTATTTAATTATTTTATACCAATTATTTTATTTTATTGGCTTATGTGTATTTAACAAGTTATACCAAGTTTCGCCTACGAAAACGACATCTTTCACGTGAACGTCAGCGAGATTAGCACCAAATTAGCACTGCATAGAATATGGTTATTAGGCTGCACTTTTCATCGTGCTTTGTCGTTTTTGTCTGTGAGACCAGGGGATCTAAAAAGGCCGACTTGGGTGAATCATGAAATGATTTGAAAGTAGGATAGAGTCAGAGTTTCTTCATGCGTGCAAAAGAGACGGCATTAGAACAGAATCATAATGTGATTCATCCAAAGCGGCCTTTTTAGAGGACCAGTTCGACGAGTGAAACATTACAAAGGGTTGCAACATACACAAATATAAAATGTGTTAGGAAATTGTGAGTCGTAAACGTAAGTCGTATAATGATAGGTTAGTAAGTAAAATATATTTCGACCATTAGTTGTGGTCGGCATCAGTTTCATGAATGTCAGTATTTACAATAATATAGCTATAAAAGGTAAAAAATTATAATTATAAATTATGGGTAAGTATGCTAGTGATTTTTTTTTTTTACCTTTTATAGCTATATAGTAAATACTGATATTCATGTAACTGATGGCGACCACTAGTGGGTCGAAATATATTTTACTTTTTAACCTATCTTTATATTTTGTGTTTTCGTAAAAATATATAATTATATATATATAAATAATCACACATAACACTTATAAATACAAGCAGATTATTGCTACAGGTGAGCTTATTTCTGAAAGAGATTCCTACCAGCAAAACCTAGAGTAAGGATGTAGTAATAAAAGGGCGATCACGCATTAGACGATATATGCATTGTATACACATGAAGAAGAATCATACGTGACCTAAAAAATGAAAACTTAGAAATTATATGTACTTAACACTAGCCTGTTGAAAAATATATACAGTGGTGGTCACATAATTACAGACACTTAAAGCATATTAAAATAACCAAGCTATTCCTCTCTATATTTTTTATCAGACTACTATTGGAACTTGTTACACAATTTAAAAATATTTGTGTAGGTATTGTGTAGTGTTAAAACGAAATATTATCAACAAAATTTGTCTGTTCCTAATCCTCCTGCTCCTACCGGAATTTGCTCCCATGCTTCTGTAAAGACTGTGTAAAGTTGATCGACATTCGATGTCCGCTTTGTCGCCCCTATCTTCTTCACCTGGTACCACAAATTTTCTATGGGATTTAAATCCGGGCTGTACGGGGGCCAATCCAAAACTGTCACGGACTACGGACTGGTTCCTTAAGAAGACTTTTACTATTTTTGCAGTGTGTTTCGGATCATTATCCTGTTGGAAAGTCCAAATGACCGGTAAATTTTGCTCGGCGTAGGGCAGCATGGCTTGTTCTAAAATATTCATGTACTGGAATTTATCCATGTTGCCTTCTATTTTCCTGACAGGTCCTACACCAAGTCCTGAAAAGCAGCCCCACACTTTGATATTTCCGCCCCCATGTTTGGCTACTTTCTTGGTATACTTTGGATCAATTTCGTTGTTTGGGGGGCGTCTAACATATTGTTGTCCATCAGAATTAATCATATTAATTTTTGTTTCATCAGAAAAGAGCACTTGTTTCCACTCTCGTTCAGTCCAGTGTTGATATTTTTTAGCAAACGCTAATGTTGCCTTAACATTTTGCTTTTTCTAAAGTGGCACCTTTCGAGACACTCTTCCGTACAAGTTTGCCTCACATAGTCTCCGTCTAATTGTTCTTGGAGACACATCCTTCGACCCTCCTGCACCAAACAACTCCGAACGTATCAGTTCTGATCCCTTAAACGGATCTCTTTTTGCCAACAACACCATCTTAAGAGTCTTGCCGCACAGTAGTTTTCCTTGGTCTCGGTTTAGGTACGTTTTCGGTCGTGTTAAACTTCTTGATATGTTTTATAGCATTCATAACCATGTCCTTAGAACAGTTCAAGTGGTTTCCTATTTTTCTGTACGACCAGCCTTTGGTACGAAAGTTCACAATAATCTTCCTAGTGGTCGAATCGCAACTCTTGTTTTTTCCCATATTGATTGGTTTAAAACGTACTAATTTTAATAAAAAAAGTTAAGTTTTTTCAGTAATATCGACGTTTCATGAAAGTACGCGGCAAAACAAAGAAAAAGAGAATTTAGTTCTTTTTTTCTTTTTTGAAATTCGGAACACAGGTTTTATTGTCTTTAATTAGCTGGCCAGCTACAAGTAAGTTAAAAAAGTTTGTGTTACTTTCCCAGAGCGCAGTGGCTATCCTACTAACGAACACATCTATTTTTTGTCCCACATTTTAAGAATACAATGTCACGTATGGTTTAATACCAATTACTCTATATTAAATACCTATTTAAGCAAATGGTAGTACCATAACTAAGTTTTTTGTGGTCAATTAGGAGGTGTCTTTAATTATGTGACCACCACTGTATATATACGTACATATTTAATAAATTAATTAGCATTAAATTAATACAGGATGTGTACATACTTGAATACTGTGTATATAATTATTAATATATATGTATAATTTTATGAATTCGTGTTTTATTGTTGATTTATATACAGGTTGATAACAAACCCGCTATATCAAAGGAATTTGATACAACAAACATTTACATCAGTTCCGTTTGCATTTAAGATAAAATTTTGAAAAAAATACTATTAATTACACCTCATAAATATACATACCTTTTATAAATATACATACATACATTAAAATACATTAAAAAGGAAAAATTTTACGATGTGGTTTAGCTCCTATATGGGTATTTAAACCAATTAAAACCAAACCAACACACGCTGACACTAAAAAAAGTAATTTATTACATCAAAGAAAATTAGTTGATGTCCTAACGAAGCCGTAATTTCAAAATAACTGAAGTTTTGCGTGCGCGGCAGCTGATTAAAGCAGGATAGACATTTAAAAACAAAAGCGTTAGAGCAGCGGGTCTACCGCGTAATTCTCATTTTCATCAACATCAACTTGAGATTGAAATTTGACGTGCGTGCGACGACGCCCGCCTAACATGCCATCTCTTTTGCACGCGTTGAATTTCGCATGCATTTGCTTGAAGTTGATACAAATGAGAATTACGCGGTAGAGCCCCAGGACTGAATTTTAGCATTGTGCAGCCCCTTGAGCTGCTTTTGGCAAACCTATATATATTTATACCTTATATACCTATGCTGTGTAAAAGTGCACCTAAATCAAATCGAAAAGTCGAGTCAAATAGTCAAATATATGGAATGCAGTTTAGCATTGTGGAGCCCCTCAAGTATATTATATCTGTATATAAATAGGCATATAGCTACATAAATATAATGATGTGATCATGATAATCATTTTGTATGCATGAAGTCTTTCGTATATGTACATTTACGAGAGAAAATTTATTTTAATTATGTCTTTAAATAATGTTCTTTAAGTTTTCTTTAATACAAAGGAATATAAAGCGCCCCCGAAATGTGTCTGTGGTAAATACTTTACGATACCATTCAAAACAGTGTATTTGTACATTTTGGCACTGGTTCTGACACCTTCATAGAAAAACACTTGAGTCGGGCCAAAGTAGGACTCAAATTCAAATAGTTTATTTTGTAAAGTATATATATCTATAAAAAACACATTATCATAATATCCAGATATATTTCGACTTTTGATGTCGGCCTCAGTGGAATTAGTTAAAATAAATATAATATATTACAAATGTCATAAAATGGAGTAGATGATTGACAGACAAATGAAGTAAAAGACAAAAGGGGAAAAAAAAAAGAAAAAAAAAAAAAAAAAAAAAAAAAAAAGTGTATATGTGTATTGAGTAGGTAGGTTTTTAAATATAAGTGTGGGGATGGGTAGATGATCATTTATCTTTGTCTGTTAAGACCCGGACCGTAATGGGCACCAAGCGACCAAATATACGACTCCTCCCATGTTCTGAGTTGGATGTCTGTGAGTGGTGGTGAGAAAGATTTAATGATTCGTGCGGTGAAGCAGTTATTGAATGTCTTGTTGTGAAATCGTGTGTGCATTGGGATGGGTAGTGTGTTGTTTGTAATGGAGTCCGATGTATGTCTGTGTTGGTTGAGTCTGATGTGAAGATTGTTTTTTGTTTCCCCGATGTAAAAAGCAAACACTGTCCTGCTTTTTACATCGGGGAAACAAAAAACAATCTTCACATCAGACTCAACCAACACAGACATACATCGGACTCCATTACAAACAACACACTACCCATCCCAATGCACACACGATTTCACAACAAGACATTCAATAACTGCTTCACCGCACGAATCATTAAATCTTTCTCACCACCACTCACAGACATCCAACTCAGAACATGGGAGGAGTCGTATATTTGGTCGCTTGGTGCCCATTACGGTCCGGGTCTTAACAGACAAAGATAAATGATCATCTACCCATCCCCACACTTATATTTAAAAACCTACCTACTCAATACACATATACACTTTTTTTTTTTTTTTTTTTTTTTTTTTTTTTTTTTTTTTTTTTTTTCCCTTTTGTCTTTTACTTCATTTGTCTGTCAATCATCTACTCCATTTTATGACATTTGTAATATATTATATTTATTTTAACTAATTCCACTGAGGCCGACATCAAAAGTCGAAATATATCTGGATATTATGATAATGTGTTTTTTATAGATATATACAACGTGTAACGGAAAGGTGTAACCATATTTCAGGGTTCAATACTACACATGTTGACGATCTTGTATACAAATTTTCAGGTGGATCTGCGCTAAATTAAATTTCCATACAATTTTAAAAATTACTTTTTGTAATCATTTCAAAACGTAAACAAACATGTCGCATCACTAGCGGGGTCGTGACCCGTGAACTCGGTTTACTTACATAGCTCTCTGTGCTCCTGCGCGCCTGGTACTGCGAAGCGAGCGAGTCCTGCCGGCGCAGGTGTACACCGCGCGGCTAAGTCAAAGGAAAGCGGCAAATGTCAAAGAAGCGGCGTTGTCTAAGCTCGACGCCAAAAATTCGATCCTTTTGCACTTATTATTAGGTTCAATATTCAAAACTGTCACTGTTATTCAAATCACGACTTGGTACTCAAATAATTTGAATTTTGCGGCACTTTTTACATCACATTGATGACAACAAAATCATCGTCACTCACTACATTTTTACAAATATGGCTCAAAATGTCGGCCTTCGTGCTGAATAGCTAAGGCGGTTCGCCGGTACGTGGATGCCCGCACATTCCTCAACATCTCTGGTGTCACCATCCTAAAGGCGGCTCGTATGCGCTCCACCATCTCTTCTCGGGTCGGGCAATCGATGGCGTACACAATGTTTTTAATATGGCCCCAAAGAAAAAAATCCAACGGTGTAAGGTCAGGGGAACGCGCCGGCCAGGCAACTGGTCCACTTCGTCCTATCCACCGAGGGAATCGTTGGTTCAAGTAGGCGCGGACGTTCAGCGCAAAGTGCGCTGGTGCTCCGTCGTGCTGGAACGTCATTCGACCTCCCATCACGAGATCCAGGTAGGTTGCAACTGGCATACCCATTAGCTGATCTTCCAGCGTACCGGTTAAAAATTGTAGATAATTTTCACCATTTAAGTTTGGAGGCAACATAACAGGTCCAATTACTGTGTCTCCAACGATTCCAGCCCACACGTTAATGCGCCACTGGTGCTGGAACTTAGATTCTGACGACACGTGTGGATTGTTGTGATTCCACACATGTTCGTTGTGAACGTTGCTGATTCCGGCTCTAGTGAAAGATGCCTCATCCGTCCACAACACCGTTGAACCAAAATCAGGTGACGCTTCTACCTGATTTCGGTACCACTCGCAGAACAACACTCGAGGCGCGTAGTCGGCAGGTGTCAGCTCCTGTGTACGCCGGAAGTGGTACGGATGTTGCCCGTCGTCATGGAGCACACGCCACACCTGCATGTTGTTATTGGCTCCTAGAGCTGCTGCAGCGCGACGGGTGCTCGTCCTAGGGTTTTCTTCAAAGTGCTCCAGCACTGCTTCTTCAAAGGCGGGGTCACGATTTCCCGGACGGCCTTCTGGCCTGAGACCACGAAACGAGCCAGTAGAATGCAGCCTATTCACCATTTTCCTGAAGACCCCCGGTGATGGAAGCTGCCGACGATTATGTTCTGGTCTGCCATCAACAAATCGCTCAAAGTATAGTTCGCGAGCATATCGCAGACTACCATCCGCTGCACCAACACACAAAATCATGTCGTAATATTCGTTGTTGGTTAAAGACCATTTTTTTTTCACGGAAATTGATTAAGTATCACGATGCACTTGAAAGGATAGTAGAACGCGACTGATGACCAAATTAAAAATATGCATCGGGATTATTGGGAATATGTTTGCATGCACAGTGTCTACTGTCCTAGTAGTTTTCGCATAATTGTTTCAGGATTGTAAATAAAAAGGAAACCTTATTACATTATAAATAAAGTCCTGAATGTTTTAATTCCTTGCGTCGATATGCAATAGATGAGGTATGATGGTTTGTCCTTCAAATGCCCTTCAGGTAATTGTCTCAGCCAATGAGAGGTATCCTTATGTGTCATTGGTTAAGAAAATAACATAAATCACATAAAAATGTGTCACTCACGGGCGTAATGGCTGATATGTACTAATGACAATTTGCAACTAGGGTTTCAGTTTTAGTGAATCCAGTGGAAATGTGTTCCATACAGAGTATGTGTGGTTTAAGGGGCTCCACAATACTAAACATCAGTTTTGCACTGGATTCAGTTCCGTCATTGTAGATGGTAAACATTTTTAAAAAATATGGCCTGTTTTTTGACTCAAGACAATTATTAAGTAATTACACTTTATAAATACTTTCAATCTCCTTTTAATTATATTACTTAAAAAAACATCAATTGCACGAAAAAAGTGATTCAGTTTTCATATTTCATAACCGATTGAAACGAAAACAACACACGCAGGTACTAACTAGAAAAAAACATCTTTATTACACAAAGAAATATGATTTCAAAATAACTGAAGTTTTGCGTGCGCGGCATCTGATTAGAGCATGATAGACTTTTAATAAACAAAAGCGTTAGAGCAGAACTGAATTTTAGCATTGTACAGCCTCTTAAGGCGATTAGTGTCACCAACGACATTGAAATAACGTTCAAATCAGCGCGCAATGCACAGTGACTGTTACGACGCCGCCGACGCTCGCTGCGTCCTTGATAGGGCGAAATAGGAGAAAATAATACTTTTCACATGGACCTGGATGTTCGCTTGAATAGTCATTATGTTATGTGTATAGCTCTCAAGTGTATCTATTAAACAAAGCATACATAAATTAAATCGACCAAGTCGTTTAGGAGCACTGTAGGGAATTCAAGCCAAAGAACAACATTCGGTTGAAATTTTTTTCTTAAACAAGTTTTGGTGGTATGAAAAAGAAATATGTTGCATAAGTTTTGTTAGAGTTGATAATTCATACAATTTTTTTTTTATTGTTTTGGTTCGGCCATAAACGAGGAGTAGCCTTTAGAAAGTACCCATTTGGCGATACCAAGCCCTTTAAGACTTATACTCCTGTCAAAGACTGGCTGTTACGACGACCGCGCGATTGCGGAGACCAAAATAGGAAAAAATAATACCTCAATAAATAATGTCAATTTTATCAACTTTTCTTTAAAATAATTCTTTAAAATAATATTGAAACTTTTGCTAAAAACAGCCTATTTTGGCATACGTTAAAGTTTTAGCTCATCTAAGACGTTGTCTATAAAAACTATGCTATTTAAAAATAGTTCATTGCTATATCGACATATCGCCATGAAAAATATCGACATACGGGATCGTTGCGGCCTGAAACGAGATGGCAGTGACTAGAATACAACAGCAGATTCTTAGTAATAGGGTCCCGTTGGTTACCCTTTGGGTACGGAACCCTAAAAAGGGATACTTTGGTGGTAAAAACGATGAATGAAAGTATGGTGACGAAAGTTAATGTATGGTGCACAAGTGCAAGGTACAGCTTGACCAGGCTGCTCTAGAAGAACGTATGCTGACCAAATTGGCGACTTACTGAAGAAGGGCAATCTCAAACTTACCCGGAATAGAAGAACTTGATTTTTGGATTTTAAAGAGGTGCGTCAGGATCGTAGCAGATAGAAATCTGTAGCCTCTTCCTATCCCTCTGGGAGACAGACGTGAGTTTTTCTGTTAAGGGGCTGCACAACGCTAAAGTTAAGTCCTGCTTTAACGCTTTTGTTTTTTAACTGCCTGCTCTAATCAGATGCCGCGCACGCAAAACTTCAGTTATTTTAAAAACGCGTCTACATTAGGACATTAACTATAATTTCTCTATGTAATAAAGATGTTTTTTTCTAGTACGTATCTGCATGTGTTAGTTTCCTTTCAATATGTTCTGAAATATGGAAACTGAATCGCTTTTTTTTATGAAATTCATGCTTTTTTAAAAGTATTATAATTAAAAGAAGATTGAAAGTATATTTAATTATAAAGTGTAATTTATAATTGTCTTGAGTCAAAAAATACACCATATTTTTTCAAAATCTTACCCTACATTGACGGAACTGAATCCAATGCAAAACTAATGTTTAGCATTGTGGAGCCCCTTAAGCGATTACTTGGAAAGCCCGAAACAATTTCAAATTCTCTAATTCTGTACTAGGATATTAGAACGTGTTAAGATGTTAATATCGTGCAAATTAAGTTCTTTTGCGCACATCGACATGCATCTGTCATCAGCTGTTAAGCCATTTACTTGAAAAACGCGAAACAATTTCGAATTCTCTTTAGGTTTGTACTAGGGTATTAGAACTTGATAAAAGGTGTTAATACCGTGCAAATGAAGTTGTAGACCATCTGTCTCTTGCGCACAGTTTCTTGACATGCATCAGCTGATAGAATAGTGTTGTAACACGAAATGTTTGTATACCTTGTTAAAAAAAACTTCCAGACGGTGTATCTTGTTGTGTGTTTCGATTTTGGAGTTAATACAAATGCCAATAGCATTAGTACTATTCCCTAAATTACCTCCTTAAATATGGTTACACCTTTCCGTTACACGTTGTATAATTTAAACTAAATAAAAAACAAATAAGTTTTCTTTAATATTTAATTTTGTAAAGTAGGTATACATAATAAAATAATAAATGTACATGAACTAAATTAAAGGTTCATTTAATTTATGTAGCAATATATGTATATACGATTAAAATGATAGGTAAAATCTATAATTATACAAGGTGGAAGCTAATCAACCGCCCGAACCCACACCGGAGACCCGGCCAGGGACCAGGAACAAGGTTCAATGATCACCAACCGAGCCCCCAGCACCAATCCAGGCGGCCGACCAAATCCCATCCTATATACTACATAGTAATAGGTTACATATATAAATACATGCCTACCTCCGCAAATTCGATTTGCTAAGAAGAAGGGCAAGAAACTTAGCAAGATCATGTCTTTATTTTTTTTTTACATGTCAGTTCCATACTACCACTCCCAATCAAATCATCACTGAGGATGGATGATGGTCAAGCCGCACTCCAGGAAAGGCATTTCCAGCTTCTGCAGAATTCGTAGCGTAAACCCTATCATTTTGTTTGTTTTACTTCTCTTCGATATCGATCATTTTCTCGTCAGTAAAGACAAGTAGTACTTACTTGGCTGTGGACACGAAGTCGTTGAGTTCCCCGTCGTCCCGCTCCAGCTGGTCCAAGGTTCGAGCCTCACCCGTGCTTTGCAGACCGATCACCACACACTTGCCACACTTCACCGCCTCTCGGGCCGTCACTACCGCGTGGTTCACCTGCGAGAGAACATACACAATGTTCACTACATTCATTCATTCATTCATTTCTTTTTTTTTATTATAATAGTTTGACCTGGCTCTGGCTTAGAGTGTTTTTGGTTCTTATGACATCTTTGATACCCAACATTTCAAATAATTGGATTTTACAGTCGTGAATTCACATTTTTTTTTTTTTTATTAACAGCTTAAATTTATTTTGGAGCTGCTGTAATATCATATTAAAATGGGAGCAACATTTTATAGAATTAAGTATAGCCATATTCCATTATACAACGTGTAACAGAAAGGTGTAACCATATTTGAAGAGCTTATTCAGTCAATGGTATAGAACAACTTTTAGTATGGAGCAAAACCCTTATCTCGAAAAAATTTTTTTCCTGTTCCGTAGAAAAATGCAATGCTGCTCGGCCGAAATGTATGGAAGGGCAGATTTTTTTTTGAGATTTCAGGGTTGGTTCCATAGTAAAAGTTGTTCTATACCATTGACTAAATAAGCTCTTCAAACATGGTTACACCTTTCTGTTACACGTTGTATAGCCCGAACGTCTAAACTTGTAAAGCCAATTAACATGACATTTACCATAAACTCACAACCTGTCAGCACGCTCTCGGGGCTACATAGTGAATTGAGGACGGGGCGTGATTCAATTATATTTCAATTGAAATTCGTATACTTCCATAGTAACTCGCACGCTGACGCCGCGCTATCGTCGCGCCCCGCTTTCTGTGTGCTGAATGAAGCTTTAAAATGTTGTAGTCGTAAACCCCCCTCCCCTACTCACCTTGGCAGCGATGCAGAGATACTTGAAGAACCGCTGGTGCGCCGACCAGAACTGTCCCCACATGGTCTTCCTCATCCTGCTCTCCGCGTCGATCAGCTCGGCCGCCTCCGTGAACCGCTGCATCGCCTCCACCCACTGCGATCATAACTTTAGTGACCACGCTGTTTGTGAACCAATATAGTTCTTAATACGAGAGGTCAAGGGCCGTCGCTAATTATAACGCCTTGGCACAGGATCATCTCATGATATATTGTGAGCTTTAAATCGTGTTGTCACTATAACACAATTTAAAGCTCATATTTGAATGCCTTACTTTGTGGTAGTCTGTTGCCGATCCGTTGTAATGTGCGACGACCTAAAGTAGTCACAATGTAATAGGTCCGTTTTGACATATGTCATCGCAACGTATCTATGGATGTGAACCATGCAAATCGGTAACTATGTCAACCGATTCTCACGAGAAATCGATTCAAAGTATTATGAGTTTGTTATCGTTTGAAATATTTTCAAGTTTATTGGTTATAATTTCCAGAATAAACATAATTGCCAAAGTCAACGTGAAAGAAAATATAAACAGTTCAAAAGTAAAGCCTAAAGTCACAAGAAAAAAACACTAAAAACAAACGGGAGCACAACGACTTCCAATATGGTGATAGAAAGATATTTTGGGTGCTAAAACCAGCTTTTAATTTTTTTTCTCTACGAAAAGAATCTGAAATGGAAATTCTTACGTGCCAGTAATATTTTGTAATGTTGTACTTCACTGACCTCAAATTAGATAGAGGTCTGAGCGTTGATAGATATAAAATACTGGCCAGTAAGAAAAATATGTAGGCTTCAAGATGAAAAAATTGCTCCATGCCTTATAAAAAAAAATACTGCCATATTTCTTACCAGCCAATCTGTCTATTGATAGGATGATTTATGGAAAACTGCCTGTAAACCAATTCATTAATAAAAAAATGGGACTTTAAGCAATAAATGCATGTTTTTTATATATATTTTTTTTGTTTTTGTAAACTATAAGTTTAAAAGCTAAGTGGTATGTAACATTATTTAGCACAATTATTATATAATATTTTTCGGTATACGCGACACCGTTACAAATACATGCAAATGTTCAAATCTAAAAAGTTTATATTTGCAAAAAAAAAAGGAAATTTAAACTTGGCTTTTTGTGTACTGGTCTCACAAAAGCTAGTTACAGATCATTACAATTATTTTATCAATATTAAAACAAGTTAATTATTTTCACGTGGAATCGAATTGAGTCCGTGAAATTAGGCGATTATCTGGTTACAACACTATTATTAAGAAAAAATTGACTGAGAATGTAACTGTTTTTGAGACATTGTGTAGTAATTCAAAATTGCATTTTATTTTGGAATATGCGTGAAAATAGTACTTGAAATATGTTCCGTGATAATTAAAAAACGTTTATTTATTTTCTTTAAGCCCAATAAGTTAATAATTATTTGTTAACCGTTTCATTTATTACATGTAAAGTTATATTCTATGGTCGTTCTGATCTGTCAAAACGGGCCTCTTATTTTGTGGTAACTGTAAAGAGTCAAGTTTTTGACAGATACGGGTTTTGCATATAACGCATTTAATTTTAATGAATTTTTTCAACTATGATCGAAATAAAATTTCATATTTTAAACACTTGGCGATATATACATCGCAAGGAGATACAAATTAACATTATCATTGCAGTATAGAAACGCAGAAGAATACTAAGTATTCTGATCTAAGGATCTGAACCCCACATCCGTTTACTTGTCTTCTACGTACTCGTATCTATACCGCAATGATACTCGTGTAATGTTAATTATTCAACTGGTGACACCTCACAGGAGCTAAAACATATATTGAATCTCTTTCTTGTGAAAAATAATGAATTAAAAATCTATATAAATAATACCCTGACTGATCTATAAACGGCTAGACCTAGGAACATGAAATTTGGACTATAAGTTTCTTGTATGACGTAGATATCCACAAAGGATTCGCGAGAAACGCGAGCTTTGCTGTGAGGTGTCCGCTAGTAATATAAATAAAGCAAGACGAGCAGTGATCGGGCAAGTAACACAGTTTAGTCGGAGAGCCAGGCGAGAACTCACCAGCGCGACCGACTTGTCGTAGGTCTCCTTGAAGGCGTCGCTGAGCGGCACCTCCTCGATCTTAAAGCTGACGCCGTGGAAGGAGAGCTGCCTCGCGATGTACATACCGCGCAGCTTCATGTCCATCGCTACTATCTCCATCGCTCCCACGCCTCTGTACAACATTATCACACCGTTAACACTCTTCTATCTCGAGTTGACTATCGTCTTCCCAAGTCTCCGTCTCAGGAGGACCAGAACACAAAATTGCAAAAGATCCCATATATATCGTATGTGCAACAATTACTACAATGATAATGTTTTGAACGTCGACTTCTTTAATTATTCACCAATTAGTTTTAATAATAAAGAAAGCGTTAAACAACAAAAACGAAAGTAATTAATTTAGTTATACTTGTAAGATTGCATGTGGTGCCTACTTTTAAGCCAGTTAAGTTATGATTAAGTTTAAAACTTATTACTTTCGCAATTTATTACATTTTTACTCATTTACTTCCATCTCTGAGAATGTAAAGGGAATAGTTTATACAGTGTGTCCTTCGTACAAGTGCACATCCGAAAAAGGGTGGAACAGACCTTATTTTATCGACAAAAAAAAAGTATTATTTTTTTAGAAAATCTTTGTTTTATAAATTTACGTTTTAATTTTTTTTTTTGCCTACCATGAAGACTATGTATAAAATATGTCATAACTTTTGATCTATCGCGAGTAATGCAATGAAATAAAATTGTTATAATCCATAAGGATAGACGTTGCATACCAAATCAAAAACAAAACATAATCAACTACCATTACCATAAAAATAATATCCTAAAAGATTATTTCTTTAATTTTTCCGTTTTTTTTTTTCAGTAATAGAAAAATTTTTCAAAATAATATCCCCGTTTCACTATACTTTTATTGCTATTTATCATTGCCTATTCTATTATCTTTGAAACAAAAAAAATACAACGTTTTATCATAAATACAATATTTTCTACGAGCGGTTAACCAAAGGCACTGCGCTCGCGTCCCATACAAAGATACCCAGGTGCAGTATTTTTTATTTAGTATTTTTTCAAGATAAAAAAAAAACAAAAACAAAAATTCTTTGTTTTTGTCCATATATTTAGATCTAGTTTCACCCACTTTCGGATGAGCACTTGTACGAGGGACACACTGTGTATCATAGGCCAAAGTTGTATTTTCTCCTTGAATAAATATAAAAATAAAAACATTATCTATAAAACAATCGCAGCCCTGATACACTTCGTCCATGGGCACCACTTCACCATTTTTTAATGAAACGTGTACAGCAGTGGAAATAAGACCTAAATATAGTCATCTCCAAGAGGGATATGCATAGACGATTTCCATATGTTACGTTCCTGACACACCTCTTCCACATCCGTCAATCTAGTCATACAAGCTCTTCTATTCCGGGTACTTTTGACATTGCCCTTCTTCAATTGAAATATGAAATGAAATATATTTATTAATGTAATGTAGGTATAACAGATACACTTATTACAGGTCAGTTTTTAAGTAATATAAGTAATTAAATAATCTATGTGTATAGGTAATAGTTTTATGTCATAAATAATAATATGGGGAAATATGCAGGGAAATAATAAAGGTTGGGTAGACTTAAATTTAATTAAAAAATACACTTAAATAAAATAAAAATATAGGAATAAGGAATAAATAATACTATAAATATATGCAATACGTATAATAAATATATGCCTAGCTCCACCCATTCGATTAGTCTTGCTAAGAAGAAGGGCAAAAAACTTAGCAAGATCATGTCTTTTTTTTCGGCATTTGGTCGGCATACGTCGTTCTAGGTCGGAAAGTGGGGCGAATTAAATATATACCTATAGGTACACTAACCTCTTCTCAACAGCATTAATAAAGTCCATGAAGGTAGGGAAGGGCGTGCCCTCCCCCCAGATACCCAGCCGCACCATGTACGCCATGTTCCTAGGTTCCGACGCTCCGGTAGCCGATGCGTACACGACCCGCGCTTTAGGCAATTTGTTCTGTAACTCGAGGGCCGTGAGTCCAGTTTTGGTTGCCTTGCCGGACCCGACCGGGCAGAGATTCTTTGCTTTGTGACATTCGTCGAATACGACCTGATGAGATGTTGAGTCAAGGGAATTAGCTTCGTATTAATGATGTTTCAATATGTTTTTACCGTACGGTTGCTAGACCCAGATCAACCCGCTGCCCAGAACTTTGTGAATCCGGAAGTTTAGATTCAAGATACTTTATTTGTTGAACCAAGGGTATTGAAGGTGTAGATTACAATATTAATTAGTCTCCTCTCTGTTCTACCCTGCAGGGTGTACTAATATACACCAATATATTAGATCAGATTTGAACCAGTTATAGGCGGTTAGAACTAGCTGTAACTAAGTCAACCTACTCCAATCATTTTCGTGTAGTTGAAGCAATGTAACCTATTAATGCTCTTAGCCACCGCTTTTCGTCAACGACGGCTCTACCTCAGACAACGTGACACGCGATACAGGTATGTACCAGATTGTTTTTATCACCTTTCTCCAATAGACGACACATCATCAACGAAGCTCCTCTGCTGTAGGCCGAGTGACTACCATGAGTTTTGCAATCGATCCATGTTACCGAATGCGTAAAATATTTTTCAATGCAAGTGCTCGTAAAGGCCCACTTTTTATGCATCAAAACCGAACAGAAAGTCGATTATTTTGCCCTAGGGCTTTTTTATTATTATTTTATTTATTTATTTACAATGGTTGGCTAACCTACTGCCTTTCCTGTATACCATAAATGCTATACTTTTTTTTCCACTGTTTAACGGCTCTGGATACAGTACTTTTGAGCCAATTATAATTTAAAGTTCACAAGATTATATTATTTTTATTTCCTCACACTATGCATTGAATAACGTAGTATGGTACACGGGCGTAAGAGCAATAAATTACTAGGTTACGTTAAAACCCCGTCATTTTTTATTGCTTTTCGCCCTTGTAGCATAAACTACTATTTTATTAGAAAGTCTGGTTCTTCGCGTGAACCGCTAGAGGCGCTGTACAATTTCTCATATAAATATTTTACGCAGTCGCGTACGTATTACGAGTGCAAAACTCAGGTAAACTCTAGCTCTCGTTCGCCAAGTGTCTGGAGCGAGATGCAACATGTTTGCGATGTTTTCCCGCATCAATGTACAAAGGGGGTTTATTATTTTGAGAATTTGTTGTGTTATTGAGTGTTTCTACACAGCCCGTTTCACGAAGGTACAGATAGTAACACAAAAGGATACGACTCCGTCGAAGTCCTCCCCGCACCACTGCAGCAGCTGTTTCAGCCGCGTCCTGTACTTGGTGGTCGTGGACTGTGTCTCGCCGATGAGGGCCGAGTACGTGCTGAAGACGACGCCTTTCTTCACGTTACCGTTCACAGCGGACGAGATCTTCGCGTACTTGAACTGGAGGAGAAACGGTACTGTTAAGAGGCTATGCGAATTTTATTTTTGTCACTGTCACTCCAAGCGAAAAATCACGCAGTGCGAGAGGGGCGGATTCAGGGCAAAAGGGAAAAATGTTGGTTTTATATTTTTATTAAAAAAAACTAAAAATAGCCAGTAAAATTTCAAATATTAAATCTCCAGATATAGTTTGTAATGCACTCAAATAATATTTAGAGTATTCATAGCGATGTATTTCGCAAAATAAACATAATCTTAGTTAATGAGGACTGTGAGTTTCTTAACTGTCTGAAGCAACAATAATGTAGCGACGACAGCGCCATCTGTTTCTTAAGAACAAGGCGTGAAATCACATAACGCCCTCGTGAGCGTCCTGTATGTGCAGTACAAGCTAGTATATCAAGCAGATGCAAAAATAACAGTGGACAAGTATGATGGAAGAATTCACCGGTCTGGGTAGGAACTCGGTGGCGCAATTGGTAGCGCGCTTGTCTTGATAACAAGAGGTCGCAGGTTCGAATCCTCGCCCGGGGAATTTTTTCAAATTCTTGTCTTTTGGTATGTTTCCGATTGATCTTTTCTAGTTTGTAATGCACTCTAATAATATCTCTAGATATTGTTGAAACACACCTAATAAAATATGTTTGAGTTCTTTCTGTATACGGTTTTATTCGTCAAAAGAGGAGAAAAAGTGTGTTTGAAGACCTCATTTCAACAATTATTTCTATCGAGGAAAATTTATCCAAACATGTTTCCAATTTCAAAACCCAAGATTATATAGTCAAAATGCATATACCAGAAATTATTAAAAATGTTTCGTGTATTTCATGAAATACACAGAAAAGATACACCCCTATTTTTTTCGCATATCGCCTTAATAGTAGGCTGCATTCCTACACTACGGACGTACCGTGGGTAGACCCATGTATCGAGTAACAAAATGTGACCAATTCGGAGATATGCAGAAAAAAAAACTACATCAAAATAAACAGGGTTCGTTGGCGCAACCTGGAGCATTTTGTACAGTCAGCAAAAAAAAATGCTCCGGGTTGCGCTGAGCCAACCTTATTTATTTTGATGTAATTTTTAGGGTTCCGTACGAAAAGGGTAACCAACAGGACCTCATTATTAAGACTTTACTGTCCGTCTGTCACCAAGCTGTATCTCGTGAACCGTGATAGTTAGACAGTTGAAATTATCACAGATGATGTATTTCTTCATCTGTGAAAATTTCAACTGTCTAACTAACACGGTTTATGAGATACAGCCTGGTGACAGACGGACAGTGGAGTCTTAGTAATAGGGTCCCGTTGGTTACTACGGACTCTAAAAATGGTCTCATTTTTTGTGCGCCTACATATGGGAGTAAATAATCCAATATGTAATAAATATATATCTAGTTACCTTATTAAGTGGATGCACCTCTATCTTGCCGGCACCGATGTCGCGCAGGTCCCGCTCCGCGTCGTACTTGAGATCGTTGGAGACGGACACCCAGATGGCGCGCTTCCTGCCCTTCAGGTAGTTCTCGAAGATGATGCCAGCGATCGTGCGCCCCTTGCCCACGCCCGCACCGTCGCCTGCGCACACAGTAACACTTAACGATCGTGCGCCCCTTGCCCACGCCCGCACCGTCGCCTGCGCACACAGTAACACTTAACGATCGTGCGCCCCTTGCCCACGCCCGCACCGTCGCCTGCGCACACAGTAACACTTAACGATCGTGCGCCCCTTGCCCACGCCCGCACCGTCGCCTGCGCACACAGTAACACTTAACGATCGTGCGCCCCTTGCCCACGCCCGCACCGTCGCCTGCGCACACAGTAACACTTAACGATCGTGCGCCCCTTGCCCACGCCCGCACCGTCGCCTGCGCACACAGTAACACTTAACGATCGTGCGCCCCTTGCCCACGCCCGCACCGTCGCCTGCGCACACAGTAACACTTAACGATCGTGCGCCCCTTGCCCACGCCCGCACCGTCGCCTGCGCACACAGTAACACTTAACGATCGTGCGCCCCTTGCCCACGCCCGCACCGTCGCCTGCGCACACAGTAACACTTAACGATCGTGCGCCCCTTGCCCACGCCCGCACCGTCGCCTGCGCACACAGTAACACTTAACGATCGTGCGCCCCTTGCCCACGCCCGCACCGTCGCCTGCGCACACAGTAACACTTAACGATCGTGCGCCCCTTGCCCACGCCCGCACCGTCGCCTGCGCACACAGTAACACTTAACGCGTTACAACATGCGAAAGTGCTGCCACTTTAGAAAAGAAAAAAAAAAAATCTTGCTAGAATAATTAATGAAAATCTGCTCAATTAAATATCTAGAAATAGCAATGAACTATTTTTACATAGTAAAGTTTTCAGGAACACCGTCTTTCTATAGCTAGAATTTAAACTTACGCCAAAAGCGGCCGTTTTTAGCAGATTTTCAATAATTATTCTAGCAAGTAAAATACGTATTTTTTTTCTAAAGTGGCAGTACTTTCGCATGTTATAACGCCTTAACAATCACTATCCGTGTACTGTCTGTTTAGACTTGTAACGGCTTCACTATCATAGTATAATATATAAAAGTAGCCTAAAAGTTGGCCAGGGTCATTAGTAATCATAGTCATATCCTGCCAGAAAAGTTTCATCGTGCGACCCGTTGAATGGTTTCCTCCCCTCCCGAATCTATGACTATACAGATGAATCTAAGAGTTGTACAGAGCAACTTAACTCAAGTTAATTAAATGTCCTTGTCATTTCAACCCATAAAGATAAGAACTCAACATACAATTTTTGACGTGTAAAAAGTGTATATATCTATACCTGCTTTGCAAAATAAACTATTTGAATTTGAATGTTATAAGTTATGTGGCTTTGGCTTTGTATTTCCTTACAACAAAACGCAAAAAAAAAGGATTACTTACTATATACATCAACCACCCCCCCCCCCCCCCCAACCATTACCACAGCCAGCTATTACCCCTGTAACTATAACAATAGACCGCAGTCCAGATCGTGGGTCGATCTAACAGATAACGACAGAACACTTACCAATAAGGAAGCCCGCCCTCGTGCCGTCGGGCAGCATGTGCTCCTGCGCCTGCGACGCGTATACAACAGCCTCTAGCTGCAGCGCTGAGAGCAGCCCACCGCGGATGGTCTCGTCCGGCAGACTGACGCGGTAGCTCACGTCCACTGGCTCCACGGACGAGAGGGACGCCGTCTCCACCACTGGGTCCGGGTGCTTCTTGCCCAGTTTTACTGAGGACCGATCAGTAAATATATATTTATAAAATAGAAGCCTGACTGATTTATCAAACACCTATTCAAAATTAAAATTTCATTTTGTAATATGTATAGACACATGAAATACACCTTTTACACGTCGATGTCTACACAAAACGGCTACACCTAAAAACATTATTTGTATTATATCGTAGACATCTAAATTTGTATTATATCGTAGACATCTAAATTTGTATAATGTCGAAGACACCTAAATTTGTATGATATCGTAGACACCTAAATTTGTATGATGTCGTAGACATCTAAATTTGCATTATATCGTAGACACCTAAATTTGTATAATATCGAAGACACCTAAATTTGTATGATATCGTAGACACCTAAATTTGTATGATGTCGTAGACATCTAAATTTGCATTATATCGTAGACACCTAAATTTGTATAATATCGAAGACACCTAAATTTGTATGATGTCGTAGACATCTAAATTTGTATTATGTCGTAGACATCTAAATTTGCATTATATCGTAGACACCTAAATTTGTATAATATCGAAGACACCTAAATTTGTATGATGTCGTAGACATCTAAATTTGTATTATGTCGTAGACATCTAAATTTGTATTATGTCGTAGACATCTAAATTTGTATTATGTCGTAGACATCTAAATTTGTATTATATCGTAGACATCTAAATTTGTATAATGTCGAAGACACCTAAATTTGTATGATATCGTAGACACCTAAATTTGTATGATGTCGTAGACATCTAAATTTGCATTATATCGTAGACACCTAAATTTGTATAATATCGAAGACACCTAAATTTGTATGATGTCGTAGACATCTAAATTTGTATTATGTCGTAGACATCTAAATTTGTATTATGTCGTAGACATCTAAATTTGTATTATGTCGTAGACATCTAAATTTGTATTATGTCGTAGACATCTAAATTTGTATTATATCGTAGACATCTAAATTTGTATAATGTCGAAGACACCTAAATTTGTATGATATCGTAGACACCTAAATTTGTATGATGTCGTAGACATCTAAATTTGCATTATATCGTAGACACCTAAATTTGTATAATATCGAAGACACCTAAATTTGTATGATGTCGTAGACATCTAAATTTGTATTATGTCGTAGACATCTAAATTTGTATTATGTCGTAGACATCTAAATTTGTATTATGTCGTAGACATCTAAATTTGTATTATGTCGTAGACATCTAAATTTGTATTATATCGTAGACATCTAAATTTGTATAATGTCGAAGACACCTAAATTTGTATGATATCGTAGACATCTAAATTTGTATTATATCGTTGACATCTAAATTTGTATAATGTCGTAGACATCTAAATTTGTATTATGTCGTAGACATCTAAATTTGTATTATGTCATAGACATCTAAATTTGTATTATGTCGTAGACATCTAAATTTGTATTATGTCGTCGACATCTAAATTTGTATTATGTCGTAGACATCTAAATTTATATTATGTCGTAGACATCTAAATTTGTATTATGTCGTAGACATCTAAATTTGTATTATGTCGTTGACATCTAAATTTGTATTTCATCGTAGACATCTAAATTTGTATTATGTCGTAGATGTCGGGATCCACGCGGGCAACGCCGTGGGGCTTAACGAGTCAATTATAAGAGGCCAAAACATTGCACTAGCATTAAGAAACTTATTTCGATTAAGCGACCGGACGTTCAATATCTGTCATGGATTATATAGAAGGCGTTCCGAAACGACCTTTGCCGAAGAGTGTCGAAGATTCCTACGCGATATTAAAATTTAGTTATTCCTGTAATGTAAGCAAGTAATAATAAGTAAATACACATACATTTGGTCGGCATGTAATCTGCATAAGTCTCTGCGACGCCCATCTCTTCGTCGTCGACTTCTTCCTCTTCTCCCGGCATCTGGAAAATATACCAATTGTTTGTAACCACTCGTACTTTGGTTCAGTAGTTAATTATAAGTAGTCCCTCAACTGGATCTACGGTACATTCTATTGTAGGGACAAAATATACCAATTGTTTGTAACCACTCGTACTTTGGTTCAGTAGTTAATTATAAGTAGTCCCTCAACTGGATCTACGGTACATTCTATTGTAGGGACAAAATATACCAATTGTTTGTAACCACTCGTACTTTGGTTCAGTAGTTAATTATAAGTAGTCCCTCAACTGGATCTACGGTACATTATATTGTAGGGACAAAATATACCAATTGTTTGTAACCACTCGTACTTTGGTTCAGTAGTTAATTATAAGTAGTCCCTCAACTGGATCTACGGTACATTCTATTGTAGGGACAAAATATACCAATTGTTTGTAACCACTCGTACTTTGGTTCAGTGGTTAATTATAAGTAGTCCCTCAACTGGATCTACGGTACATTCTATTGTAGGGACAAAATATACCAATTGTTTGTAACCACTCGTACTTTGGTTCAGTAGTTAATTATAAGTAGTCCCTCAACTGGATCTACGGTACATTCTATTGTAGGGACAAAATAGAAAACATATTCCAGCTTGTGTGTTTTACATACCATATAATATTTACGCAACACTCAGGAACTAGCGAAATTATGAATGTAGCGCGTTTTATCGTTTTTTTTTTTTTTTTTGATAACATTGTGTTATTTACATAATAAAAGACATGATCTTGCTAAGTTTCTTGCCCGTTCTTCTTAGCAAGACTAATCGAATGGGCGGAGGTAGGCACGTATTTATACTGGGTGTAATGATGACCTGCTCAGAAAATGAAACCACATGTAGGGAATACCTCTACAAAGCCATAAAAAAAACAATTTCGAGAAAATATTTCTGTTTACAGAAATTTGTTTCTCGAACAAAATAAATCGTGTTCCAAGTGTGCACCTTCCCTTCCAGTATTACTACATGTCAGTAACCTGCACGAAGCGGCAACATCGCATTTTTTAAGCCTGTTAAAAAAACGTGGTTAGTACGTTGCACTTGTGAGCGAAACTAAATTAATTATTAATTTGTAGATGTATTAATAGGAATGTCGAAATGAAATTTAGTACAAAGAACCCTCGTAACATCCCCTATACGTGGTTTCATTTTCTGAGCAGGTCATCATTACACGGTGTATATGTAACCTATTAGTATGTAGTATATTGGATTTGATTTTGGCCTGGATTCGTGCTGGGGGCTCGGTTGGCGATCATTGAACCTTGTTCCTGGTCCCTGGCCGGGTCTCCGGTATGGGTTCGGGTGGTTGACTAGATTCCACCTTGTATAATTATAGATTTTACCTATTATTTTAATCGTATATATATTGCTACATAAATTAAATAAATCTTTAATCTAGTCCATGTACATTTATTATTTTATTACATATGTTTTTACTAGATTAAATCTGACGTGTAAAAAGTGTATTATATATACCTACTTTGCAAAATAAACTATTAGATTTTACTCCAATTTTTATACTTTGTCATATCTCTATCTCGGCCGAAACCAAAAAAACCAAACTCAGTCGGTCCTTAAGAGGCGTCATCACACCCAAACCTCCATACAAACGGTGTCACCACATTGTGGGGTGTATATGGAATGTTATTGTAATATTTTAGGTTGAGTCCATTACTCTATGTTATGATCTATGTTTAGGTCGAACTAAAAATCGTAAAATTTGTTAATATCTTAACAAAAACCTCCAAAATACGTAAATTTAACGGTTTTTTAACAAAAGTGTAGCCGAATGTGCTTTTATTGTTTTAGATAAAATCAAAAAATGAATACGAGTCAAACATCGAAAATGTTATCTAGATTAATAATAAGTACCTAAGTAATTTTCATGTACATTTATTATTTTATTACATATATTTTTATAAGATTAAATTTGAATTCGAATTTAAGTAATAACCAAAACTAATGTTTGATAACGTCAAGTCTTGTCAAAATCTGGTTCCTCCTGAAACAAGTTATCAATTTTGCGCCCACGACGAAATCGGCACGATTGTTTTGTGCTCGCAAGTTTCATGGAGCGTGAACCTTATAGCGAAATGAAACAGCATGACATTTGGCGACGCCCACAACTGAGTTGGCCGCATCATGTCTGTTCTTAAATTAATTTAATCCCTCGACTCTTCTCCTTATCATCCAAGACTTAATTTATAAGAACTTTGAGTTGTTTTCAAAATATACAACCCCGCTTTCCTCGTCTTGTCTGCGATTACTACAGGTTATATTTGCCCCTCGCTCGCCGGGCCTCAAGTTGACTTAAAAAGGTTGTAGCTACTAGCATTGTTATTTTTTTTTATTTTTTATCTATCCGCTTTCCCCCGATTTTAATTTTTCAGGGACCTTGTTTTTTTTTGTATTTAATTATTATTATATTTATTTGCGTCTATATACTTTTTACATTGTTTATTATGTTCATTAAATTTATATTGAATATTATATTACATGTTGTAACCGCTGGCTACAGGAATGCAGGGCTGATGGGATTTGAGGATTGATTGGAGAATTGTGGGTGCACTGACCTTGCTTTGGAATGTTGTGAACGAGCCGACGAATGCGATGACGGGCTGAGCCTTCTTGTTGGGCTGATGGAGCTGGCGTTTTGGTCAGGAATGTGCAGAATGTCTTGTTGTAACGTGAACACTACACTTTCACAACCTAAAGGGTAGGTACACGATATTGTTTGGGCTGGCGGCGCGAATGTATGCACACACGTATCGTTAGGTCGACGGTTGCGGCGAAACAGCCGGCTGCGCGAGCGCGCAGACGTGCGCCTCGGGAGGCGTCTCGAGCCGAACAGACCGAGCGAGCGGCGCTCAGCGCGCGACTCGATTCTGTCGCGAGTTACTTTCTGCGCATGCGCTGAAATGCGCATACCGTCACGCTGTAGCGTGAACATCCTGGGGGGGCCGGGGCTGCGACTCCTCTTGAGCTGAATCCAACGGCAGCCTGGCTATCTTGAACACAGGTCGTCGCAGATTTCCATGGGCTGTGTCCAGATCCACAACTTGGATCACTCCATCCTTGCCAGACATTGTGCGGAGAATTCTCCCCAACTTCCATTGGAGCGGAGGCAGGTCATCCTCTTTGATGAGGACCAGTTCACCCACTTGAGGAGGGGAAGAAGGGGAGAGCTATTTGGAGCGGGTTTGCAGTGTATGGAGGTAGGATCTGGACCAGAGAGTCCAAAAGCGCTGAGAGAGCGCTTGAATGAGCTGAATGCGTTTAAGAGCAGATATGGGTCTGTCGTCAAAAGACTGCTCAGGTAGAGCGGTGAGCGGACGACCAATAATGAAATGTCCGGCCGTGAGAGGTTCAAAGTCCGTAGGGTCGGATGAAATCGGGCAGAGGGGTCTTGAGTTGAGTATTATTTCGTGCAGAGCGCCGAACCAAGTTATGTGCTGATTCGCGAGCTTGTGAGTGATTGCATCATTGTTTGACCTGAGGAAGTTCTGAACTTCAATGAGCTGATTCCTAGCACCTACATAGTTTGTGCCGCAGTCTGAGCGAATGAGAACTGGAGTACCGCGACGTGAGATAAAACCTAACAGGGCTCGTGCTGAGTGAAATTGACCATGTACGTCTGCTATTTTAAGTGAGACGGTTGGCAACAAAATTGGTGTGTTAGTGACGTTCACTACACGTTGTGCGGAGTTACAAGAATTCTCTGTTGGAGTTGAAGTCATTGAGTGAAAATGAACTGAGTGTGTATGTGATGAGTGTGTGTGTGATGAGTGTGCTGAGTGCGCTGAGTGCTGGTTTCATTGAGTGAAAATGAGCTGAATGTGTATGTGATGAGTGAATGTGTGAGTGAAAATGAGCTGAGTGTGTATGTGCTGATTGAATGTGTGAGTGAAAATGAGCTGAGTGTGTATGTGCTGATTGAATGTGTGATGAGTGTGACTATATGTGAAAATGAGTTATTAAAACTTGAGCGCTACCAACTCCAACGTGCGGATAGCTTGTAACTTGCGCGGGCCGAAGTAACAAAGGTTATGTTCAAACGGAACACGGAAAATAAACCCGACAGAGAGAAAAAAAAAAAAAAATTTTTTTTTTTTTTAAAAACAACCTGTATATGAGCTGAACCAACGTGGAACACCCTATATGTGTACCATTAACAATAAGATCAGAGATGAGAAGAGGATCAATACACGTTAGCTCTTGCTTACACGAACGCACATTTACAACAAAACAAATTCTATTAATAGAACAAGATACGTACTTACTTCGTTGGGTGTGTAAACAAACAAAGAATGTATTTACCTGGCCGAAATCGGATCTAAATGAGCGGACAATCCAATGATGCAAATCAAGCTTTAGTAACGTAATAATACGTAAACGTAAACGTACGTAACGTAATAACTTATGTATACGTGGGTTTTACGTATGGGCGTAACTTACGTAAATGCTCGAATCCGGCTCGAAGGACCAAAATGTAACCGCTGGCTACAGGAATGCAGGGCTGATGGGATTTGAGGATTGATTGGAGAATTGTGGGTGCACTGACCTTGCTTTGGAATGTTGTGAACGAGCCGACGAATGCGATGACGGGCTGAGCCTTCTTGTTGGGCTGATGGAGCTGGCGTTTTGGTCAGGAATGTGCAGAATGTCTTGTTGTAACGTGAACACTACACTTTCACAACCTAAAGGGTAGGTACACGATATTGTTTGGGCTGGCGGCGCGAATGTATGCACACACGTATCGTTAGGTCGACGGTTGCGGCGAAACAGCCGGCTGCGCGAGCGCGCAGACGTGCGCCTCGGGAGGCGTCTCGAGCCGAACAGACCGAGCGAGCGGCGCTCAGCGCGCGACTCGATTCTGTCGCGAGTTACTTTCTGCGCATGCGCTGAAATGCGCATACCGTCACGCTGTAGCGTGAACACATGTATTTTTTTTATTAATAACGTATATATAAATATATATTAATTTTCTTTCCTGGGGCACTGCCCGCTGCTTTACGACTTGTAATGAGTTATTTGTAATGCATTGTAATGAGTAACCTTGTCCTGCTGCCACATGTTGCCCCGCGGCTGGTTCCACGCCTGCATCTGTGTGAGTTGCCCCAGCATGCCGGCCAGCGGGCCGCCCATACCGCTCGCCAGGATCTGGTTCAAGTTCTGAAGTAGGAACGGGTTCATTCCCGAGAGACCCGCCATTTCCACTGCAAATAAAACGGCGTCTAAATGTTTGTACATATGTTTACCCCAGAAGACGAAGAAAAATTGATTCATTGGGTATCTGTAGTTGAAATTGAAGATAAATAAGTATACAACGGCCAGTCACAAGCAGAGATAGGAATTAGGTAGTGTGTTTTTTGATTTGGAACTAAACGTTCATATTAATATGGATACAATGTTTACAAATCTAAGCAACGCAATCTAGACAAACTTATTTATTAAAATCTCCATAAATCATCCTTTTTATTGAAATGTCACTCCTTCTCTTTTTAGGGTTCCGTAGTCAGCAAGGAACCCTTATAGTTTCGCCATATCCATATGTCTGTATGTCCGCGGCTTAGCTCAGAGATTTTTAGTACTAAAAAGCCGTAAGTAATTAATCACGCCGAAAAAGCGGTAATTTTTTTTTTTTTACAAAAATATTTTTAGGTTACCTCCCCTACACGCTAAGTGGGGATGAATTTTTTCTTCTCGTCTGTCCCATGACGAGGGGTGTCGTTGGATAGGTCGTTTAAAAATGTTTTAGGGTGTGTGAAAATCACTTTTCGATTCAGGGATCCCTTTGAGAAATATTAAGCTTTAAAGTCCAAATTTTTGTTAGAGTCAACTGTCCCAAGCTGGCAGCGAGCTAAACATTGTGTAGGGTAACTACGGAACCCTACACTGCGCGTGGCCCGACACGCATTTGACCGGTTTTTTTATATAGCAGAGGACGCCATTTAATTAAAATAATAATATTCATAGAATAAAGATACGATAATTAATCAATATGGATCAGCCGATTAATAAAACAAAACCAGGTTAGAATTCTAATTCCGGGAATATCCATATTAAGATCAACATAGCACAAGTAGTATATTATTATAAATCACACTATCTCATTCCAATCTTGGTCACAAGTCATAGCTTACAAAACAAATTAAAAGCTTAGCGATATTATTGTGAAGATCTACGAAATTCTAAATTCATCTACATCAATAATGATAATTATTGTAACCTGAAAGAGATAATTGGAAAATTATTGAAGTATCAACATAAATGTTACATTCCATTAAGAAAACTAAATTCAAATAATGTAAACTACTGAAAGTTATCATAAAATAAAAGAATCATCCACACGATAGCTACCAATAAACTATAAAACTGAAACGTAACTAAAAAGAAACGCAAGAGTTAACTGTCTACAAAACGGATAGTTGTACAACACCGAGTTTGCAATCCACTGCTTGTTTCCAACTAAGTTACTCACTCTGCGCGAGCAGGGAGGCAGCATTGAACGCCGCGCTGGACCCACCGGGGAACGCCGGCGGCGGCAGCATCGGAGGGGCTAATACAATACTTTAGTTTAGTGCTTCTACTAAATATATCAACATGCTAGCATGCCCGAGGGTTGTGTTACAGAGTAGTGACTGACTCAGACATGACAGTCAACATTCACTCGTAGTTCAAACCCACGTTTCACCATTTCATGATTCATTTGTCCAGGAGCGGCTATCGCCGTGTTTGACTGCATTTGGCTGTGCTTCTAGTTTATGTATTAAATATTAAAGAAAACTTATTTGTTTTTTATTTAGTTTAAATTATATATGTTATATCTATAAAAAACACATTATCACAATATCCAGATATATTTCAACTTTTGATGTCGGCCTCAGTGGAATTAGTTAAAATATTAATATTTTAACTAATTCCACTGAGGCCGACATCAAAAGTCGAAATATATCTGGATATTGTGATAATGTGTTTTTTATAGATATAACATATATAGTTTATGTATTGCAACATTTTATATATATACAGTGGTGGTCACATAATTAAAGACACTTAAAGCATATTAAAATAACTAAGCTATTCCTCTCTTTATTTTTTATCAGACTATCATTGGAAGTTGCTACACAATTTAAAATATTTGTGTAGGTATTGTGTAGTGTTAAAACGAAATATTTTCAACAAAATTTGTCTGTTCCTAATCTATTATTCGGTTTATCCTAATTGCAAGCAGTATAAACTTAACAAAGATATGGCCATATAATTAAAGACACTCCATTTGCTTAGAAGAAATAAAAAAAATATATTGTTGTTATTGAAATTATCTTTATTACACAAAATTCCCAACAAATTTATAAAACATTCCGGTACGTATCAATATTTGGTTGCATGCCCTTTGGCAGAAATTACAGCACGACATCTCTTGGGCATGGAAGCGATCAATTTTGTAAAAGCTCCTACCGGAATTTGCTCCCATGCTTCTGTAAAGGCTGTGTAAAGTTGATCGACGTTCGATGTCCGCTTTGTCGCCACTGTCTTCTTCACCTGGTACCACAAATTTTCTATGCGATTTAAATCCGAGCTGTACGGGGGCCAATCCAAAACTGTCACGGACTGGTTCCTTAAAAAGTCTTTTACTGTTTTTGCAGTGTGTTTTGGATCATTATCCTGTTGGAAAGTCCAAATGGCCGGTAAATTTTGCTCGGCGTAAGGCAGCATGGCTTGTTCTAAAATATTCTTGTACTGGAATTTATCCCTGTTGCCTTCTATTTTCCTGACAGGTCCTACACCAAGTCCTGAAAAGCAGCCCCACACTTTGATATTTCCGCCCCCATGTTTGTCTACTTTCTTGGTATACTTTGGATCCATTTTTTTGTTTGGGGGGCGTCTAACATATTGTTTTCCATCAGAATTAATCATATTAATTTTTGTTTCATCAGAAAAGAGCACTTGTTTCCAATTCTCATTCAATCCAGTGTTGATATTTTTTAGCAAACGCTAATCTTGCCTTAACATTTTGCTTTTTCAAAAGTGGCACCTTTCGAGACACTCTTCCGTACAAGTTTGCCTCACATAGTCTCCGTCTAATTGTTCTTGCAGACACATCCTTCGACCCTCCTGCACCAAACAACTCCGAACGTATCAGTTCTGATCCCTTGAACGGATCTTTTTTTGCCAACAACACCATCTTAGAGTCTTCCCGCACAGTAGTTTTCCTTGGTCTCGGTTTTCTAGGTACGTTTTCGGTCGTGTTAAACTTCTTGATATGTTTTATAGCATTCATAACCATGTCCTTAGAACAGTTCAAGTGGTTTCCTATTTTTCTGTACGACCAGCCTTTGGTGCGAAAGTTCAAAATAATCTTCCTAGTGGTCGAATCGCAACACTTTTTTTTCCCATATTGATTGGTTTAAAACGTATTAATTTTAATGAAAGAAGTTATGTTTTTTAGTAATATCGACGTTTCATGAAAATACGCGGCAAAACAAATAAAAAGAGACTTTAGTTCCTTTTTTCTTTTTTAAAATTCAGAACACAGCTTTTATTGTCTTTAATTAGCTGGCCAGCTACAAGTAAGTTAAAAAAGTTAGTGTTATTTTCCCAGAGTGCGCAGTGGCTAAACTACTAACGAACACATCTATTTTTTTGTCCCACATTTTAAGAATACAATGTCACGTATGGTTTAATACCAATTACTCTATATTAAATACCTATTTAAGCAAATGGTAGTACCATAACTAAGTTTTTTGTGGTCAATTAGGAGGTGTCTTTAATTATGTGACCACCACTGTATATATACATCACTGTAACACACTACAATAACATGACTTATAAAGACAGAGATGATAGTGTGGTATTGGTGTGGTTTCTGTATTTCGTCCTTTTGTTTTCTCAGTTAATAAAAACTAGAGCAATAACAGAAACTCTGGTGTGGTATTACTTCTGGTAGACACTCTGAATCTTGGCCTCGTCGGTTCTTAACTTACTTTCACAACATTAGTATTAACGAGGAACACAAACATAAAGTCGCCAGACTCTAAGGTAGGGGCCAGTAGGGCGCATATATTTGTCCAAATTTTATAGTTTAGAAGCTACTATATGAATTTTCATGTGCATTCCTCTAGCGACGTGACAGAAGATATTAATATTTAACTTGCCTTCTCTTCTCGATATCATTAACCCTACAAAGATAACCATATTGCAAGGTACGTTGAAGATAACCATACGTCTCAGAGGCACTAAGCTCTTATAATAATTTTTTTCAACAGATTTGGTTATTTTTATCTTTTAACTTATAAAGTTATGTTCTAGCTTTATAAATAAAATACAATTAAATTGTTATTTTATTTATTTTTATAAATTTACAATTATTATGAATTTATCTCTAAGAATGCAGTAAAAAAAATAGTTTTTACTATCACTTTCCCGTGAAAGTGTTGACTAACGAAAGAGTTGGCTGAAAAGCACAAGTGCGTATATTTTTTCAATGCAAGTGCTCGTAAAGGCCCACTTTTTATGCATTAAAACCGAACAGAAAGTCGATTATTTTGCCCTAGGGCTTTATTACTATTATTTTTTTTATTTATTTGCAATGGTTGGCTAACCTGCAGCCTGTTCTGTGTACCATAGATGTTATACTTTTTTTCGACTGTCTAACGGCTCTGGATACAGTCCTTTTGAGCCAATCATAATTTAAAGTTCACAAGATTATATTTTTTTTAATTTCCTTACACTATGCATTAAAAAACGTAGTATGATACACGGGCGTAAAAGCAATAAATTACTCGGTTACGTTTAAAACACTCGCTACGCTCGTGTTTTAAATCGTCCTCGTAATTTATTCCTTTTCCCCCTTGTAGTATAAACTACTATTATTGCAGGCGCCTCAGCGACGTAGGTTATCTTTCTAGGGTTAAAACAGTACATTACAAGGCAATTTGTGGCGCGATTTGGATTTGGCTTGTTTAAAATTCAAATTTCCCTACTAGGGTAGCAGTGTCGGATTCCAAGTTACTTAAAAAATTCCAATATTTAAAGTTAAATGATAAAGGCAATAAGACAACCAACAAAGAGCTGTCAATACGTGAGTATGTAAAATAGCAGTATGAAGCTCCAAGAATATGGTTTTACTTATACAGACAGGGTGCGCTGGTGCGATCGACCAGTTTTACTTTGCATCATTACAGAAATACAGACAGGGTGCGCTGGTGCGATCGACCAGTTTTACTTTGCATCATTACAGAAATACAGACAGGGTGCGCTGGTGCGATCGACCAGTTTTACTTTGCATCATTACAGAAATACAGACAGGGTGCGCTGGTGCGATCGACCAGTTTTCTCTTTATCTTTAAGACTGGTCATCTTGCGCTGATTCGATTGGCTGATTTTTCTTTAAGCACATTCGGATTATTAGCGAAATACTATCAACTGGTATTCGCCTGAAAATGACCTAGATATAAGTTGTAAACGTCGAAACTGTCCACTGCGAGTGATCCGCAATAAAATAATCGTCACAAACGTAGATCATGTCTCACCCTTGCTTCCGGAGCCCAGTGAGCCCAGTGAATGGCCGAGGGCCACAGGCTTGGTGAGGGAACTGGCCGATATCTTGATAGGCTTCATGTTAGCCACCTGCCCGAACGCCGTTCCTGAAGGGGCTGTGGATAAAAATATGTTTTCAACACATTTGCTTAAAAAATGCATTTACTAAGCCTGTATACATTGTTCGAAAGATAAAAATTACGCACCATACTCTCACCTAAGAACCTGTTTTACCGCATACTCCGTTGTATAGCGCCGTGCGTATCATTTGCGTTTTTATTTATTTCTATAAAAATATAAAATAATTCCACCAAGGAGTTTCACATTACGAGAATAAGTAAACTGAATGATCGAACCTCCTAGGAAGCGCTTTTGCTCAATAAGTTTGTCTCACTGTAATACTAAAAAGAAAATGACACGAAAGACACACGTGCGGAAATTGGTTTTTACAAACTCGTGACTCATAGTAAGCACTCGACTTCGTCTCGAGCTTACATTCTACTCGTTTGTAAAAACCAACTTACCGCACTAGTATCATAAATAGCTATTTTAGTACAACACTACGGCAATAAATAATATTATGATAACATTTATTTGAAACTAGCCTTTTGCCCGCGAGTATTTCAATATTACCTATGTCCCTAGGAAATTGCCCGTCCCAAGGGAACAAACTATAGCCTCTGTCTAAGTGAAGAGTATAACCATTACAACAGCGAAAGAATCTTTAAATCTGTTCTTTAGTTCCAGAGATGCCTCCTACATACAAACAAAATTTACCTCTTTATATATTTTGCATAAATACATTCAAAATGTTCAGCAAAGAGCAAAGACTTGACAAATCCAAATCGTTTTACTTTCGCATACTAAAGTTCCATATAATAATGCTGAGCACGGACTCCAGAAAAAGCTTCATCTGCAGCTCTACTGAAACACCTCTTTCTCTTCTCCACAATCATCAACTTCCCTAGTATGAAAGACTCCCACTCACCGGCAAGTGGGTTGGTGGTAGGTTTGACTGTGACAGTAACCGGCGCCGGCATGCCCTTGACCTTCGTGCTCGGTGCTCCGCTGATACGAGCTGCAGCCGCCAGAGTCTTGCCTCCTCCTGCAAAATAACGTTACAGTATTGCTCAGTATCAAGCTAAACTTCCATCCTGCTCTAACACTTTTGTTTTTGTCCAACGCACTTAAACAAATATTTTATTTCTTCTACAGCTTTTCTTAAAGTTTCTGGACCATACTATTTTCTTTTTTCTATCTCAATATGAAAAATGAAAATGAAAATGAATTTTTTTTATTTAATTTCTAATTTTATTTATTTATATTTAATTTTTTCTAATCTAATTAATAATTTAATTTCTGTAACATGATATTTTTACAAGTAGGCTGTGATGATAACCCTAGTAAGTTTATACAAACCTGTAACAGGGTTACCACGATAAATTAACATATTAACATTAACACAATTAAATAATAATTCTATATTGTTTAGTGTGGGAATGTGCGTGTCAATAGGTTTCTTACTTTTACTCAGAACTCATCTTTTTTAGTTTTTGCCATTAATTCGCATGGAGAACGCATCCACAAGGCTTAAGTTATCTGTGTCCTCATCATCATCAAATTCAGAGTCATCTGATGGCGTTGGTGGATTTTTCTTATCATCTACGTATGCTGCACATTTAGACTGTAAGTGAGTTGACTTTACCTGGCACTTCTAAGTTATCTGGGTCCTCATCGTCATCAAAGTCAGAGTCATCTGATGGTGTTGGCGGATTGTCCTCATCATCTCCGTATGCTGCACGTTTAGACTGAAACAATATTCAATTTTTAACAGACTACAGATAGTTTGTGTTTAAGGAGCTATCCTGGCTGGGTTAGCTGACCGGGGCCCTCGCCATAAGGAGACTGGTAGTTCAGATTACTTCAAATCTGTGTTTTTCAAACTGTGTATTACGACCTCCCAGGGGGAGTAAGTTTAGAAAAATAGCTTAAATATCAACTTAGCATCTATTTAAAATCTGGCTTAAGATACATCAAAATGTGAAATACTTGACATTAATCGGTTCGTTGGTAGTTTTTATATGTAGAAGTTGTGTTGTAGTACCTATCTATAGATCTAGATAGGTACTATTTAGAACCACTAGAAGTTAGCTGGTATGTAATTAATTATGCTCAGTAGTTTTTTTAGAACTACCTAGGTAAGTTTTAATTTAATCTTATTATGAAACTAATCAAAATTTATTCTTTTTATTTATTTAATCAATTTAACTTCTTAGGGATCATCAAATGTCTAAGGCCCGCTGCAGTTAATTCATGCGCCACCATGCCTGGACAATAGATGTAAGGACTTCTGTGTAATCTCGATAATCTCACGAGATCCCCATACAGTTTGCGATTTACGTTCGAAATTAATCTCATACAATATCAACAAGATCTCACAAAAACATTCCAACTCCCTAAATTGCTTTTCCTAACCTAGGGTAAGTGAACAACTCACAATCACTGAGGGTTATAGCATAGGAATACAACTTAATTGAGAGCTGGAGTAAGTATGAGGTGCAGTGAGAGAGCAAAGGTAACAGTCGATAATGATGTCCACGTATCAACATGTTGATCAACTAAGCAACAGACATAAACTTAAATGCATTCCAATAAATAACTTCCTGCATACTTACTCTATGGATACATGACAATTGTGACCCTCTCCATTTTCAAACTAATTGTGACAAGTTGTTTAACAAATCAAACTGAAATCTGAGTGATTTCTGGTACAGTTGTAACATAAAGTGAACTGCTTTTGTGTTTTTTGCATATTTATAGTACATACACTGAACACTGAAAAATATGTCACTCAGACTCAAAATCTGTAAAATATGATTAGATTCAGTTTCAAATCAGTAAAATTATGAACAGTTAGGAATTATTGTAATTTATGACAGATTTCAATTGATTTTCAAAATGAGATGTCAAAGTTGAAAAAGAGGTCAATTAGCATTTCTCTATCCAGTAACAATGTACTCAACCTTATCAATAGATTGCAACAGGATATAAATCTCATAATCTTACTGGTCCAATTAACACTTTTGTACTCATCTGTACTCCCTCCCCACAGACCGTCTTAGTCTCAGCTCTCAATTAAGTTTTATACCTATAGTACAGGACTCAACAACCCCGCTATGAATTTAGAATATTATTTTAGATGATGAGAGAAGGAAATACAAGTAGTGGTAGCAGTGGTGCTGCCACAGAACTTTTTGCTGGAAAAGCAAGCAATTGGTCAAGAATAACAATAAAAAAAATATGAAAAAATTTAAATATCACTTTGAAAAAAAAAGTTTGTATAGGAAATTTTCACTCTAGGGTAGACATTATAGCAGATTCTAAAGGCTTTAATTTTAGTTTTAGTGCTGTCAAAAATAAATTTCATTCATTGCAAAATAGTCCGTAACAGTTAGGAACAGAATCTAAATTACTTTCGAATAATTTTATGTTTGACAGCACTAAAACTAAAGCCTTCAGAATCGGCTACATTGTCTACCCTGGCGTCATACAAATTATTTTTTTTCAAAGAGATATTTGAATTTTTTCATATTTTTTTTATTGTTGTTCTTGGCCAATTGCTTGCTTTTCCAGCAAAAAGTTCTGTGCACGCCACTGAGTGGTAGGTAGACTGAGGATCGGTGTGACCAAATCAATGTAAATTTCGATAGCTGATGCTCAAGTGTAAAATAAAAAAGGATGTTACGTAGACAGAGACAATCATACTAGCTACAGATCCAAGCTGTTTTATCTACATAAACAATATAAGGCCATGCGAACGAAGTCACAGGCAAAAGCTATTAAAATAAAGTATGATATCTGTGTCAGGTCCTAAATTGAGTAGTATTACAGATATGTTACAGAAAATGTACTACATTCATTTGTGTTTTCCAATAACAAAATGATTGCACACATAAATAATATAATTGGACAAAAACATAAAAACATGTGGCTATATCATACAGTGTACAGCCAAAGCTAAACAAAATACTAGTTTTACAATCCAATTTTATTATTATTGCTTTTCTCCAACTGATAAAGAGTGTATGAAACAGCTTACATTTTTATTCAATAATTTTGCAATTCCAAAAAAGTTAAAGATTGATATTGAAATGATATAGTCTAAATTGGAGTAAGAATACATATTCATAGGAAATACTGCTGTTTTCTAAGAAATTATAGTCGTAGCACGCCGTCTTTCAAGACGCCTTGCATACATGTATGCAACATGCAAGTTCCTAGACGTATTCTAGCGCATTACCTAGAACCTTCCAAGAAAATCAATATAGCCACACCCAGTCTGCATAATTAACTACACAAGCAGCACAAAGAAACCCCGAGCTTTGACCAGGAACATCCCAAAAACCATCAACATACATCACATGTGAGAACGATGTTACCACTTACACTTTTTTTTGGTTAGGAACTTGAAAACAAAGAAAAAATTGGCCAAAAAAATACATTTTGTACACTTTTCTAAATTAGTTAGAAGCCACAATGGATAACAAATGCAATTATAACAGAAATATTGAAATAAAAACGTGAAATGAGCGTTTTTGACAAAAGTCAAGTATGTAAAAAAGTATCAAAACAAAAAACTATCATTACCATTTTTATGGGAAAATTTGTCCTTTTGAAAGCTTTATAACACTTCGTATATAAATAAAATGTTTCACTATTGTTCAAATTAACTATTTACATTGAATACTCAATTTAACATCGGAAAAAAGCTTATTTCGTTTTTCGAAAATCAGGCAAACCGACGGCGGAGAATGCTTCCGCCATATTAAAAAGTGCGTTCCGTTTCACTCGAAATCGCGCATGCTCAAATCAATTGTCAAACTAGAAGAAACGGAACTTTTTGATTTCTTAGAGACGATATTAGCCGATAAAATTAAAATGTCAAATGATGATAGTCGTGGACTTGGACGGTGTGGACAGTAGTGGTCTCAGATAAAGTTATCCGAGTGGTGGTGGATGATAAAAATAATCTATAAATAATATAGGTATATAAAATAATAAAACCAAATATGAGATTAGCTCTACGAGCCGGCCGGCCAGCTGCCCTAGATTAAAGTACATATCTATATGTTTTTGCACGGAGTAGGAAACTGACAGTTCGTGATAGTGGGTGTTGCTGAAGCTACATCCTTTTTACTGTTTTATTATATTTTTACATTGTCTATATATTTTTGATACGTCCTGTTGACTGGTTTGAAATGCCACATTATTATATTGTTTTTCTCTTAACCAGCAACCAGACTTTTATTTAAAATACCTAAAAAGCTATCGAAGTCACTAAAAGTGGGAAATCAGCTTGTGCATTAGCCATTTCACATTTGTCGCGTTTAACAGCTGAGTACACATCGCCGCAGCGATGAATGTGTAGCAGCAGCGGGTAACAATGAGTTATATATAAACTTATACTAGGGCTACGTTTCAGAACGTGTGATCTTCGTGCGAAATTTCACTCGTTTTTAAGAAAGAGACAAAGCTATATACTAGAAAGAGAAAGAAAGATCTGGTTTTGAAACGCTTGCGAGTGATTCCCGTGAGAAAAGCGTTTTGAAACGGTCTGGAGTGACATACGTCAAGTAAATATATAACCTCAAATCAAAATAAATAAATTAAGTAAAGTACCTAAATACCTATTACTTTTAATATGGATTGCATTGCAACCTTTGCATTTGCAAGCCATAATCCTGTAGAAGCAGTTTCGAAACATTTTCCCGTATTCGTACGGAAATGTTGAATTCTATTTTCAAAAATTGTCCGAATCCCGCGAAAACTCCGAAATGACAACTGTCAGGCGAATTTTAACGGTACCCAAACAGAGTTAGAAATCGCACTTGTCAGTGCGATATTCACATTCCCCGAAAGCGTTTCTAAACACTTAGCGCAACTGTCAGGTAACAGTTCGTTTACCCTCGGTTTCACTCGGGTCGATTTTTGAACGATGCAGGGTAAAATTCGCATCGCTCCGAGTGATAATCACACGTTACGAAACGTACCCTAAGTATATAAACTTAGACCATATTCTCTAAGTATATAAACGAGCATTTGACAAGCGTCGATGCAAGCATCATCGAGCAGCACAAATAATTTCCGATGCTCTCTGCATCGTATTCGTATAATATCTATGTTATTTGTAATTTTGACACATAAAAAATAGTCGTTCAGCACACATCCATCGCCGCAACCCGTTGCACAGTTCGTCGCTGCAGTTTTGAATGTTTTTATTCCCACTATCACGAACTGTCAGTTTCCTCCTTCGTGCAAAAAATATACTTCAGAAAAAGTTATGATGAATTCTGAGATAGGGTCAAGTCAAAGCAACTGGAATATACGACACGACTCTACTAATCGTAGCAGATGAATAATCTCTCTTAGTAGGTAGGGGTAGAGCTGATGTTAGGCTCGACTGTGGAGCTATCTTACTCGCAAACACCCCCGAATAACGGGGGAGAGTAAGAGGACATCTCTCAAACAGGCACATCCTGGTGGCCCACTATGCCTGGGACCAGTTGATGGCGTTATATCCATCCCCAATGTATTATATTATATAACAGACTGGTGATGGGCGGCAGTGTTACTGTTGCGAAGTTTACGGGGCACCGCACTCATCAACCCGCCTGCCTAGCATGTATGAGTATGGGCATTACTTCCAAAAGGACCACCAAGAGAGGGGAAATCTTAGAAAGGCCTAATAAAGGTTCAGCAGTGGATGAAGACAGGCTAATGTATTTTATGGATGAATGGATGATCTCTGCCTATCCCTCTGGAAGATTGATTGAGAATTGGTAAAGGAAAAGGAAAACGTCCCATTATAAGTAATATATTATGTGTGTCGTGGGCAGATCGCAAAGTATGAAACCGAAAATCTTTCACCAAAATCAAAAATAGCTGAATGGTCGCAGACTTTCAAGCTAAAGGACAACAATACACAACCACTAACATGAATAATGATAGTAAACTTTTATTTTATTTCATTTCAAAGTCTTGACGTCTTTAATCTAGTAGGATAAACTCATAAAGAAGACCAAAAGAAAATTATTCTAAGATGTTAAGGCGCAGCCGCAGAATAATTGATCGATATACAGCGTGTAAACTTAATTATTTACTTCATAATATAAGGATCCATTTTGTAAATGTAGATAATATTATTACTCCAACAACAGTTTATTTTCGAATCGGTTCGGAAAGTAAGCAGTTTTTACAAAAAGGGAAAACAAACTTCAGTTAAGTATTTTTTAAAATTCAGTGTGCAATTTTTGTCTGATTTTTGGAATTAATAGATCGATAAAGGTATGTGATTTCAATAATACTATTTTACGTGCTACTAAACCGATTTTATAATTATTTTAGTATTTACAGGAAGTAACGTCATCATATTTACTTAAATGGTCGGATCTTATGTCAGACTTCAGGATGCGATTTCTTAAAGAAAAGAAATATTTGTATGATGACACCACTGAAGGTCAAATGAAAGACATCGCTTTCTAATAAAGAATATGCAATATTATTTTTAAAAATCTGTCTGCTAGAAATAGTAACGGAAACGTATTCAAAACACTTTCCAAATCGTAAATATTGGCGAGAATTGGAAGAAGCCAAGAAAGTGCATAGTTGAAATTACAGCCTATGTGTAATAATATGATAAACATAATAACAAAGATAGCAGCGGTAGCTCAGGGGTAAAACGGTGATGTTGAGATCCGGGTGCGATCCCATGGCATGCATGGCATGCAGTTTTTCGGAATTTATGTGCGTAGTATTTGTGCTTACTTACCACTTTGTTAACAGTGAAGGGAAACATCATCGTAAGGAAACCTGCATGCCCTAAAAAGCGTGTATTTGTGCCCTAAGAACGGCAATAGGGTACCACTCATAATATTGGGACGTAATAATCGTCGGTGAAACCCGGGTGTACCGAGTGTGGACTGTGTCTTGCATTTTACACTGCTGTTCACACTGGGAACACGTCTGACACTCCCTCGGGGATTCATGTCATAATGAAATATATTAAATTTATGTATAACATGAGGTTTTTAAAGTTAGGGTTATTGCGAAAACTCTTATCAGACGATTATTGCAAAACAGCTCACCTCAATAACTATTTTTGATCGGGATATCGAACCAGTTTCAGCAGATTTAGACTGCCTTTTTCTGGGTGAGTGAAGACGGCAGTACTGTATATACTGTATATATATACAGTAAACGTGAACTACTTATAATGATAGCCTGCGACTTACCGGGTATCACAAGCAAGTCAAAAGCCTTGGCAAATACCGATATTGTACTTAAATCCTTATTCAGAGCACAAATTGCTTCATTAATGCTCTCTACAGGAGCATCAACATAGAGTTGCAGGTCATCAGCGTAAAAGTGATAGCGAGAAGATAACTGTTTGGCAAGGATGTTTATAAATATAGAAAAGAGTAATGGAGACAAGACAACACGTAAGTTGTGTGAGAGGACGCAGCAATACATCGAGGATAGGTATGAGCATATCCAAGCCTATGCTATCGCTACCAACAGCTTTTGAGGAAATGGAGAGGATACACTTCTTAACATTTTCTTAAAAGTAAAAGGTTCATGCTCGAGAGTAGGCAAGTTTTTAAGATAATTTAAGGAGTTAATTTTGATCGACTGGTCAACTACCGTCTGAGGTGTTGTAAAGAAATTGTTGAGACCATTTAGATCTACGTTAGCTGAAGAAGAAGTAAAGGTTTTGCCTGCACGAAGAGTCTTAAGAAACTGCCATATATTGTTTCGATTACATTTATCTATAGAGGACTGAATGTGGCGCCTTTGTGCATCTCTACACACTCTGTTGTATATTTTCCTGTACTCTTTATATAAGTTGAAGTTTTGTTCTGTAGAATTAGCTTGATATTTTGTACTGGCATGGTCACGTAAAGCTTGCAGTCTTTTAATTTTTGGTGTAAGCCAAGGAGCTGGGAGATGTTTCACTGTGACTAGTCTGAGAGAAGCGTGCTTATCATATAATTCTGTAATAATTTTGTTAAGTACTATAACCTTTTGATTCGCATCAGCAGTATAATCAAATACAGACCAATCAATGTTATTGGCGTACGCAAGCAGCACAACCTTGTCAATCACGCCAAAATTACGCAGCAGAAGAGACCGTTTTAAATGTTTAGGGGGGCGAACTTTGTACGAGAGATAAATAAGGTGATGATGGGAGAAACCAGCTGCAGTGAACTCATCGTGAGTTGCCACACGGACAGTAGAGTTATTATTAAATCCAAGAGAGATGGGACACAGTTGTGAAAGAAATGAGTTTCCTTAAGCGGTAAAATGTTTAAGTTGAGAGAACCGAGGAGAGACTCTTCGCCGAACGAGTGTCTTTTTTCAGGAGACAGGTATTAAAATCACCCTGGATAATAGTATGATCGTACTGTGGACAGAGTTTATCAAGAGTTAAGTTAAGTAACGAATGTATAAAAATGTTGTGCAATAATTACGTTTCTATGACTTGGTAGTAGTGCTAGGTAGCCGCTGAAAATCAGCGCCGTGGATCTGTCACGGCATTAAGCTGAACGGCGACCTTTTTGATACATCCTGTGTTAGTTTTAAGTCTAATTATGTAGTGTTTTTATTTTTTGTACCAAATAAACATAATTCTATTCTATTCTATTCAAGAAGATTCTCAAAGGAAGAGAAATAGTCGATTCTGAGATTAGGGCTATAAAAGACACCAAGGAGAACTTTTCTATGATTGAGGTTTACTTCAAGAAACAAATGCTCAGCTAATTCGAAGTATGCTGACGGAGATTTACTGATAATTTTATAAGGAATATGACCACGCAGGTAAACAGCAACTCCGCCACCACCTTTATCAGTACGATCATTGCGGATTTACTGAAAACCAGGAATCGAAACGAGAGTAGAGGGGAGAGTGGGTATAAGAAGACTTTCGGAAACAAGAACAGCATGAATGTTTGGATTATCCTGAAAAGTAGAGAGGAGATAGGCATAATACGCATCAAGGCTTTGAGCGTTTATTTGAACAACGTTGAAATTTTTTGATAGTACACCGAGAAAATATTCTGGTTCCGTTAACCTGAATATACTCGTAGTTCATTTAAACAGAAAACACTGTACTATATGTGACGTCTATATTTATTGTTCAGTTTACTTGAAAAATGTTCAGTTTACTTGTACAATCTAATGTATACAATAATTCAAGTTAACATAACACAATTCTGTTTTTTACAATACTATCTGGTAGTATTGTTAAAATATTTTTTCTCCGAGTGACAGGTACGTGGATTCAAGAAGATCATGTAAGGACGAAATATTAGAGTTGCTGTCACTGAAAGATTCATCAGAGTTATCATAGCATGAAAAGAACTCATCCTCTCTCCATCAAATATCCATCAATAATAATTGTATATACAAGATGTAACAGAAAGATGTAACCATATTTGAAGATCTTATTCATTCAATGTTATAGAACAACTTTTACTATGGATCCAACCATGAAATCTCAAAAAAAAAAATCTGCTCTTCCATACATTTCAGCCAAGCGGCATTGCATTTTTCTATGAAACAGGTTATTTTTTTTTCGAGATACAAGGTTTGTTCCATAGTAAAAGTTGTTCTATACCATTGACTGAATAAGCTCTTCGAATATGGTTACACCTTTCTGTTACACGTTGTATCTAATACAATAATAATAAAATACATGATACTCGTATACTTAAATAAAACTTGTCGAAAAAAACCGATACATAAAATTTCACCTGCCAGTTGTTCCTATTCACTAACCGAGTCTCCAGTATGCGTTCAGTTGGTTTATTAGATTTTACCTAGTGGGTAAATTTTACCTCGGCATCCTTAATTTATTTATATTGTTATGTAACCTTTACACTTTCCGCCTCGTTCTTCTTAATTCGCTGGTCATCGCACCTATTTTTGACTTTTTGTTGTTTGTCGAGTCAGACTCGCGTACCTAGGGCTCCGTATTGTGAATGATAAATTTCAATTTCTCAACCGCTATAATTTTCCTGTAATCTTTTCGTTAACATATATTACCATGATATTTTTCATATTTTTCGGTCAACTAGTTTTGGAGATAAGGGGGGGGGGGGGAGGGGACATATTTTTTTTATGGTTTTTCAAGGATTTCTCGAAATAAGTGCAATTAATTATATCTAAACTATATATTTTTACAATCAAATTTTTAATACCTACAATTTGATACCCATGTTGTATTTTTATAATTTTTTTTTTTATTTATTTGACTTCTTTTTTTATATTTTTCATTTGTGCATAATTTTTTTCTTATCGCTATAGTTTTCCTGTAATTGGCCAGTTATGATCTATAATCGACATTTTTTTCATATTTTTCGGTCAACCAGTTTCGGAGATAATATTCATATTCATTTATTATTCAATACTATACATATAACGTCACAAAAATATTCCACACGTACAATTTTAAATAATACACAATAAGGGGGGAAGACACACATATCTTTGTGGTTTTTTAAAGATTATTCGAAACCAGTACAAGTAAATGTAGTAAAAGTATATATTGTTACAATCAACTTGTTAATATCTATAATTTGATACCCATATTGTATTTTTAGAATAATATTTCTTATTTTTCTCACTTTTGTTTTAGAAATATTTTGAACAATTTCTAATTTTTCATATTATTTTTTTACATCGTGATATGTGGACAAATGAATGCTATTTTTGTGCCAAATTACATGTCTTTATCTTTAACGGTGCTAAAGTTATGAGGCTCTGACATGCGGAAGGACGGACGGACGGATGGACGGATGGACGGACGGATGGATAACGGAGTCTCAGCATAAAGGTTCCTTTTGTACCTTTTAGGTACGGAACCCTAAAAATAAAAATGAAATACAACTGACTGAGATGGATTCGAAGCCCGATACCTGATTAAAAAAACTTAGAGCTTTACCACTACAATGGACTCGATTCGGTTAAACACCGCACTAAAACATAACCTAACCAAAAAGCGATTAAAATTAGTTAAGTTTTTTTTGTGTTCAATTCGGTTTTGTCAACGAACTAAATTTGGGTGCCCGTTTATTTGATTTTGCGAGGATTAAATTGAATACACAGATTACTAAAAATAACGAACGTTATTGGTTTTTAAAGCGGTCCACAGACCACAAAATGTTATAACGTAATAATTGCTGCGTTTAGTTTGAACGTCGGACGAAGCCCACCTAACACAGACAGCAGGTTAGCATGTTCAATTACAACCCGTGCAAAAGAGATAGCATGTAGTCCGTCAGACGTAGCGTCGTTTGACAATCAAACTGAACGCAGCCCTTTATAACCTAGAATTTTGTGATTGTGTTGTGAGTCGAAAAGACAACAACTTTGCAGTCGAACGAAAAAGCAACCAAGCTCAGAATAAATAGGAAAGCAATCAAAGAAATAACTAATTAAAGCCATGGAGTGGGAGGAGAGCTAATAAATGCGGATAAAATTGTTGCAGAAGTCGCATAAAAGAAAAAATTGTCGAGGTTATGTTCTGATCAAATCAGATGAAAAAAGTGCTTACAGGCTTACAGGTTAGTTTCTTATCCACTATGATGTCTTGAATGAACCTAAATATTTGTTTCAAGTACTAAAATATTACAACAAAGTATTTATACACCTTTTTCTTGTTTCAGAAAATAAACCTCTTGCCAAGTTTTTTACACGTATCCAAGTACCTATATTTTTGAAGAGTTACCATTGGCTAAGGAACAACAAGCTCGCTTCGAGAACAGTAGTCAAAGAAAACTAATCATCCATTGAAACGCCAAGCAGTTCAAAGTCATGTTGACAGTGTATATAATGAAATGAAGTGAGCACAATTGAGTGAGGGCATTGTTAATTTTCCTCACGTTATAGGGTTGGGGTGTAGAAAAGGGGGCACTATGGGAAAAAAGACTTAGAAAATTTTCGTTATAGCTCTAATGATTACTTACTACTCATAAGAGTTTGGTGTCCTATTTTTCAGAAGCGTTTAGGGTTCCTGTCAACGTTTAACCTGGTAGTATATGGGCAGATCAGGGATTCAACATTTTAGATTTATTTACATTATATTTTAAGTATCTACATTAAGGTAGCGTTCCTAAATACCGGGGTAAAGGTAAAAATGAACTGTCACCCGTTCCACAACCATCTGAGTGAAAACGAAAAGCACGAAGTTGTTCAATAAACCTTGTCAGAAATGTAAAATTCTCTTTGACAGTTAATTTTTACATTTACCCGGATGTTTAGAAACGCAACGCATATTAGATATAACAGTCTACATTTCTAAAATCTCTAATTCCCTGTGGTGCAAGGTTAGACCATAAGCTAGCTTGTAAGAGAGTTCATTTAGAACACATGTTTTTGGCTATTAAAAACTTATAAAATATAAAAAAAATTGTTAAGTACTTACTTACTCCATATTTTATTAGCTGTCTAAAATATTTTTTGTTTATTGTATATGTTGCTATTTTTAGGAGAACATAATGTAAAAATAAAATAACATTTGTAATACATACTTATTGTTTTAATTTGCCATAAACTTTTTACATCTTTTTTTAAATGAGAAGAATAAAAAACATCAAATTTTGAAACAAATGAAACACATTTTTAACAGTATCATTTACCTTTTTTCTGCATCTGCTAAGGCCAACACGACATTTTCCTCCATTCTTACCTCAAAAACGATCAGAAAACATTCTGAATGAACTTGTTAAAATTTAATCGTCACGAAATATGTCTCAACTAAAATTTGTCCATTTTTAGTTTGACGTTTCTAAAATTTGACAGTTAGATGGTCACTTCGAATTGCAAAATTGTGTTTTGGTCTTAATTTAATTCAAACTAACTAAAATTAGTTTGCTCCTGTCAAAATAGGTTAAGTTGTGTTTTACCGAATAGCAAAAGTAATTTGACACATCTTAACTTAATTTTAGTTAAGTTAAGTCGTATTTGTGCACATTCGAATCGATACCAATAACGACTCGATATGTGAAGCGACGAATCAAATATATAAACAACTTAATCACGTGACCTGACCTCTGGCAGCTGGCCCAAATGCCGGCTCCGGCACCCATCCCAAGTGCCGGATCCGGCAGCTAAGTCACTTCCGTTTTCTTTAAAAACGTTAAGGAGTGGTTATGAGATATTAATTATTAAACCACAATTTTGCACCCTGATAACTTAAACCATATTATGCTCTAAGCAGAGAATATAAAGTATCACTACGTAAAGAAGCGACACTCACCTCCCCGCGCAAATTTAACGTCCCCCGCGGTCCCCCGCGGCACACCCCCGACACTTCATAGTCAAGGCTCAAGTTATTTACCTACACTCTACGCGCGCATCTGGCTTGTCCGCACACGCTTGTGTGTGTGCGTGAGCTAGTCTAGGGCTGGCAGCAATCGTGTGAGCGTCGTCGCCCGAGAGGGACACAATATAAGTCAGCAACTTATGTGATTCTCTTCCTAAATTTTAGCGTAGTCAAATGTACTACAAGTACAAGGTTAAATTCAATTAGTTGGCGAAATTTGAAACATATGTAGAACATGTCCATATGAATAACTTTTTTTAATAGGATAGTGAAAAATTCTTAAAATTCGTTTTCACCTTTCCATACTGGACGAGTCAGCTGATCGGAGCAATTTGTATAGGAGGAAGTGAAAAAAGTTAAGAATTTCGCTTAGCTCCCATACAAACAGTTGTCCATATAGACTAGTACTACCTTTGTTTTGAGTTTCACCAAATAATGTTATTTAACCTTATATATGTATATAAATCGTTACTCCCTGAATGCCCCGGGGGGTGTCGGATGTGTTCCGAGTGTGAACTTTGAAATGCAAGTCACAGTCCACCCACACTCGGTAAACCCGCGTTTCACCTGCAAATATTACGTCCCAACGTGATGGGTGGTGAGCCATATCATCGTTCTTCGGGCACAAATACACTCTTTTTAGGGCATGCAGGTTTCCTTACTATGTTTTCCTTCACTGTTCACAAGTGGTAAGTACCTATTAGCAAATACTATGCACATTATGTAAATTCCGAAGAACTCATTGGTGCACGACCGACCGGAGATCGAACCTTAATCTCAAGATTAAGAGGCCAGCGTTCTACCCCTGAGTTACCGCTGCTTTTTCGTTATAAATGATCATCATATAATTAACAACTACTCAAACATAAATTTTGGAAAAAAAATGAATACTTGTCAAAACATGGAAAGTTATAATTACTGATTTTATTGTTCCAAATGCGTTACTGAACGAAATTGTAAGGTTTGATCACGCAATTCTAATTTTTGAAAAAAAGTTTTCCAGGCATCCATAAACACTGCAATAACGCACCATACTGATTAAAAATCGGTATCGTGATAAAACTTTGTAACAAAACACGCGCGCAGCAAACGAGTGGTAATCGAGCTCTGCCTGACTCCAGATTTCCACTAACTTGCGGGGGCCCGCGGGGGACGTTAAATTCGCGCGGGGAGGTGAGTGTCGCTTCTTTACGTAGTAATACTTTATATTCTCTGCCCGCGGTCCCCCGCAAGTTAGTGGCAAATCTGGAGGCAGGCAGAGTTCGAGTAAAACTCGTTCACTGCGCGCGTATTTATTTTGTTTTCTTGATTTTGAACACAAACACTTGTACTATTTGTTTTATGTTATGAAACAAATAGTAACAGTGTTTGTGTTCAAAATCGAGATGCTTTTTATGTTTCATCAAGTGCCGACAATCGCAAGTATAAATTTTGTTTTGTTTTATTACGATACTGATTTTTAATCAATATGGTTTGTTATTGTGTTATATATGAATGCCTAGAAAACGGAGCAACCAATAAAGAACGGAGATTTTTCAAATTTCCTTCCTTCCGACGAATTAAGCCATTTTCTTTTATGTACGTAAAAAGCACCTTTGACTCCTTACAGGTTTCTGATACTGTAGCATTGCAAATTTTGTAGGTGCGGTTATCACAAAAAGTTACGCGTCGTAGTTTTGCTTGATGAGAAATTGCGGTTTACCCTCTTTTCTAGACATGAAGTTGCTCGCGTGTCTGCTGCGATTCCCGAGGTTTTTTCTCGTTCATTTGTCGGCCGGAGCTTTTGCTGTCAACTCGTGTTGAGTGTATTTTCAATTTTGATTTATAATGGCGGTTGTGCCAACAGGAGTTGTGTTTTTAATAATATAGGTGGGTTTTCGTGTTCAATTTGGTTAATTATTCTTGTGTGGAATAGTTCTATAATATTGTTTTGTATTTCAGGAAAATATTTACATTCTTCGGATGATTTAAAAAGGAATTTTTTCGTCGGGTTGGTGGGAGTTCTGACTATTGTCAGATCATGGTATGTATTGCTTTCTTTGTATTTTGAGTCACCGGAATTTTGTTCTCATCGTTCCGTGTGGTAAAGGTTTTAATATTGTCTATTCTCTTCTAATTCCAGGGTTTTCAAGATTTTCCAGATTTTCAAGTTTTTCAAGTTTTCAAGTTTTTCAAGTTCAAGTTTGAAGTTGTATTGCCTCGTTGGTGATTTTATCCAGTTGGCAGAGAAATGACCGCCGCGTGGTGTACGCAGTAAGCAGTTCCTTTGTCTGCGTGGACGGGGATCGTTGACCTTGAAAGGGGGCAGCGGACGGCGTGCCATTTCCTGTTGTGAATATTGGAGAATTCAAGTATGTGTTGGAATTTTTTATTTTTAACCACACACAATTAAGGTACCTAGGACGGTATGTTTTCAGGACACTTAGTTCTGTGTCCTATTAGTAACCAAGTGTAAATTCTTCTTCCTGTTTCACTGAATAACCCAAACTGTAAAATTTAATGTTCCGTAATATTTTTTTCCTGGTAGAACTGAATGGTGTACCAGACGATTTAGTTTAAAGAGTATGATCGACAAATAGGTATTATGTTGTTGGATCCACGGCTCCCCTGAGCTAGATTTTATTTTGGAAATTATTTCCCTTGTTCGTTTACAAGTTTTGTTACTCTTAAAGTTTTTTTAATGTAATTTCACAAGATTCCATGTAATCTAGTTACCACTGGTTAAGGCGTTAACTAAACCATATAGTTATCACTTAAATGTTTTATTTATGTCTTGGCAATACTAATTCCAATGTAATATTACTACCAGATGTTAAGGCGGTACCTGACACAACTATTTAAAGGTACTTAAGGTTTTGGAATGTCTTGGCAGGATATATGCCAAATGAAGGTCTTGGCCAAAAGCTTGTAACTAAGTATAATTTTTCCGTAACACCTTTGACTTGTGGAATTGACGATTTGTTTTGATAAAATTAAATACACTTCATTGTAAAGTACCTCGAAGTTTTCTTCAGAACCTTTTACCAACTATTAGGTTACAATTAGGTCACTGTTTAATTTTATTTTGTTCAGCGGCATGACCGGTGGAAAGAACGGGTACCCGCCGGTCGTGCAATCTGACAATACACCTTATTATTGTAAAATGTGTATTTCTTTTTAGTTATCAAATAAATAAAATAAGTAAATAAAACTTGTGTCGTGACGTGACGATGTTTAAATTTTACTCATATAAAGTCACGCGCGTCAGCGCGCTATCGAACGATCACCGCCGTTTCGGCATCATAAAGGGAAGGCGGCTTTGACTAAAGCAAATACGGAAGGCGGGCTGCGGGGCCATTGACCCCTGCGTTTGGACAGACGGGAGTCGATTGAAATATTTGTCTAATTTATTTTTAAAGTTATAAAAAAGCGGCGGTAACTCAGGGGTAGAACGCTGGCCTCTCAATCTTGAGATCCAGGTTCAATCCGCGTTTGGACATGCACCAATGAGTTTTTCGGAATTTACATAATGCGCATCGTATTTGAGGTAAGTTGGTACTTCCCACTTTCTGAACGGTAAAGGAAAACATAGTGAGGAAACCCGTTTGTCCTAAAAATCGTGTGTTTGTGCCCGAAGTACTTACGGCGATAGGGCTCACCTCCCACCACGTTGGGACGTAATATTTGTAAGTGAAACGCTGGTGTACCGAGTGTGGACTGTGACTTGCATTTCACAGTTCATACTCGGAACACCTCTGACACCCTCTCGCGCATTCAGGTCGTGACGATATATCTATTTTTAATATAAATTTATCCATGGGGAACCAGAACTAGGACCTAGGGATTAACCACGCTAAAATTTAGGAAGAGAATCATATAAGTTGCTGACTATAAATGTTGTCCCTCTCGATCGACGACGCTCACACGCTTGCTGCCAGCCCTAAACTAGCTCACGCACACACACAAGCGTGTGCGGACAAGCCAGATGCGCGCGCGAGAGTGTAGGTAAATAACTTGAGCGAGGACTATGAAGTGTCGGGGGTGTGCTCTAAGATTGATAAAATCGTAGATTGAGTATGTACTACCCATGGTATAAATTCGGCCATGCTCCTACCTACCACTGATGCTACCTACCTAGAGTGCGTTTCACGAAAGAATGCCCCTGTCAAAGTACTTATTGTCAAAAAATAAAGACGAAAATGCGTTCTTTTCACGAAAGAAGTACAGTGGCGGTTTAAAACATTTTCGTCTTATTTTTTGATAATAAGTATTTTGACAGGGTACTTCTTTATTTTTGTCTTTATTTTTTTACAATAAGTACTTTGACAGGGGAGTTCTTTCGTGAAACGCACTCTACAGCTACATACATGTCATTTGTTTCATAAGACGAAATGAAAAAAGAAAAAAAAGGGTTGGAAAAAGGGCGCGAGACATAGACATATATTTATTATGTAATAAGATTCATTACAGGTCATTCTTATTTCATAAAAAGTAGGAAGGTACACGATATTGTGTAGACGTATTAAATAAGGTAATATAGCCGATTCTGAAGGCTTTAATTTTAGTTTTAGTGCTGTCAAAACTAAATATTCTTCATTGCAAAATAGTCCTTAACTGTTAGGGTTAGAAGTTAAATTACTTTGAAACATTTAAAGTTTTGACAGCACTAAAACTAATATTAAAACCTTCAGAATCGGCTTAACTATTATAAATTGAATCTCAGTTTTTAGGGACTTCCCTAAAACTCGGAAAATCTCTGATAAAACAAGACACTTCCGTTAACTTGCACGCAACCGACCCAAAATCTGCCGAAAATCCCTTGTGTTTTCTTCATTCCAATTGTTTCTGGCAGAAGTTCACAGTCTATGGTAGGGAGTCTATTTGATTCCTTATTCTGAGGAGTCTATACACAAGATTATAAGAAGTTTACATTGTCTATGGTGTCCGACGTGCTGCAGGACTGCAGATTGAAAAGGAATAGCCATCCCGCTCTATTTGCGATCTCTTTTTCGCTCGAACTGACTTACAGTATGTACTATTAACAATAGTAGTACATAAGTATATAGTATAATATTATGTCAATTTTGCAAAACAATTAAATCAAGAAGTGGTAAATCGCCGTAACCAGTGTGTTCAATGAAACAAAAGTGCGGGCTGTGCCTTTTCGTGTGTTTTTTCTAGCCCAATTATATTTGCGTTATAAGGCTATCATTATAGCGGAAACGACAGGACAGTGATTTAGACAGGACATACCTTTCAAATGTTCCTCAACAGAAGAGCAGATAATAACTATAACCTCAGACGTGGTTGTATGGGCTAAGGTCCCTCTGCCTTTCCACTTAGACGAAATAAGAAAAAATCATGTATGTATGTATTTATATATATATATATATATATATATAACATAATATATTAAAATGTCAGAAGGGCAGGCACACACAGCCATTGTTGTGTGAATTTTGTGTGATTATTATTTTAAATAATCTGAAAATTACTTCTTTTGCTGCAGTAAAACTTACTGATAGTAATACTTCAACTAATATGGATTCATTGGTGGGCTACGGAAGCGATGACGACAATGAAACTGAGCGTTATGAGGGCCACTGTTCATCGGTGAGTTTCAGCCAACGACATACATTTCTCTGGTTTCAGCCTTGAAATGTGTACATGCTTGGTGAAATAACGATACATAGATGTAATTAGTAACAAAATAATGGAGTTACAGTTATTAATGTGTTCTCTCCTTGAAAATAGAATGAATTTTTAGGTGGGCCACGGCGGGGGTGCAACGCGGCGGCGCGAGGACGACGGTACCAACTACGACGATGTCAATATGGACATGAGCGAGGTAAATTTCTCTATATAACCTTCCGACCTTCCATAGAAAACCACCTCAGACCAACTCAAGGTCATAGAAACAAAATTTAGCATGATAGCATTCAAATTTCTTCATGATTCAATCACAATAAACATCAATAAACTCATCTATATTTCTGCTTGTATTTCACTATCTATATTTTACCTAAATATCTAAAAAGTATTAATTTCAAACAACATAACTGTTGTCCTGTATTCAACGATGATATTAACACTTTTATTATTTTATATGTTACCCAATTTGTAAATTGACACAAACCAAAAGTCAAAATCCCCTCGACTCGGTGACGTGGCTCGACGACGGCCGGCTTGTCCGCCTGCGCAAGTGCCTGCATCTACTACTCTGTAACATGTAAGTACATAGCTAAGTGGAAGGCAAATTGATCAGAATGATGAAGAACGCTATATTCATCTTTAAGCTTTTCTTAAACTTGTATCAAAAGCTTAAATAACTATTTTGCATTCAATGAATAGTTGAGCATTTTATTATCAAGAATCTAAAACCAATTCTGTAATCTCTACGATTTATCCTTTGCCAGAGGATAAGTTTTCAGATAAATTTACATTTTGTAACCCAATTCAAATAAATAGAGTTTCCACGACACTAAATATATTGTGGATGTGTCTTCCTATATATTTTGTTCCTTCTTTGTAAAGCAAACGCATAATTTGCATTGGAAACTAAATTCCACTTAAGAACTCATTACCAGTGATCAGATTTTGGTGTGCAGTAATAATTATGTCAGTTACTAAATTAACATTATGTCATTGCATTATAGAAACGCAGAAAGGGATATAATCCCAGTTTAGAGCTCACATCCAGATTTACTTTTCTTTCTGCATTTCTATACTGCAATGATATAATGTTAATTTATATCTCCTTGTGATTGATAAATCGCCAAGTGTTCAAACATTTAATTTTCTTTCTATCATAGTTTCTAAATTAATCCTATATAAACATACTTACAACATAGTATAACTGATGATGATTTAGAGGTGGGACGCCTGCTGGGCACAGGCGGATGGTCGGCTCTCCAGTTGGAGCTATTCCATCCAATTCCCATTGCTTGGAGCTTTGGTATCCTATTGTCCCAGTTGCATTCCCTCCTCAAATCTTTCACTTCTGTTAATATATCTTAATATGTCTGAGTACCCAAGGCACTTGAGGTCTTCTTCTTTAATGTGATCATTACCAAATACTTCCCATCTTAAGCTAGAATATATAAAGCATTCACCTAAGTAGTGCTTACTCGTTTCCTCCTCGCCGCAGTGCGGGCATGAGGAGTCCTCCTATATAACTGATACATGGCAAGCTTGCTTTTCTCGTGATATACGGATTATATCATTTATCTATATTTTGACAATGTCTAAAAATCCCAGTGATTGCACTCTGAAATCCGATCACTGGTCAGAAAATATAACAAGATGTGTATTGTTGGCGGTAAGTTAGCCTAAAACAGGCTATGTGCAAAGGTGCTGACACAAAAAAACTATTATATCTATTTTTCAGGCTTCAACTATAAAGATAAACTTTTATATAATTTTAAACAGTATGTAGGTGCCATAGAAGAAAGTGCTGCTGACCTACTCTCTCCTCATTTCACCATTTACACTATTAGTGAATTTGGACTTAGGGATTTTGTTTGATAGTACCAAATTTAGTTGTGTTGTAAGTACTTTACAACATATTTTACAACTTTCCTTATCAGGAAGTAAACTTTAATACTGATTTAATGTTTTTGTTTTAGGAACTTACACAATATTCTTGTTGCTACTAAAATAATAATTAACTGAAACTTTATTTCCAAAAGAAATTAGTTTTTATGAATTATTACTTTATAGTATACACAAAGACAATCCCACCATCTTCACCTCTGTAACAGGAGCCGGTCACATAACATAGACTGCCATGTTTGTTGTCGCAGGATTCTCAAGCTGAGTCAGAGCCGGAGCTGCCACCAGCGGAGCCCGCACCGCCCCGGCACAGCCAAAAGGATGAGAAGCGCTACTCTGGTAAGTTTTTGTTAAGGAAATCTTTTTGGGAATGGTTACTTTAACCAGTGGTTTAACATGCTTTTTGAGGCATGGAGACACATCTTCTCAGCAAATAAAAACCAGCCAAGTGCAAGTCAAGACTCAAATTCAAAGGGTTCTGTACGACCACACAATAAACTCTAATAACCAATATTGATGCCACATGAGTCTTTTTACGGTATGGTTTTGACATTAGAGACTGGACTAGATGCATTTGCATGTTGCATATGCATTTGCATATTAAGCCCCTTTTTACTGGATATTGCATATTTTAACTAAAAAACAATTAATGATATTTTATTATATTTTGCCAAAAATGATAAATGCCTACATAGCAACAAAATTCAAATACTGCCCAGTAAGTTACCTCAGTGGATGTTAAATGGTTTTTTCTGCTTATAAATGTGTAGAGCGATCAAATACAATCTTATATACCACCAAATTGATTGTTTCTGTTTACAACAGTAGCAAGATTTAATATAATTTGTAAACAATACTTGTCCGATAGTTTTCATGTATTATTAAAAAAAATTACCAATTTTTTGTTGTTTTTGAAATAAAATAACTAAAAATGTTGCATATTTTGACACTTCATGCATATTTCGAGCTTTTTGTGTTGCATATAATCCGGTTTCTATTAATTATGAAAGACTATTTCGTCCTGGTACCCTAAAGCACATGTGGTACAGTGGTTTTGCGTATTCTAAAATTTGTTGTCTGCAGAGGGCCGGCCGGGGAGCGGGGAGCGGGACCGTGACGTCGAGCGGCGACGACGCGAGGAGCGCGACAAGCGACGCGACTCCGACAGAGACCGGAAGGAGCGACACGACGACCGGCATGCCAGGTCTGTAGCCACTTACAACACCACTTTATTGAATCAATGTTGGCAACTACTACGCCTCGCAAAAAGCGTCGATGAGGATAACGAGCCCTCGTACAGGTCACGGCAGTAAATAATTCACGTCGGGTGTCATCGGCTTTGTAGAGCGTCGTCTCTGTCACCGGACTGTTAGTGCTTCGTGCGACAGAGATGACGCTACGATACGATGTGCATTATTTACTGCCGCGACCTGTATATTAAGTGGGAGAGTAAAAGTAAGCGAGGTATTAACACGCTTAGTAACGTAAAATCACCAGCTAGATGTGTGGCGATAGGTACAAATAATCGCCGGAAACGACATTTAAATATTGAACGTTCATGTTGGCGCGTATTGTAAAGTGTCTGTGACGAAGTCGCTGCGTCTCCGATACCACAAAACAGGAAAAAATAATGCTTTTTATACGCTATTGTTTGATTTAAAATTCCTGTGTTTACAGTTAAAAAATAAGTTTTAACCTTGTCTCTTTTGAATTTAAAAAGTTTAAACTATTTATCAGTTTTTTAAAGCATTTGAAAGGTTATTAAAGGTATTTATTTTCTCGTTGTAGGTTAAAGCTTTTAAGATTTTAAAACATCACAACTACGGGACATGGGTTAATATCTGTGATATATTTTTTTCAAAGTTTTGTAATATTCATATAGAAAGTTTAAACCAATTTAAAAACGTCTGTAAACGCAGTTTTGCTTCTGAAGCCCCTTAACCTAATGTGACATTGTATTTCCATAACAAAGTGTACCAAGTGTACATGAAAATAAAATAATGATAGACTCCGCTCCACATTTGTTGACAACTGAGTGTTTGTGTGTTGTACAGAGGCTCGCGCGAGCGGGACCGTCGGCATGAGGGCGGGTCGCGCCGGGGACTGCTCGGAGACCGACCAGGGGACCGACTGGACGACAGACCCGACAAGGTTACAGCTGTTCACTTGTATTACATCTTTTTACTATCTCAGCTCACGCTAGTTTTAATAGAATTAGTACCTTAAGGCTCCGTACAAAGCTAAATAACATTTTATTTATATACTATTGCCATGTTATTATAAACTTAAAAAAAAAAAAAAAAAGTATAATATTATTAAAACTCGCGTGAGCTGACATACTAAAGCGAGTGCCCATTTGACAACGACGGTGAACGCCGCGTCGTCGTCCTAAGAACGACACTCGCCTTGATAATGCCGAAATTGTATCGGTGAAACGGTTGGCATATAGTCAACAACAATCACACGTGAGTGTTCAAGCCGTATGTAATAATAAAGTAGTAAAAAAGTCTATACATTGAATACTTTTGTGACATTTCGGGTTATTGCTGAGGCCAAAACTATAATAAAAAAAAATATGTCTGTATGTATGTTCCATTTTAACTCTAGAACCACTCAACGGATTTGGATGCGGTTTTCTTTATTATCATCGTATACAACATAGGCTATAAGAGGGTTTATAAAATAACCGCCAAGCCGAAAACGAGGCAAATAAAAGCGGGCGAAAGGCCAGTATGTTATAAAAGAGGAATTTAAATAAAATATTATGACAGTGCATTACAAACTAGAAAATATCAATCAGAAACAAATCAAATTTAGAGTATTCATAGCGATGGATTTCGCAAAATAAACATGATCAATGTAAATAAATGTTACCAATTGACTTATTTGTCTTTAATTGTAGTTTTTATACATATACAAGGTGAATTTGCAAACATCGTCCAAATTCATACTTGAGCCTTGGTAAGTGAACAGCATCATGAACCAATAACGATTTTTGTAAAATTCACAAGATGAAATTTCGACTCCCCATAGTGATTCACTCAGGACTGGGAGTGAATTACTATGGGAAGTCGAAATTTCGTTATACGAATTTCACAAAAATTGTTATTGATTCATGATGCCGATCACTTACCAAGCCTCCAGTATGAATTTGGACGATGATCAAAAAGTCACCTTGTACCTAAATTATTGAAAATTAAAGCGAGGTATATTTCGGGCCCTATCCTTAATCCGGCATCAGTCACAATGTGTCAATTATTACTTAAGGGCGCACCGAGCGTTTGCTTTTGTCTCTGTCTTTTTCTTTACGTGTAAAGATTAAAGATAATAACCAAACTTTTGCACTTTTTCAACGTTTTTCGTTGTTATTTTCATTATATTGTTCTTAAATAAAAACCACCGTGTATAAACGCTCCAGTCATCTATGCACTTTATTTTAGTAAACGAATCATGATATCAAATTACTTATTTATATAAAAAAGTAGGGAAATAGAGGAAAAAATTACTCGACAAGAGGTAACTTTGCGAATTTATTCTATCGAGCTAACTTTATCAAATCGTGTATACAGTCTAATATATATACCCAATAGTACCAATATATTTCCTTTGATTTTAATTTAATAGTTTACTACTTCAAACAAGGGTTATAAAAATGTGTTTGACTGTGTAAGAAGCTTGGTGCGCTCTACTTGAGACTTGTGCTTGGCACTCGGTTGGTGATCATTGAACCTTGTTCCTGGTCCCTGGCCGGGTCTCCGGTATGGGTTTGGGCGGTTGATTGCATTTTACCTTGTATAATATATACGAGGGTGAATCCAAAAGTTCTAAGCCCGACCTACAAAGAGGTATCAAATCTTTGTAAATCTACCGTCATTTGTTAGTATTTTTTTTCGTGATTGATTGTGTGAAGTTGAAGTTCGATACTGCAAGCTATTATTTTTTTGTGATATTTTGTATAACGCAGTCTGACGGGATTTTTCACAATGGAGAAAATTGAACACCGTGCTGTGATTAAGTACCTCAATAAAAAAGGTCTTTCACCTAAAGATATTCATGAAGATATGGAAACAACATTAGGGGAATCTGCTCCATCGTATTCCACTGTCAAAAAGTGGGTAGCTGAATTTAAACGCGGTCGGGAGACCATTGAAGATGACCCAAGGAGCGGAAGGCCTTCAACGTCTACCACTAAAGAAAACACTGACAAAATTTGTGATCTCATCCTAGGTGACCGACGATTGACCATTAGTAGGATAGCTGAGATCACAGGCATCAGTTATGGCCGAGTGCAAAACATTATAACTGTAGAATTGGGGTTCCGTAAGGTTTCTGCTCGCTGGGTCCCAAGATTGCTTTCAGCTGACTAAAAACGAGTCCGATTCACAATTTCGCGTGACTGTTTGGAACTTTTTGAGGCAGATGCTGAGGATTTTATGTCTCGTTTTGTTACCATGGATGAAAGCTGGGTTCATCACCATACTCCTGAAACAAAACAGCAATCCAAACAGTGGAAAAGATCTGGCTCACCCACGCCGAAAAAGGCAAAGTGCGTTTTGTCAGCCAACAAAGTCATGGCATCTGTTTTTTGGGATTCGAAAGGAGTTATTTTATTGGATTATTTACCTAAAGATGAAACTATAAATTCACGCTATTATTGTAACCTATTACGAAAATTCCGCGAAGAAATAAAAGAAAAACGGCCGGGGATGTTGCGTAAGAGAGTTTTGTTTCATCAAGACAATGCACGAGTTCACACTTCGGTTGAAACGATGGCTGTGATCCATGAATGTGGTTACGAGTTGCTGCCCCACCCACCTTATTTGCCGGATTTAGCCCCCTCTGACTATCATCTCTTTCCAAATTTAAAAAAACACTTGGGGGGATCTAAATATTCGACTAGAGAAGAAGTGATAGTCGCAGTTAATGACTATTTTGACGACCTTCCGGAATCATTTTTTTTCGAGGGTATAAACAAGTTGCAGGTCAGGTGGAAGAAGTGTGTTGTTCTAGATGGAGACTATGTCGAAAAATAAAAATAATTTTGAACCCACTTTTCTTTCATTTTCACGGTCGGGCTTAGAACTTTTGGATTCACCCTCGTATTTTACCTATCATTTTAATCGTAAATATATTGCTACATAAATTAAATAAACCTTTAATTTAGTTCATGTACATTTATTATTTTATTACATATATTTTCTTTATTAGATTAAATTTTACGTGTAAAAAGTGTATATATCTATACCTGCTTTGCAAAATAAACTATTTAAATTTTGGATTTGAATTTTGAATTTTGTATTTGAATTTGAATTTTTAGCTCTGAAAACTGAAAAATATCGCAAATTCTAAGTTAAACAACCTTGAGAAGTGAGTAAACGTGTGTGATGCAGGTGCCCTCGCTGATGGAGCTGAATGTGGCAGCCCCGAGCGTCGCGTCACACTCCAGCAAGTCGCACGACGCGAGGGATGCTGTCTCACCCAGGTACTGCACCTGTACACTAGGAGCGTTCAGTCGGAGTGATGAGTACCAAGATGAGACTAATTTGTGGTTGTGTAGAAAAAAAATACATAAAATAAATAGGGTTGGCTGTGCGAAACCTGGAGTATTTTGTTTTTGCTGACTGTACGAAATTCTCCAAGTTGCGACCAGCCAACCCTGTTTATTTTGATGTAGTTTTTTTTCTACACGTCTCCGAACTGCATAGCTAACATGGCAAAATTTTATCGACTCTTTTATTTCTACAAGATTATTTCTAAAATCCCGATTTATCTACTTTTGCTAACATGGCAGCAAAGAAAAGAAGAAAAGATCGTGTCGAAAAAATGTTTTCTCGCTATATCGTATTCACAGAATAGTTTGTCTAAAATTGGATTAAATCGAAAAAATAATCGATTATTCTCAATGAACGCTGACCTTTACATTATTAAACAACCAATTTAAAAAGGCACTTGCGATTTATAATTTGTTTGAAACAGTACTCTTTTTAAAATGGTAGTGTAGCATTGCACTGAATTGACATGACGACACAAGACATCTAGGCTACGTTTCAGAACGTGTGATCTTCGTGCGAAATTTCACTCGTTTTTAAGAAAGAGACAAAGCTATATACTAGAAAGAGAAAGAAAGATCTGGTTTTGAAACGCTTGCGAGTGATTCCCGTGAGAAAAGCGTTTTGAAACGGTCTGGAGTGACACACGTCAAGTAAATACATAACCTCAAATCAAAATAAATAAATTAAGTAAAGTACCTAAATACCTATTGCTTTTAATATGGATGGCATTGCAACCTTTGCATTTGCAAGCCATAATCGCACGTTACGAAACGTAGCCTTAACGTTTCGTAACGTGCGATTATCACTCGGAGCGATGCGAATTTTACCCTGCATCGTTCAAAAATCGACCCGAGTGAAACCGAGGGTAAACGAACTGTTACCTGACAGTTGCGCTAAGTGTTTAGAAACGCTTTCGGGAAATGTGAATATCGCACTGACAAGTGCGATTTCTAACTCTGTTTGGGTACCGTTAAAATTCGCCTGACAGTTGTCATTTCGGAGTTTTCTCGGGATTCGGACAATTTTTGAAAATAGAATTCAACATTTCCGTACGAATACGGGAAAATGTTTCGAAACTGCTTCGACAGGATTATGGCTTGCAAATGCAAAGGTTGCAATGCCATCCATATTAAAAGCAATAGGTATTTAGGTACTTTACTTAATTTATTTATTTTGATTTGAGGTTATGTATTTACTTGACGTGTGTCACTCCAGACCGTTTCAAAACGCTTTTCTCACGGGAATCACTCGCAAGCGTTTCAAAACCAGATCTTTCTTTCTCTATCTAGTATATAGCTCTGTCTCTTTCTTAAAAACGAGTGAAATTTCGCACGAAGATCACACGTTCTGAAACGTAGCCTTTATTTAAAAAGTTTTGTTTTCTTTCAAGATAAAATTAATTTGTCAACATAAAATGCATAATTGTTATAATTTGTGCATAATTTCCTCAAGAAAGTCAGCACACAGGTTTCCAAGCGATGAACAATTAAGAAAAAGAAGGATTATAGCCAATAATTTTATTTAGAAACCAAAATTTTGTACAATCAGAGGACAGCCTCTGGATTCCGGAAACGTAAGTAAATAACCTGCCAATTTGTATTAATCTACAATAACAATAAATAATTAGGTATTTTATAACCTCACTTATTTAAGGATTTCTTTTCTAATTCACAGCCAAACCAAGACCGAAGAACCAGCCAGTTTCATTGCACTAAAAAGACGTTTTGTATTGAAAACATCCAGGCAGAAACCAACAAAGAAGAACTCAAATGTTATACAAGATTTGACTGTCAAGACCATTTCCAGCTTGTATTCAATATCTTAGTGCATCATCTCATTTAGTATCCATCAGGCTGCCTGGATAATGAAGAAGACTCCTGCCTATGAATCTTTTCTTACTATTGTAGTTATGGCGCAACATGCAAAATAAATTGTTTTTAGGTTTGATATCAGAATGAAATTAAATGAAAATGATAATAAGTGAGGCATTAGTAAGCCGTGTATTTATAACTTGGAGCAACTTGGTATACAGTTACTTCAAAAATGTAAACATATGGGTGCCGTTTAAACTTGCCGAAGAAAATCTATAGTTTGCAGCTTGACGGTGGTAAGAAAACATCATCAAGCAGAATTCACATAAAAGGATTATTGGGCTTGCCAAAACATACAAGATTCTCAGATATTTATTAAGCAGCATAGTCTCTTTAGTGTATGCTTTATGCTTGGAAATATAATGTTGTGAATGGTGATAAGAAATAATAAAATTAATGTGCTCATGTAAAATTTATTTACTACGTACCCTCAATATTAGAATGATCTATTAAATTAAAAGTTATAATATTTTTTAGCTAGTGCAGAAACCAAATGCTCATCATGAAACTGTATTGAATTAATTAAAATATAAATAACATACAATATATTGGGGGGTTCATTACAACATTCAATGTATTTTATCAACAAATTGTGTTTCGTTCACAAGTATTTTTCACCTTTTATTTAATTTTCACACTTAAACTATACATTTTTGCTGAAAAATTCGAAATTCATAGCGGTATAAGTCTTAAATTAACTCTTCACGATGGTGGGTGTTGTGCACTTCAGCTAGGGCAGGTCCTTGAAGTAGAGCTGAACTGAAACCTTGTCTTTTGTATTGTATCTTCAGTTGCAGAGCAGTGGAATAGTAATGCTTCACTGTCTCTTCCTCTTGAAGGCATCCTCTGCATAGTGGGCTATCGGTGCCACCTGTAGTGAAAAGGTGCTTGTTTTAGTTAAGAGTGGTACCGATTCAGTGAAGCACATCTTAACTTATTTGACAGGACTAAACTTAATTTAAGCATTCCGTCTTTGTCTTTTTGAAAAAGACAGGACGCTTAAAATAAGGTTAGTCCTGTCAAATAAGTTAAGATATGTTATGCCGAATCAATACCATTGTCTGTCCATTTGTATCCATATCCTCTACCATCATTATTCAATACATTATAACAGTTAACGTTTTACAAGGTAAGTATTGTGTTACCTCACCATTTGACTGCGGTAGGTATCATTATCATTCAGCAGTCTATTTGTTCTGCCTACTTCCTGTTGTGCGTGGTTAGGGTGTGTTTTCTCATCTCTCAAAGTTTCTCTCTTCCACCAAGTTAATATCCCGTGTCGTTTTCTTCATGTAAGATTCTAGTTTAGCAAGAGTCGGCTTGTTTGTTACCTTGATTCCCCTTGTGTGCTTTGGTCCAGTGTAGCTTCACTTTGCACATGTTTTGTAGTTTTGCAGTGTTTTGCAGTTCTGCATGGCAATCTGCTATGATTTTGGATCTGCTTATCAGAATGAAATGAAATGAAAATGATAATAAGTGAGGCATTAGTAAGCCGTGTATTTATAACTTGGAGCAACTTTTTATACTGTTACTTCAAAAAGGTGAATGTATGGGTGCTGTTTAAACTTGCCGAAGAAAATCTATAGTTTGCAGCTTGACCGTGGTAAGAAAACAACATCAAGCAGAATTCACATAAAAGCATTATTGGCCTTGCCAAAACATACAAGATTCTCAGATATTTATCAAGCAGCATAGTTTATTTAGTGATGCTTTATGCTTGGAAATATAATATTGTGAATGGTGATAAGAAATAATAAAATTAATGTGCTCATGTACAATTTATTTACTTTTATTTACTAAGTACCCTCAATGTTAGAATAATCTATTAAATTAAAAGTTATAATATTTGTTGGCTAGTGCAGAAACCAATGCTCATCATGAAACTGTACTGAATTAATTAAAATATAAATAACATACAATATATTGGATGTGCGTGGGTTCATTACAACAATCAATGTATTTTATCAATAAATTGTGTTTCGTTCACAAGTACTTTCCATTTTTTCACCTTTTATTTAATTTTCACACTTACACTATACATTTTTGCTGAAAAATTCAAAAATCACAGCGGTATAAGTCCTAAACTAACTCTTCACGATGGTGGATGTTGTGCACTTCAGCCAGGGCAGCTCCTTGAACTAGAGCTGAACTGAAAAGTGGAGCTTGTCACTATCCTTGTCTTTTGTATTGTATCTTCAGTTGCAGAGCAGTGGAATAGTAATGCTCCACTGTCTCTTCCTCTTGAAGGCATCCTCTGCATAGTGGGCTATCGGTGCCACCTGTAGTGAAGAGGTACTTGTTGAAGTTCGAGTCGGACCGATTCAGTGAAGCACATCTTAACTTATTTGACAGGACTAAACTTAATTTAAGCATTCTGTCTTTTTTTGAAAAAGACAGGACGCTTAAAATAAGGTTAGTCCTGTCAAATAAGTTAAGACGTGATATGCCGAATCAATACCATTGTCTGTCCATTTATATTCATATCCTCTACCATCATTTATTCAATACATTATAACAGTTAACGTTTTACAAGGTAAGTATTGTGTTACCTCACCATTTGACTGTGGTAGGTATCATTATTATTCAGCAGTCTATTTGTTCTGCTCACTTTCTGTTGTGCATGGTTAGGGTGTGTTTTCTCATCTCTCAAAGTTTCTCTCTTCCACCAAGTTAATATCCCGTGTCGTTCCCTTCATGTGAGATTCTAGTTTAGCAAGAGTCTGCTTGTTTGTTACCTTGATTCCCCTTGTGTGCTTTGGTCCAGTGTAGCTTCACCTTGCACATGTTTGACAGGTTTTGCAGTTCTGCATGGCAATCTGCTATGATTTTGGATCTGCTTACAGGTTTGCCTGGTGCTGATAATGCAGCCGCACTCTCTGTAGACCGGTCTGTAGCTTTATTGTAACCTCCTCTATGTCACAAGACCTGCTTGTGCAGATTGTACAATTTGTAGTCGTTAGGTAGGTACCATGTGTTCTTTACTTTCGCAGAAAAAGAAAAGCACTTGGGTTAGAAAAGTGACTGCCCGCTATCGATTCTATACCTCATTATATGTAAATAAGTGGCACAAGATGTAAAAACCAATTAACCAACACACCTTTCTTTCTAAGAAGTTGCTATTTCGTATTTCGGGCTATATCACCGGGTCCTAGGGTCGGTGATATACTTTTCGGGTTTTCTCTACGAGAAATGTCAAAAAAATCGATAAAGTATGTTTGCAATGTTAGCAAAAGAAGAAATAAAAAAAAAAAAAAAAAAAAACTCTCTCTAACTGTCAAAAAAAGAGCAATACTCTTTTTTATCTTGACACCATGTTAGCTAAAGAAGAATAAAGCTTCCATCTTGGTTTACTTGTCAAAATGAAGAAATAACAACGTTTTATCGGGCTTTTTCTTAGGTTTTCTTCCTGCCATGCTAGCTATGCTGGTCACATCGTGTTACTCGATACATATATTTAAGGCAATGGCACGTCAAATTTGAACTGGAGAGGCAACCGGATGGCGAGTGGTAATCTCGGTCTTGGAAGTGATATCAAACCCCCCCCCCCTACCAGCCGAATGGACCCCAAATGGACGGAAAGAGGGAGGGGGGGGGGCAAAACATTAAATTTATTGACGAGGCAACCGGATGAAAATGCGGTAGCTTTGAAATTTATATAATGATTTTTTTTTGCCATCAAACACGCTGGCCGTTTTCACACTAGTAAATTTAGAAGAAAAAAAGTTTTGAGGCAACTGCTTTAAAATTAGTGAGCTTATTTATTGGTACCACTATGTGTTGTAAATCAAAATGCCATCCAATCATGCTTGGCAACAACCGTTAAAAGTCGCCAAAAAACATTTTTTCTGAAATGAAAAAGAAACTTTTTTTTATATTGTTTAAATTTGATGGCATTCGATATTGAAGCTCTCATAAGTACAGTGGAAGGAGACAGCATCAAGTAAGACACATTGGACTTTGTACCTATCTTATATTCTTCTCTGTAGGGGCTCATGTCGTACTGCAAGTGTATAGCCTGATGTGGTCTCCACTGTACAAGGAATTGTGTGTATCAATGTTATCCGGTTTTGATAAAATTCTCCCTCATTTTCGCCACCCCCAAACATCGTTATAATGAGATAATGCTACCTATATGTACCTACAGGTTCGTGGAGCGAGACCGTCGCGACAGAGAGCGCGAGCGTGAGCGAGACAGAGACAGGCATGCCCGACGATCCGAGGAGAAGAGGTACGCAATGATCATTATATACCGTCTTGTTTATATTGTTTCTTTTGATATATAAGGTGACTTTTTGATCATCGTCCAAATTCATACTGGAGGCTTGGTAAGTGATCAGTATCTTGGATCAGTAACAATTTTTGTGAAATTCGTATAATGAAATTTCGGCTTCCCATATAAATTCAGTTCCAGTCCCGAGTGAATCACTATGGGGAGTCGAAATTTCATTTTACGAATTTCACCAAAATTGTTGCTGATGCATGATACTGATCACTTACCAAGCCACCAGTATGAATTTGCACGATGATCAAAAAGTCACCTTGTATAAGGTGTAACAGAAAGGTGTAACCATATTTGAAGAGCTTATTCAGTAAATGGTTTAGAACAACTCTTACTATCGAACAAAACCTGTATCTCGAAAAAATTTTTTTACTTTTTCATAGAAAAATGCAAATTTGTTCGGCCGAAATGTACGGAAGGGCAGATTTTTTTTTGAGCTTTCAGGGTTGGCTCCATAGTAAAAGTTGTTCTATACCATTCATTGACTGAATAAGCCCTTCAAATATGTTTACACCTTTGTGTTACACGTTGTATAAGGTGAAATTAAAACGCCCGAATTCATACTGGAGACTCGTTTAGTGATCAGGGGATCAAAAAAGGCCGACTTGGGTGAATCAAAATGATTTAAAAGTAGGTGTTCACGCTAAAAAGCGTGACGTCAGCCCATGCGCAGAAAGGGTGACTCGCGACGGAATCGAGTCCTGCGCTGACCGCCGCTCGCTCGGTCTGTTCGGATCGACGAGCCTCTCAAGGCGCACGCGCGCGCGCCCGCGCAGCCGACAGCTCTAAACAATAGACATTCGCGTCAGCACAAACAATATCGCGTACCTAAAGTGTAGTGTTAATACAAGTGCTGTGTACATCACTCAAACCAGGACATTCAACACATCCCTGCACAGACGCCAGCTCAACTAGCCAACAAGAAGGCTCAGCACGTCACCGCATCTCCCGTCGGCCCGTCCACAGACATCATCAAAGGTCAGTCAGTTTACCCACAATTCTCTCGTGTCAATTCATCCATTTTCCCTTTATCATCAGCTCTGCATTTCCTGTAGCCAGCGGCTACATTTTTGGTCCTTCGGCCGGATCGAATTCTGGTCCTTACAGTCCATTTTCACAATTTTGGCCCTTCAAACCGCTACTGAACCAGCCCTCGTCGAGTTACTACAGTCCATTTTCACCCGGTTACATATTTTGCCCCCTTTCCCGGCAAAAAATATTTTGTGGTTTCGAATACCTATCGCGGGTAGATAATTAGAACCGCCGCCTGGAACATTCCATTTATCGGTTAGAACCGACCCCCCCACGCCCCTTTACAGAATAACTCATTTTCATCACGGTTGTAATTATTGTTCAGCTCAGATAATATAATTATATCCATTCGGCCCAATTGTTTATTACAGTCCACTATATTTCTTTATTAAACCCCCCCCGTCACTTCCAGGGATTAATTATCAGCCCTTATAAACCCCATACGTAAAATTAATTAAACTCAAAGTCAGCATTTTGCTCAACATTTTTTACATGTAATTCCCGACCCAATCTTTTCAAATGTTCTCGAAGTGATTCAACTTTGCTCGTAAATACATAGTTCACATTTTAGTTTCATATCGTGTTACAACGTTTTGAGTACCTACACTTCACTTTGTTTTCTATCGCGCGAAGAGGTGCAAATCTACCCACTGTCAAAGATAGTTCTCGTATCTTGCGAGATATTTTTTGTGAGAGTATAAATTCGCTTTATTTCGTGCATATACATACGTATTACGTATATTACTAAAGCGTGATTTCATCATTAGTTTGTCCGCTCATTTAGATCCGATTTCGGCTAGGTATTTTATTATATAAATAGAATAGCATTTAGCTTCGTGTAAGCAGGAAGTAGCATAATAACATAAGAGTGAACAAGCCTTGTCGATTGTAATCTTGTAATCGCGGTAATCTTGTGTTGCAGTAATATATTGCCGAACAGTTTTATCCTGATATTGTCTGCTTTTTATAGTAAATTTTTTTTTGTTTTTTCATCTCATCTCTGCTTTTATTGTTTATGGTACACATATAGGGTGTTCCACGTTGGTTTGTCAGCTCATATACAGGTTGTTTTTAAAAAAAAAAAATTTTTTTTTTTTTTTTTTCTTTCTCTTCTCTCTGTCGGGTTTATTTTCCGTGTTCCGTTTGAACATAGCCTTTGTTATTTCGGCCCGCGCAAGTTACAAGCTATCCGCACGTTGGAGTTGGTAGCGCTCAAGTTTTTAATAACTCATTTTCACATATAGTCACACTCATCACACATTCAATCAGCACATACACACTCAACTCATTTTCACTCACACATTCAATCAGCACATACACACTCAGCTCATTTTCACTCACACATTCAATCAGCACATACACACTCAGCTCATTTTCACTCACACATTCAATCAGCACATATAGACACACTCAGCTCATTTTCACTCACACATTCACTCATCAGATACACATTCAGCTCATTTTCACTCTATGAAACCAGCACTCAGTCATCACACACACACTCATCACATACACACTCAGTTCATTTTCACTCAATGACTCCAGCTCCAACAGAGAATTCTTGTAACTCCGCACAACGTGTAGTGAACGTCACTAACACACCAATTTTGTTGCCAACCGTATCACTTGAAATAGCAGACGTACATTCACTCAATCACACTCAATTTCACTCAGCACGAGCCCTGTTAGGTTTTATCTCACGTCGCGGTACTCCAGTTCTCATTCGCTCAGACTGCGGCACAAACTATGATGCAATCACTCACAAGCTCGCGAATCAGCACATAACTTGGTTCGGCGCTCTGCACGAAATAATACTCAACTCAAGAACCCTCTGCCCGATTTCATCCGACCCTACGGACTTTGAACCTCTCACGGCCGGACATTTCATTATTGGTCGTCCGTTCACCGCTCTACCTGAGCAGTCTTTTGACGACAGACCCATATCTGCTCTTAAACGGTTTCAACTCATTCAAGCGCTCTCTCAGCGTTTTTTGACTCTCTGGTCCAGATCCTACCTCCATACCCTGCAAACCCGCTCCAAATAGCTCTCCCCTTCTTCCCCTCCTCAAGTGGGTGAACTGGTCCTCATCAAAGAGGATGACCTGCCTCCGCTCCAATGGAAGTTGGGGAGAATTCTCCGCACAATGCCTGGCAAGGATGGAGTGATCCAAGTTGTGGATCTGGACACAGCCCATGGAGCCGCAGCCCCGGCCCCCCCAGGATGTTCACGCTAAAAAGCGTGACGTCAGCGCATGCGCAGAAAGGGTGACTCGCGACGGAATCGAGTCCTGCGCTGACCGCCGCTCGCTCGGTCTGTTCGGATCGACGAGCCTCTCAAGGCGCACGCGCGCGCGCCCGCGCAGCCGACAGCTCTAAACAATAGACATTCGCGTCAGCACAAACAATATCGCGTACCTAAAGTGTAGTGTTAATACAAGTGCTGTGTACATCACTCAAACCAGGACATTCAACACATCCCTGCACAGACGCCAGCTCAACTAGCCAACAAGAAGGCTCAGCACGTCACCGCATCTCCCGTCGGCCCGTCCACAGACATCATCAAAGGTCAGTCAGTTTACCCACAATTCTCTCGTGTCAATTCATCCATTTTCCCTTTATCATCAGCTCTGCATTTCCTGTAGCCAGCGGCTACAGTAGGATAGAGACAGAGTTTTTTCACGCGTGCAAAAGAGACGGCATTAGAACAGAATCATAATGTGATTCATGCAAAACGGCCTTTTTAGAGGAACAGGGACAACGCTTAATGTTCCTTCTTTTTTCGAAATAATAAAAAAAAATGTTTGTTCCCATACGAACTGAACTAGTTCAAATACAATAAATTCCTAGTCAAGAAGTACGGGAACAACATTTTTTTAAATTTCGCCTGATGGGTTCTTTGTTCCTGATTACTAACCGAGCCTCCAGTATGAATTCGGGCGGTTGATTAAATTTCGACTTAAATGTACCTGGCGCAAATAGACAAGCATATTTAATTGGAACCACATAATGTAACGATCTTACTGAATATCCTTCGCGAAGAATAACACCTGGAGGGAGAAAAACACGTTTCTTTACTTATTTTGAAAGCCTATGAATACCTACGTTTTTGTATGGGCAGGTCTAATTTTGATATTATTTTTGCAGTTGTTTCTTTAAAATAAATAAAATAAAAAGACATTTATTTAACACACCATTATGGACAAAGTAGTACAATGTTCTTAAACGTAAAGTTGTCTGGCACTGTTAAAAAGGACGGTGACTCAGCAATGTTCCTATATCAAAGGCATTAGGAACGCTGTTATTCTGCCACTACCATTAAAAGAGAAAAAACATTAAGAACATTGATCAGTATAATTAGAGCATGTTATGTGGTTACATTTAATGATACCTGTCTATGTAAACTCGATATAACTGTCTCTCTATTCCACGTCCGAAAGACATTTATAGCTTCGAATTTCCCACAGCCCGTCTTATGAGTAAGTACAGATCTACATTAGATAATTATATTAATAAGCCTCTCTAAATCCAACCCTACATCCGAGCCGAACATCAGGCCATGTGAAAGGCGGGCAACGTATACAGAACTTCGGCTAACAGGGCAAAGGCATTACGCAGGGCAGCGACAGTAGCGACCCCACGGACCCGAACGTGCTCTTGGGAGAAGGCCCCGTTTTTCATCTTCGGCTTGCCTTTATTGGAAATATCCCCCACCTTTGACTTGCCGTGGGAGGCCGGTCAGAGTGGAGTAGCAAGAGCTATATGCTCGAAGGGTGGATGTGAAACGTAAGTGGCGAGTGGGCATGTGATGCTGGACCCTCAGGGAGCAAGTGATCGTCGTTTAAAGTCCAGTGACACCTCCCCACCCTTAAGCCGCTCAGCAAATGTTGCCCCCTTATCTGAGGTAATCCACTCAGAGCACCTGTCCGAAGAGCACCTGCGCGAATAGCACCTAGCCTAGTCCACGAAGAGCACCCAGGTGAACCCGGGTGCTCTTCGTGGATTAAAATTTATTTTTACATTTTGGTGCACGAAGAGCACCTATGACTCAGCAACCTACTTCTTATACAGGACGTTAATAAATGAAAGATATCGTTAAAAAACACTAAAATGTTTAATAATTACACATATTTATTAATATATCACAATCAGTCTCCACATATCACTTTTATTGCAGAATCAGCCTTAATTAAATCTTACCTAATAATAACACTTGCTTATTTTATTATGATTGATTTTCGAGGTGGCTTTCGTTGTAAAGCTATTGTTAAGTTTGCCAACCCGTTTCCGAGAAATAAGAAGGCGGTCTCTATCCCTTGTAAAAGGGACAAAATTAAAACAAAGGAGCTGCCGCCTGTTTATGGTCCAGGTAAAAAAGTTTGTGAGTAGTTTATTCCCAATTATCGCAAGTCAATTTAATGATTAAACCACTAAAACACATCGTGCATGTGTAACAATATAGTAAATGAAAGCGTTATAGTAATAAAGACGTCTATTTTCTATAAATAATAACTGCGGGATAGATCTAAATACAATTATATTAATTAAAAAGGAACACATTAGATAAGTAATACATTAAATAAATTAATAATCACTTGCTCCCGCTGTCGACTTTACCAACAAAATTTTTGGAAACTAAAAGGAAATCAATTTCATAAATAAAATATTTCTTGGAAACTGGAAGAATTAATGTATGGAGTTTTGATTTTCTAGAGAACAAAAGAATTGGAAACCCAAGGCACCACCCCTTTCATTTAATAACGTCCTGTATAACAAATACATCCCAGAAAAAGGCTGCTGAGTCATAGGTGCTCTTCGTGGACAAAAATGTAAAAATAAATGTTAATCCACGAAGAGCACCCGGGTTTATCTGGGTGCTCTTCGTGGACTAGGCTAGGTGCTATTCGCGCAGGTGCTCTTCGGACAGGTGCTCTAAGTGGATTACCTCCCTTATCTCTCTGTGTGAGCGACCATTTGGGGACCCATTTAATCGAATTAGCGAGTCTCCGCCTGCTCATTTTTCTGTATTATTAACATAGGTCTTTCCTTCGATAGTCCCAAACTTTACGGAAATCCTCAATTATCAGTTTAAGATTTGCCGTATCTACCTTCCAGTCGCATCATCAGACCCTGGTCCCCATGTTTTACTAAAGAACTATTAAATAAGCCTCAACCCCAAGGTTCTGCTGTTGTCCGTTGAGGAGATCCCGTATGCAGCTGCCAGTCCCATCATCAGATTCTGGCCACCATATTCTACAAACATCTTTTTCTTAAAGCGGCCTTGTCGCCTCCTAAACGAACTTCTTCATTAGTATAAACACATTACAGATCAGGGAGAGACAAGTACAGTGAGCGTCGCTCCCGGTCTCGTGAGCGGGAGCGCAGCAAGCCGCGCGGCGCCTTCCCGCCGCCGGAATCACACGCCAGCTCTTCTAGGTAACTACACCACACCCGTACACTAGTATTTATTTTTATTTATTTATTTTTTATTTATATTTATTTATTTATTTTATATTTAAGGAAAACTAACAGCGTAAAGTAACTTAAAAATAAACCTGGATAGCTCAGAGGTTAGAGCAATCGCCCGGCAAGCGAGAGGTCCCGGGTTCGATCCCGGTTCAGAGCTCCTCACATCCAGATTTACTTTTATTTCTGCGTTTCTATACTGCAATGATATAATGTTAATTTATATCTCCTTGCGATGGATAAATCGCCAAGTGTTCAAACATAGAAATTTATTTCTGTCATAGTTTTTTAAAAATAAACAGATTAAACAATTTACAGCCAATTAAAAGTTTCCACTAATAGTAACATAATAAAAATAAAAAAAACACTAAAGCAAAAAAAAACACAATATCAATAACTAACTGACGCTATTAAAATTTGAAATTTGTAATTTAGAAATTTTAGTTCACACATAATAAACAGAAAATGAAAGAAAAAACACAAATACATTATAGGGGATCTAAAAAGGCCGACTTGGGTGAATCATAAAATGATTTGAAAGTAGGATGGAGTTAGAGTTTTTTCACGCGTGCAAAAGAGATGGCCTTAGAACGGAATCATCATATGACTCATCCAAAACGGCCTTTTTAGAGGACCAGATCAGGAAAAGACAAGTACAGTGAGCGTTACTCCTTTCTCGCGGTGTTTTCTTTCACCGGTTAGCAAGTTATACTGATAACTTGATAAGTATACAAATACTACGAATAAAAATTCCGAAAAACTCATTGGAGTAATTAACCGGACAGAATTTGATCCCCGCTTTCTTCTTCAAAATTCCTATATCCCACTGCTTTCTCTACGATACGAAACCTGAAAAAGAAACAACCTAATGCACCATGCTCAGTTATGGCCAATTTGGTGACGTGGAATGCATGGGATAGCTTCATCCTAATCTTTGACTATTGTGATTAATATGTTAATTATAAGTACTAGTTTTAAGTTAATAGTTATTAAAGCCGATTCTGAAGGCTTTAACTTTAGTTTTAGTGCTGTCAAGACTTAATTTTTTCCAAAGTAATTTAGCTTCTGTACTTCACACTTATGAACTATTTTGCAACGATAAAATTTTAGTTTTGACAGCACTAAAACTAAAGTTAAAGCCTTCAGGTCCTCTAAAAAGGCCGCTTTGGATGAATCATGTTATGATTCTGTTCTAATGCCGTCTCTTTTGCACGCGTGAAAAATCTCTGACTCTATCCTACTTTCAAATCATTTTGTGATTCACCCAAGTCGGCCTTTTTAGATCCCCAGAATCGGCTACAATATGTACCTATATGTCGCTTTGCTATGTATTCTTTTTGTCCCCAAATAAATTTCTTTCTTTCTTTCTTTCTTTAATTACTTAACTGGACACCTTTATCTTGTTAGCTAATATTACAAAATTGTAAAGTTAACAATTTTTAACTCAAGAAGCAAACAGAGGGGTGTCATAAGTCTGACTGTGTATCTGTCTGTGGCATTGTAGCTTCCAAACGGATGAACCTATTTTGATTTAGTTTTTATGTTTGAACGGTGTCCTGATCGAGAGTGTTCTAAGCTACTAGCTTTTGCCCGCGTTTGTTTACTTTTAGGGAACGGCCTGTCCCCAGGGAACAAACTACAGAGCACTCGGCGATAATGTAGCTTCCTATTAGTGAAACAATTTTCTGAATCGGATTAGTGGTTCCAGAGAATACCTCCCACATGTTCCTAGAGAACTGCTCGTTCTCTATGTCCCTAGGGAATAAACTATAGCCTCATTCAAGTGAATTGGGGGTATTTAATTTTTTTCATTTATACGTGTATATATTTAACTGCATGGTTATATTTTCAGTTCAAATGAGAGACGCGGCTCGCCGCCGACTAGGGACGGAGACTACAGGCCTTCCTCGTACAAAGTCAACAAGAAACTCGAAGTCATGGAGAAAATGGGTGAGATTATGAGATACATACAAAACTGCTTTCATAAATAGAAGTCCCAGGTCTATTTGGTGATAACCTCAAATCTAGTACTTTTGCGACGAAAGCAAGTATTTTTCATTTTTACCAATTTCGCTCTTAGATTAGAAACAGTTATCAATTATGTACGAGTAATTACATCTATCTCACCTTGTACAGTACGCGCGTGAACTTGATGCATTCGAGGCCTGAGGTGAAGCGCGGGGGGGGGGTTCATGGGGGCCATGGCCCCCCTACAAAACACCTAGTATTCCATACATAAGACTTTTAGATTCAATTCGAGTGCACTTTTACACATCTTAGCTATTATACAACGTGTAACAGAAAGGTGTAACCATATTTGAAGAGCTTATTCAGTCAATGGTATAGAACAACTTTTACTATGGAGCAAACTCTAATTAACTTTTTCATGGAAAAATGCAATGCCGCTCGGCCGAAATGTATGGAAGGGCAGATTTTTTTTTGAGATTTCAGGGTTGGCTCCATAGTAAAAGTTTTTCTATACCATTGACTGAATAAGCTCTTCAAATATGGTTACACATTTATGTTACACCTTGTACGAGTATAAGGTATAAATAGGTTTGCTAAAAGGCTTACAGCGTCTAAAAACTTATTTCTTTTTACTATGTGATAAATCTTGTCACAACGCGCCCCCACAAAATCAAATCCTGTATCACCCTTTGCGCGGTGTTCACATACCTCCCTGGGTACTGCTCTCCTTGTCACACTTGCAGCACTCAGAGCGCGTACTACGGGTTTTCGTCCTATACAGTCCTGTATAAGTTTCTCAGTATTCCATATTCAATTCCCCCAGGTCTACAGATCAAGACCCCGGACGGGTCGATGGCGACGGCGCAGCAGTTGCGGCAGGCGGCGCACGATGCACCGCCCGCGGCGCACGGCTCCGGTCTGCCTTCCTACTACAACCCGAGCGCCGTCAACACCAACAAGATACTCGATCAGGTAACGTGTTCTGTGTCAGGTGGTGAAACATAAGTGGTGAAACATATAAAACAAGTTCTTAGGCTAGAGAGAAGTCCAGGAGCCGTATTTTTGAATTGTTCGTTTTCAATTCACGTGCGAAAGTATATACCCATCTCACGTAGCACATCAGAAATTGTCATTTGCAAGATGAGACAGGTATATATTTTCGCACGTAAATTGAAAACGAACGATTCAAAAATACGGCTCCTGGATAGTGATCTCTGCTCTCCGTGGTAGTTGAAACTGTTCTACGGCAGAGCAGCGCTCGTTACCCTCCACTGTTCATAAATTACCAATTATAAACCGTGGCCGCAACATGTGGCTTGGATCATGAAACTGTCTCTGAAAATTAAGTCGACGCAGGAAAGGTGAATTTGGTAGATAATCACTCGATTACAACTTAATTGGGGGTTGCTAGAAGGAGTTTTGGGGGTTCAAATTCCCTCTCGGGAAGGTTCAAAATATTTCAACTCTTCCCCTACTTTGACGGTTTCCGGGTCAACTGCCACTTCTACTAGCAGCTGCTAGAGAATTATGAGAACCAAATCAACCCTCTCGTTTTTCTCACAAACATAATAAATAAAAAAATAAATGACTGTTTATTTTCAGTTTAAAAATCCATAGGTAGGTTAGTGTTAGGCTTAAAACTAGGTTAGTAAAACAAAGGGAACATGTATAAATTACTTATTTAAATAACCCAATGTATGTTTCCATCCAGAATTTCTGGATGGGAAAATCCATTTGATCCGCAATCATCTTCAGGATGCCGTTGCCACTGCCCCGTAGTCTGAGTAGCATAGAGGCAGTTTTCTTGCGCATTATGGCGTAGAAATCATCTGTACGCGCCTCCGCAAACATGCCAGATGCACTGCAGAATCGCGGCAGCCGCAACAGCATCCTAAAGGCGTTGTTGTATTGCACACGCAGGACTTTGTAGGCTCGTTGCGTGTACTTAACCCACATAATGAATGAATATTAATTTTATTTCATGCACGGTTTTCGTTTCGTTTTCTTATACCCCCCCCCCCCCCCCCCCCTCTGTACTAAAACCTAACTACGCCCGTGTAGATAATACACATACACCATAAACTATCGTGATCGTGCAAAAGCTACTTTTACCTTGATTGCAAAAGTCGTTTTATTTGATAGTAAGTTCAGAATCCATATATGGTATTATTTTTGAAATTTTTAAATCTATAGCTGCTGTCCAAGAAAGCAATGTACAATCGTTATTACATAATCGTTATTTCGTATACAACGAAAAATAATGCTCGTTTCCACAGGTAAACAAGCGCAAGCTGCTCTGGTCGAACAAGAACAAGCGTGAAGCGGAGGAGGCGGCCAAGTGGAGCGGCACCAGGTTCGCCAACGATGACGGCAAGCAGGTCTCCAAGTTCATGCGACTCATGGGCATTAAGGAGCCAGGTGAGTTGATCAACTATAGTTAAACTTGCAATATGCTCGGACTCCCATGGCCCTCTGATTGGAGGTGCATATGGTGGAATACGCATGCGACCGCGCTGTCCAGTTTGTCGTGTCATGGAAGACGCATTCAACTGGAAGATTAATTTTAATTTGTTTCAAACACGAAAACGCATTCCGCCGTGTGGTAAAAAAAAGTTGCAATTATCGTATAGTAACCGAATTGTAACCCATTATAGAAGATTCATATACAGAATGCTTGGTAATTCGACCTATTCCTTTAAAGGAGTTATACTAGAGATCATTTCCAACAAATGATGCCTATCAACTAGGGGTCGAAAATGATATATTTTTTTTTCAAGTAAATTACAAAATAAAACGGTTTTCTTTCCACTTAAGACCTTTTAATTCTGAGATTATGGGAATTCAGGGCACGTATTTTTTTTTATAAATGATCACTCATCTATCATTGATCAGAAATATAAAGTGCTGAGAGAGGAATAGTTATTTTTAAATTATTTATTTTTGGTTATTAGTCTGAAAGTTTGAAAAATAATATAAAAACCTTCGTAACTCGGAGACCATTCATTTTCGACACCTAGTTGATAGGACTTAATTCGTTGGAAATGATTACCAAGCACCCTGCACACAAAGTGGTAACTTCCATCTGTTAACTGGTTAATGTGTCCATAGATGCTTTCACTGTTACAAGACTCCTCAGTGTGTCACTTATCAGATTTCCCGGTTAGGTTAACTAATAAATGTTTACTTCCTTAACCTTATTACAAGTTTCACATTTTAAACCATGATTATGAAAAATTAACCAGCATGTTGTCTACAGGAGCGGTACAACAAGAAGCACCAGACAAGACCGTAGACCCTATTAAGAAGCAAGAAGAATTGTTCCAAGCGATGCAACAGCAATACGAAGTGGCGCGAGCTACCACGCACACCATGCGCGGAGTGGGCCTGGGTTTCCAGCGAGGGCAGTACTGAGGCAGTGGGCAGCTATTAATTGTTATGTGGACACTTATGTATTGTAGTTAGTCCTCAGGATGGGGGCTCAAGTCAAGGGTTTTCAGGCGGACGTTTTGCTGCTAGGTTCTATTTTGTATTTATTTTGTCATCTTATGAAGTGCTCTGCTATTTATGGGAATTCTCAATCGTTTTGTCAGACCTCCATGACAAGCGGCAGCTCTAACGTACGGAGATCTCGTACAGCGGACAGTAATAAGAGGCCTTCAGATTTATTACAAATTATGCAAAATAACAATCTTTTAATTATAATACTACTAAAGAAGGAAGCTTCAACTATGACAACTTTTTAACTGTCAGATGTTAACGGTTTTTCCAAAAAATATAATTGTTTGGTGACCAACAGCAATTTATGAGTTATGATATGAGAGTTAAGAAGCTAGAGTATTGCATCTAAACTTGGAAAGATTTGGCGCATATATGTTCGGGCTGTTTTTGGTCAATTTGTAAGGATAATAATTGAAATGTCTACCAGTGTCAATAGTAGTTCTTACAAGCAAATGTATGCACCTCATAATGAGACCTTATTGTGGCTTATCTTTAGAGAATCTAGTTTTCCATGAGACTTTGTGAATAGTTAAGTAAATAGGTAGTAATATTTTACTCTATTAGTCGAAGGTCGCAAAAGAACTGCCGTATGGGAAACTTCCTCGCAAACCTGTTTTGTTCGTTTTAAGAGGCTTCAGTAAGTTAAATTAGCAGCTCGAAATATGTCTGTACAAATATCGACAATAACGAAATAGAAATAACGTTCATGTCAGAGTGCATTGCGAAGTGGCTGTTACGACGATCGCTGTGTCGCCGGGTAGCGCAAAATAGAGAAAATAATGCTTTTCACATGTGTTAAGTTTGATATTTAAAAGTTGTAAACATCATTGTATTAGATTTTTGTATTGCTCGTGTGTGTATAAGTTTTAACCTTGTCTCTTTTGAATTTAAAAAATTTAAACTATTTATCAGTTTTTAAAGCATTTGAAAGGTTATTAAAGGTATTTATTTTCTCGTTGTAGGTTAAAGCTTTTAAGATTTTAAAACATCACAATTACGGAACATGGGTATGATATGTGTGATATATTTTTTTTCAAAGTATTGTAATATTCATATAGAAAGTTTAAACCAATTTAAAACGTCTGTAAACGCAGTTTTGCTTCTGAAGCCCCTTAAAGAGCCTAGGTATCTCTTTGTAGTGCTTTGGATTATTATGTACCACCTTTTTTCAAGTGTTTTTTTTTCGGAAGTAATGTTTTCTTTTTGATTTAGCCTGTCAAGTGAAGGCTATGTGTGATAAATATAATTATTATTATCGTAATTATAAGTAGCATAGTAATGTAAAAGTGGAAATTAATGTATTAGAAAGAATGATGTATTTAGAGAAATTAATTGTAAGTTTTGTGTAAATAAGTCAGTAGTGCAATAATTTCCATTTGTACTTTTCTCAGTAAGTTAATAAACAAATTATCAATCAAAATATATTTATTAATTCATTTAAAGTACAACATTAGCTAATTAAATCACAAGAAAACCATTAACATTTTCACTTCACAATAATTAATGTCCATTTTCAACTAGAGCTTTATTTTCCTTATTATTGCTAGGTTTACTGGTCAACGCCACTGTATCATTATGATATTGCTCCAATGCTGTTTTCAGTGCTTGAAGGAACTGTGTCAAATTAGGTCTAGCTTGGGAATATAAGGCTCGAGCCAAGAAAGGTAAGCGACGCAGGGCTCTAGCACTGAATTCGGCTTCAGCTGCCTGCTGAGCTATCTCCATCAACACATAGCTTGGACTTTCTCTGTCACACTCCAGAAAGTTGCTATCCTTCAGTACTTTCATGTCAAACAGTCTCTCGTGGGGATAGATTATGCTCCGATTCATCAGTTCTTCACAGCATCCCCGAAAGATTTCAAATGCTGCATATTGGGTTGGTGGCCCCACATATCTTTTAATATCTGCTCGGTCAATGAAGGCAACATCAATAGCATCTGTTACATTTGAAGTGGTCAGTATTAGGACATTAGGGTGTCTCCTGATGCGGTCCAATTGAGTCAGTATAGCATTCACAACTCTTAGAGAGTCTGAAGGCTCAAGACCTGACATAGCGGCTTTACGAGCATGTGTAAGTGACTCCACCTCATCAATAAGGACGCAAGCGAGCAACTGCTTGTCCTCGACTATCTCGAGTATTTTATCAAACAGCTTGAACACAAGCTTGCCACTTTCTGAGAACCACTTCGAGAACAAACTGTGGCTATTGATTTCTAAAAGGCGGGCCCGTGGATAGCGGTCTTTCATGCGAATAGAGAGCTTCTGAGCCAAAGCCTTACATAGACTCGTTTTCCCAGTACCAGGGGGACCATGCAGCAACACCACTCTGTTACAGCTAATTAAATTTGGGTCGACACGTCTATCCGAAAACTCAAACGCTGTTTCCACGAAATGTAGTGTGTCTTCTTTAACTTTTGTGTCATAAATTAGGCTACTCCAAAGTCCGTCAAACTCTTCGCAAGGTAAGTTCCACAGTTCCGCAGAAGGAAGCTCCTCTCCTGAAGTGCCGTCAGTAATAGTGTCAGTTTCTGGGCCGAGACAATCGAGCATGAAGATGTGATAGACCATTTCTGTCTTCGACATTTGGACCGGTATCTTGTACTCCACATCGCAGATGGTGACTGAACTCACATGCTTCTCTATCTCAGGATAGTTCTCGAAGTCTCTCAGGGTGGCTCCTGGAGTCAATGACAGGAAATTGGAGAGGTATGCGTGCACCAAGGTTTTGAGGTAGTCATCGTCGGCATTGCTGCTCCGTGTTTTCTTCACAATTTCAACGTGAAGTGGAGGATTCATTGTTAAATTCACCATTGAGGCAAAATTTACTAACTTGTTTAGTTTTATTTAAATTGAAATTGATTGATGGGTGGAGATAAATGAATGAGACCCAAGAACAAACAAAATATTAAAAAATATTTGAATTTCTTTTCCTCAACGGTTTGCTCTTACTAGTGATGGGATATCAAAACAAAATATCGATTAAGGTATTATGGATGCAGTTACAAAAACTAACACAAAATCAATCTTAAAGGTAGGTACTACCCAGATATATAATGTACTCTTTGGTACTACCATCAGCTCTAATTCATCGGAAAGTTACTCATTGCAGCTTGGCAAAAAAGAGTTTGATGCGGTGCTTGAACCATTTAAGATGCGGTGATAGGTGAAAATAAATATTTTTTTGAATCGCAGCCTTGAGGGTTTCGTAACATTTAAATAGGTCAATTACAAACTTATTTAATTATTAAGTTGGTTGTTACATTGGTTGGTTGGTCATTACATTTTTAATTAAATTTTCGGTTTTGGGTTAACATTTTACACAACATATCAAATTTCGTGTCTCTATCTCATTCCGTCTAAAGCTAGAAACCCGTGACATACGGATGGACAGCGGAGTGACATTGTGCGTTTTGCCTATTGGGTATGGAATCCTAAAAATGACGAGCTGCTTAGATATACAGGATGGAAAAAATTTAAGGGCCCTGGAGGGGAACTACCTTAAATCCTTTAGTTACATAGCTCATTTTACTGAAAAGAAACATTCCTTTATTTTTTAAAAGAAACAAAACTGCATTCAAAGATATTTTGAAATTCGCTTGTCTCACCCGGGAATCGAACCAACTAAAAATTAAAAAAATAAACCCTCGCTATTTTATCATACGAATCGGTAGGATTATTGTTCAGAATAAAATTTGTCTAATAAACATTTGGTCTTACACTCATCTGTTGTACGAGATACTCATGAAATTAAATATTTATTACAAGTTCTTTGTTAACAATACCTAGTACTGTTCACTTGTAACAAGTAAATGACACGTTATAATTTTTTTATCTCTCTTACATCCAAAGACATCGTATGAAGTACAAGCTTGCTAATGTTATTTATCTTAAGTACCTTGTTGAATACTTCAATAAGAAAATCGTTAAATGGTAATAATAAATGTATGCAGAGCACAATTACGAGTACTTCTTGCAATAGGCGTACTGACGAAAAGTTTAAAAAAGGAACGTATTTTTTTTGCAACGCGGAGCAACAAATTTGTAGTTCGAACCATAACTTTCAACATTTTTAAAATCGATAAAAGTATTCGTTCGAAATTTAAATTTTGTTTTGTTTTGCTTTCATTCCGTGCTGTCATTGTGTAATAATGGCGTATAATTATTACTTCACAAGTGAACAGTACTAGGTATTGTTAATAAAGAACTTGTAATAAATATTCAATTTCATGGGTATCTCGTACAACATATGAGTGTAAGACTTTAGTTTAGTAGACAAATTTTATCCTGAACAATAATCCTACCGATTTGTATGATAAAATAGGGAGGGTTTATTTTTTTAAATTTTAGTTGGTTCAGTTCCCGGGTGAGACAAGCAAATTTTAGAAGATCTTTGAATGCAGTTTTGTTTCTTTTAAAAAATAAAGGAATGTTTCCTTTCAGTAAAATGAGCTAACTAAAGGATTTAAGGTAGTTCCGCTCCAGGGCCCTTTCATTTTTTCCACCCTGTATATAGTGCTACAAGGATCTTTTGGCGCGTGGATGACAGTGATTTGGGGGTGCAGCTGTGAAACAAGGGATAGGATAGCAGCGTTCGTTCTTATTTTGGTCACGACTAATCCACGTGCCAAAAGAGTCACGTCGCACTGTACATAGACTGCACATGACTGATACTTTTGGAAATACGAGTATCAAGGATTTCTAGAAATATCAAGGATTACAAAGATTAAGTATATTTTTTTAGCATGAGTACAATAGTATAAATGTAATAAATACATACAAAAATTTAATAAAAATTAAAGAAATAAATAAAACTAAATTAATGGGTCCATACAAAAATTAAACAAAACTAAATTTTATAGTCAACAGCACAAAATAAGTAACAGTACTAGGCACAGACAGACTTTAACTATTACTAACTACTACTATTACTATGGAATCAGGTAAATACAAAGCTTAATTAACACTTCATGTCCTGTCATTTACGTACGTTGAGAAATATGAAAAAAATGGGTTTTCTGATAAAGTATCAAAACCATAGTGTGATACTAGCGCCATCATTTTTTCCAGACTCTTTTTGCCAATTCAATGAATGAACAACCCCGTAATTTTCGCCTACTGTTTATCATACATAACGTCAAATGTGATATTGTTGATTTAATTGAACGAGTGAGCGAAGCGAACGAAGTTCTCCGAGTCTACTTGTACAATCCGACGTTTGTTATGTATGTATGAATGTTTATCCGATGATAACTCGAGTATAGTTGATTGGAACGTCATAAAATTTGGTAGGCGAGTAGGTAAATGAGACAAAAATAATTTTTAAGCTCGAACATATTACTAGTAGTTAAACGAGTGAGCGAAGCGAACAAAGGTCTCCTAGTCTATTTGAACAATTGTTTAACAAATATAACATTCTGATACTGATTTTGAAGTCTTTTGTGCTTTTTTTTGTATTATTACGTTTCATATACATAGAAACCAAATAACGGTTTTTGAACAAAAAAAAATGCAGGGTTATTACAACCAACTTGTTGTTCAAAAAACATGAGGAACTTTTTCTCCTCACGCATAGTTGTTCGAAATTAAAAATAAAATAGTTTTTTTTTGTATGGAACAAATCACGTTATGTAATTTTTTTCACGACTAGTTCAAACTGTTAAGCTTCCATTGATTTCTATGTATAGCGGGACCCAAGGTGAGCTAGATGAACTATAGCACGCGCGCATCAACTTGCCCGTTTGGCCGCTACACATATTTAAACTTTCAAAATTTGCACTGCAATATTTAACTGGAAATGTATATATTTTCTAAGTAAATTTGGTTGGAGTTTGGAGTTGCAAAAAATAAGTAAAGTAACTTTATGATTAAACCGTCCTTCTCAAGCACTGTAATTCGAAATTACGAAAAAAAAGTTTTCGTTTTTAAAGAACAAATCACGTTATGTAATTTTTTCACGACTAAATCAAACTGTTCCAGCTGTTCTGTAGATGTGGCCGATCATAATCAGGTAGATCTTGTCGACTTTTCTAAGAGTACCATGAACATGAGTCTAGAGTCAGCCTTTTAGGAGATATGGGCCGTAAAGTTTTGATACCTTTATCGAGATCTTGTCGAGCCTTTTTCTTAGAGTGAAAGCCCTTTTCTTTCTTACCATGAATATGGGTCTCGCATCAGCCATTTTAAATACTAAGCGCTCGGAAATCAACGCATAAATAGAGTATTGTTTACGGAGCTAAACTTTGCAAAAGCGTTTAGTAAAACATCCTGCTGTTCAACACGGGAGCGTACTGAATAGTAGTATGGTTTAATAAGACGCCGCGACGCCACTTAGTTGAATCACAAGTGCGTGGAGCGTGACACGATATTTGTACGTCACGCTCCTTACATCTGTGATACAACTAGTGGCGTTGCGCGCGATTAAAGACCATGTTACGCCCGCCTGGTCACTATAAACCACAATGGTCTGTGGTGGTTAGTTCATTTGGTTTATTCTGTTTATTAACATAACCGACTCACCCACGATAGCTGAGTGTGTGTATTTTGTTTAATCTGATGACCACACCCAGTGTCAGATTATTGCAAGTTATTCAACAAACCCTGCGTTCCGAAATAGAATTATATCGCTAAAATCGATTACGAAAGTATGAAGTGAATGCTTAGTGAATGGCTTATGATCATAGAACACTTTATGATCCATTGTAATTTTATTTCGGACCGCAGGGAAAGTAACGAAAAAATAGCAATAACGAACGAAACGTATTTCGTTTTGAGATAAGCACTGAGTACAACACTAATGTTGATAACAAAATTCGTTTCGCTTTTGTTTGCGGGAAATCCCTAAACTTGTTAATTTGTGTTGTGTTGTTTGTGGTCGGTTCGGTTGGTTCAGTTATTTATCATTATTATCGGAGGTACATAAATAAAGGCAGCATTTAATCTTTTCATTATCATCAGTATCCCTGTAGGCAGTTACGAAATAATTCGTCCACCGTGCCAAAGTTTGATTCATTTCAAGATTTGTAAATCCTGTTTAAAATTCCTGCGAAAAAAGCGAATCAGGAGTAAAGGAAGAAATGGATGAAGAGGAAACCAAGATATGCTCAAACTGGTGAGATCATGCAGTATTAATCATAAAGCGTCGTATCTGATCCGAAGTGTGTCGGAGTTATTCTATTTTTACTTCTACACGAAGTGTGTCGGAGTTATTCTATTTTTACTTCTACACGAAGTGATTATTTTTAGATCTAGAACTTTAGTTTTTATGTTACAGCTGTTTTATATACATATCTCGGTTGTTTACTTTTCAGATCATGTTCTGAATGTATTTCTTTACAGCATTGTTTGTTACATACATAGTTATTTAATAATATTTTAGTATCATTTAAATTTTTTATGTGTTAACTTCTTTAATTTTCTGGAGATATAATTCAGAGTTTTATGAAGCAACATGTAAAATAAAATTGGTAGAATGAATCTGGTGTTTACATACCGATTGTCTCATCATCGAGTATATATTTATGTAAACAAATTATTTAAATTTAAATTTCACTCAAAGGAAAATCCAATTAATTTTAAGCTACCATAATCTAATTAAAAATATGTTTATGCATATTTATGCATTTATGTTTATGCATATTTATGCATATGTTTATGCATATTTATGCATATGTTTATGCATAAACATATTTTTAATGATATTATGGTAACTTCAAGTATCTTTTCACCAAAAGTAAAAAATGTGTGACGAGGAGCAGAGCGAGGAAGAGTGTGTTAGGTTAACATGTAAATAAATTTTGGAAGCCGAGCGAAGTAGAGTGGAGAGAGACAAACCCCACAAGATACTACAGAAATATGATATGCCTGGGCAGATGCTTAATTCTACGATCTACTGTTAATCAACTACCTTAATTCCTACAGGAGGTTCATCAGTGGGTGATAGAGAACACACATGTGAAGTTCCAAATTTTGATTCAGTTGTGTGGGTGGACTTTGCATGATAAATCCAAAGCTATACACACACGGAGTCCACCCACACTACTGAATCGAAATTTTAATTCACACATTAATACCATATTCAATGTCATGTGAACTGCCATTACTTCATCTGATCCACCTAGAACATCACATGTAGTATCTATCATCTACTGAACCTCCCATATTTATTTTCACTTTATACATATAGTAAACTATTGGTACAGATCGCTCTTAGCTAAAACTTGTGTTTTGGCTGTTATAATTATTTGTTAAATTGTTACAAATCCGGAGAGTCTACTGCATGGACTTTGCCCACACATTTATTTTATAGAGTCTACTGCATGGACTTTGTCCACACATTTATTTTATAGATTTTTTTCATTATATTTGTTGTTGGCAGCATGTATGGATTTTGTCCACACATTTAGATTATCTTAACATTTCTTAATAATTATTTCCTATTGACATAGTTTACTTAAGTCAAGGTTGCTTACATGGCACCAAGTATTGAGGACAAGTTCTAGTGCTTTCCGGGTGAGGAAATACAATCAATATTGCCAGCGACACATAGTTCAGCCTAAAATATTGTAGAAACGTCTGTTGGTTTCGTTCTACTCATGAACATCTACATAATTTATAACATAACATTCTACATTATTTTTTGTCTCGTAATAACATAATATATTTTTTAGTTCATTGAACATAACAGTTATATTTAATTAATTAAACATTATTAACACAACAATTAACAATTTATTTCCACTATTATTAAGGGAGAGCTAGTCCGACATTAGGCCCTACAGTTACATCTATCCTTAAGGTTAAACGTCAGTCGCTTAGTGCAAAGTGCATAACTTAACTTTGTTTTTTTTGTTTAGAAGTTAAACATTGAAAAACTTTTTGGTATGTGGCAGTTGACGCCAATAGTTCAGTATTAGCATGGACAAATCGTCCATGGTATTAGTGAGGTTTATAATTATAATGCATGAGTTTGAAATTTAATGCACAATTAGTCAGGATTTTGTCCAAACAATGTTAAAACAGAATTTTATATCTCTATTCCTCTATGATCTCTATATAAAAATTTGAATTGTCTCTTTATATTAAAATCAATACTTATTAAAAAAATGAAATAAATAAGTAACACTGAGTATTTATCAAAAATTATTTCACTTTAACCAAACCCTTTTTTGGGTTTTACCTTCTTTGGTTTTAATAGTTGTACAAGATTTGAAGTGTCTTTTAAACAAATTTTGGTCAGAGTGTCAAAAAGGGAGCAGAATGAGTTTACACTGAAACCTAACAGCCCCAGGCCCAGCCAGCAGGCCTCACAGCTTTGTGCCAGTGTGCCCTGTTATCAACACCCACACCGGGATCTTTGATAGTTAACCACTTTAATATTAAGAGGTTTGAACATTTTGCCATAGTTCAGGGCCGTCATCTCGATATTTTTTTTAAGTTGCGTCACACAATAAAACCTTTATATATGGATAAAATAAAATAAAAAAAATATTATTTAAAAATATAATGTGGATATCAAATTGTAGGTATTAAAAGATCTCCAAGAAAAATCACAAAAAATGTATGTCCTCCCCTCATCTCCAAAACTGGTGGACAGAAAAATATGAAAAAAATCATGGTAATTATGTGTTTACGTAAAGATTACAGAAAAAATACAGCTGTTGAGAAATTCACGAAAATAAAATGACAAAATTAAATTTTTTCTTCACCGTACGAAGTCTGACTCGCGCTTCACCAGTTTTTTTTTGTTCGTATATGTGTCCTCTATCCATATATACAGGTTACATTGTGTGACGCGACTTTGAAAAAAAAAATGAAGATGGCGGATTGTCGTTATGCCAGCCTCCATACAAAAATGTTCAAATCCTTTTCAAGTCTTGAACAAACATTCATTTCATTCAAATCCATTATCGGAGGCTACGGTTTTATTCCTGCAATTATGTTATTGGGTACTCACATTATTGTCTTTACCCTGTAGGAAACAGCTTTGGGAAATGCTACAGTATGACCTGAATAATAATTTTCAGCAAACGGGACATCCCAGTAGTGAACTTCCTAGTGCACACGGTTCACTGCGCCCGCAATATCAAGGTGTGTCCAACGTGCAAGGAGCCCATACCTCAGGGACAACTCAAACAGCACCAGGACACGCAGCATGCCAGCAGTAAGATCTTATATAGAGAAATTGATACTTGTCGTTGTTGGTTCTTGATGGAACATTTGAAACATCTTGTCAATAAAACACATACTTGGTAACTGTTCCACTTTATATCTATATTACACTAGCGACCGGTTTCGTTATAATAACATCGTCAGGCTATTGGATACGAATCATGAGATGGAAAATGTATTTCGTAAACAAAGTTTGTTAAGTTTGTAAACAAAGACGAAATACATTTTCCATCTCATGATTCGTATCCAATAGCCTGACGATGTTATTATAACGAAACCGGTCGCTAGTGTAATATAGATATAAAGTGGAACAGTTACCAAGTATGTGTTTTATTGACAAGATCTTATATAGAGCTTTACATTGGTACCTCATAGCTCGTTGTGACCTAGTCGACGAGGTATCTCTGTGATGGTGGAGGGGCGACCACACTTACTGAATATTTCGAAAAAAGTACTTGCAGAATAATATCAAAAGCTTTTAAAATCTTTTTAAAGTCATAAATATACTAAACTAATAATGATAAATGTAACTAATTAGACTGATAGTACTTTTAAACAGATAAGCAATATTTACCGAGCCATTCCACATAATGTCTACAGACCTAATGTTTTTTTAATATCCTGTTTTGATTGTATGGCTTTTATGTATTTTAAAATTGCTGTTAAATAATTAACTAAAAACAAAGTAATTGCAGCAAGAGTCAAAATGTTGAATAATTCGTTGTTTTTCGGCACATTTTCGGTAGACTTTCCGATAAATACATGAAATTTTCTATAATGTTTTGGGTTACATACAGATTTCTTATACCTTCAACTACAGAACAGGGGTATATATTTTCCGAAAAATACCGTTTTGTATACAGTAAAATCAAATTTCCCTCCCCTCTTCCCGTGAAAACATAGAAAACAGGGCGAGTTTCGGTAGAAATATCTCAACATTGTTTAAACAAACTTGAAATAGAAATAAAAGTAACTTTAGTCAGTTAGCTGCAAAACGAGAATCTTATCTTGTATGGAATAAAGTTTAGTTTTTATAGTAATTTTCTCAGATCAGTTGTCAACTTACGATATATGTGTTTTGTGCTTGTAATAGATTACCGCGATAATGCGATAATTTGTCATTACGGGACACATCAATGTTGATTTGATCTGCTTGATCTGATCTGCGGGTCTACCGCGTAATTCTCATTTTCATCAACATCAACTTGAGATTGAAATTTGACGTGCGTGCGACGACGCCCGCCTAACATGCCATCTCTTTTGCACGCGTTGAATTTCGCATGCATTTGCTTGAAGTTGATACAAATGAGAATTACGCGGTAGAGCCCCTGATCTCTTCTGACTTGAAATCTGGGTTTTCCAATATTGACAGAATTTTGAGAATAACTATATAAGTCCTTATTAGCGGCCTGTGTGTCAACTATTGCCTAGAAAGTTAAGGGTTGGTTAAGGGTGAGCTAATGAACTCCCGCCCCGATGTATCGCTTCCTATAAAATATCGACTCTTCGGGTATCAAATGTAGTAAAAGCCAAATCACAATTTTACAGGAAAAGCAAAATCTTGATATTTTTCTTCATAGTCTTTTTGGAAAATTTGTTTAGACTGTATCATTTTCTGTGTAGTAAATGACATCGACATTTCTTGCGAACCAATACCAAAATTTAAATATATACACATCGATGAAGCACGCAAAACTGAGCAAGATTTGCGCGCTCTATCGTTAAGGCGATATGTAAAAGTTTTAGCGTCCCTGTTACTCCATATACGAAAAAATCCTCAGTGCGAGAGGGACGGATTCGTGGAAAAGTAGCAAAAAGTCGGTTTTTTATTAATATAAAATGTAATAAAGTTGCTATCAAAATTTCGTTTAACCAGGTCCTAGATACTGTTAAAACCCACCTAATAAAATATAGTTGCAGTCTATATGTCATTCTAAATTGTCAAACCAGGAGAATTGGTGTCGAAAAGGACATCATTTCAATAAATATTTCTATCGAGCCGAATTTTTCCAATCGCGTTTCTGTTTTAACAGATCCCTAGAAAAAGAATCCAAAAATAATAATTATAATATACTATTTTATCAAAATAATAAATTATTTACTGAAGTAGATATGCAAGTCCTTAAAGTGTCGATTTTTTTCCGTAGCGCCTTAAGGATGATGGTCGTCATGACGCGACTGACTCAGTTGTGGGCGTGGCCAAATGTTATGCTGTTTCATTTCGCTATAAGGTGCATGTTCCAGGAAACTTGCGAGGACAATACAATCGTGCCGATTTCATCGCCGACGCAAAATTTAAAACTTGCTTCAGCAGAAACCACTTTTGGCTAGACTGTGGACGCTTTCAAACATTAGTTTTGGTTATTATTAATCTACCTATAAATAACATTTTCGATGTTTGACTCGTATTAATTTTTTATTTTTTTTATCTAAAACAATAAAAACACATTCGGCTACATTTTTGGTAAAAAACCATCAAATTTACGTTTTAGAGGTTTGTTGTTAAGATATTACTCAAATTTTATGTTTTTTAGTTCGACTTAAACATGGATCTAGATAATGTTAATGGACTCAGCCTAAAATATTATAATAACATTCTATAGACACCCCATAATTTGGTGACAGAGGTTTGCGGGTAACGACGTGGCCAAAATAGCTTTTACGACATTTGATACCCGAAGCAGAGAATATAAAGTATTACTACGTCTACGTACCCGAAGTGTCGAGATCTATACGAACCGCGATCTGTGATGTACAGCTGCATCCAGACGTTTGGAAAATGTCTACAGATCCCATTCATGCGTATGAATTCATGAATAGCATTGACCGACATTTGGCAAATGTGTGGGTCCACCACCTTATAGTGCATGCAATGCTACGAATAATAATATTCGTAGATACAATGTATAGGAGCCTTCACCAACTTCGCTAGAGATCGCAGTGCCCTGACCCTCGACGAGCGCATTAACTCATCCTATGAAGTTCCTGTTAAATTCAATTTTGACGGTGACGATAATTTCCAGAGCCTTGCAAGGCGTGCGGAGAGAGCGTCAGCGGCAGCGATCTGGAGGACCACATCCGAGACTCGTGTGCACACACCGTCAGACCTTGCAGGTACATTACATAACACGTCGTCTTACAGTCCACCGCTGGACGTATACTGCTCCCAAGGCACGCCATTAAGACTGTTGTTTGGAGGTTGTAAAGCGAACGTTCGCCCTCACAAAGACGAGTGCCTGTCAGCGATATGGTGCTTAGTCAACTTTTCCTATGATCTTTTATTTTAACTATATCTTAGTGTCACATTGTTAGCCACCTGTACGAACACTGTATATCACTAATATTGTAATCTGTTTACCGGCACCCATGGTACAGACTCTCCATGGTCTAGTCTGGGAGCCACTTTTTTATTTTTTTTCTATTTTTGGTCCACTTGCGATCGGTCTTTTGACCATAAGCAGGTATTTTGTGGGTAAAGAGCTTGTGGGTTGGTTGATACAGCTATCAAACAACCTTTATCGGTCTACTTCCTGTTATGCAACCCCAGGATTGTGTGCCTCTTCAGGCGTCCCACGTCAGTATTACTAGTAAGCAGATCTGTTGCTAGGTTGTTTACGTGAGACAAAAGGCGGTCTTTGTATTTCACATTGCGTTCCTGTACTTCTTCAATCACTGTTGGTACTTCAAGGTATTCATTAATTTCCATGGACTTTGTGAACCATTTACAATTTTCTTGAGGATGTCATTTTAGCATCTTTGCATGATCTCAATATTTGATTTACTTGCAGTGCCCCACAACTCGATCCCATAGGTCCACACAGGCTTTAGAACTGATTTGTAAATGAGGAGTCTGGGAGCCACTGAATGCTGCTTCAATTGTGAAACTGTTTATGTGAAATAAAATATTTTTCATTTTCATTCAATTCAAATCTTACCTGAAGCATTTTATTCTGTGCCTCAAGTTAGCATTTTTTGAAAGTTTTGGGCGGGAGGCGTTGTCTACGTCCGCTCTAGTTGATTGCCCTCCTTGTAAGAACTCGCTAATGTTGATTGCCCTCCTTGTAAGAACTCGCTAATGTTGATTGCCCTCCTTGTAAGAACTCGCTAATGTTGATTGCCCTCCTTGTAAGAACTCGCTAATGTTGATTGCCCTCCTTGTAAGAACTCGCTAATGTTTCATTTTCAAATAGTTCCTATTGTGCTACCTACAGATTCTGTGAGCTGGAGCTGCCCCGCAGAGAACTGCCTCTCCACGAGGGTTATTGCGGGAGCCGCACGGAGCAGTGCTCGGAGTGCCGCGAGTGGGTCATGATCAAGTACCGGCAGCTGCATCTGGACTCCAACCATGGCTTCATCAAGTTGGACGATGGTACGTAGTCACTCTCTCCACGTGGGAGAATACGAACAGTGGCGAAGATTTGTATGCGCAATATCTTTAGCAGATCTGTGCGTATGTTTTCATTTTTTTTATCGTTAATGATATCAAATAATGTTACATGTCTGTTCATTCATACCTTATCATAAATGTTCCGTTTCTGGGAAAAAGTACTACGTACATGTTGTAACTACAAAGTAAACATTCGAAGTTACAGTTACAATGTAACATACAATGTTACCTACATACGTTGTCCTCATAATGACTATGGTACGCTGACCGCAGGGCTCGATATCAATAAACGAAATAGGCGACATAATGATCACTAATCGCATGCGCTCACGCCATTTATCAATATTGATGTCGATTCGGCTAAACACAATTCCATTAACAAACACAATTCAAACAAACACAAATCAAATTAGTTGACAGGACTAACCTTATTATAAGCGTTCTGTCTTTGTCTTTTCGATACGGAAAGAAAAAGACAGAAGGCTCAAATTAAGTTTAGTTCTGTCAAATAAGTTAAGTCGTGTTGCGCCGAAGTAATCGTATTATTATTCTGTTTATTGTTGTCCTCCTTTATTTTTATTTATTACGCTTAATTTAAATTTATACAAAAACATGAAAAAAAAAACGGTAAAAATATTTTACAGTGCACAAAGGCGTTATTGCTAATAGCAATATCTTTAAAATGAAAATCTAGAAAAAATAAAGAAATGAGCGTGTAAATGTCACGAAATCAAACATAAGAGTAAACTACATAGACTTATTAATGGGGGATTCCTTACGTTATAATACTAATATATCCTTTACTATAATTGTTATTACTAAAGTTACAAATATTTTGTCAAATCGCAGCGCAGCAGAAGCGGCACGTTGCCAGACCGTGTATATGTTTTATTATAACAAATATCGTAACAAATAATTATCAACATTCCTCTATCCTAGTTCCCTACCCTACCATACACACACACACTTACTTTTACTCTGACATCCTACGCCGCTAACTTTTCAATATTACTATTTTTCTGTATATAAATGTATGTATTTTTTCCTCTTGGTCTATGAAGTTAGTTTTAAATGTATTATTGTAGAAAATGTAAAACCGTAATTGGCATAAGTTTTGATGTTATTAGCTACTATTATAAATGTTTAAGGCTGTGGTTTTTGTAATAACAATAAAATAAATAAATAAATAAATTATGAAAAAGTGGCGAAGAAGCGTTTTCGTCTATGAGTTGATTAGCTAAATATTTATTTTATTTATTTATTTATTTATTAGGTTTGTCAACAGATATTACACTATGACATGTATAAAAATAGCTTTAACACTTTAAATTAGAGTGCATACCCAATAACAGGCAGACACAACATACTTAATTAAACAATAATAGTATTTTTGCTACATAAGTGAAACATGTTTCGCAAAACGTAAAACTGTTAAAAACTAATTAAAATTAAGGTTAAAAAAAAAAACAAAACAATACAATGAGAAAAGAAATAATACTAAAACAAAATCTTAACAAAAAGTACAAAATTAAATTATTTCTATCAGAGACAATAGATTCTGTTTGTATCAATAAAATAGTAACAAAATGTGACTATGTTATTAATATATTTGATATTAGTATATAGCGTAATATTTGTATGGTGTTTATTAGTGAACTGTCAATATTAATATCAACGTAGTTTCGTTCACCTATTAATATTATACGGGCATCTCTATGTTTATAAAACAATAGAGATATCGAAAAAAAAAAAAAATTCAATGACCTAGAAATTACGTTCGGGGTAATCGAACAGTTCCAGTATTCCCGAGCGTTCGTAAACAAAAAGAAAATTTGTTTTATTTTTGTGTTAAAAACACTTGAATCGTTTGATTGTTTGCCAAGTTAAGACCCAAAGTTGTAATCTTGTCATGTCCGTCGGTCGCACTTTTAAATATCAGATTGTTTATTTATGCGGTCCTGGGGGGCAAAAACTCACAAACAGTCTCATAAACACAGTGAGGTTCCTCAAATATATTAAGTTAATTTAAAGTAAAAGGTCTACTTGGGTGAATCATAATATGATTTGAAAGTAGGATAGAGTCGGAATTTTTTCACGCGTGCAAAAGAGACGGCATTAGAACAGAATTATAATGTGATTCATGCAAAACGGCCTTTTTAGAGGATCAGGTTGTGGTTTATGCATTTTCAAAGCTTTAAAATAATTTATTTGCATTAAATCTAAAATCTAAGAAAATCTACAAACTAAAAGTTCCCCGACGACTTAAATGAAAAACTGGCCAAGAGAGAGCCGGGCTCGCACCATTATGGTTCCGTACCAATACTACAGTGAGCAGTCAATGAACCTTCTTTTTTATTAGTTTTGTTGAAAATCTTTTTTTTTCATCTGATGATTCTTCCGACCGAGTTCTGCCACGGTGACTGTTTTATTTACTATTACTCTGTCGAAAATACTGCAATTTTTTAGGTAATCTACGATGATAGCTTCAGAAACAGGAGATCAGGGGGGAGGAAAAGTCGTGTCTAGCAAATTTTGAGCTACATAATTAAGATCACTAGACTAAAAATTATAAAAAATATATTTTTAGAAGGAAGAAGTAGCTTTTTCAAATGATACCTCATTTAAACATATTTTTTCTTTGTACCAAACTGATCTCCCATTTTAAAGTTTACTTATTATTAGTTTTTGTAAACGTTGACTGACGATAATTATATTGTGCGCTTCATCAAGACATGACAAATTTCAAATTCCTACGTTAAGTACATAGTTCTCGAGAAAAATCTCTATGTCAATCGGACGTACACGAGAGTGATCTTATAAGGGTTCCGTTTTACGTTTTAAGGTACGGAACCCTGAAAAAAAAATCCTTAGACAAGGCAATAAAAACGTTTTTATTACTATGATATTAATAACGCTATTTTGAATAGGATGTCTGTCTGTACCATGCTAGGGTACAAACAGATATCTATGTTCAAAAGTCTCAAAATATCTCGGTAATCTGTTAAAAATAAATTAATGTTTTCATAAATGTGCATACAATAATTATTTTATATTTAATTGTCACATTTGCATGCGACGCGGCTATAAAGTTGTTATTGAAATAAATATGAATTTATTTCTTGAATAAATAGTAAACTTTTACGTGGCAAACGCTTTGGGTTAATTTTTAAAAGCCCCCATCCCTTAAAAAGTTATTCTCATGCCATAACATTTAGCAAAAATACAGCATGATGAATATAGTAATAAACATGACTGACTGTTACAGAACCTCCCCCCCTGCCGAGACCCTCAGGATTCGCTCGAGGACCTCAGCAGCAAGCGATTAATGCAGCTAGACAAAGTGTTCGGGACGGTGAGTCAATACATGTCACATTGCCCGAATGTTTGGGGGACAGCCATCACGCGCAAACCTCCATACAAACACAAAATTGCGAGATGTTCATGGACATGTTACTATAATATATTAGGCAGAGTCCACTGACATTATCTAGATCTATGCCGCATTCGACCTGAAAATCGGGTAATTTGAATCACATCTTAAAAAGACTAACCCCTAAAATAGTTATTTTGTGCATCAAGAGAGCAACGATTTTTTTGTTGCGAGTTTGAATGCCGAGCAAGCGAAGGATTCTATTCTTAGTTAGAATCCTAAGCGTGGTGGTTCTTTTTTGTGCCGATTAAAAGCGAACGTACTGGGAACTAAAATTGTCACTTGTAGATAACGTCATTTTCTAATCTTTATCATTAGTACGCTCACGCGACACGCTGCAGCGATCAGCGCCATCTTGTCGGTAATCAAATTTCATAATTATCCAGTCGTATTGATTGCTATTGAGCCAGCCTGGCTACTTTTATTACTATAGAGGTCAGTGTTTAATCGGAGCTTAGAATAAATTCAGAGTCCATATTCTATGGTACGGATTCCATACACATTGGGAGGCTATACACAGGATTTCGAGAAGTTTACCTTGTCTACGGTATCCGACAAGCTGTGGGGCTGTGTATAGCCTCCCATTGTGTATGGAATCCACGTAGTGTGAAAGAGATAGCCGCCATTCTGATGTTTGCTATCTCTCTTTCTCTCGAGCAAAGGATATCGAGTTTCTGAACAATTCGCAGCGTTCTTAATTCAAAACACTTTTCGTTACGGTGTAAGCAAAATTGACTTTTGCTCACTGGTTTTAAGCAACAAAGACGCGCTTTTCGAGCTAGTGAGGTGAAAACGTAACCTTAGCGTTTTTTTTCCCAAGTCGTGGCGAATGTGTTTCTATTTTGTTCTGTGGTTTCTATTGTTTTAGATAAAATATTTAGATGCAATGGCGCATTGAAAATGTTATTTAGAATAATTTTAACCAATAATGTGTTTGAAACCTTAACAGTATTGCCAAAATTTAGTTTTTCTTAACACACGTTTTCAATTTTGTGCCCGCGACGAAATCGGTGCGATTGTAATGCCTTCGCAAGTTTCATGGAGCGTGCACGTTATAGCGAAATGAAATAGAATTACATTTTGGTCACGCACACAATTGAGTTGCTGCGCTCATGACGACCGTCCTTAAAACGACAAGTTTTGATCTGAGAGAAAATTCTGAGCTAATAGAGTTGCGTGCAAAAGTAATGAAAAATAACAGGTAACGGTACCGGTACCATCAAGAAAGAAAAAGACAGGACGCTTAAAATAAGATTAGTCCTGTCAAATAAGTTAAGACTTGTTATGCCGAATCGATACCAATATCTACTTAAATATCAACCCATAACTACCGCTTTACTAACTGATATTGATCATGCCGTAGCTGACAGTCAATAAATTCCTTCTTATTTCTCTTTTGCAGCGTTAGGACCAGCACAAAAAGCAGAACTTCTTAAACGACATCCCGAGTCAATCACCAACGGGGCTTCCACATCTAGACAACCGAATCGAATTCCCATAATAGAACCTGCCACGAGAACCGAGATGAAGTTCCTAAAACCTATTCCAAACACTTCCAATTCTAATACCACAAAAATACCGTTTTCTTCTAGTAAACCAGAACTTTCTAATAATTCAGAAAGGGGATCTGATAACAAAAATCGACCCAATTTCGTTGATAGGCCAAATTCCAATATAAATATACCGCAGTCATCTAGTAATCATCCTAAGAAGCTGAATGGTTCCTCCGAAAGACGGTCTTCTCATGGTCTACTGAGACCGGTCTCATCTCCGTCGAGCTCCAGTCAGTATGTGCCGCCGCCGAAGAGGACAAATGATAGACCACAAGTAAACACGTCCGTGGTGGATCCAAGCAAAGTTAAACATGCGTAAGTGGATATTTAAATGCTATGTTCTTTCAAACTTTTCTTGGCAGCCGTTGTGTGTGTCCTACATAGATTGCAGATCCCCAAAAATAATAATAAGCAAAGTATGTAAGAATGAGCAAATGCAGTTTTTGAAGAATTTTTTATTGAAAGAATCATTAAGAAGACAGAAATCACCTTTGATTTTAGCTATAAAAACTTAATTAAGTATCATACCTCCATAATTCAAAATAATTAATATATATATTTTTTTATTTATTATTTTTACATTTAAATAATAGTCATTTTATAATTGTTTTATCAAAATTTGAATTTATCGTTTTGAGTTTATTTTTATATTGACTGCTATGCGAGCACGTACGCGTCGCTTAGATAAATTTGACAGCTATAATCGATAAATTCTAAACGATCAAATCAAATTGTAAATATTAAAAAGCTGATTGTAAAAAATCTTTGCTGTATTTACTGGCACTGGTTTTGAGAAATCTTTAAAAAAAAACACAAAAATATGTATGCCCCCCCCTTATCTTCGAAACTGTTAGATCGTAAAATATGAAAAAAATGACAATTATAGATCATAACTGGCCAATTACAGGAAAACTATAGCGATTTAAAAAAAGTTTAGCATAAATGAGAAATACAAAAAAAGAAATAAAAAAAATAAAAAAATATATTATAGCACACTGTGCGTAAAATGACCGCCGCGTGCGTAAAGTCGGCATTTTCCGCACTTGTGCTATGAAAAATTATACGAAACTCGTGCGAGAAACTTTTTCTCGACTCGTGTGATTGCAGCACTCGCCTTCGGCTCGTGCCGCAAACTCACACTCGTCAGAAAACGTTTCATCGCTCTCGTATCGTAATGTACTATTTTATAAAAATACAATATGGGTATCAAATTGTAGGTATTAAAAAGCTGATTGTAAAAATATATAGTTCGGTTATATTAAATTGCATCTATTTTGAGAAATCCTTGAAAAACCATAAAAAAATTTATGTAAAGGGGGCTGTTATCTCCAAAACTGGTGGACCGAAAAATATGAAAAAAACCAAAGTAATATGTGTTTACGTAGAGATTACAGGAAAAATAAAGCGATGGAGAAATTCACGAAAAAAAGAAGACAAAAATAAATTGATCATCCACAATACGCAACCCTAGATAGTCTAGTGACTCGCAGTTGGCAGGTTTTTATATTATCTTTTTATTATTAAATAATATTTTGATACGTCTCACTCAACTGATGCGACGTCTCAACGAAATTTATTTTGAGCGTTATATATTACTTTCTGTTATACAAGGTGACCTTTTTGATCATCGTCCAAATTCATATTGGAGGCTTGATAAGTGATCAGTATCTTGGATCAGTAAAAATTTTTGTGAAATTCGCAAAATGAAATTTCGGCTTCCCATAGAAATTCAGTTCCAGTCCCGAGTGAATCACTATGGGGAGTCGAAATTTCATTTTACGAATTTCACCAAAATTGTTATTGATCCATGATACTGATCACTTACCAAGCCACCAGTATGAATTTGGACGATGATCAAAAAGTCACCTTGTATATACACGGTGAATTTGTAAACATCGTCCAAATTCATACTTAAGCCTTGGTAGGTGATCAGCATCATGAATCAATATCGATTTTTGTAAAATTCATAAAATGAAATTTCGACTCCCCATGGTGATTCACTCAGGACTGGCAGTGAATTACTATGGGAAGTCAAAATTTCGTTATACGAATTTCACAAAAAATTTCATCGGTTCATGATGCCGATCACTTACCAAGCCTCTAGTATGAATTTGGAGGATGGTCAAAAAGTCACAATATATATATATATATATATATATATTGTCATGTGTCCATATTGTGTGACAGTAATTTGTCGAACAGCTCGACATCCCGAGGAGCCATCAAGAAGCGTCCGGCGCCCAAACCTCCGAGCAACCCGACTCGAGACCTGGCGTACTACAGCGCCATGTCGCGCTACCAGGACGAGGAGAAGAGACGGAGAGAGATCAATGCCTACAATCTAGCTCATGGTGAGTCCGCACGTTTGTGATTGTTTTCAAAGTAACAGGTGCGTCTAGTGCAGGTTTTGGTGACGTACTTCGCCAATCCTGAAATAGCTGCCTGAATAGATAATTATTAAAGAAAAATCTCAAAATTCAAAATTCAAATAGTTTATTTTGCAAAGTAGGTATATATAATACACGTTTCACAAGTCAAATTTTAATCTTATAAAAATATATGTAATAAAATAATAAATGTACATGAACTACTTAGAATAAATGTTTATTTAATTTATGTAGCAATAAATATACGATTAAAATCATAGGTAAAATATTATTATACAAGGTGAAATCCAATCAACCGCCCGAACCCATACCGGAGACCCGGCCAGGGACCAGGAACAAGGTTCAATGATCACCAACCGAGCCCCCAGCACGAATCCAGGCGGCCGACCAAATCCCATCCTATATAATACATAGTAATAGGTTTGGTAGGTAGTATCGACAGATACATGCCTACCTCCGCCCATTCGATTAGTCTTGCTAAGAAGAACGGGCAAGAAACTTGGCAAGATCATGTCTTTTTTTTAACATAAACTTATACTATACATCAAATTACTTATATCTACTTTAACCAAGGGATAAGAAAATACAAGACAGCAGGAATTCAGGTTAATGAAAAAAGCAAAACATATATATCTTTGCCTACCTGTCTCATATAGTCTATTTCCTTTTACAGTCTGTAATTAATTAATGTTAACTCTTAAGAGGTATCAAAAGTTAGGAAATTATATTAATTAATTAAATTATTACCTACTATCATCAAAATCAGTATCACTATAACACCATGCTGGTGGATAGACAACATGCTTAAGCTGAGAGCTGTGCAACTAAATGTGAATGGCACTACCAGAGCTGTGGTTGCTAAAGGCTGCCCACAAGGAGGCGTCCTATCACCGCTGCTCTGGAACATCGTGGCAGACGATCTAATCCGACGCCTCAACGAGAGGTGCTATCACACGATAGGCTATGCCGACGACCTTGCTATTCTCATCAATGGGAAATTCGAAGGAACACTCTGCGAGTTAATGCAGAGTGCTTTCAAAGTCGTTGAAAAATGGTGCGAAGAGTACCAACTAACAGTGAATCCGAAAAAAACCGAGTTAGTCCTGTTCACCAATAAGAGAAAACTGGCGAACATGAGACTACCGAAACTTTTCGGCACTGAACTAACCATATCAACTGAAGTCAAATACCTAGGAATGATACTTGACAACAAGTTGAATTGGACAAAACACATGAACAACAAACTGAAAAAGGGAACCATAGCACTATGGCAGTGCAAACGCATGATGGGCAAAAAATGGGGACTACGCCCAAACATAATGCTATGGCTATACAAAGCAGTGATAAGACCAATGGTCTCGTACGGTGCCGTCGTCTGGTGGCCTAGGACGGACGCCGGCTATGTACAGAAAGACCTGGAAAAATTTCAAAGGCATGCTTGCATGCTTACCACAAGCTGCATGCGAACCACGGCATCCGCGGCCCTTGAGACCATCTTGGACGTCCCACCGCTACACCTGTTTATACAACAGGAGGCGGCGGTTGCAGCGTTCAGACTCAGGGCGGCTGGACAGTGGAAAAGCGATGACAGGGCACCACACACGCGCATTCTTGAGTTGGCCGTGTCCCACCAACCCATGATGGACGCACCGTGTGACAGAATACCTAAAAAGCATGTCTTTAATAGACAGTACAACGTCCAACTATTTGAGGAAACAGCAGATCACTCTAATATCCATGAGGTAAGGATATATACGGATGGATCCAAAACAAAGGTGGGTACTGGGGCCGAAGCGTACTCAGCTGAACTTAACATTCACAGGTCAACAGCCTTGGGTAAGCACAACACGATTTTCCAAGCGGAATGCGTAGGAATTATCCTGGCCACAAGCGCGGTGCTCAGAAGGGAAGTTAAAGGCCTCAACATTCGTATACTTTCTGACAGCACGGCGGTACTACGAGCCCTAAGCAAGACTATTGTTAACTCTGGGCTAATACTACAGTGTCTAAATCAACTGGAAGAGGTAAGTCGACACAATAAAGTCACCCTCCAGTGGATAAAAGGACACAGCGGATCGCTGGGCAATGACGCGGCAGATGAACTGGCAAAGGAAGGTGCAAAAATGGAACCGGTAGGTGCTGAGCCACTGGTTCCCTTGCCCTTTAACCAGATACGAACCTGGCTGCGTGAGAGAACCAGCTCTCAACATGCTGAGCGATGGGCAAGTATGACAACTTGTAGACAGACGAAAGCGGTTCTACCAACCGTGGACCGTCGCCTGACAAAGAAACTACTTCGTCTCAATAGGCTGAACCTTCGCATGATGGTAGGGCTAATTACGGGACATTGTAACCTCAACAGACATTTCTATAATATAGGTCTGACGGACAGTCCTCTATGCAGAGCTTGTATGGAGACCGAAGAAACGCCGACCCACGTGACGATAGACTGCGTAGGCGTCAGCACACAACGGGCTAAGATCCTCGGTGAACCGGGGACGCTTCGCCAATCCTGTGGCGACCTAGGCCGCCTCTTGGGATTCTGGCGAGAGCTGGGCTGGCTGGAATAGCCAGCTCCACACTTTCCACGCACAAAGGTCCAAGTAAGAGACTAGGTGCGGAAACCGAGCCCACCAAGAAGAAGAAGAAGAAGAAGAACACCATGCTTCACCATCATCCAAATGTTCATTTATTTTATAATATGCCTTTTTCAGTAGGCCCTGCTTAATATACTGTTTAAACTTATTCTCTGACAAAGTAAGGACCTCTTGGAAGTTTATTGTAAAATCTTATACCAAGTCCTACGAAAGAGGTACTCACTTTGGCGAGTCTGATTTTTGGAAAAGCCAGTTTATACTTATTTCTGGTTTCCTTACAATGTTGCTCACCAAGCCTTGGGAAAGACTCAACATTTTTTCTGACATATCTAAGGACTTGGTAAATATATTCACAAGCAACAGTTAATATATTAATTTCTTTGAACTTTTCTCTTAATGAATCCCGGTGCTTCATATTATAAATAGTCCGAATTGCTCTCTTCTGCAAAACAAAGACTGCGTCTGTATCCGCGGCTCTACCCCATAACAGCATGCCGTATGACATAATGCTGTGAAAGGAACTAAAATAGACTAGTCTAGCAGTATCTACATCAGTAATTTGTCTTATGCGTCTAACAGCGTATGCGGCCGAACTAAGTCTACCACATAGGGCTTCTATGTGGGGACCCCACTGAAGACGAGAGTCTACCGTAATACCTAAAAACTTAGTTTCGTTAACTAACTCCAGCTTGGACCCCTGCAAAAGCAAATTACAATCCACTTGAATTACATTTGGTAACGTGAATTTTATACATTTTGTCTTTTTTGCGTTTAAAATTAAATTATTTACAGTAAACCAATCAAGCACCAGTGATAAAGTTGTATTCGCGTCGTCAAGGATATCTTTACGTCTATTAACTTTAAAAATAAGTGACGTGTCGTCTGCGAATAGTACTATCTTAGTTAAGTCTTTAATTAAATAGGGAAGGTCATTTATGTAAATTAAAAACAGCAAGGGCCCCAATATGGAACCCTGCGGGACACCCATTTTAACTAATGCTCCACATGATTTTACCCCATTAATGTCTACCTTTTGAATACGATCACTAAGATACGACTTCATTAACGCCAAAGATTTGCCCCTCACTCCGTAGTGATCTAATTTACATAAGAGTGTTTCATGATTAACGCAATCGAAGGCTTTCGAGAGGTCACAAAAAACACCAAATGCATCCTGCTTTTCTTCCCAAGCATCAAAAATGTGCTTAACTAAAGCAACTCCTGCATCTGTGGTTGACCTCCCTCTAGTGAATCCATATTGTTCACAGTGAAGCAACTTATTTAAATTAAAATGAAATAACAATTGATTAAAAACTATTTTTTCAAAAACCTTACTCAAAACCGGTAAAACTAACACAGGTCTATAGTTTGATGGGTCACCGTTATCGCCTGATTTAAAAAGGGGGATCAATTTACTAAACTTCATTAAGTCAGGAAAGATACCATCATCTACACATTTATTAAAAATTAATGCCAAATAAGGAGCTATTAAATCAATAACAGAATTCAAAATTCAAAAAGTTTATTTTGCAAAGTAGGTATATATAATACACGTTTCACAAGTCAAATTTTAATCTTATAAAAATATATGTAATAAAATAATAAATGTACATGAACTACTTAGATTAAATGTTTTTTTAATTTATGTAGCAATATATATACGATTAAAATTATAGGTAAAATATTATTATACAAGGTGAAATCCAATCAACCGCCCGAACCCATACCGGAGACCCGGCCAGGGACCAGGAACAGGTTCAATGATCACCAACCGAGCCCCCAGCACGAATCCAGGCAGCCGACCAAATCCCATCCTATATACTACATAGTAATAGGTTACATATATAAATACATGCCTACCTCCGCCCATTCGATTAGTCTTGCTAAGAAGAACGGGCAAGAAACTTGGCAAGATCATGTCTTTTTTTTTTAACATAAACTTATACTATACATCAAATTACTTATATCTACTTTAACCAAGGGATAAGAAAATACAAGACCGCAGGAATTCAGGTTAATGAAAAAAGAAAAACATATATATCTTTGCCTACCTGTCTCATATAGTCTATTTCCTTTTACAGTCTGTAATTAATTAATGTTAACTCTTAAGAGGAATCAAAAGTTAGGAAATTATATTAATTAATTAAATTATTACCTACTTTCATTAAAATCAGTATCACTATAACACCATGCTTCACCATCATCCAAATATTCATTTATTTTATAATATGCCTTTTTCAGTAGGCCCTGCTTAATATACAGTTTAAACTTATTCTCTGACAAAGTAAGGACCTCCTTTGGAAGTTTATTGTAAAATCTTATACCATGTCCTACGAAAGAGGTACTCACTTTGGCGAGTCTGATTTTTGGAAAAGCCAGTTTATACTTATTTCTGGTTTCCTTACAATGTTGCTCACCAAGCCTTGGGAGAGACTCAACATTTTTTCTGACACAGAACTTATAACTTTCACAGATAGGCCCCATAAGTCCTCGGTTTTTTTCAAGTTAAGCGATTTAAATGCTTTAATTACAGTTAATGAATTAATATGTTTAAAAGCAAATACAGAAAGACACTGCGGTACGTTATCTATTAAAAGATCCTGCGCAAGCCCAGGGCTTGAATTTAAATCTTTAGTTGTTAAGGAAGGAATTTCAGTAAAGAATTGTTCAAAGGCATTCGCAACCTCTTTATCTCCCGTAACGACTTCATTGTTAATGCTTAACTTAAGCTCGTTATCACGTTTCTTACTTTTCCCAGTTTCAGTATTTATGATGTTCCATACTGTTTTTACTTTGTTATCGGACCTTTTAAGTTTTTTATTCAAGTAGATACTTTTTGCTTTTAAACACACCAATTTAAAGATGCGTGAGTAATTTTTCATGAATTCAATAAATTTTACATTATTATTGTAGGACTTTTTGTCGTTTAATTCGTATAAATGATTTCTGCTTTTGTAAATACCTGGAGTCGCCCAGTCACTGTAGGTGATTTTACTATCTGATGTTTTGTATCCATTTTTGGGATCCGTAGTACCTAAAAGGTACAAAAGGAATCTTTATGGTGAGACTCCGTTGTCCGTCCGTATGTCACAGCCTCATAACTTTAGCTGTGGGCTCGGTTGGTGATCATTGAACCTTGTTCCTGGTCCCTGGCCGGGTCTCCGGTATGGGTTCGGGCGGTTGATTGGATTTCCCTTTGTACAATATATATTTTACATATCATTTTAATTGTATATTTAAATATATATTACTACATAAATCATATAAACCTTTAATTTAGTTCATGTACATTTATTATTTTATAATTTTTTTTTATTAGATTAAATTTGACGTGTAAAAAGTGTATTATATATACCTACTTTGCAAAATAAACTATTTGAATGTGAATTAGCACCGTTAAAGATAAAGACTTGAAATTTGGCACAAAAATAGCATTAACGTGCTCACATAAGACGCTTTAAAAAAATTTAAATGTTTGAAATTTTTCAAAATATTTTCAATACAAAATAGAGAAAAAAATAATCTAAAAATACAATATGAGTATAAAATTGTAGATATTAAAGAGCTGTTTGTAAAAATATATATCTTAATTCTGGCATTGATTTCGAGAAATCTTTGAAAAAACCACAAAACATGTTTGTTTTGAAAACATACATTTTGGATTCGAAAAATGTGAAAAACAAAAATGACCATATAGGTCATAACTGGCCAATTACAGGAGTTTCAGGACAGCAGTCCTGTTTGATTTAAAAGTGAATTAAAAAATGTCTAACTTAAAAAAGAAATCTAAAAAACGTAACATAAATTACAAAATATTTAATATAAATACAAGATGGGTATCAAAGTGTATCAAAGAGCTGATTGTAGCACTAGCATAAGCATTATTAAGGGATCTTGGGTTGAATTAACACTGAATTAATTATAAAATACATTGCAATACACCAGGGTTTCTCAAAGTGAACCCCTAGGGGTTCGTGATAAGATATACGTTATGGCAGCTGACTGGCTAGCTCGCGCGGGCAACACGCAAATTGAACAAAATTGCTCCGAAAATTGACTCATTTGCGACAAAAACAAGCCCACCTAATCCACCTATCACATTAACTAATTAACAATATTACTTTGTGACTGTATTATTATCTTTTATATCTAAATAAAAACCCTTCTATGGCAAGTTTGTTTTCAGTTCGCAGTCGACTGGGAAACTTTACAGGGGTACTTGTAGCTATAAGTTTGAAAAACCCTGCAATACACGATGTTTGCTTGATGTGTACAATAAAATTCTATTGTACCATTGCAGGTCTCCCGCCAGTCCTTAATCCGGCTGAAAAGGTAGAGAAACTTCGCAAAATGGACGCGCTTCACAACAGAGAGGTGAAAGACGACTCTTACAAGAACAAACTTCAGGGTCGATGTTGGGGCTCCCCTGTTGCCGCGCCTGCGGGCATGGTCCTGGGAACTAGGGACTCCCCAGGACGTGAAGACGTGGCGGAGAGGAGGAACGACTTGATGAATTTGAAGCCGATGACGCAGCAACAATTTCTAAATAGGTTCCAGGTTCGTGGAAGATTTGACTTGTTTGTAGTTTTGTAGGAATGAGATTTACTGTTAAATTATAGACTGAACCGTTACTGGATTTTGAAAAAGGAACAATAGTAAAACAATAGAAGATGGTACAGTACTCCTAAAGTAATAATGAGCATACAAATTTATAGCCGAGCGACCGGACGTACCACGTGACTGTATTGATTGTATAGAAAGTGAAAGGAAATTTATACGAACTTTGCCGAACAGTGGCGAAGATTTGTATGCGCATTATTACTTTGGGAGCACTGTGTACATATGTTTATACCACCTCTCCCGTAAGGATTCAGTTTCCTGTGCCATATCTAGTAGTATATTTATGTTCCCGGCCAAACTCTCAGTTTCCTCAGTGTTAGAAAACTGCTATGTCCAGCAGTACACTGACGATGGGAAACTCATCATCGACTGTTTGAAAAGCTTGTTGTTCTGTCCAGGAACTGCAGCTCCGTGGAGACAACGCGGAGGAGAGACTGAACAGAGAAGGAAGAACAGAGACGAACGATAGGTTTAGTGAGATAAAGTCCTCGCTCAGAGAACTACGTAGGGGGTTGAATGAGGTGAGCGCAAGGATTATGTGCACCCAGCGGTACAGTGATCATGTTGTATGGAGCGTGCATTTGGTGCTCATCACGCTGCAGATTACATGAATGATGTCATTTTTGCAGACAAAACATGGTATAACGGTTTTTTTAAATTAATTACCATACATATTATTTAGAGTGCATTACAAACTAGAAAATATCAATCAGAAACAAATCCAAAGACAAGAATTTGAAAAAATTCCCCGGGCCAGGATTCGAACCTGCGACCTCTTGTTATCAAGACAAGCACCCTACCAATTGCGCAAACGAGGTTCCTACCTAGACCGAATAATATTTAGAGTATTCATAGCGATGGATTTCGCAAAATAAACGTAATCTTAATTACCATACGTGCTGAATTAACAGAAAATTAAGGGTAATGCTAATAATAATAATGCTAAAATTCAGTCATACTCTAACGCTTTTGTTTTTTAACTGTTTATCCTGCTCTAATCAGATGCCGCGCACGCAAAACTTCAGTTATTTTGAAATCGCGGCTACATTAGGACATTAACTATAATTTCTTTATGTAAAAATATGTTTTTTTCTAGTTAGTATCTGCGTGTGTTGGTTTCGTTTCAATCGGTTTTGAAACACGGAAACTGAATCGCTTTTTTGGTGAAATTCATGCTTTTTTAAAAGAATTATAATCAAAAGAAGACTGAAAGTATGTTTATTTATAAAGTGTAATTAATAAATGTCTTGAGTCAAAGAACACGCCATATTTATTTTTCATTTTTATCAAGTACATTGACGGAAATGAATCCAATGCAAATTTGATGTTAACATTGTGGAGCCCTTTAAGGTAACTTCTACTGATCTAGCACTGTGAAATTTAGCACGTAGAGAGTGCTTTATATGGTAATAAATAATAGTAGTTTTCAATGCAAGTGCTCGGAAAGGCCCACTTTTTATGCATCAAAACCGAACAAAAAATCGATTATTTTGCCCTAGGGTTTTATTATTATTTTTTTTTAATCTAGTTACAATGGTTGGCTAACCTGCAACCACTGAGCTGTGTACCATAAATTTTATACTTTTTTTTCCACTGTTTAACGGCTCTGGATACAGTCCTTTTGAGCCAATCATAATTTAAAGTTCATAAGATTATATTTGTTTTATTTCCTCACACTATGCATTGAAAAACGTAGTATGATACACGGGTGTAAGAGCAATAAATTACTCGATTACGTTTAAAACACTCGCTACGCTCGTGTTTTAAATCGTCCACATAATTTATTCCTTTTCGCCCTTGTAGCATAAACTACTATTATGCTACAAGGGCGAAAAGGAATAAATTACGAGGACGATTTAACGTAACCGAGTAATTTATTGCTCTTACGCCTGTGTATCATACTACGTTTTTCAATGCATAGTGTGAGGAAATAAAACAAATATAATCTTGTGAACTGTAAATTATGTTGGCTCAAAAGGACTGTATCCAGAGCCGTTAAACAGTGGAACAAAAAGTATAACGTTTATGGTACACAGGAAAGGTTGCAGGTTAGCCAACTGCTCGTATATAAATAAAAAATGAAAGCCCTAGGGCAAAACGACTTTCTGTTCGGTTTTGATGCATAAAAAGTGGGCCTTTACGAGCACATGCATTGAAAATAATGTTATACCAAGTTTTACCTACGAATATTACATCTTTGACGTAAACTTCAGCGTGATTGACTACACTCCCCAGCACGGTTCTAGAGTCATGCAAGATGATGCGCGCTGCATACTGTAACTGGGCCGCAGTTCGGTGATCAAAGTGACAGGTTTATATGAATCGTCGTAATTACAGGTGACAGCGCCCTACAATTCCGCTCAGCCGTCGACCTCGCCCCGCGCGGCCGCCGTCACTCCCCCGCCCCGCATGAACACTCCCTCGCCCCCGCCGGCGCCCGACAACAACGGACACATGTTCGCCGATGTGTTCGAAGACGGTTACCAAGAGGAAGTGAGCCTGCCGTGCGAGTTCTGCGACGAGCTCGTGCCGGCCGATGACTTGGTGCAGCATCAGGTGGGGAATATTTATTTGTTGCCTTTTTCATTATTTATGGCACAAAAGTTAACACATGGCAAATATCAACACGACACAAAGTACAAGAAGGTAACAGCGGCAGGCGTGTAAAAAGGCCTTTAAAGACATAAATATAAGTAAGTAAAAAAAAACAATATGAAAGAAAATAAAACTTGTGATAAGGTTCATTTATACGTAAGACAGTTTTGGCCGTCCGGAGGGAGGAACCCATATGTAAGAAATAATAATATTCGTTTTTGAACCCCCTCTCCAATCAATCGTCCGTAAGATCAAAATTTAAAAGAAATATTCATAAGAGCTTGTATGATTAGATTGATGGGTGTGGAAGATGCGAAAGAGGTGTATCAGGATCGTAGCAGATGGAGATCTGTAGTATATGCCTACCCCTCTGGGAGACAGGCGTGAGTATATATGTATGAATATTAATAAAAACCTAACAAAGTGATTGATTAATTTATTAGTTGGCGTACAAAACAGACTTAAATTGAGGAGAAAAAGAAGCTATCCATGTACATAGACTAGCCTAAGGGCTCAACAGACAATCAATTAAGGGATTAGCCACTGTAAAATATGGCACATACACCTACGTAGGAAAAATATAGACCCCCCCCCCCACCGCCATAAAAAAGCTTTGGTCTCCCTAAAACGTCTTACGTAATAAAATAAATTAACAGCCCCTAAGTTATAAGTACGTACTTAAGATTAAACGTCAGTCGCTTACCGCAGAATGCATAACTTAACTTTGTTTGTCTCGTTTAGAAATTAAATATAGAAAAACCTTTTGGTACGTGGCAATTGACGCCAATAGTTCAGTATTAGTAAGGTTTATAAAGCATTAGTTTGAAATTAATGCACAATTAGTCATGATCTTGTCTAAACAAAGTTAAAACAGCATTTTAAGTTGGTTTTGAGAAGATCATGACTAATTGTGTAAATAACTTCAAACTCTTGCTTCATAAACCTCACTAATATTGAACTTTTGGCATAATTTTCCACAAACCAAAATGCTTTTCAATTTTTAATTTCTAAACAAGAAAAACAAAGTTAAGTTATGCACTTTGCGGTAAGCTACTGATGTTTAACCTTAAAACACTAGATTTATGTGTAATAATATAAATATACGAGGGTAAACTATTAGCTAATAGCCACACCTCTCAAACATTTCAACCGTTTCTTATTCCGTAACGTAAATAAACAGTTATTTAACGTTGTATTCACGTGTGATGAGTATGTGGGAATGAATGCTAAAAGTAAATTATAAAGTACAGTGCACGCCAATCCTTTAGTCGCCTCTGAAGATAGCCGCAAGAGGCGACGCAATAGCCGTTTTACGGTGTCAGGGGGACGTTACAGGAGCGAGGGCGCGGAGCACACCCGCCTGCGTGCCGCACCTTACCCCCCGCTCGCCATTTAGCAGGTGTAGTGTTAGTGCTACGTCCGTACACTACACACGCGCGTGTTGCATGAAAAGTACGTTCGTGGAAAAAATTCTATGATTCGTTAAGTTAATCGTTGAATCTGTTTGTGTTGCCTTTATGTTTTGTTGATTTAGTTTGTTAAAGTTTATTGTTGTTGTTATGCCCCGCGATCGTTGTAGCGTTTTAAGGCGACAATGTAGGAAAATGGTGTTTATATTAATTTGTTTTATTTAAACAGTTAAGATTGCACTAAAATAATAAATATATATTAAATAGGTAGGTACAACAAGTACACCTTCCCACTTATAGTAAACATTTAATAATCAACCGTTGATATTATTGTTTCCTTGACTGTACCTGCGCAAGCTTGCACCCGTAACTCAATCAGAGGCGACTAAAAGATTGGCGCGCACTTTATGTATATATGTAAGTATGTATATAACGTAATATTGTCTGAATGTGTAGTTTGTTCCGCAGACGGGGTGCCGGCCCGACCTGACCCAGTTCCGGCCCAGTGCGAGCCGCTCCCCCTCCCGCTCACCGACCCGCCCCGGCGAGACTGTCATACCGTGCGAGTTCTGTACCGAGTCGCTGCCCGTCTACCTCATCACTGAACACCAGGTCAACCTTTTATTTGTAACGCTAGGCCTAGCCATAGATAAATAAATAAGGATAGATTGCTAACTACATACATTAAAAAGCCCGCGTAAAACTTATTATTTTCGCCGGTACCTAGTAGTTCGACTTATTATTTTTGATGTCGCTAGATAAACTGTGACATACCTAGTGCCATCTATCGAACAGTTGATGAAACGAAATTCAAAAAAAACAATTTGCTAGAATACGACAATACGCGACACATGGCATACGATATATCTGAGGATAAATCGCTCAACCGTGCATGACAGTTGAGTCAAAGAGTAAAGTTATATACCGGTATGTATGAGTAGTGTGTGTTAGGTAAATGAATAATGATCGTTGTGCGCCATCTACCGGAATTCAGAATAACCATCTGCACGCTTAGTTACATTGCCAGCTTACCACCGAAAGTTAAATGAAAAAAACATAAAATGATGTTATGAAAATTTTGTGTTTTTATTCATAAAATAAATAAATATAATGAACCAGAACAGTAAAATGCTAAATTTCGTCGATTTCAGACAAATTTTATTTCCAACGAGACAAGTAACGCCATCTAGCAACGTTATTTTTGGTATTGCGAACAGTACAAGGAGCTAGCAATCTATCCTTCTTTATTTATCTATGGCCTAGCGGATGTTACGTCATCACATGTTCCTAGGACTAGGAGTTGATAGATCAAAAAAATATTATTGACAAGATTGACAAGATGTTGATAGATCAGGTGTTATTTTAATGTATAAAAATGCGTCACATGGTATATGGACTCCGTTTAAACCCTTAACCACTGACGTGTCAGTTAGTATCACTGCTACAGCTGACGAACGAATTAATTTCGTCTGTGTTTTTAGACCTTTGGAACACTCATTGAAGATATTTTTTGTTTATTGTTTTCGAAATAAAACAATCCTCATGTTCATAAAAAAATATTCATCATCAAACTTACATCAACAAATTTTTAAAAATCATAAAAAAGAAACATTTATGGGAGAAACTTTTTCTTTTGATTTTACAACTTCATTGCAGTTTTCATGAGGGCTAAACCCTATTTACGGAAAATCAATGTTCAATATGAGTTCGCTCTCCCCCGCTGCGCCTGCGTTTCTCGTAGCTAGGAAACTACCAAAATGAACGACGACCAAGGGGCCGTCCATTAATCACGTGATGTTTTTTTAGAAACTTTCACCCCTCCCCCATGGTGATACGTGGTGAGGTTTTAGACTACCCGTCCCCCCTACCCAAAATCACTTGTATTCTTTTGGTACAAAGTATATTAAAAAATTCAGAATATTATCTTTAAATTAATTTACGATCTAAGTTTTGATGTCATAAAGACCGTATATAGCAAATGTATTGAAAATATATTTGATGGACATTGTCTTCGGACCACGGATTAGCGAGGCAGGTGCGTGCCGGCTCGTGCACTAACTAACAATGACAATATAATTGATTTTATCGCGTCAACTGTCATTCCGAGTCAGTGTTAGCGCGATAACGATAGCCCTACAATGGTCGCTATGACGTCATAGATGACGTCATGAACGACGCCATGTTGTGCTATCGTCGTCCATGCTTTAGAGCGTTTGCACTATGGGTGATCTGTAAGAAGTGACAGCCGGCTGGCGGCAGTTTTAAAAATAATTTATTCGGAGCATAAAAGTTTTTTATCAAACCATGATTCAAAATTCAAGTTACAGGAAATCAGTTCTTGGACCTAGTAAAGTAAGTATACCCTTTGTATGCACGTAACCTAAAACAAATTCCTACAAATTCTATCACTTTCAAGTGTCAACGTCCATGTCGAGTTCAAAAGCGTTCCGAATGGATCATAAGTTAAAGTAGTGATGGACGCCATTGTCCATTCGGAATGACTTTATGGGAGTGAGAAGTTTGATGGTAGTGTTGGCACTATTAGCGTCATGCGGAACGCGGTGTAAATTACACCTCAAATAAAGCCGCAAATTGTGTCAGAAATTGCGCGTTCAATGAAAAAATAAATACACGTGATATCTCACTACACCCCCCGTCCCCCCTATTGATATTTGGTGATTTTTTCCGAACCCCTCCCCCCCCTTTCGAGACTCACGTGATTAATGGACGACCCCGAATGTGGGCGTATAAGGATTTTATACTGACATGTATGTACTCGCCCGCACGCCCGCCATGTCGTGTACATTCGTATGTGTAAAGGGTTAAAATACGGCCAAAGGGTTAAAATAATTAAGTGCCGATAATGGTATAATCTTGTTACAGGAACGCTGCAGACGCGACGGAAACCTCCTCTTCCCAGATTAAAGGTGATCGTTTTATTTATACATAGTTATTTTAAACTGTGACAGGTTATAGTTAGGATAGAGACAACATTATTATTGAATGATTCAAATTTTATTGACTTTGTATATGTAAATTTATAAATATCTAATTTAATTTAAAATATTTATATTGTGTATTTTTCTATATTACTGTTCAACTCTATTTCCAACTTCAAGGTAGTACTAGCGAAATAATTGGTCCCTTTTGTGGTTATTTTGTTTCGTTAATATTTAAAGAGAACCCTTACAGGTTTAATAATGGGGAAATTGTTGTTCTATAATGCGTTAAATATTCTTTGTTCACACTTTTTCACGCTTTTCAATCCAGGGTGTTAAATTTTTCGTTTTGTTATTTAATGTTTATGCATTCCATTACTTTTGCTCCTAGTATTTTTTTCTCTTTCGTTTTACTAGTAAACGTTTATCTTCTTATACACACCACTCTTTAAACTCTTGATCTATGGACAACTAAGATCTATACATTACTAAGACAAATTACTTGTGGATCTATACATAACTGAGACAAATTACTTGTGGATCTATACATTACTGAGACAAATTACTTGTGGATCTATATATTACTGAGACAAATTACTTGTGGATCTATACATTACTAAGACAAATTACTTGTTGATCTAGTAGACTACTAAGACAAAATTACTTGTTGATCTATAGATTACTAAGACAAACTACTTATTGATCTGTAGAATACCAAGACAAATTACTTGTTAATCTGTAAAATACCAAGACAAATTACTTATTAATCCATAGACTACCAAGTCAAATAACTTGTTGTACGACACAAATCACGTGTTGATCTAAACACTACTATGACAATACATTTTCCGCTCAAATATCTATAATAATACTCTTAATAATTTTAAGCATTTTGTGTTTGTTGAAGTGTCTTAGCATTTTATTTGTTTTTTTTTTGCTATTATAATAAGGTAACAGACAATTATTTAATTTAGTACTCGAAAAATTAATTTTAAGTTTAAAATTCTATGACGTTTATAATTTCCATACCTGGGTAAGCATTAATCGTTTTATTATTAATATTATACGTAAACTGAGCTTTTTATGTTGCTGTTTAATAAATAATATTTGTGAAAATAAATTGCGAATTAATTTTCGTCTATATGTTAACTTTAAAATATATATTTGGTATGTTCAAGTATTTAATTAATTTGTAGAACTGTTGTAAAACGTTGTATGGAATTATATGAATAGGATACATTATCGTCAGGTTGTTACAGGTTGTGTGTGGCGAAGTGTTTCAGAAACACTGACCCATCCATCACGAATCTGCACTGTATGATCAAGGTAGCGTTCCGAAACACCTTAGGTTGTCCGATGAAGTAGAAAATATTACTATCTGTCAGATAAAAGTAGCTCAATGCTGGTTCCAAAACCACAAATGAGATCGTTTTGGAACGATCAAACCCGAGCAACTTTTTCTACTGACACGACCTCAGAATAAGGAATACGACACGACCAATATTTTGCTTTGCGAAAATCGCCGGGAATACATTGCTCCTGTCAAAAGCATGATTGATTCTTGACGTATGATTTTTATACGTTTACATGGTATCAAAAATTACAAAACATGAACGGAAGAGTGCTAAACGTTTGAACACATCTTAATCCACAGATGAGAACTATTCCTATTTTTTCGCCTAGAATTACATTTTTATTTGAAATTGTTATTTCCTACAAGTCTGAAACTTGATTATGAGCCAGCTTTTTCTATAATTATAAAACCTGTAGATAAAATTTAATTCAATTCAAAACCGTTCTATCTGGCTTCTTTAAACGTGTCTCCGGACATTAGTTCCGCCAATAACTTGTTTTAAGCGAAAAATAAAAAATATCGTAGATAAAATCTCATCCATCATTTAACATTTTCGTCTTCCCGCCAAACTTTTCTTTTGACATATTACTCTATGTCCGTTCCGAATCTCAACAAAGTTAGTCCGAAGACTATTCCATTATGACCGGTTCCAAAACGTATTTCTGATCCGACTAGAATTGCTCGATGATAGGTGTTTGGTTTCGGAACGCTACCCTAATAACGATATAATTGTTTGTTTGTTTACTACACGTTACCTTCTAAACCACAGACCCGATTTAAAATTTTCTATTGTTGTAATGATTAATAGGACTCCATTTGAATATAGGCTACCATCTGTAAACTCATCAGGTACGGGCAGTTCCCTGGGAAGATAGTAAAACGCACGTAGCGAAACTTTACAAAAAAGTAATTTCCATAAAAATTACCTAGGGACGAGCTTTAAACTATTTCCATATGATGCAAATCATGAAAGGAGTCTTTGTTTGATATAAAGTTTTTTTTTTATGTAGCAAAAAGCTACTTTGACGCGTGTGAAACTGGGGGCAAGGTGTAGTAATAAATAAGATTAAATGTGATTATGACGAAGGAAATAAAAGAATTTATACTAGCGATAAAATGTGTCGGTTGTTATCTAAGCGTAAAATTTATATTGGAAGTGGAATGACTGCCTTAATGGTGTATTAGACGTATCAAATTATATTATATAACTAAGTAAATTTTGTGATAATGAATAGTGCCAAATAAAATATATCTTAACTTTTCACACGTGTGTATTTATTTCTTACATCTAAATAATTTACAAACATTATTCATACCTATGACAATTTTAGCCAATAACATTACAAACTGAGCCTATTTATGGATAGACAAACAAATAAAATACATTGCAAGTAGTTTGTTCTAAAATTCGGTGGGCACTAAAAAGCATAATTGTAAAAGTTTTTAGAATTCGTCGAACGATTTTCTCACAATGATATCGATTCGGTATAACACGTCTTAACTTATTTGACAGGACTAACCTTATTTTAAGCGTCCTGTCTTTTTCTTTGTCTATCGAAAAGACAAGGACAGAACGCTTAAATTTAGTTTAGTCCAGTCAAATAAGTTAAGATGTGCTTCACCGAATCGGTACCAATAAATGACGTAAGCCAACGCGCACTTATAAACATTTAAAGGGGAGTCCAACAAATAGTTAGCTAAAAACAACACATGAAATAGTCGGTAGGACACCTAGGTACAGTGATCTGTAGTTTGGGACAATTCCATATTCTTTCACATCTACACTTAGACTTGAACTTCCTCTTTTCTTTATAATCAACAACATGGTTCGATACCAAGTCTATAAAGTTGCTGCCTCTTTGGAAATAGCTTTTGGAGTAAATGGGTTTCTCTGTTGCCTCAACTTTCTCTGCTTCACCGATATATTCCTCTTCCGCATCGATGTCTTCTTCCTCCCTATCATCGTAAGGGATATCTGTCGCGTCTTCATCCTGACTTCTGGCCTGACGTAGGGTTTCCTCTACACTTTCTTCGCTGCGCTCTTCACTTGTTCTCTGATCCTTGATCTCTTCGCGTCTGATTTGAGGTTTATCTTCTGCACCGCTATCGCTTCTGACTCGACGTATGGTTTGTTCGTCGTGTACACTACCAGGTATGGTGAGGGGCACGTTTTCGATCCGGGACTCTCGTGTAGCGAGGCTGCGGGGCTGTGTCGGGTCCTCGGAGGGGTCTGAGCTGGGGCGCATCTTGACGTAAGTAATGTCACTGTTGCTGCCCTGCGGAGCGGCTGACGCCATTGTCAGGTACAGCAATACGCAGAGACTTCTGTAACGTAAGTACATGCTATAGTTAAGTTAGTTACTAAAGCTGATTCTGAAGGCTTTAAGGCGATATGCGAAAAAAATACGGGTGTTTCCTTTCTGTGTATTTCATGAAATACACGGAAAATTTTAATAAATTTCTGGTATATGCATTTTGACTATATAATCTAGGGTTTTGAAAATGGAAAACATGTTTGAATAAATTTTCCTCGATAGAAATAATTGTTGAAATGAGGTCTTCAACCACACTTTTTCTCCTCGTTTGATGAATAGGGACCATATACAGAACTCAATCATATTTTATTAGGTGTGTTTCAACAATATCTAAAGATTTGATATTTGAAATTTTGCTAGCTATTTTAGTTTTTTTAATAAAAATATAAAACCAACTTTTTTCCCTTTTGCCCTGAATCTGCCCCTCTCGCACTGCGCGATTTTTTGCTTGGAGTGACAGTGACAAAAATAAAATTCGCATAGCCTCTTAATTTTAGTTTTAGTGCTGTCAAATTTTCTTCGATACAAAATAGTCCTTAAGACTTAGGATTAGATGCTAAATTTCTTTAGAAAATTTTAAGCCTTGACAGCACTAAAACTAAAATTAATTAATTTCGATTCATCTGTATCAACAATCCTACTGCCAAATCGTTTTTAGGGTTCCCTAGTACAGGAACAAAGGAACCTTTTTGGTGAGGCTCCGTTGTCCGTCCGTCCGTCCGTATGTCACAGCGTCATAACTTTAGCACCGTTAAACATATGTGGGGAACATATCTCCGAAACTGGTAGACCGAAAAATATGAAAAAAATGTCGATTATAGATTATAACTGGCGGATTACATGAAAACTATAGCGATTTAAAAAAAGTTGAACACAAATGAGAAATATAAAAAAAGAAGTAAAATAACAAAAAAAAAAATTATAAAAATACAATATGGGTATCAAATTGTAGGTATTAATAAGCTGATTATAAAAATATATAGTTTGGCTGTATTTAATTGCATCTATTTCGAGAAATCCTTGAAAAACCATAAAAAAATGTCTTTATCTCCAAAACCGGTGGACCGATAAATATGAAAAAATAATGGTAATATGTGCTTACGTAAAGATTACAGGAAAAATATAGCGGTTGAGAAATTCACGAAAACAAATGACAAAATTTAATTTATCATCCACAATACTGAATCCTACGCGAGGTACGCGAGTTTGACTCGCACTTGGCCGGTTTTTTTTACTAAGTGTGCGGTTTAAAAAACAAACATAGGATTAGTTGTTTTTTGCATGGAGTCATTGAATCTTGGTCCTGAACACTTACCGAGTCTCCAGTATAAATTGTGATATATCAATCAAAGTAAAAGGCCTAATAGGATTCGAGAAACTTGAAATATTAGCAAATAGCATAATCCGAATTGCCTTGATTTACATATGACTTCAGGTTTTTGACCTGTTAAATAATTTTTCTAAAAAGCTGGAACAAAGTGACAAACAGAATAATGTTATGTGAAAGAAACAAGTTTTTGTTGATAAATGACGTATTTTCTACCAGTTACATCTAATTTAATATGCGGTCATCGCAGGTTGAGATCAATGTGAAAGAAATGTTATTAGAGAAAACAAGTTTTTTCAAGGCAAATAAAATAGAGAACAGTTTGGGGTCACGCAAGTTTAAATAGCACAGCGAACCCAAACCGGGATATAACGTTAGTGATAGAAAGATAAATTATAGACAAACGATAAATAACACAATGGCTATGGAATTAACTGATTTGAACCCGAAGTGTATGTAACGTGCTTTTGATTTTTCACCACCCAACTTGGAAGGTTGACTGAAAGAAATCGCGTCCGTATACAACATTGTGTGTTCGAAACTCTGTACTCTGTTTTTTGATTAATTTAACTGTGTACAATAAAGTGTATATTCATTCATATTGGAGACTTGGTCACCGATCAGTAGGTTTAAGAGGAGGCCTTCCTTTTTCAACAGTTTTTGAACGATTGTACTGAATCTACCACAGACTCAATCAATATGAAACTTATATATATGTTTTTTCAAACCTTTATCTTTATGTTGTAAGTAGCGTTACCTAATTGGAAAACTTTCGCTCGATAGATTTTATTTTTGAAAATAGTCTCTTTTTGAGTGTTTTTTTGTTTTGTTTTGTGTTTAATCCATTTGATTTTTATTTGTCATATAAAATTAATTACCAATTTAAGTTAAAAAATGACTTAAATGCAATATTGTAATTTTGGTCGATTTTAATCCTAAAATTAGACTCGTTCTGAATCGTTTTGCCGCATTTTGGCGCACGCGATTTTCAACTTTATGCAAGTTAATATACGGGTTATAGTTGCAAAGCCGCTGTGCGCCTAAGGAAGGCCTCTTCTTAATTCCTATACTGATTGACTCGATAATCACAAAGATCTCGATGGAGTGGTTATAGATTCACCGCGGGTGAACACTCATGCGTCGTAAACAATCAACAACAATCAATCAATCTATGTTCGTGGCGGGAATGGTAGGGGTAGACACCCTAGAGTTTAGACGTAAGCTGGCGCTTATAGTGCACTACTATCTGCTATTACACAACCGAGTGGACGACCCCGCTACGCTTGCGAGGTGTTCGCTGGCGGCGCCGGACCGATACGCGATGCTGCGGCGGCGCTCCTTCTTCGCGACGGGTGTGGTACGCACACAGCATGCTCGTTACGCTCCCACTTTCCATGCGTGTACACTTTTGAATGAACTGATCGCTCAGTGTCAAGAAGTAGACATTTTTTACACCACACTCGCAAAATTTGCTGCAAGTGTACGTAACTTTTTAAATTAGTTAATTATGTAAGGATAATTATATAAGTAGAAATATATGTAATTTAATTATATTATATTATGTAGTATTGTCTTAACCTGCGAGTTGGTATAAAACTGTGAGTAGGTATAAGGTTCTTGTGTAAATAAATAAATAAATAAATAAATAAACAACTCATCTATTTTGCCACATTTCTCAAGTTATCTATTATATGCCAACTATTCGGAGTATTCATATAATTTTTAGTCCTTCGCCCAGCCTGTATTACTTAACCAGGTACACGTGGGTAATAAAATTCAACAAACAATGTATTTCACAGTTGTAATGTTAGCTAATGTTGTCCATGCGTGACCTCGGCAGGCGACCATGCTTTAAGGCTGCATGTAAAGTCAGATTGAGCACCCCATTTTGCATCAATCAGAACTGAACTCTACGACGTTACCTTTTAGTTCAAAACAGGGGTGTTACGAATGTTCGCATTCCTACTGGAAGCCCTCCAAACTAGGAAGACTCCGGACGGACGACAACCCTAGTTTATTAACAGCACTAGGCGGAACTGACATGCAACAAAGCGATAAACGCAAAACGTCTAACGAAAATCGCAAAACTAAATTTAGGCTTCCTATACTAATTGATATAGGGGCACAAATAATATTTTTCATATTTCGCAAACAGGTACAGATATATACACTTTTTACACGTCAAATTTAATCTAATAAAAAAAAATATGTACATGAACTAAATTAAAGGTTTATTTAATTTATGTAGCAATATATATACGATTAAAATGATAGATAAAACATATACTATACAAGGTGAAATCCAATCAAACGCCCGAACCCATACCGGAGACCCGACACAAGGGACCAGGAACAAGGTTCAATGATCACCAACCGAGCCCCCAGCACGAATCCAGGCGGCCGACCAAATCACATCCTATATACTACATACTAATAGGTTACATATATAAATTCATGCCTACCTCCGCCCATTCGATTAGTCTTGCTAAGAAGAAGGGCAAGAAACTTAGCAAGATCATGTCTTTTTTTCAACATAAAACTATATATACAATATATGACTTATATCTACTTTAACCAAGGGATAAGAAAATACAAGACAGCAGGAATTCAGGTTAATGAAAAAAGGAAAAACATATATATATCTTTGTCTACCTGTCTCATATAGTCTTTTTCCTTTTACAGTCTGTAATTAATTAATTTTTACACCTTAGAGGAATCATAAGTTAGGAAATTATACTACTTAATAAAATTATAACCTACTATCATTATCACTGTCACACCATGCTTCACCATCATCCAAATATTCATTTATTTTATAATATGCCTTTTTCAGTAGGCCCTGCTTAATATACAGTTTAAACTTATTCTCTGACAAAGTAAGGACCTCCTTTGGAAGTTTATTGTAAAATCTTATACCATGTCCTACGAAAGAGGTACTCACCTTAGCGAGTCTGATTTTTGGAAAAGCCAGTTTATGCTTATTTCTGGTTTCCTTACAATGTTGCTCACCAAGCCTTGGGAAAGACTCAACATTTTTTCTGACATATCTAAGGACTTTGTAAATATATTCACAGGAAACCGTTAATATATTGATATCTTTGAACTTTTCTCTTCTTTGGTCCTGACCATATGAGTTTCCAGTATGAATTTGGCTATAACAACTAAAGTCACCTACACATATTTTGTCGCGCCATGCTGCGTTTCGCTCAGTTCCGCATAGTGCGGAAAATTGTAAACTTACACTTCGTCTTTTTGGTCATGTGCTCCCAGTTTCATGTACCAACTCTGACGGAACCCTCTGCAGAAAAGAAAGATTTGTTTCCGTGACATTTTTACAATACGTGTTGTCACCTCGGAGCTGTAAATGTTACATAATGTAAGTAAATAGGTTCTGTGTTATTCAATATCTGACCTCTAACTGGCGGCCGTGGTTCAAATTATTGTTTACTGACTGACATGACAAACAGTGTGCAACTCAAATTAATGCTAAATGCTACGTGAGGAACATTTTAAACTAGGTGAGGAAGTAACGAATTGTACACGTCAATCATCGCTACTCTCTTCAAGTCAAAGAAACCGGAATAGAAGAGAGCTTATTGTATCGACCGTAGCTCAGTCTAGAAATTAAATATGAAATACACTGGCCTGCAAAACTAAGTACTACACTTTTTAAATTTGATTTTTTTCTAAACTATAGAAGTTAGAGATTTAAAATAAAAAAGTTTTATAGCAAATTTTATCAGCTTTCTTTGAAACTATAGGGAACTGTAAGGACAACTTCACTATGTGATTATTTTAAATCTCTAACTTCTATAGTTTAGAAAAAAATCAAATTTAAAAAGTGTAGTACTTAGTTTTGCAGGCCAGTGTATATTTATTTATGTAATGTAGGTATAACAGATACTCTTATTACAGGTCAGGTAATTAAATAACCTATGTGTATAGGTAATAGTTTTATGTCATAAATTATGGAGAAATATTCAGGGGAATAATAAAGGTTGGGTTTAATTAAATTTAATTAAAAAAATACACTTGAATAAAATAAAAATATAGGAATAAGGAATAAATATATGCAATACATATAATAAACATATGCCTAACTCCGCCCATTCGATTAGTCTTGCTAAGAAGAAGGGCAAGAAACTTGGCAAGATCATGTCTTTTTTTTTCATAATATTAGTTACAACTAAAAAGTATATATTAATGGGCCATAAATAATAGGCATAAATAAGTCTAGAAAGTTACACATAAAATTCAACTGTTCAAGGACGGATCCAGAATTTGATTTTTCACAAAGTAAAAAATAAGTTTTTCAACGCTTTTGCCAAACCTACTAACTGTATACATTATAATATATGCTGAGTAAAAAGTGCACCCGAATCGAATCGATTTGTCGAGTCAAATGCAGGGATTCCTGGGTGTGCTGGGGCATGCAGCAGCATAGTGGCCATGCTCCTCCCCATTCCGCCAATGAAACTTTTTCCCTTGGAATAGTGGGAAGTAGTGGTGTCCTGGTGTAGAAGGCTACATGATGTCGATACGATGGCAGCGTCCCATCTCCAAGTGAGCTCAGTCCGGGCAGGTGCGGCTGGTATATCAGAGAGCGTGTTCCAAGAGGCGCAAATATGCGGCCCTAGGGGAGGGCTACATGTTTGTACCTTTCGGCGCGGAGACCCTCGGGCCATGGGTACCAGAAGCTCGACAATTCGTAATCTACACTTCCGGTAATCCAAGGGTTGGGGTGTACTTGGTCAACGAACTAGCCTCGCGACCGAGCGTGGCAATGTGCCGTCAGTCTTTTGGGTACTTTGCCCAATTATGGTAGCGATCTGGCCATTTTTTGTCATTTGATTTAAAAAGTTATTAAAGGTATCTAAAATCTTCTTTCTATTTGTTTGTAAATAATTTTAATTTTGAACAAACTGAACCGATCTTTAAAAATTTTTCGCTGTTGTAATGGTAGACAAGACACTTTACTTGGATATAAGCTATAGTTCCCTATATGTTTCCTGGGGACGGGCAGTTCCGTAGGGACATAATCCGTGCGGGTGATATAGCGGACAACAGGCTATAATATTATATAAAACTGTGACGATGACCATTCTACCGAAACCAGTCGGAAAAAGGGCTAATGACTAGATTACACGGGTAGAGCAGGAAGTAGAGTGCATGGGTTAAAAAGTACTATTTACGTTACTATCCAAATATAAACGATTGCAAGATGGTACTAAAAGATGTAGCTGGGGAATTAGATGGTTAAAAGTCAAAAGCGATAAAAGAAGACTAGTTGAATAAATACGAGTAGTTACTCAAGTAAATAGCCTTAGTGTGAACCTGCTTCAGGGCACAGTCAGTCGCTCTTCAGCACGGGTAGTTTGATTGACTATAAGTATACCCAGGTATACGGGTACCTTATTACCTATTAGGGTAAAAGAGGGTCAACTTTAGATTTTTATTTTTGCCCGCGTTTTCGCTCGCGTGGAAGTGTCTTTCAATTATCGACAGTTTTTAGCTTGGCGGTTATTTTATCAACACTCCTTATAGCCTATATGTTGACCAGGGTCACTACGGCGTAATAAAGAAACCGCATTCAAATCCGCTAAGTAGTTTTCGATTTAAAACTGAATAGACGGAAATACCTAAACACAAATTATGTACATAATATGCCGTGTTATGTACGGTCAAGGCATTCAGAAAATTTGTAGATAAAAAATCTAGGTACTTTGTCATGCATCTTCGACGGATACTTAAATTTTAGATGCTTTTTAGAATAATTAACATCATCCAATTACTTCGATAATAACCACAATCTTAATTACTTATCAACCATAAATAATCTGCATTGTGACAGAATCACGCAACTAAACTTGTAAGACGTGTAATGTCAGTAATTAAATTACGAATTTGTTAAAATGCACGTTATGTAGTTTGTCATTGCATTGCTGCCACGAGCCGTGTCCATTGTGCCGATGGACAGATAAGAAACTGCTATTTTTGTTGTGTTTTGTGTTTAAGGCGATATGTAAAAGTTTTAGCGTCCCTGTTACTCCATATACGAAAAAACCCTTAGTGCGAGAGGGACGGATTCGTGGAAAAGTAGCAAAAAGTCGGTTTTTTATTAATATAAAATGTACCAAAGTTGCTATCAAAATTTCGTTCAACCAAGTCCTAGATACTGTTAAAACCTATCTAATAAAATATAATTGCAGTTCATATGTTATTCTAAATTGTCAAACCAGGAGAATTAGTGTCGATAAAGACCTCATTTCAATAAATCTTTCTATCGAACCGAAATTCTCCAATCGCGTTTCTGTTTTAACAAATCCCTACAGAAAGATTCTAAAAATAATATACTATTTTATCAAAATTATACATTATTTACCGAAGTAGATATAGAAGTCCTAAAAGTATCAATTTTTTTCCGTAGCGCCTTAATACAACAATTAGTCTAAAATGTACAGCATTGTTCTATGGGTATTCTTATGACTACAAGGAAGTAACAACTGGCGATGACGGCCGATTGATAATTTAGTGAAACTTATTGCAATTCAATTTCTCTATTGTTACTTACGAGTATTTAGCTCGGACGACCGCTACAAGCAAACCTATCTCACAATGTAACACCACTAATCCACTTTATAGGGACGGCCGACCTTTAGTAGCTTCAAAAATAAAGGTATTAGAACTCTCAGAAAAAAAAATAAAAATTCCCGTACATGTAGTTATGGAAACAAGTTAGAATTGTTGAATTGTTGCGCCGCGGCCGACCAAGTTTTTGAAGTTGCTAAAGGTCGGTCGTCTCTACAAATTGTTATAAATTGTGAGATAGGTTTGCTTGGTAGCGGCCGTCCGGGCGAAATTCTTCGTTATTTATTTACGTTCTAAATCCCGAATAAGTAAACGATTGCTTTTGTGTTATTGCACCATAGAATTATTGAAAGTTTCGTGTTTTATGACGACGTTTTTCATTTGAGAAAAGTACTATGTGCATCGTAGATACAGCTAATTACACAGGATGCCCAATGATTGCTGTATCTTTAGTGAGATCATGTACTTACAAATCACAAAGTGCACATACAAAAACTGGGTAATCATTGTTATTTAGACAATGCGTGTTCACTACTGCACTCAGTGGGAAACAAATAGCATTGTTAAATTTGTGATACAATACAAATAAATTAAAGGAAATAACTGCTATTAATTGAACATTCAATATCCTCATAATGGTCCAGATTCGGTATAGCACATCTTAACTTATTTGACAGGACTAAACTTAATTTGAGCGTTCTGTCCTTATCTTTTCGATAAAGAAAGATAAAGACAGGACGCTTAAAATAAGGTTAGTCCTGTCAAATAAGTTAAAGTCGCAATTTTGTATCTCTTCTTGTTTAGAGATAAAAAACATGCGTTTTTACAACAATATTATTTACGTGGATACCTCTTTACTCAGTCACAGAGGTAAGAATCAATGGCGGCCATAATAATTATGTCAGTGATGGCAGCGCATTAGATAACAAGGTCATTAAATTTTTTTTTATCATTCCGATCTCAAATCAAATAAGCATTGATATGATATAATAACAAAAGACGAAATCTACACCAATAAAGAGGAAGTGAAAAAAATTATAAAGAGGAAGTGTCGGAACTACTGATCCGATACTGAAAATTATTTTATCTACCTGTAGATAATGTCTGAGGATGTGCAGTTCCCTACATAGAGACATAGTCGTTAATAACTACTGCACCTATTTGGTAAACTCTTCACTTGGACATATATTAGCTATAGTTTGTTCCCTGTGGACGGGCAGTTCCCTAGGGACCTAGACATATGAAATTATTTTCATGAAAACCAAAAGTTAAAGTCACGTACTAGGTATAAAATTATTGCTCCGAAAAATATTAAAAGATTCAATAGGACTCACCAAAAATCTATAATCAGAAATCCTATTATCCTTCGTTAAAAAAGTTCGTACCGGAAGTGCAAGTTCTGAACAGGCCTCCATGCAAACAAAGAAGTATCCACTGCAAAAACAATCTAATATGATTTAGTATCTATACTACATCTATGGGTGAGAGTGATCGTATTTATGTATGTAGATTTATTTATTTATAACAATTTTATACTACACTATCTTGCAGGTAGTTGTGTGATAGAAAAGTGCATCGATGTGTATTGTTTTACTTTTTTAATTTATTATATTTATTGGTAGGTAATTTTAATTTAGATTAATTTTAGTTTTATAACTTCTTTGAATTTAGAAGTTGAATTTAAAGAATAAGAAACACATTAACTTAGTTTAGTGAGTACCCTCACTTTGTAACATTGTATTACATAAGGTTAAATAGTATTAGTTGGCGAAACTCAAAACATAGGTGGTATACTAGTCTATATGAACAACTGTTTGTATGGGAGCTAAACGAAACTGGTCACTTTTTTCACTTCCTCCCATACAAATTGCCCCGATCAGCTGACTGGTCCAGTATGGAAAGGTGAAAAACAATTTTAAGAATTTTGCACAATCCTAATAGAAAATGTTGTTCATATGGACATGTTCTACATGTTTCAAATTTCGCCAACTAATTTAATTTAACCTTATACATATGTGTTTAACATTTATTATATTGTTTAATAATAATGAAAAAAAAAAACATTTCTAAACAGTGAATACTTTGTAAATGTCACACTTTAATAAAAATATAAGTTTTCTGTTTCAATAATCGGTGAATACAAATTTTACCGCAACAATCGACTCCCGAAATATCTAGATTTTATTAATAAGACAATTGATCACAACATTTTCCTTGTATATATATGAGTATAAAAAACGAGATAAATTATTAACTTATCATTTATCAAACACAATTGCCAATACTAACTAGTCTATTTATAACGACAACATTGGTCGCAAAAATACTTGAACTTGAACCTGCCTGCTTTAGTATCGAAAAAAGTACAAAAATAAAACCTACTAACCGGTACAACATTATGATGAGTTGACGATGTGATGTCCTCCCGCTACACACTGGTTCTTTCTGCTAGCGCGAAGGATGGGCACCTCTATTTATAAAGTTTTAAAAATAAACCAAAACTGGACTCGATAAAGCACCTAGCCGGTGTGTGTCAATAATGGCGGGAAGAAGTTTTTCGCGCTCTCGTCTCGGAGGGCCGCAAAGGAGGTTTGATGACGGATGGACGCGAGGCTTGGCTACATTGTAGATGTTGGTGGGGCGTGGGAAATTTGGAAGAAAAACTATTTGTGTGGTGGCTTACCTTGTTATGTTGCTATGTCTATGGCTTAGAAGTCTATCTGTTATGTATGGCTTTTATTAATTTTTTGGGTTCCGTACGTTAAAATGAAAAAACGGAGCCCTTATCAGTTTGTTTTTTTTTGTTCAATTCAGTATGGTACATGAAATTTTTTAGTTCGAAGTTCATTATTAAATTCAATAAATTTATATTGACCTGTATAGCTTTTTCATTTTTTTTTATTATAAACAAACACAAATAACACCCAATATTACTATATAATACTAGCTGTTGCCCGCGACTTCTTCCGCGTGGAAGAAGATAATGCGGCTACAGTGGGAATCCGCGATAAAAAGTATCCCAGTTTTTAAGTTAGATAATAAGTTATCGAACAGTCGGTCTCTCTTCCTTCTTTCTTTGTAATCCATGTCCAATAAAAAATAAATAAATAACTTTATTACACCATAACAAGTTATGTCTGTACAGAGGCGAACTTAATGCTATTTAGCATTTTCTTCCAGTTAACCTGGGGAGTTGTGAAAAATGTAGGGTAGTACCCAAAAAGAAGAAAAGTTGTGTATAAAATATATGTATATATATAATACAATAAAATAGAGGGGGGATATTATAAATACATACACTTGGTAAACCTACATAAAGCTATACAAATACATACGAGTCGAATATACATACATAAATAATACTACATGATCAATAAATATACTTGCATTCGTTTCACAGTTTATAATCTTATTTAACCAGACCGGTTTCGGTTTTACACCATCATCAAGGGTTTAGTAAGACTGCGGGTCTACCGCGTAATTCTGATTTTCATCAACATCAACTTGAGATTGAAATTTGACGTGCGTGCGACGACGCCCGCCTAACATGCCATCTCTTTCGCACGCACGTCAAATTTCAATCTCAAGTTGATGTTGATGAAAATCAGAATTACGCGGTAGACCCGCTGATCGATCACCATGTGCCGACAATGTTTGCCCGCGGCTTCGCCCGCGTTGATTAGGTTTTTGTATAGTCGTATCGAATCTGTAAATATTTTTAATGTGTCTTTGGCGGTCTTCGATAACTGATTTAATCCCCTAGTATAGTATGTCTCCAAAGTTTCCGCGCCAAGCCGCGTCTCTGAACAACACTATGTTCCCATGGGAACTGATTTATGGGATAAAAAGTAGCCCATGTCTTATTACAGGAGCCGTATTTTTGAATCGTTCGTTTTAATTTACGTTCGAAAGTATATACCCATCTCACGTAGCACCTCAAAACTTGTCATTTGCAAGATGAGACAGGTATATAGTTTCGCACGTCAATTGAAAAAGAACGATTCAAAAATACGGCTCCAGGTCAAAAACTACATTTGTGCAAAGTTTCAGCTCAATCAGTTAAATAGTTACGGCGTGAAGAAGTAACAAACATCCATCCATCAAAACTTTCGTATTTATAATATTAGTTAGAACATGACTCTTATGACATTGACTGAAAATAAAATTAGGTACGCAATGATGGTAATTTTTATTTCTTGAAAACAGCAATAGTTGGTGAATCTCGAACAATCAGAGGTAGACTATTCTAAACGAGAAGAGGGATCATTAAGGTGATATATCGTTCGTGCAAAGATCCCCGTTACTCCAGGCGGAAAGATCCGCAGTGCGAGAAGGATGGAATCGGGGAAAATTGATAAAATGTCGGTTTTAAATTAATACAAAATTTACTAAAATAGCTATGTAAATTTCCACTTCCAGTAATTTAGGTATTGTTAAAACCCATCTCAATAAATATTTTTGAAGTGTGTATAGATACTACCCCAATTTGTCAGAATATCAAAAAAAGTGTAAATTTAGACCTCATTTCAATAATTATTTCTATCGAGGGAAATTCCTCCAATCGCGTTTCTGATAGTCCAAAATCTAGAAAAAGGTCACAAAATTGTTATACAAATTTATTTAACTTGGGACTACTTTTGAACAGCATATAAATAACTTCAAAAAGTGTCGATATTGACGATATACCCCCTTCTTCTTCTTGGGGGTGCCATATCCTAGCGGATGTCGGCGACCACCACACGAAACTCTTCTCTATTCTGTGCCAGTCTGCAGAGACTGGCAGCGTCTTTTATGTTAGTCCAAGTTTTTACGTTATCACTCCATGTCATCCGCCTTCTCCCCCTTCCCCGTTTTCCGTCCATTTTCCCTTCTAAAATGTTCTTCAACATGTTATACTTTTCATGTCGATAAATGTGACCAAAATATGCTGTTTTTCGTCTCTTAATTGTTTTTAATACTTCAAGCCTTCAAGCCAATACTCCCTTAAGGACATTATAAAGAAGCGTGAGAATATGGACGTTTCGTCGATTTCGGATACTAAGCCAATTTAAATCAGATCGAAACCGTGATACATGGTCATATTTGTGAAGACCAAAGATGTACCTTATGTAGAGATTGAGGATACGATGGAGTTTATCTAGCAATTCTTCCGTAAGGTCAGGGTAACATATACATCAGCGTAGTCCACAATGGGTAGTAAAGGAGAATTGATCAGCGTTACCTTAGTAGAATAAGGCAAATTTTTTTAAATACGAGTGCGAGGAGGCGAAATTTTTTCTACTAATTTTAGCCACATGCAAGTCCCAAGATAAATTGTCCTGTATGTGGAGCACAAGGTTTTTACCGGCAGTGCACTACCTAACCAGTGGAAGAGAATTAAGATCTGTTTTATCTACAAGGGATCTGGTACCAATCATCATAACCTGAATCTTGGACGGGTTTACAATTAAACCAACTGTTATGACCATTGCCTAATGTGTCACTAATGTCTCACTGCTGAGGATCGTACAGTGGTAACCGCATCAAAACCTGTTCAGTAGTTTTTGCGTCATGCAAGGAATACCAACAAAAACTTATTTTTTTTTGTATCATTATCCTAAACAGCAATATATTTTTGGAATATCATCAATATACAGACAGAGTAAGCTCTTTTCTTTTACAGTTTTTAATATACTTTAATAATATATATTAATTTTTACAATTTTCAGTTATCCTGTGATACTTAGCTTGATTCATCAAAGAAGGTATCACCATTTCTTATACAATTGCTGTAACTAAATTCGCATTAAAACTTTTTATTTACCAACATATTTAAACTAAACCATTATATTTCATGTACTAAAATGTTATACGCTACATAATTCTAACCAAAGTTTTCTTGTTTCTTTCGTCTATACAATCGTTCGTGACCTCTATAGACCTTCATCGCCAGGTATCCTCTAAGCCAGGAATTATTATTTCCTATGCAACTTCTAATAGCAGAAAAGTAAATTCCAAAACTCTTTAAATGTCAAAACTTTTTTTTCTGACATCCGATTTTAATGAAGCAAATCTCATATTCTAATCCAAATTAAGCTCTGTCCACCTGTGAAAACTACATGAAAATATGTTCAGTAGTTTCGGAGATGTGCGCGAAAAAACAAACAGACTAACAGGCAGACAGACAAAAAATAATTCTAAAAATTGTTGATTTGCGTTATGTTACTCGTAGTCACCCCCTTTCTATTTTATTACTTTTCTTCAATGTACATACACACAGGGTTGTACTGTTTTACCGTCAATTCCTGCTGTCTTGTATTTTCTTATCCCTTAACTAAAGTAGATATAAGTACTTTGTGTAGTATAAGTAAGTAGAGTACTAAAAATTTGATTGTAAAATATCATGTTTCTATACATGTAAGCTATCGATGTATTAGCATATTTGGTCTGGGTCATTCTGGGTCTCTATCAGAATACTCAGTTAGCAAAACTTATCCCTTAACTAAAGTAGATATAAGTACCTTGTGTAGTATAAGTAAGTCATAGAATAATTAAAGACCGTTTATTATTCTAAGAAGTAAGTAGAGTATGTAACAGAAATGATAAAAAAAGAAAAGTAACAATGTTAAAAACATTACATGTTCGTGCTAAGTTCCTTGCCCTTCTTCTTAGCAAGACTAATCCAATGTAAGGCATGTATTTATATATGTAAATACTATTAGTAGATATGTAGTATATAATTATAGTCAAAGCCCGAAGCGCGGTCACACCTAGGTTTAACCAGTCAATGTTATATAAAACTTCGGGGGTCGTCTCGCTCCGCTCCGCTTCGCTCGGCTCCTAATATGTACTTATATGTCAACTTTACACGCGACGACTCGCTTCGCTCGTTGTCGCACCTTTTTTTTTAACCTTTTTCGGACTTTAACCGACTTCGGGCTTTGATTATGACATACATATATGTACATTGCTGCATACATTAAATATACTTAACTTACCTTTAATTTAGTTCATATACGTTTATTATTTTATTAAATATATTTTTATAAGATTAAATTCGATTTTAAAAAAGTGTATTATGTATAGGTACCTACTTTATAAAATAAATTATTTGAATTTGAGATACGAGTACTTACATTAAATAATACATAAAAATGTGTTGTTACAGTTGGGTACTTAATTTGAATTAGCTATAATGTATTTATTAACACCGGATGGAACATAGTAGGTATACCTATACTATAAGGATAATAAATAAATTAATAGTAACAATAACTTGTACCTATTAGGTATATAATGCAGATATTTACGCTATTTCCTGTTCGTTATATAAATAACTTGAATAATTGTACAAACAACGCTTTACTTAATTGCTATATGTATATGTTACTGACTTGTATTGTAATTAATTTAAACCTCATTAAGAGACAGTTGGCACAGCTCAAGTAATAAACATATTTTGCGCATAGAAATCTTCGACAGAGTTCGTATTCTCGAATAAAATAAACTTGAAAAAAAATAGTAACCGACTTCAAATGTAACAGCTGTCATTCACTAAAAAGTTAAAAATTATTATTGTATAATGATCGATGGTACCGAAACACACTTTTGCCGAGTTTTGACTTCCTGAAAAATTATGTTATCTAGAAGTCGGCGCTCCCATTTTGTCAAAAAAAAATGTTTTCCACCCTCTTTCAAACGTTCGTTTTAAGACCGCGGTTAAGAGATCAACTTGATTTTTTTTTCATAAAATAAGTAATAGAAATATGGAGGGACTCTATTTCAATCCAATTTTTTTTCCCCACAAAATATTTCAGTATTAGCGAAAAACACACCAATTTTGTTGTTTCGCTGCGTGATCATTATTATTACGCGTCCAAGAAAAAGAGGCAAATGAGCCAACATATAATCGCCTCGATCAAAAGCAAATAAGGTCTTTGCCATTGGACTTATTGTGCTGGACGGGTAATAAAAAAAGTTGCTAGGGTAGGCCATCTTCTTAAGGGCGCACCGAGCGTTTGCCTTTGTCTCTGTCTTTTTCTTTACGTGTAAAGAGTAAAGATAATAACCAAACTTTTGAACTTTTTCAATGTTTTTCGTTGTAAATTTCATTATATTGTTCTTAAATAAAAAAACTATCGTATATAAACGCTCCAGTCATCTATGAACTTTGTTTTAGTAAATGAAACATAATAGTAAATTACTTAATATAAAAAAGTAGGGAAATAGAGAAAAAAATTACTCGAAAAGAGGTAACTTTGCGAATTTATTATATCGAGCCAACTTTATGAAATTGTGTTTCCATCGTGTATACAGTCTAGTACATATCCCCAATAATACCAATATATTTCCCTAGATTTTAATTTAATTGTTAACTACTTCAAAGAAGGGTTATAAAAATGTGTTTGACTGTGTAAAAAGCTCGGTGATGACGTGACACATCATTTCTAGAGATAACGATAGATGTTCAAATTAGACAACAATCCATCCACATGCATCGGTGTACGCGACAGTGCGGTAGATAACTGTATGTGTAAAGCAATATTGGAGTAGAGCCAAGGGGTAACGGAATGATTGTTATGTGATAGCCGATACAATGCCAACTACTAACGGATCTAGCGTCATTCTGGATAACTTTATCTTATTTATTGTGTAGCTTACCATCGAAGAAATTTCCCCTGGAACTCTTCGCTATTGGACATAGATGAATACAGCCTACAGACTCCTCGTAACAGGCGACCGATTTTTGTCAACACATCTGTCTGAACCAGCAGATACAATTCGCCACTCTAAAATTATATGTTTCGGTAGGCCAAACCAAAATGGCTCACTCCGTTAGAGTCTTCGTCTTCGGGAAAGATAAGTTTGTGGCGCTATACGTAAGATTGTAAGAGCCAATAGAATTGCAGTATCCCGTTTCGATTGTTGACAGAATTATTTGTACCATAGCCTTCTGTAAATATAGAAGGCTATGTTTGTACGCAAGACGTTGAACAATAGACGTCTTTCTGGGCTGTATTGTCTATGGCATAGACTCTATGCTATTGGGATATCGTTCGGTCATAATGCACGCATCTCTTAGTAGCGAAGAACGCAGGTTCTTGTTGAGAAATTAACTAAATTCCCTGTTGTATAACCTTAAAATTATTTTTACACAAACTAATTTTGTGGTCTAATTACCATGTTAGTTTATAACTGCGGTAGCTCAGGGGTAGAACGCTGCATCTTGACATCCAGGTTCGATCCCCGGTCGGACATGCAACAATGAATTTTTCGAAATTTATGTGCATAGTATTTGTTCTTACTTACCACTTGCTGAACGGTGAAGATAAAACATCGTGAGGAAAGTTGCATGCCCTAAAAAGCGTGTATTTGTGCCCGAAGTACAGCGATAGGGCTCACCACACGTTGGGACGTAATAGTCGTTGGTGAAACGCGGGTGTACCAAGTGTGGACTGTGACTTGCATTTCATAGTTAACACTCGAAAAACCTCTGACACCCCCTCGGAAATTTGTGTCGTGAAGGTGTATGCAAGTCGAATTAATAGTCCATGGGCAAGCCAACATGTCGTGATTCGGGGATAGTAATTTTTATTTTCACCGCAGTTTACAGGTATATTAGAATCTCGTAAAAACTATGATCAAAGTGGTAGCCAGTAGAAATGATGACGTTTTGATGATTTTTTGTATGGACTTTTTTTTTCAACTGATTGTGAAAATATTACATTCCATCCACCTGTTTTCTAAAATAATCAAAATGGTATTTTTAACAAAACCCATAAAGTTCCTTCAAGTAGGAAACCGCTGAAGGATTTTTTGTAAAACATTCTCCAAGTCACTCGTAACATCCTCATATCTAACGTCATGAAACAGGTCTTGTATCAGATAAACTGTCTTTTCCTTATAAAATAAATAAGTACTAATGGATTCCTCCACGTCCCTAGATTCCCGTTCAAATTAAATTGAATGCAGTAATAAATAAATCATCCCCAGGATAGGCAGTGTGGAGACAAGCAGCTTAGAGCTTCATATAAACCTGTCACAGATGGGACGTCGGGCCGTGAATCTCGTCCTTGATCCGTGCCGGGACGTCAACCTGCGCAGGCGCAGCTTTGTGCCGGTAAAAAATATAACCGGTCACTAGAGCATACTAAGAGTTCCTAAACTCATTAGTTTTGCTTTTTTCTGCGTTTTTTAGGGTTCCGTACTCAAAAATAAGAAAAAGCAATCACATTGTGAAGTTTGTCTATTAGCCTATTAGGTATTGATTCTGTGATACGTTTGTTACTCTTTCGCGGGCGGAGATCTGGACAAGAGGCTAGTAAAATATAAATAAATATAAAAAAGCACGAGAGGTGTCGTGCGACACCCGGTTGGAACGAAGTTCCTTTCGCTACTGACGCGCACGCCGTACGTCTATACTGCAGTGTAAGAGTTTGACCGTCACGACCGACGTTACAAGCATATACAATTTTGTTAACAAAACTAGTGATAGTACTCGTCCATATGAACAACTTTTACTATGAAACCAACCCTGAAATCGTGAAAAAAAAATCTGCTGTTTCATATATTTGGGTGGAGTAGGTATTTAACTTTTCTATAGAACAGCTGATATTTTTTTTTACGATTTCAGGGTTGGCTCCATAATAAAAGTTGTTCATATGGACAAGTACTATCACCAGTTTTCGTTAGCAAAATGACTTAAATTTCACGTTGTATATGCTTGTAACGTCGGTCGTGACGGTCGAACTCTTACACTTACAGTATAGACGTGCGGCGTGCGCGTCAGTAGCGAAAGGAACTTCGTTCCAACCGGGTGTCGCACGACACCTCTCGTGCTTTTTTATATTTATTTATATTTTACTAGCCTCTTGTCCACATCTCCGCCCGCGAAAGAGTAACAAACGTATCACAGAATCAATACCTAATAGGCAGGCAGACAAACTTCACAATGTGACTGCTTTTTCTTATTTTTGAGTTTTTGCGTTTGCTCTCATTGCAACGTGCGAGAAGGAACTTCATTACAATAAATAAACGAAATACATGACTTGTTGTTAAACAATCAAGATGTACAACATGTTTTATTTTTTAAACGCATCAATTACAATACACCAAGGCGCTGGATAATCACGGAGAAGGTTTTGTATTATTTTTCATTCTTCTCAATATTTATTGATGTTAAATGGCAGTGGCCTCGTAAAAATGGTTCAACGCATCCCTTTACCAGAAAATGAGCATTTTATAAAGTCGTAGATATAGCAGTCCGAATGGTTTGAATACATTTTAAATTTGCATAATTGTAAGGGTTCCGTATGCAAAAAAAAAAAACAATCAAGTACGAGAAGATCTCGCGCCCGGAGGGTTCCGATCCATACTATTCTAATAAGGTAGTTACAATACATATACTTGAATACAATTTTAAGAGGATGGCATACCCTAGAAACTTATTTTATTACCCGTCCAGCACAATAAATGTAATGGCAAAGACTTTATTTGCTTTTCATAGAGGTGATTATATGTTGGCTCTTTGGCCTCTTTTTCTTGGACGCATAATACTAGTGATCACGCAGCGAAACAAAAAATTGGTGTGTTTTTAGCTAATACTGAAATATTTTGTGGGGAAATAAATATTGAATTTAGGTGATATAACTTCATATTTCTATTACCTATTTTATAAACAAAAAATCAAGTTGATCAAGAGATCAACTTGAAGATTAAGAAACAGCGTTCTTGAAGCGAACGTTTGAAAACAAAAAAAAAGAGGCTGCAAAACTTTTTTTTTGACAAAAGTATAAACCTTAGTACATTGTTTATACGTAAGATCCCTAGAGAAAAGATTAATAAACAGTCTTAACACAAGCTACGATCTTAATTCTTGTTACAGTTTTGTTTCACGCATTTATACATACTTGAATATTATACATACATGTCTACTGAAACTGTAATAAGTGTATCCAAATGTAACCTATATACCTAACATAAATAAATATATTTCATTTTATTTCATTTCATACCTACAAAAGCAAATCTGCAAAGTTAAGTTGGTCACAATGACTTCTTGAATAGACACAGATTATTTATTTCCACATAAAAATACACAGCATCACATTGTCCAACTGTCACGGGTGTCCAGATTATAATAATCGCATTTATTTTGAGATACATCGGATTTTACATTTAAAACATCAGTTACATAATTTTATCATGCACAATATAATGCACTAAATAATATAAGTAAATAAATTTAATCAATCAAATCAATTTCAAGTCAGTTTCATTATTCATGATAAAAGAAATTATAAAATTAGCCATCCATATTACATTATATTAATTAATACAAATTAATATAATACAATATTATTACATATTATATTAATACAATTTTCAATATTGATGTAATTAAGACATAATATAATAAAAATCTACAAAAAAAACAAAGGACAAAAAAGCAGTCAAATGAAAGATATACGATGATAGTTTATTAGCTCAAGCTAATTGAGTAGGTAATATAATAATAATATATATATTATATACCTATTTAATATTACTTTTTATATATAATAAATATATCATTTGAAATATATTTCAGGCTTCATCCTGAGTCCCGCATCAGTCACATATACGAGTATATATAAAAACTAAATTTCGAGACAAATTTGTCAATTAATAACGTTTATTTATATTTAATATTATTTAATTTAATATAATAAATTGAGTATTATTGTAATAAGTAATTTTATGATTTTTTTCCGTACATGTGCTGTAAGACTTACTGGAAATGCCCTATCATGGTGAACCAATATGTATGAAATTGATTACGTAAAGGGCAATAACATTTTCCGCGTGATACTTTTCTATTCTATCTTCTGTATAAACCACCTTTTGTATAACTTCACATCTTCTTTCTTCTTTGTTCTTTTTTTTTTCTTCAAGTCTGTAGAGTAACTCTGTCATTTGTTGCCCTTCGCTAGGCAGCTGGCGATATGACCAAGCAAACTGCCATACGATGAGCCGCAACCAACACGAGTTATATCTTCACGCTTAGCGCTTCGCAGGGTCAGCAGATACGATACTCTTCGTAAAACTACCAAAGAAGATTACAGTGACAAAAATTGGACTACGCCAAGGGGTACGGACGGGCGGACAGCTTTATAGGGCTCCGTTTGGCCCTTTTGGTACGGAACCCTAAAAACCCTTTAAGTCCGAGTAGGAATATGCCCTGAGGGTTCCGTACCGCTTTATCAAATAAGTAAGTAAACAAAAAATACAAAGTTATCATATTACGCACAAAATGTATGAAAGAAACTTAATAGTAGTGGATTTACTAGCAGGCTGAGTAAGTTTGTGCCTAAGGTGGCAGATTTTAGGGTTACCAAATTTGGGGTCCGTATCTTTTGTTCTGCCGAAATAATAGCTGTATCAAGACCATAAATGTCTAAAATATGGAGTAACGAGATACTTGAATAATTGAATTGTTTCCTCAAAGTATTTAAATTCTAAATAGCTATTTCAAAAGCTATGCAAAGAAGAGACGACTTTTTTGTGATTGTAAAAAATACTAGATTTAAAAAATTGTGTAAATTGTTTAGAGCATGAACAACGCCAGACTTTCGAGGATTCATTTGAAGAAATTCGGAGTCTCTTGTATTTAAAAAATATATATTTGATTTATTGAACTTTTATTTAGGGATTCTACTTATAAACAATGTATTAAGATTTATACCTTTGTCAAAAAAAAAAGGTTTCCAACCCCGTTCGTTTCAAGAACATTAAGACATAAACTTTTACTTAAATCCAATACTTTTTTGCCTACAAAATATTTCAGTAATATCTAAAAACACACCAATTTGTTGTTTCGCTGCGTGATCATTAGTATTACGCGTCCAAGAAAAAGAGGCCATTGGGCCAACATATAATCACCTCTATCAAAAGCAAATAAGGTCTTTGCTATTGTACTTATTGTGGCTAATAAAATAAAGTTGCTTGGGTACGCCATCCTCTTAATCACTATTTATTGTCTGAACAAACTATGAAAATAATGAACTCGGGAGTTTATTTTTCGTACGTAATTAGTAGTATAGTTTGTTCATCATTTTCATTTCAGTCTATGTTCTGTCTCACGACCGAAGTTCGCAAATAGCACTTTACTACCTGTCCAAGACAATTAGACAAATGGGCCAATGGGTCTTCGCCATTTGTCCAATTGTATCGGTAGTACACAATACTTATATCAGAGGAACCGTGATGGCACATAGACCACTTAGCCAAGGTGGCGTCAAATAAAAATGTCTAGAACGCCCAAAAGTAAAGAAAATGCAAGTTTCTTTGTTTCTGCCTTTCGGCCAAGCTATCCCATCACCTGCTTTCAGGCAGTACTTGGAGAGTCGTGTCCTCTACGAAACGCACAGCTTAAGATGGTTCTTCTTATTTTTGAATTACAGATATTAAATAAATGTGATTTATGGCATTTCGCGAACATAGTTTAGTCTCAGTTAGGCTATTCCGGCAAAATGTTATTATTTTATGCATTACGTTGTAAATGTATGGGCACACAAACCTAAATCACGCTTTTAAGTATGTGTACCCATACACTTACAACGTAATGCATAAAATAACGAAATTTTCCCGGAAAATCCCAACTGACACTAATCAATTTTCACGAAATGCCATAAATAAATTGTATTTAATATCTGTAATTCAAAAATAAGAAGAACCATCTTAAGTTGTGCGTTTCGTAGCGGATAAGACTCGTTCCCCCTTAAGCTTTACTTTTTGAAACAATGTCTCCGCAAATTACGAACATAAAGAAATTACTTGGTCTTCAGTCTTGCAGATTTTTAGTTTGTTGTAACAAAGAGCGTCGCCAGCCAATGGGCCAGGCCAGGGGAGGTAGAGATAACATGAATTGTAGGTAAAAGAAACAAATTTAAAGTTTTAGTCGCTCACTGTAAGTAACAAAATAACTGTCTTATAAACGTAATCTTCTTGGATTTCTACTACTTTTGATTTTCGGATTTATTTATTAAAATAATAATAAAGTTATCACTTACCGGGGAACTCAACCCTCAAATATCTTGTACTGAAGTAACTAAAATTGTAATAAACACTGCACGGAACTGCATATTGAACCACCAATAAACTCGATTTACTTTACAAATGGTTCAGCACCCAGTTTTATATCCCTTATCTAGGAGGAAAGCCACTGCGTTAACAAAAAGGTTTAATTAGGAACAAGTGTGGTAAGTATAACGTCATATCGAACGACGAAGCTAAAACTAATAAAAGTTTTTCTGATTGTGTTATAGAAACTGAGCGTGTGTTAGTCTGTCTGTCAATAATGGTTTGATAATGAAACATATCAAGGACCATCCGTTTTAGAGTTCGTTATAGTATTCACTTTTAGCTTTAGCTATGCCTTATATAAAATGCAGCGTCTGTTTGGATTAAAGTCTGCATGAATTTTCTGGTTTCAAGTACTCACTACATAGTAGAGAATTTCTTGAGAAAATTAATAAACGCAGTCGCCAACGACCATGACCTTGAGTCGACCTGTGTCGGTACAAATATCGACAGAAACTATAATGAAATAACGTTCATATCAGCGCGCACTGCATTACGACGTCGCGTCGCGTCCGCATTACAGGTCTCCGGATAGCGCAGGTGGTAGAGCTGATGCTGGGCTCGACTGTGGAGGTACTACCATCTTACTTGGAGACCCCCTCGAAGTAATTCGGGGGAGAGTAAGAGGACAGCTCACAGGCAAAAAACCAGGAGGCCCACCATGCCTGGGACCGATGGATGGCGGTATATCCATCCCTAATAGCCGGGCCTTATATGGAACAGACTGGTGACGGGCAGCGGCGTCACTGGTGCGAGGGTTCCGGCACAGCGCTCACCAACCCGCCTGCCCAGCGTGTGTGAGTATGGGCAATTCTTCCAGGATGACCGCTTGGAGTGGCAAAGTCTTGGAAAGGAGTGGACGAACTAGGCTGATGGATGGATGATGGATGAATAGAGCAAAATAGGAGAATATAATACTTTTCACATGGACACGGTGGAAGGAAAAAAAAAAAAAATTTTTTCAAGCAATATTGTCCTTGTACAGTACAAGAGCCATACCAATACCATTAGTGGTTTCAAAGAAATAACCAATTTTAGTTAATTTTAGTGTAAAAACAGCTTGACTTTGAACAATATTTTCATGCTGTTTCTTATACGCGAGAATAGTTTCCTAAAATGAAGTTGTTCGTATATTTTTCATGATTTTCAAACATACCGTTTAAGAGAACTTTATCAATAGAGTCATATTTTTTGAAACGACGCTTTTTTTTGTCTTTCGTCTAACAAGACGTGAATAAACGTTTTACCTTTTTTTAAAGCCATAATTTTTTGTTATTTCGTAATTCAAAGTACTAAATTGTTAGTCTAATCCTGTACGGAACCCACTAAGCTCTTCGCCAGTATTTATCGGTCGTTTCACAAACGAGAAAAACCAGAGGAGACAACTAGTCAGTCCCTGTTATCGTCTGTACAGGAAACTGGCCAGGAAGGCGAGCGATAGGGATTTTTTATAAATTCATAAATGTTTAGTCATAAATAGTCATAATTCGACCACAAAATTTCAAATCATTTAGTAAGTTGGCTATTGGTTAGGGTTGCCATGCGTCCGGGTTTTCCCGGATTTGTCCTAGTTTGGAGGGCGTCCGGGCTTTGTGTACGAGAGTACAGTATTTTATGTGCTAAGGTACTTATGTACAGGTGCTTATGAACAGGCGTTTCAAACTTTCGCAGAAATGCAGATTCTTTGATAGAAGATTTACATTTAGTTTTTTTGTTCCTAGATTTTCTTAGAAGTTTCATCGCTCTCGTATCGTAATGTACTATTTTTGCTTTCGCAATTTTTGCGCACGCGCCAGAATCGCCGTCCTGTTGGTAACAAATCCATCGCTTTTGAAATATCATCGCCTTTTTAGAGGATGGCATACCCTAGCAACTTTTTTTATCACCCGTCCAGCACAATAAGTCTAATGGCAAAGACCTTATTTGCTTTTCATAGAGGCGATTATATGTTGGCTCTTTCGCCTCTTGTTCTTGGACGCGTAATACTAATGATCACGCAATTTCTATTGCCTATTTTATATAAAAAAAACAAGTTTATCTCTTAAGGGGAACGAAAATACAAACAGAAATAAAATGTCAGCTTTCGGATGATTTTGTTGCAATAATTAGGTTACGTATAGCCATAAAAAAAAACATATTTTTGGTTGAACTTTAAGGTATTCATTTTCCACAAACCACGTTAATCGATTCATATTTGTACTGTCAATGAACTTTTTTGTAACCCTCTATTGCACACTTCTTATCGATTTTGTTTCAGGTATCGCTTTCGCGATTTTGTTGGTTTTTTTTTAATAAAATTAGTGTGAATGATATCTATTCATTTTCCAAATACCACGTTATTCGGGTCAAAAAAAGCACCCCCTTTTTCCAAAAATACGTAAATCCACTGATGCAGTCAGCGGCAGCAAGATATTGTCAGTCTACGCCTAGCGTTGGCGCCCGTAAGACGTGGAACCTGTGCCCTTTTTTGCAAGCTATAAATATCTCCCAAAACTACTTCAAAACACATTGAAATTAATTTTATAAAGTAATATTTCGAGGAGCATCATATTGAAACGAACGTTTGAAAACAAAAAAAAAAGAGGGTGGAAAACATTTTTTTTTTACAAAAGTTTACATCTTAAAACTTTGTTTATAGATGTAATCCCTATGGATCGATAAATCAAATATATTTTCTTCAATATGAGGAGAGACCTAGTTTCTTCCAATGAACCCTTGAAAACCTGGTGTTGTTAATGTTCTAGCGTCAGGTGTCCCGTTAAGACAAAAAAGAGCTTTTACAGCAGTTATTTAGATTACTAAATGACCATGAAAAGTCGTAAAGAATGAATGCAGTTCTGCTGCAAGGCTGCAAAGACCAGACACACCGGTGAGCTAGTATACAAGAGGCGTGTGTAGAGAAGCGGCTGCAGGATCGAGAAGTGAAGGAGATTAGTAGGCACATCCGAATTCAAGCATCGTAAAGCATTTAACGGGACACCTGACGCTAGAACATCAACAACACCAGGTTTTCAATTTCAAGGGTTCATTGGAAGAAACTAGGTATCTCCTCATATTGAAGAAAATATATTTGATTTATCGATCTTTTATCTAAGGATTCCATCTATAAACAATGTTTTAAGATTTAAACTTTTGTCAAAAAAAAATGTTTTCTACCCTCTTTTTTTTTTGGTTTTCAAACTTGTTTTTTTTTTATAAAATAGGGAATAGAAATATGAAGGGATGTTAGCTAAATTCAATATTTTTTCCCTACAAAATATTACAGTATTAGCTAAAAACACACCAATTTGTTGTTTCGCTGCGTGATCACTAGTATTACGCGTCCAAGAACAAGAGGCCAAAGAGCCAACATATAATCGCCTCTATGAAAAGCAAATGAGGTATTTGCCATTAGACTTATTGTGCTGGACGGGTAATAAAAAAAGTTGCTAGGGTATGCCATCCTCTTAAGAGGCTATGCGAATTTTATTTTTGTCATTGTCACTCCAAGTGAAAAATCGCGCAGTGCGAGAGGGGCGGATTCAGGGAAAAAAGTTGGTTTTATATTTTTATTAAAAAAACTAAAATAGCTAGCAAAATTTCAAATATAAAATTTCTAGATATTGTTGAAACACACCTAATAAAACGTTTGAGTTCTGTATATGGTTCCTATTCGTCAAACGAGGAGAAAGAGTGTGTTTGAAGACCTCATTTCAACAATTATTTCTATCGAGGAAAATTTATCCAAACATGTTTTCCAATTTCAAAACCCTAGATTACATAGTCAAAATGCATATACCAGAATTTTTTTAAAATTTACCGTGTATTTCATGAAATACACAGAAAAGAAACACCCGTATTTTTTCGCATATCGCCTTAAGGTTTCTACCAACGCCAACGACCTTGAACTAAGTAACTTTGTAACCATTTTATACGGTAACTATAGCATTTTTCAACAGAAGAAAAATACATAGTAATCTGCATGATACAAATAGTGATGTGGTTTTTCCTGAATTTCATTATAACATACAGAAGTGAAGCAAGAAAATTCTAAGTTTACCCTTATTTTTCGATTTTTTGTTCACTTGTAACAACATAACTACTACAGTTTTTATCGAAACAGTATGAACATTTTAAACATCTAGACAAAATAATATAAAATGATTTGGTTTTCTCAGTTCTTGGAAATTAATTTTATTTTAGATAAAATAAATTAAAAACACACTATTTTCGCACTTGTCAGCCGCAGCGACTGACGTAACAGCCATGTTGCAGTGCGAGCTGATAAAAACTTTATTTTAATATGGTTTTGTTCGAAATTTCAACCACCACGAATCGAGTTGCTAATTATTCCGACGGAGCCACCTTAAGGATTAAATTTGTACGTTCATGTTTGTACAATTATTTTGTGTGTTTTAAATATGGATATACTGGAGGCTGCGCTTTGAAGTGTGGATATGGATATACTGGAGGCTGCGCTTTGAAGTGTGGATATGGATATACTGGAGGCTGCGCTTTGAAGTGTGGATATGGATATACTGGAGGCTGCGCTTTGAAGTGTGGATATGGATATACTGGAGGCTGCGCTTTGAAGTGTGGATATGCTCGGTGATAAATGGCGGGATATCCACTATTATTTAATAATTAAGATTTAAAACTAAATTAGGTCGATCCATATGCCCCTTTGCCCATATACAAGGTGACTTTTCGATCATCGTCCAAATTCATACTGGAGTCTTGGTAAGTGATCAGCATCATGAATCGATAACAATTTCTGTGAAATTTGTATGATGAAATTTCGACTTCCCATAGTAATTCACTCCCAGTCCTGAGTGAATCACTATGGGAAGTCGAAATTTAATTTTATGAATTTTGATGGCAAGAGGGCCGATGGGATGACATTCATTCCATGGAAGAACGGCAGAGCTTTGGTGTGGGATGCAACGTGTGTCGACACACCAGCACCGTCCCACACCAGGGTTACTGCCGTCAGACAGACAGAAAAGGCTACGAAAATTCAATAAATTCTATTTTTTGTTGGAACTTTCACAAAACTGTTAGAAGGTTCGTGTAACTAGGCCCCGGTACGGATCTTGAGCGCTCAAATGTACGACTTCTATAGAAACAAGCGTTGGGCCTGCCTGTACCTAATTGAGTTTTATATAGAGAACATACTATGACCTCAGAATTAAAAAGCTTACTAAATATACGGAAAACCACAACACGATTCCCTGAATTATACACAAGACAATTATTTACGTACACGTGTAGGTCGTGTAGGTATTGTGAAATTTAATACTGTAACGGATAAGGTCAACTGGGGTTAAGGCGCCTACGGGGCTACGGCATCTTTTAAAGAATACAAGAAAATTCATCATACAAGAAACAAATATTGCCCTCTAGTGTGAAGCGTAATTACTAAAACCTACAAATCTACTATTGCAGATGTCGCTACATATAAAGGGTTGGTGGTAGCAGTAATTTTTGAAAAGATTACATATTTCCGAATTTGAAACCGGAGGCACACCTGGTCAAAACCTTTTTTTAACTAGGAAACTACTCGGTATTTTTAGCGATCTTTTGGTTCAGTACGAATAATATTGGTATCATTATAGTGTATATATTTTTATTACTTAAAGTAACCAATTCAATTCCGGAGAAAATCCATTCCAAAAATGAGGTAAAAATTTTGTGTCTTGGGGTTATTGCGCCTGGTTCTTTGGGGCAATTGCACCTGTTTAACAAGTTTGCCCCACATTCAGTGGTTGTCAACCTTTTTTATGAGCAGCACATAATTTCCAGAATAAATGAGCAGTCAATAATAAGCAATGTTTTTCTTATAAATACTGTTCATCTGGTAAATCTTGAAAAAAAGATACATATTTTTTTCTATTTTTGGCGCTTCTGCCCCTGGCTGGGAAAAAGCAACGGACATGAACTAAAACATAAATATCAAAGTTAATAAGGGTTAAAAATGTATAAAACTAAGGACTATTTAATTAATTAGACTTAGACATATTTTAAACCCAAACTATCAGTTAGCTACGCTGTAACTTTTCACTTAAAATGATATTTCCAAAAATGTAGCGAAATTACCCCGGTTGACCTTACATGAAAGTTGTAAATGTAGCGGATAAATGAAAGTTCATGCGTTTTATGCGACAAGTTTTTTTATTTTAATCTTTTCTTATTTTAACTCCCAAATAAAATATATAGAGAATGTACAAAAATAATCAAAAAACGTTGACACAAGTGACATATGGTAGGAATTTATCCATATTTAATCGTTTGATAAAACACGCCAATAGGAAAATCTAGCACACTCTTTCAGATTTTTTTTACAACTTGTGACCTTTTTTTAAACTTCTTATCTCTCCATACATGAAATCAATAACAGTCTGTTCTGTTACATATAAACATGACCGCGTACTACTTCACCCAATTTTCTAGTTCATGGACATACTTACGTTTTCACTTCACTTGCTCTCCATCCCACCAACCACCCCTAACACATCTTCCATGAAATCATCATCTCAGAGCTCAAAAATGTCGAGGTGGAAATTCGTAGTTCCTTTTGGACATGTAAGGACAGGTCCTCGGGGCCTGAAGGGCGCCCACCGGCCGACTGAGCAATGTCAAGTTGAGCTCTAGGTCAAGGTCAGGTGGGCTCCACTGCGCAAGTGCGGGGGTGTGCCTGTGATTACCAGGTTGTTCTGCTTTAGGGGTGTGTTACTGTTTACAATTTACTTAACAGCTGATAGCGGTTCGATTAGTTTTGAGGTTCTGTGGAAAGAATCGAATGGACCGAGTTAGGCATACATATAAGGTGAAATTTAATCAACCGCCCGAATTCATGCTGGAGACTCGGTTAGTTTCAGACGAAATTCGAATTTTTTTTTTTTAGCAGTAGCCTATTCTAGAAATTGTATTTGAACTAGTCCGCTTCGTATGGGAACAAAAAATACTTTCGAAAAAAAAGGATCATTGATTTCTGATCATTAGCCGAGTCTCCAGTATGAATTTGGGCGGTTGATTAAATTTCACCTTGTACATTTATTAATACATGATGATGCCAATCACAACAAGTATGAATTTGGACGATTATGTATATTTTGCGAAATCCATCGCTATGAATACTCTACATATTATTAGAGTGCATTACAAACTCGAAAATATCAATCAGAAACAAATCCAAAGACAAGAATTTGAAAAAAAAAATCCCCGGGCCAGGATTCGAACCTGCGACCTCTTGTTATTAAGGCATCTCTGGATTTGATTCTGATTGATATTTTCTAGTTTGTAATGCACTCTAATAATATTTGAGAGGCTATGCGAATTTTATTTTTGTCACTGTCACTCCAAGCGAAAACACGCTCAGTGCGAGAGGGGCGGATTCAGGGCGAAAGCGAAAAATGTTAGTTTTATAATTTTTATAAAAAAAACTAAAATAGCTCGCAAAATTTCAAATATCAAATTTCTAGATATTGTTAAAACACACATAATAAAATATGTTTGAGTTCTGTATATAGTTCCTATTCGTCAAACGAGGAGAAAAAGTGTGTTTGAAGACTTCATTTCAACAATTATTTCTATCGATGAAAATTTATCCAAACATGTTTTCCAATTTCAAAACCCTGGATTACATAGTCAAAATGCATATTGGTATATGAAATTTAATAAAATTTTCCGTGTATTTCATGAAATACACAAAAAAGAAGCACCTCTATTTTTTTACATATCGCCTTAATTTGGACGATGTTTACAAATTCACCTTGTATATATTTGCAATATTATTTATTCCTATATTTTTGCCCAGAGACTACTGTTTCCACGACATATATTGTATGTATTGCGACTATTCTCACATTTGGTACTAGGAACATAAAACCAATAATGAAGAAAGAAGTCGTCAAAAGTGTTATTTCGGTACCGCCGATCATAATACAGGCTGGAAAAAATTTAAGGGCCCTGGAGCTACCTTAAATCCTTTAGTTAGCTTATTTTACTGAAAGGAAACATTCCTTTATTTTTTAAAAGAAACAAAACTGTCTCACCCGGGAATCAAACCAACTAAAAATAAAAAAAATAAAACCCTCGCTACTTTATTATACGAATCGGTAGGATTATTGTTCAGGATAAAATTTGTCTATAAACATTTGGTCTTACACTCATCTGTTGTACGAGATACCCATGACATTGAATATTTACTACAATTTCTTTATTAAAAATACCTAGTACTGTTCACTTGTAACAAGTAAATGACACGTTATAATTTTCTTATCTCTCTAACATCCAAAGACACGGTATGAAGTACAAGCTTGCTAATTTGAAATTCGAACGATTACTTTCAAAATTTTTAAAATCGATAAAATTCGGTATTCGTTCCAATTTCAAATTTTGTTTTGTTTTGCTTTAACTTATCAGGATTCTTTTCTCTTCTTAATATCCGTCTTCGTTAAAAAAATGTTTCATGTTTATGTGTTCTTCATATGTGTTCGATATTAATTTTAATGTATCATCAATAATGATAAATTAAAATTAATATTAGTTTTACTTTTTTTTTATTTCAAAGACCAAATGTTTATTTGACAAATTTTATTCTGAACAATAATCCTACCGATTCGTATAATAAAATAGCGAGGGTCTATTTTTTTATTTTGAGTTGGTTTGATTCCCGGGTGAGACAAGCGAATTTCAGAATATCTTTGAATGCAGTTTAGTTTATTTAAAAAAATAAAGGAATGTTTCCTTTCAGTAAAATGAGCTAACTAAAGCATTTAAGGTAGTTCCCATCCAGGGCCCTTAAATTTTTTCCCTCCTGTATCTATAATTAATTAAAACTTTTCATTGAATGACTGCAATGACATTTGAAGTTTGTTACTATTTTTTTGTTAAAATTATTAAGAAACTTCATTCCAAACGAAAAAATGTATGTGCAAATGTGCTTTCTTCGAGCTTCTTTAGTAAATCAAAGCAGTGGCGTGTCTGGAACTTTCCTATGGAAAAGCAATGACAATGTCAAGTATGAATAGTAAAAAAATCGGCCAAGTGCGAGTCAGACTCGCATACCTAGGGTTCCGTATTGTGGATGATAAATTTAATTTTGTAATTTTTTTTCGTGAATTTCTAAACCGCTTCAATTTTCCTGTAATCTTTACGTAAACACATATTACCGTGATTTTTGTCATATTTTTCAGTCCACCGGTTTTGTAGATAAGGGGGGGACATAATTTTTTTCAAGGTTTTTCAAGGATTTCTCGAAATAGATGCAATTAAATATAGCCAAACTACATATATTTTACAATCAGCTTTTTAATACCTACAATTTGATACCCATATTGTATTTTTATAAAAATTTTTTTTTATTTAATATACTTCTTTTTTTCATTTCTCATTTGTGCTCAATTTTTTTTTACCGCTATAGTTTTGCTGTAATTGGCCAGTTATGACCTATAATTGTTTTTTTTTCATATTTTTCAGTCTACCGGTTTCGGAGATAATAATAATATGTCCCCCATACAATATTTGTGTTTTTTTTTAAGATTTCTCGAAACTAGTGAGAGTAAATATAGTAAAAATATATGTTTTTACAATCAAATTTTCAATATCTACAATTTGATACTCATATTGTATTTTTATAATTTTCATTTTTTATTTATTACTTAATACTTTTTTTATAGTTATCATTTGTGCTCAATTTTTGTAACGCTATAGTTTTCCTGTAATTGGCCAGTTATGATCTACAACGTGTAACCATATTTGAAGATCTTATTCAGTCAATGGTATAGAACAATTTTTACTATGGAAGAAACCCTGTATCTCGAAAAAAAAAAAAACCAACTGTTTCATAGAATGCCGAATTGCAATGCCGCTCGGCCGAAATGTATGGAAGGGCAGATTATTTTTTTCGAGATTTCAGGTTTTGCTCCATAGTAAAATTTGTTCTATAACATTGACAGAATAAGCTCTTCAAATATGGTTACACCTTTCTGTTACACGTTGTATAATTGACATTTTTTTATATTTTTCGGTCTACCAGTTTCGGAGATAAGGGGGGGGACATATAGGTACATATTTTTGTGGTTTTTTAAATATTTCTCGAAACTAGTGAGTAAATATAGTAAAAGTATACATTTTTACAATCAGCTTTTTGATATCTACAATTAGATACCCATATTGTATTTTTAGGATAATATTTTTTATTTTTCTCACTTTTGTTTTGGAAATATTTTGAACAATTTCAATTTTTTTTTTACACCGTGATATGTGGGCAAATTAATGCTATTTTTGTGCCTGATTTCATGTCTTTATCTTGAACGGTGCTAAAGTTATGAGGCTGTAACATACGGACGGGCGGACAACGGAGTCTCACCATAAAGGTTCCTTTTGTACCTTTTAGGTACGGAACCCTAAAAATATGAAAATAACAAAACGTGATTCTGAGAAAAAAAAAATTGTATGAATATTTCTGCTTTAGGGCATGCTAACTAACACGCCTTTACTCCATACAATTTAATTTTTCAATGTCGTGTTTTAATTTTCTTATATTTTTTTCCTAGTCATTCTTGACATTCTTATAGCTTTTCCAGCAAAAAGTTCCAGGCACGCCACTAAATCAAACTAAATACCAGATTCTGCACGAACATGTTTAATGCTCTAAGAATGAGAAAAAATTCAGGTAAAGAAACGACGTTTTGCTCGTAAAAACCATTACATAAGTTTTATTAATATTTCAAAGGACATCGCTGATTTTGGCACCGGCCATTAGCCCCCCCCTCCCCCCTGTATCCACCACTGGGTCTTACCACAGAGTAGGTTAACGCACGCAGGAGGAAAATGCACAAAAATAATACACAGAAATTTACCTAAAAGTGCTTTTATTGTAAAATAAATAGGCATTCACGTTATCATGTTAGCTAGTACATACAAGTTGCTTGTCAACAATGTGATCGTTAAATTAAATATCGTTAAAACATTGAAATTCAGGTATTAATACTGTTACACTTAACATTAACACAAGTAATAATAATAATAAGAATCAAAATTCTCTGACAAAAAGAAATTTTAGACGGGGTTCAAACTGGATCACTGTCTAACGCGGGCCAACGAATTATAAAGTTTTTTCACCGAGATCTTTCGAAGTAATGCACAATAGACTCTCACGAGGGCGTCGTGTATTTCACGCCTTGTTCTATGGAATAAAAATGGCGCTGTCATCGCTACAATAGTGTCGATTCGGTGTAATACGATTTAACTTACCTATTTGACAGGACTAGACTTAAATGAAGAGTTCTGCGTTTTTCTTTCTGTATCAAAAAGACAAAGACAGGACGCTTAAAATAAGGTTAGTCCTGTCAAATAAGTTAAGTCGTGTTACACCTAATCGACACAATATCTATAGCCTCGGAGACCGGACAGTTAATTAATTACTTCAAATGCAGATGGCGGCACGAGTCTTCAGTCAGATTTGGTGTGTCTGTCCTACATGGTCACTACTTGATACTATCGATTATAATATGATTTCTTTCTTCAGAGAATTTGTCTATGATTTACTTTTCTATCTTGTAATGCACTCGGATCATTAGCTATAAATCATATAGGTATAGTCTTCGAGTCGGTTATTACAAAAGTTGTTCATATAGATGAGTCAATTACATTATTTCGTAGGTGCTACCTATTGTAGTTGGAGTACTTAACTTTTTTGACAGGAGTAACCATATTTTAAGCGTCCTCTCTTTGTCTATTCGATACAGAAAGAAAAAGATAGAACGCTTGAATTAAGTTTAGTCCTTTCAAATTTGTTAATCGCGTTACACCGAATCCGCACTTTTATCTATCATCTTAGATAAAAAAGGATGCAAGTAAATAGTCCGCAAACATACTTTAGTTAGAACATGTTTATTTTGGAAAGGTGTCCAGTATAATCAGCCTAATGGAAGCAGTCTGTTTACACTTGTATGGTGACTATTGGTGACTTTCAAGTTTTCTGCGCATTCTTGGAGCTCCGACAAGGCACAAGACCACTTACAGAATGTTTACTCCGCATAACTGGTGAAAACAGGCGCACGCAATCATAGATGAGTACGTACGACGATCTTGGAGATATTCGGGTGAATGCCAATACGAAATTCTGCCGAGAATCATACAAACGCGTCTGTGCGTCTGTCTTCGCTCCGTCGTGGAGTTGGCCTTCTGTTAGTATCTATTTTGTTGACAAGGGTTGGTGCGGGGCGGGTAGATAATATGATTGAAACTTTCAGAATAGCTCAGAACTGGATGACAATGCAATATTAACTCGCTTTCTTGTTTGTCTGTTCGGTACATTATATTTTTTAGTCTGTTTTAAAAACGTGATATATTAAAAAATATTTTTTATTTAAATAATTATGTTATTTTCCATTATTTTCCTTTCACCGCGATCTGTTGATTAGTTAGTGTTTTACAATTATAATATAAGATACCTAACAAACAAACAAACAGCGGGTCTACCGCGTAATTCTCATTTTCATCAACATCAACTTGAGATTGAAATTTGACGTGCGTGCGCGTGCGACGACGCCCGCCTAACATGCCATCTCTTTTGCACGCGTTGAATTTCGCATGCATTTGCTTGAAGTTGATACAAATGAGAATTACGCGGTAGAGCCCCAGTTGTAATTGTAATGGCGTCATGACGTCACGCGTCTCGGTATCGGCCGCGTAAAGGCACCGTATGCCGAGGCCGAGTGTACAATGTACAATCACTTGCACTTCAAGTTCCCTATTTGTTAACAATGTCAACGGCTACTATGCCGCATTAACAACTGCCAACATACACAATTACACACCGTACACACTCGTATGTTATTTAACGACTCCAAGGGAAGACTCGAATTGAAATTAAATAATGTAAAACAAAGTGGCGTTTCAGTAACTTATTCACTAACGGCTGTCCGCTATATTCACAATTTCACATTCAACTCTGCCATTGGCGGATACAGGGCATGGAGGCATGGTCCCCCCCTAACATCCAGGATTCCATATATTTGATTCGACTATTCGATTCGATTGGGGTACACTTTTACACATAGGTATATGGAGTATATTATATATGAGGCATTACGTATATTCACTTTATTGGTTTTGATTCTTCTTTTATTTATTTATTTTGTAAATTTGGTATCCCCCTCCACATTACGTAAAATAATACTTTCTTCACCACCCAAAGGTTGGCTGGAAGAAATCGCTTTAAGTGATAAGTCCGCCCTTGTACAACATTGTGTGTTCAAAACTCTGTACTTAATTTTTTATTTGACCGTGTACAATAAAGTGTGAATTCATTCATTCATTCAATGATTACCAAAAGCGCCTCAAGGCTCAAGGTGCCTAAAAACTAACTTTCTTTTTATAATTTCTAAAAAACTTTGCCAGAGTGCTCCCCAAAATCAAATCCTGGATCCGCCCCTGAACTCTGTAACCCTGCTTTACCTAATTATTGAACTATCTATTGATAGGAGAACCCACTAACACTAAAGTAGAATAAAATTTGACTACATTTTATCCGCGAGTTCGCGACATTTAAACATTTTGATATCTTTAAATTTTGTCGGTTCCATAGACTAACTAGGTCTTGTAAAAGTATATTTCCTTGCACGAAGGAGAAAATTGACAGTTCGTGATCGTGATCGGGGGAAATGTGCTTTTAACTCGTACGATGCATGATCCATTTCACATTGTCGTGAACTTTGCAAACGAACTCTCAATTTCCTGCTTTGTGCAAAAAATGTAAGCACTTTAGTTAAGGTGGATGGTCCAAGACAATTTTCATACAAACTTGTGGTAACCAATAAGTTACGAGCAGTATTATAATTTCCTTTTGTTAATTTTTTCTACAAGTTCCATTCATCCACCCGCGAAAAATCAGTTTTTTTACAAACAAAATGTTTTACAATCTAATCTGGCTATTTAAAAGTTTCGTAGTATGAAGGTTTTAAATAGCAAAATCATTTGTTTTATATAAAAAAATGTTTTTTTTTTTTTACTACCTTTATGAAAAAGTTCCATTTAATACTCGAAATTAGTTTTGAAAATCGAACTTTCCGGGCCCCGTTGCGGAATGACTATCAGGTCAGTTTGAAATATCGTATTGAAATTTCATTATTGCAAAATTAGGTTCTTTTTGACGTTTGTCTTCATTTCATGCGAAATTAGGTTCTTTTTGACGTCCTTAGTTTGTCTTTTCAATCGAAATTCCCTGCGTTCCGATTCACGGCATAATCGATTATATCGCGTCTGACACTCTTTTTTCGCAAAATGATACTGGCTACAAATAAAAGCCGCCGGCCGAAGCCTGAAAAAAAAAGGTAAAAATCGCGCCGCGCTTTGCAAAATCATAAAATACATTAAATTTGAAAGGAAAAATTAAATATTTAAATACATAAATCAGGTAGTAGAAAAAATATCGTTCGCAACGAGTAAAAATGGAATTTCTTACCCTCCGAATGTAAGCTTTCGACGTTCGCCTTCGGCTCACGTCGAAACTAGCTTCATTCCTCGTGTGAGAAAATCCGCCATTTTATACTCGTCATGAAATTCGCGTACATAAAATTCATTGATTGTGTAGAAAAAAGTAACAGAACGAAATTAAGTATAATACTTCTGTCGTCGTTATTGCTTCCCACAAGTTTGTATAAAAATTGCCATGGACCATCCATATTAAACGATGGTCACACCCTGTGAACCAAGGTGGCATTAAGAGGGGTTTCGCAGCCGAATTGTGAAAAAGCGCCTGTTTCTAAGTAATCGAAACAGAACACAATTCAAAATTCACTCACTAAAGCCGATTCTGAAGGCTTTAACTTTAGTTTTAGTGCTGTCAAGACTTAAATTTTTCCAAAGTAATTTAGCTTCTGTTCTTCACACTTATGAACTATTTTGCAACAATGAAAATTTAGTTTTGACAGCACTAAAACTACAATAGTTATTCAAAAAACCTTATTATCTATGTATTGTGTATGCTGCCTTCGCAAAATTTCCATTGGTTTCTTTAAATTAGAATTTAAAAATGTTGAATTTAATTGTTTTGTTTCCATTAATTATTTCCATGAAGTATTTCACAAATCGGCTGCGAAACCACTCTTAAGGAATGCAAGACTGGCAAATTATACATAGTTTACATGGATCCCCCATATCGATGCTACTGTGATTTGGTCTAATGTTAAATACATAATTTAGACTAACTATACGAAGCGAAGCACCATTTTATTCTAATGATTTCTCGCCATATCTTAATTCTATTAGAGCTCGCGCCGCCAAAGAAGTCCGACAGCGATGTTAGATTAAGAACCAAAATGTCTTAAAACTTAAACAACGGGACTTCTTCCGTGCCGCGTACTTTCAGTGCTGGTTGTTGATATTCTTTTTAAAATTATGAAAGGGGAAATGTTGATTTAATCACGCGTTGCCATTGTACATTTCAAGCGTTCAGTCTACAAGCGAACATTCCTGTTGTTTCATAATAAGTAGTCAAGTGGTTTATTAGAGCTGTATTTTAAAGTAACTGTTACCGGGCGGATAAAAGCACCAAATTTGGTAAGAGCGTTCCTTTGTGTGTACCGATAAATGTTAGCCTAGTACTAGTATTCGTACACCATCGTAATTCCTTTCATAAGAAGGCACTCCATGCCAGACATTCCAGTGCGCCGGAGGACATCAGAGTTGGGAACATGATCTTCGCATTTTACGCGTAGGATAGCGCGTAGGCACCTCATATGGAAACTGTCGAGGCGCTTAAGGCGTATGACCACGCTAAATAAGCAACTCGATGTGTGTCGGTACAAATATCAACGGAAACGACATCGAAATAATGTTAATTTCAGCGTGCCTTGAAAAGTGGCTGTTACGAAAACCACTGCGTCTCCGGCTAGCGCAAAATAGAAGAAAATACTTAATAGTTTTCACATGGATGCCATGAACGAAAAAAAAATTTTTGAACTTAATTTTTTTAGATCTAAAAATTTCCTATAATTTGGTGAAATAATAATTAAAATCGCTTTAGACGTTTGGAAGGAGTAACAGAATTCTTGTGTTAATCATGTGAAACTTACGATTTTTTTGTCAAAACTTACAATAGAAAAACAGTTTATGAAACTTAAAATTTATTTTTGACTCTATAATGCCTATCATATATTTTTATGAAAGTTTTTGGACCATCCGTGTGGGAGGAGTAGGCCTTCAAAGACAGGTCCAAATTGCAGTTGGCGTAATCATTCGCCTAAATGTCGCCTTTGTAGTGGCAACGAGTCTCAGAAGCATAGAGCAGAACAGGTAGTATTATGGCTTTGTACACGGTAAGTTTAGTTCGAAGCCGCAAATCGTGTGAATTCCAGACCCTGTGGTACAGCTTTCCAAAAGCGGCTGCAGCTTTGGCAATTCTTGAAGAAATAAGGGTCGCTGTCGACGGATACGTCCAGGAGGACATCATCAGTATTCGTACGAAAAAAACATAATTTTTTTCTCTCCTGGTTTTTTCTTTCTTATTTTCCTTATAGTGAAAATTAATAATACAAAAAATTTACCGTTAATCTTCAATTACAGTCCAAAGAAAAAAAGATAAACAAAGAAAACCATGTTATATTTTTATTAGTACACCATAAGGTACTCTCATTCCATGTTTGGTGCTATTGTCCGCGGGGTAACGGTAATTTCACTGAGACACCTGTCTACATATTATAATGAATATAAATTAATTGACGATCTCAATTTAGGCTGATGACAGAGCAGTTAGTTTCGGCCCAGAAAGTTTACAACCAGACTGGAGTGCTTACTTCTATTAAAATCCGCACACTAAAATAAATGACCTTAATGATAAATGATCTAATGAAACTTTTCTCTCTTTGGTGGTGTCGGTCGCTGTCTCTATTACTCTTGAAAAATGAAGAATTTGAAGGTCAAATATTTTTGCTTGGCCTTATAAAAGGGAGCCTGCGCTCCGCTCCAGTCTGTGTTATATACAAGGTGAATTTGGGAACATCGTCCAAATTCTTACTTGAGCTTTCATCAGTATCATGAACTAAAAACAATTTTTGTAAAATTCATGAAACTATATTTTGACTCCATAGTGATTCACTCAGGACTGGGAGTGAATTAATATGGGAAGTCGAAATTTCATTCTACGAATTTCACAAAAATTGTTATCGATTCATGATGCTGATCACTTACTAAGCCTCCAGTATGAATTTGGACGATGATCAAAAAGTCACCTTGTATATAATATAAGCTTCTTGGTTTCGGCATTTCACAGGTATTCGTTGTCAGATGACGTCAATTTAAGATCACCTAATTTTGTAAAACTGTACATTACGTCCATATGATATGACAATCGCAAAGACTAAAATATCAATTCGGAGATCAAACAGGCTTCCGTATATGATTTGTCAGAACTACGTCCGTATATGTATGTATGGAATGTATGAAAAGAATATATTTTACATATTTTGCTTTTACAATTGGCCAAAGCTCATACTATTTTATAAACTAGTCCTTACTATAAAATATAACAATAAATCTCTAAAGCAACAACACAACACAAACAAATTACAATAAAGTATTTGGTTACATAATTAATTCGATTTCAGTTGATGGTCCATAAAATTACAAAAAAAATACTCATCAATAAATTCTTCTCCACCAACAGAGAACTACGTAAGTAATGAATTGTTCAACACTAGGACGCCATTTTCGTACTTTTTATACTACAGTCGATCTTAGGACCCGCGGCCCTCTTCACAACTCACAATAAAGTGCATTTCGTACAGTACAGTTCGTGTCAACCAGACCTGCGGTCCGTAATAGAATTACAATGGATCATAAGCCATTCACTTCATACTTTCGTAATCGATTTTAGCGATATAATTCTATTTCGGAACGCAGGGCAGAAGATGTGCGTGAAGTTATCTCACAGAGGGGGCCCCGGTCGTTTTTAGGATTCCGTACCCAAAGGGTAACCAACGGGACCCTATTACTAAGACTCCACTGTCCGTCTGTCACCAAGCTGTATCTCATGAACCGTGATAGTTAGACAGTTGAAATTTTCACAGATGATGTATTTCTGTTGCCGCTATAACAACAAATACTAAACAACAGAATAAAAATAATATTTAACGGGGCTCCCATACAACAGACATGTTTTTTTGCCGTTTTTAGGGTTCTGTACCCAAAGGGTAACCAACGGGGCCCTATTACTATGACACCGCTGTCCGTCTGTCCGTCTGTCACCAGGCTGGATCTCAAGAACCGTGATAGTTAGACAGTTGAAATTTTCACAGATGATGTATTTCTGTTGCCGCTATAACAACAAATACTAAAAAACAGAGTAAAATCAATATTTAAGGGGGCTTCCATACAACAGACATGTTTTTTTTGCCGTTTTTATAGATAATGGTACGGAAACCTTCGTCCGACTCGCACTTGGCCGGTTTTTCCTAATGTGCGCAACCTCGGTAGTGCTACAAAACACTACTACAACCATAGCCAGACGGACTTCGTGAGATAGCATATCTGTACTCATGCATCTAATGGGTATGTTTAGTACCAGGTCCATTTCCAATAATAAACAATACAAAATAGTCGTAATGTACCTATGTACATCAATAAGGAAATGTTTATTGGGCACTAGCCGCTAGCTACGAATGAAAACTACAAGGTGTCACCCTAACAATAAGTATCTTATTTATAATTTAACAAATCAAATAATTTAAATTATCATTGTTGACTGTAAATTGTATTTAATATTAATAAAAATTCGTTAAATAAGTAACTTACAACTAAATGAGAAATTGCGGGTTTAGTTTATATTTTAACTGGTCAAACCCGATTTGAGTTAAATTTAAATAAACTAATTCATTACTGTGGGTCTGGTGAATAACGGTATAACTCTACTTGGGTAGAAAACGAGATGATTTTTTTTACCACAAAATGGTCTCATTGCAGTTTTGATATATTTTATAACACCGGAGATAGACATATGATAAGATGTTTTAAATCCGTTTTTTTGTGGTACCCAATGGTTTAAATAGTGTTTTAATCGCATACTGAAATATCATGTTTTGTGGAATTAGATGTAACTTGAATTAAATTGAATTTCACGTATCTTTATTTTTTTTTAATGTTTACTACATATCATAAAAGGCACAAACTCAATTTAAATCGTATTGTATATAACAATGCACATTTTTTTGGTGCCAAATGGTTTAATTCAGCTTCTGAACGATATAACTCTAAGATGGTCCGTTTTCTAGAAGCTGAACCGATACATAGCATTTTAACATAATGTTATCTACATGACACTTTGATTTTTTGCACAAAATGTGGTCTAGTTTACGAGAAATTTTCTTTTTGTGCAAAAACTCCTGGCTCTCCTGTAGTTTTTATTTTTGAGTTAAATCGTTTTTCACCTGAGTCACAGTAAATATAAGGAGTGACTGATTTGTATAGCTAAATTAATACTAGAGCCTCGGAAGTTGTCCTCATGTCACACTTTTAAATTGTCCTCATGTCACACTTGTAAATTGTCCTCATGTCACACTTGTAAATTGTCCTCATGTCACACTTGTAAATTGTCCTCATGTCACACTTGTAAACCTCAGAATCTAATTAATGTAGACATTCGACTCAGACATATCTATTTTTCTTATCTCTAACCGAAGCTCTACTAGAAATATGGCTGTATAACTCAAAGTCATCTTGTGTTTAGATTTTTTTGTAATTAAGTATCAAATTATTTTATATTTATATATAAACATTTATATACAACGTGTAACAAAGAGGTGTAACCATATTTGAAGAGCTTATTCAGTCAATGATATAGAACAACTTTTACTATGGAACAAACAATGTAATTAATTATTTCATGGAAAAATGCAATGCCGCTCGGCCGAAATGTATGGAAGGGTAGATTTTTTTTTGAGATTTCAGGGTTGGCTCCATAGTAAAAGTTGTTCTATATCATTGACTGAATAAGCTCTTCAAATATGGTTACACCTTTCTGTTACACGTTGTATAAACATTATATATAAACATTTCTATATAAACAAAGCATTAGATGCGTATGATACATAAACACAAACAAATGTACTCTGAATGTTTTGTATATGAAAAATTGTATAACTTTAGTAAATAAAATAATACAACCTGAAATAATTTCATAAAACTACTCAGGCTAACTAATACTAGCTGCTAGATAATACCTTTAAATTAATACTTTTTGTGAGTTAAAAATAATGAAAAATAAATAATGTAAATAAATTATTCTTATTAATCTATCACAGATGTTAATTATCCTCAATTGTTGTTTAGAATCTCGTCAATTTATATTATATTAAAGCAGCTGTTATTGTTCGCATTATGGTCCATTTTACCACGGACCGAAAGTAATGGACTGAAAGCTTTGATTTTTTTGGTAACCTTTTCGTGTTTCCACTTAATCTTGATAATCCATTTGCGATGCTAGCGCCGCTTCTGTCTCGCGACGGCGCTGAGCAACAACTTCATGTTGCGCTCCGCTGCCGCTATGACTATCTAGATGGCGCAAGCATCGTAAGATTTTAAGCCTGAAGTACTTAAATGTGACAAGATTCGGCGACCATACTTCTGACCATGTCCACTCTCCACGGTCCGGGTGTGTCCTCACGCTCGAGGTTGTTCACCGCTCTACGTTATCTATGGTTAATAAGTTTTATGTTTCACCGCGTTCGCTTCTACAACTGGTAACCGGGCCGGACCTGGTGGTTCTGGTTTTCCGGCTGTATGAGGGGGGGCGCGAGGGGATCCTCGTTTGAAGTGAGCGTTGTCGATAGAGGCAGACCTAGAAAATAAAAGTTAGGGAACAGTATAGTAAGGGTTTTGTGATCATGCCACGGTTGAGCTAAATGTTCATAAATTATTCATCTCAAGTTCTGAGCTTTCCATCATATAATTTCTTCTTAGCAGATGTTTACGACGTAAACTTTAAGTCATACAAGAATCCAAGTTTCATGTTCCTAGGTCCAGCCTTTTGGTCTCGGTGTTGATTGATCAGTCAGTCAGTCAAGGTGTTATTTTACTTATCTATATATGTACCTTCGTTCTCATCCTCCTCCGAGAGCCACTTCAATATGTCAGTCTGGTACATCCTCCTTTGCAGCACCTCTTTCGTTCGCGGCCGAGACCCGATAAACGTTACTGACACCTGCAACAAAGTTGTTCTATAGTCAGTCTCTTTGCAGCCATTTTATTTTAGATTTCATATTTTTCACACCCACGCTGTAAAGTAGTAAATGAATGAATTGTTTATTTTTCTTAAAACTATTACAATGCTGCCAAACCACTATCGCGGTCTGTCGGCAAGCTCTTAGTTTAAATTATGCACTATCCACACTATACACTTTTTGTAGAAGTAGCAAACAAGTAAACAAAGAGAAGAAAAAAAAAACTATATAATATGACATATTTAAGTCTCAAATAAAAGAAAGCGCTTGAGTTTATTTTTAAAACTAGATTTCGTTACATTATTAACACAGAAGTCTGTTGGGAAGCTTTTATAAATTTTAGGTAGCATAATAATGCCCATACGGGATCCGTAGTAGTTAAAATATTTAGGTATTAGGTTTGATTTCTTTTGGCACTACGGATAGGATAGCCATGGCTCAATATTTTTAAGTAATTTGGTAAGTCATCCCTCAAGAACTTTTTCATTGAAATAAACATTGAAATATTTCCCATTGGCGGTTACAATGCCCCTCTCAAAAACACCCAGAAAGGTGTGTAAAATCTAATCCTGACTTCAGATCGGTGCACTTTTAAACAGCATAGGTATATAATATAAGGTATAGATAGATTTTTCCAAAAGCACCTTAAGGCTTAAGGCGCCTAAAAAATGGTCCCCCCTGAAAGCGAATTCTGGATCCGCCCTTGATTATTCGTATTTACAGGTTTAGAGGGAGAAGATATTATGTGCGTATGACATACCCCAGGAGGTAGGAACGGGCGCAGCTCCTCGGCCAGGTCCCCGGCGGCACCGAGTCGCTGCGCCTCCTCCAACGACGTGTGCACCTCCTCGTGGAGCAGCTTCTCCTCTGTCGATCATTATGTACACTTTTATTATTACTGTCCACTGTCCTGGGTGACTAAAATGGGACCCTGTCGTACCCTTTCGTTGGATACCTTAATAGGCCTTAATAAGGTATCACAATGCTAATCGCCGCTCTCTACGATAGAAGACAAATTATCAACGTCCCGAGCGGAGGTCTTCTTCGGATCAATGTGATTGTTGATACAAATTTTAACAGAGGTGTAAGTTTCCGGAGTTATTGTCCGGAAAAGTTGTCAAGGTCACATGGCCAACAACATCAAAGTCATTAAATAATCTGTAAGCTATTCTGTAAGGAAGGTTCGTGCTAAGGCAGTCAGATAATTCGGTAATTTTTAGGGTTCCGCAGCCAAAGGGTAACCAACGGGACCCTATTACTAAGACTCCGCTGTCCGTCTGTCATCAGGCTGTATCTCAATAACCGTGATAGTTAGACAGTTGAAATTTTCACAGATGATGTATTTCTGTTGCCGCTATAACAACAAATACTAAAAAACATTTAAGGGGACTCCCATACAACAGACATGTTTTTTTTTGCCGTTTTTATAGATAATGGTACGGAGCCCTTCGTGCGCGAGTCCGATTCGCACTTGGCAATTTTTTTTGAACTTCAATGTACTATTTTTGGCTGCTTTTTGGAATAAATAGATCAATTTAGGTATGTGATTTCAATATTAAATTTTTTCGTGCTCTTAAACTGATTTTATAAGTATTTTTGCATTTACAGGAAATGACTTAATCATATTAGATTGAATGGTCGAATCCTTGTTCAAGAAATATATTTTTTCGTATTGAAATGTGTAGTGATGACGTCACTGAAGGTCAAATGAAAGATAACTTTTTTATTTAAAAAAATATATATATATACACGCTTATTTTAATATATGTCAACTAGAAACGGTTAAGGAGAGCTATTCCTCGAAACGGTTTTCGAATCGTAAATATTGGCTAAAAAAAAAAGAGGTCAATTGCAATGCTTAACTTCTTTACGCCGAAGACGATGCGATGCCTATGTGCATTTAGTGTAGCTGTATCGGTCATAGATTTAGAATGTACAAGATAAACAATGTATTAGAGTAAATTATACCCAAAAATTACTATGACATTACTATTACATTTAATATTTTACTTAATATTTTGGACAATCCTACATATAACTACTAAATACAAAAAAAAATCAATACGTTACTGTAAAAACTTTTTTTTGGGCCGATTAATACGAAAAAATTGGCAAAATGTGGTTCAAAACATTCTAATGACAAAATCATATTTGCCTGTGAAATGTGTAATTATTTGGGTTATTTCTCCTTGTCACATCACAATTACTCACCGCACAAGATAAACCAATCACTATTTATCAATTTAGTTACGTATTATTTAAATATTATTATAAAATCCGCAATCACACCCAAGCAAGCGGGACGCTATGGGCACTTACTCGAAAATAACTTGACACAGCGGTTCTTTATTGTACATCTCTTTCTCTCTTGCAAGGTGTTCATAAAGGTAGGACATCTCTTTTACACGCTATGGACGTCTTTTCAGCGCAGCGAATCCTATGTCTATGGTATCGGTGGCTATAGCTGTCAGATGCAGCCATAACAGGGCCAGATGTATTGTCCCCATAACCCATAATAATAAAAATAAGAGGATAAGAGACAGGTATATATAACTGACCGTCTCGTTTGGTGGTGCTCCTCTTGTACTGTATCCGGAACCGGAACGCCTCCAGCACGCTCGCCACCACGATCGTCAGTACCACCATCGTGAATAGGTAGAACACCTGCAAACAATCGTATATATCGTCACGACATATAGCAAAGAGGGGGCGGCAGAGGTGTTTCCGAGTGTGGACTGTCACTAGAACAGTTAACACTCGTAAAATGCTCTTTTTCACCGATGAATTTTACGTCCCGTCTTCAATATTAGAAGGTGGTAGAGCTGATGCCGGGCTCGACTGTGGAGGTACCACCATCTTACTTGGAGAACCCCCTCGGGGGAGAGTAAGAGGACAGCTCACAGGCAAAAAACCAGGAGGCCCACCATGCTTGGGACCGATGGACGGCGGTATATCCATCCCTAATAGCCGGGTCTTATATGGAACAGACTGGTGGCGGGCAGCGGCGACACTGTTGCGAGGGTTCCGGCACCGCGCTCACTAACCCGCCTGCCCAGCGTGTGTGAGTATGGGCAATTCTACCAGGATGACCGCCGGGAGTGGCAAAGTCCTGGAAAGAATTATGTCCAGCAGTGGACGAACTAGGCTGATGGATGGATGGATGTTATAGGCGGTAAGCCTTATCACCATACTTCGGGCACAAATACACGCATTTTAGGGCATACAGGTTTACCTTAAGTTTTCCTTGATGATGATGTAAACGTATATCAAGTTTAAAAACTCATGGTAGGTACATTGATATTTTTTAAATTAATTATGTGACAGATAATGACAAAAAGACTTCTTGCACAAGTTTCACGATATTTATTCACAAAATTGCGACTGGTTTCGTCTATTTATGACATCTTCGGGCTAAATGTTAATGAATTGATGGTAACTGAGTACTATAGAGTAGTAAAGCTCACCATGAAGTATATCCTGGTGAACTGCCCCGCGACAGCGGCGTACGCGTTCATGAGGATGAACCAGTTGTTCACGACGGTGAGCTCGAACAACGTGACGCCTGACGTCACGATGTTCTCGAAGTTGTTCAGGTAGTAGTAGCCGAGCGGGGTCGACGCGTTCAGCGACCACTTGTAGAAGTCCTCCACTGTTGTGTTACTGAAACATTTGTGGCAGTTATAGAACACTTGATGGCGTTCAAAATTGTCTACTCAAGGAAAAGAACCACTTCCCCAGGGGCAGCTTCTGATCACGTTATGCCGGAATTTGAAGAGTGGCTTGGCGACATGGTATCACTTTACGAAAAGCAACGGCCAAAGCCTACCATCAGTTGAGGTTAAAGGATTTGCCAGTTAGTTGGGTGTGGTGTCTGTCGAAGTAATTCGGGGGAGAGTAAGAGGACAGCTCACAGGCAAAAAACCAAGAGGCTCACCATGCCTGGGACCGATGGATGGCGGTATAACCATCCCTAATAGCTGGGCCTTATATGGAACGGACTGGTGAAGGGCAGCGGCGTCACTGGTGCGAGGGTTCCAGCACCGCGCTCACCAACCCACCTGCCCAGTGTGTGTGAATATGGGCAATTCTTCCAGGATGACTGCCGGGAGGGCTTATGTCCAGCAGTGGACGAAAAAAATAAAAATAAATAAATAAATAAACGTTTATTTCACATGAACATTCATACATATTTGTGTATAATTCTACCAAACTACATAATAGTTTGTAGGCAGAAAAAGCTCCCTTTTACTTTACACTATTTATGTGAACATTTATAGGCTTGTTTAATTTTCAAGTTTTAGATTTTAATTAGAACAAAAAACAAATAAATAATCAGTTATTTCTCTACTTCTATGAAACAATTTTGACTTTAACTAGGCTGATGGATGGATGGATGGATGGTATCTGTCGAGTGTCCTGAATCTGTGTTGACGCTACTCAGGGAGGCTCTTTTCAATGATAACAGTATCTAAGAAAAATAAAAATGGACTCACACGCAGCAGTTCCGGAGGTCGTGTCCCGCGAAGAGCTCCATGCCGACGATCGCGAAGAAATAGTACATGACGAGCATGACGCAGCCGGCGGACGACATGAGCGGGGACAGTAGCACCAGCGTGCCGAACACGTCGCGGTAACGCTTCTTCAGCTTGTACAGGCGCATCAGTCTGTCAGGGACAAGTCAGGGAGTTATCAGAGGTAGTACGAAAAGCAGGGATCGCGATGGGCTCCAACTTCCCTTCTCTGGACCAGTTTTTGTGTCAGCATGCTGAAGCTCTTCTACTTCAAGCGGCTCTACTTCAAGGAGCTGTCCTGGCTGAGCTAGCTGACTGGGGGGAAGTGTACAATACTCACGATCGCGGAGTCTGTGCAGGACTCATCGCACGCTGACCGAACTGAAATGTAGTACCTCCAGATGTGGTCGACCATTACGCCAGGGCCACAGCTTCAGCCTACTGGTGGCGCTTCTTGCTGCGCTTCAAGGTGTTTTTTGCAACGGGCTTTGCCCTGCCCACCCGTCGGCGCCTTCATGTATAGCGCGCTCGTTCACTCAGAGCTCTACACTAGGTTCGTCCTGTGCGTTCGATCACTGTTTCAACCGCCCGAAATCACTCGAAGCCGGACAAGACGCGCGAGCGGTGACCCATGGCCGGCTCTATACAACTTCATACATTTGTTCTCTCCGCCGCCGTCGTCGCAAGAAGAACCGCTTGGCGCGCCTCTCGAAGCCTGAAGCTGTGGTCGAGGGGTTAGAGTACGAGGCGGTCTAATACACAATAAAATGTAAGTCCTACCGAAGAGGTCTAAATATGACGACGATGAACAGCTTGGGCGCGAGTGTGAGCAGCACCGCTCCGAGCAGCGCCAGCAACGTGACGCTCAGGTCGAACACGTTCCAGCCGCTCTCGAGGTACGCGTGCAGACCGCTCGACATGATGCGTAGCCCCGCCTCCACCAGGAACACTGGAACACACGAGGTTCATCATTCATTGTGACAGAGATTATCATTATTTTTGGATGACTTTTGTGTTGTTGGACTTTACCGGACAGAAATGTTAGAAAACGTCCATAGTCTTGCCGAAATAGGCACGACTGTTTTGTCCTCGCAAGTTTCATGGAGCGTGCACCTTATAGCACTATATACCCAAAATTCCATGAACGCTCTACGAGTTCAGTATAATAATGCTTTTAGGATGCTGTTGGGGCTACCTCGTTCATGCAGTGCATCTGGCATGTTTGCAGATGCACGCACTGATGATTTTTATGCAGTCCGTCGCAAAAAGTGCGCTTCTCTGCTCTCTAGGATTCGTGGTAGTAGCAACAGCATTCTAAGGGTGATAGGAGATAGATGGGATGCACCAATTGTAAAATACTGGAGTAAGTTATTATTTCATTCTTAAGATAAGTTTTTTGATTTCTATTGTACAATTTTTAATATTATTTGTAAAATGTATGTTTTGTGTAACTATGGTCTATAATTGACTGAATTAAACGATTTATTATTATTTATTATTATTATAGCGAAATGAAACAGCATGACATTTGGCCACGCTCACAACTAAGTTGGTCGCGTCATGAAGTCTGTTCTTAAAAGCTAGATCTTATCCCAGAAAAATATAGCGCTTATCCTGCAGCTCGCGTGTTTATTAGTACTTCCCGTCCAAGACAAATAGGCCAAGTCACAAATAAAAACCTTCGGTTCACAACAAGACATTTTGGGCATCCACCTTACCTAATTGAAAAAAATTCGTTTTGGAGGCCACAGATTAAGAATATGCCAATCGATAGAAAAAATATTACAAATAAAAACATTCTGTGATAAAATCTTGCAAGTGTGTTATTGCTGTATTTTCAGAAATATCGGGGTATGAAAATAATCATTTTAGCAGCATGAATATCGCTGAAAGTACCACTTACGACATTTCATCAAAGAATATATTTGCTTGAGATTTGACCAACTATGTTGATTGGCATAAATTTCATCACCGGCCGCCAAAAAATGATTTAAAAAACATAGGGCCGGCAGGTATGCCAATGCTTCATAAATAAAATGTGCAATGAACCACTAACGTGTAAGGAAGAGCCAGGTGTCCCAGGACGCACAGAGCAGCCGCGCGCTGTCCTGTAGATCTCCAGCCGCTTCGCACACGCGCAGCACCATCGATACACCGTTACCGATGATCAGGGCGTCTGGAATACAATATTATTATCATATTTCTGACTCTTTTATGGGCGGTGTGGTAATGCTTGATGAAATAACTTATCAGCTCTTCCCTCCTTTGGTTCAAATGTCTGGCCAAGAAGTTGTTACATAAATGAATGCACACTGAAGAATTTGTTACCTGATATGTTTATTTTTTTTCAATGCATGTGCTCGTAAAGGCTCACTTTTTATGCATCAAAACCGAACAGAAAGTCGATTATTTTGCCCTAGGGCTTTATTATTATTATTTTTTTTATTTGTTTGCAATGGCTGGCTAACCTGCAGCTTTTCCTGTGTACCACAGATGTTATACTTTTTTTTCCACAGTTTAACGGCTCTGGATACAATCCTTTTGAGCCAATCATAATTTAAAGTTCACAAGATTATATTTGTTTTCATTTCCTCACACTATGCATTGAAAAATGTAGTATGATACACGGGCGTAAAAGCAATAAATTACTCGGTTACGTTTAAAACACTCGCTACGCTCGTGTTTTAAATCGTCCTCGTAATTTATTCCTTTTGGCCCTTGTAGCATAAACTACTATTATAATAAGTAGACATTTACGTATTAGTGGTTTTTGGTTATTAACCAAAACTTATTGTGAAAGAGATCTTGGTATAAATAAAATATAAAATAAAATAAAAAATATTTGGTATACGCTCGGTGCAAAGTGCACAACTTAACTTTGTTTTTCTTGTTACGACTTTAACAGAGAGAAAGTTATCGGTCTGTGGCAATTCACGCCACTAGTTTAGTGTAAGTTAGGTTTGTAAATCGTCCTCGCCAACGCCAAAGGTCTCATTCGTCTACAAATTCAAAAGCGTTACACTCACATATCAAGTACTCGAAGTATGGCCACCGCACGGCGACGGTGGCGAGGCGACCAATCGGCTCCAGCACGGAGCTCGCGTACCAAGGAGCGCGCGCCTCCTGCGGCGCCCACCGCAGCGACAACACCTCGTACAGCCCCGTGAACTCGGCGCGCGACACGCCACCCGACCCACTCACATTCAGCTGCTTGAACATCAGGTACACGTCCAGCCCACCTGCAAGTACAATTACATTCTCGTTACATTCTCACTCTCTACCAGTGGGTGGTAGAGCTGATAATAATAATAAAAATTCTTTATTGCACAATAACAATGTCTGTACAGAGGCGAACTTAACGCTATAAAGCCTTTTCTTCCAGTTAACCTGGGGCGTTGTGGGAAATGTAGGGTAGTGCCCAAAAATAAGAAGGGTAATGAATACTATATAAATAATATACATGATGTACTTATATAAAATTAAATATATAAATAATACAATAAAAAATATAAAAAAGAGGGAATATTGTATAATACATACAAGTGGTAAATTTACATAAAGCTAGATATACAAATACATAAACATACATGAATAATACTAGATATAGACGATGACTCTTATGACAGTGACTCAAAACAAAATCAACAATTTTGTGATTGTAAGTAGTGCTGGTAGACTTAATTTTTGAAAACTGCAATAGTTGGCGAATCTCTAATAAACAAAGGTAGACTATTCCAGAGGCGGATTGCGGATACTGTAAAAGAATAGGAGTACATGTCTGTGTTGTGTATAGGGGTACGAAGGAGCAGAGATTTACTAGGTCGCTGAAGGCGGTCGTGGGGATCAAGCCTGACAAACCGATCTTTGAGATAAGGGGGAGAAGAGGGATCATTGAGGACATTATAAAGAAGCGTGAGAATATGAGCGTTACGTCGATTTCGGATACTAAGCCAATTTAACTCGGATCGAGACTGTGACACATGGTCATATTTGCGAAGACCGAAGATGTACCTTATGCAGAGATTGAGGATACGATCGAGTTTATCTAGCAATTCTTCCGTAAGGTCAGGATAACATACATCAGCATAATCTACAATTGATAGTAAAAGAGAATTGCCGGTAAATACCGGCTGGTGCCGGGCTCGACTGTGGAAGTACCACCATCTTACTCGTAAACGTCCCCAAAGTTATTCGGGGGAAGAGTAAGTCAGACAGGCACAGTCAGGCTGGGCCGATTGATGGTGATACATCCATCCTTAATAGCCGGCCCTTATATAAAACAGACTGGTAAGGGGCAGCGGCGTCACTGGTGCGAGGGTTACGGCACCACGCTCACCAACCTGCCTGCCCAGCGTGTGTGAGAATGGGCATTACTTCCAAGAGAATCACCAAGAGTAGAAAAATATTAAAAAAGCCTTTGTCCAGCAGTGGACGATCATCCATCTGATGAATGATGGTTGGACATTCTCGGGCAATATTCATGATTAAGAAAATCCTAGCCAGGACACGTGCGGAGCATCCTGCGAACTTCGCAGTGCTAAGCCTTATGAAGGTCACTCTTAATCTTAGGTTTGACCGAAACATTCGAATTTTTCTCATATAAATCATCCTGTCTTCGTACACTGCTAGACATGAGCGTTTCCAAGATTTCGGCATTTTTGGTGGTCCTCTTGGAAGAAATGCCCATACTCACACACGCTGGGCAGGCGAGTTGGCAAGCGCGGTGCCGAAACCCCCATACAAACCAGAGTGAGACTTAACTGTCATATCTATAGGTATGTCGTTACGATGAACACTCATTCTAATTATTAGCTAAGATTTGCGTCCTCGTTAACCCTTTCGATATTTTTCCGCTTCATTTCCATTATAAGTTACCATTTCTCAGTCTAGTTATTGTATTGGTACATCATGTGATCACATCACACGTACTTCTACTATACTTCCTTGGATATGTCACCTATAAAGTTTCCATAGAACTAATTTTAAGTCTTATAGGAATAGCTAGGGGAAAAGAAAAGTTCTTGTGTATATACAGACAACGGATCATACGATGTATCATTCTAATTTTAATGTGCACCTTCGGTCACTTTCCAATATTCCTATGCTCTTTCTCATCAATTACTAACTTTTATGCGGAGCATAATGGCGACACAAGCCCGCGAAATGCCGCAGCCTGACGGCGTCGGGCGCTCGTCGCGACACTAGCAGTCTAAAGGCGTGTCGGGACGCGCGACGTCTGTGCAGCAACAACGCACGGCATTTCTCTCTCTCTATCCGGGTGAAGGTCTCGTACACCACAGCTAACATCTAGAATTAGAAGGCAGATTGCCATTAATAACAGTCAGATTATTAATAGTGTATCTTTTTGGTTTGAAGTAAAGAGTCCCTCAAGGACCCATTTTTGGACCAATATTCTTTTTAAAGATGGAACTAGTGTTTTATGTACTTAGTTTTAGTTCCATGTAATAAGTGATAATGCTGGAAACAATTTTAAGAATAACGATGCTGAAAGTTCGATTGAGATTGGGATATGTAACATTCAGATTGATGTAAAGTCCATCAAGCATCCATTCTTGGATCAATAGCAATTTTAAAGATGGAAGTAAAAGAGTATTGTGCTTTTAGTTACCTGTGATAAGGCTGGAGACAACTTAAAGAAAAACTTTATTTTTTAGTTTTGCAGAGTCAGCCCGTTTGATCACATTACGTTATTTATGGTGTCCAATAAAAGTGTTAGACTTACCAAATTCATAAGAACGTAGAGTACGGTGATGATGTACAGTATAAAGAAGAGCGCGTACCACTTCGACTTGGCATACGACGGCATCATTACGTCAGGGAAACTGGAAACATTACAACGTGGTTTCAATCACCCCTTAACATATACTCATTTTCCATCCAACCACTCTTTAACATCTACTCATTTTCATTGCAATCTCAGCATCGCCACATCATTTCTACATTTCAAAACACATTTCCACAGAGAGAATTACCTAGATTATATTAACCAGCAAACAACTGACAAAACTGAAAACATATATAGAACTCACTTGGCCGTCGTTAGCAAGACGAACATACTGACGAACGAGTCGCTGATAGTCTTGAAGTGACCATTGTCGACGTGCTCCGAGAACAGGTAGTACCCAAGTAGAGAGTAGGTAGCCACGAAGAACATTAGTAGACCTGGGATAAAGGGTTACATTTCAGTCTTCTTCTGCTTGTCGTGTGGTGAGGGGTTAGTGATAGATAACGGTCGGCACAAACAATTTGCAAGTCACAAAGAACTGACGATACCAAACATTGCCCAACCATGGGTCGTTACCATCTAAACTGCGCACCGTTGTAGACTCTCGAACAGACAAAGGTTAGTTAAACAATTATGTAGATACATGATTTATATAAAAACGGCTCAACTCAATACGTGTTATGGTCGGGAAAGCCGACCAGTTTCAGCCGATTTAGACTGCCTTCATCTAATTGTGCGGATGCCCTAATGGTCCGACCTCCAATACCATCTGCATCGATGTCATCCCGAGCGGGCTACGACCCGCAGTGTGAGGCGTAATTTCGTCGCGTAAACGTCTTCACTCGCCCAGATGAAGGCAGTCTAAATCTGCCGAAACTGCCGACCGGCTTTCCCGACCATAACACGTATTGAGGTGAGCCGTTTTTATATAAATCATGAATTAACCTGAAGTTTCATTTAATTCTATAATATGTAGATACAGATTCTTAATTGTGTCTTTGTTTCCTTACAGTAGAGGGTGTCGGAATTGATACTACAGAATTACGATGTGGGAGTGCACGATATTCAGGACCGTTACTTACCTAACATATCAAGAATAGGCGGTAAAGACTGCAGTATCTGTCTGATGAACCTTCTGACGCCCCCGCAGTGCCGGGTGTCGACTAGGAAGATGGGGCGCAGCGCTCGCGTCACACGGAAGTGTGATGATTGTCGACACAACACCACTATGGCTTCTAATACCATTATTAGTAGAGTTATGCCCTGAAATTTAAATAAATTATTGTTTATTTGTCTAGTCTAGTCAAATCATCTAGACTTCACTGGCTTGGTCACGTATCGTTAAGATCGAGCCGTAAAGCGTGCTTATAAACATTTCCGTCCCAGATACAGCTGGGCTGACGAGGCTGTGAAGGATCTGATCGACCTCCAGGCAGCAAACTGGCAGGAGACGGCACTGAACCGGGAGCAGTGGCGCGTTCTAGTTGCGGGAGGCGAAGATACACTTCGGGTCGTTGAGCCAGCGGAGTTAGTAAGTAATTGTTTATTTGAGGATAATAATGTTGGGAATAGTCCATCTTTTTGAGTTTTGGCGACCTTTGCATTGACGTAAGAGTGGCTACTTGGAAACGGTCACCTAATGTACTCTTTGGTTACCACTATTATGATTACAAATACAAATACAAATTTCTTTATTAATCCACAAGTAGTTAATGCTTAACAGTTAATGCTTAATATTATTTTATCCTAAAGTAATTAATAGCATGAACACAGAAAATTAAAAAATACAAATAAGAATTACATAGACAATAATAATAATGGAGATGTTGATTGTACAGGAATATTTAAACTGTTTTTATATACCCTCTCACCTGCACTGGCCTGAAGAAAGACCGTCCCGCAGAGTGAAAGTTTATTAGCTCATAGTAACTACATTACTTTGTTATAAACGGTAGCTTTTTAGTTGAGTAAGCCATTTGTGTTGTCTCTATCTTCCATCCATCTATCAGCCTCGTTCGTCCACTGCTGGACATAGGCCATTCCTTCCTTTATTTATTTATGGCCATACCGAGATTTCACAAGTTTGGCAGTCCTCCTGGAAGATATGCCCATACTCACACACGATGGACAGGCGGTTTGATGAGTGCGGTGCTGAAACCCTCGCACCAGTGACGCCACTGCCCATCACCAGTCTGTTTTATGTAAAGGCCGGCAATTAGGGATAGATATACGGCCATCAGTCGGTCACAGGCATGGTGGGCCACTTGGTTGTAGCTGTTTGATAGCTGTCCTCTAGCACTCCTTCGAATAACTTCACGAGGTTTGCAAGTAAGATGGTGGTACCCCCACAGTCGAGCCCGCGACCAGCTCTACCACCTCTAATCGTATCATATCAAAAATGTATCGTGGTGGCGTACCTTTAGCATAGTCCTCTTATGTTTGAGTATCGTGCTCCAACCGATCCACTTCAATTTGAGATGTAACTCCACCCCTATTACAGCCAACGCTAGTAACTCTATGGTCCCGTGCGCCCATACTGGTAACTGGAAGAGAAAGAAAATATAACCTGTTTCTTTTTGTACACAAGAATGAAGTCTACTTTTTTCTACCAGCCCACTGAAAGTTGTGATCGATTCTACTCTTTTGTAATAAAGCCGAATAATCATACTATCTGATGAACAGCCAGGCAGAGAGCTGGTTGAAAACGGCCAGTCAACTATTACATATTACTATAAATGATGTGATAATGATGATAAATGATAATGAAATCTTTCCTTCTGTCATTCTTCGCGTCCTATAAATTTTAATTAGTGATACCCCATAACCCACACTGCTATTGTTCTTTCATTGTTTTCTACACAATTAGGATACAAAAGAAGTGAGTAAGTGTTTTGTACATTAGCGTGGGTATGTTTTTTGGAAAATTATTTAGTTTGACCGGGTTATTGTTTAGTTTGACCGCGTTGTTGTTTAGTTTAACAAGGTTATTGTTTAGTTTGACTGGGATTTTGTTTAGTTTGACCGGGTTGTTGTTTAGTTTGACGGGGTTATTGTTTACTTTGACCGGGTTATTGTTTAGTTTGGCCGGGTTATTGTTTAGCTTGACCGGGTTATTGTTTAGTTTGACCGGGTTATTGTTTAGTTTGACCGGGTTATTGTTTAGTTTGGCCGGGTTATTGTTTAGTTTGACCGGGTTGTTGTTTAGTTTGACCGGGTTAATCCACTTAACTGCCATTGACTAATAGAGCGTGTGGTTTTATAAAGATAATTCTTACTTCTAAATTCTAAATATAAAGATGATTTACTGTGCCTATTCATGCTGGTGTACCCCTTGGTTTTTGTTTACTTTTTTATTTAAAGTTGATTTATCAAAATAACTTTTATTATTTGCTTATGTATTTGAATGTTTATATATATTTAGGTATATAGAAGTTTAAAACACATTTAAATAATATTTTTGAGTTATATTTCGAACTATTGTTCGGCAACAGTCTCATAAATTATAGGTATATAAAAATATGTGTAAATTACCATATTATCATGGTACAATAACATTGGTATGTTATTCGCTGATTTGTGCAGGTTTTGTGTTCCAAATGGACGGCGTATATTGACTAATATATTAATTTGAATAGTTAGATATTATATATATTTATGTTTATGTAGTTTATTTTTATTATACTATGTATATTTATAATATTTTATAGATTGTATTTATAGTAAGTATTGATATAAATTTTTATTTTGTTATTAAACTTGTATAATTCTTTGTATGTTCTTCTTCTCTGTGTACACGTGTATGATTACTCCGTTTATGTTACTTTTTCCTATTGTGATGGTTTTGCTGTCAGAAATCTCTGTTTAGAGATAAGCTCGCCAACGTGCATCTTTTTACTGTAATTTTGTTTATGTTTATATTTCCATGTGTGTACAATAAAGAATAAAGGAATTGCAAGAAGTGTTCGTGTTGTATGGTATAAATTTACCAGTCCATTTCACCAGGTATATTGTTACATCTAATTCTAAACATGGTGTCAATTTACCTGGAAGGCGGGCACGGCCGGGTCCTCAGTGAAGGCGAGCAGTATGAGCACGAGGCTGGCCAGCAGGTCCAGTCCGTGGTACCAGGGGTTGTGCACGCGCAGGTACGCCGGCAGCTCCTCCGGGGAGGACGGGTGCGAGTCGAACTTCTCATTGTTCAGACCTTCCTACACGAGTGTACGGGTTAAGGCAATATGCGAAAAAATACGGATGTTTCTTTTCTGTGTATTTCATGAAATACACGGAAAATTTTGATACATTTCTGGTATATGCATTTTGACCATATAATCTAGGGTTTTGAAATTAGAAAACATGTTTGGATCAATTTTCCTCGATAGAAATAATTGTTGAAATGAGGTCTTCAAACACACTTTTTCTCCTCGTTTGACGAATAGGAACCATATGCAGAACTCAAACATATTTTATTAGGTGTGTTTCAACAATATCTAGAGATTTGATATTTGAAATTTTGCTAGCTAGTTTAGTTTTTTTAATAAAAATATAAAACCAACTTTTTTCCCTTTTGCCCTGAATCCGCCCCTCTTGCACTGCGTGATTTTTCGTTTGGAGTGACATGACAAAAATAAAATTCGCATAGCCTCTTAAATAGGCGTTTGGTAAACCAAGAGGGGGAGATAGACCATCGAGTTCTAGATTCAAGGGCCGACCCGTATTACTCGCGGCTGGCTTGACGGATAGAAGATTAATTATTATTCATGACATGAGTAGAGGATATGAGAACTAAGGCCATGAAAAGAACGGTTGGCATATAGTCAACAACAATCACACGTGAGTGTTCAAGCCTTATATAATAATAATTTAATAAAAAAAGATATATATTTTTAATTGCACCGATTTCACGTAGCCTGGTAGCTAAAGCTTTGTAGAAGCACATACATATGTACAAATGTACATACATCTCACACCTGTTTCTTAGAGGGGCAGGCAGAGCCTACAGATTTTTACCTACTACGATAATGACACACCTCTTTGGACTCTTCCACATGCCTCTATTTAGTCATACTGCTTTTTATTCTGGATTCTTTTAACTATGAAGGAAATAAAAGAATTTTTAGGTACACAGACAATGCATGGATCAATAAAAAGTAAATTTTGAATTATGCTTCATTAGACACCCGGATTTCCAAAATATTATTCTTGGACGCCATCGAAGATCTAGCGTCTGGCGGCGTCCCAGCTACATTCTACATGTTATTAGTCCATCTTATAGTTCATGTCATTAATTGGTTCAGTGGAGATCACGTCAAGTATACACTAGCAGTACTACACTAGCTCCTATAGTGAAAGATATAGGTACAAAGATCCAATGTGTGATCTCCACTTGGTACCTACTTCTAAGTTCATTTCCCAAAGCTCGTCCTCTAAGACGGTCAGGCCGCGCTGCAGCGAGGAGCGGCTGTCTATGTCTATAGGTAGGTACCTCCATCAATCCATCAGCCCGTATTCGTCCACTGCTGGACAGGCCTCCCCAATATTACGCCACTCTTAGCGGTCCTCAGTCACCCTCATCCGCCGCCACCCGCAACGTCCTTCAGATCGTCAATCCAGCGGGCACGAGGGCGGCCTACGCTGTGCTTTGCTGTACGTGGTCTCCATTCCAATGCCTTACGGCCCCAACGGTTATCACGTCGGCGACAAATATGGCCAGTCCACTGCCACTTCAACTTACTGATTCGGCAGGCTATGTCGGTCACCTTCGATCTCTGACGGATATCTTCGTTTCGGATTTTATCCATCAAAGATATTCCAAGCATAGCCCGCTCCATAGCTCGTTGAGCGACCTTAAACCGGTGAATCAAGCCTTTGGTAAGAGACCACGTCTAACCGGCGTACGTTATCACTGGAAGGACGCACTGGTTATATACTTTAGCCTTTAAGCACTGCGGTATTGGGTACCTAGGTCTAGGTACCTACTTCTAAGTATATAGCAGCTTCATGGTAGTTCATCTCCCAATGCTCGTCCTCTGTGACGGCCAGCCCGCGCTGCAGCGAGGAGCGGCTGCCCATGTCTAGGTACCTACTTCTAAGTATATAGCAGCCTCATGGTAGTTCACCTCCCAATGCTCGTCCTCTGTGACGGCCAGCCCGCGCTGCAGCGAGGAGCGGCTGCCCATGTCTAGGTACCTACTTCTAAGTATATAGCAGCCTCATGGTAGTTCATCTCCCAATGCTCGTCCTCTGTGACGGCCAGCCCACGCTGTAGCGAGGAGCGGCTGCCCATGTCTAGGTACCTACTTCTAAGTATATAGCAGCCTCATGGTAGTTCATCTCCCAATGCTCGTCCTCTGTGACGGCCAGCCCACGCTGTAGCGAGGAGCGGCTGCCCATGTCTAGGTACCTACTTCTAAGTATATAGCAGCTTCATGGTAGTTCATCTCCCAATGCTCGTCCTCTGTGACGGCCAGCCCGCGCTGTAGCGAGGAGCGGCTGCCCATGTCTAGGTACCTACTTCTAAGTATATAGCAGCCTCATGGTAGTTCATCTCCCAATGCTCGTCCTCTGTGACGGCCAGCCCGCGCTGCAGCGAGGAGCGGCTGCCCATATCCAGGGTCGCGTCGCCGCCGCCTCCATCCATTTCTGTCCGCGAGTCTGGAACCAACCACATTCAGGTTCTAACGCTGCTGATAGAATTGTAAAGAATATATCTCACAATTATTTCAGCAGCGGTAGCTCAGGGATAGAACGCTGGCCTCTCAATCTTGGGATCCAGGTTCAATCCCCGGTCGGGCATGCACCAATGAGTTTTTCGGAATTTATGTGCATAGTATTTGTTCCTACCGAACGGTGAAGGAAAACATCGTAAGAAAACCCGCATGCCCTAAAAAGCGTGTATTTGTTCCCGAAGTACGGTGATAGGGCTCACCACACTTCCATCACTTTTGGACGTAATAATCGTCGGTGAAACGCGGCTGTACCGAGTGTGGACTGTTGCGTTTCACAGTTCACACTCAGAACACCTCTGACACCCCCTCGGGGATTCATGTCGTGACGATATATTTATTTATTTATTACCTCCGAATTCATACTGGTGTCTCGGTTAGTGATCAGGAACAAGGTTAACGATCCCGTTTTTCGAAATTTGAAAAAAAATATTTTGTTCCCCTACGAACTGGACTAAAGTCGAGTCCAGAATTAGGCGAACTAACTTGACAGTTCATTGTACACTAATGTTGCCACAGTTTGGCTAGTGCTGTTAATATCGATGTTTAAAAAGTCTAGTTAATCATTATTATTGGTTTGGAATCAAACTAATAATTTTAATAATCAAAATAACAATAATAAAATTGATTAAATTTATTAAAATCGAACACATAACGGATTTGGAATTATCATCGACGATATAATAGCGTTTGTCTCTATCGCACTTTCATATTTGCCAGAAAGAAAGGGATGAATGCTATATGTATGGTACATGAAATGTACTAGCATGAAAGATATGTGTATGAAATGTAATGTATTATAGTAGCCCGACAGAAACCACCTAAAAGGATCACAATGGCCTGTTGTAATAACATAATTACTTTTGTATTTTATTCCTAATTTGAGGAGTAAGTATCGTAAATATCCGCTTTAAACAGTACATCCTTCAGATCATATTATGTCATATAAATTGCTGTAGTTCGTCCCTATTTGGCAAGTATGTATGACTGTGAAAGTTTCGACGATAAATTACTTGATAAAATATAAATATAATCAGATTTATAAAAGGCACAAGGTTATATCGACATATTTGTGTCGACATAAACCTATCACTATTTATTTTTTCCTAGGTCTGGTAACATTTTCGGCTGTCAAGATAGTTCGCCTAATTCTGGACTCGACTTTAGTTCAAATTTCCTATACAATTCCTAATATAAGCAGAAAAGCAGAAAAAAAAAATCGAATTTCACCTGAAGGGTCATTAAACATTGTTCCTGATCACTAACCGAGCCTCCAGTATGAATTCGGGCGGTTTATTAAATTTCACCTTATATACCCGAGGGGGAGTCAGAAGTGTTTCGGAATGCGGACAGTAAAAAGAATAATCAACACTTGTACTTTTGAAGGTCTTAAGGCGATTACCGTCGCCAAATTAGCAGCTTGATGTTTGTCTGTACGAATATCGACGTACATTACATTGAAATAACGTTCATATCCGCGCACAATTTAATGCGTGCTGGTTGTTACGACGCTCGCTGCGTCCTTGATAGGGCGAAATAAGAGAAAATAATACTTTTCACATGGACGTGATTGTTCGATTGAATAATGTTTATAGCTATCAAGTTTATCTATTAATCAAAGCATAAATGAATTAAATCGACCAAGCCGCTTAGGAGCAGTAGGGAATTCAAGCCAAAAAAACAATTTTTCATATGGAAGTTTTGGTGGTACGAAAAAGAAAAATGTTGCAAATGTTGTCCTAGAGTTGATAATTCATAATACATTTTTTCAATATTTTTGGTTTGGCCGTAAAAGAGGAGTAGGCTTTAGAAAGTACCCATTTGGCGATATTAAGGTGGCTCCGTCGGAATAATTAGCAACTCGATTCGTGGTGGTTGAAATTTCAAACAAAACCATATTAAAATAAAGTCCTTATCAGCTCGCACTGCACCATGGCTGTTACGTCAGTCGCTGCGGCTGACAAGTGCGAAAATAGCGTGTTTTTAATTTATTTTGTCCAATATAAAATTAATTTCCAAGAACTGAGAAAACCAAATCATTTTATATTATTTTTTCTAGAACTTTATAAATGTTCATACTGTTTCGATAAAAACTGCAGCAGTTATGTTGTTACAAGTGAACAAAAAATCGAGAAATAAGGGTAAACTTAGAATTTTCTTGCTTCACTTCTGTATGTTATAATGAAATTCAGGAAAAACCACATCACTATTTGTATCGTGTAGATTACTATCTATTTTTCTTCTATTAAAAAATGCTATAGTTACAGTATAAAATGGTAACAAAGTTACTCAGTTCAAGGTCGTTAGCGTTGGGAGAAACCTTAAGCGCCTTAAGATTGAGTCTAGCGACCTATCGACTGATCCCCCTAGTAAAAAGACTGCTTTGGAATCTGCAATTTAACGTTAGTGCAGGAGCACAGTGTAATTTTAAACTGTAGCAGGAGTGTTTTTTTTTTTTTTTTTATTGAGAACACAAACAGTCACACAGAAATCTTAATACATTTAAAAATAGTAAAGAATAGACCTGGAGGTTCCTGAAGTTAACAATCAAAATAAATACACTTAACAAAAGGCACATCACACTGACATCGAAATGGATTTTGAATACTAAATATTATGACAAAGTGAATATTAAAGCCGATTCTGAAGGCTTTAATTTTAGTTTTAGTGCTGGAAAAACTAGATATTCTTCGATACAAAGGATTAGAAGCTAAATTTCTTTGGAAAATTTCAAGCTTTGACAGCACTAATACTAAAATTAAAGCCTTCAGAATTGGCTTTATTGTAGTTTTAAGATAAGATTAACAAATTATGGTTTAGAATGAATGAATGAATGAATTAATGAATGAATTGACACTTTATTGTACACAAAAGACATATAAAAGAAAACAGAGTATTGAAAACATAATTTTGTACAAAGGCGGACTTATCACTTAAAGCGATTTCTTCCAGCCAACCTTTGGGTGGTGATATTGCTTTAAGAGCATTTATTTTAGACGTGAGTAAACAGAAGTTTCCCGGGCTATTTACAACGCAGTGCTGGTGGTGAGCGTTTCTAGGGTTCCATGCCTCGGAAAAAAATTGGGAAATATGATGACTTGGTGATTTACGATCTTATCCGGTGTTCTGGGTATGTTCGAGATCAGAATCAATATTCAAGCACGTGTTTTCACTATTGCTGTAACTACCTCGTCGTGGATAAGTGAAAATAACAACAAAAACCTTCGTATCTGCCTACTAACTATATCTGGCCACTAACTATAGCTGGTGAAGTTCAGAAAGACTTACGAGGATTAGGATTCTCCTCCAACAAAATTGTTTCGCCATTTTCCATTATTGTTAGCACAAAATCTTATAAAAACTATATTTTTTCTATCAAATTCACACGCAACAAACAAACAATGAGTATTAACCAATCATAGTTCTGTTCTACATTACGTGCGTCCACACCGCATTACTTTACGAACCTACTAAAATCTATTAATGGCCAATTTTTTTCATGTTTCTTAATTGTCTGGGAATAAGGCCTAAAAAGTCGAACAACTTTAATAACTGGACTGTACTATACGCCGGCCCCTAGTTTACTTTAATAACTGGACTGTACTATACGCCGGCCCCTAGTTTACTTTAATAACTGGACTGTACTATACGCCGGCCCCTAGTTTACTTTAATAACTGGACTGTACTATACGCCGGCCCCTAGTTTACTTTAATAACTGGACTGTACTATACGCCGGCCCCTAGTTTACTTTAATAACTGGACTGTACTATACGCCGGCCCCTAGTTTACTTTAATAACTGGACTGTACTATACGCCGGCCCCTAGTTTACTTTAATAACTGGACTGTACTATACGCCGGCCCCTAGTTTACTTTAATAACTGGACTGTACTATACGCCGGCCCCTAGTTTACTTTAATAACTGGACTGTACTATACGCCGGCCCCTAGTTTACTTTAATAACTGGACTGTACTATACGCCGGCCCCTAGTTTACTCTGTAAAATTCATTTGCGGTCGACTGGCTTCATACATAAATGAAACCGGTCAAGTGCAAAAAGCTCACGCACAGAGAGTTCCGTATAACTACACTTTAAATAATTATTTTTATGTATTTAATTTAGCTTGTTTTAGATTTTTAAGCTTCCGTACCCAAAAGGCAAAACAGAGCTGTTTATTCGTCCGTCAGTATGCCACAAGTCTCTAGCTCGTAGACGGAATGAGAAGAATGGTCTATACGTGTACAGTGGAGACCGCATCAAGTAAGACACATTGGACTTTGTACCTATCTTATATTCTTCTCTGTAGGGGCTAATGTCGTACTGCAAGTGTATAGCTTGATGTGGTCTACACTGTACAATGTTGACCGAATAGTGAATTAAAACATTATTTACAAAACTGTTATTTTTGTGTTATTAAAAATTCTATTAAAACTTATTTACATAACTGTTATTTTTGTGTAATTTTCGTCTTGATGTTTTAAGAAAAATGGGGTATCATTTCGTGAAGTATTTCAAACATTTCTGGAAATCCTCGAAATTAATATAAGTAGAACAAAATTGTAATAATCGACTTGTGTCGATCATTAAATTAAATTTTTGCTTCAAATTTCAGGTCTAAAAGTTATGACAAGCCTATACTACGTTACGAACTGGCGGATAGACGTCAGTCAACCCTGTCCCGCTATAACGATTTTAACATTTGCGTACGGAACCCTAACAATTCACAATTCTGACTAAATAGAAGTGTAATTTTCCCGAGCTAAAGTAACCTTTATATCCTTGTATTAAGGCCGCTGGCACCGTGTTACATTAACATTGAAATCGTGGTGTTCCTGTACTCGTATAACTGAGCATTATTCACAGTTAATGTACGTAGGAATGATAATTGTTATTTTAATCCGCATTAATCATAATTAGACATTTGGTTTAATATTTTTAATTGCATTGCATTATTCCAGGTAATTAAATTAATTGGTACAAATAATAGAATTTCCTTATTTTGTCCAGTATTCAAGTTTTTCCAACAATCCAAGTATATGCTACATTTCAACTAAATCGGGCTAGGCGTTTTTTTAATAATGCCACTGAAGCTGTAAGGATTACCATTTTGCGATGTAACCCTACAAAAAAAACCGGTCAAGTGCGAGTCAGTCTCGCGTACTTAGGTTTCCATACCGTGGTTGAATATTTTTTTTTGCGGTTAACCAATTTTGGAGATAAAAGGAGGACATACATTTTTTTGGGGTTTTCCGAGGATTTCTCGAAATAGATGCAAGTAAATATAATAATAATAATAATAGCCAAGCTGTATATTTTTACAATCAGTTTTTTAATACCTACAATTTGATATACATATTGTATTTTTATAAAATATGTTTTTTATTTATTTTCTTTTTTTTTGTATATTTCTCATTTGTGTTAATTTTTTTTTAAATCGCTGTTGTTTTCCTGCAATTGGCCAGCTTTGTATCTACATTTTATTCATATCTTTTGGTCCACCAGTTTCGGAGATAAGGGTGAGGACATACATTTTTTTGTAGTTTTTCAAAGATTTCTCGAAACTAGTGCCAGTAAATATAGTAAAGATATATATTTTTACAATAAGCTATTTAATATCTACAATTTGATACCCATATTGCGTTTTTAAGAGATGTCTTTGCTAAAGTTATAAGGCTGTGCCATACCGAAGGACGGACAACGGAGTCTCACTATAAAGTTATAAGGCTGTGCCATACCGAAGGACGGACAACGGAGTCTCACTATAAAGTTATAAGGCTGTGCCATACCGAAGGACGGACAACGGAGTCTCACTATAAAGTTATAAGGCTGTGCCATACCGAAGGACGGACAACGGAGTCTCACTATAAAGTTATAAGGCTGTGCCATACCGAAGGACGGACAACGGAGTCTCACTATAAAGTTATAAGGCTGTGCCATACCGAAGGACGGACAACGGAGTCTCACTATAAAGTTATAAGGCTGTGCCATACCGAAGGACGGACAACGGAGTCTCACTATAAAGGTTCTATTTGTATCTTTTAGGTATAAAAGATATATATATATATATCTTATATATATATCTTATACCTACTACGGAACCCTAAAAATGTAACCCACCTAATATTTCTGCAAATGAAGCGTAAAACTTCTGCGGCACACTTTTCACTGACCCCACCAACTTTTCAAGCTTCATTGTCTTTAACAGACTTTGTGATAAATTTAATTTATGCAGATGAAAAGATAATAAAATAAATGAAATTCAAGATAATAAACCACTGCTGTGTTGTTTCAGTACGAGGCGAAAGATAAGTGCAGCCCTATCAAGATAACCTGACATGCATCACATCACGAAGAATTAGAACAAAAATTTAATGTCGACACGATGTATGATGTACATTGTACTGACGACAGAAAAGAGCGCCTAAAAAGTTAAAAAAAAAAATGTTTTGGTTTGAAGCGTTTATCTGCGGCATAGGACATAGAAATAATTAACATATCACGGTCCTTTTGGGACACAACGATATTTATACTATCACTTAGTATAGTTTGTAGGACTAAGGCTCGAAGATACGAATATCTGCAGATAAAAGACATGGATGAGTGTAAAATAATAAAAATAAAAGAATACCCCGATAAAAGCTTGTGTTACTACATTGAATGTGGAAGAGGCGAAAGAGGTGTCAGGATCGTAGCAGATGGAAATCTGTAGTCTCTGCCTACCCCTCCCTGTGTTAGACAGGTGTGTATGTATGTATGTAATACTCCGAATTTTCTATTTGAGAATTTTAAGTTACGCGGTGCTTGAATATGCAATGCAGCGCTGTGATTGGCTCATTTTTAGGGTTCCGTAGAAGGAACCCTTATAGTTTCGCCATATCCATTATGTCCTCGGCTTAAATTAGCTCAGACACTCTTAGTACTAGAAAGCTATAATTTGTATCAATCACGCCGACAAAGTGCTAAAATAAAATCTTGATCCTTTACCCCTAAAGCGGTGATGATTTTTTTTTTGTCTATTCCATTATGTGGGCTGTCGTTGGATAGGTCGTTTAAAACATATTGCGGGTGTGTAAAAACCATTTTTCGATTGCCAAATATTAAGCTCTAAAGTGCTGATTTTTGTTAGAATGAAGCGTACCCCCCCTGCTAGGTAAAAGGTTGTTTTTGGATATGTGAAAAAATTCGTGGTAAGTAGGCTTTACAAGTTAACGAGTAATGGTCTTTCAAGTTTACTTAGATGAAGTTGTTAGTTGTGTAAAACAGGTAGTAAATATAAGTTTATGAACCTTCAAAGTCCGTCTATATTGTGACGGGCAATTACGGAACCCTACACTGGTACGCGTGGCTCGATTCGCACTGGGCCGATTTTTTTCGCTTGAGGAGCAGTGTGTTCGCTCAAACTCCCAATTTTCGCTGTTCTATTCTAATTTATTTATATTTGCCTTAATTTTGAATTGTGTTAATTTAATTTAAAACATTTACCAAAATCAAATACACACAAAAGTTACAATCGTGTAAGAGTAAATAATATAATTTACAGGACCCGTAGTATAAGGTTTAATCGCGCGCAACGCCACTAGTCTAATCATAAATGCAAAGAGCGTGACATACTGTTTAATCGCAAAAACATCGTGTCACGCTCCTCGCAATTTGATTTAACTAAGTCGCGTCGCGCGCGATTAAACCTTATACTACGGGTGCTGGACATTTAAACGCTTGTAACTTTTGTGTGTATTTGGTTTTGGTTAATGTTTACAATTCAAAATTTAGAAAATATTAATAAATAGGGATATTATCAGCGAAAAGCGCACATTCGGAGTTCTGGCGAACACGGTACTCTTAACGAGATTTTATCAAATCAGAAACTGGGGAAAATCCTATGATAGACGTTAGCAAGGACTTTCCCATTTCCTGAAATTCAATAGTGGACTAGACTATTTCTTTCATTCCTACGTAATGTTCAACAATGAAAATAAATGTACATACTTATATCCGTTTTTTTGCCGGCTGTACCTGCCGGTGCCATATCTTGAACAAATATTTTCATATTTTGTCATAGTTTACATTTGTAACAAAATATATACTGAGTAATTAATAAGTGTTTTAGGGCTGAAATCCAGAAGCAGGCAAATTCAATAAAAATACTTCTTTAGAAATTTTTATTTTACAATATATATCCAAAGATATTCGTATCATGTTATATGGCCACCAAAAGCCACCAAGTTTATGTTAATGAAAATCAGAATTACGTGGTAGACCCGCAGGTGACTTGTGTTGAGTGATATTACACCATCAGTTTTCTTTGATCAATATATGTTTTGTTTTTAAATTTGACGTCAAATATTTTATGTCAATTTTGTATGAAAATGGGTCAGTTTCCATGGACAATATTTGATGAAGGATCCTTTAAAAGTGATGGTGTAATATCGGCCTTGTTCTTGTTGTTTGAAATATAGACAATAAAATAACTTTAATTATTTTCTTTTGATTGTTTTAGGCAGTACATACTCGTATTTGCGTGAGTTTCATGAATGACAGTGAATAGTCAGTCCGTATGTACATATAGTATATAATGACTGTGAATAGTCAGTCCGTATGTATAGTACATAATCGTACACAGAGGATATCTATCTACGTATATAATATACACCTGTAGTCAGTGGCGTATTTACCTTAGGGACAAAAGGGCTATGGCCCGGGGCGGCAGGCTGCGAGGGGCAGCGCAAGCCGCACCTTGCGCTCAGCTTTGGGCGCCTTTCTTAATCGATTGATTTACCTATTTTAGTTCCCTATTTTTCAATTTATATTGCTTTCTGACATTATACTTATATTTAAATAAATATTGTCCATCGAAAAAATAAAATTAATAAATTGTGTTTGTATCTTTGTATGGCCTTTTGAGTTTTTCATTATCATAATTCTCAGCCCAAATCAACACACAGCTGGGTTTAATTTAATTTAATTATTGAAATATTTTTGCTTTTTTCTCGTTAATTTGTGGGGCAGCTATAAGGTTAGGCCCAGGGCGCCAAATCATAGAATACACCACTGCCTGTAGTAGGTAGCACACAGCGACACTGAGTTAGTTAACACGGCGTGACCGAGTCGAATGTTACGGTTATTGTATTACGCACAATGCCCAGTGTTAACTACCAACCGTTAACCTGATCAATGGATTTTGGATGATAGTTTGATTGATAGGTACGATTATGCGAGTTCTAGTTAACGCTGCCGGTGAACGAAAACGCCTGCAGATTTTAAGCAAATCACGTTGTGGTTAAGTAATTATTGCCACAAAGTATTGTTAGGCGCTATTGACCTAAATCTTAATCGTTTTTAATACATTAGCAGCGAAACTAATCAAACGTTTATACGTGACTGATGTTAAAATACTGAAATTTTAGCCTGGGCATATTTATTAATTATTTTGATACCTGATCGATTTGGCCTTCGCAATTGAAAGTCAACACGGAGAGATTATGCAACAAATGAAAGTACGAGAAGACTCACTGAGCAGTGGTGGATCGGGGAGGCTAAGGGTCGGAAACCCCCCCCCCCCCCAAATACACGTTGTACTCAGTAATATAACGTTGGACTCACACATTTAGAATCCTATACTACCTACTATATTATGAGAATTTCCTAGTTATGTTGTCTTATATTTACTTACCTACACGTATTTTAATAGTATTTACTATGATTTTCTGAAAAAGCTCGAAGCTTCAACCCCCCCCAAATTTCTGGATCCACCACTGTGACTGAGTGCCGCGCCGGTTAGAATAGAAATTACATGACAATTATAAACAATGGAAGTGTGACTGTCTGCAGTTCATGAGAAGAAAATTATAAACCTTGCTAGTTGTTTCGTAAGTAGGTACTCTAAGTACTTTAAGTACCTACTGCATTTTTGAGACATCTAGGTACCTACATAATAGTAAATATGGACTTTTATAAATTTACATAATATATATTTACAATAAAGCCAATTCTGAAGGCTTTAATTTTAGTTTTATTGCTGTCAAAGCTTAAAATTTTCCAAAGAAATTTAGCTTCTAATACTCTTAAGGCCCTACGCATCCAACGCAATAATCGTATTAAGTAATTTTGAACTCAATGATATTGTCAGAAAGTCTACATTAGAACGCTCGCTTCGTGCGCTGCGCGCACGCATAATCGGTAAATTTGCGAGGTTTTTCTGGAACTTCTGAAAAAGTATTGAGAAATAAATAAAAATGGGTCGATAAGTGTCTTTAGTTATCTGTAAAGAAAATTCAGGAAAAGTTTTAATTCTCTCCATTGAACACCTTTGTTATAAACACATTTATTCGCAATTTGACGAGCTTACTTTGTGATTTTTTTCTATCGAGTGAAGTTTACTCAATTACGTTTTTAGATCAACTTGTGTCTAGAGTATATCCTCTATTGTAACATATATTTAACTTGTATTTGAATGAGATATTGAACTGACAATATTAATTAAACAAAATGCTCATTTTGGAATGGCAGGGCCTTAAGACTATTTTGTATCCAAGAACTTTAGTTTTGACAGCACTAAAACTAAAATTAAAGCCTTCAGAATCGGCTTTACTACCGACTTATATTGATTATATTAAATTTTAAAGAAACTTACATGCCTTCAATTGATACCATCGGTCTTTTAAATGATAAAACATTTTGTTGTTTATTTTCACAGTTGCACTTATTTGTAATGTATTGAACCAATATTAATGTACCAAGTCATCAAGTTTGTAATATGCACTTCAATTCATCTGCAAACCACATGTTTTTTCGTAACCAATATCTAGGTGAACGTACATTTCTCTATCAAATCAAGTTAGAAACTGCTGCACAATGACAGAAAGTTTGTTTTGAAGGTGTTGTAAACATTTTGTGATAAGATGTTTGTCAATGTTAATTTCAGAAGCAAAATGGGTAAGAATTATTCTTCATTATGTACCTGTACAATACAGTGGAGATCACATCAAGGTATACACTTGCAGTACTAAGCTAGCCCCTATAGTGAAGAATAAAAGATAGGTACAAAGTACAATGTGTATAGGTTGATGTGATCTCAGATTAACTGTACCATTACCTGCTGATAAAAAAAAACAGTCTCTAGTACAATAAATATATCACCCTACTTTTCAATTATGCAATTATTTTTGTGTTGCCTGCCCATAACCATTCTATGACAAATTGTTATTAACCCCTGATGATTGATAAGGTTTTGAGACTAGATAACGTTGGTTGATATGATAACACAGATGTGTGCCGCTTTACTCACCAATGTATGAATGATTGATGTATTACTATATTGAACACAGGAAGACATCCGGATAGATAAGTTACTCATTGATTTCATCTAAATCATTGCAACAGACAAACATTTGAATTTTCAAAACTGGGTAACTGTTAGAATTTGTTCATCGAATCAATTGTTATTGAGAATCCATAATTCTATTGATTAATAAATAAAATTAAAAACTAATTATTGCTGTTCAATAGGAACAAATATATATTTTAAGTAGTTTTATATGTATTTTAAAATAATATTATTTAAAAAAGTTTATTTTGTACAGAATATTTTGCATACCTTGTTTTGTACAGTAAAAGTGGGCAACTTACATTAATTTCCTATTTCTTATTCAATCTTAACAGACTTTGTAAATAGTTTGTTTATGCCTTCATCTCAGTGGCGGACTAACAGGAGGGTGGAAGGGGTGGCCTGCCCAGGGCCTTCGGTCTTGGGGGACCCCCAAATAAACAAGACTTTAAAAAATAATTTCATCAAAGGCATGTATGTTTATTTAGCTTAAATAATTTAAGTTGAATTTAAATTTCACTTCCCAGATTTTAACAAAATAAACATAAACTGAATAAAAAGCTTGCAAAACTACATTTTTTTAAAGCTGGGGGGCCCCATTCAGCTTTGCTCCCTGGGCCTCTGACGGGCTTAGTTTGCCAGTGCTTCATCTCACACTATAACATTGCTGTACTGACATAAATCACAATAAAACATCTGCTATATCCTTTGCTATTATATCTATCTAGAAATGACCTTTTCAAACTAGCTTTATCTAGATTTTCAATCAAAACTCATCGACATGTGACCAGCAAATTCTATACAAGAGTTGGTATAAGTTTGAGGCATCACTACCACAGCCAAAGCAGTATTTCTTTAACTAATTTGCAAATTATAATATAAATGGGGGTCTAATAAATGAAACATGCAATTATTTTAGTAAAGGCATGCTTAAGATTATCTCAAATTATTACAGATACTGCCAAGTTTATTTTGACTGATTAATGAAGGGAGATACAATTTTACATGGTATTTTTATATTTATGTAGGTATGTGGATGTGGATATGTGGGTCTCTTTATGACTCATGCTTTACGTCATTATCCCTAAATGTATCAGAGGAACAGTTAGATCGACCTCGAGGCGCTATGGGTGTTAGAAGAAGCTAATGCTGGCGATGGAAGCGATGAATTAAATTAAAACGAAAGGTCAGGAAGTATTACAGATGTATTGTTAACAACTAAAGCGGTACAATATATTTTCGCTGCTACAGTGCTATAAATAATATGAATTCCTTGTTACTTGTGACGTTAGAGCCATAATTGTTGATGCTGCTGTTTGCGAGATCATCACTAAATCTTGTATATCCATCGGACGGCGACGACGGGCTTCGCAAAGAAGCCATTTTTCAATACTAAAAATTTTCGCTAAATTCTAAACGTTTTTGACGTTTACCCCAAAGTGTAGCCATGTATAATATGAAAGTTTCCCAACTTTTAAGGCCCCGGTACACAATGGCACACGAGGGCCAACGCCACGCCACTGTGAACACGCAGTTTGAACGCTATGGAGTAAAATCCCTTGTGTTTAAGGACTCAGAGGCTTTACAATACCTCCTTCTCATCTCTCGATCTATTTTATGGATCGGAAGCTAGTTTTAAGAAGGAAGTAATAAGCAAACTACTTAATAAATAGATATATAAATAAGAATGTGACTGCATACTATATTCGTAACAAATAATTTATCAACATCCTCTATCCTAGTTCCCTATGCTACCATACACACACTAACACACACTTACACTTACACTTACTCTGACATCCAACACCGCTAACCTTTCAATATTACTATTTTACTGTATATAAATGTATATTCTTTTTGGTCTTTGAAGTTCCTTTTAAATATATTATTGTATAAAATGTAAAACCGTAATTGGCAAAGTTCTGATGTTTTAGCTACGATTATAAATGTTTAAGGCTGTGGTTTTTGTAATAACAATAAAATAAATAAATAAAAAACATACTAGTCAATTCATACTCGTATTACACTATCCGTTTTCTTTCATCAATGTTTTGTTTTTGATGTCAAATACATTATCATGTAAATTTTGTATCAAAAGGGATCCCTTACATATAAGTCTTATTACGACATGTTGTATTTCCAAAGACAATATTTGACGAACGATCCTTTAATAAGTAGTGTAATATCGGGAAATTTTATTTTTGTCACTGTCACTCCAAGCGAAAACACGCTCAGTGCGAGAGGGGCGGATTTAGGTCGAAAGCGAAAAATTATAGTTTTTAAATGTTTTTAAAAAATTTTAAATTTTAAAATTTTAAAAAATTTTATTTGCTTCCTTCGTCAAACGAGGAGAAAAAGTGTTTGAAGACCTCATTTCACCAATTATTTCTATAGAGGAAAATTTATCCAAACATGTTTTCCAATTTCAAATCCCTAGATTATATAGTAAAGATGCATATACCAGAAACTGATTATAATTTTCCGTGCATTTCATGAATACACAGAAAAGAAACATCCGTATTTTTTTCGCATATCGCCTTAAAATCATTTTACCGTGCATAGTCTGAAACCGGTGAAATATGTAAGACATCACTATCGAAGTCAACCATAGACATTTTTTTTTTCTCTTTGACAACTTCTTTTCTTTGAACCGGTTGGAATGTGAGTTGACGAATGTTTTGAATCGAAATAAATCCATTTGAATATTAGTGAAATCACCAAGTTTGTATTGTTTTACGTATGTTATTTATTGAATGTCCCACAGAAAAGTGATTTCATATTATATTTTGATCAGATGAAGTGCAAAACTTAGGAAATTTTCGATCGTGAATTTGACGTTCCGACTTTGTGTTGGTGAATTTTCGGTGTTGTTAGACCATGTTACTGTGTTAAACAATAAAAACGGCTTTCCTATGGCTAACCCTTTCTTCTTAAACCCTTAAACATTTGTTTCTCTTGAGACGTGTATATAAATATAACCTATAAATTGGACTCAGGTGGTAGGTATATTGAGGTTGTTTTATCGCTCTGTTCTCTGTTCAGATCACAAATGGCTCCACCACAGCCCAAGGCGGCAGCCAAGCCTGCCGCGGCCCCCGCGGGCGGTGTCAAGAAGGCCAAAGTTGGCAAACCCAGGAATTATGACTTGGGAAATGGAATTGTACGATTCTCTAAGTCCAAGATGTTCCACAAGACGGTAAGTTAGTGTTTGCTTGGCTAAATCAGTGATAAATATTAGATACAACCTAATAAACAGTGTCAAAGGAACACATTCTGATGTGTGTCCTAATGCTTACAATCCATGAACAAATTGTAGACATTGCTTATGTCTCCAAGTACAAATACAACTGTAACATTTACATACATAGTTAAATAAAACATACATCACTTGTGGATTGCAAGGACTATATTGCTGTCTTTACCTTGATCTAAAATACTGGTCGGAACAAAATACCAAAATATGAATACATAGAGATAGATATTATCAGCCTATCTATCTTACCTGAACCTTTCTACTTGATAAACAGTCTGCAACAACTTTTAGTACAGAGCACTATCTCTAAAGTGATTTTAAATTTCCAGGCCAAATACAAGTTTGTGGGCAAGAAGAATCCAAAGGCTGAGAAGCCCAAGAAGCCAGTGACTGTTGAGAAGCAGATCGGTGGTGAGAAGAATGGAGGGAAGAGAGTAGTGCTATTGAAGAAAAGGCGCTCCTTCTATCCCACACAGGACAAGTGAGTACTGTATTCAGCCTTTTGGCTTGTATTAACCCGTGCCATGTCCACAAACATTGATTGTGCGAAATTAAGATTCTTGGAATTAGAAAATTAAAAAAAATTTGGAAACCGTTTATGCAATGTAAATAAATCATTGAAACCGCTGAAACAAATTAGTTAGGTACCCAATGGGCGCTTAGGACCCATCAAAGGTGTTAAACCTAAAAATTGATTCAAGCCATAATCATGCATTTTGTCTATTGTTTAGCATAATGAAAACTTAACAGATTATATTATTGCTACTTTTACTCTTTTGTTGAGTGATAATAAGATATCACTAAAATAGTACGTAATTGGCAAGTTCATTGAATTGTATTAATCTGTATATATAAAATTCAAAGTCCTGATTGACTCACTGACTGATATATCATCGCACAGCCTAAACCACTGGTCCTAGAGACATTAAATTTGGAGGGTGTAGGTGTCAACTAAGAGTTTTTTGAAATTCCACTCCTAAAGGGGTAAAATAGGGGATGAAAGTTTCGAAGTTAGGATCTTCAAATTTTGTGTCTAAGCTGATGAATGTAAATTTAATATTATTAAAACTCGCATGAGCTGACAAACTAAATTATTATTACATACAGCTTGAACACTCATGTGTGATGGTTGTTGACTATATGCCAACCATTTCACCTATACAATTTCAAATATTGACAGATTCTATTGTCTTTACAAAAACTAAATCAACACTGCCGAAGCCGCATGTAAAAGCTAGTACAATATACAAATAAGTTAAGCACCCTGGGTAGGTGAGACAGGCGGGGAAAACCTATTTAGCCCCTTCAACTGTGATGTGAAGGTTAATGCTCAAGATCTGTGATGGCCACTTTTATTTATTTATCAAAAATATTACACAGCATTACAAACTAATCCAATTCAATGTACAATTAAAAAGGTACTTTGGATTATCTTTTCCCATTATATCTTTATTTACAGCTTCACCCACATTATTTTGTGTTTGTGTGGATGATATGGGAATTTGTTAGCCTGAAGACCTATCCTATTTCATTATTATCATTGCAGTTTCTTTGTGGAAGAGTGTAAAATGTAACAAATTAAAAAGCCAAATGTATGATGGTTAAACCAAAGACAATATAACCACTTCGGGTTAAACTATGTTTACAAATAAACTGAAACTGACCAAATCAGCAAGGGTGCAATTGTATTAGATAATCATACTCATTTGACAGCTTAAAACATACATTTTCAATTGTTGAACTGCTATTCGCCTAAACAAATTAACCGGTTAACAATTAAAATCGTACATACACAATTCCACAACTGAGTGTCATGTTTTCCTCAGTTCTTTTATAACGAGCATGTGTAGAGGAGCATTGAGATACAAATGTTAACTGTTCCTTTTCCTCACTTCCAGGCTCCGCCAGCCGGCGCACCACAAGACATTCAGCAAGCATGTCCGCAACATCCGGCCGAACCTGGTCCCTGGCACCGTGCTGATCCTGCTCGCTGGCAGACACGCCGGCAAGCGCGTCGTGCTCGTTGGAATACTGCCCAGTGGGCTACTCCTTGTAACTGGACCCTTTGGAGTGAGTATAGCACTTAGTGTTTACACTTATACTAACTTGCTGTGTTTAACATCTGTTGAAACATTTACACTGGATAGGTGGATATATTTTAGTTATTTTCTGCGAAATAAAGTCAAGCCCAGACTTTGTTTCATTTTCATGGCACATCTTGTAATTACTTTATGGCGTCAAATCATTGTAGATGTAATCTATGTAAATATGTTTGTGATCCTTCTACATTTACATCTGAATCGGCACCTAGCAAACTAGAATATCCATGCAGTGGTTCGCAATTATTGTAAGGGTGCGTCCAGCCAGAAAAATATCATGTATATGGACCCAACTAGACTTTTTCAATAGTTTTTTTGACTTATAAGCGCGTTATATCTACATTTCTTATAATTGCGTTATTTTAAGATTAAGTTTGGCTATGTATTAAGTCTATGGTCTAAGTACTAAGCCTTAACCCCAGATCCAGTCCGCCCTTGATTTTTTTTCAACCTTTTTAACCTATCATAGTCACAGCTCATGTCCCATTCGTTAAAGCAAAATTACATTTACACAAAAGTCAGTTAAGTGCACATAACGTGCCAATTTATGTAACCCAATTTATGGGTTCTGTAGATGTCATCAACCAACATATTTCCAAATGTCTCTTCGGGAGCCCAGTGTAATTCTCCATCTACAATCCACGCTGTGCCTATGGCCTTACATTGCGAGACTTTGTTTTCTTTTTTGTTCATTTTTTTAAATCACGAGCTGACTTATATAGTTTATTAGATTTGTTGATTTACTTTTAGGTACATGATCTAAGAAGTAATTCAGCGTCCTTTCGTATTTATTTGTTTGTCAAGTATCACTATAAAGGTGTCCGATTTTTAACCCACTGTCTGTTGACGTTTATGCAGATATTACAGATTTGTCGAGCTTTACTTTTCACTTATACATATTACATGTATAAGTGATGTATATTACACCATAATATTATATATCCTATATACAGGTATGGATAGTGTTCCACAGTACAGCACCGACTAATACCGAATCCTTTTTCTCAGTTCAACTCGTGCCCGCTCCGGCGCATCCCTCAGCGCTACGTGATCGGCACCAGCACCAAGCTGGACCTCGGCTCGTTCGAGCTGCCCCCCCACCTCGACGACAATTATTTCAAGAAGAACAAGAAGAGCACCAAGCGTAGCGTCAAGAGGAAGCAGGGAGAAGACATCTTCGCTACCAAGAAAGAGGTTGGTTGAATACAAAAATAACTCCCAGTAACAGCGGTACCTTTTTACTTAGGAGAATGCTTCATATATTGTAGCCTAAGATGGGAGATACAAATTCAAATAGTTTATTTTGCAAAGTAGGTATATAAAATACACGTTTCACAAGTCAAAATTTAATCTTATAAAAAAAATATATACAATAAAATAATAAATGTACATGAACTAGATTAAAGGTTTATTTGATTTATGTAGCAATATATATACGATTAAAATTATAGATAAAATATATATTATACAAGGTGAAATCCAATCAATCGGCCGAACCCACACCGGAGACCCGGCCAGGGACCAGGAACAAGGTTCAATGATCACCAACCGAGCCCCCAGCACGAATCTAGGCGTCCGACCAAATCCCACCTATATACTACATACTAATAATACTTGGTGATGACCACATCAAGGAGGAAGATCTCAAGTATCTTGAGTACTCAGACATACTTAGATTTATTAAAAGAAGCGGAAGATTTGATGAAGGAACGCCCCTGGGACAATAGGATACCAAAGCTCAAGCAATGGGAATTGGATGGAAAGCTCCAAATAGAGAGCCGACCATCCGCCTGAGCCCAGCAGGCGTCCCACCTCAACATCATCATCATCAACAGCGGTACCTCAGTCGGTAAAAGGTCGTCTATTAGTGAGGTTTTGGAACAATTTTTCAACCCCCATTCCCAACATGACGCTTATATTTTATAGAAAAATACCTTATTTATATTTGCATATGAAATGCACCGTGTTTGTCTGGAGATAGAAATCACACCACACATAATTTTTAGCCAATAACAGCGATAGGTGTCGTAGTTAGATAATCAGGCCCCTGATTCTCAAAATTGTTATAGCGTGCGCGGGAAGTCAACAGAGAGCAAAATATTGTTATGTTTACTTTTAAGCTACGTAGCCCGCTCGTGATTTCACGTAATCGCACGAAAACATACACGTGATTGTCACGTCCCCTCCCCCGTCCTTATTAGTCGTGATGTTGTTCGTTATACCCTTCCCCCTATTCGAACCTCACGTGATTAAACGACGACCACTAAGACGCCGTGCTCTTAATCTTGAAACTGGTAGAATCCTCTCGGTCGATCAGGCAAAAATGTTTTTGGAATTTATATGCGTGATATTTGTATTTGCCACTCGCTGAACGGTAAAATTCTGGAGGTAAACCTGGATGCCCGAAGTGCGCGGCACTGACCTCCTGTCAGATAAAAATTGTCGGTGAAAAGAGGGTGTACGGGTGTTGACTGTTTGTGATGGATAATCCATACTAGGAAACACATCTGTAGCAATATGTGTATCTCTTGTGTACAAAATACTTGAAGGGCAGTCGTTAACATTGCCCTTGCTAATTTCGCACAGCAGCAATAAACCGTGGTTATTTTATTGGAACAAACAAAACCAGGGGTACAATTATAAACTTGCTACCGATTCGATAAATAAAGAGATGGAATTGCAATAAAGGTTATCGTTTAGAATTAATCGATTTTATTTGTCAAATTTATCGAATATCCTTACGTACAACTACAGCTCGCTTTTAAGGGTCCGTTTCGCCAAACATGCTCTCGCGTTTTGACAATTTAGCATATTAAAACAAAATATTTTTAACAAATAAAATTTGTGTAGGTAGTTAAGGGGTTGAACTACATTATAATTTTTCAGATTTGACACAAGCATCACAATCATTGAGAAAAAAAATCGGAAAAATCAGTAAAATCACGGAAAACGTAATTTGGCTTTGGAACTAGTATGATCAGTCTACTGATCTAACTACAAACTAAAATATTTTTTTATAGAGCAAAGAAATGAAATTTTATAATTTTATTATATATAAATTTTTATTATTTTTTATTTCCTTTCGTTATTTTAAAAGAAATACTCAAACATTCTACATTTTTCCTGTACAGAAAAATTACGCAAAAAGAATTTGGAAGTTCGTGTATTTCTTTTTAAATAACGAAAGGAAAAAAATATTAATATCTTACATGAATAAGGTACTTTGAACTCTTTACGTAAAAAAATATATTTCAATTTGGAACAAAAAAAATTTTTTTTCTGTTTGCAACGCCAAATTAAATTTTTCGTGATTTTAGTGATCTTTCCGATTTTTTTTCCCGATGCTTGTGATACTTGTGTGAAATCTGAAAAATTATAATGTAGTTCAACTCCTTAACTACCTACACAAATTTTATTTGATAAAAATATTTTGTTTTAATATGCTAAATTGTCCAAACGCGAGAGCATGTTTGGCAAAACGGACCCTTAAATATAATATTTTACGTTGGCCTCTTTCCTTTCCAGTCCCATAAAACCAGCGCCCAAATATAACCTTTTTTCTTGTCTCCGCCAGAAATACGTCCCGTCTGAGCAGCGCAAAACCGACCAGAAACTGGTGGACGCTGCAGTAATGAAGGCGATCAGCGCGCGACCCGACAAGAAGCTGCTGCGCGGCTACCTGAAGTCCGCCTTCGGACTTCGCTCCAGCCAGTTCGCGCACAGACTCGTCTTCTAGGTTACAGCTAAATAAATGTATAAAAGGACTGCGCTTTGGTTTTATTGTTTGTTGCTGCTGGACGAATGTAATGGCTTACTGTTCATTCTCTCAAATTGTTGACAGTAATATATCACTATACCATAGTAAAGATAAATAAAGGAACGATAACAGAAAACAACAAATAAAGGCAACACAAACAGATTCAACGATTAACTTAACGAATCATGGAATTTTTTCCACGAACGTACTTTTCATGCAACGCGCGCTTGTATAGTGTACGGACGTATCACTAACACTAACGCATAGTGTTGACACCTGCTAAATGGCGAGCCGGGGGTGTGGTGCGGCACGCAGGCGGGTGTGCTTCGCGCCCTCGCTCCTGTAACGTCCCCCTGATACCGTTAAACGGCTATTGCGTCGCCTCTTGCGTCTATCTTCAGAGGCGACTAAAAGATTGGCGCGCACTGTACTATACTAGACAAATTGTGACATACCTAGTGTCATCTATTGAACAGTTGATGAAACGAAATTCGATGTGTGCGTGTGTGTAGCAACTATACTGCGCCCACTATAACAAAAATTTGCTAGAATACGACAATACGCGACACCATGGCATACGATAAATCGCTCAACCGTGCATGACAGTTCCTTCCTTTATTTATCTATGACTATACGAACGAGACGACGCAAAGCGGGTCATGCCGCCGTCTCAACTCGACACAAAAGCGTGACCTGACCCTCTATGTGATAAAAGTTTAGTTGCATTTTATAACAAAGTCATAGGGAACTATCGTTTTCTAAAATAGAAGTACCTAAATAAATAGATTTGGTGCGCCACAATAAAAAATTGTCAGCATACAAATATATTGTTTGCAATGAAAAATATCAGGCAGCAATCTTCCGCAAATAATTTTGATAATGGTCAAAAATTAAATCATAAATAGGCAGCTTACAATAACATGAGTTTGCATAATAAACATTCAGTCCGAAAAATAACGACTTTATCAGCAAGATTTCATGATTGATCAGCAGAGAAAACATGTCTATGCAATAAATAGGTTGAATATGTCCCAAAACCGAATCAGAGCACCTCGACTCCAGTCTTCTGGGTACTACTCCTAGAGTGTATATAAAAAGCCCTACGGCTACGCGTGGAGGAAGGGCAGCCCTCGCCTGCCGTAACAAAGCATAGGCACCCGTGCGAGCCGTAGTGGCTACAGTAGAGCCACTGAGTGATGGCGCCTATGACGTTAAATGCCTACAAACCTACAAAGTATCGTCATTATTTATAAGCAAGTGTGAATTAAAAATGTAATACTTCATTGTTGATAGTGATGTACTACTTGTTTCGGTTATTATATTTCGATTTGAATGTTGCTTTATTGTGCAATAGAATTCGTATAGAAACAAAGATTTTTTTTAAAAAGTTTCTCATGATTTATAGGTCGTGTTTGAGTTCGCCAAGTTACGCAATAATATTTAATTAAAAACAAACCAATGACGAAGTTAAACTAAACGAAAATAAATGATAGTAAAATACTTTTTTCGATTTAGATATTTAATGAAGTTTAGTAAATTGATCCCCCTTTTTAAATCAGGCGACCACGGGGACCCTTCAAACTATAGACCTGTGTCAGTTTTACCGGTATTGAGTAAGGTTTTTGAAAAAATAGTTTTTAATCAATTGTTATTTCATTTTAATTTAAATAAGTTACTTCACTGTGAACAATATGGATTCACTAGAGGGATGTCAACCACAGATGCAGGAGTTGCTTTAGTTAAGCACATTTTTGATGCTTGGGAAGAAAAGCAAGATGCATTTGGTGTATTTTGTGACCTCTCGAAAGCCTTTGATTGCGTTAATCATGAAACACTCTTATGTAAATTGGATCACTACGGAGTGAGGGGCAAATCTTTGGCGTTATTGAAGTCATATCTTAGTGATCGTATTCAAAAGGTAGACATTAACGGGGTAAAATCAAGTGGAGCATTAGTTAAAATGGGTGTCCCGCAGGGTTCCATATTAGGGCCCTTGCTGTTTTTAATTTACATAAATGACCTTCCATATTTAGTTAAAGACTTAACGAAGATAGTATTATTCGCAGACGACACGTCACTTATTTTTAAAGTTAATAGACGTAAAGATATCCTTGACGGCGCGAATACAACTTTATCACTGGTGCTTGATTGGTTTACTGTAAATAATTTAGTTTTAAACGCAAAAAAAACAAAGTGTATAAAATTTACGTTACCAAATGTAATTCAAGTGGATGGTAATTTGCTTTTGCAGGGGTCCAAGCTGGAGTTAGTTAACGAAACAAAGTTTTTAGGCATTACGGTAGACTCTCGTCTTCAGTGGGGTCCCCACATAGAAGCCCTATGTGGTAGACTTAGTTCGGCCGCATACGCTGTTAGACGCATAAGACAAATTACTGATGTAGATACTGCTAGACTAGTCTATTTTAGTTACTTTCACAGCATTATGTCATACGGCATGCTGTTATGGGGTAGAGCCGCGGATACAGACGCAGTCTTTGTTTTGCAGAAGAGAGCAATTCGGGCTATTTATAATATGAAGCACCGGGATTCATTAAGACAAAAGTTCAAAGAAATTAATATATTAACGGTTCCTTGTGAATATATTTACCAAGTCCTTAGATATGTCAGAAAAAATGTTGAGTCTTTCCCAAGGCTTGGTAAGCAACATTGTAAGGAGACCAGAAATAAGCATAAACTGGCTTTTCCAAAAATCAGACTCGCTAAGGTGAGTACCTCTTTTGTAGGACATGGTATAAGATTTTACAATAAACTTCCAAAGGAGGTCCTTACTTTGTCAGAGAATAAGTTTAAACTGTATATTAAGCAGGGCCTATTGAAAAAGGCATATTATAAAATAAATGAATATTTGGATGATGGTGAAGCATGGTGTTACAGTGATAATGATACTCGTAGTAAGTTATAATTTAATTAAATAGTATAATTTCTTAACTTATGATTCCTCTAAGGTGTAAACATTAATTGATTATAGACTGTAAAAGGAAAAGGACTATATGAGACAGGTAGACAAAGATATATATGTTTTTCTTTTTTTCATTAACCTGAATTCCTACTGTCTTGTATTTTCTTATCCCTTGGTTAAAGTAGATATAAGTCATATATTGTATAGTATAAGTTTTATGTTGAAAAAAAGACATGATCTTGCTAAGTTTCTTGCCCTTCTTCTTTGCAAGACTAATCGAATGGGCGGAGGTAGGCATGTATTTATATATGTAACCTATTAGTATGTAGTATATAGGATGGGATTTGGTCGGTCGCCTGGATTCGTGCTGGGGGCTCGGTTGGTGATCACTGAACCTTGTTCCTGGTCCCTGGCCGGGTCTCCGGTATGGGTTCGGGTGGCTGATTGGATTTTACCTTGTATAATATATATTTTACCTATCATTTTAATCGTAAATATATTGCTACATAAATTAAATAAACCTTTAATTTAGTTCATGTACATTTATTATTCTATTACATATATTTTCTTTATTAGATTAAATTTGACGTGTAAAAAGTGTATATATCTATACCTGCTTTGCAAAATAAACTATTTGAATTTGAATTTGAATTTGAAAAATCTCTTGGGGGCCCCGGGGCACTACACCGCATAGCCCTCCGATAGCTACGCCACTGGTTTTGGCACATTTTCCTTTTGTATCATTATGTTGAATGTTGAATGGCGTGTCTAATGTTGAGGAAACTCACACTTGATTTTTATTTTTAACCGAAATTTGAAATGTACCTCATCACTAAATGCAGCTGTCATAAGTGCCATCACTCAGTGGCTCTACTTTAGGCGACCAACAAGCCGAAGGTGAGCATGAGTGACTGTGCTTTGTTACGCAAGGGCGAAGGGGCTACACTTTCCGCAACGCCGAAGCAATTGCAAAATGAAAAATGAATTTTTTTGCTTACCCTCTGAGAGCTTACCAAAATTTTATTAAATAGGAGCAGCTTATATAATTAATATGCTGTACAAAAATAATTACAGCCATCCAGAATGACATAAATTGCTGATTGATTTTGAAATGATTGCTGGCCATGAGTTGCTGATCAATTAGCTATTTCTGCTCACAAAAATACCAACACTATGCTATCCATTGAAAAAACACCCTTCTAAAATTAAGTATAGTACTGAGGGGTGAATGTCTAGACCGCTTTGCATCGTGTCACTAAACACAGTATTCCTGTCTAAGACAATTAGGCCATTGAGCTAACCAATAATCGCCTCTATCAAAAGCGCTAATAAAGTCTGCCAGATCGGGTAGTACTAATTGATACCCTGTATGAGAATGAATAATTTTGATTTCTCATTTTTGGCTTCCAAAAGTTTTTCATAGTGTAAATGAAACGTCACGCTTCCTTGCTAGATAGTATATTGCGTTCATTTGCACTTGAGCTGGTGCTTGGGTCTGGCGGAGAGCTGCACGCGCAGCTTCTGTCCGTGCCGCTCGCGCCACTCCGCCTCCAGACGTGCATACACGCCACCTGCGGGGGGAGAGGTACAGGAGGAAAACATAAACAAAGATGGCGATACGTTTGCAACTAAACTGCTCCATTTTGATGCAGTACGTGCGAATAAGAACACGAGCATAATCGAGGGTAGCTATGAAAGCAAAGTCTAAAGAAACGGGAAACAAGAAATGGACGGGACCGTTTTCGATACAAGAAATGACGCTTGAACGACCCTTCGTATCAAGGGCAGATTTGGGAAGGGAGGGGGCATTTTGATAAGGTTTACAAAGTAAACAAAAGTTTTTAGTCTCCTTAAGCACAGACATCATGACGCGACCAACTCAGTTGTGGGCGTGGCCAAATGTTATGACGTTTCATTTCGCTATAAGCGCTCCATTACAATCGCGCGGATTTCGTCACGGGCGCAAAATTCAAAAACTGTTTCAGGAGAAATATGATTTTAGCAAGACTGTGGGCGTTTTCAAACATTATTTTTAGTTATTATTAATCTAGATAACATTTTCGATGTTTGACTCGTGTTAATTTTTTGATTTTATCTAAAACAATAAAAGCACATTCGGCTTAACTTTTGGTAAAAAATTATGTACTTTAGGCGTTTGTTGTTTAGATATTACTAAAATTTTACGATTTAGTTCGACTTACATAGATCTGGTGGGCTGATGCCCACCTAAATCTACCAGACATTAAAACAAACGGTGTGCAGCACGGCGCTGAAGGTGTAATTTGTGACGTCTTGTCATATTGAGGACCGCTAGATGAAGACCACGCCCCATGAAAGGGGAGAGGTGGCTGGGACATGGACCAGTAAATAGTATCCGGTGTAGGGGGACTCAAGAAGAAAAGGCCCGCCCTCCGCGCATGATCCCCCGGCATCCCCCTTTGATACCAAGATATGGTGGAAACGGGGATGAGTGGTTGGTTGTTCCTGGCAACAGTAACATTAGGTAGATCTAGATAATGTTAATGGATTTAGCCTAAAATATTATAAAAAAATTCCATAGACACTCCACAATGTGGTGACAACGTTTGTATGGAGGTTTGGTTGTGATGACGCCTCTTAATCCTTGAGGTGCTTATGTACCTATCTATACATTATATACCTATGCTGTGGAGAGTTCACTTGTATTTAACCGAAGTCAAGTTAAATGTAGGGAATTCCTAGGTGTACGGGGGGGAGCATGGCCCCGTAGCCCCCCCTGTATCTGCCAATGTTTCGCATACATTTGCAAGGATGCACCCCTATGTTGCCATAAAATTATTGTAATCCGATTGCTTATTCAGTTAAGAGACCCGTGGACTGATATAGTACGATAATGGTGTTATGTAAACCTGGAGGAGCCTTGGACTTGTGCGCGGACAGGTTCTGCGCCCTCCTGGCGAGCGCGGCACGCATCTGCCTGACAGCGCGCTCCTCAAACCGCCGCTGACCGTCCTGGTTACTGCGCGCCGACAGCGAGGACACCCACTGGCGGCCCACCACGCGAGTCCTGCGGTTACCCTCATTCTTATGTCGCTGGTTTAAAGGTCATTATTAAATAGAACCGTGCGTTGAAAGTTGAGCAGTTGTGGTTAGTTTTGTTTGTAGTTTTCTACAAACGGGTCCAGGATTTCATTTAGGAGGTTAGATGCATTCTGACAAGGCTTAATATTAGGCTTTGGATTGGTGATAAATGATTTAATTAAACTTAGGTCGGCTCGATGAACGATTCTGACTTCAGGAGGTTTAGCATAATACCGCGAGCTTTAACCGCTCGATACATGTCTGTCCCTCTATGCTACCGGAAGAATACCCGTCTCGTACCAATGGGTAGTAATAAACGTCGGTCAAGTAATCTTACTTCTTCCCGGGCGGCGGCGCCCTGGCCACGGCCCGCCTCACCGCCCTCCTAGGTGGCGCCTCCTCCTCGCTAGCTTCACTCGCCTCGCTCCCACTGGACTCCTCCCCGTCGCTGCTGGACTCACTGGACTGCTCAGCCCCATCGCCGTCCCCTTGCGTCGAGGACCCGCCTTTCTTTGTTCAACAGGATTAGGTGTTAAAGAATAGGAATTATTGAAGCTCAGTATCTGGCTCAGAGGACCATGTAGCGGACTACTTGCAGGTTTTTCTGTTAATCTATGAGTGTTGCGGCTATTTTACATTACAGGCTAATTTATTTTCTAGTGCTAGTTCAAATAATTCAATCATGCTTCGAAACATGCTTTATGTATGAATGACACTAGATTTGTTTCTTTTACTATTCTTTTCCATTGTTGTGTACTAAAATATCTATATCTAATCCTTGTTTAAGGCTACGCTAGACTTTTTGATGCAAACGCACCTACTTACTCCTAAATAAACTAAACAGCTTTGCCTGAATAAAATAAATAAGGTCAATCCGTTTTGCCGCACAAACCTACCGGCTGCGCCAGATTGCACACTTACCTTGACTTCTTCTTTGGGCATAGTCTTGATGATTCTGACGTCACTGGTGTCCGGGCACGGCGAAGTGGCGGCCGAGCAGGCGTTGGTGAGCGACTGCGCCGATGACCGAGCGGCTCCGAGTGTCGCTGAGCCCGGCCGAGCGGTCGCTGCGTGCGCGCCGGCAACGTGCTATGTTACTAGGCCTTGGGGTTAACTGGGAGGTCGCCTGAGGCAAGAGGCGGGGTTCATAACATCGGACTTTTCCGCAATGCCGTTCCCCTCACACGGTTGCTCCTTGCATACTTAAGGCGTGCTCTGTTAACTTCAAAGCCCTAATTTAATATTGTGATTAGCTACTTGGTTATGTAACTTTCTTTCCATCCATCTAGTTATCGAAGTGTATTGACGAAAACACTTTATTGCTGTTTGTATTTCAGGTGTATTTACAGACATTGGATTTCACGATCACGAGATATTATTGTGCTTCGCAGGAATGTATACCAATCAACCAAGTTTGCCCGAGCAATATCAGAAGTGGGATATTACTCGTAATCTCAATCTGTTTTGAATTGGTAACTTGATCGAATAGTGTTTGGAGGCGCCAGGTGATGTTGCAAATTATGAATTTGATTATGTAAGCAACATGTATTTACATGGCTGCTACATGTTTTTTTTCCAATTGCACTCTTAGCTTAACGCTATTTCAAGCGTATTTACAGCTGTGATTGGGGCAATTGGTGTGGTTTAGTTTATCTGTGTAAATAAAAATTGTATATAATCTTAAAATAGTTTAAATACAGAAATAACAATTACCGAAACCGCATTCTATACAAGCAACAGTTCATCTTGCTTGGGAAAAATTGATAATTAAATCTACACATAGGTATATATTGTAAGGTTGAAAAAATATATAATATAGTTTGTCTCGCGAATCTTGACAGTAACGTTACCTGACACGGTGTAACCGCGAGGTTACAGGAATGCAGAGCTGATGGGATTTGAGTATTGATTGGAGAATTGTGGGTAAACTGACTGACCTTTGATGATGATTGTGGATGGACCGACAAATGCGCCGCGTGGCGTCCCTCCTTGTTGGGCTGATGGAGCTGGCGCCTTGGGCAGGAATGTGCAGGATTGTCTTGGAGTAATGTGAACACAACACTGGTATATAATGTGAACACAACACTAGTAGGTACGCGATATTGTTTGTGTCGGCGGCGCGAGTGTGTACACGTGTGTTTCGGACGATGTCCCGCGCGGAAGAGCGGTCACTGGCGTGCGAGGTGGCGCCAGCGCTGTGTTGCGAAATTAGTCATCCGGCGCATGTGCGCGCGGATCACGCGTCACGCTGTGGCGTGAACATCCTGGGGGGGCCGGGGCTGCGACTCCTCTTGAGCTGAATCCAACGGCAGCCTGGCTATCTTGAACACAGGTCGTCGCAGATTTCCATGGGCTGTGTCCAGATCCACAACTCGGATCACTCCATCCTTGCCAGGTATCGTGCGGAGAATTCTCCCCAACTTCCATTGGAGCGGAGGCAGGTCATCCTCTTTGATGAGGACCAGTTCACCCACTTGAGGAGGGGAAGAAGGGGAGAGCCATTTGGAGCGGGTTTGCAGGGTATGGAGGTAGGATCTGGACCAGAGAGTCCAAAAGCGCTGAGAGAGCGCTTGAATGAGTTGAAAGCGTTTAAGAGCAGATATGGGTCTGTCGTCAAAAGACTGCTCAGGTAGAGCGGTGAGCGGACGACCAATAATGAAATGTCCGGCCGTGAGAGGTTCAAAGTCCGTAGGGTCGGATGAAATTGGGCAGAGGGGTCTTGAGTTGAGTACAGCCTCAATTCGAGCCAAAAGGGTAGAGAATTCCTCAAAAGTGAGGTGCTGTTCACCTATCACGCGATAAAGTAGTTGCTTGGTGGATTTTACGTTTATTTCGTGCAGAGCGCCGAACCAAGGCCCTTTAGGCGGGTTCAGTAACCAAGTTATGTGCTGATTCGCGAGCTTGTGAGTGATTGCATCATTGTTTGACCTGAGGAAGTTCTGAACTTCAATGAGCTGATTCCTAGCACCTACATAGTTTGTGCCGCAGTCTGAGCGAATGAGAACTGGAGTACCGCGACGTGAGATAAAACGTTGCAATGCCGCAAAGAACGCTTCCGTTGTGAGTGCAGAGACTGGTTCCAAATGAACCGCCTTTGTTGCGAGGCAAACGAAAATACAAAAGTACGCCTTTATGAGTTTCGCGTTCCGCAACGTGCTGGATTTAACGAAGAAGTGGCCAGCAAAGTCCGTCGTGACGTGACTAAAAACTGGCTGAGGAGTAACTCTGTCTACTGGGAGATCAGCCATGAGCGGAGCCTTAGGCTGAGCGCGGCACCGGAAACATCTAATACATTTAAACACGCGGTGTCTAATAATACGACGAGCGGACAGAATCCGTTACTGCTGGCGTAATATGGCGTGTAATGTGTCAGCTCCAGGGTGGCAGTGTATTTTGTGATAGTGGTCTATAATGAGATCTACGAGCGGACTTGAGCTGGGTAGAATGAGTGGGTGTTGAGCGTCATACCTAATTGACGCGTGAGAGAGACGACCACCGACTCTCAAGAGGCCGTCCTTTATGAAGGGCGAGAGGCGCTGGAGCCGAACGGGACAAACTTTATCAGTCTGGATACGATTAATGTCTTCAGCAAACTCATTGTGCTGAACAGAGCGGACCCAGTGCAACAGAGCGTCCCTGCGTTCATTAGCTGTCAACGGACCAGAGCGCCGTGCATCTGGGCTGTGCCGACAATTGAATATGAACCTTTGAATACAAGCCGTCACTCCGACGAGCTTGTCAAGTGAGCTGTAGCGAGTGAGCAAGTCCAGATCGATATCTGGGACTGCTATGTGTGCTGGTACCTTTTTGGGCTTAAGGCCTGGGAGAGCATGATGGCCTAGAGCGGGTGGCATCTTGGGCCAAGTGCAAGTAGGTTCTTTGAGCCAACTGGGTGACCACCAAAGGTCATGAAGTGAGAGAGACTGGGCAGACATGCCTCCACGTAGAGGAGAGCCGACAATGTGAACTGAATTAACCTGATTCGTGGGTGAGGTATGTAAACTTTCGAAAGGTCCTATCAATGTAAAATCAAATATCGTGCCGAAGGCTATGGGCTTGCCAGGGCCGAGCGAAACCTTGGTTCCGTCTAACACTTGACCAAGAACGTCAGATCCTAGTATTAGATCAACCGGAGCTGGTGTGTGATATTCTCGATCAGCAAGAGGAATCGGTGGGTGACCTGTTAACTGAGCGAGATCTGGAACCTTTTCTAACGGTAGGTACCCAGTTACGTTCTTCAATATATGGGCTGTGGCCGTGATCGTAGGTGTGTCACGGTGTGTAGGTCGGCATACAATTGTGATTGATGCCTTTGAGTCTTGTGTGTGCTGATTTCCAACTCCTGCGATTTTTAGAGATGTATGTTTTAATGGTAAATTTAAAATTCTGGCCATGCGCTGAGAACAAAGAGTCAGCATACTTCCACAGTCTAACAGGGCTCGTGCTGAGTGAAATTGACCATGTACGTCTGCTATTTTAAGTGAGACGGTTGGCAACAAAATTGGTGTGTTAGTGACGTTCACTACACATTGTGCGGAGTTACAGGAATTCTCTGTTGGAGTTGAAGTCATGGAGTGAAAATGAGCTGAGTGTGTATGTGATGAGTGTGTGTGTGATGAGTGTGCTGAGTACTGGTCGTCCTCGCCTTCATAGTGCTCTGTTATTGTAGGTAGTCATTGTTGCCTACCTACCCGAGACCTACTTGGCGATCGCGATTAAGTGGGCGGGTTGGGACGGGACGTGTATGCCTGTGTAGCATGTGCCGAATGGTGTTGAGGCTCATGCGCTGAGCGCTGTCTGGGCTGCTCACGTAGAGACGGAGGCAGCAAATGAGCAGATGAGCGTGTCGGAGACATGGCCCCATGGCGATGCAGTGAAGTGTGGTGGTCAGTCCGCCCACACTCCTTGCATGCACGTGTAGACCTGCACTCGTTCTCATAGTGAGGACCCAAACAGCGTCGGCACCGGTTGCGTGAGTTCACAAAATCCCACCGACCTTGAACCGGTTGGTTATTAAATTGTGGGCAGGCGATGAGCTTATGTCCCCTATTCTTGCAGTATGGGCATGGCATACCACCAGTAGGGGAAGAAGGTTGAGCCGAATAATTTTGTTGGCGAGTGTGTGATGGGGATGTTTGGGCCGAGTAAACTGGCGCTGTCGCAAAAGCCAAAAATGGTTGACGAATAGGACGGGGGGAGCGATTGTCCTGCCGAGGAGCCATGGGGCGGAACTCTTGATGAGCCTGATAGGGCTGACGTGGAGTACCTCGAGTGGGCTGAACCAGCTGATTGAGCTGAGTGAGCCTTTTTGACGGGCCGAGCCGTGCTGAAGAAGGAGCATCCTGTGACGCAAGGGACGATGACTCATTCTCCTTGCAGCGTGCGTGCTCTTCCAAGAACTCAATGAGGTTCTTGAGCGTGGGCAGAGTTGCGCGAGATCCGTACTTCCGCTCGAAAAGAGTGCGGAGCTCGCCTTGTAGTTTTCGCACCACCATGGACACGAAAACATAGTCAGAATCTTTCATGGGCAGATCGAGGTTGCGGAGAGCGCTTTGCGCTGAGATAAGCGGAATTAAAAACGATGTGCGGATATCCGAGCGCATGTGGATGTGCGGAAGGTTCATGATGATGTCCACAAATCGGTCAATGAGTACGCGACGATTGTCGTAACGCTTGGTAAGAATTTCCATGGCTATGGGATAATTCTCGTTGGTAGGGTAGAGGTGTTTCACCATTTCATGTGCCTCACCCTTTAGGGCACCTAACAAATAATGCAGCTTGACAGCATCCGAGACTGTAGCCATCTCACTGATGAGGCTCCTAAAAACAGCAATAAATGAGGGCCATTCTTCCACGTTCGAGTGAAACTCCGGAATGGGTATTTTTGGTAGAACACCAACGGGTGTACCTGAGCTGAGGGGTTGCGTCTTGTCCGGAAGAGCTGATTTTTCTTTTAATGTTTCGAATGCCACTAGTATAGCATCATAGTTGCTAAGTGCCGACTGAAAATTTTTCGTGTAGGTTGCCTCAGTTTCGTCGGACAAATCCTCATCGTCAAGGATCTCATAATATACGTCCTCTAACTTAGTTTTAACGCTTTGTATGTTTGCGTAACGAGCGGTGAAGTCCGCCACAGAATATGTTTTTCTGTCGCCTGCCTCGACCGCCGCACCAATCTCCTTTAACAGAACTATCGCCTTTACGGCCTCACGAAACATCGCGGCTTGTGATTTCGAAGGCATCTTAATCTTGTTAAACTAGGTGGTTGTTTACTAAGATAAAATACGCAACGAGTTTGAGCTGAACTATAAGAGCGAGCGTACAACTGAAATAATTGATGAGATAGATGAATAGAGCTGAGATACTTGCGCGGATGAAGTAACAATGACTATGTTCAAACGGAACACGGAACTCTTAAATAAACTTTTATAAAATTTAATAAAATATTTTTATATATATAATCTTTAATAAAATTTTTTTTTAAACAACCTGTATATGAGCTGATAAACCAACGTGGAACACCCTATATGTGTACCATAAACAGTAAGAGCAGAAACGAGAAGAAAAAAAAAAAAAAAAAAATTGTTTACTATATTTGTGCTATATGCAACCGGTTAAAAAGCAGGCAATAACACGAAAAAACTGTCCGGCAATCTATTACTGCGACACGAGATTACCGTAACACAAAATATCGGAAAGGGCTGATGAACTTGTTTACTTTTATGTTATTTGCCTTGAAATCATGTGCCGACAATACGCGCTAGTTCTTGCTTACACGACAGTATATTTACAACAAAAACATCAATCGTGGAAAATTCTATTTATAGAATAAAATACCTACCTACTTCTTTGAGTGCGTAACCAAACAAAGAATGTATTTACCTAGCCGAAATCGGTTCTAAATGAGTGGACAATCCAATGATGCAAATCAAGCTTTGGTAATACGTAACGTAATAACGTAATAACGTAATAAATTAATTTTACGTATGGGTTTTATAAGGGCTGATAATTAATCCCTGGGAGTGACGGAGGGGCGTTTAACAAAGAAATATAGTGGACTGTAACAAACAATTGGGCTGAATGGATATAATTATATTATCTGAGCTGAATAATAATAATAAACGGGATGAAAGTGAGTTTATTCTGTGGCGGGGGCGAGGGGGGCCGGTTCTATACAGATAAATGGAATGTTCTAGGCGGCGCGGGCGCGGTAATGACCTACCCGAAATAGGTATTCGAGACCACAAAATATTTTTTTGCCGGAAAAAGGGCCGGGGAGGGGGCCAAAATATGTAACCGGGTGAAAATGGACTGTAGTAAATCGACGGGGGCTGGTTCAAACGAAGTTACGGGCCGGCGGGGGGGAGGCGGGGGGTGGTTTAAACCAAAAATTTTCCGCTCGAGGGACCAGAAATGCAAATCGACGGGGCTGGTTCAGTAACGGTTCGAAGGATCAAAAATGTAACCGCGAGGTTACAGGAATGCAGAGCTGATGGGATTTGAGTATTGATTGGAGAATTGTGGGTAAACTGACTGACCTTTGCTATGAAATATTTTGTATGAAAAAAATATTCTTTTCATAATTTTTCTATACCCGAGCGAGTCTGGTAGAGTTACTGTCAAGATTCGCTAGACAAACACTGGTGTAAAATTGATACCTCTAATCACAACCACACCAATCCCCACCGCTATGTTTCATGAAATACAGTTCGTGTCAGCTAAAAAGGCCGGCATGAAGGTATATAGTATAGTCACAGATATGACGTTGCAGGGGGGATACTGCGCAAGAGACCTTCACGCGCCCCTAATCGACACGACTGTACTCCCAAGTATATAGATCTCACGGTTGAACTTGGTGTTGCTGGTGTAGAGCCGCCCCAGCAGCCCGAGCGGCTGACGCGGTGGACTCAGCTGGATGCCCTCCCACCAGAACACCTCCTTGCACTGCAGGCGCCCGTTCGTCTCCTCGCCTGGCTCTGGGGGGCATGTTCCTCTATCGTAACAATTCTTTGCTATGCCAAACAAATTGGCGACACAACCGGTATAGAAAACAGCTTGTTTGACTCACTCAACCACTCACTCACTCGACCTTGATCCCTGAGTGTCAACGCGCATTAGTTGCGCCGGAATACCTTGAAATCGTGATGATGTCTCTGGTAGACAGGCGTGAGTATGTTTATGTTTTATGGGTATCCAGTGGTGGATCCAGATACATATTTGGGTAGGGGGTTGCGGGTTGGTTTATATCAAGTACTAATAAAATATGTGTAAGTAGCTAAAAGTAAATTAATTATTAAGGACTGCAGTACAACATAAGTAGGAAATTGTCATAATACCTATTATAAATAAATGTGCGAGTAGGTGGCTATATCGTATATTCGGGGAAGGGGGCTTCAGCCCCCTAGCTCCCCTCCTGGATCCACCAATGTGGGTCGGTTAATTAATAAATAAAATCCATTGCAGTTTTCGATTGAGCTAAATTTTGGCTTGTAAGTCTGCAATACTTGCGGGCATGGGCGCTGGGAGGGGCGTGCACTTGCAATCTTGCACCCCCTGTCTTGGATAAAAATATAAAAATACATAAAAAAAACGTATTATCTTGTTTTTGTTTCTATAACTATAAGGATGCAAATAATATTATATCATATAATTAATAGGTAGATGTACCGCCTTGAACATAATCCTGCCGGCGCATTTCTCCGGGATCTTGAAATAAACACAGATTGTGTGTTACCTCTTGTGACGAGCCTGGTGAGTCGCTCCGGGAACAGCAGCTGCGGCGGTCTCATCGCGATGATGTCCCGGAACTTGGTGTACATCTCCATCACTGCCGCGTCGCTCGCCAGCCGCTCGTCCGGCGCGTGCTCTCGGAACTGGCAACCCTGCGTCATCAGTGCGTCTACTGGTTAAGGTGATTATATCGTCCGCGCAAAGACTTTGTTACTCCAGGTGGAAAAATCCGCAGTGCGAGAGGGACGTAATCGGGGAAAATTATGGAAAGGTCGGTTTTAAATTAATACAAAATTATCTAAAATAGCTACGAAAATTTCCATAACCAGTAATTTAGGTATTGTTAAATACCATCTAAATAAATATTTTTGAAGTCTGTGTGGTATCCCAATTTGTCAGAATATCAAAAAAAGTGTAAATTTAGACCTCATTTCAATAATTATTTCTATCGAGTGAAATTCCTCCAATCGTGTTTCCGATAGCCCAAAATCTAGAAAAAGGTCCCAAAACTGTTGTACTAATTTATTTTACTTGGAGCTTCTTTAAAACAGCAAATAAATAACTTCAAAAAGTGTCAATTTTCACGATATACCCCCTTAAGACTGTACCTGAGCCTAGAGCATGACCAACTCCAGGCTAAGTAGGATTCGTTTGAAGAAATTCGGACTATCCTTGTATTGAAAAAAATATATTTGGTTTATCAATCTTTTCTCTAGGAATATTACGTATAAACAATGTACTAAGATTTATACTTTTGTCAAAAAAAAAATGTTTTGCACCCTCTTTTTTTTTGGTTTTCAAACGTTCGCTTAAAGAACGCGGTTAAGAGATCAACTTGTTTTTTTTTTCATAAAATAGGTAATAGAAATATGAAGGTATATCACCTAAATTTAATAATTTTTTCCCTACAAAATATTTCAGTATTAGCTAAAAACACACCAATTTGTGGTTTCGCTGCGTGATCACTAGTATTACGCGTCCAAGAACAAGAGGCCAAAGAGCCAACATATAATCGCCTCTATGAAAAGCAAATAAAGTCTTTGCCATTACACTTGTGCTGGACGGGTAATAAAAAACGTTGCTAGAGTATGCCATCTTCTTAATACTTCGGGGATAATTCACCGGGAGGTGAATACCAGAAAGCCAAAGAAACATTGTTTCCGTTTTGTCTCACTGGCTCTAGTGGCAACCAACAGCTGTATTTTATAATTTTGAACATAGACACTTAGTGCTTTTAAGGTCTAGCCAGCTAAGGTTTTGGTGTTTGTAATTCCTGCAGCAAACGGGGCATCCGCTTTGCATGTGTTTGGTTGTCTGCAGTCCACCTGCTGGAAATTGCGTAATTGTTCTTATTCAGATGTCTCCACGTTACCTCCCACTTATTTCACCGACATAAACACAAAAACTATAAGTACGGTACACGTACTCATATTATACGAACACTAATAAAATACATTCTAAACGAGCACGATGCAAGAACCTATAGCCACTAACAACTCCTATGACATCGTGTCTCGCATCAAACCTATTCAAGAACCACGCCCCCTTACAATATCATCCATCAGCCTATTCGTCCACTGCTGGACATAAGCCTTTCCAGGACTTTGCCACTTCCGGCGGTCATCCTGGAAGAATTGCCCATACTCACACACGCTGGGCAGACGGGTTGGTGAGCGCGGTGCCGCGGAACCCTCGCACCAGTGAAGCCACTGCCCGTCACCAGTCTGTTCCATATAAGGCCCGGCTATTAGGGATGGATATACCGCCATCCATCGGTCCCAGGCATGGTGAGCCTCCTGGTTTTTTGCCTGTAAGCTATCCTCTTATTCTCCCCCGAATTACTTCGAGGGGGTCTCCATACCATAGGGGGGGATATCTCTTGATATCTGTGATTTTTCGCTGGGCATGCGCGGTAGGATCGTTCGTATTGACTCACAGTGTTCCTGGTGATGGTCTCGAAGCGGTACGCCCTCTCGCCGCAGCACGGGTACCGGCCTGCTGGGAGCGGAGGTCGGCCCTCCAACGCGAACATGTGCGGCCCTTGCTCGTGGTGGGAACACCATTCCATCTAAACATATTATAATTAAAAGTATGCTAAGTCAAAGAGTCATAGTAGAGTTGTCGTTGGCCTAGCACAAAATCTACTGAAGTACCCCTAATGTGCTTAGTTCCTTAATATGACGACAAATCCGATAGCAAACTTGATTTCTTTCGGTTCGCTGGAAAGTTTTTATACAGCTGGGTCCAATCGTTCAACGCCATACCTGGTACGCAGGGAAGTATGTGTCACAGAGCTGGCACCGCAGGAAGTGGCAGTCAGCCCACAGGCGCCAGTACACGCGGCGCCACGACCGCAGCTCTGTGTGCAGCCAGCTGATGTACGAGTTCAGGCACCAAGACACATCCCTGGGGAAATTAACATCAACCTAGCGTTCGGCCAGAAAATGACAGGTGGAGAGGAAATCCGGTGGTATAAAGTGAAACACACTTTAAAATTTGTGTCGAGCTTTTGATGAGATGATGACGAAGTAGCTGTAAGACCAGCGCGCGCGACACCCAACCGAGAACTAGCGTGCAGCGGGCCTCATCCTCGCTACGCGCGTTCGGAGACCGCCGACAAAGGCACAGCGAGACAACAGTTGTGAGATAAAATTTCTGCTACTGCTTCATGGTCTGAGGATTCGTCTCCCTATGTAACGTGGTCCAATAAAACAAGCAAGGAATGTCTTCCGTCACCCGCGCACTTTTTTGTTGCATGAAGCACTGGTTTCTTGGTTAACACTATGACCTGTAGAAATTCGGATGCATACTGAATGAATTGCAAATCTGTGATTTTATTAAATAATACGACATTTAATAATCTATGATTTTAGTACTGAGTGTAAAACTAAGATTTTATTAATTTACCTCCATAAGAAGTAAAGACTCCGTGATTATTAATTTCCATGTATTTATTTTTAAGCTAATGGGGATTTGTGAACTTTTTGTCCACAAATCCCCATCATGGGCTATATGGGCCGTCAATGGGGATTAGCGGAAGAAAAGTTCACAAATCCCCATTGATCGGGATTGTCAATGGGGATTTGTGGAATAACCCATTTCGAGAGGCACCATCACTTGCGAGAAAAATAAACTATCCTTTGCAATAAAATGTGTATTTACACAGATTTAACAATGAGTTTAGTTATTGTTGATTTCATTTCATTAAAGAGGTGAAGTTGTTCTTACTTGGTATGCGTAGAGATGACATTCCCACGTCTGTCGATGCGCATGGAGGCTGGCTGGCACGGAACCTGCTCCGCGATGTGGCGGCCCAAGAGTTTGTTGCACCTAAAACATTCATGAAATACATACTGACTTGAATTTATTCTTGGCAAAGACTAGAGATGTCCATCTACTTTGCTAGGATCCTGATACACCTTTTGCTACTCGTATTTCCACATTCAAGAAATGACCATGTGTATCTACCATCTATCATCATGTGTATTCACGACCGCGACTATGCTCCGCTCTGGACAGACGGTAAAACGTTTAGGTAGTGTTTATATTCTTTTTCCACCAGCTTTCCCCACAATATGAATATATATATGCTCGTGAAAACTCGCAGAAATCGACTTTTCATCTGTGTGATCTTCATCTAGCTAGATCAATTTTTTCCCCCGGCTCGGCGAGAGAGGATCATCTTGCAGTAGAGACGCGACAGGATCTTGTCTTGGAGGACCATTGTGTGGTAGGTGACACTAACTTATTGCACTTGAAGAGGGTGGCAAGAGTAGCATAGTGCCCCCTCAGCGTCTCGGGCACCGGCTCGGCGAGGGACAGGATCATCTTGCAGTAGAGACGCGACTGGATCTTGTCTTTGCGGTCCCTTACCGCTTCCAGTTCCGCGTTTGTGTACATTGCTGCTAATCTGCAATAGGAATCAATAACGTAAGGTGCCCAGCAAGCAGTAATAATAATAATAATAAAGGCGTAGGGATGTGACGACCCCATCGCCCTCTGGTATGTCCAGTACGTCCAGTGCAATCAGTCACCGCAGGGCGGCTTGTGGCGAGCCGATGGTGAGTGGCGACACCACGGACCTTACCTCCAGGGGACACTATCACACATGCGCTTACACACACACGTACACACAGCAACACACCCCCTGCCTCTGCGCTTGCTTTAACCAGCCGGCCAGAGTGGAGATGCAAGAGCGGAACCTATGCTCCAGGTTGGAAGTGTAAAATGTCATAACGCCGGGGGCACTTGACTGTATAAGGATCTTGCGCCTCGCAGACTCACCTCTCGACAACCTTAGCTGCTTATATAGTGTTGCCCCCTGGCCGCCCCATGGTGGCTAGATAGGGGGCCTACAACGGCTATCCTGTTGGATAGTTATTAAGCAGCAAGTCACCATCTGCCATACTTAAATTTGTGAGAGATTTTCGAGGCAGATGTCCGTTATCTCACTCCATAGCCCTGTTATCCGACCCATTTAGCATCCCATCCTCATAGCCCACTCCAAGTTGCTTCCTCCCTGGCAATAGTTTGGCAACTGTGGGGGACTGTCCGTTAGTGTATCTCAATGATATATTGAGGGAGAGGCCTCCATGGATGCAGCCATCTCACATTTAGATTAAATGGTACCAAAGGCCTCTTCAATGTTGGCTTCGGCCCTATGAAAGCCTTTCAAATGACCGGGTCCCTAAGGGCCCGTCACAAAAAAGTGTACCTACATAATAATAATAAAATAATTTATTTCAGACAGGGTCCATAAAGTGTTAGTAATACAAAATAACTTATGGACTAGTGTTAGTAAGAGAACAGGCGAGTAAAAGTAGTATTATAAAATAAATTAAATCAAATTAAATTATATAAAATTTAATTAAATTAAATTTAATCAAATTAAATTATTTATTGTGGTGCTCCATCCACTTTTTAAAAAGGGGAGAGTCCCACCTATCAGATAACACCTTCAGGATACTATTGGGGCTGGCTCGAATTCGACTGAGCAGCGACGCACAGTACTTTCGCATGATTGCCGCGAAACCATCTGTGTGTGCTTCCGTGAACATGACAGAGGCACTGCAATATCGCGCCAACCCCAACAATATCCTGAAAGCATTATTATACTGGACCCGCAGGTCGCTGCCCGACGCGTGTAGTCCACCCACAGACTGCACGTGTAAAAGGACTGGCAATATGCTTTGAAGAGCGTCACCTTTACCTGATTCGTACACCGTGCAAATCTGCGGGCAAGCATATTACATCGGACAGCCAGCGACCTGCGCTCCCTCTCTATATATCATTACAATCATTGAGGTCCTCTCGAACCCAGTGCCCCAAGTGTTTGAAGTGCGTGACAGCAGTGATTGAGTTATCTTTAAGAACGGGGTAGCTCTACCTTTGTGCACTGATCCGATACCGAAAGTCGGACGTTGTCATACAAACTGAAAATAATGAAATCATCTGACATCAAATATCGGATCGGAAGAGTGCAAAACAGCTTAGTTAGCTTTTTAACCCCTTCCTTGTGGTGAGATTAAAACCCTTCTAGCCTTTTTGTGAATCCTGGTAGATTTCTGAAAAAGCTTTCACATATTATTAAAATAAAAAACGTTTGGTGAGATAAACGTACAGCCTCGTCTTCCCCGGGTAAGATTTGCTGCCTTCTCCCTCACTTGTGCTCATGATGTTTCAAGGTTACCTGGTAAGTAAAGCGTCACTCAGACAGGCGAGGTTTGTGGAGGTCTTCACGATGTCGTTCATGTGAGCGTGGCAGTAGATCAGGCAGTCGTGAAGGAGCGGCTCCATCTGGTAACAGATTGTTCAAGTAGACAATTTTAAGGACATTACGTCGGTCCGTATCCGTTTACAGGTAAATCAAAAACGATAGGGCAGATTAAGCTGAAATTTACATAGATTGCGATAGGGACTCCGGGAAAGAATATAGACACGTCATATACAAAGTGTAACAGAAAAGTGTAACCATATTTGAAGAGCTTATTCAGTTAATGATATAGAACAACTTTTACTATGAAGCCAAACAAAATCCCAAAAAAAAAATCTGCCCTTCCATACATTTCAGCCGAGCGGCATTGCATTTTTCTATGAAACAGTTAATTTTTTTTCGTGATGCATTGTTTGTTCCATAGTAAATGTTGTTCTATACCATTGACTGAATAACCTCTTCAAACATGGTTATGTACACCTTTCTGTTACACGTTGTATGACGCGCTGATACAAGGTGGGGGGAGGGGGCAATGGGTGTGAACCACGAACGACGTACGTAATTTTGACAATTTCAAAATCCTGGATCCATGCCTGCACATTTAGGAAGGAAAATATTCAAGCAGGTTGGAGATCAACTTACAATTGGCATAGATTAGGTGTGTTAATTCGAATATAATTTCGAGATTAGCCGTATTTTAGAACTTGTGGTCTAAAAAACCTTATGATGATGAATATTTTTACGAAAAAGCTGCAACTTCCATTTGCCTTCGTGTGACGTCACTTGAGAAATGGCTATTTAGAAATGTGTCTTTTGCTATCAAGATGAATTTATAAAAATTTGCTTCCGACTTATCTGACAGCTAGATGACAGATGAGTAGACAGACAGAGACAGACAACTTTTTTTATAAGCAATCACACATCACAATCAGTATAATGTCCAAAATCCTCAAGTGACGTCATTTCGGACAATTCTTTAAAAAAATCATTAGAAAATGATCGTTGATTTATATAAGGTCTTTCAATTTAAATTGAAAGTAATTTAGGAGGTGATTCAGTATCGTTAACACATCACATTCCACTGCAAAGTACTTTTTTTTGCGCAAACTTTTTCTTCACTTTTCCATACAAACTGTGTCAGCTGATCGGACCACTTTGTACTGAGAAGTGAAAAAAAAGTTCGCGCAAAAAAAAGTGCTTTACAGTGGAATGTGATGTACTAACGATACTGAATCGCCTCCTAAATTACTTTCAATTTAAATTGAAAGACCTTATATACCAAAATAATGAAAACTATGTCCCAAAATGGCGTATACCTTGAAAAAAAATTAAAAATAAATCTTTTAGAAATTAAGACACGACAATTTACAATAAGGGTCCCTTGTTGACTACGGAACCCTAAAAAAAGAGCGAAATAATTTATTCTCAATCACAAAAGAAATACAAACCTGCAAAAAGGAAGCAGATACCAAAATGGGCACCACGTTCGCTGGCTCCAAAAGAGGCCAGTCAGCAACCAGGATTGAATCTTTCTTCACCCACCGCATCAGCCAGTCGAAAATCTAAAAAAATTACAGAAAATACCACTTTTTAACAATCATACCAGCAAAGTCAATCAATACTACCACTAATAATCTACTTTATATGTATTGACTTGAGTACATAATTATGTACTTATGCAAATATATAAAACCAACTTTTTCCCTTTTTGTAATTTGTAAATATTAAATTTATATAATGAAGTTAATGTTCTACAAATCTACACAAACAAAATGACAAAACATGCAAGCTTAGTCTAATAACAAAAATAATTTATGTTTAAAGCAGCCAGAACTATCAATCAAATCAAAGAATATGTCACAATCCTCTACAATGTTGAGGTACTCCCGACGACACATTGCGATTGACTTTTCTCAATCTACTTACTAGAAAAGCCGCAGTCATTCGTTTGCTACAAAAAACCAGATGGCGCTACTTGTATATTACATGGCGATATCGTTTAATCTTTCTCAAAATACATAAACAAATATGTAGGTACGTTGTGTAATTCGCTATTATTATATTAATTTATATATTATTTTTGAGAGGATTTCTCCATTAAGAGGATCCTGCTGTCAGATTCAGAGACGGTAATCAGGGTTCCGCAACACAACTTGACTTAATTGATAGGACTAAACTTAATTTAAGTGTCCTGTCCTTTTCTTTCTGTATCGAAAAGACAAAGACGGGACGCTCACAATAAGGTTAGTCTTGTCAGTTGTGTTGCGCCGAATCGGTACCAATTATATCATTGCATTGCAGTATAGAAACGCAGAAAGAAAAGTAAATCTGGATATGAGGAGCTCTGAACCGGGGTCAGAGCTCCTCTCATCCAGATTTACTTTTCTTTCTGCGTTTCTATACTGCAATCATATAATGTTAATTTATATCTCCTTGCGATGGATAAATCGCAAAGTGTTCAAACAAAGAAATTTATTTCTGTCATAGTTGTTTAATAATTTTATTTTATTAATTGTGTATATACAAATTGACTTTTTGATCATCATCCAAATTCATACTGGAGGCTTAATAAGTGATCAGTATCTTGGATCAATAACAATTTTTGTGAAATTCGTAAAATGAAATTTCGGCTTCCCATAGAAATTCACTTCCAGTCCCGAGTGAATCACTATGGGGAGTCGAAATGTCATTTTACGAATTTCACAAAAATTGTTATTGATCCATGATACTCATCACTTACCAAGCCACCAGTATGAATTTGGACGATTATCAAAAACTCACCTTGTATATAATAAGTGCGAATTGTTTCGCCTATGTACTAAAATAAATGAATCTGAATAATTAAAATACGGAAAAGCTATTTAAAATTCTTACTTGAATATCACAGTGTACAGAAATATCCATATCTTCAAGTCTTTGTCCAGCCGTAACGTCAGCAAAATAACCCATCTTCGAGACGAGCAACTTTTGTGGACATCTGAAGTCTTTCTTCAACCCTTTCACTTCATCGCATACGTGAATTTCCACATCGCCCCTTGAAAAAAAAACCGGTCAAGTGCAAGTCAGACTCGCGTACTAGTTAAAGTGATAACTGAAATAATTGTTCCCTGCCAGGTAGAATTATGAAATTTTCACCATGAATAGAATGTCCCAAAACAATCATTTTCAGATTTGGAGGCAAGTCAGATTCGATTTGGGGACGCCGGGGATGGGGGGTGAAGGGGGTCGAAAGAGGCTTCTCGATAATTTTTTTTTTTTTGCTGATCACTATGCCATTAGAGCATGTGTGATGTCGTTTTCGCATAAAACGGACACTATAAATTCATTTTTGCTATACAATAAGTATGTTTTCATTACAAAAAACTGTTATTCAATGAAAAGTTAAAAAAAAAGGAAAATAGTGCGTATTTTTTTTTATAAAAATCGTCATATCTTTCTAAAATCATAATTAATTGAAACTAAAAAATTTAAAATTTAATTTTGTCTTTTTTTTTCGATGAATTACTTAACCACTATATATTTCCTGTAATCTTTACGTAAACACATATTACCATGATTTTTTCAAATTTTTCGGTCCACCAGTATTGGAGATAAGGGAGGGGGACATATATTTTTTATGGGTTTTCGAGGTTTTCTCGAAATAGATGCAAGATAGTCAAGCTATATATTTTAATATCCATATTGTATTTATATGTATATATATATTTTTTTTTTTTCATGTGTGTTCAACTTTTATTATATCCATAGAATATTTTTTTTATATTTCTGGTCCACCAGTTTCGGAGATATTCAAATTCAAATAGTTTATATTGCAAAGTAGGTATATAAAATACACGTTTCACAAGTCAAAATTTAATCTTATAAAAAATATATATATATAATAAAATAATAAATGTACATGAACTAGATTAAAGGTTTATTTAATTTATGTAGCAATATATATACCATTAAAATGATAGGTAAAATATATATTATACAAGGTGAAATCCAATCAACCGCCCGAACCCATACCGGAGACCCGGCCAGGGACCAGGAACAAGGTTCAATGATCACCAACCGAGCCCCCAGCACGAATCTAGGCGGCCGACCAAATCACATCCTATATACTACATACGAATAGGTTACATATATAAATACATGCCTACCTCCGCCCATTCGATTAGGGTGGGTGGGGATAAGGGTTTTAAACATTTCCTGAAACCAGTGCCAGTAAATAGAGAGAGGTATAATATATTTTTTAATACAGTTGCTCAAAAAGTGGCGTATTGCAGGGACGTATAGCGTTCGGGATGTGGGCTATTACATACTCGAGCTTTTTCTTTACCTTTTCCGAACTCGTGCGTTCTCTTTCCCAACTGTCAAAATAATGTCTATTAAAAAGAAAATAAACAACCACGAAGTTTTTACTAAAAAAAATTCATAGAAGTTTTTATGATTCATGCAAATATTTCTAAAAAGAAGCTACTAATTTGTTTCAATATCAGATTTAATGATTTGATTCAATGCGTTAGGTTAGGTTTCATTTCATTTCATCTCATTAAATTAAATTTTCATTTCATATCAATAAAAAAAAATCTGCTGAAGACTTGGCTGTATGGGCATAGTTCCCTTTGCCTACGCAGAATGGGTGAAGAAAGCGAAAAAAAAACTCTGCTTAGTTTTTTACGTTTGGCGCCATTTTCCAAAAATTTTCTTTGCGGGTTTAGTTGTTTGTTGCACAAAATGAGTAATTTCAACGATATTTTATTTGAATTAACACCACCGGAACTCAGTATAATTGTACATTTTACCGGAAAAGTCAAAAAGTCGCTACATATCTACATACGACGATTTTATTGCGTGGAATATTAGTTAGTTGAGTTTATTGTGTTTTTATTATTTTATTAAATTGCTTCATTTTTTCGCAACTGTATTAAAAATAGTTGTTCAGTACACGTGCGGAACCGTCATTGCAACTTGTTCCGACTGTCAACCCTCACCTTCGGCTGCGCCTCGGCTCGGGTAGACATTTGTCGGAACTCTTTGCAATGACAGGCATTCCGCACTCGTAATGAAATATACTATTTTAATACAGTTGCTCAAAAAGTGGCGTATTGCAGGGACGTATAGCGTTCGGGATGTGGGCTATTACATACTCGAGCTTTTTCTTTACCTTTTCCGAACTCGTGCGTTCTCTTTCCCAACTGTCAAAATAATGTCTATTAAAAAGAAAATAAACAACCACGAAGTTTTTACTAAAAAAAATTCATAGAAGTTTTTATGATTCATGCAAATATTTCTAAAAAGAAGCTACTAATTTGTTTCAATATCAGATTTAATGATTTGATTCAATGCGTTAGGTTAGGTTTCATTTCATTTCATCTCATTAAATTAAATTTTCATTTCATATCAATAAAAAAAAATCTGCTGAAGACTTGGCTGTATGGGCATAGTTCCCTTTGCCTACGCAGAATGGGTGAAGAAAGCGAAAAAAAAACTCTGCTTAGTTTTTTACGTTTGGCGCCATTTTCCAAAAATTTTCTTTGCGGGTTTAGTTGTTTGTTGCACAAAATGAGTAATTTCAACGATATTTTATTTGAATTAACACCACCGGAACTCAGTATAATTGTACATTTTACCGGAAAAGTCAAAAAGTCGCTACATATCTACATACGACGATTTTATTGCGTGGAATATTAGTTAGTTGAGTTTATTGTGTTTTTATTATTTTATTAAATTGCTTCATTTTTTCGCAACTGTATTAAAAATAGTTGTTCAGTACACGTGCGGAACCGTCATTGCAACTTGTTCCGACTGTCAACCCTCACCTTCGGCTGCGCCTCGGCTCGGGTAGACATTTGTCGGAACTCTTTGCAATGACAGGCATTCCGCACTCGTAATGAAATATACTATTTACAATCACCTCTTTGATACCCGTTTTATATTTTTAGGACAGTATTTTTTTGTTTTTCTCTCTTTTGTTTTGGAAATATTTTGTACAGTAATTTCAAATTTTTCAAATTTATTTCATGTTACGTTGGCAAATTAATGCTATTATTGCACCAAATTTGAAGTCTTTATCTTTAACGGTGCTAAAGTTGTAAGTTGTAAGAGGCTGTGACATACGGACGGACGGACAATGGAGTCTTACAATGGTACCTTTTGTACCTTTTAGCTACCACGGAACCCTAAAAATCGCAAATACGAAAAGGTGATACAAAAAGATATTCCGATACCGGGAATCGAACCCGAGCCTCCTGGGTGAGAGCCAGGTATCCTAGCCACTAGACCATATCGGATGTTGAATAAGTTGTTGAAATAACTGTATTGACCTTATAGAACAGCTCATCAGTAAAATAATATTTAAATATTTTTAGGCAGTGTACGTACATGCAGTGGCAGTAGCAGTATTTTATTACAATTGGGTTAAAATGCCACTAATGTGTAGCAATTTAGCTTATCCTCTTTGATTGGATTAATATTTGATTGTATCTTTGAATACAAAGTTGCGGCAAAATAGTACGACTGACTATTTATACTTAGTACATACCGTAAACAAAAAAAAACAAGTTCCATAGATTTTTTGTGTATATCATGAATTCTGTTAAAACTACGGGGGTCGCCTTGTTCCGCTCCGCTTCACTCGGCTCCCCAAATGTATTTCCATGTAAGTAATCGTAACACGCTACTCCTCGCTCCGCTTCGCCTCTCTCGTCGTCATAATGCCGATAAAAAAAACAAAGTAAAAATTCCGACAGCGAATCCTAAAACTCGTAAATGTAGTGCTTTTACCCACTGCAGCAATGTTTCGATATTTGAAGCGGCGCGGCGCGGCGAGCGAAGGTAAAAAAGAAGTCACGTGTCACGTGACGTAAACAGTAAAATACCGCCAGCGGCAGTGTAATGGCTATGGATGTGGTGTTTTATAACTGTGGGCCAAAGCATAGTAAAACCAGAAAGCTTGTGGCATTTTAGCGCATCATATTATTAGACTGCTGCAAAGTGTATACGGCAAAATCACAAGATTCACAAGCCTTGTGGCATTTTAACCCCACAAGGGTTAATTTTTTATTGTTTTTTATAAAATACCGCTTGCGGCACTGCCATATTTTAACGCCATCTTTCCACTAACTTACTCTTGTTTTTGATTGTGACGATCTTGTGCTGCAGCTACTGAAGACTTTCGTCTGCCAAGACGATCTCTTGAATCTTTATCATTTATAAAGCCTGCAAAACAAAAACATTTGAATATTCGAGTCATTATTTGGTCATTATACTTATTTTACATTACTTGACAAAATTCAAAGAACAATAAAGTTACTCACCACCAAAACTACTTGGTTTTTTGACATCGTTTACAGAACTACCTGATGCAGTCTTTTTGATTATTGGAGTGTAGGCACTGGTGGTTTTGGATGGTTTCTTGTAGCCAACCAAATATGGTAAAATGGAGTCCAGAATCCCTTCATTTATTACCTGCAGGTGCAAACAAATTACCTACATCTTTTGCCCGCGACTTCGTCCGCGTGGAAGCAGAATGCGGCCACAGTGTAATCCCTTGGGAATCCCACAATTAAAAGGATCCCAGTTTTTACTTTGGAGAATAAGTTATTGAACAGTGATCTCTCTTTCTTCTTTCTTTATAATCCATGTCTCACTCACTACTAAGGATCGTACAGTGGTAACCGCATCAAAACCCGTTCAGTAGTTTTTGCGTGATGCATGTTGATGTGATGCACAAAATTCCGTTTTTTTTTTGTATCATTATCCTATAACGCTATTTTTAATTAAATTATTATATTATATATATTATCTATTATATTATCTGTGATAAAATTTACAAATCCGTTCAAAATCCGTTTCGGAGATGTGCGCAAACAAACAAACTAAGAAAAAAGAATTCTAAAAATCGCTGATGTGTATTCTATTAATCTTTTTAGTCACCCCTTTTCTATTTTGATTACCTACCTTCAATGTACAGTGGAGACCGCATCAAGTAAGACACATTGGACTTTGTACCTATCTTATATTCTTCTCTGTAGGGGCTAATTTCGTATTGCAAGTGTATAGCTTGATGTGGTCTTCACTGTACAGACACACCGGGTTCTACTCTTTTATTATATGTATATTATTGATTGATTCATTGATGTTTAAGATTGATATCTGATAAGTACGCCATCTAGTGATCTAAAATAGAAAATTTAACAAATATTTTACTTACATCGTTTAATTTGCAATTTAAATTGGCTTCAGTCCAAACCCCTAGCATCTCAACTCGGGCTTCAGGTGGCAAAGAACGTCTTCGGCCCCGTATTTTGCCTCAAATCAGAAATATTTATATATATATATATATATATAGTTTAGTACCGCTCGTGGCACGCCATGAGATGGCGCTATTATTAAAAATAAGAGAGTGAATTTGTTTCCATTGTCATGAAAAAGTAAAATACCTACCCTCGATTTCACTGCAGCTATATCTTTTCTCAACTCGTGCTATTTCTGTACTGCTTTTCTTTTCTAAGGCAGTATCGCTTTTGCTGATCATTGGCTTGGGCTCGGTCAAGACCGTTTGATACAGGAGATCTCTCTCTTGCTGCTCGATGACGTGATTTATGACCGTTAGTTTGGTAAGTTCTTCCCAGTTTATTTTTGAACCATCGTCTTCTTCGCCCTCTAAATGTTCGTAGACTTGATACGCGGTCTTCATGAAATCAAAAAAGTCCTTCACTGTGATGGCTTCAGGGGAAATGCTCGTTTTCACAGTGGAGTTCCGTCGTGATGAGGGATCCGAGCGAACCGGACTTATCGATGATTTGTCACCTTTTGCCATGAACATTGATGAGGAATCAGATTCTAGATTTGGGCTAGCCATTTTTTATGAGCCTCCTATCAGTTTCCATAAAATCTTTTGGAATACTTTATCCTTTATCGATTAAACTTATATTCACCAGGCAACCAAAGAAAAATTATTGATTTTTATATTTTAGGCCCTTTACATGATTTTTCTTAGCATGACCTTTGGAAAAACTTTGATATTTTTGAAACAAATACAACAAAAATAATTACGAAGAAAAAAAATCCTTTTCTAATATTTACAAACAAATAATGCCAAGTCAATTTAGTATTTTTCTTTTGATTGAGAGTTGGCGAACTTATTATTTTGTCACGCGCCGCTAGTAGGTACCAGTCGCATTGCCCGGAAATCACAGAACACTTTTTGCCGCAAATACATACGTGCGCGAGCAATCTTTGTCTATGATAGCATTGCCGATTTATGGGAATTTTCCCCATTTCAGGTATTCTGGTAAACCTTCGGGATTTCTTTTCGAGTATGTAGTTGTAGTAGGGTGGAAAATGACGAAATCTTTGAATCTTTCTAGTAAAATAGATGTTATTTTCGAATAATATTGTTTATGTTTAAAAATACAATCAAACAAACTTGTTTTAAACAATGTGTTTTTCATAAATTAATTCATAACATAATGACACTATTTCTTACACCGGTGTAACGATGACGTGCCCTTTACACTAAACCACATGACATACTGATTATACTGAACTACTTCCATTGAAAAACATCAAAAGTTTTTCTTTTTACATTCGCTTGACATATTAGAAATGACGATCAAGACAGTTTTTTATCTGTCAAAAAGCCATAATAAGTTTTTCATCGGTCAAAAATTTACACCTATCACTATCCCTTCATAGCCAATATTAATGAAAAAATAAATAAATACGGAAAACAAAAAGTCTTAGTAGTAATAGAAGTAAACCAGTAAGGTCAAATAAATAAACAGCAAAATTATTATTCGTATTCTTTATTACGAAAGACTGCCATTTTCCTAGGCGATACAAGAGAGAAGGGTGACAGGAAAACACAAACAAAAGTAGTCAATTTTCGTAACATAGACAATAATAATTAATATATTCCAACAGGTAGATCCATTTTTCTAAATATGCTTGTATTTTCTTAGTAGATAATTTGAAGACTGGTTCTTTCTAATGAGAAAAAAGTCTCTGGTCGACTGAGAATGATCCTCATGGACTGATTTCAATGCGGATTTATGTAACATTTTATGTTATATATAATAATGGTAAATCAATTATTACTGATTAAACTAAACTTAACAAAAAAAAATATCTCAACTTTATTTAATACTTTTATTATATTGTTATTTATTCCATTATTTAATATTTAATTTAATTATTTACTTGTAGCATTTTTCACTAAGCAAATATTATTATGAATGATGAGAATAAAATGTTGTAAAATACATGTAAAAAACGTAAAATACATTCAAAGAGCTCTATGAAAGTAATACAATGGTCGTATGAATATATTTTACGTATGTATTTTACGTGTCATTTTCAACCCTAATTTCGAACTATTGAATATTTAACTATATTTACGTATATTTAATTATACTTACGTGGAAACTTGGCAACACTGAATTTAAATAAAGTAAATATACTTCCGTTATAACTTTGAAGCCATATCACATTTTTTGATGCGGTTTTCTATAATGTCATCCTCCTATGGGCCTGGATCAAAAGTGTTACCTACTTCATAAAATTACATCCAATCTGAACATTTGAATCATCAACTATCAAAAACTAAAGATACTCATACTCATTTATTAAATATGAGGTTTTTTACTACCCTCTTCTCCTTGGTGATACGTTGTGAGGTTTTAGGCTAACCTACCCGCTATTCCCAACATCACGTGTATTGTTTTGTTGAAAAATATCTCAAATACATATTATATTTTCAGATGTTTTAATAAAAATTTATCGTAGGAATCAGGTTCTGATAACCATAATATTAATAAAACTGAGAATTTTGTATTATTGTCCCAATATCCCCCAATCACGATCGATCGTGAGCGAATCGTGATGTTATTCTAATTCACTTTGCCCCTGCTTACGTGATTAAAAGACGACCCCTTAATGCGTACGATATAATTTTAAAAAAATGTATCGTGCTTAACTACCCTACCTAACGTTGATCTTTCTAATAGCACGCGCCAGTTTTCACCCAGCTTTTTATGGGAAAAATAATTTCACTTAAATGGTCACCCGCAGTTGGGAATTTCCATGGATGTATACCTAAACTGGATTGTGCACTGAAGGATGTTACGCGTAGAAAAATAGACTCTATTCCATACACTTAAAAGTTATTTTATTATGACATTACCAACTAGAGAAAACGTGCCGAGCGGGACAACATACAGTTGATGCCTGTGTCCTACTCGCACAGTTGCCATCACAAAAAAAACAAATTGCGATGGTAGGCTTGAGTTTTTCACGATTTAGTTTTTCAACGACTATAGTATTTAGCTTTTAGTAAATACTTGTTCATGACATTTCTTTTTTTTTAACCGACTTGAAAAAAAGAGGAGGATCTCAATTCGACTGTATTTTTTTTTGGGTATGTTATTCCTTATCTCCGTCATTTCTGAACTGAATTGAATGATTCTTTTTTTGTTTGGAAGAATTTCCTTCAAGGTAGGTCCCATTTTAAGATTGACCATGACCTGATGAAAGTTTTTAGAGATAGGCAGTGGAACGCCTCAGAAAATAACAGCGTACCACTTGATATTAAGGAAATCGCTTTGTACTACGATGTTGATCGCAGAGTATTACTTGGAAATTGTCAATCTTCCTCGATCCTGGTCTTATTAAGTCATTACCATAGAACTCCTTAACGAATGAGAGCACTTAACTTGAGATTGCGGCAATCACTTTGGTAGGGTGCTGATTGTCGGGAATTTCTTGGAAATTATCTGAATACCCACCTGACCTTCCATCCTGGCTTCACCACCATAGAACTCCTTAACGGACGACAGCATACCACAAGATTAAGGCAATCGCTTTGTATTAGGATGGTGATTGCCGAGTACTACTTGTAAATTGTAATTTCTCCACCTGATCTTTGATCTTGGCCTCATTACCATAGAACTCCTTAACGGGTGACAGCACATAACTTGAGATTACGGCAATCAGTTTGTATTAGGGTGCTGATTACAGGGTATTTATTAAATATAATCAATTATTACTTGTCCTTCGTTCTATATCAACAGCGCGTTTACAAGAACTATCCACATTACACAATTTGACCCGTCAACACTAAAAAATGTAAAATAATAAACTTTTAACAAAAAATAGTAACCGACTTTAAATGTAACTGCAGCCATTCGCAAAAAAATTAAAAATAATTATAAAATGACCGATGGTACTGAAATAACACTTTTTCTGACTTCTTTGTTCCTGAAAAATATGTTCTTTAAAAGTCACCGCGTTCCCTTGGTTATAGCAACACAAAAACCAATATAAGAGCGCCGACTTCTAGAGAACATATTTTTCAGGAAGAAAGAATGCGGAAAAGTGTTATTTCGGTACCATCGGTCATTTTATAATTATTTTAAACTATTTAGCGAATGGCTGCAGTTATATTTGAAGTCCGTTACTATTTTTTTGTTAGGTTTATTTATGTTTTACATTTAGTTTTATCCGTAAATGTAAGATCAATTATTCCTTAATAAAGTTGGGATTATTCTTATGCTTGCAAACTGGTAACCCTTTTATCTAAAAATGGCGCCACGGCCGTGACATTTGAAAACAAAATTGTAAAATTAATAATTTTTTGCAAAAATGGTTAAAGCATGCAGCGTGAAGGGCTGCAGAAGCGAAAGTTTTAGGAATTGTGGGATATCGTTTCATAGGTAAGGCATAATTACAACGTTTTCTCGGAGAAATGATACATGTTTACTTTGATACCGCTAGAGTAACCATGATATTGGGTTTTACATTACAGTCTTCCAAAAACTGAAAATATCCGAAGAAAATGGTAAGAAGTTTTAGGAAACGTAGTAAAGTGCAAAAATCCAGTAGTCTGCAGCCGCCATTTTAACCCTAGCTCACTAACCTTAATTTCCAGTAACGTTATCACTAACCATTCGTAAATTTTACGACGGATTAAAACATAAATATTTATTAAATCAACTTTATTTATGACACACAACGACCTTAATTAGCAGTCTTAGTTTTCTCTTAATCAAATAACATAATCGGTTTGAGAATTAATTTACATTGAACAATGATTGCACATAGAGACAATATGCTCCCTGCAAATCGCTTTTTTGCAGCCCTTTAGTGAGTGTTAATGAAGAAGTTAGTGGTCATATGACGTTTTTTTGCAGGGACAATAACGACGATAACACAATATATCCCGATCTAATGAGCGTGCATCCGCAATGAGTGATTGCGGGTCACTAGCGATGCGAATTAGGAAGGTATAAGGAACGGGGGGGGTGGCGGGGGTGGGGATCCTACCAAAACACTAAATGTTCAAGGTACGCGTCGTCATTTTGACGAATGGTTAGTGAGCTAGGGTTAAAGCAGAAGACTTTAAACCAATAAAATAAATGTTTTGAATACAGTTTTTACTACCTACGTGGTCTCAATCATTTATTTTTAAATATGGTTACCCTACTTAGACAGAGGTGAAATAATCTAGTATGACTTCTCGTTCTTCACGTTTTTTGAAACAAATACTCAGTCCTGTTAGGGTATAGGTCCATGGGAATTTCTGACACGTTTTTCGGGTATTATTGGCAACCCTAAACATTGCCATAAAAATTATAAAAAAAAAAAATGTATGTTGTTGATTGAACATGATTGGTGTCATCCCTCTATAATTTGTATTTGGTGTCTATGGGCACTTGAAATGTCATATCAATTTTCAGTGATTTGTATTTTTGTTGTTCAACAAAGTTATTTAGGATGTACTCAGGCTTAGTTTATTATGGAAAGTTGCCCATCCGAAAATGACAAAGGCGGTGTATGGCCTGATACATTTTGGAGGAATCCACAGCGCGCGCTGCCCGGCAGACCCTTGCAAACTGTGCGCCAGAACGAGGTTATGTCCGGCTCATCCTACCAACAGTTCCAGGCGTCTGTGAACGACGCCTGGGACCTCGGCGATGACGACATCGTCTCCGGCATCGCCGAGACCAAAATCTCTAAAGCCATATCACAAACTGCCGCTCTAAATGTGATAAATTCTCACAGAAACAGTTCTAAGAATTCAAGTAAGAATGAGGTAAAAATTGGTACTGAAAACGTTAAACCGGCCGTTGTTGTGCCTAAGAATGAAGTGAGGAAGGTTTCCGGTGGTATGGGGGCTGGTTCTGGGCCGATGCGGCACTATCCTGGGCGGCCGCGGCTGGTGAAGCTGTCCACTTTAACTTCTAAAGAAGAGAGCAATGAATCTAAGCTGGAGAGATTCCAGCAGCTTCTGGAGAGCTCTGTGCTGGACCTAGACGAGCTGAAGCATGTCAGCTGGTCGGGGATACCAGTTAAGGTGAGTGAACTAATTGAGGTCATTGCTTGATTACCTCTGTGAATGATTCCAATGAGTCACAGCTTTTATTATGTTAGTTGAACTCTTAAATGATTGTGTTGAACTGTTTAAAATGTATTGTCCTTTCGCTAGACCCTCATTTGTTGATTTGTGTGCATCTATTCATTGGTTGCTAAATAATGGTTCTGTAATGTATTAAATTGGTTGCAACTTGTAGTATAAATAAGTTCTAATATTATTATTTACAAAACGATAACATCAGAGTAATCCTACTTGGATTAATATATAAGATTAATGAATTTTTATTATTTGCATTAAGCCAACATTAAGGAGATACAATTTTAAGTAGAAAAGACAAATACTTTGTGAAAGATAAGTAAGATAATACAAAGTATCGGGTGGAATGATTCAATAATCTAGGTGAGAACCTCTGAAGCTCAGTTGGAAGAGCACTTGCCTTGTAAGCAAGAAGTCACAGATTCAAATAAGGCCAGGGATTTTTTTTCACAAAAAGTTAAATAGCTTCCTTTAAGTTTTCGCAAATACACAATAGTAAAATTTGTCTTGCTTTTCTTAATGTTATATAATATGAAAAGTTGCTTCTAATCTAATAACAATTATTTTTCATACACTTTTCCTATGATGCAGGCTAGAGCAGTAACCTGGCGTCTTCTGTCTGGCTACCTGCCTGCCAACACAGAGCGTCAGGCTGAGACATTGCAGCGTAAGCGTGCGGACTACCTATCTCTCGTCAAACAGTACTATGATACGGAGAGAGACGATGACACATACAGACAAATACACATAGATATTCCTCGGATGAGTCCCCTTGTGGCTCTGTTTCAGCAGATCACTGTGCAGGTGAATTTATTTTTATTTCTTTATTATTACGCAGAGATAACAGATATTTTCTCTACAGAATACTTCTTTTGCTTCCTCGACAAGATCAATCAATTTCTTTTATTCTGGTAATTTCTGGGTGATTTTCACTTTGCTTTGCAGGACTGGAAAAAAAAAACAATAGAAAATGGGATATAATGGTGTCGATTCGGTGAAACACAACTAACTTATTTGACAGGACTAACCTTAATTTAGGTGTTTTGTCTTTGTCTTTTCGATACAGAAAGAAAAAGGCAGAACACTTAAATTAAGTTTAGTCCTTTCAAATAAGTTAAAACATTTTACACCAAATCTACGCAGTCCCTTACGGATTAAACTATCATGATATTGAAAAATATAAAATGTCTTCCCCAATACAATTAAACTATGAATTTATTTAGATTCTTAAATGACTCCATATAGAAAACTTGCCTGCTAACCCTAAGGTCGTGGGTTTAATCCCTACAGTGCACATTAATTTGTGTTCTGTCTGCGTGCTTCAGAATTTTCGTTACGCTGTTCATCCATTTGTTTCCGAAGTCTTTAGTGGGACATATTAGGACCGACTTGTGCGGACTGTGACTTACATTTCACGGTTCACACTTGGGAACACTTCTGACTCCTTGGGGATTCTGGTCATGATGATATGTCTAATGTCTATTATTATTGTCTTGTTTGTAAATAAAAACTTTGTTAGAAATGAAAAATGAAAATGAAAATTTCTTTATTGCAGAAACATGTTACAGTATACAAAAAGACACTAATTCCCACATTAAGTTGCCTTGTGAAGTGGAAACTAGGCTCTACCCAGAAACATTAAAGAATCTTATATAACAATAAATTTAAAAATATAATAAATTAAAGTTGAGACTCATTCTGTAATTTAAGACTACAGATGCCTTGAATTGTATCTAGGGGCGAAATTACTAACAATGTATTGTCTGTCAACAACAATTATTAAGACCCATTTAGCAGCCTAATTGTGAAAAACCTGCAACACATTCTACTTAAGGCGATATGCGAAAAAAATATGGGTGTTTCTTTTCTGTGTATTTCATGAAATACACGCAAAAATTTAATAAATTTTCTGGTATATGCATTTTGACTATATAATCTAGGGTTTTGAAATTGGAAAACATGTTTGGATAAATTTTCCTCAATAGAAATAATTGTTGAAATAAGGTCTTCAAACACACTTTTTCTCCTCGTTTGATGAAGGAACCAAATACAGAACTCAAACATATTTTATTAGGTGTGTTTGCACAATATCTAGAGATTTGATATTTGAAATTTTGCTAGCTATTTTAGTTTTTTTAATAAAAATATAAAACCAAGTTTTTTCCCTTTTGCCCTGAATCCGCCTCTCTCGCACTGCGCGATTTTTCGCTTGGAGTGACAGTGACAAAAATAAAATTCGCATAGCCTCTTAAATGAAAAAGAACACTTCTGTTCAAAATTTACCCAATAGTTCCTCAACAAAACCTTATTGTGTATGCTGCCAGTGCAAAGATTCCACTGGTTTCTTTAAATAAGAATATTAAAATTTAATACTTTAAAATTGTAATTTATAGAAATCAATGGAAACATTGCGATGAAAGTTCAAACAAAACATAGGTAATAATGTTTTGTTGAGAAACTATTGAGTAAGTTTTGAATGTAGATGTTCTATTTCTAATAATTAGAAAAAGGCAGGTTTTTCACAATTCGGTTGCTAAACCGCTCTTAATAATATGTCCTAATTCAGCTAATTCCCATAGCTTAATTCCTGAAAGTTTACTTAAATATATTTTTTTCAGAGAATATACGCCATTTCAGATGATAGTTTTCATTATTAATGTATATAATTTAATAATTATTTTTTATGATTTTTAAGAGAATTTTCATATATTTCGTCACTGGGGACATTTTAGGCATGATATTAATTGTGGATCTTTGCCTTGCTTATAAAAAAATGTAGTCTGTCTCTGTCTGTCTTCTCATCCGTCATCCATCTGTGAAATCAGTCGAAAGCAAATTAATAAAGCCGATTCTTCAAGGCTTTAATTTTAGTTTTAGTGCTGTCAAAACTGAATTTTCTTGATTACAAAATAGTCTTTAAATGTTAGGAACAGAAGCTAAATTACTTTGGAAAATTTTTAGTTTTGACAGCACTAAAACTAAAATTAAAGCCTTCAGAATTGGCTACATTATAACTTTATTTGATAGCAAAGGACACATTTCTTAACAGCCTTTTCTCGAGTGACATCACACAAAGTCAAATGGATGTTCGTAAAACTATTCATCTTAATGAGGTTTTTTAGACAACAAATTTAGCTTATTAAACCAAAATCTCGAAATGGTTTTCGAATTAACACACTTTAACATAATTTAATCTAAGCGATGTATACTATTTTTAAGCATTTGAAAGGTTCAGGAATCGTTAAACGAATATAATCCTAGTAGTCATAGTCATAGTGGCTATTTTGGTATCACTAATCGATCTGTCATCGAGAAAATAATTGCTTGGAAATAGTACAGTTTCCTTTTTTTCAGGTGATGTTTGAAAGAATCCTGTACATCTGGGCGATCAGGCATCCCGCGTCCGGCTATGTGCAAGGCATTAACGACCTTGTGACGCCATTCTTTATGGTATGTTTTCCTCTGTATTTTTTGTTTGACATAGAGTAAAATTTCTAGTATGGGTATATTAACTGTCAGTTTGTGGTGGCGTGTGAGACCGTCCAATGTGGTTGTTTCGAATACGAACAAGCTGTCTTGTCAATGCTCCGGTAGTAGTTGTGAGTTGCCAGTAGTATTCTCAAAGGAGTTTCTCTTCCAATGAATCTCCTTTAACAAAAACAACTGCGCGCACATCACGAGCATTCTGCGACCCGTCGATTGTTGGTTTTTCGGACGAACGCAAAGGTGGCGCAGTGAGCTTGTGGACGCATATTCGTAAAGACGAGTGCAGCGCCGGGTCTAGCCCATGTAGCGCTCGGGTGCAATCAATGCCCTGGCGCCCTCTAGTAGGCGTGCGGTCAAAATAGAATACTTACAGTTATATTATTTCTAGTGATCCGAAATTTGCGTGCAAATGCTGCAATGAGCGTTTTTCCTTGTGTCAAATTTAGTGTTAAATAAAATACCTAGATGGCACTGTCATATACTTTAGCAACAGAATCAAAGACAAAATTTGCACAGATTCCAAACAGACCAAAAACCACTTTTACTTTTACATTGATTGTTATGGAGCACATTTTATCCACGTTGACATGGACACCGACATCTGGCGGAAAGTCAAGAACTAAAAAAAAACAACGAGAAAAACGCTCATTATAAATGATGTTGGGAAGCAATAAGCCGTTTACTTCGCTTGCGCTACGCCCCTGTGGACCCGCGGGGAAGACTCGAGAGTAAAAAGTATTTTTCAATGCAAGTGCTCGTAAAGGCCCACTTTTTATGTATCAAAACCATACAGAAAGTCGATTATTTTGCCCTAGGGCTTTATTATTATTATTTTTTTATTTAGTTACAATGGTTGGCTAACCTGCAACCTTTCCTGTGTACCATACATTTTATACTTTTTTTCCACTGTTAACGGCTCTGGATACAGTCCTTTTGAGACAATCATAATTTAAAGTTCACAAGATTATATTTGTTTTATTTCCTCACACTATGCATTGACAAACGTAGTATGATACACGGGCGTAAGAGCAATAAATTACTCGGTATCGTCCTCGTAATTTATTCCTTTTCGCCCTTGTAGCATAAACTACTATTCTAGGAAGGAGGGCTTACAAGAAATAAAAAAGCTCAACTTTGTGTGCGCTCATTGCTACCGCCTCCAGCGTCACAGATATACTGTGCCGGTGTCGTCGGCCATAACAGCGCATGGTCTTTGAGAGCCGCGAGCGACGAAGACCTTGCGCCCGTGTGCGCCGCACACCCTGCACCATAGGTAAAGCCGGCCCTGGACGAGCGCGTCGCGAACAATTTGTTATTACTAGACATCGAATTATATGCATTAACAAAGTGCCAAAATATGCATGCAAATATGCACTAAAAAGGCTGAAATATGCACTAAAAACTGTTTATATGCCCAAAATATGCGCAATGCAAAATCAAAAAAACCGTTATTATTTTTATACAGTTTAATTAAAGACGGTACAAAAACAGCGAGATATGCTTAAAATTATGCATAGTTTTTGTGACAATATACAATTAAGTATTTTCCAAATTTTCGAGTGCAGTTTTGTGACGTTTGTCACCCAGTAGCAATTTGTACGCCGAAAACGACATCTCTACATAAACTGACGTCATTGGACAAAACGTACGCTATATATATATATATATATATATATATATATATACTAACCGAAATATGCACGATTGGGAAAAAAGGCTAAAATATGCATTAACGCCGTAATTAAGAGAGTTATATGCATTTGCATATGCAAGTATGCAAATGCAAAAAATCCGATGTCTAGTTATTACCTACAAACCAGCGCTAACGACTGACGGGAATGGTTGTTCCCAGCGCTCTCAACAAGCGCGCAGACCGTCCAAACCGTTCGCATCACATTCGAACCACATCTCATCAACTACGTGACAAGAAACAATTTTTTCCGCCACTGCCGAGATGTTGCGGGGTAAGACGGGGAAATAGAGATGGGATAGTATGTAATGACATTTGTATATTAGTGAAATTGCACTGATGTGTTGGTGAAAAAGGTTTGCCCTACTTACGACGTATAATGGCTCAGTGGTCTGTGGTTGCAGATAATCTGTACGCGGCTTTACCGCGTAATAACACGCTAAATTCATGCAAGACGCGTACCGTGTATTGTGTACAAAGCATACAGAAAGTCGGGCCGTGTCCACCTAGGGTTACCAGATGACAGGAATTTCCCTGACATGTTAGGAATTTTGGCCCTCTGTCAGGAAAACAGGAAAAAATTGGATTTGTCAGGAATTTTTAAGATAATGAATAAAGTGAGTTTTGTTTATATAGCCAAATTAATACTGTAGATTCGACTCGTTAAGTGATCAGGACCAAAGTTCAATTACCCTTTTGCAGAATACGAAAACCAGTAAAATTATAATTTATGAACATCTCCGAGTCAATTACTATGAGTAGGCTAAATTTCATTTTGCGTTTTTCATAAAAAGCGTCATTGACCCTTAGTCCTGACTCCTGATCACTTACCGAATCTCCGATATGAATTTAGCATTACAATCAAAAGTCACGAAAACTGTTGAAAATCACGCAGCCTTCGTATGAAAAATTACAGGAAATTTATTGAATAGTCAGGAAATTTGTCAGGAATTCACGTTATTGGATCTGGTAACTCTATGTCCACTTGAAGGTTGCCTGTCATGTGTTATTGTTCTGATTCACGACATGTATACATAATGCGTTAATATAGCTATATTCACGGTAGTGATACTTTGTTTGGTTTGCCATATTGGATTAAGCTGAGGCAATTTCGCGAAATATTTCCTTGTTTATAAAGTTGTATTTATATTTTATATACTAGGTACCTAGTTTTAAACCAAGGTGAGCAACAGTTTTTGTAAGTGAGTAAAGTGAAGGTACAAACTTGTAAACATAGGCAAAGAGCTAGTTGTGCTAGTTTTAGTTAATTATGTAAATATAAATGTGTTTATAGCACACCGTGCGTAAAATGACCACTTTACGCACGCTGCGCGTGCGTAAAGTCGGCATTTTCCGCACTTGTGCTATGAAAAATTATACGAAACTCGTGCGAGAAACTTTTTCTCGACTCGTGTGATTGCAGCACTCGCCTTCGGCTCGTGCCGCAAACTCACACTCGTCAGAAAACGTTTCATCGCTCTCGTATCGTAATGTACTATTGTTTAGGTTAAGATATTTATTGTTATGGTTCTAGTTGCCTGAAATAAAATTATTTATTATTATGTAGGTACACTTTTCAGTCACGGGCCCATAGGGACCCGGTCATTTGAAAGGCATTCATGGGGCCGAAGCCAACATTGAAGAGGCCTTTGGTACCATTTAATCTAAATGTGAGATGGCTGCATCCATGGGGGCCTCTCCCTCAATGTATCATTGTGATACACTAACGGACAGTCCCCCACAGTTGCCAAACTATTGCCAGGAAGGAAGCGACTTGGAGTGGGCTATGAGGATGGGATGCTAAATGGGCCGGATAACAGGGCTATGGAGTGAGATAACGGACATCTGCCTCGAAAATCTCTCACAAATTTAAATATGGCAGATGGTGACTTGCTGCTTAATAACTATCCACCAGGATAGCCGTTGTGGGCCCCCTATCTAGCCACCATGGGGCGGCCAGGGGGCAACACTATGTAAGCAGCTAAGGTTGTCGAGAGGTGAGTCTGCGGGGCGCAAGATCCTTATACAGTCAAGTGCCCCCGGCGTTATGACATTTTACACTTCCAACCTGGAGCATAGGTTCCGCTCTTGCATCTCCACTCTGGCCGGCTGGTTAAGGCAAGCGCAGAGGTAGGGGGTGTGTTTCTGTGTGTATGTGTGTGTGTAAACGCATGTGTGATAGTGTCCCCTGGAGGTAGGGTCCGTGGTGTCGCCACTCACCATCGGCTCGCCACAAGCCGCCCTGCGGTAACTGATTGCACTGGACGTACAGGACATACCAGAGGGCGATGGGGTCGTCACATCCCTACGCCTTTATTATTATTATTATTATCTTTATTTTCTCTTTTTCTAAGAGGTGAAAGTGGCACGGACCGAGGCCAAGTGCGGAGTAGTTTACGTGAATAGCTATGTGTTCTGGGATGAGTTAGACTGAAGGAATTTTCATGTGATACGACAAGTGTTCAGAATTAAAGCTCTTTGCAGAAGGTGAATTGTACGAGGCGGGATATACAAAGTATTTAAACTAGGCAAAATATTTTTTCAATGCAAGTGCTCGTAAAGGCCCACTTTTTATGCATCAAAACCGAACAGAAAGTCAATTATTTTGCCCTAGGGCTTTATTATTATTTTTTATTCAATTTATATACGTGAAGTTAGCTAACCTGCAACCTTTCCTGTGTACCATAAATGTTATACGTTTTTTTCCCACTGTTTAACTGCTCTGGATACAGTCCTTTTGAGCCAACATAATTTAAAGTTCACAAGATTTATATTTGTTTTATTTCCTCACACTATGCATTGAAAAACGTTGTATGATACAGGGGCGTTTGTTCTCGTAATTTTTAAATCGTCTTCGCAATTTTTTCCTTTTCGCCCTTGTAGCATAAACTACTATTACGAATAACATCTTCAGTTATTACGATAGCTATTTTAACAGTGTTCACACGCCACTGTGTTTTAATTCCCATAGCCAAATCTTTGTACTTGTTTATTTTTTCTGTGTGAGTCGATTGCAGATTATGAGTATTGGGTATCGCTATATCCATCAAGTAAACTGTGTTCTTTTGTTTGTCGTGAATAGTGATGTCCGGTCAGTTCAAATGTACTGTTTTATCTGTTATGACTGTGCGGTCCCAGTATATTTTCAAAGAGTTATTTTCGAGAATTTTTTCAGGATTGTATTTATAATATGGGGTCTTTTGGTCTATGAATTTATTCTTGTATGCAAAGTGTTGATGTAAAATAGAAGCAACTTGGTCATGCCGGTGCTTGTAGTCGGTTTGAACTATAGTCTTACAAGCTCCCGTAATATGCTGAATGGTTTCTGAAGCGCTGCTACAGTGTCTACATAAGTCATTCGATAGATTGCGTTCTTTTATAATGTTCCTATGGTTTCTAGTGTTAATAACCTGATCTTGAATAGCGATCATAAACGCCTCCGTCTCTGAAAAAGCTCCCCTCGCTTAAGCCATGCATTGGACCAGTTTTTATCAACGTGTAGTTGCTCTAGATCTTTGCGATGTCTTCCGTGGAGGGCTTTCTGTTTCCAAGTATCAATTTTTTCGGATGGTGATGATTGTGACTCATTTAGCATGGTTTTATTGCTAAGGTTGAGTCATAGACTTAGGATATACTGGTGTATAGACGAACTGACAGTCCAATAACGCGTGACAAATTTTGAATTATCATTGTGTGCGTCAACTAGTAATGTACATTTTACGTTCAAGAACTATCGAAGTGTGCCAGGAGGATCGTAGCAGATGGATATCTGTAGTCTCTGCCTACCTCTCTAGCAGACATGCGTGAGTATATATATATATATATATATATATATATATATATATATATATATATATATATATGTATATATATATATGTATATATATATGTGTATATATGTATATATATATATATATATACTCACGCATGTCTGCTAGAGAGGTGCAATTCTATCCATCAGCCAAGTTTGTCTACTGCTGGATATAGGCCTTTCTGGGATTTCGCCACCTTGGTTGTACCCCTGAAAGAGATGCCCATACTCACACACGCTGGAAAGGCGGGTTGGTTAGTGCGGTGCTGAAACTTTCGCACCAATGACGCCGCTGCCCGTCACCAGTATGTTTTGTGTAAGAGCCAGCAATTGGGGATTGATTTGATATACCGTGTTAAAATGAATGCAACAATAATTTCTATATTGGTGTTAGTTTTGTTGGATGTTACGATTTTACTTCGCTTTTAGGTAATTTAATTCAAATATAAGTTCTATTAAAGAAAGATTTATTTGATTAATTACAAAAAGACGGGTTTTTCACAATCTGCCTGCTAGAAGGCTTTTAACAGAAAGTTTGCAATTATCCGGACCTTTTTTGCAAAAATCCCAGGATTTTCACGTTGATCCGTTTTTTCCGATTATCCTGCGACATTGATATCGATAAAATTTTCGATAATTTCAAGCCCTAACGTACATGTAAATTATATTGATGAAAAATATTTCCACCAATATCATGCAAACTATGAACAACGTGATTTTTTTCCATGCAGAATATAAAAATTCACAATACGATTGATATTATTTCGTATTTTAAACAGAATATAACAGAAATTAAACCACAAAATAAACGCGTCCTAGCAATGACGACGTCCATCCTGGGAATTTACCTGTGAAATGTGCAATTATCAGGATAATTTCTTTGATTAACCCCACAGCCACTCACAGACCAAGTAACCATTGTTGAAGACTTGTAGTAACTACGAATAAACACAAATAAATACAAAAATCTAAGGAGCTTATTCCTTGCGTGCCGACTTGTGATGACCTGTCTTACAGGTCCACTAGATTCGCTTTCCTTTTCACTCTTGCTATATTCCCATAAGGGATTCTCTTCTCCGTCGCACGCTATGTTCGTCTATACGTCAGTTTATCCTAAGTCTATGGGTTGAGTGGTGTAGGTTTTCTATCTATATCTGTTATGTAGTCGTGTAGCTCTGAATGTTTGGCTTTTGTATGCCAATACTGTCTGAGGGACGATATTTGTTTGTTGTGTATGTTTTGTAGGTCTATTATTCTTCTTTCTCTTTCTAGCCGCTAGTTTTAGACGTTGTGTGCATGATTTGGTGTGGTGTTTTATGTATGTGTACAAAGACGAGGCCTTTAGGCGCACAGCGGCTTTGCAATTATAACCCGTAGACTAACTTCCATAAAGTTGAAAACCGCGTGCGCCAAAATGCGCGCGAAACGATTCAGAACGAGTCTAATTTTAAGAGTAAAATCGACTAAAATAACAATATTGCATTTAAGTCATTTTTGAACTAACAACGGTTAATAAACAAGATTTTCGTATTGATAGTAAAATATGACACATGAAAATTTAATGGATTAAACGCAAAACCAAAAAAACACTCAAAAAGAGACTATTTTCAAAAATAAAATCTATCGAGCGAAAGTTTTCCAATTAGGTAACGCTACTTACAACGTAAAGGTAAAGGTTTGAAAAAACATATATTCAAGTTTGATATTGATTGCGTCTGTGGTAGATTCAGTATAATCGTTCAAAAACTGTTGAAAAAGGAAGCCCTCCTCTTAAACTGTAATTTGGTTAGGTCAGTCTTTCCTATTATCACCGTTACAAATTATATTACACGGTTATTGATCTGGATATTATACGTTTTATCGTTTTTTTGTTGTTTCTTGGTTAAATCCCTATTCAAAAGTATGTAAATCCCGTCAAGTTTTTATGCCTTTATGGTTCCTTGTTGACAATGGAACGCTAAAAATTGCATGATAGAAGGGTAAATATCAGTTTAACTAATAATTGTAATAAATATTAGAATAGAATAGAATTTATTTCGCAAGAAAAGAGTACAGTACAAGTTACAAGAATTTAAGCTTAAAATCTAAGATACACATAAAGTACTAATAACAAATGTACGCTGTTATCCTAGATAGGATTTTACGTCTGTAGAAAGGAATAACAGCCCCGTGTCCTTGGAGGTCAGAATGGGATAAAAAACATTATGTACTTAGTTAATCGGCTTAACAACTACCTACAAGTTACTAGTTATAGGTAAAAGAGAGAGAAAAAGCTATGTAAAAGGTATAATTTAAGATGTTAAGTATGGATATCCATATATACAAGGTGAATTTTTGATCATCGTCCAAATTCATACTGGAGGCTTGATAAGTGATCAGTATCTTGGATCAGTAACAATTTTTGTGAAATTCGTAAAATGAAATTTCGGCTTCCCATATAAATTCAGTTCCACTCCCGAGTGACTCCCCATAGTGATTCACTCGGGACTGGAACTGAATTTCTATGGGAAGCCGAAATTTCATTTTACGAATTTCACAAAAATTGTTACTGATCCAAGATACTGACCACTTATCAAGCCTCCAGTATGAATTTGGACGATGATCAAAAAGTCACCTTGTATATATATATATAAGGTCTTTCAATTTAAATTGAAAGTAATTTAATCGTTAATACATCACATTCCACTGCAAAGCACTTTTTTTTGCGCGACCTTTTTATTCACTTCTCAGTACAAAGTGGTCCGATCAGCTGACTCAGTTTGTATGGAAAAGTGAAGAAAAAGTTCGCGTAAAAAAAAGTTCATTGCAGTGGAACGTGATGTATTAACGATACTAAATCACCTCCTAAATTACTTTCCATTTAAATTGAAAGACTTTATATATGTGTATGTGTAATAAATATTAACTCCCCCAATCACTTTTTGCTGTCTCCTTCATCTATATATGGTCGTTGGCGGCGGTGGTTAAAATCTGGCAGAAAACAATCATTGCTACGCCCTTGTCTGACAACCCCTCGCGGATTCATATCGTGCGTATATTGCAGGTGTTCCTGCAAGAGGCGGCCCCTGGCGAGGAGTTGGACAACTACCCACTGGACCAGCTGACGGAGGAGCGCCGCAACATCATCGAAGCGGACTCCTTCTGGTGCCTCTCCAAGTTCCTCGACAGTATACAGGATAACTACATATTTGCGCAGCTCGGCATACAGTATAAGGTGCGTCGCTTCTGTTCTCTCTACTGAGCTGGTTTATTGAGGGTACACCAGCTTTACCTGACAGTTGCACGAAAGTATTTTGAAACGTGTCCGGGGAATGTGAATATTGCACTTACAAGTTTGATTTCTAATGCCTCTGGATGCCGTTAAAATTCGCCTGACAGTTCAAACTTCGGTGTTTTACCAGCTTTTCGAAAAAAATCTAAACTTGAAACATTTATTCAACGTTTTCTGTAGGGCTGTTATGTCATACTTTTAGTTTAGAGCACCTACTTATTTTTCTTTCCTAGCGATTACAAAAAGCATTTTCGGTTTCCCAATTTAATTTGAGTTTAATTTGATTTTGACGTTTCACGAAAATCACTCGGATTTTTCTTTGAAATTCAAATAGTTTATTTTGCAAAGTAGGTATATATAATACACTTTTTACCAGTCAAATTTAATCCTATAAAAATATATGTAATAAAATAATAAATGTACATGAACTGAATTAAAGGTTTATTTAATTTATGTAGCAATATATACACGATTAAAATGATAGGTAATATATACATATATTATACAAGGTGTAATCCAATCAACCGCCCGAACCCATACCGGAGACCCGGCCAGGGACCAGGAACAAGGTTCAATGATCACCAACCGAGCCCCCAGCACGAATCCAGGCGGCCGACCAAATCCCATCCTATATACTACATACTAATAGGTTACATATGTATATAAATACATGCCTACCTCAGCCCATTCGATTAGTCTTGCCAAGAAGAAGGGCAAGAAACTTAGCAAGATCATGTCTTCTTTTTAACATAAAACTTATACTATACAAATAACTTATACCTACTTTACCTAAGGGATAAGAAAATACAAGACAGCAGGAATTCAGGGTAATGAAAAAAAGAAAACATATATATCTTTGTCTACATGTCTCATCTCATATAGTCTATTTCTTTTTACTGTCTGTAATTAATTAATGTTTCTCTTTCTATTATACAGTGTCTCTTTCTTATAAACGAGAGAAATTTCGCACGAAGATCGCACGTTTCGAAACGGAACCTAACTGTACTGGTGCTTACGGCGCTAAATTATGTTTGGAATTATCTGGTCAACCCTGATTTTAGATTAGATTTAGATTATATTTAGATCTAGGCCTTAGTGATTCTGGGTTATCATAAAAAATAACAAGGAAAGTTATGTATGGCGGTCGATGTGGCGCGACTCGCCATATATATAATACTTCTAACCTTACCTACTGGCTCTCTTCCGCGCTGAAGGATTTCCGATTAACTAGTTGGTCCTAAAATCAGGTTAGGTCGAAAACATTACCTACAGTCCTACATGATAGATTTCATTCGCTTTACATTAAAGTAAGTGTGATGTATTGAAATGTAGAGTGAATATAGTGGAAATGCGTTCCTTACAGTATGTGTGGTTTAACATTGAATGATAGAGTGAAAAATATCGACATACGGGATCGTTGCGGCCTGAAAGAAGATGTAGTGACTAGAATAGAAAAAGGAATGCTTCGGTGGTTTGTACATGTAGAGAGGATGAATGAAAGTAGAGTGACGAAAGAAATTTACGGTGCACAAGTGGAAGGTACAGCTCGACCAGGCCCCCCTAGGACGTTTGTTGTCCAAATTGGCAAGGTATTGAAGAAGGGCAATAGATGATCGACTAGATTGATGGATGTGAAAGAGACGAAAGAGGTGTGTCAGGATCGTAGCAGATAGAAATCTGTAGTCTCGGCCTACCCCTCTGGGAGACAAGCGTGAGTATATGTATGTATGTATTGAAATGTCAAGGAGCAGCGGTAGCTCTATGGGTAGGAACTAGGAACTCAATCTAGAGACCCAGGTTGAAATCCTGCGGGTCCAGCAAGCCAATGAGTTTTTAGAAATTTAAGTGCATAGTATTTGCACACTTACCACTTGCTGAACGGTGAAGGAAAACACCGAGGTAAACCTGCATGCTCTAAAGTGTGTGTTTGTGACCGAAGTACGGAGATAAAGCTCATCCCTCCATCACGGCGGGACGTTAAAATCGTCGGTGAAAAGTTGTTACGAGTAAGAGAACTGTTTTTCTGACTATATAAATTATATACTTGTCATCCATCCATCAGCCTAGTTCGTCCACTGCTGGGCCTTCCAGGACTTTGCCTCTCCCAGCGGTCATCCTGGAAGAATTACCCATACTCACACACGCTGGGCAGGCGGGTTGGTGAGCGCGGTGCCGGAACCCTCGCACCAGTGACGCCGCTGCCCATCACCAGTCTGTTCCATATAAGGCCCGGCTATTAGGGATGGATATACCGCCATCCATCGGTTCCAGGCATGGTGGGCCTCCTGGTTTTTTTCCTGTGAGCTGTCCTCTTACTCTCCCCCGAGTTACTTCGAGGGGGTCTCCAAGTAAGATGGTGGTACCTCCACAGTCGAGCCTGGCATCAGCTCTACCACCTATAACTATATGGCAAATATGATGCCATATGACTATACTTGTAGCAGTAAGTTTTTCAATGACTGCAACTAATTAATTGCTATTAAAATATTTAATAGTAGGTCGTTATCATAAATCTCTATATAACTAACTGTAAAAACACATGATAACCTGTTATCAAACAGTCAAAACGGATTAGATAATAGATTACACAGATTTAGATGTTTATTCATGAAATGAGTAGGTGTGTCATACAATTATAGTAGAAAAAGAAAAGCCGGACCAAAATTTGGCAACAATCTTTGCACACCATCTTAACAATCACGCAGTTTTGTATCTTATTCCATATTTAACAAAGTCTCAATTTCATTGCAGGTAAACCAACTAAAAGAACTAATAAGAAGAATTGACCAACCTCTACACGAGCACCTGCAATCCCATGGAGTCGACTACCTTCAGTTCTCATTCCGATGGATGAATAACCTGCTTACTAGAGAAATACCCCTCCCCTGCACCATAAGGCTTTGGGACACATACCTCGCTGAATCGGACGGGTTTGCGACATTTCAGCTTTACGTTTGCGCGGCATTTCTCCTACATTGGCGCGAACGGCTGATGCTAGAGAAAGACTTCCAAGGTCTCATGATCTTACTCCAAAACGTCCCCACTCAAAACTGGACAGATTCTAATATAAGTCTCTTAGTGGCGGAGGCGTATAGGTTGAAATTCGCGTTCGCTGACGCGCCAAATCATCTCCATAACGCGGGAAAGTCTGATAGATGATGCACGTTGGGATTTTGTGAAAGCGTTCGTTTGGGCGCCATTTTGGATTTTTATTTTAACGATTTTCTGCCATATCGTAGTAGAAATAAAGGTCGTATTTTATTGAGAGGTTACAAATATGCAAAATGGCGATTTATTCCTGTTTGTCCCACCACGTGAGGAATAAAATAGTAGTTTATGCTACAAGGGCGAAAAGGAATAAATTACGAGGACGATTTAAACCGAGTAATTTATTGCTCTTACGCCCGTGTATCATACTACGTTTTTCAATGCATAGTGTGAGGAAATAAAACAAATATAATCTTGTGAACTTTAAATTATGATTGGCTCAAAAGGACTGTATCCAGAGCCGTTAAACAGTGGAAAAAAAAGTAAAACATTTATGGTTGACAGGAAAGGTTGCAGGTTAGCCAACTTCTCGTAAATAAATAAAAAAAAAAAAAAAAAAGCCCTAGGGCAAAATAATCGACTTTCTGTTCGGTTTTGATGCATAAAAAGTAGCCCTTTACGAGCACTTGCATTGAAAATACCTTTTTGTCCCCGAATTTCAATTCGACGACAGATCTTAACGTTTTGGTCAAAACTCAAGTTTAAATTTGAGGACAGATGAAATATAAATCAAATAGCAAGTAAGTATTGTTGAAACTAAAATAATTGTAGTTTTGTCATACCATTATTTACTTATTTTATTTTATCCCCGAACATCCACCAACTGTTATCATTGAAATAGTTACATGTAGTTTATTCCTTTTTCTTATCATCAGCCCAACTTTTTCTTTAGTGTGGGATATATGTATGTAAGACTCATCCATATAGATTATATTTTTTCCTTCGTCGCGTAATTTGCGTACTTTATCAAAGTATTCGATTCGTTTGAGAGCTACAACGTGTTTTCCATCAAAATTTTCATGTTATCTTCCATATTAAGGGGCTCCACAATGCTAAACATCAGTTTTGTATTGGATTCAGTTCAGTCAATGTAGATGGTAAAATTTTGAAAAAAATATGGCGTATTTTGTGACCCAAGGCAATTATTAATTACACTTTATAAATAAACATACTTTCAATCTTCTATTAATTATATTACTTTTTAAAAAGCATAATTTAACGAAAAAAGCGGTTCAGTTTCAGTGTTTCAAAACCGATTGAAACAAAACCAACACACGCAGTTACTAACGAGAAAAAACCATCTTTATTACATAAAGAAATTATGGTTAATGTCATAATGTAGCCACGATTTCAAAATAACTGAAGTTTTGCGTGCGCGGCGTCTGATTAAAGCAGGATAGATAGTTAAAAAACGAACGCGTTAGAGCAGGACTGAATTTTAGCATAGTGCAGCCCCTTAATGAACCGAAATCCCATCTCATGAAGTATCTTTCTCAACGATTTTCACACCTACGAGTATTATAATTAATATTATTATTATTGATACACAGGCAGCTAAAAGCTGATTTTGTGTATGTCACTGCACTTTAGTTTTCATGAAATTGTCAAGTTTATTTTTGAATGAGTTCACTGTGGATGCACTGATTACAGCTTCTGGTAGACTATTCCACCCACTAACTACACGGTTTGGCAGAAAGTGTCGACGGGGGTTGCTTGCACACTTTGTTCCAACGATTTTAAGGGAGTGACCTCTGAGGTGATAGTTTTTGTTAGTCTATAGCCTCAGATAATTTAGCTTTTAATGATTTTACTGCCTTTTTATTTTTGATGCCATTGTATAAAATTATAGTTGGGGGTTTTAACAACTCTGTATATATATTTTGAAGTGGACGCAACCGCATTCTAACAATGTTGTACAACGACTGACGTGAGCGACAAAACGTCACATATTGTACACTAGCGACCCGCCCCGGCTTTGCACGGGCATGTATTATACATATAAACCTTCGTCTTGAATCACTCTATCTATTAAAAAAAAACCGCATCAACATCCGTTGCGTAGTTTTAAAGATCTAAGCATACATAGCGACAGACAGACAGCGGTGTTTTATACTATGTAGTGAAGTGTCGCAACGGTTTATGAGCGCTCGGCGAAAGTGGTAGGGGACTAGCGCATGTGTTCATTCGCGATTAAAAGTACTAAGTGCGATAGAGAAAAAATGAATAGCGCATTCAAGGTCACCGCTCATAAACCGTTGCGACACTTGTACTGAGTGACAGAGACGATGCTCTACGAAGCCGAAAATAGCCGATTATCTCCCTCTTTAGTTCGATGTGCCCGGATATTACGGGCCTGATCTGTATGTGAAATTGATTTGATACAGGAAACAATACTTCCTTGCTTATTTCAATTTATATTTCATCTGTACTTAGATTTAAATTCAAGGTCTTACCAAAACGTTTAGATCTGTCGTCAATAAATTCGGGGACAGAAAAGTAGTTCATGCTACAAGGGCGAAAATTAATAAATTACGAGATAGCGAGTGTTTTAAACGTAAATTTATTGCTCTTACGCCCGTGTATCACACTACGGTGTTCAATGCATAGTGTGAGGAAATAAAACAAATATAATCTTGTGAACTTTAAATTATGATTGGCTCAAAAGGACTGTATCCAGAGCCGTTAAACAGTGGAAAAAAAAGTATAACGTTTATGATACACAGGAAAGGTTGCAGGTTAGCCAACTTCTCGTAAATAAATAAAAAAAAAAGAAATAATAAAGCCCTAGGGCAAAATAATCGACTTTCTGTTCGGTTTTGATGCATAAAAAGCGGGCCTTTACGAGCACTTGCATTGAAAAATATTTTTTATTCCTGTTTGTTTGGGTTTTCCCCCGACAAACAGAAATAAATCATAATGGCGACGAATGTGGCGCTGTTTGGATGCGGCAGGGTTATTTTGTAACGCAATTTCAACTTTATTAATGTTCAATTAAGATCTATTCTTCTATATATTCTGGGTTTTAGATGCTATGTTATTGGCCTAATTGATAAGTTAATTAACAAAAATATGTTTAGTTTAAAAATGGCAGCGCTGCCGATATGAGAAAGAGATGTAATTATTATGATTATTTAGTGATTTTGTGAACTCCATTTTATTATTTTGATTATATGATTAAAGTTACAATCACGTAAATTTATTATATTATACATTGGAATTTTGTGTTTCATTGGTGTGTGTAAAGACAGATAATGTTGCCAGTGATATTTCACTAAATGCTCAAAAAGTTTTAGCTGCTTTCGAAAACCACGAAAATATACATATAAAGCACTGTTTTTGAGCTTAAAAAAACAAATTGGTACCGTGTTTTTTGGGAGTATTGTTCTAAAAGATAGACCCGTTTTAGGTATGTGGAAAGGAAAGTGAGGGGAGTGGCGTCAGTAAAACAATCTCAAAGTTAATTATTAAAAATTCAACACGGTTCTTGTATACAAAGCGCATAGTGGACAACTCTTGTGTGTCATTTTATATTATTTATTTTTATTTAATGATGCCTTTATCTAAATTGGTTAAAGCGTTCAGAAGATAAAGAAAAACCATGAAAACAATACACTCCTTTTGTTGGGGGCAGTCGTGTAAAAATGGTGTAAAGCACTACAAAATTATACAACTATAATTAAATATTACGAAGTTTCCACTACAAAATTAATGTTTTGCACTATATCGTTTTAGGGATTGTCATAAAAAAAACACGAAGGTTATGTACCGGCTCTCTTCTGCGCTGGTTTTCTATAAAAAGCTTTGAGTGGAAACCATTATTTTCTAGTGTTCATTAATATGCACTGAAAGTTATAGGTGTTTACATATGAAATTGCCGAAATTTTCTTACAGATTCATGAGTTCATAATTTCTGTAACTCAATAGCTATTTCAATCGTTTGTTTTTTGTTTAAAAAATGATTTCAAGGTTTTACATCTACGTATTAAATTTTAATTTTATTGTCAGTTTGATAACCAAAATAAATCTTCAAAAAATTAAATCTTAAATCTTCTTTGTTTGTCGTGCCATTACTTTTCAAAAATTAAATGAATGTTGTCTCATTCATACACAAAAGAAATAACATAATTTGGATTTGTCATTCCTAAAAAAAATTTTAGTACTGAAAATTGAGTTTCCTTTAAATTCTCTACAGAAAACGGCAATTTCGTTTGTATAGACTTAATATTATGGTGCAAAGTATTAATTTTAAAGTGAATCCTCTAGTGGGACCCATGAATTTTATAGTTCATTTATATACATAATTTTAAAATTGTAATAAATGAAAATTAACTTATAGTAATGAATAGTGGACGAACATCCGGCAGCGTTGTTCACGTAGAGTTAGAGGATGTGTACGTCATACAAGTTCAAGGGCGTACGCAGGATTTCACTCAGGGCGGGGGGGGGCAGAAACTCAAGCAGCACCAACAGTATCCTGCGGGCCTATTATGTATCTCTAGTTGCCTTCTGTACTGGGTGCCTATCATCAAAAACATAGATATACTATCGAATTCCGAAGGATATGTTCGCACTTGACGTGACGACACAGATTGTTAATAGTTCAATACACACTAAAGGCAATTTTGAAATTTCAGTTTTTATCTATGTTTTTGAAGATAGGCACCTCGTTCAGTTGGCAACTAAAGATACAGAATAGGGGGGCTGGCCATGATAGCGGACAGGCTTGTTTGTTATTACATGAATCACTGCTGGAGCGTTCATGTGGCGGTGGAAAGACCTGTCTATTCTATTTTATTTATTTTGTGATCCATAGTTGGTCTTTCAATAAATGATTTGATTTGAAACTCAATAATATAGGCAAAGGTACTAAAACAAAAAAGACAAACAAACACTACGTATGTATTTTCTACATCAAATTTATCTTTCAAAAATTAGTCTCCGGGGATTTTTAGTAGTCCCTACGTATATAGCTTACCTACAGTATGTTTTTAAGACAATACTTAGTTTTTAGTGTAAAGCGAGGTATTAATTTTAATACGTAACACTGACCTGTCTCACACTCCATGGAGGGCAACTGCCCCTACCTGCTCCCCCCTACGTACGACCTTGTACAAGTTCAAATGTCATGTCCCTAGGACCAGCCGTTTGGTCTACGCGTTGATAGATCAGTCAGTCATTATTCTATATATATATGTGTGTGATGTTGCGGAAGCCGGAAAGTGTCGATAGTACTCGTCCATACGAATCCCTTTTACTAGGGAACTAAACCCCTAAATTGCAAAAAAAATTAAAACTGCTTTTCCATAAAAAAGTTACGTGCTAACTCGACGAAAATGTACGAAACAAATGTTTTTTTTCTTCTCGATTTCACGTTTTTTTCAACGACAAGTTGTATGGTCTAGTACTATCGACAGTTTCCGGCTTCCATAAGATCATTTTAACATCCTGATAGATAACAGTTGTTCAGTATGATCCAATATGAAGCATGTCGTTGATAAATCTAATATTTCTTCATCTGCCCCCCCCCTCCCCCCTCCTCTCACTGTTTGCCTGCCTAACGCGGTGTTTTGTGTGTATGTATAGTCCAGGAAAGATGTAGCTTTTACATAATCAAAATATATATCAAATTTGTATTTAGGAATAAGAAGAATAATATAAAGTCTGCAACATTACTCGAAAGCATTTTTCATTCCCCTTCTTCAAAATTCTCACTTCTTTCAAGGAAAAAAAGAAAACATAGTTTATAATATTACGTTTTATATTTGTTATTATTTCATCTATTTGTTTTATTTATTACATTACCCATACTTAGCACCAATCTAATGATAACATTTTGAGCAGGCTCTAAAACAAAGAAAATATATCAATCAAAACACATAATTTGAATCCGATATAAATATACTAAAATTTCGAAAGTTATTTTAGCGCCATGTATTTTTTGCATCAATGGCAAGAAAATACAACATTTACAAAATACAACATATGACCATATTTAAATACATTCTTATTCATTTCATAAGAAACTATGACAGACATAAATTTCTATGTTTGAACACTTAGCGATTTATAAATCGCAAGGAGATATAAATTAACATTATATCATTGCATAAGAGTTGTGTTGAGACCTGGATAGCTCAGTGGTTAGAGCAATCGCCCGGTAAGCGAGAGATCCCGGTTCAGAGCTCCTCACATCCAGATTTACTTTTCTTTCTGCGTTTCTATACTGCAATGATATAATGTTAATTTACGTTTCATAAGAGTTAAAAAAGGGGCCGACATGACTAACAAATATAATATTTGTTAGTCATGTCGGCCTCTTTTTAGGCCTTTAGAATAGGTTCTTATGATGGTCTTTTATTTAAAAAAGAATAGTTGGTAAAATATCTACATTTATCATAATTTCATAAACTGAAACTCATTTTTGGATGTAAACAAGTAACATTAGCACAATATAATTTAAACCAGAATAGCATGGCTTTTAGAGGACAGCCCTAGCATACATACATGCAGACAGACACATATTTCGTTTATTATTACACTAGTTAAAGCTGGAAGACTTCCTTGTAGGATATTATATATATTTATTTAATTACATTTATTATTTGTCACCATGATTCGCTAAACAGTAAATAAAATTATCAGTTTTACTGCACATAAAATGATACAATTAAGAATTCATAAAATATTTGCCAATTTAAAAACAATGAAACTAAATTATAATTTTATCATACCGGGTTCAGGGATCTTAAAATAAAACCACATAATTTATTGATCATACATAACATATTCTTTAAGTATAAATAATAAGTTTTTCACTTTTTCTTATACACTCAGCGTCAAAAAAATCGCACCTTTTGAAAAATTTACTTCAAACAACTTTCATTTATATTTGAAACCAATTATGAGGGAATTTAGTATCAGTTAAAAGGGAATTTAACGACCTTGAAATAAACAATTGTCTCATTTCATTAACAAAACAAATCTCTCAAGTACGTGCGTGTTGAAAAATTTTTTGCTCAAATTTTTCAAAAGGTGTTTTACGCCGAGTGTGGTTTAGGAAATATATAATTTGAGCCAATTCGGATTAACTTAGGATAACAGTTGAACAATAGAGGCACGTACCTGTAAGTCACGACTCACGCTCACAGCTATGTATAAACTGTGAAAAACAAATGTTGAGACTTCTAATTCTTTAGAAGTAACTAAGAGAATTGTAAGAAGGCGCTTATTTTTACCCAACATTTTTATTTACAACTACCCACATAGGGTTACAAGATAGTAAAAGAATATTAAATTTTGAAAACATTCAATGGGTTCAGGTGTTATGAACACCACTACATACTCATTCAAATGTATGAAAACCTTTTACTCCATGTGTAAACAGTTGTTCTGACTTAATGACAATAGTTAAACTGTCCCATTCATCAGCCCAAATTGTATTTCCTGAACTATATCAGCTTTGAAAACTCCTCAATTTTGTATTGGGAGGTTTATTTTAATTTCCGTTTCCGCAGGTATGATCAGTAGAATCAGTATGGTCAGTAGAAGATGTAGTTTCATTTAAAGATATCAGTCTATTTACACCCGGTCAATGTTTTAAGAAACTAAAACCTACTGTCATTATTACTCTACAAAACTAATACTTAGAATGATCAAAACAATAACTTTATTATAAAATAAATAAATAGTTTCAACTAAAATTAACACATAATGTACCTTGCATTTATTAATTTCATTTTGCAACATCGACATTTCAAAAATCAATTAATATGACTTTTATATACGATTCGAGTTTACAGTTATATTAAAGCCAACTCTGAAGGCTTTAATTTTAGTTTTAGTGCTGTCAAAGCTTGAAATTTTCCAAAGAAATTTAGCTTCTAATCCTTACTCTTAAGGACTATTTTGTATCGAAGAACTTTAGTTTTGACAGTACTAAAACTAAAATTAAAGCCTTTAGAATCGGCTTTATTGTCAAATAGCATTAAGGTGCAAGAGGCCATCAGTAAACGCCATGTAAATAATGCACATCGGTAATATTCGCGTACGTTCGGAAATGCCAGTTACATATTACCATTACTAATGGAAATAAGATCTAAAATCAATGAGTTATATCTTATTATTACATACGGCTTGAACTCTCACTACTGTTCTGTTCTTGACTATATGCCAACCGTTTGGCAGCTCGCCGATCGGTGGTTGCCAGTGCCCGTTTGACAACGACGGTGAACGCCGCGTCGTCGTCCTAAGAACGACACTCGCCTTTATAATGCCGAAATTGTATCGGTGAAACGGTTGGCATTTAGTCAACAACAATCACACGTGAGTGTTCAAGCTGCATGTAATAATAATTTAAAATGTCAACTCACGCGAGTTTTAATAATATTAGAGTTATATCTTTTTTACGTGCATTATTTAATGGGATTACAATACCAGGCAGTAAATAATGCACATCGGCTATCTTCGGCTTCGTAGAGCGCCGTCTGACGCTACGATACGATGTGCATTATTTACTGCCGGGACCTGTACTGTATTGTTACAAGTGCGCCTTTCCTGAACCTGAACGTTAGATCAAATCTTAGTTTATCATCCGTACAACTGAAATGTTGAACAAATGTAGGCGTTGGTTTATCTCATAGACGAATACAGCCTACAGACTCCTCATAACAGGCGATCGATTTCTGTCAACACATCTGACTGAACCAGCAAATAAAATTCGCCACTCCAAAATTATCTGTTTCGATAGGCCAAACCAATATTCATTACGTTAGAGTCTTCGTCTTCGAGAAAGATAAGTTTGTGGCGCTATACGTAAGATTGGAAGAGCCAATAGGATTGCAGTATCCCGTTTCGATTGTTGACAGAATTATTTGTACGCAAGATGTTGAATAATAGATCTTTCTGGGCTGTATTGTCTATGGTTTATCTAGATATTTATAACATAGATTCCTTTAAATTTTAAAAGAAAAGTAAGTAGACAGTTCATGCGCGAGCGACGACCAAGCAAAGCTCATTGTAAATAAAATAAAAATATACATATGTATTTTTTTTTGTATTCCTTAGCCACATTAGAATTTAATCTGTCAAAGACAAATTCGATGACGTAGATAGCTATGGAAACTCGACATTCGTAACTACATCCATATTTTTTATTTGGAAAGTAGGTAATATCAATTTAAATGATTAAATATGCGATTTCTTTACTGGCGCTTTTAGGTTTTCTTTAAGTAACAAATACTTATACTTGAATCCTTTTCAGTCTATCTTTAGCATAACCATAGGTATATGTCAAAAACTACTGACCCGATTATAATGAACAACGGGATCCCGGTAAAATGCACTAATGCTTTGTAAAAAAACATTTAAACGAAGCGCATTTTAAAGAAGCTACCTTTTCAATGAGGAAACCCGGTCGGCGTACTCTTGTTGATTCTTTACCCAATTTCCAAAGATCTTACGGATGACAGGCAAAACGACACAAAAACAATATTTATTATTTAAAAACACTCTCGTGTTATCTCCAAAGCAAATATTGTTGCAATCATTCGCAAACACTTGTGGGAATGTTGAACTTCGGTAATGCAGTCGAAATTAAGTCTTAGCCCTCTTTACATAGCGTTCATTGTTGACATTTAACTACTTAACACATTTATAGCTTAGTAAGTAGTGTTTGTTCCCTCTTTTATTTTCGCCAAAAAATATTATACATTTTGTATATTATTTTTGATTTCTTCAATTACTCACAGTAAAGTTCCATATTTTCACAAGTAAAACTCAAAATAGCCTCTTCTGACGGCTTCAGTAACACCTTCACTCAATAGTCTCTAATACCTACAGAACAAGGTTCATTATTTAACAACCACTACTCTCAGTGCCAACTGGTTCTATGACGAAGACAAATGATAATCTGATAACATTAAACAACCTTAATGCATCCGTTAAATTACCTTGGTCGGATAGATTCTAGACGAGGCTATGACACTTATCTTAACCCTTTCGATCCGTACAGATAACATATCATGAAGCTAAGTAAAAAAATCCCATGTACAGCTAAATGTTGGGCAATCTAGAAGTGATTTTAATTTGCGCATGTCGTTCAATATGAACAGTATTTTTTTAAGGTTTTACCGTTTAAAGGTTGGTTAATATTATTTTAATATTAATTATTTAACTCCACGACCTTTATAGGCTTCTTACAAATTGACTCGAATATACTATCTAACGTACATAGAACCGGCCCGCACCAACTTCCACCACAATAAAACACCAAGCTATATATCACGAGGCGGGAGCGCCCGACCAATCAGCGAGCGGCACCGCCCCCCGCCCCTCTAATACGCTAGTACTAGGAACACTTCCTCTTACACTTGTGCGGCGGTCTGCACAGGTGGTGTCACATCTCCACCTGGATCCCTGGCCCGCCGAGCGTGGTCTCCATCACACGGAACCCGTTCTCGAGGAGCGAGCTCGAGAGGGAGTCCACCACCGAGCGCGGGGTGGAGGGGGGGATCAGCACCATCGCGTAGCTGGGGACAACGGACATATTATGAGCCTCTAGTGAGAGGTGCGGTTAGTCTACTAGCACATTGTGATCATATCGTAGAATTGGGTATATCATTAAATATGAAATTGAAAGTCTCTTAGATCTGAAGCTGTTCGGCTCTACTTTAAGGAGCTGTCCTGGCTGTGCTGACTGACCGGGGGGAAGTGCACAATATTCACGATTACCGAGAATCAGTGCAGGACTCATCGCCCCCGCTACGAATTTAGAATTTAAGTCTCATTAAAAAGTCCAAAATAGGTGCGACGAGCAGAACGTGTTATCGGTCAGCCACGTGTTTAGTCGCTTTTTGCGTCGGCGCTCGCGGAGAGAATAAATGTATGAAGTTGTATAGAGCCGCCCACGGGTCGCCGTTGCGTGTCTTGCGCAGAGTCGGGTGGCGCGCATTGACTTGGGTATGAAAAGTATGAGCTCACAGCGCAGCGGCCACAGCTTGGAGCGTCGCAAACGACGAGCGCAACGGACGGATTCGGTATCGAGCGCTTTGAATAAATATTTTCGTTTTTTCCGCGCGCTTTTAATAGCTTTGCAGAGACCAACTACAGCACAGATGTTTAATACATAATTAAGAGGTTATGGGACGAAATAAAACAATTTTTTCCTTTTTTTTGACACTGCTTGCAGTATACTCAATAGTATCTCTTCAGCTAAAAATATATTATATAGACAGAATCGTGCTACTTTTGATAAGGCCGTCCAGAACACGTCCAGCTCAGTCGAAGGCGCCGCCGCCACTGCCCATGTCGTGGCATGGCAAAGCCCGCCGCAAGGCGCACCTCGCAAAGCCTAAACACGTGGCCGACCGGTTAGGTTTACATTTAAATTTCGAGGAGCTGAGCGAGCGAGTATGCCCAATTCTACAATGTGCTGACGACGATACACTGGCTGCATTTAACTACAAAAACTGCTCGTTTATACTCGTACAAAGAACTTTTACGGCCTGGCCACAGCCACCAGCGGCGCGGCAAGCGGCGAAAACAAATATAGAAATGTTATAAAAAAAATATGGGACGAAATAAAATAACAATTTCCTGGTAGTAGTAAGTAGTTAAATCATTATTTTATACAAATGACATTTTCATACAATCTTATTATGAACTTTTGAAATAATATTAAATATTTTTATTGTGTGGTGATAATTATAAGTTATTTTTAAGTTAAATTTATACTCTGACATATTATTCTTAATTAAATCTATAGTTTGGCTTAATATAAATAAATAAAAAAGTGAAGTATAAATTACCTATTTTTTTTTCCAAGTAATTAAGACAAGTTCAATTGTTCACATGCCTTGCCTACATAATTATCTTTCCAAAGGTATTTTGGAGGCTATTCTTGGGGTGGATTATTGATTTAAACTTTGAATTGATCTCGTATTGGATCGTAGTTAGATTATTCCGTCTTGACCTACGTACGCTATTGTGATTATTCGAGTCTCCGAACTTTCAAAAGTTCTAAAAACGTCCACCGCTGACTCCGCCGTGGCCGCAACTAATCGAGCTGTAGCATACCATTGCAAATGCGCTATACAGCCAGAAGCTATGACCGTTACTACGAAGCCAAAAGAGAAATCGCGAAAAAAAAGCAGCTGTTCCAAAGAAAATGTACATACATAATTGACCAAAATGTGTCGAAGAGTTTTTTTTCGCGATTTCATCATCGGCTCCATAGTAAAAGTTGTTTGTATAGACAAGTACTGTACAGTGATCAGCCGAGATCAAAAATGGATCTACTGAGACTTTTTGTCTCTGGTTTTCGGTCTTTAGTAATCGCTTTTTATTTCGGCATTAAATAATAGGTTTTTATTTCGTTTTAATACTTTTCTGTTCATAATCAATACGTTAATTATTATTAACGAATCGAATCAATGAAAAATCTATTAAATACATTGTTCTAGTATTTCTATAATGTTATACAGGGATTGCAATTGCTGGATCCCTTATCCAGCTGGATCTAGCGCATTTTTCGGGCTGCTGGATCCCAGCACTGAGTGAAAAGATTGAAAACGCTGCTAGATTGCAATCCCTAGTTATATAAAAGGGTCAGATAGTAAGTAACGTACCCGCCGCCGCCGGCGCCGGTCAGTTTACAAGCGAGCCCGCGGCTGCGCGCCGCTGACCTGATCGCTTCTAGTGATGGGTGCGACACTCCCAGTGCGGCTAGCAGGCAGTGGTTTAGCTCCCACAGTTCCTGGAACGATTTGGAATTTATTAGTTCATTTAAGACCATTTCCGATGAGCCTGTAAAAAAAGTAATGCCTCAAAATATAATGCTCATTTGCTTTTATGATTTTTATTTTATGATTGCAACACTCTGACAGCACACACGAAAAAAGAACACCACACTTTGGCAGCAATCGACATAATGACGTTTTAAAGTTGAGGTTGCCAGTAGAAAAAAATAGTTAAAAAATTAATTCCGCAATATGGCGAGGTTTTTTATTTTCTTGGTCAGGCTTTAATACTATTCTTCCGCTCCCAGTTTGTAAAATGTATTTTGTAAGAAATGTTGATAAGCGATGGTTACTTACAGCTAAATGTTGATAATCAGACTCTGGATCGGAATTGCCTTTATCGCCTGATAGTTTTTCTAATACCTGCAATAAATCAAACAATGAGTTATTTATTTCTGCTTCCGTCTATTATAATGCTATAATTTACGTAGAATTAAATGTGTATTTGTAATGTGCAATGTGTATTTTTATTTCAGCCGATTCTATGAAGTCCGAAAATGAATACGGGCCTTTTGATTTCTTTGAAGGTCAATATTTATTTGAACTAAAAGAAAGCAAGTTCAATGTTTTGACTTTGGCCTTGCTGCTGTAATTGGGTGACATCATTGGAATTGTCAATTACAAGACGAAGGTCAATAAACGCTTATTAAAACTGAACTTGAGATGGCTGAAAGTGAAACTTAATTTTGGAAGCATTTAACTCATTAGGATGGATTCCGATTTGAGGGTGATGCACATGATTCGAGTTAATAGGGTTCCGTTTTAAAGAAAATTGAACTACGAATTACTGCGTTCAGTATTTTAGTATTTAAACTGATGCGAATGACGTGATTTAAAAGTTTTTTATGGCACTTTGTTGTTGAGAGTTGATTGTTTGAAGACTTGATGGAACATATTATGAAGCATATTGTGGTAAATTGAGATGAAATTTGGACCGAATTCTTTTTTAGAGTCCGGGTCTCTTCAAAACATTTAAATTTTATTACGCGTCGACGCAGTTTATTAAAGCGGAACGCTGATATCGCGTCAGCGCTTTGGGGATGGAAAAATGGAACAAAATGGAACGCATCCTGAATAGAAATCACAGACAAAATTTGGCATTCATTACTGGGGGAGTAAGTTGTGCAGCTCATCGTTTATCGAATGGCTGTGATTGGATGCCAAACTGTCAACTCTACCTTTGACTGTTTTGTATCCAATCACAGGCATTCGATCAACGATTTTGATAAATGATGAGATGCACATCTTGCTCCCCCTGCAGTGCTGCCAATCTTATCAAGAAACACTCTTGAATATCTCTCTACGCTTAAGGAGGTAATCAAAATCTTTGTGAAATGATTAGTAATGAATGACAGAGTCAGTGTTATAATTGGTAAAATTTCTAACCTGTGTAGCAGTCTTTGCCACATCATCACAAGCATCCATGATATGATCGACGGCCGCCATATTGCGTTGTCGCAGTGCTGCCACCTTGACGACCAAAGACCTAGTTTCCCTCGACACGCGGGAGTCCACCAATAGAATGCGCATTCCTAGCCGGATGTTGACAGGACGCGGTCGACTTCCTTTTTTGAATTCTACAAGGGATCCGAAGGTGCAGGTTGCGTTGTCTATGCCTGAAAAAGAAAAAAAAACAAAAGTTGATTACTATATTTCAGTGGTGCCCATACCTTTTTCTATGAAGATGTACCTACCAAAAATATATGATTTTGAGATCGATTCTTGTACAAAAAGTTTTCTTTCCTCAATATTTTATATTTATTATTCATGCAAAAATAGCAAAATGGTCAAATCATCGTGATGTCGAAGCATGACATGCTGGTCTTCTGCAAAATTTTCATTTGTGAGACGAGTACGATATTTGGATTTGATTATTTTCATTTGAGAGAATGCAGAGTCGCATAGGTATGTCGATGCGAAGGATTCTCGGCGATCGACCTAAAAGCCTCTGGTGATCGACCGGTCGATCGACCGACCGTCTGGGCACCACTGTGTTTTAGCTTCTTTAAAATTTCTCCGAGTTCCATCCCACCAAAAACATAAATGTGAAAAAGAGGCCGAGTTCGGTACAAAGGTAATGTAGGATCGTCACTTCGCAAAAAAAGAATTGAAATCAATTTGGGCGCCAAGTTCCACGGATGTTCATTAAGTCATAACGTAACTGCAGTAACATATCTATTGTAATGTATGATGTAAATTGTTCTAATTCGTGAATATTAATAACTGATTGCATCAATTTGTAAAATTGAAATTAATAATTTAAAATTACATCTAATTTGATAGAAACATTAAATTTTAAACCTACCTGCAAGAAAGGAATATGTAATGTTTGTGTTATTTGTACAAAATGGGACAAACTGAAAACCAGCGCTGTCAGTTGCTTGCAACTAGCAGCATTTGCTTAGTTTGGCCCTTTTTGCCACTTTATTTTAAAAAAAAATTCTCTGTGCGTGTGTTTCTTTTTTGTGGCAAATAAATACTTTTCACTTTCACTTTCAGTAATGTGCAACATTCTTCACTTGTTTCAAAGGAAGGTTTATGTAGAATGATGGCAAGTTTTCACAGCTACATCATACATGCAAAAAATTAACTGTGAACTGTTCAGTGTTAAGCTATAAACCAATGCGCCAGAACAAATAAAGAAAAAGGGCGCATGTGAAACATAATACATTTAAGACCTTGTCACTGTTTATCGTTTAAGACGTCACCAACGACGATTCAGATGACGTAATTAAAGAAATATGTCCCATTAATAGGTCGTTTATTGAACCTGATTTGTTTTTTGCGACGAAAAGCTTTATTACATCGGCCTTGACACCAAAAGCACGTGTGTTTTTTGGACTATTATTGGATAATACCTTGAAATGAATATGTAATACTTTGAGTGTGAAAGCAATGCCATTTGGTGATTATTTAGTGGATCGACTTTGACCTCACCGCGTGTTAAGTGTTTTGTTGTGGTAGGTCAGGGGTGTTAAGTGTTTTATGTCGAAATATTATATAGTAGCATCTCCAAGTTCCACGGACAAAGTTCCTATTATGTGCTGATACAGAATTAGCAAGGCTGTTTCATATTAGATGTTCTGCGCATTCATATTTTTTCAATGCATGTGCTCGTAAAGGCCCACTTGTTATGCATCAAAACCGAACAAAAAGTCGATTATTTTGCCCTAGGGCTTTATTATTATTACTTTTTTAAATTTATTTACAATGGTTGGCTAACCTGCAGCCTTTCCTGTGTACCATAGATGTTATACTTTTTTTCCACTGTTTAACGGCTCTGGATACAGTCCTTTTGTGCCAATTATAATTTAAAGTTCACAAGATTATATTTGTTTTATTTCCTCACACTATGCATTGAAAAACGTAGTATGATACACGGGCGTAAAAGCAATAAATTACTCGGTTACGTTTAAAACACTCGCTACGCTCGTGTTTTAAATCGTCCTCGTAATTTATTCCTTTGCGCCCTTGTAGCATAAACTACTATTATACAGCGCTAGTACTATATTCCATTTTTATATAACAGCGCTAGTATATAAGGTCTTTCAATTTAAATTGAAAGTAATTTAGGAGGTGATTCAGTATCGTTAATACATCACATTCCACTGCAAAGTACTTTTTTTTGCGCGAACTTTTTGTTTACTTGTCCATATAAACTGAGTCAGCTGATCGGACCACTTTGTACTGAGAAGTGAAAAAAAAATTTCGCTCAAAAGAAGTGCTTTGCAGTGGAATGTGATGTATTACCGATACCTCTATTACCTCTATTTAACATGGAAAGGTTTGCGTTATTAACTTTTAACACAAGGCCACCCAAAAAACGGGGAGGAACCTTAATATTAGGGAAAAAAGACAGAGAGATAGAGGAAATAAAAATATGTAAAACGCTTCATAAAATTAAATGTTTTGAAGTATGTGGTATCAAAGATGTAGAGAGCAATGTTTCAGTATGTTGTTGCTATCGAAATCCAGTAGATAAAAACTTCGAGGGATTTTTCGAAAGATTAGAAAAACTTTTACAGCACTTCTTTGATAGGAAATGTGTCATACTGGGTGACTTTAACATTGATCTGTTTGACGATGACAAGTATCTTAAAGAATTTACTACCTTACTCAAATGCTACAATTTTAGGTGTATAATAGATGAAATAACTTACATATGTAACAAGTCTCAGTCATGTATAGACAACATACTGACAAACATATCTAGAGATAATATAGAGAAAATTAAAGTAGATAAAGTTTGCAGTATTACTGTCGAAAATACTAACGTAAGTGTGTAACGAAGACTTTATACAAGTAGAGCGAAGGATATTTAATGATAGAAACAAATTAAGTTTTAGGCGTGAGGTGCTGAATCATAGATGGGAAGATATTGGGATTAACTGTTTTATTATGAAATTAAATCGAATTTTCCAAAAGTGTTTTAAAAAGGTTAAAAAACGGATAAACTTAACTAAAATCGCAAAGCTAAGATGGCTTACCAAAGGTATACGGGTTTCGAGTAGAATGAAGCGCATACTCAATGCAAAGACAGGTTTTCAAAATGACTCAACTCTAATTAAATACAGATCTACCTATATGTCACTTTTCAAAAAAGTCGTTAGGCAAGCAAAAAAGATGACAGTTCGTAGGGAAATTGCCGAAGCTACAAACTCTTCTAAATCGATCTGGAAAGTAGTCAACAAACATAGAAATAAATCAAACAGGAAGTTCATTGAAAAAATATTTTTAAAAGTAAATAATAAAATCATAGAAAAACCAATCGAAATTGCAAACATTTTTTCGGAAACTTTCGATCGAGCAAACCCTGTTGCTACCAAAAATTCAAATACAGCAATGAAACTACTTACTGAAAACACGCCTAGGATCAAAGATGATATGGTATTTCGAGAAGTTACTTCAATAGAAATAATTAAAATAGTGAAAAATATGAAAGCGAAGAAGTCGTGTGGTTATGACGATATGCCTATTACAATTATTAAGGATAACATTGATATACTGGCTCAACCCCTTGCAATATTTTTTAATGCATGTTTGAAGGAAGGTGTATTCCCTGATCAGCTTAAGATTGCTAGAGTCTTGCCGGTGTATAAAAAAGGTAGTAAATCTGATCCAAATAGATATCGGCCAATATCTCTGTTGCCGGTTCTATCAAAAATTTTTGAGAATATAATTAAGGATAGACTAATGTTTCATTTAAATTTAAATAAAGTAATAGATGAACGGCAATTTGGTTATAGGCGTAGTGTAGGTACCACTGATGCTATTGATGCACTTGTGGACGATGTAGTCTGCAGTCTAAATAATAAAAGAAAGGTGGCTGCGCTATTTCTGGACCTGAGTTCCGCATTCGACCTAGTAGATCATGAAATTTTATTACAAAAGTTAGAGTACTACGGCATTCGAGGAAATATTTTGAAACTTTTTGAGTCCTATTTGCTGAACCGCAAACAGTACGTAGAGGTCAAAACAATAGAGGAACAGAAGGAAAAGATAGTCAAGTCAAGTATGGTTAAGATTACTAAAGGAGTACCGCAAGGCTCTATTTTGGGACCGATATTTTTTACTCTCTTTACTAATGACTTAATAAAACACCTAAAGAATAATGTAACAGACACAAACTTAGTAATTTTCGCGGACGACACTAACGCTATAATATCCTCTGCAGACTTAAATGAACTTAATGTAAAGGTCAACGATACACTTGTTATTTTCGAAAATTGGTTCCATATAAATGCATTGAAAATTAATACAGCCAAAACAAGCGCCATGCTGTTTAAAACTACCGCGGGAAATAAAGACTCACTAAACATACAAATGGGTTATGAAACGATACCCTTGGTAGAAGATGTAAGGTTTCTTGGAATCCACATTGATTCTTTACTTAACTGGAAACAGGAACTAATTGCAATAGAAGGTTCAATAAGTTCCGCTTGCTACGCTCTGAGAAGTCTGCGAGAAGACGTAGGCTCTAAAGAACTACTAACTGTTTATTATGCCCTCGTTGAATCTAAACTTAGATATAGTATACAGTTTTGGGGAAACAGCTATAAATATAACATGGAAAAGGCTTTTAAAATACAAAAAAGAGCAATTCGCACTATCGTCCGTATACCATCATGGGACTCATGTAGAGAGCATTTCGTTCGACTTCAAATTTTAACAGTCCCTAGTCTTTATATATTAGTACTTCTCACAAATTTTGTTAAATACCATAGTAAGTTTGAGACTGCAAAAGAACGGGAATTAAGGCTTGCCTCTAGGCGTAAGGACATGCCAAGTAATTTTTGCCCTAAATTAGATATTTTTAAGCATTCAGCAAGGTATCAATCAATTGCTCTATTTAACAAGTTGCCATCTGAGTTAAAGGTAATTACGAGCTACACCTTGTTCAAAACGAAGCTACGACGGTTCCTATTAGAGAAGTGCCTTTATGAAGTAGACGAATTGTAATGTTTTAATTTGTTGACATTAATATGAATGAATTTATGTTTTGTTTTTGTATTTAATAATATGTTTTTTTGTGTAATTTTAATTTCTTTTTTCTTTATCATTATTTTTAATTTTATTTTGTATACCGTGTTTTAGTTCTAAGGATAATATTCAAATACAATGTTTATTGTTTAATGAATTAAATAAATGAAATGAAATGAATGAAATGATACTGAATCACCTCCTAAATTTCTTTCCATTTAAATTGAAAGACTTTATATATATGTATATATAACTCAATTTGATTCTATTTTATTTTATTTAATTCATTCAATAACTTGTTATCCTGTTCCTTTTGTAATTTTTCATCCTAATATGTAACGTAATTATTTTTATTTTTAATGTTAAGTTGTTTTATTTTTAATGTTTTTTAATAATCTTTAACGATTTTTTGTTCTTTTGCAATCTTTATTGATATATTGCACTCAATTTTGTTATTTAATTTTGCATGCTTGTATACATGATTTTGTATGGCTTTATTTGCAAAATAAAATGAATATGAATATATTATTTTCAAATTTTTTAGACTCCCTATGATATCAGTATTACTAGGGTTCTTAAAACGTCATCTTGAAATACAACATTTTAAACAATTAACATTATTTCAACTTTGAGCCCAAGGTTCCCAAGAGCCTCACAACTTAACCCTAGAAACTTCTAGTCTTACCGTTCGTGAAGGGGACTTTTTATATTTTTCAATGCAAGTGCTCGTAAAGGCCCACTTTTTATGCATCAAAACCGAACAGAAAGTCGATTATTTTGCCCTAGGGCTTTATTATTATTATTTTTTTAATTTATTTACAATGATTGGCTAACCTGCAGCCTTTCCTGTGTACCATAAATGTAATACCTTTTTCGACTGTTTAACGGCTCCAGTACAGTCCAGTCCTTTTGAGCCAAACATAATTTAAAGTTCACAAGATTATATTTGTTTTATTTCCTCACACTATGCATTGTAAAACGTAGTATGATACACGGGCGTAAGAGCAATAAATTATTCGGTTACGTTTAAAACACTCGCTATCGTCCTCGTAATTTATTCCTTTTCGCCCTTGTAGCATAAACTACTATTATTAACTTTGTCATCTTCCTAAGATATTACTAAAGTAACAGTCATTATCGGATCTGAATATCAAAATGACGGGCAATAGTCCACACTGTTTTATTACGGGAAAGAGCTGGTGTTATTGTTCACATTAAAGCATCTCCTCTATGCATTTAAGCAACCGGCGTAAAGGAGACGGTCAGTTCCCCATAAGCAAAATGCCTTAAGAGAGTACACAAATATATTGTGGTCAATGATAAAGAACAAATTCAAAATAACACGGTTTGACTATGCATTTAAAACGGACACCATCTTTTAATAACTTTTTATGATAAATCGTTTTTATTTTGACGTTATTTTCATATGGCATTGCGAAAATAAACTTAGGCGCGTTTGAAACGTTCATAGTTGTAACAATGTTCCACGATGATTCTGATATATTTAAAAGGGTCATGCTCGAATGTCAGTCGTAATGTAATCTCTATCAAAATCCAGAAGAAAGGCATGAATCGTGAAATAAAAAGCTGAGACTGCCAATTGCGTCACGCACGCATGACTCTAGCAAAGCACGCTGGAGGCGTAGTTTGTAGATTACTTGGTAGATGGCGCGCTTTCGTTTCGTTCGGTGTTCGCTCTCAGGAAGTCATGACCGGCTGCGACAGTATATTATTTTAATATCTGTGTCCGTGTTATTATGAAAGTGAAACTAGCTACGAATAAATCTAACAAAAATTATAGTATACATTTATTTCATGTATGCGGTTAAGGCCGATTCTGACCGTCTCCTTTCCATTCAAAGTATTCCTATATGCTCAAATGAGAGTCCAACTCACCGGACGGCGAGCCATGCATGATCTTCTCGCAGTTGTAAGCCCATTCGGAGATGACCTCCTTCTCCTTGTCGGTGAAGTCGTCGCTGCCGCCGGTGGACGCGTAGAAGGGGTCTTGGTTCCTGGACGAGCTCTTCAGCTTCAGCAGTTGGATCAGCGCTCCGGCGAGACACACCGCGAACGATGCTGAGCTGCCGGTGCCCGCGCCTGGAGATCGGTTTAGTTTATGGCTGGATGAATTCCTGGGCAGCGTTCAGTTTGATCGCCCGCCTAACACTGACAGCAGGATAGAATATAAACAACCAACGCGTGCAAAAGAAATGGCATGTTAGGGAGGTGTCACTCGCCGATCAATCAAACTGAACGAAGCCCTGCACGATACGCGTTATGTCTGAGACTGACGCGATAGGGTAGAGGCGCGGGACGTGATGTAAAATAGGAAACTTAGCTAAACTCCACTAGATAGCGTTTTGTAGATTGTATACGCTAAAATAATAGATTTGTTTGGATTATTGCGATATTGTCAATCCATTTAATACAAATTACAATACCCGCAATAAATATAATTTATTATTACGGTAACTAATTATATGAATTCTTATTAATTTACGATACTGTTGTGTCAGGCGTATGTAAAGTTTGTTAGGGCCCTTTCTATTGAATATGTGGAACCCAGCAAGTTTTCACAGCTATAGTTTCAACGGTTACATCATACATGTATATAATTGATTATGAAAACTTGTAGAGTTCTACATGTTCAGTAGAAAATACCCTAACAAACGTTCTTTTAAAACAATTAAAAAACGTTGTATATTGCCGCAGTTATGACTAAAGGAACCTCCATGGAACTTTGCACCCAATTTGATTTCAATTCTTTTTTTAGCGAAGCCGACAATCCTGTTCTGCCTTTGTACCGAACTGAGCCCCCTTTTCACATTTATGTCGTTGTGTAGATCACCTATCTATCTATCTATTGTAGCTGATTTGAGGTTTTTGTTTTAGGTATAGTCATAGTAAAACCAGAACAGTAGTTTATCTTCAACCAAAGGTACATTGCGCGGCTAATATGTGTGCGTGCTAGTACGCACGAACTACAATACGCACACAACAGCAATATCTCGGTATGCAAGGCCGGTGCTAGTCGGGGTCACGCCGCGATCGCGCTCAGTCAAGTCTCTCAAACAAGCCGCCACGCCGCGCGCCGCGCGTCACCGACCAATTCAAGTATGTCGACAGTACGCAATCGAACATATTGTACTGTCTTCGGATGCCTCAATAATAATTCCTCAAATCCAGAATTATCGTTCTTCTCAATACGTACTCAACAAGAAAGGTGAATAAGAATTGATGGTATATATAAATAATAATGTGAAATGTAAACCGTATTTTCTTTGTTCACATTTAACATAGGTCCTATGATCATAACTGTGCTATGTTTGTTAATTATTCAAGGTGTTTTTAAACGTGGAGCTGATATGGTTGAAATCGCAAAGATTTTTTAATTTTAGACTAGGAGCCAATAAAGCCGATTCTGAAGGCTTTAATTTTAGTTTTAGTGCTGTCAAAACTTAAAATTTTCCAAAGTAATTTAACTTCTAATCCTAACAGTTAAGGACTATTTTGCAATGAAGAAAATTTAGTTTTGACAGCACTAAAACTAAAATTAAAGCCTTCAGAATCGGCTTAAATGTTTGATTAGATACTTAAATTTTATTATGTACTTTAATGAATTTAACTGATTAATTTAGGTAACAATCACAAAGATTTAAAGCAAAGGCATCGCCAGAGGGGGCAAGATGACATACTCGTAAATTGTAGGTAAAAAAACTAATTTTAAGTTTTTAAGATAATCTTCTTGTGTTCCTCGCGAATTTTTCGACTACTTTGTTATTAAAATTTCAAAAGTTTTTCGAATCTCTAGGGGGGGACAGCTACCCCCTTCCCCCCTTTGACGATGCCCATGTTTTTAAAGTAAAGTTCAGGAGCCAATATTTTTTCTTACAATAATTAAGATAAGCAAGTAAGATTTCTTTATGAGTTATAGTGTCTATATGTTTATTATGTATGATATGAATGTATGTTTGTTTGTAGTAGGTATGTATGTTTGGATGTTTCACTACATCGTCGATTGATAGCTCATTTGTCATAATCGGCTTCAAAACATTTTAAGTATTGATTTTTTATTAGCTACGAAACTAAAAGAAGGGACAACCCTGCAACAGTAGGTATTTAAGTCTCGAACGGGGCGTGAGTTAAACTACTGTTCTGGTTTTACTATGGTATAGTGCTGTCAAAACGAACATTTCTTTATTTCAAAAATAGTTCTTAAAGGGATGCAATAAAAGCTAAATTACCTTATTATAAGTTTTAACAGCACTAAAACTAAAGTATATTTTTTTGCACAATGTGAAGTGGCTCATACAACTTACCAGTTAAAAGCGCATTTCCCACTATTACGAACTATCAGGTTTCTCTTTCGTGCAAAAAATATAATTTACAGCACTTTACTGAGAAGATTTAAGGGTCAGCAGTAAAATAATGGTAGACCATGGGCACGAGGGGTTTGTTTAGTTTAGTTTAGGGGATCCAAAGTGGATGCAAATTTTGGTACCCCACTCCAATAGCTATAAGTGATACATCGTTAGATAGGTCTTTTTGATTTGAATATAAATTACTATGGTTCCTAGTTTCAAATATAAGTTACTAATTTACTATAGTGCCTAGTTCCAAATATAAGTTACGTTCCAAATATAAGTTACTATGGCACCTAGTTCCAAATATAAGTTACTACGGCGCCTAGTTCCAAATTTAAGTTACTACGGCGCCTAGTTCCAAATAAAAGTTACTATGGCGCCTAGTTCCAAATATAAGTTACTACGGCGCCTAGTTCCAAATATAAGTTACTATGGCGCCTAGTTCCAAATATAAGTTACTACGGCGCCTAGTTCCAAATATAAGTTACTAATATAAGATACTATGGCACCTAGTTCCAAATATAAGTTACTACGGCGCCTAGTTCTAAATATAAGTTACTATGGCGCCTAGTTCCAAATATAAGTTACTATGGCACCTAGTTCCAAATATAAGTTACTATGGCGCCTAGTTCCAAATATAAGTAATTATGGCGCCTATTTCCAAATATAAGTTACTATGGCGCCTATTTCCAAATATAAGTTACTATGGCGCCTAGTTCCAAATGTAAGTTATACGGTACTGAACATGTAAGTTATAGCAATAGACATCTAACAGTTTTTTAATAGTTCATGAGATAAGAGGTCTTTTTGTGCATCAATAGGCTTCACATGTTACACAGCAACCTATTTTGGGTGAATTTACCCTTTTCTCCCCTCCCCAACCCTCCCCCTGCCGTTGGTTAGCCGGTGGACAGGCACGCGGCGTTCGCGCAGGTATCATTCGTTTATTAGTATTGTGTGTGAGTACACAGGCTGACTTTTTGACCGTTTTTGACCCGAAAGGTGATCTACACAACGACATAAATGTAAAAAAGGGACTCAGTTCGGTACAAAGGCAGAACAGGATTGTCGGCTTCGCTAAAAAAAGAATTGAGATCAAATTGGGTGCCAAGTTCCATGGAGGTTCCTTTAGTCATAACTGCGGCAATATACAACGGTTTTTAATTGTTTTAAAAGAACGTTTGTTAGGGTATTTTCTATTGAACATGTAGAACTCTACAAGTTTTCATAGTCAATTACATGTATGATGTAACCATTGAAACTATAGCTGTGAAAACTTGCCGGGTTACACATATTCAACAGAAAGGACCCTAACAAACTTTACATACGCCTGACATAACAGTATCATAAATGAATAAGAATTCATATAATAAGTTACTGCAATAATAACAATCAAGAAATAAATATCTTTAATTACTTGTAATAAAAAATTATATTTATGCGGTTTACTATAATAAATTGATAATAAAACAGATTTATGCCATCCTTGCACACACGAGATGATTTTGCAAGGTGCTTAGTTTATTTATTTATTTATTTCATGGAAAAGACACAGAAGCAAATTACACATAGACACATATTAGAGTATATATAGTGTTCTTAATTATTATAAAATTGTACAATTATGATATACTTTTTTGCATGAAATACCATAAATATACATAAAAATAAATACGTTGTTAAAGTTAAAACAAAGTATTGTAAAAGTGTAGGTAGGTATCGTTTGGGTGCGCGAGTTTACTGAACCCTGTTTATCAGCGATATTTTCTTGTTTTTAAAATTATCTGCTTTTTGATGCATCAAAACGGCATCCGTCATGTTCCGACGCTTTCATTTCACATTTGTCTATCCCGCTCTATTCAGCGCGTTGACGCATGTACCACCCGATTTGAAGTGGTTATTGCCAAGTTATCTTGGATAAAATTGTCGAGACAAGCTGATGAAATTGAACACGTATGCCGTCAACGTTGTAGCAATCAGATAAGAAATCGAAATGTAGAGTCAGTTTTTCTTTTTCGGTACTCTGTCGCGAGTCTGTCACATGGACTAAATAAAAGTTCGAACGAGGAACTTTGTAAGCCACATTCCTTAAAAATCTCATAGATGGCGCTGTAAAACTCCTTTAAATTAGGCTGCATGAGTATGATGCCCTTTGCTCGGGTTGAGAAAATCTGACTTTCCAACTGCATAGGTTTCATCCAAAGACATCTTCCATTCATCGAAATAATAAGGGAGGGAAGTATAAACGCGCTTAAAAATTGATGCTACTAAATAATTGCCACGGTGGGCATGTGCTTAGTTATAAGTGCCGCACGTCTAGCAGTCTCCTGACAGCTGTGCTGTGCGTGAACTAAGTCGTCGAGTTTATACATGTAACGTTAAAAAAAAGCCACAATATGCCTAGTTGCATTGTGGCATGGTGTCTAAGCAACTTCACGAAACATTCCAAGCGTGATGGTATAAGTTTCTATGCATAAGTATGAAAATTGGCATAATTTTTCAAACATTAGTCGAAAATAAATAACCTAAGATGCTTCCATTACTATCTTTTGGCAGTACATGATGTCCCAAATTGTTGCACCCAGGCACGACACATCTTTTAACCATTATAGAGTTTTTAATTTTAACAGTTCATGAAGTTGTCACTGCCAGTTGCTCTATATATGCGCAGTAGAATCGGTGTCCAGATGTCGTAGCCAGGTTTTCATATATGCAGGGGTAGTCAGAGCCCAAAGTCATGCATTTCGATATAGATCAGAAAAAAGCAGAAAGAAATACGATCACGAAAACGAAATAAACAGAACAGTAAGTGATTAGCAAGTGAGTGATCGATCGATAAACAAAGACTATTTAACTCTTTGACTAGTTTTCTTAAAAAACCTATTGCTCTAAACGAGCAAAGGATATTAAACTAATGCAGTCTAATGTGAAGGGGTTTCACAGCGCCATCTATGACATATTTGAGTAACGTGGGCTGGAAAGTTCCTCATTCAAAACGAAAATGTATAAAAAGTCCTAAATCATCAAATAGGATTTTTTCAATCGTGAGCGAGTCCGCGGATTTCTTATTTCGGTCTAAACTAACCGTTCAGTCAATTAGTCCGTTGTGTTTAACGAAACGATTATGGATGGTTTTAAAATAATGATTAAATATTGACTTTTTCTCTTTTTAAACGCTTAAAACTAGATAAAACATAGTTAAATAAAATGTTAGTGAGATATATTTCGGGTTATTCAGGCCCGGCATCAGTCACTAAAATTTTATTTAAATGTGTTTTATCTAGTTTTAATCAGAAAAAAATAATGTTATTCGACGGACGTGATAGCACTCTATTGAACGAGTCGAAATATTAATATTAAATTATAACAATGTATATATTGAGACGTGGTCTCTTACCAAAGGCTTGATCCACCGATTTAAGGTCGCTCAACGAGCAATGGAGCGGGCTATGCTTGGGATATCTCTGATGGATAAAATCCGAAACGAAGATATCCGTCAGAGATCGAAGGTTCACGAAGAACCAATCAGCTCAGGTATGTTTTGCCACAGACGGAGCTACTAATATTATTAATACTTTTTATCTCTAGTACTCTACCACTAACTCTACCCGTGTAAACTAGACTAGAACTGAAATGGGACTCACCTATCGTCAGTTCGGATCCCATGGAGATCATCAGAGCGTTGACCCGCACATTCGTGCTGCCAAATATGCCAGAGAACACATACAGAAAGCTTCGCAGCGAATTCTTCTGATTGTTCTGTAACCGATCGAAGTCCGGCTTGATATGGTGAAGGAAGTCTTCCACCTTCTTCAAGTGGGTTTCATGGTCTAGCATCTCGGGCAGTCGCCAGGAGAACTTTCCGGTGACACCGTGTATTAGTTGCGGACAGAAGAGATGCTTCACTATGGCTGCTAGGGGCAATGACTCTAGGAGGTTGACGCATGGTAGTTGGATGTGGACGGTTGGCTCCTCGGATGAAGGTACTTCCTGAAAACGGATGGAAGCTCAGTACAGCTAGGGTTGCCTTGTTGACAAATGGTTTAGGGATGTATTCTGGGTGTATTAAAACTGAAACCACATATTCTTCTGATATAACTGCATTCATTTTGTTAAGAGCGCACCGAGCTTTTTACACAGTCGAACACATTTTAATAGCCCTTGTTTGAAGTAGTAAACAATTAAATTAAAATCTAGGGAAATATATTGGTATTATTGGGGATATATACTAGACTGTATACACGATGGAAACACAATTTGATAAAGTTGGCTCGATAGAATAAATTCGCAAAGTTACCTCTTTTCGAGTAATTTTTTTCTCTATTTCCCTACTTTTTTTATAAATAAGTAATTTAATATTATGTTTCTTTTACTAAAATAAAGTGCATAGATGACTGGAGCGTTTATACACGATAGTTTTTTATTTAAGAACAATATAATGAAAATAACAACGAATAACATTGAAAAAGTGCAAAAGTTTGGTTATTATCTTTACTCTTTAAACGTAAAGAAAAAGACAGGGACAAAGGCAATCGCTCGGTGCGCCCTTAAGAAATGGACTCGCGCAAACCTATAATTACATTTGACTTCAGCGAAGGAACCCAACCGCTCGGGATGAAATCTATTATAGAACGCTATGTGAAACTGTTTTAAAAAGTGCTTGAATTTACACGTAATTAAAAACTGAAATATTTCCCAGTGGTGTATGTTTAGAATTATTCATTATGATCGGTAGGAGATGTAGTTTCAGTAAAATTCAACTAATAGATCTTTACCTATGAAATTGCCGAAATTTTCTTACAGATTCATGAGTTCATAATTCCTGTTAGTCAATTGTTATTTCAATTATTTGTTTTTTGTTTGAATGTAGATTTCAAGGTTTCACATCTACATATTAAATTTTGTTTTTATTTTCAGTTTGATTATAAAAATGAAATGTTCAAAAACAGTTCGTCCTAAATGCCGTCCGTTTCCATGATAAGATTCGTAATAATTATTTGCAGCTGACACTTTTAAAAAATTGTCTCATTCATACACAAAAGAAATGACAAAATTTGGATTTGTCACATTCCTAAAAAAAATGCAAAAATGTTAGTACTGAAAATTGACTTTCCTTCAAATTCTCTATAAAAACAGCAATTTCATATGTAAAGACTTAATATTTACACCCAGCAGGTATGATATACCTTAATTGAGCAAACCTCCTGGTTTAAGTCGACATTAACCATAACAAAAGCAAGTTTAAAACCGTTCACTTCACAAAACGTGATTTGTTAACGCTAAATATGCTAATCAACCCTTTGATACATGCAAAACAAGAAACTATTGCTTCTTAAATACATGCAACACAACCACTCCCAGTGCACCATCGATACCCAAAAATTGCAATGTTCAAAACACTAAAATCCCAAAGTCAACAAACTCTCAAAGCAATGACATCATGTTGTTTAACCCGACAAGCGAAACAAAACAAGACTAAAATAATAACTAATTTAAAATACCTGTTTTTGAAACTATTTAAATTCCAACGGCTAAATGTACAAACAAATTTAACACATTGCGAAAGTCATTAGCTTCGCCTTTAGGTAAAAATTTACTGTATATCGATTTTACAATTTAAACACCATATTCATATCTAATAATTGAATATCTAACATACTCGTAATGTCATTTACAAATTGAAAAATATTACAAACTATTTAGATGAAGTTAAAATACATTTATGAAACAATTAATAAACATGTACTGACCTGTCTCAATTAAAATAATATTAAAAAGAGATTAATATACATGTACTAAGTATACAAGTTCTTCGTACATACCAAAAACATACATACATACACTCACGCCTGTCTCCCAAAGGAGTAGGCAGACACTACATATTTCCATCTGCTACGATTCTGACACACCTCTCCCACATCCATCAATCTAGTCACAAAACCTCAATACACGAATGTAATATTAAAACAAGGTTACCTTGATAACAATCGAACTCCTCAGCCCCAGACTGGTCGCTATGGCAGTCTTTCCGTACACAACGGAATGCTCTCCATGCAGAATCACTTTCCCTGGAGCCGACACGCTCACGGTGTACAAGTTATCCATTGCATTGAACATTTTGCTCTCTGACTAGTGTGTAAGGGATGTAAAGATAAATCCGGTGGAAGTGTAACGGGTGCCGTTACCAGTCCGCGGAAGAGGAAGTAATGATAACTACAAAGGAATGTCACTTCATTATAATGATACAACTACAGAGAGCAACATTTTGGTTTAGGATTGGTTCTTCCACTGTTCCGTAGTCAAGGGTTTCTGCGTGAACGCGTGGATTGTCTTCAATTCCTCCTGCAGGACTGAGTTGACCAACCTGAAACAGGGGTTTATATGCTTAGGATCATAAGGAATATTTATTACCGCATAAAATATGGTAATGCGTATCTTTGTTGGCATTGTTTTGTTATGGAAATCTGTAAAATATATTTGTTTTCTAATACATTCGAAGTTTTTTGTCATCTGGAAGAATCTCGGCAAGCACTTACGGGTAAAATTATTGGATACTTTCATATGTATGTATTTTTAAGGTCAAAATCGATGGACATTACGATCAAGTACCATTATAAAATCATCATAAAGTTGAGCTATTAATTATTCCCATATTTCTTCTGAAAAACCATGGAATCTCGACTAGCCCTATAGTTTCATTGACTCTCAAAAGATGCTCCTTTAGTTTTATTCACAGAGGAACTAACCCCCAAAGAAGTGAAATGACACTTGGTTTGTTTGAAATAAATTCCGACAACTTTTGTAACACAGGTGGTAGAGCTGATGCCGGGCTCGACTGTGGAGGTACCACCATGTTACTTGGAGACCCCCTCGAAGTGATTCGGGGGAGAGTAAAAGGACAGCTTATAGGCAAAAAACCAGGAGGCCCACCATGCCTGGGACCGATGGATAGCGGTATATCCATCCCTAATAGACGGGCTTTATATGGAACAGACTGGTGGCGGGCAGCGGCGTCACTGTTGCAAGGGTTCCGGCACCGCGCTCACCAACCCACCTGCCCAACGTGTGTGAGTATGGGCAATTCTTCCAGGATGACCGCCGGGAGTGGCAAAGTCCTGGAAAGGCTTATGTCCAGCAGTGGACGAACTAGGCTGATGGATGGAACTTTTGTCGAGGTCTGATTGCAATAGAGAATCCCCTATAAGTGGGAGTGATATACATAAAATCAAGTCTATGCAAAAACACTGATTAGTTAGCGAAATGTGACGGACCCCGGGCATTCCCGGGGCTAGTTGCTCGATGGTCTTCTTTCACAAGTATTCTCGAGATCCTGCTCTCTTCGCGTTTTAATGGCCAGTTTCTTTGCCAGCCAGTACAAGATAAACAGATAACCCTCCTTTGTTGCTTCCTTCGACAACAAAAGAAAATTGTTTTCTTATCTACAAGCCTGTTTGCGCATGCGCCTCGTTTCCTAATATTAAAGTGGGGACGTGACGTGTGTAACGTCTGCGCAGATGGACTATCTATGGTACTTGGTTCATGACGTAGGTACAGAAAGATATTAACTGTAGGAGCCTTTTGTCTGCAAATCGGCCTCCATCACCTGCGCTGAATACAATCGTTCGACTTAACACCTTTTGATCAGCTCCCTTTTGTCTTAGCGCCACAAGACACACCCTAAACCCTTCCTCCGTAGAGAGAGTACAACTCCCTCTACCCCTTCCTCAAAACACTAGTTAGTCAGCAGTGACCGCTTCATTTGAATCCATCCAGTGATTCTCAAGTCATAACCGAATATTTTTTTCATTATTGGTTAACATGGAGAGATATACAGGTTATGTATTTTATACATGTATAGAGATAGAAATGAATGAAACACATCTTTGCTTAGTTTTTAGGATTCTGTCAATAACTTGAAATACTTAACCACATACGTCGAAATAAAAAAAATAACAATTGAAGAACAATGTACAGTATTGCACATGTGTCCCAAATCGGGCTGCCCATAGTTAAAGGGTTAAAGCAGTTTGAATATTTGTCCTTCCACAATTTGGCTAAGTGCGAGTCAGACTCGCGCACAAAGGGTTCCGTACTACCACAAAATACGGGTACGAAACCCTAAAAACAATAGCAATTACAGTCATAATAATAGCAACATTAAGGCGAAAAGGGATGACATCGTCTTACCTTCATAATTACAAAACTATTAGTATTAGAAAAATGAATCCAGTATCATTATTTAGCTTTTATAGACTGTTATGACCTTGAGTTTGCGTCGGGGCCGGGCGGGGTGGCGGGGGAGGGGCACTGCGCAGAATGACCGAAACTGGCGCTCTCGCATCTTTCTATTCAGTGTAACTCACGACTCACACGTGTGGTTATAGAGTTTATTTAGACCGAACGATTCAAATAAAAATAAATGTAATTTGGTCAATATTTATAGTTAAAAATAACCAGGAAGTGTGGGTATAATAAATTATAAAATTTAATGTCAGCCTCAGCCCGTGCTCTAGCTTCGGAAATATAAATCACGGCTATCGTTGGAAAGAGGGGGTTATGGATTACGCATAGGTACCCCTATGTCCAGCGCCGAGCGAGCGAGGCGGTTTCGGGAGCGTCTCAAAGCTGCCAACGCACGCGCTGACGTAGACGTTTCACTTTAAACCAACGGCCGTGTGCCACGACACAGCTCCACCGGTTCTTTTTTCTTCATATTTTTCGGTCCTCTTTTTTCAGAGATAAGGACATAATAACGGTAAAAAATGCCACTTATTCGAGGTTTTTCGTATGGGTTTTTTTTTTCCTTATTTCATTTGAAAATTTCAACTGGCTATCTATAACGGCTGAAGCTGCTACCACTGTGACAGACGGACAGACAGCGGAGGCTTAGTAAAAGGTCCCATTTAGCACCCTTCGGGTACTGAACCTTAAAAATGGTTGTTTTAATTGAGCTGGGATTTTCGGCATCGGTATCAAGATAAAGCGATCATAAGGAATACCGAGAGAGATTACCTGAAATACCGTTGAAAATGAATTTTTATGGCCAAATTATTTCGTAAGCGTCCCTGCATTTGACTTTCAACTTTACTGATTCTGATATAAACCAGTTTAGGGTTGCACATTCGCTGGCCTTGACCGGGAATCGATCCAACTATGTTTGGTCGAGGAAGCTGCTGTAAATTACTGCGTCCATTTAAGTTGAAAGGGAAGGCCTTCTATATTATGGAGACTACGCAAAAATGACCACTTTTGGTTTTGGTAACGTGCGACGCCTTTGCCGAAATGTCTCGCAGATGTCATCCCATCAAAAAAATAGATGTGGAAAAAGGACCCAAGTTCTTAAGGTTTCTACCAACGCCAACGACCTTGAACTAAGTAACTTTGTAATCATTTTATACGGTAACTATAGCATTTTTCAACAGAAGAAAATACATAGTAATCTGCATGATACAGATAGTGATGTGGTTTTTCCTGAATTTCATTATAACATACAGAAGTGAAGCAAGAAAATTCCAAATTTACCCTTTATTTCTCGATTTTTTGTTCACTTGTAACAACATAACTGCTGCAGTTTTTATCGAAACAGTATGAAAATTTATAAACTTCTAGACAAAATAATATAAAATGATTTGGTTTTCTCAGTTCTTGGAAATGAATTTTATTTCGGATAAAATAAATTAAAAACACACTATTTTCGCACTTGTTAGCCGCAGTGACTGACGTAACAGCCATGTTGCACTGCGAGCTGATTTTCAAACTTTGTTTTGGACTTTTGGACTTTATTTTAATATGGTTTTGTTCGAAATTTCAACCACCACGAATCGAGTTGCTAATTATTCCGACGGAGCCACCTTAAAGCTGGAGGCAAACCAGAAATCTCGAAAAAAATATCAGCTGTTTGATACATTTTGCTCAAGATGTTTACGTTTTCTATAGAACATCGGGGTTTTTCGCCATTTCAAATAAAAAATCTTTTTGCCTCATTTACTCGCCTACCAAATTTCATGTCGTTCCGACCAACCGACCAACAATAGACGAGTTATCGTCGGACAAACATTCACACGCCGGATCGTCCAAGTAGACTCGGAGAACTTCACACGCTTCGCTCGCTCGTTCAATTAGACTAACAGGGCAAGTCCCCTGACGTCAGTGCTGTAAACCCTCACCTATGTCTCGCCAACAAGGGCTTCCCCTCGAACTTGTCGGACACGATCACGACAGAGAACTTGGCGCCGCACCCATCGCTCTCATCGCGTACTTCCTGCAACAACGGACACACTTCAGTATAATACACATGCACACACACACAAAGATTGCAAGAAACGGCTAAAACGATAAATCATGGGGCCAAAGGTATAAAATAATGTACCAGAAGACATCAAAAGTGCTCAGACAAAATTAAAATCGTGGCTAGCCAAGAAATCATTTTATTGTTATAATGACTTCTTTGAATAATTCTATTTCCTTTATGTGTTTTAATCTGTCTGTATAATATTTCAATGTTTCGTTTATAATTAAATATTCTAATTATAATAAATTTGTAAATGTGTAAATAAGTATAATACTTTGGACCTGTAATAAATATTACCAATAAACATAGTGACTCAATCATGTCAGCCCGGTTCTGCCCACTGCTATAAAATATAAAATATTTCCCCAAAAGTGGAGCGTGTTAGCTTTACATGTAAATAAATTTGAAGAGCTGAGCAAAGCGGAGCGGAGCGGGGCGACCCCCCAATTTTAAAAGGTATAACAATGGTATGTTGTACAGTAAAACCATGGTCATACAGTTAAAGCGAACAGATTAAATTACCAGATGCAAAAACGTAAACTAAAGTAGCTTGCTTGAAAATTCAGTTCCGCTACAATAAAAAATCGGCAAAAAATTCAAAAAAAAAAAAAATTTGTGTTTGTATAAAAGCTCAGATGTTGCCAAAATTGCAGTCGTTGTATGAAAATTTACAAAATTTATTTATTTCTTTGCCAGATACATAATTTTCAAAAAACAAATCAACTTCTCTTTTTAGCGGTGGAGCGTTTTACGGGAGATTTCAGTAGCATTCCAGTTTAAGGGGGTATATCGTGATAATTGACACTTTTTGAAGTTATTTATCTGCTCTTTTAAAGAAGTTCCAAGTAAAATAAATTAGTATAACAATTTTGGGACCATTTTCTAGATTTTGGGCTATCGAAAACGCGATTGGAGGAATTTCACTCAATAGAAATAATTGTTGAAATGAGGTCTAAATTATCACCTATTTCGATATTCTGACAAATTGGGATACCACACAGACTTCAAAAATATTTATTTAGATGGGTTTTGACAATACCTAAATTACTGGGTATGGAAATTTTCGTAGCTATTTTAGATAATTTTGTATTGATTTAAAACCGACTTTTTGACATTTTTCCCCGATTCCGTCCCTCTCGCACCGCGGGTTTTTCCGCCTGGAGTAACGGGGACCTTTGCACGGACGATATATCACCTTAAAAATTTGGAGCCTTTTTCCACTAAAACCATAGAGTTGGTATGGCCATGGGAAGGTTGGAGGGTCCTGTGTTAACAACCTGATCATCTGTTTACCAGCTTGTTTAAGGCCCTTACTATTGCCAAATGGGTACTTTCTAAAGACTACTCCTCGTTTATGGCCAAAGCAAAAATAATGAAAAAATGTATTATGAATAATCAACTCTTAGACAACATATGCAACAGTTTTCTTTTTCATACCACCAAAACTTCTACATGATTTTTTTTTTTTACTGAATGGTGTTTTTTGACCTCATATTCCCTACTGCTCTTGAGTTGCTTGGCCGATTGAATTCATCTATGCTTTGATAAATAGATAAACTTTATAGCTATAAACATAACATAAGATTATTCAAGCGAGTAATCACGTCCAAGTGAAAAGTATAATTTTCCCCTATTTCGCCCTATCAAGGACGCAGCGAGCGTCGTAACAGCCACTATGCATTGCGCGCTGATATGAACGTTATTTCAATGTCGTTTCCGTTGATATTTGTAGTGACAAATATTGAGCTACTAATTTGGCGATGGTAATCGCCTTAACGACACGTCCGACCGTCTGGCACGTGCGTTCTAACCCGTGTTACGTCACAAAACTCAATATTTTATTGTATCACAGTGTAATGTAATATATGGTAATGACGTCACCCGTGAATGATGACGTTGCGGAATATAGCAAACGTAGAAAAGAAAGCGCGGGTCGCGCGTGCACATGACATAATGTGCCCTAATGTGAATAAACAATCGTCAACAATATTTATTAGCACCGTTATATAGGTACCGCCAACGCAGGAGCATATCAACTCTTGACCTCTTTTTCTGAGATTTGTTTAACTAAAGCTAGTCACTCCTCTAGTGTTGAGTCTCAACTCTAGTGTTAAGACTGTACCTGAGCCTAGAGCATGACCAACTCCAGTCTATCTAGGATTCGTTTGAAGAAATTCGGACTCTCGGAAAAAAATATATTTGGTTTATTAATCTTTTCTCTAGGGATCTTACGTATAAACAATGTACTAAGATTTATAGTTTTGTCAAAAAAAAATGTTTTGCACCCTCTTTTTTTTTGTTTTCAAACGTTCGTTTGTAGAACGCGGTTAAGAGATCAACTTAATTTTTTTTTCATAAAATAGGTAATATAAATATGAAGGTTTTTGTTTTCAAACGTTCGCTTGAAGAACGCGGTTAAGAGATCAACTGAATTTTTTTTTCATAAAATAGGTAATAGAAATATGAAGGTATATCACCTAAATTCAATATATTTTTCCCTACAAAATATTCCAGTATTAGCTAAAAACACACCAATTTGTTGTTTCGCTGCGTGATCACTAGTATTACGCGTCTAAGAAAAAGAGGCCAAAGAGCCAACATAAAATCGCCTCTATGAAAAGCAAATAAAGTCTTTGCCATTAGACTTATTGTCCTGGACGGGTAATAAAAAAAGTTGCTAGAGTATGCCATCTTCTTAAGGGGGTATATCGTAAAAATTGACACTTTTAGAAATTATTTATCTGCTGTTCAAAAGAAGTCTCAAGTGAAATAAATTAGTATAACAATTTTGGAACCTTTTTCTAGATTTTGGACTATCAGAAACGCGATTAAAAGAATTTCACTCGGTAGAAATAATCATTGGAACGAAGGCCAAAGTTACATTTTTTTTTGATATTCTGACTAATTGGAATAGCATACAGACTTATATAATAAAAATATTTATTTAGATGGGATTTAACAATATCTAAATTACTAGTTATGGAAATTTTCATAGCTATGTTGGTTAATTTTGTATTAATTTTAAACCGACTTTTGGTCAATTTTCCCCGATTCCGTCCCTCTCGCGCTGCGGGTCTCTTGGCCTGGAGTAACGGGGACCTTTTCGCGGACGATATATCACCTTAAGGTAGGTTTTCTTTTAAAAAACCGTTAAAAAAAAGATGTGCTTTTTATGTTTCAACCTAGTTTATTTTAGCCGGCGTAAATTAAAAATATTAGCACTAATTAATAGGATATAAATAACTAACATATAGATGCGAAATAAACAAAACGGTGCCAGAAAAACTGCAAATACGATTTCGATGATACACAAAACGCCCTTTTCGATTCGATTTGGGTACACTATTACACAGCATAGCCAAATTTCTTTCGACCAAAATCTAGATATTGTAAAAATTCATCTAATAAAATATGTTTGAGTTTTGTACATGAATCATGATTCCTATTCGTCAAACTATGCAAGAAGGGTGTTTGAAGACCCCATTTCAATAATTATTTCTATCGAGTCAAAGTTTTTCAATCGCATTTCTGTTTAGCAGGAATCTAGATCAATACATAGGTATCATAACTGGACACAGTGTTGTCATCCTCGGATTTTGGTTTGCCCCTAACTCCTTGTAAAAGTCCTCTAAATTTGACACTTTCCAGACTTTTTTCCCCTAAGCATTTAAATTAAAAGTAAAACACAATTTAAGATTAACTATTATTGATAAAAACTATAAAGTTTATTAGTTTTATTAACTGTAATCATTTCAGTGACTTTAAAACAGTCATGAATAGCGTCCATTTTTAAAGAATCAAAGTCAAAACAGAAAAATGTCTTACAAAATAACTGCTAGGGATAGAGAACTGCACACCACGTTCCGATATATGCATTGTAAACCCAAAATTCGGTCCAAATAAATTTCCCCTAAAGAATACCCTAGATAATTTTACACCCCAAAAATCCCCTAAACATGAAAAAATACCCTAAATTTAGGGAAAAATACCCTAAGGTGGGAGCACTGACTGGACACTGCAACCTAAACAAGCACCTTTTCACCACAGGTGGCACCGATAACCCTGCAGACGGTGTATTCTAGAGAACGAGACAGTGGAACATGTGCTACTCCACTGCTCTGCAACCGAAGACATGAGACGAAAAGCAGGGATTGCGACGAGCTCCAACTTCCCTTCACTGGACCAGTTTATGTGTCAGAACGCTGAAGCTGTTCGGCTCTACTTTAAGGAGCTGTCCTGGCTGGGCTGACTGACCGGGGGGAAGTGCACAATATTCACGATTGCCAAGAATCAGTGCAGGACTCATCGCCCCCGCTACGAATTTAGAATTACTCACTCATACCTGTCTCACAGAGGAGTAGGCAGAGACTACAGCTTTCCATCGGCTACGATCCTGATACACCTCTAGTTAATCCAATCTAGTTAATATCAAGCTCTTCTATTCCGGGTACTTTTGACATTGCCCTTCTTCAGTATGCGCCAATTACGTCCTTCTAGGGCGGCCTAGTCCAGCTGTACCTTCCGCTTGAGCACCATAAATTTCTTCTGTCACTCTACTTTCATTCATCTTCTCTACGTATACATGTCCAAACCACCGAAGCATTCCTTTTTCTATTCTAGCCGCTACATCTTTTTTTAGGCGTCAACGATCCCGTATGTCGATATACGACATGAATCCCTGAGGGGTGTCAGAGGTGTCCCGAGTGTGAACTGTGAAATACAAGTCACAGTGCACACTCGGTACACCCGTATTTCACTGACGATCATTACGTCCCAACGTGATGGGTGGTGAGGCCTATCGCCATACTTCGGGCACAAATACACGCTTTTTAGGGCATGCAGGGGATCTAAAAAGGCCGACTTGGGTGAATCATAAAATGATTTGAAAGTAGGATGGACACAGACTTTTTTCACGGGTGCAAAAGAGAAGGCATTAGAACGGAATCATAATATGATTCATCCAAAGCGGCCTTTTTAGTGCATGCAGGTTTGCTTACGATGTTTTCCTTCACCGTTCAGCAAGTGGTAGGTAATTTGTACTTTGTAAGACTGAGGCCAAAGCTACAATTTTTGCAATTTTTGTCTCTCTGTCTGTATGTATGTTCCGTTTAAACGCGAGAACCACTCAACGGATTTAGATGCGGATTTCTTTATTATCATCACAGTGACCCTGGTCAACATAAAAGCATAAAAACATAAAAGGTCAATTTAAAATAGTTTTTCTTGAAACAACATGTTGTACTTACTGCATTAATGATTTAGACGGCATCGAATATTTGTAGTATTTTCTAGATAACTTGGTAATTTAAATATGATTAACCGATTTGTTTAATTAAAGCAAAACACGACATGAACATCATTTCGGTTTAGTACGAATAGTTACAAGTAGTAACTAGTTTTCCTTGATTTTCTGCAAATTAATAGTTCTTAAGTGCAGGTATATTTGTTGAATAATTTGCATGCTAATTTTAATTTTATTTTTAAATTTTGTTTTTAAAATTGTTCTTTTACTATTTTTTTGTTAAATCAAACCATATATTTTTTTTCTTTTTGTTCTTTTGTTAAAATTCAAACACCATGTAATACGCAAATTTTGTAATTATTGTACACCTATAGGAAGGCGTTGGTGACTGTATTACAATTTTATATTACCACAGTTGCCAACGGCACATTTTTATGGTATATTTTTATCACAAGCAATCATTTGCTTACTTAACTTACAACTTGGTTTTTGTTTTTCTTATCCAAAGTTATTGTACCAAATAAAAATTATTATTATTATTATTATTTTTCTTGATTTTGCAAAGAAAAACTCATACCTCTCTTTGACGGACGAGTAACGACCCGCGGCTAAGCAACGCTTGGCACGGTTAGACCTTGGATGGGTGACCGTCAGTGGCATTTACATCTGCGTCCCTTAGTGAATCAGAAAGCATGTAAAACCTTTGGCCCCGACTGTTATCGAATGATGGTTACTAAGGCTTGTATGGTGGCCTGAATTCAAATTTTGAGTTTATTTTGCAAAGTAGATATATACCTACACATATAATACACTTTTTACACGTCAAATTTAATCTAATAAAAAGATATGTAATAATAGTAGTTTATGCTACTAGGGCGAAAAGGAATAAATTACGAGGACGATTTAAAACACGAGCGTAGCGAGTGTTTTAAACGTAACCGAGTAATTTATTGCTTTTACGCCCGTGTATCATACTACGTTTTTCAATGCATAGTGTGAGGAAATGAAAACAAATATAATCTTGTGAACTTTCAATTATGATTGGCTCAAAAGGATTGTATCCAGAGCCGTTAAACAGTGGAAAAAAAGTATAACATCTATGGTAGACAGGAAAGGCTGCAGGTTAGCCAACCATTGCAAACAAATAAAAAAATAAAAATAATAAAAGCCCTAGGGCAAAATAATCGACTTTCTGTTCGGTTTTGATGCATAAAAAGTGGGCCTTTACGAGCACATGCATTGAAATAGTAGTTTATGCTACTAGGGCGAAAAGGAATAAATTACGAGGACGATTTAAAACACGAGCGTAGCGAGTGTTTTAAACGTAACCGAGTAATTTATTGCTTTTACGCCCGTGTATCATACTACGTTTTTCAATGCATAGTGTGAGGAAATGAAAATAAATGTAATCTTGTGAACTTTAAATTATAATTAGCTCAAAAGGACTGTATCCAGAGCCGTTAAACAGTGGAAAAAAAAGTATAACATCTATGGTACACAAGAAAGGCTGCAGGTTAGCCAACCATTGTAAATAAATTTAAAAAAATAATAATAATAAAGCCCTAGGGCAAAATAATCGACTTTTTGTTCGGTTTTGATGCATAAAAAGTGGGCCTTTACGAGCACATGCATTGAAAACTAATAAATGTACATGGACTAGATTAAAGGTGGTCATTAATTTATGTAGCAACATATATACGATTAAAATGATAGGTAAAATATATATTATACAAGGTGAAATCCAATCAACCGCCCGAACCCATACCGGAGACCCGGCCAGGGACCAGGACTGACACCAGGTTGGCAAGTCCGCTAATCAGATGACAAGAAACCAGAGTGGAACAAGAAGAGTTGAAAAAAAAAATCATACCAATGAAAAAAAAAGTTCAGCTTCTAATTAAGAACAATATTAAATATGTTGTTGCAAAAACTGTTGCGTATTATTTCAAAGTAAGTATACTTATTATTTAATACTATTCATAAAGATTTTAAGTTAGTTACAAAAATTGCAAATCGCAGACATATACAAGGTGACTTTTTGATCATCGTCCAAATTCATACTGGTGGCTTGGTAAGTGATCAGTATCATGCATCAATAAAAATTTTGGTGAAATTCGTAAAATGAAATTTCGACTCCCCATGAAATTTCTCGGGACTGGAACTGAATTTATATGGGAAGCCGAAATTTCATTATACGAATTTCACAAAAATTGTTACTGATCCAAGATACTGATCACTTATCAAGCCTCCAGTATGAATTTGGACGATGATCAAAAAGTCACCTTGTATATCGTTAAGCAAAATTAATGCCAAAAAATAAAAGCCGCAACGCCATCCAAAACCACATATTAAAAGTGATCTTGAAATAAGTAGGGTAATGGCCAGTGAGGGGGCAACCTACATTTTAATGAATGGAGACGAAGACCGGCCGCAAAAAACACTGTCACTTTTTCTTTTTAAAACTTTTTACGATTCGTACTGGCACATAACAAGTTCCGCGAACTTTTTTTTTTTTCGTATATTTTAGCACGCGCGTTGTAGACGGCTTGCATTCGCGGACCGACTGAGTTGTGAGTTTACGATTGCAACGTCCCGCACGCGTCCAATCAAAAGATGACCAGTGTATAAACCGGTGCAGCGAGGAACGTGGTTACATTACCGATTTTTCAAGGGAAACCCGTCTTCTTTTGGCGCTGTTACGAAAAACTCATTTTCATTTGTGTTTTATTGATCCGAATTATAAATCAAAAGTATGTGTAATAGTAGTTTATGCTACAAGGGCGCAAAGGAATAAATTACGAGGACGATTTAAAACACGAGCGTAGCGAGTGTTTTAAACGTAACCGAGTAATTTATTGCTTTTACGCCCGTGTATCATACTACGTTTTTCAATGCATAGTGTGAGGAAATGAAAACAAATATAATCTTGTGAACTTTAAATTATAATTGGCTCAAAAGGACTGTATCCAGAGCCGTTAAACAGTGGAAAAAAAAGTATAACATCTATGGTACACAGGAAAGTCAAAAAGTTAGCCAACCATTGTAAATAAATAAAAAAAAAATTATAATAAAGCCCTAGGGCAAAATAATCGACTTTCTGTTCGGTTTTGATGCATAAAAAGTGGGCCTTTACGAGCACATGCATTGAAAAGTTATTTATCAATTTGTAATTTCGTATTGTTATAAAGCTTTTACTAGTCCGTACCTAGTTACGGGTTATTGTAGCGGATTCTTAAGGCTTTAATTTTAGTTTTAGTACTGTCAAAACTAAATTTTATCAATTGCAAAATACACCTGAAGTGTTAGGAACAGAAGCTAAATTACTTTGGAAGAATTTAATTTTTGACAGCACTAATATATTTGTTGCGTTCTTTTTTCTAGTAATTTGTATAAATGTATGTAAAATCTATGTTTTCTTTTAAGTTCTGAAAGTATGAAACTGAAACTTCAGAAAATAATCTGGATTATAGAAAAATAATCAACTGAAATACAAATTATAAAGCAATTATAAACTATACCAATGTACTCGTATTATCAAAATGCATGAAACTTGAGGATAAAAGATTATTATTATCTTTTACTTTGATCAAATTGTTTCTTTATTATTCTTCTTATTATTATTTTTATTTCTACTTGTTCCTTTTATATTTACACTGATTTATTTTTGTTTATATAATGTAAAGGTATATTTAAAAATATACATATATATGTATAATTGTATCTATTTATTTCTGTACACCGCCTCTACACATTGTTTTCTTTCTTTTAAGAGTTCCTCCATCCAAAGGTTGTCTTGAAGAGATCGCTTTTTAGTGACCGCTAATTGTGCCCTACTTTTACTTTTTAAATTGTAATTAAATTTAAATTTAAAAAGATGAGCAGTTTTGCAATTATACCAATATAATTAATTATACCAGTGTAATTAATTATACCAGTGTACTTAATTATACCAGTGTAATTAATTATACCAGTGTAATTAATTACACAGCTATCGTTAAATGAAACCACATACAGTACCTGACATACTAAACAAATTCCTATGAACAAGGCGTAAAATCACGTATCGCCCTCGTGAGCGTTCGGTATGTGCATTACAGGCCGGGCGTATCAAGTAGTTACCAAAAATTCAACGGTCAAGGATGAGTACCTCGGTGGCACAGTCGGTGTCGTGTAAGCATGAGGTCGCAGGTTCCAATCCTGGCCCGAGGATATTTTTCTAAATATTTCTCTTGAGTTTGGTTTCTAATATATCTTTTTTAGTTTGTAATGCACTTTAAATAATGTTTAGTGTCCAAAGTGATGGATTTCGCTGTAAATCATTAAATTACACGATTCTTACATACACATGCTTATATTTTACACCACACCACCGTTATCTTATCTCTCATTCCTATAATAATGGTACTGGTTGCATACCTTCCTTTTTAGGGTTCCGTAGTCAGCAAGCAACCCTTATAGTTTCGCCAAGTTAGTCCGTCCGTCTGTCTGTCTGTTCGCGGCTTAGCTCAAAAACTCCTATTCAAATCAAATCAAATATTTTTATTTCGGACTACGCCATACATAGGTGTTAGTACTACAAACAACTTATTAAATATGTTAGTATAAATAACCTACATATACAGGATGTAATCGTTAAGTGTGACCAGGCGATTATTCCGTAACTATTACAGATATCAAAAAAATTTAAACTGATATCGAAAGTACGTTACCTAATCAGTAAAATGACATCAATAACTTTTTGAAAACCCAACGAGAAGTATCTAAAATTTTGAAATTAAACATTCCCATACATTGTATCGCACAACAAGGACGTCACTTCGAACATCTGCTTTGAATACAAAATTTTGTACTTACTAAGAAATAAATATTATTCAATTAAAAGATAGTTTTATTACTTTGTTAGGTTAATAAACAGTTTCCTTTAAAATCAGTACTAAGCTAAAATAACCTTTTAAAATAAGGAAACTAAAACCTTTCTACTAATCTCATACTAAATGTATGGGAATGTTTAATGTCAAAATTTTGGATACCTCTCGTTTGATTTTCAAAAAGTTATTGATGTCATTTTACTGATTAGGTAACGTACTTTCGATATCAGTTTAAAATTTTTTGATATCTGTAATAGTTACGGAATAATCGCCTGGTCACACTTAACGATTACAGCCTGTATATTATCATAAACTAGTTTGGGACTCTGTCCATATGTACAGAGACCCAGTGTTTCAGAATTGGACTATCAGTCCAGTTGGCAATATTGTTCAGGAGACCATTGACGCTGCCGCGCGTCCTGTGCATCAGCGAGGCAGTTCTGTTGCGTACTATGGCATAGAAATCCTGGGCACGAGCCTCACCAAACATGCCTGATTCACTGCAGTAACGCGGCAGCCCCATCAGTATCCTGAATGCATTATTATACTGAACACGCAGGGTAATTGAAGCATTTCTTTGTATGGCTAACCCACAAGTTGCACGTGTAAAAGTTCTGACAATATGCCCTGAATAAAGTTGGTTTCACTTGTTTAGTACAGCGTGCTAACCTGCGAGCCAGCATATTACATCTCACTGACAATGCCCTGCGCTGATTATTACTAGAAAGCTGTAATTTGGCATAAGTATACATATTGGTCACGCCGACAAAGTGGTAAAACAAAATATTGAAAACTATTTACACCTTGGGCCTATTATGTATCTCTAGCTGCCATCTGGACTGGGTGCCTATCATCAAAAACATAAATTTACTATCGAATTCCGATTGTCTAAAGATATGTTCGTAAAGTAACGACACAGTTCGTTAATAGTTCAATACCCACTGAAGGCAATTTTGAAATTTCTGTTTTTATATATGTTTTTAATGATACGCACCCGGTTCAGTTGACAACCAAAGATACAGAATAGGGGGGCAGGTATATTGTTTAAGTTATTCGGGGAAATGATTGCTACACCTAAAAAGAGAATAGTTTCAAAATATGTAACTGGATGGAACGTTTGATTATCTAAAATATTCAAGACGAATTAAGAACTGTTTTTCTATTGTAAGTTTTGACAAAAAAAAAACGAAAGTCATCGAAAGTTTCACATGATTAACACAAGAATTTTCTTACTCCTTCCAAACGCCTAAAGCGATTTTAATTATTATTTTACCAAGTTAGAGGAAATTTTTAGATCTAAAAATTTTAAGTTCAAAATTTCTTTTTCGTTCATGGCGTCCATGTGAAAAGTATTATTTTCTCCTATTTTGCGTTAGCCTAGTAGTCGTAACAGCCACTTTTCAAGGCACGCTGAAATGAACATTATTTCAATGTTGTTTCCGTTGATATTTGTACCGACACACATCGAGTTGCTTATTTAGCGTGGTCATACGCCTTAACAAAATATTATCTCTCTTTGGAAACGGCTTCTCACAAAAACAACATTTCTATGAAATAAGGGGTAAAAAAAGTACAAGGGCAAGCTTAAATAATAACCCTTCTGCATGACCTATCCATCATCCAAGACTTAAGAGGATGGCATACCCTAGCAACTTTTTTTATTACCCGTCCAGCACAATAAGTCTAATGGCAAAGACCTTATTTGCTTTTCATTGAGGCGATTATTTGTTAGCTCTTTGGCCTCTTGTTCTTGGACGCGTAATACTAGTGATCACGCAGCGAAACATCAAATTGGTGTGTTTTTAGCTAATACTGAAATATTTTGTAGGGAAAGAAATATTGGATTTAGGTAACATCCTTTCATATTTCTATTGCCTATTTTATAAAAAAAAATCAAGGTGATCTCTTAACCGCGTTTTTGAAACGACCGTTTGAATGCCAAAAAAAAGAGGGTGGAAAATATTTTTTTTTTTGGCAAACGTATAAATCTTAAAACATTGTTTATAGGTGGAATCCCTAGATAAGGATCGATAAATCAAATATATTTTCTTCAATATGAGGAGAGAGAGATCTAGTTTCTTCCAATGAACCCTTGAAAACCTGGTGTTGTTGATGTTCTAGCGTCAGGTGTCCCGTTAATTCCTATGGCTTTACAATAACTAGATTACGTACATTTTACGTGGTACATCTATAAAATACAAATACGGTATGTATTGATTTAACCCACCATTGCGTGTATGTGTTACCCCGGTTGACTACAAATCATCTCCAACAAGGTCTTACGTAAGTAGATGCAAACATCCTCATTCAAGTGTTTAAATAAACATGGATTTTATGACTGCTTGGGCATACAAAGACATACAGGAAAGTATACAAAGGTTTTGGTCGCCGAATTTAAAAAAATCTACTGATCAAAACCTTTGTGTTGTGACCTCGTGTCACAATACCTTGTCAACTATCTATGTCGTGGAGCAGATTGTTAATATGAAATAGAAAATCTTTTACCATCCATCCATCCATCAGCCAAGTTCGTCCACTGCTGGACATAAACCTTTCCAGGACTTTGCCACTCCCGGCGGTCATCCTGGAAGAATTGCCCATACTCACACACGCTGGGCAGGCGGGTTGGTGAGCGCGGTGCCGGAACCCTCGCACCAGTCACGCCGCTGTCCGTCACCAGTCTGTTCCATATAAGGCCCGGCTATTAGGGATGGATATACCGCCATCCATCGGTCCCAGGCATGGTGGGCCTCCTGATTTTTTGCCTGTGAGCTGTCCTCTTACTCTCCCCCGAATTACTTCGAGGGAGTCTCCAAGTAAGATGGTGGTACCTCCACAGTCGAGCCCGGCATCAGCTCTACCACCTGTTATCTTTTACCAAAAGTCAAAAATAGTTGCGACGACGAGCGGAGCGTGTTAGGTTTACATGTATACAGGATGGAAAACATTTAAGGGCCCTGGAGGGGAACTACCTTAAATCCAGTAAAATGAGGTATTGTTAATAAAGAAATTGTAATAAATATTCAATTTCACGGGTATCTCGTACAACAGTGTAAGACTAAATGTTTATTAGACAAATTTTATCATGAACAATAATCCTACCGATTCGTATAATAAAATAGCGAGGGTTTATTTTTTTAATTTTTAGTTGGTTCAGTTCCCGGGTGAGACAAGCAAATTAAGGAAGATCTTTGAATGCAGTTTTGTTTCTTTTAAAAAATAAAGGAATGTTTCCTATCAGTAAAATGAGCTAACTAAAGAATTTAAGATAGTTCCCCTCCAGGGCCCTTGAATTTTTTCCACCCTGTATTTTGGGGAGTCGAGCGAAGCTGAGCGTGGGGACCTTCCTAGTTTTAACATAGATATGATATGTCCAGGCAGATCATGATATGCCCAATTCTACGATGTGCCGACGAAAAAGATCATGTCTGTCTGTACATTGAATATTTTTGCGAAATTTATACCCACTATATATACCTACAATATTATTTAAATAAATATATGTAATATTTCATGAAATAAATTATTAGTACGGTACCGAGGCCAAAACTACAATTTTTAAAATTTTCCTTTGTTTGTTCCGTTCCGTGTTCTCGAGAACCACTCAACGGATTTGGATGCGGTTTTCTTCATTATTGTAGAGCAAAAGGCGTGTTGATAAAATAACCGCCAAGCCGAAAACTGTTGATAACTGAAAGACACTTTCACGTGGGAATTTGCTATAGCGCCTCAATAAAAGAGTTCAAATATCAATGTTTCCGGATTCTTTTGTCATTTCCAGAAAACAACAGCAATTTCATTGAGGACGTGTCTCGCTGTGTCACATCAATATATCAGCCTCAAGGGTCATCTTCAGGTTAATGTTAATCTTATAATTATGACAGATAACGTTTAAACCGGTATAGTAAGTTAAAACAATGACCCTAACAGTCCCAAGTAATACTACAGTTTATACTAGCTTTTCCCCGCGGCTTCGCTCGCGTGAACGTGTTTCCAATATCGACAGTTTTCGGCTAGGCGGTTATTTTATTAACATCCCATATAGCCTATAAATTGACCAGGGGTACACTGACAGTAGGTTTTGACCAGGGTCACTATGATGATGTGATGACAAAGAAAACCGCATCCAAATCCGTTGAGTGGTTCTCGAGTCAAAACGGAACAGACAGATAAACATTTTCAAAATTGTAGTTTGGCCTCAGTACAACACTAAAAATAAAATTTTGCAAAAAATATTCAATGTACAGACACGACTTCCTACACGACTGCCCCCTAAAAAAGAGTGTATTGTTTTCAGGGTTCATGTATGTATTTTTCTTTATTCCATCATATCTTCTGAACGCTTTAACCAATTTGGATGAATGAGTTGTCATTAGAATCTCTATACTATCCGGATTGGCGCTGGGTATAAAAGTATTAAATAAGAATAAATAATAAAAAATTTAAAATAAAAATACACAATAAAAATTATTAAGAAACACGACAGCCATATTTACAAAATGAACTCAGTAACGACACCCAGTACAGTCGTGGTACATACAAAACAACACGTATCCAATGTAGAGCTGTCCACTGACTGCACTGGGTGTAGTTACTAAATGAACTCAGTAACGACACCCAGTACATTCGTGGTACATACAAAACAACACGTATCCAATGTAGAGCTGTCCACTGACTGCACTGGGTGTAGTTACTAAATGAACTCAGTAACGACACCCAGTACAGTCGTGGTACATACAAAACAACACGTATCCAATGTAGAGCTGTCCACTGACTGCACTGGGTGTAGTTACTAAATGAACTCAGTAACGACACCCAGTACAGTCGTGGTACATACAAAACAACACGTATACAATGTAGAGCTGTCCACTGACTGCACTGGGTGTAGTTACTAAATGAACTCAGTAACGACACACCCAGTACAGTCGTGGTACATACAAAACAACACGTATCCAATGTAGAGCTGTCCACTGACTGCACTGGGTGTAGTTACTAAATGAACTCAGTAACGACACACCCAGTACAGTCGTGGTACATACAAAACAACACGTATCCAATGTAGAGCTGTCCACTGACTGCACTGGGTGTAGTTACTAAATGAACTCAGTAACGACACCCAGTACATTCGTGGTACATACAAAACAACACGTATCCAATGTAGAGCTGTCCACTGACTGCACTGGGTGTAGTTACTAAATGAACTCAGTAACGACACCCAGTACAGTCGTGGTACATACAAAACAACACGTATCCAATGTAGAGCTGTCCACTGACTGCACTGGGTGTAGTTACTAAATGAACTCAGTAACGACACCCAGTACATTCGTGGTACATACAAAACAACACGTATACAATGTAGAGCTGTCCACTGACTGCACTGGGTGTAGTTACTAAATGAACTCAGTAACGACACACCCAGTACAGTCGTGGTACATACAAAACAACACGTATCCAATGTAGAGCTGTCCACTGACTGCACTGGGTGTAGTTACTAAATGAACTCAGTAACGACACACCCAGTACAGTCGTGGTACATACAAAACAACACGTATCCAATGTAGAGCTGTCCACTGACTGCACTGGGTGTAGTTACTAAATGAACTCAGTAACGACACCCAGTACAGTCGTGGTACATACAAAACAACACGTATACAATGTAGAGCTGTCCACTGACTGCACTGGGTGTAGTTACTAAATGAACTCAGTAACGACACACCCAGTACAGTCGTGGTACATACAAAACAACACGTATCCAATGTAGAGCTGTCCACTGACTGCACTGGGTGTAGTTACTAAATGAACTCAGTAACGACACCCAGTACATTCGTGGTACATACAAAACAACACGTATCCAATGTAGAGCTGTCCACTGACTGTACTGGGTGTAGTTACTAAATGAACTCAGTAACGACACCCAGTACAGTCGTGGTACATACAAAACAACACGTATCCAATGTAGAGCTGTCCACTGACTGTACTGGGTGTAGTTACTAAATGAACTCAGTAACGACACCCAGTACAGTCGTGGTACATACAAAACAACACGTATCCAATGTAGAGCTGTCCACTGACTGCACTGGGTGTAGTTACTAAATGAACTCAGTAACGACACCCAGTACATTCGTGGTACATACAAAACAACACGTATCCAATGTAGAGCTGTCCACTGACTGCACTGGGTGTAGTTACTAAATGAACTCAGTAACGACACCCAGTACAGTCGTGGTACATACAAAACAACACGTATCCAATGTAGAGCTGTCCACTGACTGCACTGGGTGTAGTTACTAAATGAACTCAGTAACGACACACCCAGTACAGTCGTGGTACATACAAAACAACACGTATCCAATGTAGAGCTGTCCACTGACTGCACTGGGTGTAGTTACTAAATGAACTCAGTAACGACACCCAGTACATTCGTGGTACATACAAAACAACACGTATCCAATGTAGAGCTGTCCACTGACTGCACTGGGTGTAGTTACTAAATGAACTCAGTAACGACACCCAGTACAGTCGTGGTACATACAAAACAACACGTATCCAATGTAGAGCTGTCCACTGACTGTACTGGGTGTAGTTACTAAATGAACTCAGTAACGACACACCCAGTACAGTCGTGGTACATACAAAACAACACGTATCCAATGTAGAGCTGTCCACTGACTGTACTGGGTGTAGTTACTAAATGAACTCAGTAACGACACCCAGTACAGTCGTGGTACATACAAAACAACACGTATCCAATGTAGAGCTGTCCACTGACTGTACTGGGTGTAGTTACTAAATGAACTCAGTAACGACACCCAGTACAGTCGTGGTACATACAAAACAACACGTATCCAATGTAGAGCTGTCCACTGACTGTACTGGGTGTAGTTACTAAATGAACTCAGTAACGACACCCAGTACAGTCGTGGTACATACAAAACAACACGTATCCAATGTAGAGCTGTCCACTGACTGTACTGGGTGTAGTTACTAAATGAACTCAGTAACGACACCCAGTACAGTCGTGGTACATACAAAACAACACGTATCCAATGTAGAGCTGTCCACTGACTGCACTGGGTGTAGTTACTAAATGAACTCAGTAACGACACACCCAGTACAGTCGTGGTACATACAAAACAACACGTATCCAATGTAGAGCTGTCCACTGACTGCACTGGGTGTAGTTACTAAATGAACTCAGTAACGACACACCCAGTACAGTCGTGGTACATACAAAACAACACGTATCCAATGTAGAGCTGTCCACTGACTGTACTGGGTGTAGTTACTAAATGAACTCAGTAACGACACACCCAGTACAGTCGTGGTACATACAAAACAACACGTATCCAATGTAGAGCTGTCCACTGACTGCACTGGGTGTAGTTACTAAATGAACTCAGTAACGACACACCCAGTACAGTCGTGGTACATACAAAACAACACGTATCCAATGTAGAGCTGTCCACTGACTGCACTGGGTGTAGTTACTAAATGAACTCAGTAACGACACACCCAGTACAGTCGTGGTACATACAAAACAACACGTATCCAATGTAGAGCTGTCCACTGACTGCACTGGGTGTAGTTACTAAATGAACTCAGTAACGACACCCAGTACATTCGTGGTACATACAAAACAACACGTATCCAATGTAGAGCTGTCCACTGACTGCACTGGGTGTAGTTACTAAATGAACTCAGTAACGACACACCCAGTACAGTCGTGGTACATACAAAACAACACGTATCCAATGTAGAGCTGTCCACTGACTGCACTGGGTGTAGTTACTAAATGAACTCAGTAACGACACCCAGTACATTCGTGGTACATACAAAACAACACGTATCCAATGTAGAGCTGTCCACTGACTGCACTGGGTGTAGTTACTAAATGAACTCAGTAACGACACCCAGTACATTCGTGGTACATACAAAACAACACGTATCCAATGTAGAGCTGTCCACTGACTGCACTGGGTGTAGTTACTAAATGAACTCAGTAACGACACCCAGTACATTCGTGGTACATACAAAACAACACGTATCCAATGTAGAGCTGTCCACTGACTGCACTGGGTGTAGTTACTAAATGAACTCAGTAACGACACCCAGTACATTCGTGGTACATACAAAACAACACGTATCCAATGTAGAGCTGTCCACTGACTGCACTGGGTGTAGTTACTAAATGAACTCAGTAACGACACCCAGTACAGTCGTGGTACATACAAAACAACACGTATCCAATGTAGAGCTGTCCACTGACTGCACTGGGTGTAGTTACTAAATGAACTCAGTAACGACACCCAGTACAGTCGTGGTACATACAAAACAACACGTATCCAATGTAGAGCTGTCCACTGACTGCACTGGGTGTAGTTACTAAATGAACTCAGTAACGACACCCAGTACATTCGTGGTACATACAAAACAACACGTATCCAATGTAGAGCTGTCCACTGACTGCACTGGGTGTAGTTACTAAATGAACTCAGTAACGACACCCAGTACAGTCGTGGTACATACAAAACAACACGTATCCAATGTAGAGCTGTCCACTGACTGCACTGGGTGTAGTTACTAAATGAACTCAGTAACGACACCCAGTACAGTCGTGGTACATACAAAACAACACGTATCCAATGTAGAGCTGTCCACTGACTGCACTGGGTGTAGTTACTAAATGAACTCAGTAACGACACCCAGTACATTCGTGGTACATACAAAACAACACGTATCCAATGTAGAGCTGTCCACTGACTGCACTGGGTGTAGTTACTAAATGAACTCAGTAACGACACCCAGTACATTCGTGGTACATACAAAACAACACGTATCCAATGTAGAGCTGTCCACTGACTGCACTGGGTGTAGTTACTAAATGAACTCAGTAACGACACCCAGTACATTCGTGGTACATACAAAACAACACGTATCCAATGTAGAGCTGTCCACTGACTGCACTGGGTGTAGTTACTAAATGAACTCAGTAACGACACCCAGTACAGTCGTGGTACATACAAAACAACACGTATCCAATGTAGAGCTGTCCACTGACTGCACTGGGTGTAGTTACTAAATGAACTCAGTAACGACACCCAGTACAGTCGTGGTACATACAAAACAACACGTATCCAATGTAGAGCTGTCCACTGACTGCACTGGGTGTAGTTACTAAATGAACTCAGTAACGACACCCAGTACATTCGTGGTACATACAAAACAACACGTATCCAATGTAGAGCTGTCCACTGACTGCACTGGGTGTAGTTACTAAATGAACTCAGTAACGACACCCAGTACATTCGTGGTACATACAAAACAACACGTATCCAATGTAGAGCTGTCCACTGACTGCACTGGGTGTAGTTACTAAATGAACTCAGTAACGACACCCAGTACAGTCGTGGTACATACAAAACAACACGTATCCAATGTAGAGCTGTCCACTGACTGCACTGGGTGTAGTTACTAAATGAACTCAGTAACGACACCCAGTACATTCGTGGTACATACAAAACAACACGTATCCAATGTAGAGCTGTCCACTGACTGCACTGGGTGTAGTTACTAAATGAACTCAGTAACGACACCCAGTACATTCGTGGTACATACAAAACAACACGTATCCAATGTAGAGCTGTCCACTGACTGCACTGGGTGTAGTTACTAAATGAACTCAGTAACGACACCCAGTACAGTCGTGGTACATACAAAACAACACGTATCCAATGTAGAGCTGTCCACTGACTGCACTGGGTGTAGTTACTAAATGAACTCAGTAACGACACCCAGTACATTCGTGGTACATACAAAACAACACGTATCCAATGTAGAGCTGTCCACTGACTGCACTGGGTGTAGTTACTAAATGAACTCAGTAACGACACCCAGTACAGTCGTGGTACATACAAAACAACACGTATCCAATGTAGAGCTGTCCACTGACTGCACTGGGTGTAGTTACTAAATGAACTCAGTAACGACACCCAGTACATTCGTGGTACATACAAAACAACACGTATCCAATGTAGAGCTGTCCACTGACTGCACTGGGTGTAGTTACTAAATGAATTCAGTAACGACACCCAGTACAGTCGTGGTACATACAAAACAACACGTATCCAATGTAGAGCTGTCCACTGACTGTACTGGGTGTAGTTACTAAATGAACTCAGTAACGACACCCAGTACAGTCGTGGTACATACAAAACAACACGTATCCAATGTAGAGCTGTCCACTGACTGCACTGGGTGTAGTTACTAAATGAACTCAGTAACGACACCCAGTACAGTCGTGGTACATACAAAACAACACGTATCCAATGTAGAGCTGTCCACTGACTGCACTGGGTGTAGTTACTAAATGAACTCAGTAACGACACCCAGTACATTCGTGGTACATACAAAACAACACGTATCCAATGTAGAGCTGTCCACTGACTGCACTGGGTGTAGTTACTAAATGAATTCAGTAACGACACCCAGTACAGTCGTGGTACATACAAAACAACACGTATCCAATGTAGAGCTGTCCACTGACTGCACTGGGTGTAGTTACTAAATGAATTCAGTAACGACACCCAGTACAGTCGTGGTACATACAAAACAACACGTATCCAATGTAGAGCTGTCCACTGACTGCACTGGGTGTAGTTACTAAATGAACTCAGTAACGACACCCAGTACAGTCGTGGTACATACAAAACAACACGTATCCAATGTAGAGCTGTCCACTGACTGCACTGGGTGTAGTTACTAAATGAACTCAGTAACGACACCCAGTACATTCGTGGTACATACAAAACAACACGTATCCAATGTAGAGCTGTCCACTGACTGCACTGGGTGTAGTTACTAAATGAATTCAGTAACGACACCCAGTACAGTCGTGGTACATACAAAACAACACGTATCCAATGTAGAGCTGTCCACTGACTGCACTGGGTGTAGTTACTAAATGAACTCAGTAACGACACCCAGTACAGTCGTGGTACATACAAAACAACACGTATCCAATGTAGAGCTGTCCACTGACTGTACTGGGTGTAGTTACTAAATGAACTCAGTAACGACACCCAGTACAGTCGTGGTACATACAAAACAACACGTATCCAATGTAGAGCTGTCCACTGACTGCACTGGGTGTAGTTACTAAATGAACTCAGTAACGACACACCCAGTACAGTCGTGGTACATACAAAACAACACGTATCCAATGTAGAGCTGTCCACTGACTGCACTGGGTGTAGTTACTAAATGAACTCAGTAACGACACACCCAGTACAGTCGAGGTACATACAAAACAACACGTATACAATGTAGAGCTGTCCACTGACTGCACTGGGTGTAGTTACTAAATGAACTCAGTAACGACACCCAGTACAGTCGTGGTACATACAAAACAACACGTATCCAATGTAGAGCTGTCCACTGACTGTACTGGGTGTAGTTACTAAATGAACTCAGTAACGACACCCAGTACAGTCGTGGTACATACAAAACAACACGTATCCAATGTAGAGCTGTCCACTGACTGTACTGGGTGTAGTTACTAAATGAACTCAGTAACGACACCCAGTACAGTCGTGGTACATACAAAACAACACGTATACAATGTAGAGCTGTCCACTGACTGTACTGGGTGTAGTTACTAAATGAACTCAGTAACGACACCCAGTACAGTCGTGGTACATACAAAACAACAAGTATCCAATGTAGAGCTGTCCACTGACTGTACTGGGTGTAGTTACTAAATGAACTCAGTAACGACACCCAGTACAGTCGTGGTACATACAAAACAACACGTATCCAATGTAGAGCTGTCCACTGACTGTACTGGGTGTAGTTACTAAATGAACTCAGTAACGACACCCAGTACAGTCGTGGTACATACAAAACAACACGTATCCAATGTAGAGCTGTCCACTGACTGTACTGGGTGTAGTTACTAAATGAACTCAGTAACGACACCCAGTACAGTCGTGGTACATACAAAACAACAAGTATCCAATGTAGAGCTGTCCACTGACTGTACTGGGTGTAGTTACTAAATGAACTCAGTAACGACACACCCAGTACAGTCGTGGTACATACAAAACAACACGTATCCAATGTAGAGCTGTCCACTGACTGCACTGGGTGTAGTTACTAAATGAACTCAGTAACGACACACCCAGTACAGTCGTGGTACATACAAAACAACACGTATCCAATGTAGAGCTGTCCACTGACTGCACTGGGTGTAGTTACTAAATGAACTCAGTAACGACACCCAGTACAGTCGTGGTACATACAAAACAACACGTATCCAATGTAGAGCTGTCCACTGACTGTACTGGGTGTAGTTACTAAATGAACTCAGTAACGACACACCCAGTACAGTCGTGGTACATACAAAACAACACGTATCCAATGTAGAGCTGTCCACTGACTGCACTGGGTGTAGTTACTAAATGAACTCAGTAACGACACCCAGTACAGTCGTGGTACATACAAAACAACACGTATCCAATGTAGAGCTGTCCACTGACTGTACTGGGTGTAGTTACTCATTTTGTAATTATGGCAGTTGTGTTTTTTATTATTTATTTTTATTTGCTTCTTTATTGTTAGCCTTCATCAACATCACCATTTGTTTATGTAAGTCTATGGCATATATTAAAATTAATTTTAATTTCGTAGGGTATTTGTATTTACACTTTATTGATTTTCATTTAACTTACTCTATCTATTACGTCTATCCCCCTTTTTTTTTCTTTTTTTTTACTTTTCTAGTGACAATTTCTTCACTACCCAAAGGTTGGCTGGAAGAAATCGCTTTAAGTGATAAGTCCGCCTTCGTACAAAATTATGTTTTCAATACTTTGTTTCCTTTTGTCTTTTGTGTACAATAAAGTGTCAATCCATTCATTCATTCATCATTTAGCCCACATCCACCTACTGTTAAACATAGACCTCTTCTTCTCCACACCATTTTCGTCAGTCCCTCGCCAGCCTCATCCATTGCCCACCAACAGCACTGACGATATTGTCTCGCCATCGATCTACCCACTGAACCTGTGGGTCTACCGCGTAATTCTCATTTTCATCAACATCAACTTGAGATTGAAATTTGACGTGCGTGCGACGACGCCCGCCTAACATGCCATCTCTTTTGCACGCGTTGAATTTCGCATGCATTTGCTTGAAGTTGATACAAATGAGAATTACGCGGTAGAGCCCCTGGCCTCGGTTGCCATTCTGTAACTGCCTTTCTCCACCGTCCGTCTTCATTAGTATAGATATTTTTTTTTTCATTTTATTGCAATCATATTCAAAGGAATTTAAAAAACGAAATCCCAACAACCAAGAAAGAAATGTGTGAAAATAAAAATAAAACACAACTTCACCTTGCTCAGCCCAGCTCGTCCGCACAAGGCTGTAGAGATGACAAAATTGTGATGAGATCTTGAATCAAGGTCGGCTGAATTATTATCCATTTTGAAATTCGTAGCGACACACGACGACATTTTAAATAATTTACGGTATAAATACTGCTGCCACCTTGAGCATTGCCTTTAAAATGTAGCTTCATGCCATGATTGCATTGCTTCATATTTGTAGACTTTTTGGGTAAGGTTTGTTTATAACACTATCTTTCACTCTGATTACCGAAATATTCATTATCATTATTTTTTATTTTTTTTCCACTTGACATTTTATTTCATGACATATACACATATATATTATTTTTTATTGTTTTTTATATATTTTATTAGTATGTATTTATATTAATACGTTTATCTATTAATATTAAAATATATCTATTATTAAAAATAGTACACCACCATTTCAGCAATCATTCTAAACAGTTTCATCCACCCAAAAGTTGTCTGGAAGAGATCGCTTTAAGCGATAAGGCCGCCTGTTTGTGCTACATAATAAGTTAGTTAAAAATTAAGTATTTATAATTCTGTTCCTTTTTATATGGTGTACAAATAAAGTTGCATTGTATTGTATAGCTTCGGGCAATATTCCTACAAAAATCCTGGTACCATGCCAACGTAGCGTTGATGACATCAAAGAGATGATTGTACTCTACTCCTGAAGGTCGAAATGGTAGAAAACATTAACATAGTATTTACAAGTAAAACAAAATTAAAACGATCTTTTTAAATAAACAAGTTCTGCCAAATGAAAAAACAAAGTCTAAGTCGTGTCTGTACATTGAATATCTTTTCGAAATTTTTAATAATAGTAGTTTATGCTACAAGGGCGCAAAGGAATAAATTACAAGGACGATTTAAAACACGAGCGTAGCGAGTGTTTTAAACGTAACCGAGTAATTTATTGCTCTTACGCCCGTGTATCATACTACGTTTTTCAATGCATAGTGTGAGGAAATAAAACAAATATAATTTTGTGAACTTTAAATTGTAATTGGCTCAAAAGGACTGTATCCAGAGCCGTTAAACAGTGGAAAAAAAATTATGACATTTATGGTACACAGGAAAGGTTGCAGGTTAGCCAACCATTGTAAATAAATTAAAAAAAATAATAATAATAAAGCCCTAGGGCAAAATAATCGACTTTCTGTTCGGTTTTGATGCATAAAAAGTGGGCCTTTACGAGCACATGCATTGAAAATATTAATTATGTAATTTATTAGTATCGTACAAAACTAAATTGTTTATAACTTTTTATAACTTTAGTGTGTATGTTCCGTTTTAACTTGAGAACCACTGAACCTATTTGGATGCAGTTTTCTTTATTTTCATCGTAGTGATCCTGGTCAATACATAGGCTAGAATAGGTGATAGGCTACAAGAGGTGTTGATAAAATAACCGCCATAACGAAAACGGTCGATAATTGAAGGAGCTGCCACGCGAGCGAAGCCGCGGGTAAAAACTAGTTCAACAATAAAACAGCATCACGAAAAAAAGGTTTGTGAATTTATAGCAATAGGAAAAAGCTACAAAACATAAATAAAAAAACAATTAGACATACCTACATAATTATTATTATTATATCTATTTACAAATTGATTCTATTAATTATATCATCTATATTTGAATTTAAGGCGATATGTAAAAAATAGAGGTACTTCTTTTTTGTGTATTTCATGAAATACACGGAAAATTTTAATACTTTTCTGGTATATGCATTTTGACTATATAATCTAGGGTTTTGAAATTGGAAAACATGTTTGGATAAATTTTCCTCGATAGAAATAATTGTTGAAATGAGGTCTTCAAACACACTTTTTCTCCTCGTTTGACGAATAGGAACCATATACAGAACTCAAACATATTTTTATTAGGTTATATATATTTTGTTTCAACAATATCTAGAGATTTATATATGAAATTTTGCTAGCTATTTTAGTTTTTTTATAAAAATTATAAAACTAACATTTTTCGCTTTCGCCCTGAATCCGCACCTCTCGCACTGAGCGTGTTTTCGAGTGACAGTGACAAAAATAAAATTCGCATAGCCTCTTAATAACACATATTTCTAGATAATATAGAGTACTATTATGCTGGCAGAAAACCAGCGTTGTAGATTTATTTATCTACAACATTAACTGAGCCAGGACCATTTAATTTTTATTGTAAAATTTAGGTTAGTGATAGTTATTGCTTTAATAGTTTGAAACAATATGCTTGCATGGATTCGTATTATGTTTTGCAATGTATTTATGAATAAAATTGTTTCTATTTTATTCATTACTACACTTATCACCCCCCCCCCCCCTACCCTCTTTGGGTATGTCGGGATGTTATGTTACGATTCTATTTCTTAACTTTTCTGACTAAAAAGGAAAGGTTGCAACTTTACGTGCGATACTATTATATACTCCGTTGTTACATAGATAGTAAATAAATCATTGACATGACGTAACCGCAATCACTCAAGGTCTAGTGCGTGATTCTGTTATCTTATCGACCAAGTGTTAAGATATTCTCAACTTTGGCATTATGTTCTTACGCTACATATTGATAAAGGTAGTTAGCGTATTTTTGGCAGTTCACATATTTATCGCACTTGCGTCATTGGTCATGGACAATAGGCGGCGACCACACATAGCCGCGTCCTGCGTTCCGCGGTCCGTGTAATACATGTGACTGCTTGGACAGAGTAATTTATAGAGTAGTGAATCTTGGTACAAACGCTCAGATTCGAACTCACACACGCAGACGCGTGCTCTACACGCCGCTGCGCTGAAATTTGTATGGAGACTCGGAGACTCCCCAGAATTTCGCTTACCGAGGGGCCACAGCTTCAGGCTTCGAGAGGCGCGCCAAGCGGAATGTATGAAGTTGTATAGAGCCGGCCATGGGTCACCGCTCGCGCGTCTTGTCCGGCTTCGAGTGACTTGCGCTCTCGCGGCGGCGATGTGCGGGGAGGCGGGCGGTTGAAACAGTGATCGAGCGCACAGGACGAACCTAGTGTCGAGCGTTTTGAGCGAGCGAGCGCGCTATATATGAAGGCGCCAACGGTTGTCGTGGCAGGGCAAAGCCCGTCGCAAATACCGCCTGGAAGCGCAGCAAGAAGCGCCGCCAGAAGCCTGAAGAGGACGCATCTGTGTGCGTGAGTTTGAATCAGAGCATTACTAAGATTAACTACTCTATAAATATATTTACTCTGGCTTGGATCTTTACACTGAGATCGCAAGAACGCGCTTTCTATTGTTTCGACCGCAGAAACCGGCTCTGTGTGGTGGGCGCCTGAATATTATGAGAAGGGACGGAAACCGGGAAGTTAACCATAATCCGCCTTTAGGTACTGTTTTTACCTAAGGCTACGTCCATCCGACGATCAAACTGAACGCAGCCTATATAGGTAACCCACAACCAAGTTGGATTCTAGCCTTGCAGGTTCATAATGAGCTAAGAAAAGTATGTCAAGTGTCGTCGACTCGTATGGACTGTGGTTCTGCCCATGTATGTGGTCCGCTTGATGACGAAAATGACGTTTCAAAGTGAGACGTCACCTGACATTCTCCTTGTGTCATTCTAGCTGTTTCAGCAAATCAGCCCAGTAGTATTTGAGATTTGCCGGTTTGTTGGCTTCTCTTCGTTTCCATTTTCAAACAACAGTACTGTAAAGTAATTTTCTGAAGTGAAAAAAATCCCACAAAGATTAACTAAGATTACACGATCAATTCAGAGCTACAGAAATATTACAATCCGCATCTTCCAAATGTTACAAAATAGCAAAAAATCCCATGTCCGCACCAGCATAATTAATTCTATATTTCATAAATGTTGTAAATCCATTTAGTTTTGCAAATGGTTGGCAAACCGCATAATGGTTTGTGGACATGTGCAATTTTGTGTCAAAACGATGTGCGTCTGTCTATTGTTATTTAATGATTATACACAATACGGAGTCGCTTGTGAACATTTGAAATGTGCTTTAAATACACTGAAATACTTTGCGCTGTTGTGCTTTAAAATTTTATTTACTGAATATACTTTAGCCATTATTTTTTGAACTTTCTTCTAAAAAATGTTAATTGCCGACCTGCGTGCAGGACAATTAGTGATTACCAGGAAAAATTTCAGAATCAGAATCAGTAGTCTTTATTTGTATAAACATAGGTAAATGGTTGCTTTGACATAAAATATGGTCCCATATGTTTTGCCATATTCGGCACACAAAAAATTCAACTTAATACTAAACAAAACATAAACTATTGAATTCTATTAATTAAGTTAAGTTAAGTTAGTTGAAGTTTTATATAGCTATATCTTTAAATTATGCACAGAATACCTCACCTATCAGCCTGTTTTCGACCACTGCTGGACAGGCCTTTCCAAGATTACCGAACTCTTGGTGGTGGTCCTCTTGGAAGTAATGCCGATACTCATACACGCTAGGCAGGCGGGTTGGTGAGCGTGGTGCCGTAACCCTCGCACCAGTGGCGCCGCTCCCATCACCAGTCTGTTTTATATAGGGCCCGGGAATTGAGGGCCATGAATATAGAGTCCCAAGCATGGTGGGCCACTTGGTTGTGCCTGAGAGCTGTCCTCTTACTCTCCCGGAATAACCTCGGGGGCATTTACGAGTAAGCTGGTGGTACCTCCACAATCGAGCCTGGCATCAGCTCTACCATCTATAAACATATGGTCGTGCAAATTGGTTCCCGACTAACTAGAAAACCTTGTCGTACTAACCGGGGCAGATGAACGAAACCAATCTTAGTATTTGGTAGACATTATTGAGGCGGTCAGAACTAGAAAGTCTTCTAGCCACAATCAGACAACAGTTGTGTCTGGAAACATGAACTCTGACTGCCTCAATAGATGCTGTCACTTCCGTTTTCAAACGAAACGCAAGTGATGGCGTGATCTTAGTTTCGGACAATTGGTGAAACTAATATCATAGCTGCCAACTTTTATTAGTTAAGGTTATCTTTACGGTAAACGATACAACATTTAACGGGTTTTCAGGGTTGTCCATTTGACACACTAAATTAATTCAGGTTAGAATGTTTCAGCTAACAACAGCATGACCCAAGCTACATTGAACAATAAAGACTGGAGTGGCTAAAAGCCACATAAAAAAAAATTCAAAGAATCTCCATGAATGTTCGTTAGTTTGCCTGGATTTTCCAGTTCAACATATCCAGGCTTCATGCTCATCACGTCTCGGTTCTTACATACATAAATGGACTATTTGTTCGTATTGTTACGCTTCAACGGTTCGCTAAGTTATGTGCGGAATTGTTTCATTGAAAAGTTGCTTTTATTTGAAAAGACATATTGATTTGTATGCCATGTAATTTGTGCCTTTGAAGCTCAATTGTTCTACGGTTCACGTTGCAAACAGAATTTTTCGAACAAGATGACTTCTAATTACAAAAACTATTGAACTGGTTTTGATCCAGCGGCTGACAACACTTCTGTGTGCATACCGGCGTACAGAGATTTTCTCTTCTGAACCAATTACTAGGATGTATAAGAAGCAAAAAAAACTTGGGTGGATGATCCCTACCCCCCACGTTTTCCCAGAATGACGTCATTCAAGATGGCCGCCATTACTCCGCTACCGTTCTGTTAAAGTAAGCGTTTTTTGCAAAAACGGTAATCTTTATCGAAAAAAAAATCACACATTAATGTTTAGCATGAAATTGTCTACAAGTTTGTTTATTAGCATTTTTTTGATACTTCAAAGCATTAGTCTAGAAAAAGCACTTTTCTATATTTTATGACATAAAATATTTGATTTCTTAATTTTAACACAACATTATTTATGTAATACCCAAGGGTAAGGGGTAACTCTGCAGAAGGGTATACAAAGACTACATATTATCTGATACGAACCTGACACACCTCTTTCACTTCTCCCACCTCCACCAATTTAGTCATATAAGCACTTATATACCGGGTTATTTATTCATCAGTATGTCGCCATACGTAGGCAGCCAGGTCGAGCTTTACTTTCCACTTGCACACCAGTAATTTCTTTCGTTACACTACTTTTATTCATACTCTCTTCATGCCTAAACCAAAAAACCATTCCTTTTCCAATTGTAGTCACTACATCTCTTTTCAGGCCGCAACAATATTTTTTTGAACTCTATCGTTCAATGTCTAACCACATACTCCGTAAGGAACGCATTTTCACTGCAATAACTCTACTTCGATGCTCTACCTACAAAGTGCTCAAAGAAAATCCGATCTTACGTCCATGGATGCCACGGATGCCAAACTCTTATTACAAGTTTTAACCACTTGGGACTTTGTGTTGGTTATGACGATGTTTTACGTCATCACAGTGCCCTTGCTCAGTTAGCTGTAAAACAAAGTGGAGATGTTCCTCTTCCTAGCCACTTTAGTCCAGATATGTACACTATTAGTGCATTTTACAATTTTGATCATATTGAAGCAACATTTTCTGGCCTTGGGAGTACACATAATACGGTGTGTGTACTCTTTCAAGACAAGGCCACAGCCTCTATAGAAAAGCCTCGTATTTCAGAATGTGATGTTGATAAAACACAAAAGAGGTTGCAGAGCACATTGCCATGCCAGAATTTACAGCCCTACATTAAGCCTGCAAAGCGACCAGGTCTAAGCGATGATTACATGATTACAAATTTTAAGAATGAAAACGAATTGAAGAGCTATTGTAAAAAAGATCACCTCTGGGAATTATCAAGGATTGCACATTGCACAACTGTACCAATGATGACTAATCTACAACAAGAGCAGCCCTGACCATCTTGGAGTGCTTTTAACTCACTTGTTTCCCGTGAAAACTTAACACTAAAGGTGTAAGATTCTTGCCAATTTTACCACATTCGGTAACAAAATATGAGACTGTTTACACAGTACTTTGTAACTTAAATAAACTGCTCATGGCTTTGACCCAGAAAAACCTTGCTGTAGCTTGCGATGAGGGCGTCTACTGTATTGCAAGAGAAATTCAACTAAGTCATAGCAAACAATTTGAAAATCTTGTATTGATAATGGGCTCATTTCACATGACAAAGGTTTTTATTGGATGTCTGTTGCAAAACCAATACTTGCCATGGACAAATTTATGATAGAAGAAGCAGATTTCCGAATTATGATTCATACAGAAAATGCGGCAAGGAAAGGGTTTAAAAAAATTGTATTAGTAAGTGCTGATACTGACGTATTAGTCCTGGCACTATTTCACTGGAAAAGTTTTCACTCCCTAAGAGTAAACGAAATGTGAATGAGAACTGGAGTTGGTGATACAACAAGACTTATTCACATGTTAGCTGAAAATGTCGGAAAAGATATGTGCCATGTACTACCAGCACTTCAGGCTCTTTCTGGTGGTGACTATACGAGCAAGTTCGGAACAAAAAAAGCTGCATTTGGCTGTAACCCTGAGCATTATTTGAAAGAGTTTGGTTCATCACCGCTATCTCCAGCTCACGACAAAATCATGGCACTTGTCGAAGAGTACTTAGTGCAATTGTTAAAGAAAGGCTCGTCTTGCATGACCCTTGATGAGTTCCGACTTTGGAAGTACCTCCATGGGAAAAATGTATCTCTTGATAACTTACCGCCAACAAGTTCCAATGCACAGGGCCACCTTCTTCGTGCTTTTTTCCACACCCATTTGATGATACTCGGCCTCGATGAAGCGCAAGAAACACTGGATCCACTTAAGTTCGGATTTGAAAGGACATCGTTTAGTAAGGATATCTGTTACCAGACGACTTCATTGGGGCATGTACGTGTATTAAGTGCGCGACATCAAGTTGTGTGTGCAGAGATGCGGAAATTCCATGTCGTTTGTTTTGCAAATGCAACAGTGTAGACAGAGATCAAGTTAATTGCAGAAACCCATTCTCAATCTACTCCCAATCAATATAAGGGGATGAAACAAGGTGTAAACTGTTTGATTGAAAATGCCTTTTCTTACATGTACAACGGACTGTTTATATCCTTAATCCACGAGAAGGAAGTCGTGGCCGCACTCTAGATTGGAATTGTGCATTTTGAAAAGTATTTAGCTCCTTTTTTGCCACTGCTGGGCAAAGGCAAATGTGCATACTTACTATATTAAATATGTATATATATATGTATACGTGAGCTATAAAGCCATTATATATAATAATTAGGTATGTATGTCGGCTCAAAAGAGTCTTAATAAAAACATTTTTCCAATTTTCAAGGGCGTTTGTGTTAAATTTTACCAAAGAGAATATTTCGTCATTTCGATACAAAAAGATACATTTTCTAGACTATAACTTTGAATTATCAAAAAAATGCTAATAAACAAACTTGTTGATAATTTCATGCCAAACTTTTTTGCCAGAAAAAATTTTCAATAAAACTTACCGTTTTCGCAAAAAACGCTTACTTTAACAGAACGGTAGCGGAGTAATGGCGGCCATCTTGAATGACGTCATTCTGGGAAAACGTGGGGGGTAGGGATCATCCACCCAAGTTTTTTTTGCTTCTTATACATCCTAGTAATTAGTTCAGAAGAGAAAATCTCTGTACGCCGGTATGCACACAGAAGTGTTGTCAGCCGCAGGACTATTTCCCTGAAATACTACATCACATAGGTGCAGATTTAGATAAAGCCTTCCGGGAAAAATACCTTTCAAATGAACACGTACTTTTGTTTTACATTCAAGATATTTGTTCGATAATTGAACGAGCGAGCGAAGTTCTTCGAGTCTGCTTGAACAGTCCGACGTTTGTATGAATGTTTGTTCGACGATAACTCAAGTATCGTTGATCGGAACGTCATGAAATCTGGTAGGCAAGTAAATGAGATAAAAATAATTGTTAAGAGGATGGAATACCCTAGCAACTTTTTTTATTACCCGTCCAGCACAATAAGTCTAATGGCAAAGACCTTATTTGCTTTTTATAGAGGCGATTATATGTTGGCTCTTTGGCCTGTTTTTCTTGGACGCGTGATACTAGTGATCACGCAGCGAAACAACAAATTGGTGTGTTTTTAGCTAATACTGAAATATTTTGTAGGGAAAAAAATATTGGATTTAGGTAAATCCCTTCATATTTCTATTGCCTATTTTATAAAAAAAAATCTAGTTTGAACGTTTGAAAACCAAAAAAAAAGAGGGCGGTCATTTTTTTTTTACAATAGTATAAATCTTAATATGTACATTGTTTATAGGTGGAATCCCTGGATAAAAGATCTATAAAGCAAATATATTTTCTTCAACATGAGGAGAGACCTAGTTTCTTCCAATGAACCCTTGAAAACCTGATGTTGTTGATGTTCTAGCGTCAGGTGTCCACTTAAGTTCGAACATGGGCCAAATCGTACAAGGGGTTGCCCGCCCCGAACTGTGAACTCGCGGACTCCCAACCCCATGTCTCAGCAATACCTTGACCGATTTGGCTCATGTTCTAACTTGTGTCTCATTCACCTACCAAATTTCATGACGTTCCGATCAACGATACTCGAGTTATCGTCGGACAAACATACATACATACATACAAACGTCGGATTGTTTAAGGATATTCACCGAACTCTTGGACGAACAGAACCTCACTCGCTCGTTCAAAGAGAATCCTACATAATCTCATTGAATCCATATCTCAATCAAAAGCAAAGCTAACGGTTACCTAACACCGAATGATGGAAAAGTGCGTCGACTGATTGGCCCGCGTCGCGATTTGATCGCAGGCGTCGCGGCACAGTGTCATACAAGTATAGATGATGCAACGATTTGAAAGTAGACTTGCTAATAGATCCAGTTTATTGGCTTTCGTTGGAGATTATGTGGTGACGATGATGAATTAGCCTCGTGGAGCGTTATGTTATCCATCTATCCATCAGCCAGTGTCGTCCACTGTTGGACATAGGCCTTTCCAGGATATCGCCACTGTTGGCGGTCCTTCTGGAAGAAATGCCCATACTCCCACACGCTGGGCAGGCGGGTTGTTGAGCGCGGTGCCGGAACCCTCGCACCAGTGACGCCGCTGCCCGTCACCAGTCAGTTCCATATAAGGCCTGGCTATTAGGGATGGATATACCGCCATCCATCGGTCCCAGGCATGGTGGGCCTTAAGTATAAGTTCTATTGTCCAAAACCTGATATAACTCAAATAAATATTTACATCATAGTTTAGGCGTATCTTTACAATTTTATTGAATGCAGATAAATGCAAGTAATCACGTATCGAACGGCCGAAATATTAAGATCAAAGAGTGAAATATGACATAAGTATATTTTTTTCTAAATGTTATTATCTCAATTTCACGGTTTGAAAAGAAACAAAATTGGGAGAACCCCCCTTAAAGAATGGCCCTAAATGTTGTCCTTGGGTGAGGCCCATGCCAGGCAATGGAGTGAGGCTGATAATTTTGATAAAGATAACTGATGATGACACGATGAAGAATGATCATTTGTTGACTTCTGTTCCTGTGTCATAGACAAAGAATTACTACGTATAGACCGACAACTCCCATACATCAAGGCTTAGCAAATCTTTTACGCGCCCTTACGACACTAGGTGTCGCCAAGTGTTGCAAATAAGCATAATTTGTTTAACTGTCTGTAAGTAAACTCTCATGGTTACCAAGTAAACATGTGGCTATAATAGTTGTATTTAGAAAAACTAGATGGCGCTAATTTGATAACACTAACAGTAAATATTTTAGCGCCATCTCTTATCGAAGTAGGATTTAATTTTTATGTTACGTGACATCGCTGTGCAACTAGCGTCACCAATCGGTCTTTTTAAGCACCATGTTCGTTAGAGGATTTAGCAACGCCATCTAGATTTCGTTAGAATTTTACACCTTTTTTGTGGCTACAAACTGATGTATGGGAACTGCTAGTCTATACGTAGTAATACTTAGTCTATGGTTCTATGCTTGGTCTATTCGTCCAAGGTTCTATGACTTCATGAGCCAGTAATTCCCAGATATCAAGCAGTATGGCGTACGTGGGAATGATAATTAAGACAGAACGTTCGGCGAAACTGAAGCAGGATTTTCCCCTCTTAGATGTATGAATTCCTTACCAGGAATCTGAGCTCATTCCGATAAACATCGACAGACGCTGACGAAGCGATAAAAATAAAGTCCACGTCTCCTCTGGATCGTATTTAGTAAACAACTAAAAAAACGTGCAGCAAATATTCAGTACTTGGGAAATTTATACCTATCTTTAGGGTTCCGTAGACAACAAGCAACACTTGGTAGTTTCGACATGTTTGTCCGTCTGTCTGCGGCTTAGCTCAGACTCTTAGTACCATAAAGCTGTAACTTGGCATGGATATTAATCACGTCGACAAAGTGGTAAAATAAAATCTTTAAACATGAATTTTATTTTCGTCATTCACAAGGTTTGTGGTATTGTTGGATTGAACACATTAGGTAGAGTATAACTTTATATATTTTTTTTTCAAAAGTAAAGGAATGGGGTGCTATCAAATTTTTAATTTTTAGACCATTTTTGTAACGGATCTATCTCAAAGATCAAAGTAGTTAAGAGTTTGTAATTTCTGTATATTATGTACCGTATGCTGTATTTAAACAACAAATATTGAAAACGCCGATTTATAATGTAGTTTTAAGGTTATATGCCCGAATTTAGTTCGTTAGTTTTGATTCAGACATTTTGATAAGTTTGTGAGTGAAATATCAGGAAGTATATTTTTGTAGTACCTGATTAATCACAAAACCTTTTGAATTCTTGAAAAATTCCTGTTATTATTACCGAAGTTAGCGATAGCTATATTTATCACTTTTAGTATGAAATCCTGTAAGATGACGTCACGAGACATGTCGTTAAGCTCACTTTGATTGCCAGTAACTTCGTCGCTTTTTGAGATATCGAAAAAATAATTTTACTTCTTTTTTAGCTTTTTAATCGCAATTGTTTTTCATAGAAATCTTCATGTAGGCGTCGGGCTCATTAACCTACCTTGTGGGGCTGTAGGTAGAGGTATACCATCCGTGCGTACGAGGGCATTCGGAGAAATCTGTCCTGCTCCAACGCTTTCAATTTACACTTGTCTTTCCTGCTCAGTGGAAGTGGGCCGCTCAGAAATCACGCGATTACGAAGTGTTTATATATATTATTTTGGAATAAGGGTTGGTTTCTAATATGTCGGCCGTTTTATGTCTCATTTTGTACTACGTTTATTTTGGTATCAGTGGCGTGCATAGAACTTTTTTCCGGAAAAGCAATCAGAAAGTCAAGTTTGACAATAAAAAACATATGAAATAATTTAAATAACACTTCGAAAAAAGAAAGTTTTTATGACGCCAGGGTAGGCACTGCCTACCTTAGAGTGAAAATGTTTATGCCAACTTTTTCAAAGTGTTATTTAAATTTTTTCATATTTTTTTTATTGTCAAACTTGACTTTCTGGTTGCTTTTCCGAAAGTTGTATGCACCGCCACTGGTATAAGTTCTATTGTCCAAAACCTAAAATAATTCAAATAAAATGATATTTACATCATAGCTTAGGCCTTCATCTTTACAATTTTATTGAATGCAGGGAAATGCAAGTAATCGCGTATAAAACGGCCGAAATATTAAGATCAATGCATCGACCTATTAGATATTAAATCTACAGCTTGGCAAAAAAGAGTCCAGAAAAAATGAGAGCGCTATACCACACATGTGGTCACGCTATACACTACGACCAAAACTGTATACTGCGACCAAAATATTAGTTTTCACCTGTCAACGCGTCAAACTATTTTTGCCAAGCTGTACGTCTCTGGATCAAAGAGTCAAATATGACACATTTTATTATCACAATGTCACGGTTTGAAAAGAGACAAAATTGGGAGAGCCCCACCTTAACGAGGATCGGGCATGGGCTGTGAAACCATGCGCATAAATTATGCAATATTGGGTGAAAACAGTACACCGCGCGCATGCTTAAAAAAAATTACCAATACAATCAGGTACTTGGAAACATCAATAATAGCCTCTATTGTATCCCAAGAAGGATCTGGCCAGGTAGCTTACATAATTGGGCGGGTAGTGGCGTGTGCGTCTAGTTTTATTTAAGACTCGCGTCGCGTCGCGACAGATGCGTATTGAAATATTTCGTTGCATCATTTGAGTGGATGGATGACGTTTTTATAGGTTTCTAGAGAGGCATCACATGGCTGCATGTAAGGCTTCTTTTGCCTTGGATTATGAGGCCAGTGAAGGCTGGTATAACGAGCAGGCTACTGACAAAATGTAATTGGCTATTTGTCCTTAGATATAACTGCAGCAACTGTACCCTAACTTCCAGTTTGCAGTCAATATTGCAGGTTTTATTTCTGCTCTACTTGTACAAATAATGATTACTAGCCTTTCGCCCGTGGCTCCGCCTGCTTTTATTAAATCTTTGCCCCGTTTTCGACTTGAAGGGTACAGGGAAAGAATAAGGAATGTCACATCGTAAAGAAGGGCTACAATAAATGTATAAATAACTTTAATAGATATTTTCTTTTCGGGCTTGAATGAATGTGGGGATAATTTGTATGTTTTTTTTTTTCACTTGGTAAAAATAAGATTGTATGTTCATTTTCGCTAAACTCTGTTTTAAGGTGTTACTTTGCCTTTTAACAAAAGAAAAAAAAAAGTTTTTATTATTTACAGATTTATTCTAGCCCTTCCTTACGATGTGACATTCCTTGTTCTTTCCCTGTACCCTTCACTTGGTAGTTCTTTTATCAACATTCTTTATGGCCTATGCTGACCAGGGTCATTACAGCGATAGTAAAAAAACATCGCATCCAAATCCGTTGAGACGAAAATTCTAAAAAATTTGGCCTCAGTATAATACTAATAACCCATTTCATTTAAAATTTTGCAAAAATATTCGACATACAGACACAACATTTTTACTACTTTATTATTAGTATATATATATATATATATAGAAGAAAACAATAAATTTAAAACTCCTACAACTTTATTGTGCAATTTGAAAGACAAAATTTATATTAAAAGGAATGTACCAAGTCCAATAGTAAAATATAGCTTAAAATAATTTTTTGTTTAGAATTATGTACATTAGTTTGGCTTAATTCAGTTTTACTTTAGGAACAGGCAAATCTTTTGGTACAGTAATTTGTTGATAATTAAAATACAAGAAAAACAGTACAAAATGAGAACAGGAATAAACTGAGATAAGTAATGGAATTAAATCTGGAAACTTAGGTAACGGCTTCATGTAAACCGCTCCTAATGTAAGCCACACCATGCCGAGGCATGAGAACAGAAAATTCAGGCTCAAAAGATTTAAAAACATTGAATTTTGTATTTTATTTGGCTTAATGGAACTATAAACCTTAAATGCACTAAACATACAGAACACACCTGAAGTCGGCTGTGCTATCTTTACACAAATACTGTAGAACAGTACGTAGATCATGTTAGTAGCAACAAAGGGGACGATCAAGCCATCTTTGATGAGAAGGGGTAGCATGCTAAAGTTGGATATGAGCAAAAACCAAAATGACATAAATGGGTCCTCGGGCAAATACATAGCAACAGGGATTGCCACCAACAGAATAGTTTTCTCATGAACTTGAAATGAAAATAGGAAAAAAGCGAGTGATACATTTATCAGTGAAAGAACAAACTTCTTTTTGTTGCATCTCAAAAATAAATCGAGACATGATGGCAACACTGCTATGGCAGTTGTAATCAAACATATTTTAGCCATTTCTTCATTAGTATATAAAGTCTTCAGTTTGACAAAGACATTCAAAAAACACCATACATTAGAAACCTTATCTTCAAAAATACCTCTTTTCAAAGGAAACAATCTATGAAGTACCTGCAGTAAGCTATCCCAGGAGCTTGTAAATGGAAACCAAATTATTATAAAGCAACTTATAACGGCTATAGCTAGCTTGTTAAAACGATGAAAAAAGTTAGAGATTTTGCCTTTGTTCGGAAGCATTACAAAACAATGTCTTAGTAGGTAGACGAAAAATGGTAAAGCATGGTACAACTCCATTTGTTTGTAATTCAATGCATAAACAAAAAAGATTGTTGCAAGAACATGATTTTCAATAGCAACTATAAAAAAGGTAGCCCATAAAAACAGTCCTAATGAGACACAATTATACTGAAAATGTCCGTGGTCTATCAATATCAAACCTGGATACAAAAGGAAAATAATGGTCGCTATATCAGTTCTTTTAAACACATTTTTCAGTTCTTTTGACTTCGCACGCTCCATATCTATACAAATACATAGAACTGCAGTCACATAAAAGTAGAGGTCGCTGAGAAAAACTGTCCATCGCATGAAAGTTTTGTGGTTATCATTTTCATAACCTCTCGAGGCGAAAAGTTGCACCGATTCCGGGTCCAGCCAGTCAGCCACCAAGCCCATGAGGTAACTGTGGTAGGCTGTGAGTGGTGGGTAGTCCAAGCCCCAGTACTGAAGGTCATTTTGCGTGGTATTGTGGTACCAGTTATTTATTGGCGTTTGCAAAGTTATTTCTTGCCAGTGTCGCTGGGCTTCGTAGTCGCCGTACATAGGCGGCTTTCTGTAACCGGAATATGGGTACGCCGCCACGCACCAACGCACAAATAGGGCGAAAAACACTCCAGGAAGCAAACCATCTTTCGTAACACGAAAACTATCCGGTTCCGTTTTCTTTCCCATTCCAACAGATTAATACGCTTTTATAAATTGAACACGCTGCCATTCAGTGATAAAAGTAAATAAAATGCACTTTTTACAAATACACGGCGCAAGAAAGTCGATAAAAATTGACAGATTACTTACAACGTGAACGGCGTCCAATTCCTTGGTCAGTTTTTCCTTCAAATATTCTTCTGAATACACCATATTCGTTGATTGTGATCCATTTACCAGGTAACAGAAAGGTTTTCACTCATGCACGGGTCAAATCAATTCAGAACCACCTTTCACAAGAATTTATCGCGCCGAAAACTAGTCTCCTTGTGGCACGGTACAAGGAAATTTTTCGAAAGCGAATTTGAGAAAGTGGCACTCGAAAGTGAACTCACGGTAGAACTCAATGAACTTGAAATTGCGGACACAGACGAATTTCACATCGCTCAGATCACAGTGCTACTGTCAAATTAGGATAGCACTAGTACCGAACAAAAATGTACTGCGGCCTACGGTCATCAAAAGTTGGTCAAATTATGTGTGACCTTGACCTAACTAAAAAATAATGATAGAAGACAGGAAAGTGAGGGAAAAATAACCGAAATCGCACCATTTTCCGAAAATAGGTACTTATGAAAACGCATGAAATATTAGTGAACAAAACAAAAGAAAAGAGACAACAAGGTACAGTGCCACAAACGTAACTGTTCCTATTAGCTAAACCAAAATGGCTTCTATGATTATGAAGACACGGTCTTTGCCACCTAAACAGACAAGTTTGTGGCACTGTACTAACCATAGACCATAATTAAATAGAGATCAGATAGATTTCATTTATTCAACAATTTACACCATTAATACCTCCGACCATAGCCTTCTACATTTACACAGAAGGCTATGCTCCGACGGATTGCAAAGTGACATTCTTTTAGTTTAGACCACTGAGCAAATAAGACTTCAGACGGAATAAAGTATCTTCAGATATGGGGCTCTACCGCGTAATTCTCATTTGTATGTATAAACTTCAAGCAAATGCATGCGAAATTCAATGCGTGCAAAAGAGATGGCATGTTAGGCGGGCGTCATCGCACGCACGTCAAATTTCAATCTCAAGTTGATGTTGATGAAAATGAGAATTACGCGGTAGACCCACTGGGTGTAGAGATGGGTTTCCACCGGGGAAAATTCCCGGAAAGTTTCCGTGAAAACACCCGTTTGGGAAAATATTCGGGTGTTTTCATTTTGACATTTTGTTTTAATATATTTTGAAATAAAAGTTATCCACCATGGCAAATAAGTAGATTTGCCGTATTGTAGCTAAATGACAGAAAGTACTTCTTTAATTGACATTGTTTAATTGACACACATACAAAAAAAAATTTTTTTTCTTAGACAGTAATGCATATTTTAGAAAAACTTTATCAGTGAAAGGTGTTTGTAATAGCGTCAGCAGTCTATCACTAAAAAAAATTGTTCGATTACTTAACCTTTTAATTAAATATTTTCAAGTGCCTGTAGTTTTCAAAGCGCATATTTTCGCAGCTAAGTGTGAGGAAATAAAATGTTGGCTGTGACTTCCTCTATCACCTGCAGTAAGTTTCGGGGTTAAGGAGCATATCTCGTATCTTGGAACAATCGAAAAATGACACGATCATTCAACCGATCAACAAGTGTAAATTTGATCGATTACGATTATCTCCATTGTTGAAATATCTCGTAATCGCTGCTGCTGCATGCTGCAGTAAATATCGATATCGACGTATATCTTTCCCTATTTTTAGTTTTCGAATAATGGCAAAACTCTATCTGTCAAAGCAGTTCCTCGAATTAAAAACTCTACTTTAGGTATAAACTTCTGAGGTATAAACACATTATAGTTGCCTCTGTAGACGACAAAAAACCGCAATATACGGCGTTTGATGATTAAAAGGTTTCCTTTTGCAGAGTGAATACTTAGAACCCTTAGATCATTTTACGAAGGGTAGCCATAAAAAAAATTGATGTAGGAAAGAGAGGGAGTAGTTTTTCGTTATTAAAATATGATAATTCAATATATATTTTTTTCTGGTTATAACGTTAAGTTTAGTATAATTTCCAACTAAACTTGAGACGTACAGGCCATATACGAAATAATACTTATAGTATTTCATATAAAAATCTCGAAATTAAAATAAAATTATAAAAAATCTTACTTTTTTTACGATAATTTAATTAAAGTTAAATTTGTCGGGTCTGATGATCCAAACGACTCACTAATCTGTTCAACTTATGTTGAAGTGGCACATAGCCGTATTTTTTTTACATGCATAAGATATGGCCCTCGATGGCGCGTCAAAACTTACGATACACACGGTTGATTCAGATGTTGTGGTTATAGCGATATCCTTTTATTTTTCACTTCAGTAACATGGTCTCAAGGAGCTATGGATATCTTTCGGCACTGGCAAACACCATAGCTACATACCGGTGCATGAAGTAGCAAACCATTTAATCGCAGATAAAACAGACGCTTTAAGAGGCTACCATGCATTCACAGGGTGTGACACCGTTTCAGCGTTTCATTCTATGCACTTAATCAGCATCTTTCTAAACCTCCTTAGAAGACAAATTAAAAAACAGAACTCTCCTAAGCCTTCGTAATAAGCCCAAACCCGACTGCGATCATTTTACCTTCAAGACTGTTTCTGAGTGTGACGTTAAGAGAGCAATTCTTTCTATTGATTCAAAGGCTGTGGGTGATGACAAAATTTGCTCTCAAATGCTGCATCTTATACTAGATGAACTTTTACCTGTCCTAGCTGACGTTATCAACTGCTCCCTTGTCACCAGCTCATTCCCCACAGCCTGCAATAATGCACATGTCATCCCTCTTTCAAAGACTACAAACCCTTCATCGTTTTCTGAGTATCGTCCAATTTCCATTCTTTCTATGCTTTCTAAAGTTCTTGAGTCTTTAGTCCACAACCAAATTTAGTATTTCCTATCTAAAAATAGTTTACTCAATCACTTTCAATCTGGATTTCGCCCAGGGCATAGCACCGTCACGGCACTCCTGAAAGTCTCCGATGACATAAGATTATCTATTGACAATAAGAAACTGACTATACTCACACTATTGGATTTCAGTAGTGCATTTAACTGTGTAGACTTCGATGTACTCCTTAGGATTCTTAGCTCTCTTAACGTATCTCCTCTTGTCACAGAATGGTTTGATACTTATTTAAGGGGTCGCCTGCAGTGCATACGCTCGGAAGAGGTTTCCTCGGAGTAGTGCCAACTAACTGCTGGCGTACCTCAAGGCGGTGTCCTCTCTCCTCTCCTTTTTTCAATTTTTATAAATTCGGTTTCCAATGTTCTTTCTTCGAACTACCATCTTTACGCAGACGATTTACAACTCTACGGCCACTTTGACCTAACTGAGGCAGATATTGCTGTCTCAGAAATGAACAGTGATCTTTCAAACATTCACAGGTGGGCGGAGGCTTTCGTACTTTTGGTTAATCCCAAAAAATCTCAAGCCATTATTTTCGGTAGCAGATATATGACTAACCTTCTCAATCAAACGGTAATTCCACAAGTAGTTTATAACGATATCCCTATTGCCTACACTAAATCTGCAAAAAATTTGGGTGTCATATTTGATTGTAATCTGACGTGGGATGCGCATATTAATGAGGTCAGCAGGAAAGTCTTTGCCACATTTCATTCCCTTAAGAGTCTTTAGAAATTTCTCCCCTTTGAAACTAAAGTTACTCTCGCATTTTTCAAATAAGGCGTTTTAGTTTGATTTATCACTTCCTGGGTCCTGAATACCAGTAACAGGCATTATTTAGACATGCTTACTCTAACTTAAACTGCACCATCTTTTTCTGTGTTCTCGATATTGTGGAGTTTTTTTTTTCATCTACTTTACTCAGACTAATACATCATGTGGGTACTTTTTAAAAGGGATATTAAATAGGCTTTCAAAATTAATCATTTTTATTTTATCATCTGTAAAATTAAAAATGATATGGACGACTTTGTAAAAAAAAAGGAAAACGACGATTGCATATTATTTTTTTTAAGCATTTCTGTGGAGAATATTGCAAACTGAATAGCAGAAATGAATTCTACGTCTTTGGTTTACTCGAAAATGATACCCAACTTGACCTTTTAGCTACAATGTTAATGTCAGGAATCTCTCCCCCCTCTACCACCCACATAAAAAACTTACATTAATAAAATTAATGGCTACCCTTCTTGAATCATTATTTCAGTCCTAAAAAGCAATGCACCAAAAGGAAATATCTTAATCATTAATCGCCGTATATTTTAGTGTACACAGGCAACTATTACCCTCAACAAACATAAAAAATCGTGGGGGAAAATTGGCTGTCAAATGTGATTGTGCAGCTAACTTCAGGCCTCTATAGCTGAGTATGTTTATTTTGTTTATTATGATGACCACACCCAATATGAGTTAAAGAAAAAAAAGTATTCTATTTATGTCTATGGCTCATGTGATAAAAGCTCGGTAAAAGTCGTGATAAAAGTGCTTCTGTTCTGTCTGTCTGACATATTAACAAAAAAAATGGAGGAGATTTTCAAAATATAATAATTTTCATTATAATAAATTTGTAATAAAGGTCCTGGAAGGTATTATATTTTAACAGATATCTAAAGAAGATGGAAGGCGAAAGAACAGCTTTAAAGAAAAATTTAACGGAATGGAGATTCAGTCAATACCCTAAATATATTTTATTGCCGATTGATGAAAATAATGATCAAATTAGATCTAATATTACAAATGTAGTATTTTCTGAGGTAATTGAGTTTATTTGATTGTGAATCTTCTAAAATCTGTGAACTTGCTTAGATTAAATTATGTTAATGTGTATTAATTCGAAAACCATTTCGAGATTTAGGTTTAATTGGCCGTATTTTAGAACTTGTGGTATAAAAAACCTCATGATGATGAATATTTTTATGAAAAAGCTGCAACTTCCATTTGCCTTCATGTGACGTCACTTGAGAAATGGCTGTTTAGAAATGTGTCCTTTGCTATCAAGATACATTTTATAAAAATTTGCTGCCGACTGATTTGACAGTTGGATGACAGATGAGTAGACAGACAGAGACAGACCACTTTTTTATAAGTAATCAATCACACATCACAATCAGTACAATGTCTAAAATTCTCAAGTGACGCTCTTTCATAAAAAATAATGGTTAATTTATATACCAAAATAATAAAAACTATGACCAAAAATTAAAAAAAAAAAATCTCGCAAAAAAAAATTTTTTTTGTTATTAATTTATGGGAAGTCTTTCAGGTGACTCCTCGACCCTTGGAACGTAACATCCGGTTAGTGTGTGCCTCAGAAGATGCACTAACTACAATTTTGGATATGGATCCCGAAATAGTAAATCGTGAAGAATTTGCTGAATTTATTGCGGGAAAAAAATTGCCATATGGAGCCTTACCTGTGGCTCATCGGTTAGTCATATTATTAAAGGCTAGATTGCAAGGGCGGATCAAGGATTTGATTTGGGGGGGGCACATTCTAACAAGGTTTATCACAAAGTAAAAAAAGGAAAGGTTTTAGGCGCCTTAAGGTTAAACATCAGTCGCTCGTTACAAAGTGCACAACTTAAGTTTGTTTTCCTTGTTAAGAAGTTAAAAGTGAACAAGTTGTCTAAAGCAATTCACGCCAATAGTTCAGTGTAAGTAAGGTTTTTGAATCTACAGCTTGAAATTTAATGTACAATTAACCACGATTTTGTCCAAACAAGCTTAAAGTACTGTTTTAAGCTGTATCTGCCCCTGCTGTATCCACTTATGCTCGAGGTGTAGAACTATTGATTTGCCGTAAATCGAATAATTGTCGAATATTTTAACAATTTAATTTCAGATATGGTGGATACCAATATGGTATGTGGGTTGGGCAACTTGGCGATGGAAGAGCCCACATCTTGGGAGAATATGTTAATAGGTTTGTATGTTGGTCATGTATTATTTTATTTATTTAAAATTTTTCCAGTTTAATTTAAAAGTTGTTTTCGTCTTAAGAAAATATAAATATTTTTATTTATTTAGGACACAAACAGCCTTATACGTAATCTTATTCTAACATCGGCAAGGAGGTCCCTAAAGTAATATATGTCAATGTTAACATCGACGATAAAATATAAGTTAATTCAAGTAAGCTTATCAAACAACATAAATTAATAAAAACCTACGTATAATAACGGAGTGATAAGATGACTATCTGCATTGGTTAAAATGGGTGTCCCGCAGGGTTCCATATAAGGGCCTTTATTGTTATTAATTTACATAAATGACCTTAGTGCTATTCGCAGACGACACGTCACTTATTTTTAAAGTAAATAGACATAAAGATATCCGCACCCATATCCGGTAGACGCGAATACAACTCTATCACTGATTCTTGATTGGTTCACGGCAAATAATTTAGTTTTAAATGCAAAAAAGACAAAATGTATTTTATACATTGTCTTTTTTGTATTTAAAATGTTGCCAAATGTTATTCAAAAGGATGTTAATTTGCTTTTGCAGCGGTCCAAGCTGGAGTTAGTTAACGAAACTAAGTTTTTAGGCATTACGATAGACTCTCGTCTTCAGTGGGGGCTGTGGGGGTAGGGTCCCCATTAGAAGCCCTCTGTCAAATTACTGACGTAGATACTGCTATATTAGTCTATTTTAGTTACTTTCACAGCATTATGTCACACGGTATGCTGTTGTGGGGTAGAGCCGCGGATGTAAACGCAGTCTTTGTTTTGCAAAAGACAGCAATTTATGACGTAAAGCACCGGGATTCGTTAAGAAGAAAAATTCAAAGAAATTCATAATAATATAAGTTAACTGTTCCTTGTGAATTTACTTTCCAAGTTCTTAGCTATGTCAGAAAAAATATTGACTCTTTATCGAGGATTGGCGAGCAACACTGTAAAGAAACCAGAATAAGGGGGGGGGGGGGGTTTATCTCCAAAACTGGTGAACTGAAAAATATGATAAGAATCATATGGTAATATGTGTTTACGTAAAGATTATAGGAAATATAAAGCGGTTGAGAAATTCACGGAAAAAAATTACAGAATTAAATTTATCATCCACAATACGGAACCCTATCATGCCATCCCATCTCCCCAAGGTGCCTTACTTCCAAAACAAGAGAACCGAAAAATATTAAAAAAAATCATGGTTATAGGTGATTAACTGATTACGTAAAAAATTACAGGAAATATATAGCGCTTACGTTATTATTAGGGTTCCACACTCAGAAGGAGCAAAAATATTTGCCGAGGCTACCATTTTAGCGGCTTGTTTTGTCGCCTCAATGTTGCTATATTGTTGTTAGTTACCATAATATTTTTAGAGTTTCGCACCCATATTGTGTTGAGACACGGAACCCTTTGTGCGCGAGTCCGTTTCGCACTTGCATAAATTATTGTATTGTCGATGTCAAGTTTATACTTGTACTACAGGATCGGTGAAAGATGGCAGATCCAACTAAAAGGGTCGGGTCAGACGCCCTACTCGAGAATCCACGACGGCCGTGCTGTACTTCGCTCTTGTATCCGAGAGATGGTGGGCAGTGAAGCATGCCACTTTCTTGGTATACCCACCATTCGATCTGCTGCATTAGTCGGTAAAGAAAATGAAATACAAATGAACTATAATAATATAAAACCCATTTTCATTAACGACGAACGTTGTGACGCCTATTTACGAGTATGTAACACCTAATTTTGCTGTTCCGTCATGATCTAAGATTCTAAGGGTTGCTACAACGTGTAGTTGCTCTATTTTAGGCAATTTTTATATGGGGTATTGACAGCAAGAATGGCCCAAAATTTCTGAAAAGCTACCTAAGGTTTCATAAGATTGGATGAAAACAAACACTTGTACTGTTTCACAATTTAATTTATAGCAAAATTAACCCCAACTATTTTCGCCTTATCGGCATTCTCAAGGAAATAACATAATAATTTAGTTATATATCAAACAAGCATTGTCTAAGAATGACAACGAAACCCAAACAAATATGAGGGTAATTAAATACAGTTATACGATTCGGTGAAGCACATCTTAACTTATTTGACAGGACTAAACTTAATTTAAGCGTTCTGTCCTTGTCTTTTCGATAAAGAAAGAAAAAGACAGGACGCTTAAAATAAGGTTAGTTCTGTCAAATAAGTTAAGACGTGTTATGCCGAATCGATACCAATATTAATTAACTATATTTCTCATTTCATATATCAGTGAGCGAAGAGTCAATTATTCGCGATATATACTACATGGGGAACCCTGGGCGTGAACGAGCAGCGATCCTGCTTCGCTTGTCACAGAGCTGGTTTCGGTTCGGTTCGTTTGAGATCCTGTCAAGAAGCGGAGAAGTTTCTGTATTGAAACAGCTAAGCGATTTTGTTATTAAGGTATTATTTGTTACTCAATAATGTCTTCTCTAGTTATATCGTAATTATAAAATTTTAGCGAACAAATCCAAATAAAAACTATTCAATAGTTTTCTGTTTTCAAGTTAAAAGTCAACAAGCATACAGAAAAACGTTGCATGTATTTTATATGTACCTTTATATTCCTAAATTTGTTTGTCTGACACAACTGAATAAATAAAAATAACTATTTTTTTTCAGGAATATTACCCAGATATCAGCATATCGGATGAAAATCGTTACATGATGTTATTTTCTGAGGTGGCTCATAGAACTTTGGACCTAGTTGCTAAGTGGCAAGGTCAAATAAATCTATCGTTCCATATTTTTTTTTTAACGAAGTTCCTTATCGTGCGTTATACTCCAGACGCTTGTCTAGGCTGAAAAAAGTGTAACATTTCAACTGTTACGTTTTCATCGTATCGCTTTCATACACGTCTTTATCGTTATTCGTCTTTATTCGTCTTTAACGCTTCTTACCGCGATTCATAGTACAGGGGTGAGGGGGTGACGGGTGAGTGACGCTTTCACGACACGACAGTATCGAAAGGAACTTCGTTCCAACCGGGTGTCCTACGACATTTCTTGACTTTTTTTTTTCTTGAATATTAATGATCTCTACATCTCGCATCATCATTTACAGGTTTAGGTTTCACGCATGGGCTTCTTAACACTGACAATATGAGCATTTTGGGGGTAGCTGTTGATTACGGACCTTACGGTTTTGTTGATTCCTATGACGGTGGTTTCGTTGCCAACTGCTCTGATGGAGAAGGACGCTACGCTCTTGCTAAACAACCTGATGTAATACTTTTATTCTGCAAATTTCAACAAAGGTTTCATTTTCTGCTATGTTTTACAGATGGTCACATTACAGTTTTGCTTTTTCAGGTGGTTGTTTGGAATATCAGTCAGCTTGCAGCTGCTCTGAAACCACTGTTGAATTCATCACAACAGCTCCACATGTCACACGTCCTGAAAACCTTGGACACTTATTGCAAAAACAAGATCTTGTTAGTTCTATCAACCAGTTTCTTTTTTCATCTTTGGCGTTGGTGACTGGTGATATTATTGTCAGATTGATGTCTTTATCATTTTTCAGAGAGACGTTCCTCTTGAAGATTGGGTTAAAAGAAGAGCGCTGGGGTGATGAACAGCTAGTTGAGAAGCTGCTTGACATGATGCAACACACTGGTGCTGACTTTACTGCGACATTCAGACAACTCGCTGAGGTAGGTAAATGAATATACTTGATTTAGTAGCCCTTGTCCACAAATAATGGTGGTTATTCTTTTTAGTTGGAGCCGTCTGAAATGGTAAGCCAAGCAAATTTAGAGAAGAAGTGGTCATTGAAGCGATTGTCTTCGCATTCGTCTTGGGGGTGCTGGCTGGATCAATATCGAGAGCGACTGGATAAGGAAGCTGGTAATTAAAGAATCTTTGCAACGTAGATAATTTAGTTAAATAGTTTGAAATACACCGCATACTTTTCTTTATTTATTGTAACATAATTCTTAATGATTATTTTGTCAGATACCCAGCGGTTATACGTGCACAACACGTTTTTGTAGCCAATGCATATTTCCGCACGAAATGGCGGCTCCTTTGTTTCGGCGTATCTAAGAGTGCAAACTTTTTAAACAAACGAACTATAGTTGGTCTAAGATTAAGTGTTCATTTGATTTTTCTATCTCTGCCAGTCGATGCCAGTTCAGTTGGACTGTTTGAAGATGAGAGGCGCCGTCGAATGCTAAGCGTGAATCCTGCGTACGTTCCACGTAACTGGCTTTTGCAAGAAGCTATTGCTGATGCAGAGAAAGACGACTATGAGAAAGTTCGTTATCTCCTCGAAGTGTTTCGCCGTCCCTATGAAACACAACCTGAAGCTGAGAAACGTGGGTTTTCGGCGCAACCTCCGCAGTGGGCGTATGCTTTAAAAATTAGTTGTTCCAGTTAAAATAACTTTTTATTGGTTGATATTGTTTTCAAAAGTCAAATATTACAATAATGAAGCGAATGTAGTTTTTTTATCTACTCCCAATAAGGTAATTACAACATCAAAAGCGATTTTATAAGTACCTACATTATTTGTCCAGTGTTATAATATTACATTATAATACCGCAATCATGTGCTGTGATTGGCCCAATTTATTATAACACCGCTTAAATGACCAATTAGTGATCAGGACTGAATCAGGACTCGATGGGCAAAATATCAAAACAATATGCCTTTCACCGTAAGGCACTGAAGACTGACTGACTGACGTGCGCGTGTGTGTACGCTGGTGTTCGGCCATGGTGTCGACATTCTTTGAGCTTGTCCCAAGTGCCAGATCCTGCAGTCTAAGGCTGGGACACATTCCATGCTTAAAATAAAGTGAGCCAGTTCCCAGAAAATATAACGGAACGGAACGCACATCGCAATTTGCACATCACATCACTAAATGTCAAAATTACAGTCGGTTCAAGTCTGTTGGTCCGTGGTCGGTTCGCTCGGTTGATTTTTCATCGCGGTGTTAGGCTTCGTTCCGAAATGCGCATTTACTGCATCAGTGCGTTGATGCGATTTGATCATTCCGTTTTGTCAAAGCGCATCGACGCGCATTATGCAATAGAAACAAATCGGAATGGCTTTGGCGTGAATTGCGACGTAGGCGCCTGCCAGTCGCCAGTTTAGATTTTATTTTCTGAAGACATTAAATACACTTTTCAAAGAAATGGAGGATTTAGTGGAGGTTCCAATTTTTTTAGAAAAACGGAATCAATTGTTAACTTTGGTTTTTACTCCACAAGAGCCGGAACTGGTTAAAAGAGATAATTTAGTATAAAACATAGTAATTTCTGACCTTTTCTCACAGTTTGCTAATATATTCCCGTTTTTTTGTTGTTAAACAAAACAAAAGAACTTTAAACTTTCGCGTGGTTCAACGTCAATGACAGCAGCAGTTGTCAAATACTCACTGCATGAGTCGCATTAGGCCACAGGGAGATGCGATTTATGCAGTTCTATGCGGTGTTCGCGTTTGTTATGTTGGTAATAAATTAAATAAATCGAATTGATGCAATTGATGCGCATATCGGACCAAATTTGACGCGCATCGGCGCATCATGCGCGTCGACGCTCAATATATCCCTCTATAATTTGTGCTAATAAATACTTTTGCTTTAAAAGCTTTTTTTTAACCGTTTTATTATATATATATACAGATTCTTACGAATATTAAAGTAGAAATTGAATAAAAAAGAAAATTTTCGATATATATTTCGACCCACTTGGGATCGTCGTCAGTCGAATAATAATTTGTGCTCAATACGGAACGCACCCTTGGTTTGTTTGTGTTTCGTAAACAAAATCAAGAACTTTACAAAAACGATTTTTCATAAAGCTATTGCGTTATCATTATGATATTACATATTATATAATTGTCGATGTTATCAAGAGTATATTGTTGCTTATGAAGCGCGCATTCTGTGTTCTCGCTGCGGTTTTCAAAGATCAACCATCAAGAATGGTGGGCCCAGCCGAAACATTGAATTTAATCACTAACTTCAAGGAATGGAAGTTTAAATCTCCTGCTAATTATTCAGAGCTGCCAATAAATGAAACTCCTGAATATAATATACCAGTGGCTGTGAACAATGCAGTGTTTTCTAAGGCAAGTAAAGACTTTTATCTACTCCCATACTGCAATAACGCAATTGCAATATGAAAAGCAGTTTTATAAGTACCTAGATTGTTTATCCGATGTTCTTCTGCGATTGGCCCAATTTATTATAGAGACCCTATCAACAATAGAGCCGAGAAATAAGTCTCGACCTTATTTTTTAAGCCATGCCCCTTTATCCTGATTGGCTATCAAGCTGCATTACCGAGACAATGCACCCGATGTTCATGATTGAATGTTCTTCTTATTTTTCATGAAATTGTTTGTTGAAAATATTATAAATAAAAAAGATATTTTTGATGGTCGTAGATAAAGTATTGTGTGCAACTGAACATAATTATACATTAGGACACATGCAAAATTATTACGAAATGAACATTAGGGAGTCCCTTCAACGATAAGGGTTTGTCTAAGGAACCCTAAAAAATGCCAGTCAGTCTGTTAAAAGCTAGAAACAAATTCAAATAATAATTTGCTGACAAATATTTGTTATTCAAAATAAAAATATTTCATTTATTTTATTTATAAACAAGCTCAATGCTAATATTTGTAAATTATATCTGCGTCTAGGTCCCAACAGAACCCCTAACAGGTAAACTGCACTTGGTCTGTGCGTCTGATGATGCCCTCGCCAACATCCTCGACCTGGAGCCGTCAGTGGCAGATACTGAAGAGTTCATTGACTTTGTAGCTGGAAAATACTTGCCGGATGGTGGGCTGACTGTATGTCATAGGTGAGAAGATTAAGGGGCTGCACAATGCAAAAATTCAGTCCTGCTCTAACGCTTTTGTTTTTGAACTGCCTGTCCTGCTCTAATCAGATGCCGCACACGCATAACTTCAGTTATTTTGAAATCGCGGCTACATTAGGACTATGACTATAATTTCTTTATGTAATAAAGACTGTTATTTTTAGTAAGTATCTACATGTGTTGGTTTCGTTTCAATTGGTTTTGAAATATGAAAAGTGAATCGCTTTTTTCGTGAAATTCATGCTTTTTTAAGAGTATTAAAATTAAAAGAAGATTGGAAGTATGCTTATGCTAAAGTGTAATTAATAATTGTCTTGAGTCAAAAAACATGTCATATTTTATTTAATTTTTACCATACATGTATGGAATTGAATTCAACACAAAACTGATGTTTAGCATTGTGGAGCCCCTTAAAACAAAATGTATTGCTATGGGTATACAGATCCCAAAAGTTTATAGAGCCCCTTAAATAGGGTTTTATGTAAATTACTTTTACATCCTACTTCAGGATGCAGACTATACAAATAAGTGATTTTTCTTTGTCCTAATCTGAATATCAAACTTCTTGTTTTCCACTACTGACCATAGGTGTTGTAAAGTTTATGATTCATAGAGAAAAGTAGTTTGAGAAACAACCAACCCCTGATTGTAAGCTCTCCTATCAAGGAAGCTAGAAATCATAATGGAGGTAATATACCTTGACCGTAACCGCTGTACTGCGCCAAACGCTGCGCGGCAACGCGGGGGAGGACAGGAACTAGCATGAGTTCACATGAGATTGATATTGTCGAACAGGTCTTCTGATATTGTTTACAATTTTTCTAAGCTACAGAGATATAGCTTTTAGCAGACAAATTACATAGAGAAGGTGCAGAGGACAGGTTCATTGGACCCGAACCTAGGCTTCCAATTCCCACAAACGTCACTAACAAGGTAATAAGCCGCATGGCTTCAGAAGGATCAGCAGATGTATGGAGGAACATCAAGGGCTGTCGACAGTTGAAGATGTTTCTCTTAACAATCATCTCCAAAAAAGTAAAGTATATTTTTAACATTAGCAGAGTCACTCTAGGTATGTTGGTAGGTATTCTAACTGGCCACTGCAGGCTTAATAGACATCTGTCCATAATGAAGATGTCCGCATTGTGCGAGGAGGAAATGAGTAAGCACTACCTAGGTGAATGCTTTATATATTCTAGTCCAAGATGAGAGATACTTGGTGATGACCACATCAAGAAGGAAGATCTCAAGTATCTAGAAACTTACTTAGAAACAGATTAAAAGAAGAAATCTTTTTGAGGTGGGAACATTAGGACATTAGGATAAAGCTCCAAGCAATGGGGATTGGATGGAATAGCTCCAAATAAAGAGTCGACCATCCACCTGTGGCAAACAAGCATCCCACCTCAACATCATCACTTTCTTTTCCCCCGCCCGCCTAGCCGCGCGGCGCCTAAGGCGCGGTATAGCGGTTACGGTTAATTTATCGCACACACGCAAGAAGAATGTAAACAACATTGAAAATTTCAAAATATGTATTTTTTATCAACTAACCATTGGACATTGAAAATGCTTATACGCGAAAGTTGGATGTAATACATATATAAACGTTTTGTGAACAAGTACAAGTGTTTTAGTACAACAAAGATGTACAATAAGTACCGACAATCACAACCATCAACACGTAATGCTCAAGGTAAATAACTGGATTTTCCATAAGAGTGACTTTAGAATTTTAATTTAATTAAGCTGAAATCACTCTTATGGAAATTCCAATTAATTTAAAGGTACCATGATATCATTTAAAATACGTTTAATACATTGCTCTTATTTAAAAGTTGTATTTTGGCCATTATAATAATTTCTTAGTATTTTGCAACAAATACAGGGAATCGATCCTTAAATATGTTTGGATGAAAACAAACACTTGTACTGTTTCACAATTTAATTTACAACAAAATTAACCCCAACTAGTTTCGCCTTATCGGCATTCTCAAGGGAATAACATAGTAATTTATAATAAGCATTGTCTAAGAATGACAACAAAACCCAAACAAATATGAGGGTAATTAAATACAGTTACCAGTCAACAAGAGTTCGATGGGTAGTTTGTTACTTGGTGTTCTAATCAGATCATTTTCCCTTCAAGTGGGGAAATTTTACATTAAATCTATAAATATATATTTTTATATGAAATGTAGAATTATTATGAAAATTACTGTAAGGGAATTACCATTCTTATTATATCATTCATGTTTCAGATATGGAGGCTATCAGTTCGGATTTTGGTCAGACCAACTTGGTGATGGGAGAGCACACATTCTTGGAGAGTATGTCAACAGGTATTTAAGAATTATAATCTCTTCTTCCATAGTTTATTTTTTAATGCTCAAGGCAACAAGTTTTATGCCTCTTCCATCTTGTATCAACTAATTTTAGGATAAGAGACTTAAAGCAAAGTCTACAAACATATACCGACATACTCACGTCTATCACCGAGATACTCGTTCATAAACTCACAACGAGTTGGGTTTCCTACCCGTGTTGCAACACTAATGCCCGTTTTCACTAACCTTAGGTGACGCCTAAATCGGATGCCTAAATATTTAGGAACTCTTATTTCTATTACCTTAAGAACTCTTGAATATTTAGGCATCCGATTTAGGCGTCACTTAAGGTTAGTGAAAACGGGCATAACCCGTTCAAAAATCAACTCGTGTCTCAACACCAACCGTTCAAAAATGACAGTGTCGCTACACTGGTGTCGAATTTTTCAACATCAACTCTGAGCAGGGTTCGCAAGGTTCGTATAGGCTCCAAACGTCACCTGACATTCACGTTAATTTTCGTAAATGACATGACGTTAATTTTCGTACCGAGGGGGTCTTCTCAACGTTATAGTTGATATATTTACGTTAAATTTCGTACAGGGGGGGTTCTCTCAACGTTATTATACTAAATATAACGCAAAAATGACAACTGACGTTTGGAGTGTCGCTACACGACGAAACCCGTTCAAAAACTCAGCGTTACAACCCCAGTGTTCCTAACCAGCCCAGGGTTATTTAATGAACGCACTTCTTAGGGGCAAGCTGAGATAACAGATCTCCCTCAGCTACTGTCCTGAAACACCATTCATTTTTACTACATTGATCAATTTGCTTAAATTAAATTATGTTGAGGTGTTTTAATTCGAAAACCATCTCGAGATTTAGGTTTAGTAAGCCGTATTTCAGAACTTGTGGTCTAAAAAACCTCATGATGATGAATATTTTTACGAAAAAGCTGCAACTTCCATTTGCCTTTGCTATCAAAATAAATTTATAAAGATAGATAGACAGAGACAGACCACTTTTTTATAAGCAATCACACATTACAATCGGTACGTCTAAAATTCTCAAGTGACGACAAAATCAACAATTCTTTAAAAAGTCATAAAAAATAATGGTTAATTTATATACCCAAATAATGAAATCTATGTCCTAAAACGGCATATAATCCCTAAAATAATCTAGGAAAAAAGAACTTTTTGAAATCAAGCTATGGGAATTGTGTCATACTAAGAACTACCAGGACCACATTTTGCTCCCTGCGTTCCGTAATAGAATTATATCGCTAAAATCGATTACGAAAGTATGAAGTGAATGGCTTATGATCCAGTGTAATTCTATTTGGACCGCAGGGTCTGTAGCCCTTTTTTGCGCCATCGCTAGACATAGTGAAAGAACGATATGGCTAACGAGTGAAGTTGTCTGCGGTCGCGATCCCTAAAAGAATTTGGTTGCGTGAGATTTCGTGAACTTATATTTTGTATACTTTCAGCAAAGGTGAATCCTGGCAGCCACAACTGAAAGGCTCAGGCGAGACCCCGTACTCGCGGTTCGGTGACGGGCGTGCAGTGCTGCGCTCATCCATCAGAGAAATGCTGGCTTCTGAAGCATGCCACGCGCTCGGCGTGCCCACTACCAGGGCTGCTGCTCTAGTTGGTAAGGGAAACTTTATAAGTCTCAATAGTACACAGGGTGCGGGCCAGCGGCAACACCGTCTTGGAAGTGATTGCGGGCAGATTTGACTGCCCCTATATCCGCCACTGCTGCAACAGGCATGTAGATGGCCGCGGCGGGTAGTTTTGTATATAATCTATTAGTATAGTTGTGCTCTTTTTTTTAATGTTCCTATTTTCTTGTTCCATATTTTGTTTGCTATATGAGCCACTGTAGCTCGAAATAAACACATTTTATTATTTATTTATAAATAAATAAAATTAACAGGTCCTATAAAAAGGCCATTTTGCATGAATCACATTATAATTCTGTTCTAATGCCGTCTCTTTTGCACGCGTGAAAAATCTCTGACTCTATCCTACTTTCAAATCGTTTTATGATTCACCCAAGTCGGCCTTTTTAGATCCCCTGATCTCCCTCAAATCACGAAACCCTACACCCCCTCGGTCAAAGAAAAAGTTCGTGATAAACTTTAATGGAAATAAATAACCAAAAGTCAGTTATCCATCAGTTTGGTTCGTCCACTGGTGGACATAAGCGGCTTATGATAAGCCTTTCCAAGAGTTCGTCCACTGAGGCACATAAGCGGCTTATGATAAGCCTTTCCAAGAGTTCGTCCACTGATGGATATAAGCGGCTTATGATAAGCCTTTCCAAGAGTTCGTCCACTGATGGACATAAGCGGCTTATGATAAGCCTTTCCAAGAGTTCGTCCACTGATGGACATAAGCGGCTTATGATAAGCCTTTCCAAGAGTTCGTCCACTGATGGACATAAGCGGCTTATGATAAGCCTTTCCAAGAGTTCGTCCACTGATGGACATAAGCGGCTTATGATAAGCCTTTCCAAGAGTTCGTCCACTGATGGACATAAGCGGCTTATGATAAGCCTTTCCAAGATTTCGCCACTCTTAGCGGTCCTCCTAGACCCTCCCCTCCTGGTCCGACTCTGTATCTATGACAATTATATTCCCACATCAGACATTTAAAAAAAAAAAAAAAAAAACACTTTAGCTGTCATCATTATAAAAATAAAATATTCAATATCATAAGTACCTATAATTTATAATTATTAATTTTTAACTTTTATTTTGTGCAGCTGATGCCGACCACAATTAGTGGTCGAAATATATTTTACTACATACAATTATATTTTTTGTGTTTTCGTATAAAATATATAAAAAATATATAAAATATATATATTAATCAATAATATTTAAAATAACTTTAAGCCAAAAAATAATTAATTAACTTACAAACTAATAATTTACTTTTATTATCTAAGAACACGTCAGCAGACGGTTCGGACTCTAAGAATGCATTGAGAGCTGTCGTCATTTTACACATTTCTGAATAAGCATGAGCGTGCGTGCGGCTGGTGGGCACATGTATAAATGTAAGTGCCGGCAATTGGGGATGGTTATATCGCCACCAATCGGTCCCAAGCATCCGGTTGTGCCTGATTAAGAGCTGTCCTCTTACTCTCCCCTGAATAACTTCGGGGGGTTTGCAAGTAAGATGGTGGTATAGGTACGTTTCAAATACCAAAGCCCCATTGCACTTTAGACGGTTATTAGGCGTTAACAATAGGATTAGTGATAACAAAAGATACCTGGCCAGATACGCGTGCCAATTTGAAGTGCTCCAAATTAGATAACAAAAGGCAAACATTATGAGCCCCATTGTTAAGTTTCTAGTGCAATAGGGCCTTGGTATTTGAACCGTACTTTATCTTTTGTTATCACTAATCCTATTGTTAACGCCTAATGACCGTCTAAAGTGCAATGGGGCCTTGGTATTTGAAACGTACTTATACCTCCACAGCCCAGCCCGGCATCGGCTCTATCACCTATATGCCATGAATGGATAAACCAATATATTAGTCTCATTGAATGCTTTTCAATTTGTGTCCCCGTATAACCTCTCCCTCCAGTGAGCGACGATCTCAAAGTGTGGCGAGACAAGAGCTACTCGGGTCACGCGAGACAGGAGCGAGCGGCGTGCGTGCTGCGTCTAGCACAGTGCTGGTACAGGATCGGCTCTCTAGAGATTCTGGACAAGCGGCGCGAGCCACAACTGTTAGAGAGTTTGACTCACTTCGTTATACAGGTTAGTTTCTTTACGATCACATACATACATGTATTCTCATCTGTCTGTCTGAGACTACGGCCACAAAATAACCACCTATAAATTCAAATAAAATTCAAAATTCAAATAGTTTATTTTGCAAAGCAGGTATAGATATATACACTTTTTACACGTCAAATTTAATCTAATAAAGAAAATATATGTAATAAAATAATAAATGTACATGAACTAAATTAAAGGTTTATTTAATTTATGTAGCAATATATTTACACTTAAAATGATAGGTAAAATATATATTATATAAGGTAAAATCCAATCAGCCGCCCGAACCCATACCGGAGACCCGGCCAGGGACCAGGAACAAGATTCAATGATCACCAACCGAGCCCCCAGCACGAATCCAGGCGGCCGACCAAATCTTTACTCGGCATAACTAGCGAAAACATGCACACGCATACATAGACGCGTACGTACGACGATCTCGGAGATACTCGTGTGAATGCCAATACGAAATTCTGCCGAGATCATCATACGCACGCGTCTATGCATGTTTTCGCTCCGACGTCAAGTCGGCCTTCTGGTAGTATATATTTTGTGCTACGGCTTTCTATAGTTCAGGAAATATTATTTGCACCAATTCGGCTTAACTTTGGAGAACAATAGAACAAAAGATCAAAAGAGTACGTGAGTTCGTGCCATCTGTAAACTGTGAAGAGCTAGTGTTGATACTTCTAATTATCTTAGAAGTAACTAAGAAAAAGAGTTGCTTATCTACCTAACATTTTTATTTACAACTACCTACACAATGTTATTTACGAAATAGTAAAACAATATTAAATTATTAATGAGAACTGTGAATTTCTTAACTGTCTGATGCAACGGGTATTGTAGCGACGACAGCGCCTTCTGTTCAATCACATAACGCTCTCGTGAGCGTCCAGTATGTGCATTACAAGCTGGTATATAAAGTAGTTACAAAAAATTCCGTGTAAATATATTTTCAGAACCACTTTCCCGGAATCGATTCATCAGATGAAGACAAACTAGTGAAGTGGTTCAGTGAGGTTGCTCACAGGAACCTGGACATGGTGGCTAGTTGGCAGGGTAAGATTTAGTATTATTACATTGCCATAGTTTGACTGAAACTGTTGATACTACTACAATGGTAAAAAATCGCAATTTATTTCAGTTTCTTAGTAGTATCATATTTCCTAATAAACATACAAAGCTGTCTCTATAGCTTAAAAATTTTGTAAACCGATATCGTAAGATCTGTCCGCTAATATCGATCACATTTGAACCCATATTTCTTTTCCTCCCCCGCCTCGCTGCGCCTTAGGCGCGGTACAGTGGTTTCGGTCAAACTATACAAAATAATTTTGTGTGATGACAGACAGACGATGGGGGGCCAAAATATATCGTTTTATTTTAGTTTATATTAATACACTATCTCACATAAATAGCTACAAAAAACGAATTATAACTTTAATTAATATTCTAAAATCAGCTCTTCAATATCTACAATTTGATATACATATTGTATTTTTACGATAATATTATATTTTTCTCTCTTCTGTTTTGAAAATATTTTGCAAAATTTCAATTCCTTAAATTTTTTTTAAACCATATTTCAAGTCTTTATCTTTAATGGTTCTAAAGTTATGAGGCTGTGACTTACGGATGGACGCACAACGGAGTCTCACCATAAAGGTTCCTTTTGTACCTTTTAGGTACTACGGAACCCTAAAAAGACGTTATTACGTGGCACTTAAATCAGTTTTCCCCCCACCCAGGAGTGGGTTTCACCCACGGCGTGCTGAACACAGATAACATAAGCCTCCTCGGGGTGACCATAGACTACGGCCCGTTTGGGTTCATAGACCACTACTACGAACATTATGTGCCCAACTCCTCGGACGATATGGGACGGTACGCGTTCAATAAGCAGCCTGACGTAAGTTTATTATTTATTACATAAGTTTATTATTATACACGTGGGGTATAACACATGTGGTAGTGGTAGAGCTGATGCCGGGCTCGACTGTGGAGGTACCACCATCTTACTTGGAGACCCTCTCGAAATAATTCGGGGGAGAGTAAGAGGACAGCTCACAGGCAAAGAACCAGGAGACTCACCATGCCTGGGACCGATGGATGGCGGTATATCCATCCCTAATAGCCAGGCCTTATATGGAACAGACTGGGGACGGGCAGCGGCGTCACTGGTGTGAGGGTTCCGGGACCGCGCTCACCAACCCGCATGCCCAGCGTGTGTTGAGTATGGGCAATTCTTCCAGGATGACCGCCGCCGGGGGTGGCGAAGTCCTCGAAAGGCTTATATCCAGCAGTGGACGAACTAGGCTGATGGATGGATGGATGATATACGTGGGGTACTCAGAAAATCTTGCGAAAGTAAACAAAAATGTTTTACGGTGTTTAGTTTTATTATTAAATCTTTTCAAAGAACTCTCCACCAGCATCCACCACCACCGGTTTGTCGACCGTGCTTAAATTCGTTATTTACTATTTATTGTTATTATACAATTTTATAGATTAGCCTTTTTTCATACAACTTTATTTCCCGTTTTTGTACATACTGTTCAGGTTAATAATGTGGTAGTTGGAAGAAAAGCATATTATTATTTCAAAGCATTTCAACTAAGCATCATATTTCAGATTATACTATGGAATCTAGAGAAACTCGCTCAGGCCCTAACGCCGATACTAACCGAAGGACAAATGAAAAAAATCACAGATATAAGAAGCACCCTCGAAGATTATGTCAAACAGAAGATATTGTAAGTTGAAATGCGCTTGCTTTTCTCTTTGTCTGTCCTCGGTCATTTTTTCTTCAAATTGTTGCATCAATTCAATTTTAATTTTTTTATTCAGTAAACAACAATATACAGTTACACAAAGTGTCCCCAAGCTGCAGCACAGCTTATAATGGGCAATGCGCTCATTTAAGGCGATATGTCGTCCGTGCAAAGGTCCCCGTTACGCCAGGCGGAAAAACCCGCTGTGCGAGAGGGACGGAATCGGGGAAAATGATCAAAAAGTCGGTTTTAAATTAAAACAAAATTATCTAAAATAGCTACGAAAATTTCCATAACCAGTAATTTAGGTATTGTTAAAACCCATCTAAATAAGTATTTTTGAAGTCTGTGTGGTATCCCAATTTGTCAGAATATCAAAAAAAGTATAAATTTAGACCTCATTTCAATAATTATTTCTATCGAGTGAAATTCCTCCAATCGCGTTTCTGATAGACCAAAATCTAGAAAAAGGTCCCAAAATTGTTATACTGATTTATTTTACTTGGAACTTCTTTAAAAGAGCAGATAAATAACTTCAAAAAGTGTCAATTTTCACGGTATAGCCCCTTAACTTGTTACATTAGGTTAAGTAAACTTAAGTATGATACATCTACGATATTTTTACATAATTATATAATATAGACACGAACGTAAAGTATATATATATTTTTTTACATACTATCAATTGGTCACTGCTCTGATCCCTTGCAGTTCTTCTTCAAGAAACCTCTAGTCAATAGTGCAAACCGCATCTAAATCTGTGCAGTCTTTCTCTAGTTATATACAAACATGAATAGTCTTATATTTCGAATGCAGAGAAAGAGAAGATTCGTTATTTAGTTAATTTGTTTACATAATATAAGACCAAGTGCTTTCACCACTTTCTTTTAAAGTTAATCCCAAGAAAACCGATATAGTGCATTAAATCGATAATAATATAGTATTGCACTATATATTTCACTAGTGCAAATCGTGAAAGATATGGTGCAATACTATGGGGGACACTCCTTACCTGTCTCGCACTTGTGCCTCTCCCAAAAATAAATCCTTCCGCCCTTGTATTGTAGCGACAACAGCACCGTCTCTGTTACAAGGCGTGGAATCACATAACGCCCTCGTGAGCGTTCAGTATGTGCATTACAAGCTGGTATATCAAGTAGTAACAAAAAGTTCGGTGTACAGGTATGGTGGAAAAATGAAGCGGTCTAGAACTGGGATGGGGAAACTTTTTCCTTCGCGTACCAATATTTACTAAAGAAATATATGGCGGGCCAAGTTGTTGCATTTTTGGCTATATTATTTACTGAAATAAAAATATTAGTATGTATTTTATGAAACACTCATTTATTGTGCAGTATTAAAAAAATAACTATTGAAGTACCTATAAAGAAGAAATTGCAAATTGCAATTAAATTAAACTTTCAAGTTAGCTGCGAAATTTCTAACAATACGAATACTTCACTTGATTTTTGTTTGATGGTCGCGGGCCGGAGACAAATCAAAAAACATAGTGCTTATCAACAAAAAGCGATACAGGCCCCACAAATGCGGGTTCGTTAGTAATGGGTAATTCAACATGTACATATTTGATCGGATGGTTTCAGACAGACATACCTTCTCAAGCTTGGCCTGAAACAAATCCAAGATGGCGACAACAAGTTGGTTAAAGATTTGCTTCAACTGATGCAGCAAACTGCAACAGACTTCACAATGACTTTCCGGCAGTTGGCTGAGGTGAGGTTTGTAATTAAAGGGTAGTATTTAAACGAGCGAATAAAAATCCAAATATAAGGTGTCGAAAATACTGAATATGGCGTACTAAAATATTGTTGGCGAATAAAAATATTGAAAACGGCGACTTGAAAATACAAATTTGAGTTGAGTTGAATAATTCTCAGGTGAACAATTTCCTATTTTAGTAATAATTTAATTTGGGTGTTATTTAAATGGTTAGAATAGTATTGGTATTTTGTGAGCAGAAATAGCTAATTGATCAGCTACTAAGGCCAGCAAACAATTCAAAATCAATCAGAAATTTATGTCATTCTGGATGGCTGTAATTATTTTTGTACAGCATATTAATTATATACGCTGCAATGAGCTGCTCCTGTTCAATAAAATTTTGGTAAGCACTGTTGTTGGTCGCCGAATCGGCGACCAGCCTCAGCCACTACGGCTCGCACGGGTGCCTATGCTTTGTTACGGCAGGCGAGGGCTGCCCTTCCTCCACGCCTACGGTTTTTTATATACACTCTAGGGGTAGTACCCACAAGACTATATAGAGTCGGGGTGCTCTGATTCGGTTTTGGAACATATTCAACCTATTTTTTGCATAGACATGTCTTCTCTGCTGATCAATCATGAAATCTTGGTGATCAAGTAGTTATTTTGCGGACTGAATGTTTGTTATGCAAACTCATGTTAGTGTAAGCTGCCTATTTATGATTTAATTTTTGACCATTATCAAAATTATTTGCGGAACAAAGATTGCTGCCTGATTTTTTTTATTGCAAACAAAATCTTTGTATGTTGAACAAATTATTTAAATGCTGTTTTTTTGTGGCGCTCCAAATTTTATAATTGTTTAACTATTTATTTACTTCTATTTAATTTTAATAAAACTAGGGACGTCTCGTCGTTCCGCTCCTCTTCGCTTCGCTCGTCGTCGCACCTATTATTATTTATATATACGAGGGTGAATCCAAAAGTTCTAAGCCCGACCTACAAAGAGGTATCAAATCTTTGTAAATCTACCGTCATTTGTTAGTATTTTTTTTCGTGATTGATTGTGTGAAGTTGAAGTTCGATACTGCAAGCTATTATTTTTTTGTGATATTTTGTATAACGCAGTCTGACGGGATTTTTCACACTGGAGAAAATTTAACACCGTGCTGTGATTAAGTACCTCAATAAAAAAGGTCTTTCACCTAAAGAGATTCATGAAGATATGGAAACAACATTAGGGGAATCTGCTCCATCGTATTCCACTGTCAAAAAGTGGGTAGCTGAATTTAAACGCGGTCGGGAGACCATTGAAGATGACCCAAGGAGCGGAAGGCCTTCAACGTCTACCACTAAAGAAAACACTGACAAAATTTGTGATCTCATCCTAGGTGACCGACGATTGACCATTAGTAGGATAGCTGAGATCACAGGCATCAGTTATGGCCGAGTGCAAAACATTATAACTGTAGAATTGGGGTTCCGTAATGTTTCTGCTCGCTGGGTCCCAAGATTGCTTTCAGCTGACCAAAAACGAGTCCGATTCACAATTTCGCGTGACTGTTTGGAACTTTTTGAGGCAGATGCTGAGGATTTTATGTCTCGTTTTGTTACCATGGATGAAAGCTGGGTTCATCACCATACTCCTGAAACAAAACAGCAATCCAAACAGTGGAAAAGATCTGGCTCACCCACGCCGAAAAAGGCAAAGTGCGTTTTGTCAGCCAACAAAGTCATGGCATCTGTTTTTTGGGATTCGAAGGGAGTTATTTTATTGGATTATTTACCTAAAGGTGAAACTATAAATTCACGCTATTATTGTAACCTATTACGAAAACTCCGCGAAGAAATAAAAGAAAAACGGCCGGGGATGTTGCGTAAGAGAGTTTTGTTTCATCAAGACAATGCACGAGTTCACACTTCGGTTGAAACGATGGCTGTGATCCATGAATGTGGTTAAGAGTTGCTGCCCCACCCACCTTATTCGCCGGATTTAGCCCCCTCTGACTATCATCTCTTTCCAAATTTAAAAAAACACTTGGGGGATCTAAATATTCGACTAGAGAAGAAGTGATAGTCGCAGTTAATGACTATTTTGACGACCTTCCGGAATCATTTTTTTTCGAGGGTATAAACAAGTTGCAGGTCAGGTGGAAGAAGTGTGTTGATCTAGATGGAGACTATGTCGAAAAATAAAAATAATTTTGAACCCACTTTTCTTTCATTTTCACGGTCGGGCTTAGAACTTTTGGATTCACCCTCGTATATTAATAATATATATAATAATAAAATATTATTATTACTATTAGTAAATCTATCGAGCTATAAAAGTAGTCGCTATAATAAATTATTCCATTGTTATAAACAATAAAATTTAATACTTCAAGATAATCTAACTGTACTTTCTGCGTAAACCTCGTTAAAAACTGTTTATCATGTACTTCATAGTTGGACTCAGAAGAATTACTGGATAAATCAAAACTGGAAGAAAAGTGGTCCCTGAAAAAGATCTCCGGAGCCGATGACAAGTGGGACCGATGGGTCAGGCTGTACCGAGACAGGCTAACCAAAGAAAATGGTACGTTATCTTACAATACAGTGCATTACGAAATAGGTTTACAGCTAAGCCTTTGGTCACCTAAGAGTAACCTTTTCGCGAGGGTGTCGCACTTGCAGAAGCTCCCCGCGTAGCCTGATGAAGGTCACTCTTAAGAGGCGACATCCCACGCAAATCTCCATACAAACGTTTGAAAACGTCCACTGTCTTGCCAAAATCAGATTTCTCCTGAAATAAGTTTTCAATTTTGCGCCCGCCACGAAATCGGCACGATTGTGTTGTCCTCGCAAATTTCATGGAGCGTGCACCTTATAGCGAAATGAAACAGCATGACATTTGGCCACGCCCACAACTGAGTTGGTCGCGTCATGTCTGTTCTTAAGTCGACCGAAACGTCGAGTGTTTCTCGCAAAAATCAAAGAGGTGGTTAGCTGTAATATGTATTTCGATATGATGGGACACTCAACTTACTTTTAGTGATATAAATACAGTACATACTTTATAGCACACGAAAAAACAAAATAGAAGAACTTCATATTACTAAAATCGCGAACTCTTCCGGACAACCTTTGAATGGCGGAACACTTCAGGTTAAACGCCAGTCGTTCAATACAAAGTGCACAGCTTAAACGTGTAAGTGGTTTAGTAACAAAGTAATCGTATTTTCAGTAATTGAATCTGAATTCTACTAAATGTGTGTGGAAACTTTGCTGGTTTATGTGTGATTGTTATATGTTGAATGTAACTTATTGTTTCTCAAATAAAAAGATAATAAATAAATGAACCCCTAGAAAAATCCACCAGCCTCTAAAAGCAATATTTCGCCAATAAAAAGGGGGTTGAAACCACCAGTTTTAGTGAAAAATCCACTAAGTTGGCAACACTGCTCGTAGTCAATATTAACAAATAGAATACGTAACTCGTGAAAAAAAAAAACTTTTCGGCTCAAGATTCTACTTTAGAATCCTCTGTTCTCGGGATCAAACTTTGTTCCTCGAAGAGAATTCCGTTTCTTTTTCACTTGTGTAATTTATTTCTTTTTAAAAAATAGCCGATTCTTAAACCGTTGTTGCCTGCTTTGTTCTAGTAACCGAGACAGAGAGACGGTCGCGCATGCTCCGGGTGAACCCGGTCTATGTACCGAGGAATTGGATGATGCAGGAAGCCATCGCTGATGCTGAAAACAACGACTTTGAAAAGGTACCTCGGACTTTTTCAGCTATTGCTACGTTTTATGTAACGAGGGGTCTGTAGCAGCGTGCGTCCTGCCCCCCTATTCTGTATCTTTGGTTGCCAACTGAACTAGGTGCCTATCATCAAAAACATAGATAAAAACTGAAATTTCAAAACTGCCTTTCGTGGGTATTGAACTATTTACGAACTGTGTCGTGCTAACATACCCTTAGACAATCGGAATTCGATAGTATATCTATGTTTGATGATAGACACCCAGTCCAGAAGGCAACTAGAGATACATAATAGGCCCGCAGCGCGCCTTGCAATTTTGAAAGTTTAGTTTTTATCTATGTTTTTGACGATAGGCACCCTGTCCAGTCGGCAACTTAAGATACAGAATAGGGGGGCAGGTGATAAACTGATTAGTTACGATCCGCAGCTAAGCAACGCTTGGCATGGTCAGTCTTTGGATGGGTGACCATAGTGATGATGATTTAGAGATGGGACGCCTGCTGGGCGCAGGCGGTCGGCTCTCCAGTTGGAGCTATTCCATCCAATTCCCATTGCTTGGAGCTTTGGTATCCTATTGTCCCAGTTGCATTCCCTCCTCAAATTTTCCGCTTCTCTTAATATGTGACCATTAGTAGCATTTACATGTGGGTCCCTCCACGCGTAAAGCTGTTGGTGGCGGCTGATATCTAAAGATAATGGTCGTTAAGCCTGTCAGAGGCCTGTATGGCGGTCTGAATAACTATGACACAAGGTTGGCCAGACAAGCTATTGTTATGTGCGTTTATTTTTCCTTTTTTTTACCTTTCTGCTATCTCATGGCATAGGGGAACTTATCTACTCCCATACTACAATAAGGTAATTACAACATCAAAAGCGGTTTCATAAGTACCTGCATTGTCTGACCGACGTTATATTTATATAACATACATATCTGCGCTGTGATTGGCCAAATTTATTATAATATTGCTAGAGAACCAATCACAACTGACGACGAGTAAGAGAGCGTGGCTTGAAGCCCTGCCATTCCAAAATGAGCATTTTGTTTAATTAATATTGTCAGTTCAATATCTCATTCAAATACAAGTTAAATATATGTTACAATAGAGGATATACTCTAAACACAAGTTGATCTAAAAACGTAATTGAGTTAACTTCACTCGATAGAAAAAAATCACAAAGAAAGCTCGTCAAATTGCGAATAAATATGTTTATAGCAAAGGTGTTCAACGGAGAGAATTAAAACTTTTCCTGAATTTTCTTTACAGATAACTAAAGAAACTTATAGACTCATTTTATTTATTTCTCAATACTTTTTCAAAAATTCCAGAAAAACCTCGCAAATTCACTGTTTATGCGTGCTCGCAGCGCACGAAGCGAGCGTTCTAATGTAGACTTTCTGACAATATCATTGAGTTCAAAATTACTTAATACGATTATTGTGTTGGATGCGTAGGGCCTTGAGAAAGTAACTCTTTTCTCTTTCCCGCTTCTGATTGGTTCCCTAGACCATGGACGAACGATTTGTTCGTCCATGCCTAGACGCAATAACCTGTATTCAATATACTCTATGGCAATAACGTCAGACGCACATGGACTTTATGACCGAGTGCTCATTTCTCATGAAATTGTTAGTTGAACGATATTTTTGATGGTCCTAACAACTGAACATAATTAGACATTGGTGCTGAATTACAATATGTCTCACAATGGTGTCGATTCGGCTAAACACAATTTAACTAATTTGACAGGACTAATCTTATTATAAGCGTTCTGTCTTTGTCTTTTCGATACGGAAAGAAAAAGACAGAAGGCTCAAATTAAGTTTAGTTCTGTCAAATAAGTTAAGTCGTGTTGCGCCGAATCGACACAATTATGTTACAGTTGCACAAAATACTGTTGTATGATTATAGTATGTAAAACTATTATTTACAGGTACGATTCCTGTTAAAAATCCTCCAAAACCCGTTTGAAGTGAACGATGAGGCTGAAACACGTGGATACTCTTCACAGCCGCCCAGTTGGTCATACGGACTCAAGCTTAGCTGTTCTAGTTAGTAGGTGCACGTGGCGTGGTACGCAAAGCATAAACAAAATTGTTAAAAGTAACTTATTATCCTAATTTTAAGTGGAATTTGTCTTTATTTTCTTAAATAAATATATAATATACTTTTGTTAATCTGCCTGTTTATTTAAAACCTATCTAAAGGAGACCGAAAAAAGTTGAACACTGTTTAAACGATAATTTGAACATAATTCAACACATCTTACCCCCGGTTTCTGAAAGGCCAATCAATGTTAACAGTAGATTAAAAAATAATTATCTGCAGATTAAGCCAGAAAAAGTGGGAATTTTACATTGAAATCAAAAATTAACTAAGTTAATTATTGATTCATCACTATTCAGACTTCATATATGCTTTATTTTCACCGTTATTTGCGGTTAAAGTTTTTTTAATCTACTGTTAACTTTAACTGGCCTTTCAGAAACCGGGGGTTAGAGATGTTTCAAAGTAACAAACTAAAATAAGTAGCACAGCACTGTAATATAAACCTCCATAATTCTTCAAACTAATACTGTACAAGGAAATCTAGAATCATAATTTACTCTTAGAATTACAGAAAACAAATATAAAATCACTCATAATCCTCATCATTGCTGTCATCAGGCTCTGAATAATCCTCGTCTACTTCCAACTTTTGCTTCTTTCTCGCTTGAATATTCTCTTTTTCTTCCTCTTTGTCTTCTACTTTCGCTTCTACTTTAGCAGATCTATGGTGAAATACAAAGGAAATTGTCTTAGCAAGGTCCCAGCACTGCTTGAGAACCAAATCGGCCAGGCTTTTCTTGTCTGCACAATGGTACCAGTTAGAAAGATCGGATGTGCAGTCAGAATTTTCTGGAGGTACTGTAACTTGGATGTTGTTGACACATCGCTTGCATCTGAACTTGCTGTGAGTGTCTGATAAGGTATTTTCTTCCAAACGGAACAAATCTTTAAGGTCTTCGGAAGTGAAATGCCGTAGAGATTCCTCATTTTGATCGACAACAGTATCACTAAGAGCCTTTTTGTGAGCTTGTCGTTGGAATATCTTTTCTTCTATTGTCCCTGTAGCTAGCAGTCTATATATGTAGCAAGGTTTCTTCTGCCCATCACGCCAAACTCTCGCCATAGCCTGGTCGTCATTTGCAGGGTTCCAATCAGGGTCAAACATGATCAAACGGTTCGCACCAATCAAGTTAAGGCCGCAACCACCAGCCTTTGAGCTCAGCATAAAGATCCATTCTTTGGATTCTTTGTCGTTGAAGCTTTCAACTACTTTGGCTCGTTTTTTGATGGTCATGGAACCATCAAGTCTGACGTATAGGTAAGATCTTTTTCGGCATAGCTTTTCAAAGAGATCCAAAGTCTGTGTGTAATTTGATACTAAAACGATCTTGTCATCTGTGTTTGTTTTGAGATTAGCCAAAATGCAGTCCAGAATCATGAGTTTGCCTGAAAACTCAGGTTTTACATCCTTGATGTCATAGTGACTCGGTAGAAGGTCTAGAGCCTTTTCAAATCCTTCAGATCTTTCAGCTATCTTCTCATAAATCAAATCAGGGTGGTTGCATAGCTTTTTCAGTGTTGTGATGCATGAGAGTGCACTCAAAGTATTTTTGTCTCCGTTACCTGAGAACTTGTTACGAATAGCATCTGAATTGATGAAGTTCTTGTATATCTGAGTCTGGAGTGGAGTCATTTTCACACAAATGACTTGTTCAAACTTGACTGGGAGGTACTTGGTCAGCAAATTGCTTGTTCTTCTGATCAGACATTTGTTGACTATAGAGGTCAGTGTTTGGAGACATTCCTGGGCTCGTTCTCTTTCTTTATCACTAGCCAATGCATCTTGCCCTTTCAGAATAGGATTTTCATATCTTCGTTTGAATTCCTGCCCGGTTCCCAGAATACCCTCATTGACAAAGTGAACTAAACTGAAATACTCAGTTAAATCATTCTGTATTGGAGTTCCTGAGATAAGAATCCTTCTTTTGGCTTTTAGACCCATCAAAGCTTGATACATCTGGTTTTCACTATTTTTCAATCTATGTCCTTCATCACAAAATACCAGGCCAACCTCTGATGAGTGAAGGATGTTGGAGTATATCCTGAATGTTTCATATGAGATGATCAGCACTGGAGTAGCGACTCTGGTCGCTGAATATGTGTTCATGAACTGCTTGAGTTTCAATGTTATATCTGCTTTCGATCCTCCATCCATAGCTAGAGAATTTATCCTTGATCCCAGCCATTTCTGTATCTCATTGTACCAATTTTTAACTAAACTACTAGGACAGACTATAATAGCTTTGCAAATAGTAGGTTTGCAGTCCGGGCCCTGCCGAAGTAACGTCCATAGTAGGGTTATGCATTGTAAGGTCTTCCCGAGACCCATTTCATCTGCCATTATACAACCGAATGCGTTTTCAATTTGATTTCCAGTGACGCAGTCATACATAAACTTAACTCCTTCCCTCTGATGTGGCCTGAGGACATTGCCAAGTACTGGGTCAACTACTACAGCTACCTTGATGTCAGCAGGGCTCATTTTCATCTTCTCATGCTCGGGTATGTACGGTGGACGGTACAAAACCAGAGCATTCGGCTCATCAGGGTCATGCAAGGCTCGCCTCACTTGAGATCTTTTTAACCCTAAACTTTTACTGCAATATGAAGACACATAGTTCGGAATTGGTACCTTAAAGGGTTTATTAAGTATTTGTTTGATCAAAGCTTCGTGTTCAGACGTGGATATCGATTGTGACTGAGAAGGTGTTATTTTCTGGGATAGTTGAATTTTGGTGCATTCTCGCTTTTTACGTTGCGCCTTTTGCAGGAGAGGGCTCTTGAATACGTTATCACCAGAGCCAACTTGGCTCGGCGCTAGACTACGCCTCATTTTTTCAAACCATCGGCATTACTTCAGAAACTAACTTGTACACAACAAACCAGCAAAACACAAATAATGATTTTGAAGATTTTTTAAAACTAAACTCAACAAACAAAACAAACTTTTGACAGTGGCTTTTTTCAGTGCTGCCAGATGACCGACTCGCATTCCCCCAAATATTACCCAGAATCCCCCCCAAATTCTGGTTTTGAAGAAAAATCATTTGTTTCTCTTCTTCCAAAATAGCTTCTATTACTCGATCAGCATATTCACACGCGTCGTCTGAAGTTTCGTACATTTTCTCTGAGTAAAACCTGTTTGGTATGTTTGAACTTGGTTTCAAATTAATACATCCTTCTGACAATGTGCATGTACCTTATTCTCAAAATGTATTCGCAGTGTGGGTGGTCAATCTCTTTCATAGTTTGTCTTTAATTATTACTACTTGAGAGAAGACTCTGGCTTTCCACAACTGCGTTGGAAAATGATAATGACAAAAAATCCTAATGGCAATTTGCTAACATGTCTTTATGTTCTATCACAGACTGCATTTTTGAAATTATAAGTTTCTACCCAAAGCTCGTCAGTGTATTGCGTGGATTTCCAGGTCGTTTCAAAGCATTCTGGTCTTGTAACACTTAATCGCCATCGTTGCAGACGGTCTTGAAAGACTAAGCTTAATTTGTAAAATTATTCAAGATGTTGCATTCTGCGGGCTCATTAACTTACAAATTTTCTACAGCATTAATGTTATTTGCTAATAAAAATCCCCCAATTCCCTCCATAAACACTATTTTTCTCTCCATAGCTATAAAACCCCCCCAAATTTGGGGGGTTCCCCCAATCTGGCATCACTAGGCATTTTTTTTAACTTTATAGCCCTGGAAAAGAGTCCTTTCAGGCATGTTAAAGGTTTAGTCGTAGAAAAAGTAAAACTACGGGCTCTCACTGGGTCACGTGATCCACTTGTAAATCTGCTAAATGCTTTTGAAATTAATGAATTGTTCTCCGATATATACAAGGTGACTTTTTGACCATCGTCCAAATTCATACTTTCATACTTTATACTGGGTACTTGATAAGTGATCAGTATCTTGGATCAGTAACAATTTTTGTGAAATTCGTAAAATGAAATTTCGGCTTCCCATAGAAATTCAGTTCCAGTCCCGAGTGAATCGCTATGGGGAGTCGAAATTTCATTTTACGAATTTCACCAAAATTGTTATTGATCCATGATACTGATCACTTACCAAGCCACCAGTATGAATTTGGACGATGATCAAAAAGTCACCTTGTATATATTAGCCGAGTGGTGTAGTGGAAGCATTGTGCTGGGCCCATAACCTATTAGCAGAGATGAATCGAGTATTTAGTATTCATTGGTAATCAGATCCTCTAAAAAGGCCACTTTGAATGAATCATATTATGATTCGATTCTAATGCCGTCTCTTTTGCACGCGTGAAACACTCTGACTCTATCCTAGTTTCAAATCATTTTGTGATTCACCCAAGTCGGCCTTTTTAGATCCCCAGGTAATTAATTAAAACAAGAGAACTTTTGTAAAAAGCACGTACATCGGTGGCTCAGAATCGGTGGACACCATTTATTGAGAAGAGAGGTACAGGCAAAGGGACACATACACTTACAGCCTAACTAACGAGTGAAGGGAAAACATTGATATAACGAATCTCAACAATATAATGTACTCTTTGATTGTTATTGAATTTGAAGTCTGCTACATGAACGTAGTCTGCTAACCCAATAAAATCAATAAATACAAAAAGACAACCGATTCATAAACATTTATTCGACAAAACAAAACCAGCTGCAGTCAACATGCAATAGAAAATGGAAAGTTGTTACAAAATATAGAACACCAAGTAAAAGTTATACTTTTACAAGAAATCACAGATAATTTCAATGGTATTGAATGGTGTGTTAACATGAAGTTTACAGTAAAACTCTTATGGCCAGAAATCAGAAGTACATGAACATAATCCAAAATACTCTGTGATATTATACATACATATAGTGAAAGTAACAGAATGTTGGAAATAAAATGGCTTATATCTAGCATTAGTTTGCACCATACACTGTTATAAAACATACTAAAGCCATAAAAATCACAAAAAGTAAAGTATATCTTCAAAAAAGTAATACAAAAATAGTTGTCCTGTACGACACACTCATGTTATGAAATGTAATTTTATTTCTTGGGCATTCTCAGCACTTTGACATTAGTATCTCCCTCGAAGATGCAGTCAGTCCGCGATGGGTAGACCGACTTCAAGTTTCCTTCTGGATCAACGACTTTTATCTGAAAACAATAATATATTGCTCAGTTAATTGCAAGATTGCAATTAGCAACCCTGATCAGTGAGGGGTTTTGGCCGGGGTTGGTTAGCACAGTAACTGTACCATTCCCTGAACGGTGAAGGAAAACATGGGAATGAAAACAGCATATGTTTGTGCCTGAAGTTTAGTAACAGGGGGGCAATACACAGTCTGTCGAATTAGCCTTCTCTACCGTAAAAACTTGTTTTATCTGTCGAACTTCATACATTTTTAGCTCGAGTTTTAGAAGTCTCGCTTCAACTGTTTCTCTGGAATAGCCCCCCTGGCTTGGCTTACCCTCACCACGTAAGGACGTAAAAATTGCCGGTGGAACGATAACATGTGATGTTGACAATTGGAGTTGTCAACTCCTTTCTGTGATACGTATCGGGGTAGTGGTTAGAGGCAGTTGCATAGCTTCAGTCATTCGTCCATTACAGACTCCTGGAGATGTTGCGGAAGCCCTGGATGGACTGATCAATGCCTCACCTGCTCATTGTTTTATTGTTATTTCATTTTCTGGGTGAGCGCGCTTCATCCTTGTGCTTTCCATCTGGCGCGGTATAATTATCTAATGACCCCAACCAAAACTGATGTCATTTTCATTCTATTTTTGTTAATATTTTTTTTCTTGGCAAGACGGGGCATTATTGCCATATTTTGATCATTATTACTCTTAGAATTCCACGTTATTACCATCATCTATCATATACCATCGCAACCCCCTAATTTCAAATGACATGATATATGGACGGCCTTAAAGCATAACTTATATATTAAAAAATACAAGAGGTATCGTGGGACACCCGGTTGGAACGAAGTTCCTTTCGCTACTGACGCACACGCCGCACGTCTACACTGCAGTTATATACCTATACATAGACATACGCTTGTAAACGCAAATACTATACACACACATGCAAAAGTGTCGTGTCGGTCGAACCTTACACATTTTTCGGCCTAGCTCTCATTCGCAAGGTGTCTAGAATGTAACGTGCGATGAGGTACTTCGTTCCAAAAGTGCTGCTATCGTTCTCCCCTGACCTGTTGCACAGTGAGCGTGTTGTAGCCGCTGCCGGCGTCCTCCTCTGTACCGATCCCAAGCAGCAAGAGCTCATGCAGCAGCTTGTCCATCACGGTCTTACAGGCGCCGATGCCCGAGTGTGACGTCACTTCCACCAGCATCGCCTTACTCTCGTACGACATCTAAGGACGATGTGCAGTTATGTTTTAAAGAATAAGATAGTGAAGCAAAAAATTAATTGATATCCATGAGATGGAAAACAAAGTGAAAGAAACAGCATACTAGAAGGGAGGATAAACTCAAATTGACAGAAGGTCCAAGACAGATAACAACGGAGGAGGCCTATGCCATTAGGGACACTGAAATTAGAGACGTTTTGTAGACAAAATACACAGTAACAGAAAAACTGTAATTGTAAAAAGGCTTCGTATTTCGTATTTTGTTTATTGTTTTATATTTGTATGTCAAATGACAGATTATAAAGGACTTTATACTATGTTTGAACACCATCTGTAAACTTATAATCACAAATAAATTAAATTTGAATTTGCTTTATTATTATTATTATTATAAGCAACAAAAAGTGAAAGAACATGTTATTTAGCTTTCATTTTCAGAACCACTAAAACATAACTGTACCTTTGTGTCATCCGAGTTTGTGATTGGAGGGAAGCTAATAACTTTGCCACTAGCATCCACCAAGCATGGGTATCGTGGTTTGCCTTCCAGAAGGTATAAATATCTGTAAAAAACATTTTGTTTCTCTTAATTGACTGATTTTGATAGAGAATGAATTTCTTTATTTAAAAGGGCTAGATATAACAATAAGAGTTTTAATTTCTTAAGAGTTGATATCTTACTTGTGTATTCCCGAATAGACATTCCTCTTCTTCTCTTTCCTTAGAGCTTCAGCTTCAGCTGTGAGCTGCATGAACAGCTGCTCGCCGGTGTATGGCTTCAGTCTCGTGAGTGGGGTCAGGCTGAGTTTTGACGGGGGCTTGGCTGTGTAGAGGAGGTCTCCTGCAACAGTGGAATAAGTTGTATTTCTGTAGGTGGAGACCACGAATTGGCAGATGCAGCGTAAGACGCCAGCCAACTCACCAAACTGATGATTTAAAACAGATTGCGGGCAATGGCTGGCTGAGAATGACCGAGGGTAAAAAATTGTGGTGTGATCTTGGACAGGCCTATTTGTATGAACATTGGTTGATGAATTTTTTTGGAGGTGATAGGGTGTATTTGTCAATGACAGTGAAATGAGTAAATCAATTGGTTTGTTAAGGAAAAAATAAACTATCCAGTCATTGCTAAATGATCTGAAATAGCATTGGACTATAATCCTATGGTCCTAAAGGGGAGGCTTTTGCTCCACAGTTGGAAAAGGTACAAGGTGCTTGTTTTACATACCTGGAGCGACCTTGCTAAAATCATGTGTAGCAATTGTTGCAACATTTCTCTTGTCACACACCGTGTCGTGAAGCTTGGTCTGCAACTGAATAAACTTCTTGAATGAAGCTTCAGTGAAGTTGAGATCCCTTACGATACAGCACAGAATGTATGGTCTGATTCCTGCTAAATGTTTTTCGTTTATTTTTACTTTCACTACATCATCTTCAACATGTAAGATTTTCATCAAGTGACACAAGTCACACGTGTCATTTTCTACTACTTCTTCCTGTTTCTTTGCCTGTCCCTTCTTTCCTTTCTTGCCGGTAGCAGCTTGACCCGAATCAGATTTAGGGCAGTGCTCTCTGATATAGTCGAGGACTTGTTTTGTGCGACATTGGTCTACAAGTTTCATCAGACGTTTGTCAGATAGTTTGTTGCCCTTTAGATTTAACTCTGTAAATAATATAATAAAATGTTGCATCATAATTATTGTGTAATCAAGATTTTATAAAGATAACAGATCAAAAAAATATAAAATAAACACTAAAATTAACTAATTTAATGAGGTATGAGAGACTCACCTTTAAGTTTAGACATAGAAGCTAGTTCACCAGGAATTGTCTTCAACTGATTATCTCCAATATCAAAGTTCTTCAAGGAAGGCAAACTCTGAGCCACACATCCTGGTAGAGACTCAATTACGTTGCCTTGAAGCTTCAAATCAGTCAGATGTGGGAATACAGCACCGTCCACATCCAAAAAATTCGACAGTTTATTGTTTGAGATATCAACTGTGATTAAATTGGGAAAATCTACAAATTTCGGCATATGCTCTATCTGGTTCGAACTGAAATTTATGCTAGTCAGTTCCTTCATCTTGTTCAGACTTTCTGGGATGCTTGTGATTTGATTTCGGGACACATCCAACACTTTTAGTTTCGGAAGAGAGGTTATGTTTTCATTGAAATCTTTTATCTTATTCCCGAACAATAGAAGGGACTGCAGGTTCACCAGTCGCTTTATATCATCAGGGATGGAAGAGAGACATGTGTCACTGATGTTTAATAGGTTTATATTGGTCAGTTGAAAGACAGAGTTGTCCAAACCTTCTTTTTCAATACGCTGCGATATTACTACACCAGCAAGTTTAATTTCGTGCCGGTTTTCTGACTTGGCGGTCGTTACTTCAGGCCAGACACCCATATTGAATCGTAGTTTGTTTATTACTGTATCCGTAAGTTTTAAAATTAAATAAAACGAAAATTTTCCAAAAACCCTCACCACCACGTCGCCGTGTCGCTTTGCAACAGAAATATCAGCTGTCAAGTGTCAATCAACTGTCTCCTGTCATGTTTTTTTAAATGGTTTTACGGCTCTGGACACAAATCTTTTTGAGCCAATCGTTTTTATTATTTTCACTGTGTGAGCACTTTATAATATAAATTATACAAATCGTATTATCACTTTTACAATAATATTTTCATTCAATTTTCTGGTTATCCACTGTGTTTTTAATATATTTAAAGAGAGGCATAAATAATTTTGATTCAATTACATAATAAGTCTTGAAGGCGCGTGGGAACATTATTTTTTTTAAGGTGCCACCGTTCTCAAATCGAGTAAATTACTAAAATGACTATGAAGATCTACCAAAACCTACCAGATGAATGACCAAAACCTATGGAAAATACTAAGATTCGGTTATGATCAACGAAGTTTTTGTAAAATGAAACAGCAGTAAATCTTACTCTTTTCAAATTATATTTAATTAATCACTAAAAGCATCTCTTTTCGACTGCTTTTATCAAACTTTTTTAATATTGCAAAATCATCCTAAGCACGTAAAATGTACTTAGATAGATAGATAGATAGATAACTTCTTTATTCCATTTCCACAGCATTACACGACAAAGAAAACAAAAAATACACATTTAACAATTAAACAATTAAACAATTAAAAAAGAAAAAAAATAATAATAACACAACTAAAACTAATAAATAATGTAAGTGCTGTGGTAGTGGAAAAGGTCCTCAACTCAGCATAATGCAGAGGCAAGCCACTGCGCTGATTTTCAGTTGAGGCCCGTTTCCAAAACCGACCTTATGATATATATACAAAATAGGTGAACAATTGCTAATAGCCGGTGGCAATATTAAAGTTAAAACAAAAACAAAATTTCTACCATACGGAAGGTTATTTAAAGATAACTAAAGATAATTAAAAGATAGCAGTTAATAAATAAATGAATAATTATAATAATAATACTAGGTGTCTATATGTTTATGTAAATAATTGGAAACAAAACATTTTGCGTAATAATCCAGTTTTATTTTATTTGGGCTCATTAATTTGTTGATAAATACAAAATTCTTTGTATTTAACCCTAAAGCTCTTAATTGATTTACACAGATGTATAGGTGGTGGCAAATCATTCCATATTTTGGCAGCCCTATATTGAAAACAGCTTTTAAAGCCACTTGTTTTATGGATGGGAATTACCATGCGATGCTTGCTGCCTCTAGTAGCGCGATTGTGTACAGTAGATTGCCAGGTTATTTTATCGTAAAGGTAACTAGGAGACTGATTCCTGACGACACCAAATAACAAAGTTGCCAAATGTAGTGCGCGTCGTCCTTCCATCTTTAATACCTTGGCGTTATTTAAAAATGGTGTAACGTGAGCTCGCGGTGGTATATTGAAGCAGTATCGAGCGCACGCATTTTGGACTCTCTGTAGAACAACTTTGGATCTAGCCAGCAGGCACGGTCCATAGGCGACATCCGCATAGTTCATCTTTGACAGTATTAGAGCGTCACAAAGTTTGATACGTATGCCTTCTGTTAGATATTTTCGAATTTTACTATTTCGAAACTGATATAAATAAATGTCTATGTTTGAATACATGCATACTCACGCCTATTTCCCAGAGCGAGACACATGCTACGATCCTGACATACCTTTTTCGCCTCTTCTATCCATCCATCGCATTCATCCATCAATAGTCATGCAAGCTCTTCTACTCCGGGTACTTTTGAGATTGCCCTTCTTCTATTTACAGGGTGTAAAAAGAATGCGACCTTTAAGTAAAACCATATAATCTAATGATCATATGGAACAACTCTCTGAAGAAAAATACACGCGCAAAACATCAGAAAAGAAGATGATAGGTACTCAACTTGAAGATTTTAACTCGCAAGAGGAAGGTCTATTTTAGAACGCTGCGCGTAAACAGTTGTTTCAAGGACGATGCTGTCTCAAAAAACGCCCGTTTCTCGTTGGGTTAGTGTTCACGTAGGTATTTTTGTTCGAAACTTAAATATTACCTAAACTAATGGTTCACGCGGGTATGTTTGTTGGGAAAAATGGTTCAATATGATCAGTAGAATATGTGGTTTAATTTAAAGGTCTAAAGGTAAAAGCAGTCTTTTTACAGCCTGTATATAAGTATGTTGGAATACTTGGCGAATTATCCATCGCAAATACTTACTCTTAATATTTGTCGGTATTGTAGGTAGGTATATCAGAATTACCGAATGAATTTTGTTACAGTTTTTAACGTTTTAACTCGGCACCACTTTATCGGCGTGATAAATAACATAAAACCATGCCAAATTACAGCTTTCTAGTACTAATAGTCTCTAAGCTAAGCCGCGGACAGACAGACAGACGGACGTGGCGAAACTATAAGGGTTCCTTGTTGTTGACTATGGAACCCTAAAATAAGCAATGTAAATTAAAAGATAGTTACCTTGAACGAATAAACCAGATAGGTATAGTGCGCGTCAATCTTTTAGTCGCCTCTGATTGAGTTACGAGTGCAAGCTTGCGCAGATACAGTCAAGGAAACAATAATATCAACGGTTGATTATTGAATGTTTACTATAAGTGGGAAGGTGTACTGGTTGTACCTACCTATTTAATAAATATTTATTATTTTAGTGCAATCGTAACTGTTTAATTAAAACAAATTAATATAAACACCATTTTCCTACATTGTCGCCTTAAAACGCTTTAACGACCGCGAAGCATAACAACAACAATAAACTTTAACAAACTAAATCAACAAAACAACAAATAAAGGCAACACAAACAGATTCAACGATTAACTTAACGAATCATAGATTTTTTTCCACGAACGTACTGTACCACGAATGCAACGCGCGCGTGTGTAGCACTGAGATAGTGTACGGACGTAGCACTAACACTAACGCATAGTGTTGACACCTGCCGAATGGCGAGCGGGGGGTGTGGTGCGGCACGCAGGCGGGTGTGCTCCGCGCCCTCGCTCCTGTAACGTCCCCCTGACACCGTAAAACGGGTAATGCGTCGATTCTTGGGGCTAGCTTCAGAGGCGACTAAAAGATTGGCGCGCACTGTACCTAACGATTGATAATGAAACGCGCCCAAAGCTGAGCGCGAGGTCCAGCTTGTGCCGCCCCTCGCAGCCTGCCGCCGCGGGCCATGGCCCTATTGGCCCTTGGGTAAATACGCCACTGGTTATCAGCATAGCTGGGCACCGTTAATCAAATAGTTAACTTCGTTAATCGTTAATCCGCTACAAAAAAAAGTTAGTTTCGTTAAACGTTAAAGCGTTACATTTCGCAAGAATTAACGCAAGTTAACGTTAATCGTTAATCCGTTAATATGTGTAAAATTGCATTTTTATATCGTTGCGTTATCACTAACGCAACGATTTAAAAATGCAATTTTACACACATTTTTACAATTTTTTGTTCACACTTATAAAACCTGTTGGTTTATGATGTTAGGAAGGAACTGGAAGTTAGGAAGAAAACAAAATACTTGTTTAATTCAAATTTGTAATTTAATCGCCGGGCATAACATAAGGTGCATATTCCCCTTCATGAACATTAACATATTGAAGTTCTCGTCTGAAAGGGAGGCTCGCTTTGGTGTTAACTCCGATGTAAAAAAGCGCTAGATTCCGCTAAACATATATTTTTATAAAAAAGCGCTAGAAGAAGCGCTAGTTATATGTTGTATATTGGTGGCCATATTGATAAGCTGATTGTAATTCATTGGCTTTTTAAAAAAATACGCTATTTATAGAGCCGTAAAGAATTTTTAAAAGAAAACAAAGAAATTTTATACTTAATTAATTCAATGCAAGTTGAAATGAAATGAAACAAAACTCATTTCAAAATAGCGCTAGATTTCCCAAAATTATTCCAAAAAAGTGCTAAAATAATGAAACAAAACTCATTCCGAAAAAGCGCTAGATTTTCCGCTAGGCGCCAAAAACGAATTTTGAGCGCTAAGTGGTCAAAAAAAGCGTTAGATCTGGCGCAAAATGCGCTGATCTGGCAGCACTGAAACGAAACAAATCTCTTCGCAGTTTTCTCACTCGCACGCGCCGGCAAAATATATTATTATCTAGTTTTGTTTTTGTCTCACTTCACTCGCTGCCACGCGCCGCCCGGCACTTGTCATTTCATTTCATACTTGTCTGAACCTGTTTTTCGCGCCGCGTTGCGATGCCGGCCGTGCGGTAAATAGTAGCGTACCCATTGGATTAACGATTAACGGACTTCTGACTGATGTTAACGGAAGTTAACGTGACCGTTAACATTTTTAAAAGTTAACTTAAAAGTTAATCCGTTAATCAAAATATTAACTTCGTTAATTAACGATTAACGGATTAACGAGTTAATGCCCAGCTATGGTTATCAGTAGTTGCTTCAGGTACTGGCCACCAGTGAGATGCCCTCGTAGTTCTTGCAACTGAACTCTACACTGATTGGCTAAATATGGGCTGAAAATTAATTAAGAGAAACCTTTGAAATGCGTTTATCTGTGTTGCGTCAATCGTAAATAGATGATCGCCGTAGACTTCAATGGTTTCTTCATTGGTACGTAAGGAGTACTACATAATAGACCTAAACATTTTACACCCTATAATTTACAATGCAATTAAAAGGCTCTTAAGAGGCCTCGGAGCAATCCTAGTTCATACAAACGAAATACCAAAACCATTTGTAAATCATAAGATTATCATGTAATCATAATCTAAGGATAGTGTGTATTTATTCCGATTTCATTACAGAATATCTAGATTAGGTTTCCAAATATATATTAAATAAGAAGTTAAGAACCCTGATTTAAACATGAAATATGAGAAAAATAAGTTTTCTATGGAAATTTTAAATTGCTTAATATAATGTCGTCTTTAAATCAGTGTCGTTTCACTGGCGTTTAAATCGGCGTTTTCAGTATCTGTTGTTTATACAACATACGTACGGTACATAATGGTACCGATTCGGTGAAGCACATCTTAACTTATTTGACAGGACTAAACTAAATTTAAGCGTTCTATCCTTGTCTTTTCGATAAAGAAAGAAAAAGACACGACGCTTAAAATAAAGTTAGTCCTGTCAAATAAGTTAAGACGTGTTATGCCGAATCGATACCATTATCATCCATCCATCAGCCCGTATTCGTCCACTGCTGGACGAACCTCATGGCGGTCCTCAACGTCCTTCAGATCGTCAGTCCAGCGGATTATATTCTCTGGCAGCGGGCACGAGGGCGGCCTACGCTGCGCTTTGCTGTACGTGGTCTCCATAATATACAGAAATGAAAAATTTCTAACTACTGGTCTTTGAGATAGACCCCGTAACAAAAATGGTCCAAAAATGACAACTTTGATAGCCTCCCGATAGCCTTACGTTTATTTTATTTTTGTGTATTTCCCCATATTATTATTTATTATATAAAACTATTAGATATAAAGATTATTTAATTAATTGTCATTTGTTTAAAATTAAAATTTTACTTCTATTAAATATAAATCTAAGATTATAAATTAACAAATAAACTATTAAACTAAAATACTTAAAACTTAAACAAACTAAACGCCTAAAAAATAAATTAATTTAAAACAAATAAAAGACAATATAGCCGATTCTGAAGGCTTTAATTCTAGTTTTAGTAATGTCAAAACTAAATTTTCTTCGATACAAAATAGTCCTTAAGAGTTGGGATTAGAAGCTAAATTTCTTTGGAAAATTTTAAGCTTTGACAGCACTAAAACTAAAATTAAAGCCTTCAGAATTGGCTTTATTATTTAAGTCATCGCTATCGCCGGGCAGGGTACCCAGGACACTGGCGGCGTTACCTCGTTGGATGGCAAGGCTGATTCGTTGCCCGAGGTAAGCTCCGGCCCTTGGGTCCCCTGAGGCATCCACCAGACGCGATGCAAGTTGCTTGTAAAGTTGCCGAGCATCAGGTCCCCACGGCCCAAACGTCTCGACCCCAAACGGCACAAACATGTAACCCTCACCGAGAGCTGCATATTTGCGCCGCTTGTTGCGCTCAGCCATTGCCGCCGCAGCACCAGCCGTGACAGCGGTTGACTGGACGTGAGACGCAGCGAGCGTGTCGACACACGTCGCGTCCCACACCAGTGAGCGGCCATTCTGCCATGGTATGAGCGTCATCCCGTCGGGCCTCTTACCATCGTCACGTGCGATGCCGTTTGGCTCTAAAATAGCCGGCACGTTGACAGTCGCAAGGGCCCGCCGAATGACGTCATTGAGGTTGCCATGGCGGGACCAACGGCCAGCGCTGCGCCGACAAGAGAGACCGTGATGACCCAGCTGGTCAACGCTCGCACCACAGCGACAGTGATGACTTTCATTAATCTTTGTGCCAAGTCGCAGGCTGACGGCAAGACTGAAAGTTGTCTTGTCCAAAAGAGTGCCAATACTGGCGGAGGGAATAGCGTGCAGCCAGAGTCCAGATTCACGCTCACTGGTAGCGAGAAGACGAGCACGGTCTGCGAGATCAGAAGCAGTATCCAGAAGATGCTTCTGGATTTGTTCACAAAGAGGCTCGTCCCATAGTTTTTGGGATTCAAGAACGATGGGCAGATTCTGACCTGGACAGGCAAGCGTCCAGGCACTTCTAGCCTCCGCCAAGCACGATACCTCTACGTCACCAAGTGACGGGTATATAATATTACCAAAGAGGATTTTCATGCTATGAACGGAAGACAGAAATGCCGGGAGGGCAATGCTCGAGATCTTGCGTATACCCAGGCCGCCAAAACGAACTGGGAGTGTAGCCTGGCTCCAGCTCCTGTCGTCAAATGAGCAGTTCAAAACCGAAGTAAGAGACTGGCGTAGTACATTATATAGCGTCTCAAGTAAATGTTGGAACTTCCAGAGAGGTGAACAGCGCAGTACGTAAGTGAGCTTGGGAACGAACAAGCAATGTCGTATGATGCACAGGGCCATATGGGGGTTTATTTTGTAAAGGCGCTCGGATGACTCTGTAAACTTAGCGGCTTGGTCGTTCACAAACCCAGGAACTGCGTCGTCCAGGACTGTAGTCGCTTCGCCTCCCAAAGTCCCGTCATCCAAATACCATACATTAAGCTTGGACGTCAAAGATAGTATAGCTGGGTGGATAGCCAGGCTAAAGATTGCCGGTCCAAGTGGGTCCCCCTGTTGACATCCGACAGCGGAATTGATAAATGAATTTTGAAAAAGTAATTTTGAAGGTTTGCCATAGCATTGGAAAAGATAATTATAAATTGAGGGAATATGTTCCTTAATCTCAGTCAGCCGGATTCCTCTGTCCACAGAATTGAAGGCATTACGAACATCCACCTTCAGGAGTACCTCCCCCGCGTTGTTTTCTAAAAATGTGCGAGTTGCGTGAACCGCCGCCTCACAGCCCCCCCTAGTGCCAAATCCCAGTTGCACAGGTTGAAATTTTGAGGCAAGGTCAGGCAAAATATGTTTATTACAGATCTTGGACACCAAACGACGGATCGTGTTGCCGACAGCGATTGGCCTGATACCGCCATCTTTTTTGTTTAGGGCAAATAAGCTCGCTCCATACAAGATGTCCAAGATCTGTTCACATACCTTGCCCGAGAGCATTAGATTCACTAGTCGCGTGATTGCACCCACGAGAACCCGGCCAGTCTCCCCGACGGTCCCGCACACCAAGTCCTTGTAGTGTTGGGGCGTGAGACCGTCTGGGCCCCCGGCCGAGCCGTTCCGGAATGACATCAAGGCGGCCAGCGTCTCCTCAACCGTCACCTCGGGTGTGTGGTCGGAAGGCCCAGGTGGGTCTGGCAACTGGGTCGTCGCAGCTGCAGGTGGATGTTTTGAAGCCAGGGCCGAAAAGGTGTCTGGTGTGCCAGGAGCGATCGCATCGTCGGAAAAAAGCAGGCGTGCGGCTCCTCGGATGTCCCCATCGTTTACTTTGCCCTCTATTTTATTTATCAAGTTATATGTCTTATTCTTAAGCAGACATGCTGCCGACAAATGTGGGTTATCCGATTGCTTGCAATTGTTCTTAATCTTCTGAGTTAAAGAACCTTTTACATCCTTGCTATTCCCGACGTGCAGTGTCCGGTATGCAAAAGTCAGCAGACGCTCCCAACTATCTTCGTTGTTCTCCGAAACAACATTATTTATACACTGGGTCAGAGAGGCTGCCACTGTAATACGGGCGCCACGTGGAATTCTTTTAACCCGTGGTAAATTACTTTTTAAATCCCCCAGAAGCTGCCAGAGGGGTCTGTCGCTAGAGAAACCGGCATCGTTTTGAACATTGGAATTCGAGGAAAGTACTTGGGCAGTATTGTGTACTTTAGTTCTGTGGATATTTAGACCTCTCTGTCCCTTACATAACTTTCTGCACTCCGGACACTGCACATCATTCGACGATGACTGGCTGCTGGCTGCAGTGGACGGGCCAGCCGTCTGCGACATGGAAAATTATGGCTTTGCTTTTCGAAGTACAAAATGATTAATATATTTATTATTAACTTCTTAACAAGAAAAATAAATTTAAATGGTGCTCTTTGTACCGAACTGATGCCGTTTAACCTTAAATGAACTTCTCCAAAAATTTGGCATGACAATCCAGTGGCGTTGTGAGACCCCATATTTCATTTAAATCACATTTCTAATAAGAAACAAATATGTGCAGAATTTTGTGGTAGGATCTTGAACTACTAGAAGGTTGTGAAATCCAACGCTTTTGAAATTCTGAATGCCAGCTCTGTCGTTTTCTCAATTGCGGACAATGTAAACAGACCATTATCTCAATTTCCCTCGATGATCTTTTGCGGCATCTCGCTGAATTTAATTATTCTTTATATGGCACTATTTATTGCTTGTTTTGCACTGTGTTTAACTATTAAATATTGAATAAATTTAGTAAATCAAACACCTATATGTAGGTATGTATCAAGATGAACAATTTGAGAGTTTTGATATATACACGTAGTCACAATCACAATGCAGGTCGCAGACACAGTGCAACGCACTCGAAAAATGAGTTAGCGCGATGTTTTAAAACTATTGGTTTCTGATCACTTTCGGTTTTGTTGTTGTTTTATTGTACAATATGTATTATCAGGCGTTTTAAAATACTAGTTTTGAAATAATGTTTTATTTTTGTAAAATTTGTTGTGTTTTCTTGTCAAGTGTCAATGTCAATCATTATATTACATTTATATTACATTAAAACCGACCTCTAATAAGTGAATCTGATATACCTACATTACATAAATAAAAAAAATTCATTTCCCTTCACTCAGCACCTTGATACAGTGATTGCCGCAATCTCGAGTTATATGCTCTTATCAGTTGAGGAGTTCTATGGTAATGAAGCCAGGATCGAAGGTCAGGTGGAAAAATTACGATTTTCAAGTAATACTCAACATCCTGGTAGCAAGCAATTACCTCAATATCGAGAGGTATGCTGTCATTTTCCGAGGAGTTCTACTGCCTATCTCTGAAAACTTTCATCAGATCACGACCAAACCCAGAATATGACCTACCTGGAAGCACACTTCCAAATAAAAAATAGTTATTCAAATCGGTTCAGCAATAACGGAGCTATGGAGCAAAAAGGCCAAACTAAAAAAATACAGTCGAATTGAGAACCTTCTCCTTTTTTGAAGTCAGTTAAAAATAAATCTACCCAATAGAAGCCCCATATAAGAAAACGAAAACGTAGCAATTTTTCAACGTTATTTGTTGCAGTGCAGCACTGTCTTATAGACGGTAAATACATAAAAGTTTCAAATTTGGTCACATTTAATATAGTTCAACTATTCTCAATATATGACTATTCTATTTAGTTTAATTTTAATAATTTTAATTTTAATTTTACTTAATTTTTATTTATTATGTAACTAAATATAATATAAATGTAAAATAATAGGGTAAAAATATGGGATATATCAAGTTTTTTTTTTCAAAATACTAAATCGCAATATACTATTCTAAACTAAAATAACAAATAATAAAAAGAAGGGTTCCGTAATCAGCGGGTGCCGAATTGTTTGTCAGGAGCTACCATTAGTGGCTTATTTTTTGCACTATGTTTTTGGAGTCCGCTTCGCACTTGCTCAAATTATTATAATCAAATTCAATTATTATAATATTGATTTCACCTCACAAGCTTGGAAAGGTTCTGTTTATCATTCAAAATATGCGTGCAAAAGTACTTTTTGTCCGCAATCCTGGAAAATGTTTTTAAAATTCGAATTATAAACCGTCAGCCCACTGAAATGCATTCATTTTCGCACTGACCAGCACGACGACGACGATTACACGAAAAAAGAAAAAGGTTTTTTGTTTTTTTTCTTGCATCTAGACTTTTTCTTGTTGTAGTGTTTGTTTATTGTGTGTTTAGCTCGACAGCAAAGTTATTTCGCGTCTCTTACCTTTTAAACCCTCGCTACGCTCAGGATTCTGAACCACTCTCAGGTTTCTATATAAGTACTCGCATCAAAAAACAACTTTGCAGACTTGCATAACAAATCTATTACTTTTTGCTCGGTACTATATTCTTGGTAGGTGCGAAGCGGTAGGTATTTATATGTAGGCGGCGAATATTTTTTTCGTTCACTGTGTGTAGGTATGTAGCATAGAGGATGTAGATACCAATCACAGTAGATTATATTATTATCAAATAATGAATTCTGATTCTATCTACTTTAACGGCGCTTCATTCGATGAGTAGTATTATCAAAAGCTGCCGAAAAAACTAGCGCACTATTTGCTTAACCCACTATTTGTTCTTATTTCAATTGGCATAAGTACCTAGATTAAATTATGTTAAGGTGTATTAATTCGAAAACGGTTTCGAGATTTAGGTTTAATAAGCCGTATTTTCGAAGTTTTGGTCTAAAAAACCTCATGATGATGAATATTTTCACGAAAAGGCTGCAACTACCATTTGCCCTCGTGTGACGTCACTGTAATGGTTGTTTAGAAATGTGTCCTTTGCTATCAAGATAAATGTATAATAATTTGCTTCAGACTAATTTAACAGCTAGATGACAGATGAGTAGACAGAGACAGACCACTTTTTTTTATAAGCAAGCACACATCACAATCAGTATAATGTCTAAAATTCTCAAGTGACATTTAGGTCATCGGACAATTCTTTAAAAAGTCATAAAAATAATGGTTAATGTCTATACCAAAATAATGAAAACGATGTCCTAAAGTGACGTATATTCTCTAAAAAAAAATTTAAAAAATATAATTTTAAAATTAATCCATGGGAATTGTAAAGTAGTCAGCGCAATTCTCTCGCATAGTACTGTAACATATAGCTAGGCAATATGTTAGGTTTAGGTAAGGCTAGGTTTTATAGGTAGGTTAAAGGACTATTTGTTAGTGTTTAGTTGGCAAATTCCTTCTAGAATTGTTGAAGAAATACAACAAGCGAGTGCTCTACCAGATTTGGAGCTCCCCTCCCTTAATGTATAATTGATAAATAGGCTGTATGAAATGAAAAAAGAAAATATACAAGAAGGTCAGAATAAAAATGGTGTGATTCAGTAAAATCCCTATGAGATCCCGAGTACACACGGTGTGCACATCACAGTACACACCCAGTTCAAAGTACCGTGACACATGAATAAATTTCTCTTGACTGAAACCTGTGGCAATGTAAACCTGAATACGTGGTGATGTAAACCCCATGAATTGCGCCCGTGGCTGCGCCGCGGTATTCAATCTCTGACCCTTTTCTAGCTTCGCGGTTATTTTACCAACATCCTTATAGCCTATACGTTGACTTGCACTCGTAGCACAGTGTTTCGTCGCGCGCGACGCCACTTAATTGAATCACAAGTGCGAAGAGCGTGACGCAAACTTTTTGCGATTAAACAGTATGTCACGCTCCTCGCACCTGTGATTCAACTAATACCTTTATCGCTGAAATGTGTGCGTTGTCTCTGTCAATCAGGCGCTCAGACTCAGAACTGTTTTATATTATATATTGATTAGATAAGTTAAATGTTATCGGTGAAAATAATAAATTTACCGACTGCTATTTTGCCTGCGGCTTCGGTCGGGTGGAAGTGCCTTTCTTTTATCGACTGTTTTAGGCTTGATGCTTATGTATCATCACCCCTTATAGCCTATATGTTGGCCAGGGTCACTCTGCGTCCAAAACCGTTGAGCAGTTCTCGAGTTAAAACGGAACAGAGATACAAAAATGGTAAAAATTTTAGTTTTGACCTTCGTACAGTGGAGACTACATCTAGCTATACACTTGCAGTACGACATTAGCCCCTACAGAGAAGAATATAAGATAGGTACAAAGTCCAATGTGTCTTACTTGATGCGGTCTCCACTGTACAATATACGATAGGTACAAAGTCCAATGTGTCTTACTTGATGCGGTCTCCACTGTACAATATAAGATAGGTACAAAGTCCAATGTGTCTTACTTGATGCGGTCTCCACTGTACAATATAAGATAGGTACAAAGTCCAATGTGTCTTACTTGATGCGGTCTCCACTGTACAATATAAGATAGGTACAAAGTCCAATGTGTCTTACTTGATGCGGTCTCCACTGTACAATATAAGATAGGTACAAAGTCCAATGTGTCTTACTTGATGCGGTCTCCACTGTACAATATAAGATAGGTACAAAGTCCAATGTGTCTTACTTGATGCGGTCTCCACTGTACAACTAATTACCCATTTAATTTAAAATTCCCAAAAATATTCAATTTACAAACATGACGATTTTTCTACTTTTTATTAGGGTTAATTGTACGCAAAGGGTAACCAAAGGGACCCTATTACTAAGACTCCGCTGTCCGTCTGTCTGTCCGTCTGTCACCAGGCTGTATCTCATGAACCGTGATAGTTAGACACCAATCCCGCCACCATCCCAAACCCACTTTCGACATTAAGGTCATATAGTGGGCCAATCCGGGGACGTTTAGACAGTTGAAATTTTCACAGATGATGTATTTCTGTTGCCGCTATAACAACAAATACTAAAAATCAGAATAAAATGAATATTTAAGGGGGCTCCCATACAACAAACGTGATTTTTTTGCCGTTTTTATAGATATAGGTACGGAACCCTTAGTGCGCGAGTTCGACTCGCACTTGGCCGGTTTTTAGTATACATAATTTCACATTGCCAAACAAATTTTATTTTCTTATGTAAGTAACCCATAGATAGTTCTTTTCCTCTATGAAATAACCTAAATCAAAATAGTACATTATTGCAGAGGGCCGGAAAGTAGGGCATTGCCTGACGAGGTGCGTTAGCAGGACGATGCTTGGCTTAAATAACTTTTCAATGTAAGTGCTCGTAAAGGCCCACTTTTTATGCATCAAAACCGAACAGAAAGTCGATTGTTTTGCCCTAGGGCTTTATTATTATTATTATTTTTTATTTATTCACAATGGTTGGCTAACCTGCAGCCTTTCCTGTGTACCATAAATGTTATACTTTTTTCCCACTGTTTAACGGCTCTGGATACAGTCCTTTTGAGCCTATTATAATTTAAAGTTCACAAGATTATATTTGTTTTATTTCCTCACACTATGCATTGAAAAACGTAGTATGATACACGGGCGTAAGAGCAATACATTACTCGGTTACGTTTAAAACACTCGCTACGCTCATGTTTAAATCGTCCTCGTAATTTATTCCTTTGCGCCCTTGTAGCATAAACTACTATTATATATCGTTATTACTTAATCATTATTTTTTAGAAAAAGATTCAATCTGTTCGCTTAAGGCGATATGCGAAAAAAATACGAGAGTTTCTTTTCTGTGTATTTCATGAAATACACGGAAAATTATAATCAGTTTGTGATACATGCATTTTGACTATATATATATAATCTAGGGTTTTGAAATTGGAAAAAATGTTTGGATAAATTTTCCTCGATAGAAATAATTGTTGAAATGAGGTCCTCAAACACACTTTTTCTCCTCGTTTGACGAATTAGAACCATATACAGAACTCAAACATATTTTATTAGGTGTGTTTTAACAATATCTAGAGATTTGATATTTGAAATTTTGCTAGCTATTTTGGTTTTCTTTAATAAAAATATAAAACCAACTTTTTTCCCTTTTGCCCTGAATCCGCCCCTCTCGCACTGCGCGATTTTTCGCTTGGAGTGACAGTGACAAAAATAAAATTCGCATAGCCTCTTAAGAACACTTTTTACTTACACCAATAATAATACACAAGAGAAGTCGTGGGCAAGAGTTTAGTATCATAAATAAAAGATAACGATCAAAAATATCAATTAATCAGTAATTATACAGATAATGGAACCTTTTATACAGGTTTCCATTTCACATGATCAGTGGTCAAAATGAACTCGGTGATTCCTGTACTGTTTTTGGTGGCCTTGGCCGGCACGTCGGTGAGCTTCTCATTTATTTTTATAAATACATAAATTAAATATTTTCATTAATATTTTAAATGTTTTTAATTACGGTTATTTATGTCACTCTAAGGCAGGGTTTCTCAAAGTGGGGTACGCGAACCCCCAGGGGTTCACCAGTTTATCGTAGGGGGTTCGTAACAAGATTTACGTTATGGCGGCTGACTGGCTAGCTCGCGCGGGCCACACGAAAATTTAACAAAATAATTTTGTGTCACTTACCGCACGTCATGACATGAAACTGCATAAATTGTAATAAATTATATTAGGTCTTTACATATGAAATTGCCGTTTTCTATAAAGAATTTCAAGGAAACTCAATTTTCAATTGTAACATTTTTGCATTTTTTTTATGAATGACAATTCCAAATTATGTAATTTCTTATTTGTATGAATGAGACAGCATTAAGCTAACAGCAACATTCATTTAATTATTGAAAAGTGTCAGATGTAAAAAATTATTACGAATCTTATCGTGGAAATGGATGGCCTTTAGGACGAACTGTTTTTGAAAATTAAATTTTTATAATCAAACTGGAAATAAAAACAAAATTTAATACGTAGATGTAAAACCTTGAAATTAACTTTCAAACAACAAATAAATAATTGAAATAGCTATTGAATTACAGGAATTATGAACTCATGAATTCGTAAGAAAATTTCGGCAATTTCATATGTAAATACCTATTATTTAATATAAGTACAGGCTGTTGATTTGGTCAGCAACTTCCGTCTCCGGTTAGGTTGTATTCACGATATGATGATGAAAAAAAAATGTTGAAATTGACTGTGCTTCGGCGAAGTGGTGTGGGGGGTGGGGTTTATTTTACATTTTTTTTATATTTCTCAATTGTGTTCAACTTTCTTTAAATCGCTATAGTTTTCCTGTAATTGGACAGTTATCTATCATGGAATTTTTTTGCATATTTTTTAATTTTTATATTTTTCGAACCTGGGTTCGGAGATTAAGGGGGGCGTCATACATTTTTTGTGGTTTATCAAAGATTTCTCAAAACCAGTGCTTGTAAATATAGTAAAAGTATAAATTTTTATAATCAACTCTCTAATATCTATAATTTGATACACATGTTGTACTTTTTCTCTCTTTTGTATTGAAAATAATTTGATATTTTCAAATATAAAAAAATGTTTTAAACATTTTTTACAATTGCATTTTAATGCAATTTTCGTGTCAAATTTCAAGTTTTTATCTTTAACAATGCTAATGTTATGAGGCTGTGACATACGGACGGGCAGACAGACAACGAAGTCTCACCATAAAGGTTCCTTTTGTACCTTTTAGGTACTACGGAACCCTAACAAGTGAGTTCTATCTATTGTATTGTTGTGTTCGTATGGACGAGTACAATCAGTAGTTTTCGTTTCGAAAAACCAGTTATATTTCACCATGTACACGAAACATGCACGCTCTACAAAAGCTCTACGTCGTAGACGTGCTAAGCACCTACGCCGCCGCCGGCGACGAACGCTACGAGCGGCATACAGCAATTATCGTAGCTGCGTAGCAATGGGGTCTACTTTTATAAAGGCCACCAATTGGCGCCACTGGCACGTAAGGTATATGTCAAAGGTTTGTTAGGTTAGATTTACATAGAAGTTCGATTTTTTGTTTTGATATTTTTTTTTTCTTTCTTAAATGCGAATAAACAATGCCGCAATGATGTGCAGTTCCGTTATGTTCGAAAACGAAAGGAGGACTTAAGTTTTGTTTTAGCCCCTCTTTTCTTTAGCTCTAATCTTAATTCATTTACTTTCATTGCACCGTACCTTGAATAATAAACCTGAAACTATGAATTTATCTCGACTAATACACAAATAACTAATAAAAAGCCATAGCTTTCGCCGTTTCGCGGGCATTTGACGTTTCTCTACACCTGTCGCCTCAGTGGCGCCACCTGACGTCGATAGTAGCCCTCATTACGGGGATCTTTGTAGTGAAAGCTTTTGTGAAGTAGTTTGGTCTTGTCCCTACACCCAATACAGGGTGTTTATAAACTGCTATCTTTAAATCAAACCACATAGTCTATTGAACATACTGAATAAGTTTCACAAAGAAACAACCTCGAAAATGAAAAAAAAAATCTCTTCATAATAACTGTAACAGATGCACAATAAAACAATAGATTTTGGCAAAACGAACAGGAAGCATGCGCCTGGCACCACGTATATCAGCTAACTAACTTCAATTAGATGTTGCCCCCTCCCCAGCGCCTTATGCGTGCCACCTCACCCCGCTAGCTATTACAGTTATGCCCGACGCAAGCCCCCTGCCATTTATTTAGGAAAAACAAATGTATATATAGGTATATTTATATATAAGAATTCGCGTCGTCTACAGTAACTTTAAAATAAATATAAAGATCTGCTAGAAACATAATACAATGCGCATATAAATCTATAGCCAACCGACCGAAGGTGCAACTATCTGTCATGGATTATATTTTATTTATTTATTTATTAGTCAATTTATTTCTAGTTTTCTTGAATAACAAATTATAGTTTTACAAAGTTTAGAGTATTAGAAAAAAAAATGTATATGAATATTAGGATAAGTGTATCAAGTATAATACTAACTTGAAAAAAAAAACTAGAGGTCGTTCTGACCAGGGCCTCCCTCATCGTAATGCTTAGTTTCCTTAAAAATATCTAGGTAGGACTTTTCTATTTCTTTCCATTTCTCTCCATCTTGAGCAATTGTTCTCCATTGTCTTCCGACTGCGCTTACTATGTCATCTTCCCATCGACGTTTTTGACGACCGATTTTTCGTTTGCCAATTTGAGGTTTCCAGTTTGTGATAATATTTGTCCACCTGGCACAGTCTTTTATATTCATTCTCGCCACATGTCCTGCCCATTGCCATTTCATTTTTAGAGCGTGTTCAGCGGCATCTATAACTTTGGTGCGTTTTCTTATTTCACTAGCTCTTATTTTTTGCTGTAGTTTTAGTCCTAGCATGCTCCTTTCTATACCTCTTTGGCAAATTTTTATTTTTTGCACAATTGTTGTGCAAAAAAAAATGGATTGTATAGAAAGTATATAAAAAAATACTACTTTAACAAACAGTGGCGGCACAAACCACAATATGCAGCCGTTAGACATCTCCACGGACAAGAGAGATTATTTTCCGCCACTACAAGTGTGTTGCGGGGTAGTGCGGGGAGGGTACTAGGTAAGAAATAGAGATTTGATAGTATGTAATTACATTACTAGTGAAATAGCACTGATGTGTTGGTGAAAAAGGTTTGCCCTCCTTTCGGCTTAGTGGTCTGTGTAGTTGTGGAGATTTAAATAGTTCTAACTTTACTGTACGTATAATGGGCATGTCAATTGTTTTATTAATTAAAGCGGTTGTTTGTTTACATGAGGTAGGAGTCTATTTACACTCTGTATAACACATAAATATTTTTTCATTTCCAGGCTTTGGCCGACGGACCCTTGGACTTCGTCGAAAATGTCCGCGGTAAGTTGCACCACTCTCTAAGCTGCATAATACTTTGCTGCTTAGAGATATACTAACTATAGCAGCTATAGTTTATGAAACTGGTGCACAACAGAGGATATTAAAACACGAGCCATAATAGACGAGTTTCTTAATAGTATCACGAGTTAAAACTCGCGTGAGCTGACATACTAAATTATTATTACATACGGCTTGAACACTCACGTGTGATTGTTGTTGACTATATGCCAACCGTTTCACCGATACAATTTCGGCATTATCAAGGCGAGTGTCGTTCTTAGGACGACCGTCCGACCGACGACGTCCTAAGAACGACACTCGCCTTGATAATGCCGAAATTGTATTGGTGAAACGGTTGGCATATAGTCAACAACAATCACACGTGAGTGTTCAAGCCGTATGTAATAATAATTTAGTATCACGAGTGGTTAGGTATGTGCAGTTTTATACATATACACTATTTCTAAACTCAAGGCGATTACCATCGCCAAATTAGCAGCTCGATATTTGTCACTACAAATACCAACGGAAACGACATTGAAATAACGTTCATATCAGCGCGCAATGCATAGTGGCTGTTACGACGCTCGCTGCGTCCTTGATAGGGCGAAATAGGAGAAAATTATACTTTTCACTTGGACGTGATTACTCGATTGAATAATCTTATGTTATGTTTATAGCTATAAAGTCTATCTATTTATCAAAGCATAGATGAATTCAATCGGCCAAGCCACTCAGGAGCAGTTGGGAATTTGAGGTCAAAAAACACCATTCAGTAAAAAAAAAATTCATGTATAAGTTTTGGTGGTATGAAAGAGAAAAATGTTGCATATGTTGAGCTGATTATTTATAATACATTTTTTCATTATTTTTGGTTTGGCGATAAACGAGGAGTAGGCTTTAGAAAGTACCCATTTGGCAATAGTAAGGCCCTTAAGGTGAGGCGAGGGTATTCGAAGAAATCGGTCCTGCTACAATTTACACTTGTTCATATGCTCAGTGGAAGCGGACCGCTCAGAAATCTCGCGATTTGAAGGTGTTTTTATTTATTATTTTTGAAATAGAAGGATGATTTTTTAATATTTTTGTATCTTATTTTGCACCACGTTTATTTTGGTATAAGTTCTATTGTCCAAAACCTAATATAACTCAAATAAATATTTACATCATAGTTTAGGCCTATCTTTACAATTTTATTGGATGCAGATAAATGCAAGTAATCACGTATCGAACGGCCGAAATATTAAGATCAAAGAGTGAAATATGACATATATTTTTTTCTAAATTTTATTATCTCAATTTTACGGTTTAAAATGAGCATCGGGAGAGCCCCGCCTAGGTAAAAGATTGTTTCTCATTTTCGTTTCTCAGTATCATTGAATTTTTTACCCAGAATAAAACTTTTAACTTCTGGGCAAAAATATCTGAAAGGAGTGAGAAGTGATACTGAGTAACGAAAATGATGAATAATCTTTTACCAGCAAAAGATAAAGAAAAGCTTACGACAACTTTTACTTAAATCATAAAAACAGGTAAGTAGGTAATAGATGAGCCCTGGCACCTAAAATCTATTGCATTATTTTTGAATGTGAAATGTCACACTTTTAGCTTTATTCGTATTTATTGAAATGTTAGTGCACTTTTAAAATGCACACGACGCTATATTGAGACCCCTTTTCTCGTAAAAATTCATTAAGGCGTCCAACTATCACTGTGTTCAGATGAGAACTGATTCCAAACGTGTGAGCGTCACCCATTTAAAGGTGGAAACATTTTGGTGCTATCATACTACAGTAAGGGCCTATCTTTACTTGAAATCTTTTGGTAACTATACGAGTATACCTACCTATGGCATGAGCTAAGATAAAATAGTGTATGAAACTGCAAATAATTTGGTTTAAAAACATTCGTGTGATACTCGTGTTTTAATTACATCTGTTATGTACTTTCGTAAACTACTATTAAAGCATTATTTTGTTACATAAGTTTTTTTTTTGTATTCGTGAATAATATTTGTCATAAAGCACAATTTTCGAGTTCATAATCATGATATTACGATATGAGTGTAGATCATAATCTGAACTGCGGTGTAGATCAACATAATTTATTAAATCAAAATAGCTGATAAAAAGCAATCAATCTGTTGATAAACAGAAATGACGTCACGAACGATTGAGTTTGATTGGAAATCACTTTTCCGATTAGATAAGATATAGTGAAATAATAACTACATATCTATAATTTTAATTTGTTTTCTTAAACAAATTAATCCGATGATTTAATCTTGGTTTTCCTAAACTTTCATGTAGAATTAATATCTAAATATTATTAGAGTGCAATACAAACTAGAAAATATCAATCAGAAACAAACCCAAAGACAAGAATATGAAAAAATTCCCCGGGCCAGGATTCGAACCTGCGACCTCTTGTTATCAAGACAAGCGCGCTACCAATTGCGCCACCGAGGTTCCTACCCGGACCGGTGAATTCTTCCATCATACTTGTCCACTGTTATTTTTGCTTCTGCTTGATATACTAGCTTGTACAACACATATAGAACGCTCACGAGGGCGTTATGTGATTTCACGCCTTGTTCTTAGAAACAGATGGCGCTGTCGTCGCTACAATATTGTTGCTTCAGACAGTTAAGAAATTCACAGTTCTCATTAACTAAGATTATGTTTATTTTTGCGAAATCCATCGCTATGAATACTCTAAATATTATTAGAGTGCAATACAAACTAGAAAATATCAATCAGAAACAAACCCAAAGACAAGAATATGAAAAAATTCCCCGGGCCAGGATTCGAACCTGCGACCTCTTGTTATCAAGACAAGCGCGCTACCAATTGCGCCACCGAGGTTCCTACCCGGACCGGTGAATTCTTCCATCATACTTGTCCACTGTTATTTTTGCTTCTGCTTGATATACTAGCTTGTACAACACATATAGAACGCTCACGAGGGCGTTATGTGATTTCACGCCTTGTTCTTAGAAACAGATGGCGCTGTCGTCGCTACAATATTGTTGCTTCAGACAGTTAAGAAATTCACAGTTCTCATTAACTAAGATTATGTTTATTTTTGCGAAATCCATCGCTATGAATACTCTAAATATTATTAGAGTGCAATACAAACTAGAAAATATCAATCAGAAACAAACCCAAAGACAAGAATATGAAAAAATTCCCCGGGCCAGGATTCGAACCTGCGACCTCTTGTTATCAAGACAAGCGCGCTACCAATTGCGCCACCGAGGTTCCTACCCGGACCGGTGAATTCTTCCATCATACTTGTCCACTGTTATTTTTGCTTCTGCTTGATATACTAGCTTGTACAACACATATAGAACGCTCACGAGGGCGTTATGTGATTTCACGCCTTGTTCTTAGAAACAGATGGCGCTGTCGTCGCTACAATATTGTTGCTTCAGACAGTTAAGAAATTCACAGTTCTCATTAACTAAGATTATGTTTATTTTTGCGAAATCCATCGCTATGAATACTCTAAATATTATTAGAGTGCAATACAAACTAGAAAATATCAATCAGAAACAAACCCAAAGACAAGAATATGAAAAAATTCCCCGGGCCAGGATTCGAACCTGCGACCTCTTGTTATCAAGACAAGCGCGCTACCAATTGCGCCACCGAGGTTCCTACCCGGACCGGTGAATTCTTCCATCATACTTGTCCACTGTTATTTTTGCTTCTGCTTGATATACTAGCTTGTACAACACATATAGAACGCTCACGAGGGCGTTATGTGATTTCACGCCTTGTTCTTAGAAACAGATGGCGCTGTCGTCGCTACAATATTGTTGCTTCAGACAGTTAAGAAATTCACAGTTCTCATTAACTAAGATTATGTTTATTTTTGCGAAATCCATCGCTATGAATACTCTAAATATTATTTTTTTTTTTTTCATATTCTTGTCTTTGGGTTTGTTTCTGATTGATATTTTCTAGTTTGTATTGCACTCTAATAATATTTAGAGTATTCATAGCGATGGATTTCGCAAAAATAAACATAATCTTAGTTAATGAGAACTGTGAATTTCTTAACTGTCTGAAGCAACAATATTGTAGCGACGACAGCGCCATCTGTTTCTAAGAACAAGGCGTGAAATCACATAACGCCCTCGTGAGCGTTCTATATGTGTTGTACAAGCTAGTATATCAAGCAGAAGCAAAAATAACAGTGGACAAGTATGATGGAAGAATTCACCGGTCCGGGTAGGAACCTCGGTGGCGCAATTGGTAGCGCGCTTGTCTTGATAACAAGAGGTCGCAGGTTCGAATCCTGGCCCGGGGAATTTTTTCATATTCTTGTCTTTGGGTTTGTTTCTGATTGATATTTTCTAGTTTGTATTGCACTCTAATAATATTTAGAGTATTCATAGCGATGGATTTCGCAAAAATAAACATAATCTTAGTTAATGAGAACTGTGAATTTCTTAACTGTCTGAAGCAACAATATTGTAGCGACGACAGCGCCATCTGTTTCTAAGAACAAGGCGTGAAATCACATAACGCCCTCGTGAGCGTTCTATATGTGTTGTACAAGCTAGTATATCAAGCAGAAGCAAAAATAACAGTGGACAAGTATGATGGAAGAATTCACCGGTCCGGGTAGGAACCTCGGTGGCGCAATTGGTAGCGCGCTTGTCTTGATAACAAGAGGTCGCAGGTTCGAATCCTGGCCCGGGGAATTTTTTCATATTCTTGTCTTTGGGTTTGTTTCTGATTGATATTTTCTAGTTTGTATTGCACTCTAATAATATTTAGAGTATTCATAGCGATGGATTTCGCAAAAATAAACATAATCTTAGAATTAATATCGCTCGTAATCTCCATGGAGATTATATTGATAGTATATTGATAGTCTATTGATAGTATATTGATGGTATATTGATAGTGTATTGATAGTATATTGATAGTATATTGATAGTGTATTGTTAGTATATTGAGAGTATTCATATCCATTTATTCAGTAAATTACATCGTCAATATACAATAAATACATCAAGGTACATATTTTGAAGTTAGTATAATTTAAATTAATAATAAAATGGTTAACGTATTTTACAATTACGCTGTTATTTATAACGATACAACAAAAATGACAAACTACAAATAGGTATGTCACATTATTCAATGTTGTATATTGATAGTGTATTGACAGTATATTGATATAATATTGATAGTCCCGCTCAAACCTAACCGGCAGGTTCAGCAAGGATCGTGTCCGGATGGGAAGCGAAGTCAGGTCAGATCCCGCACCAGATCTCGCTCCGCATGGTCAACGGCACCGGGAGCGTGTCTGCTTGTGGAGGCAGCATCATACACAGCCGCTGGGGCATCACTGCCGCTCACTGCACCGCCACGTAAGTGCTGACGGGCTGGATGCTGGACACGGAGGGCGACAGGGTGTCCGGCTCTACCCTGGTCATTTGTTGTCATTATTTTGATATTAAGGCGTATGACCAGGCTAAATAAGCAATTCGATGTGTGTCGGTACAAATATCAACGGAAACGACATTGAAATAATGTTCATTTCAGCGTGCCTTGAAAAGTGGCTGTTACAACAACCACTGCGTCTCCGGCTAGCGCAAAATAGGAGAAAATAATACTTTTCACATGGACGCCATGTAACGAAAAAAATTTTGAACTGAAATTTTTTAGATCTAAAAATTCCCTATAATTTGGTGAAATAATAATTAAAATCGCTTTAGGCGTTTGGAAGGAGTAAGAGAATTCTTGTGTTAATCATGTGAAACTTTCGATGACTTCGATTTTTTTTGTCAAAACTTACAATAGAAAAACAGTTTATGAAACTTTAAATTTATATTTGGCTCTATATTGCCTATTATATATTTTTATTAAAGTTTTTGGACCACCCGTGTGGGAGGAGTAGGCCTTCAAAGACAGGCCAAATTGCAGTTGGCGTATCCATTCGCCTTAACTTAGCCATTAATTGAGAATGCCGATAAGGCGAAAAATAAAAGAAAAAAAAAGAAAAAAAAACCGGTCTATAGTGCGTATAATATAGCTTGAGCCCTGTGACAGCAGGACAGCGCTACACAATTTGTATTTCTAACTCTCTTTCTCATGCTCAAATATGTATAGCGCTGACAGCTGTCACAGGGTTCGAGCTATATTATACGCACTATAGTATGTGTCGCGCCACGCGCAGTGTAGGATTCCGTAGTTGCCTGTCACAATACTATTACTACTCTAATAACTATTACTCGTTAAAAGCGGTATCGAAGCCGGATTGTGGGAAACCCGCCTTTTTCTAATTAATCGAAACTGAAAACTTAAATTCAAAATTCACTCCATAGTTATTCAACAAAACCTTATTATATTATCTATGTATTGTGTATGTTGCCGTCTCAAAGTTTCCATTGGTTTCTATAAATTTGAATTTAAATTTTTTTTCAATTTAATATTTTTGAAATTCTAATTCACAGAAACCAATATAAACTTTGCGATGGCAAAATACACAATACATAAGTAATAAGGTTTTGTTGAATAACTATTTTGTGTTTTTTTTTTCGATTAATTAGAAAAAGGCGGGTTTTTTACAATCCGGCTGCGATACTGCTCTTAACTTGTAAATCCTACTGTGATAATTTTCCTTTTAACTTCGTTATACATACTACTGCCGTGAATTTTTTCGCATAACCTAAAACAACCGTTTAGCTGGTAGGGGGGGGGGGGACATTTGATTCTAACAACTAGCACATTAAAGCTTAATATTGCGCAAATGGAAGCTTGAATCGAAAAATAGTATTACACAGCCGCAATATTTTTGAACGACCTATCCAACGACACCCTACACGACGGGATAAAAGTCCTAGGATTTTCACGTTGATCCGTTTTGTACGATTATCCTGCAATATAAACAATACGCAACTCGTTCCCTCGATTCCAGTCGACCAACGATCGTGATCCGCGCTGGACTGGTGAACATTACCCGCCCGGAGTACATCTTCGAGACCTCGGAGTGGTACAACCATCCTCTCTACAACGACGCCCTCCAGTCCGTCGTGCAGCCACATGACATCGCCCTGCTCAAGTTCCCCATGCATCTTCCTTTCTCTGGTGAGATTTTAATACAAAACTTTATAGAAAAATCTGACCGTTTCTAAAAATATTGTGTACAATTATGAACCTACACCTTAAGACCCTGAAGATGTGTTGAACGAAACCGGTCGCTAGGAAGAGCAAATACTGTGAAATAGTAACATTATTCATTGCCAAGAATTACCGTCTTTGTCAGGGGCCTGTAAGGTTTGCCGCCATATAAAATAACGAGAAATAAGGAAAAATAAATCAATTACCTATAAAATAAAATAAATCCAACAGTGTGTTGATGTGGGCTAAGAATGGTGATAATGAATGAAAAAAAAACTAAAAAGGTTTAAACATCATTTATTAAATATTTACATTTTTTCTAATGGCCAAATTAGTTGCAAAACTCTTCAATTACACTGTCATAATTAACTGACTTTGTCAAGTCAGCTTCTATAAGTATTAAGAATAGCTAATTCTTAATTGCTTGGGAACCCCTTGCAGCCTGCCGCCCCGGGCCATGGCTCTTTTCGCCCTAGGGTAAATACGCCACTGGTCTTTGTATTCTTGTGGTTTGAGGGAGGGGGGGGGGATATTTGTGTTCGGTCGACAAGTGGGTCATTACGGTCATTTGTGTCCGAAGTACTAGGCAATAGGGCTCACCAATCACCGCACTAAGATGTTTTAATCGTCGGTGAATTTCATCATGTAGCTTACGTTTCACCGTGAAACGTGGGTGTACGCTTGCATTTCGCAGTCTATACTTTGAAACACCTCTGACACCCCATGCCGTTATATGTCATGGAAATATCGTAGAATTGGGCAGATCGTAAAGTAGAGCGGTTTCGCAGCCGGATTGTGAAAAATCCGCCTTTTTGTAATTAATCGAAACAGAACGCTTAAATTCAAAATTCACTCAATTGTTTTTGTGAATTTGTCAATTTGAAGTTCCAATTTACATAAACCAAAGCCGAAAATTCTGTACTGCCTTTGTACTGAACCCGGCCCCTTTTTCACATTTATGTTTTTGTTACGATTATATCTACTTACAAGTTTAAAATCAGTGTCTTACGCACATAGTCTAAAGCTCCGTAGAATGCAGGTTATATTAGTTACCATCTGTTTTTGCTTCCAGCGAACATAAAGCCGATAAGACTGCAGAATTCTGATGATAAGAACAGGAACTATCATGGAGTCAGGCTAACTGCCAGCGGTTGGGGCATGACATGGACACAAGGTAAATCACGGAAAAAACTTCCAATAGCTTAGCACACCAATACCCTCTCTCACACACACCATCACACACACACACCCTGGTACTACCTATTTCGGGATTTTTTTATAAACACACACATGATCCGTCAAAGTTACTAAAAGCGAGGCGAAAATTTCAATACCGTCAAAAGTTCGTTTTTGACCAATCAAAGGCCGTAGATTTTAAAAATAAAGTCAGATTATTCACGAAAAAATGTGAGACCGCCTCGCTTCGACAGGCGCCTCACTTTTGGGTCTGTAGACGGACAAAACGTCTCACATTTAGGACCACACAAACACACCCTCACACACACACACACACACCCTATGATAGGCATCCAAACACGCAGTGGAAGTTATGCTGTTTTTGGTTATTTTTATTATAATTATTCTCTTTTTTTTATACCTACCGTTTTGTTTTTAACTCTTCATTGCTTTATCACCACTGAATGTACACATAGGAAGGAACTGGCTTCTGTTACACGGTGTTTCCTTTTACAGAAGCTAGGGTTACAAAAGTTACGATAAGATGATTGTAACATTAAGATATTTTATTATTATTATATATCTCAGATGGCAGAAAATATTGTCAGAGTGTTTGTGTTTTTGTGAGAAGGCCTGTTTCTGACTTTATGTGTTATTCTTATTTATTTTAGTTGATTGTACCATTTTATGTTTGTGTTACTATCTTTAATTATTGTAATTGGTTTGTCCGTTTTAATTAAAGTAAATAATCAATAAAAAAAAAATAAAAATAAAAAATCTCAGGTTACATACCTATATGATAGTGGTATTCATGTATCACAGATTTCCCGTATTACTCTAATGGTTCGTGTTCAGATGTTCTTGGCCTCATGCGTTCGCAAGCGCCGCGCCCCCTTATAATGTCTCTCGATAAATGTGATCTATATTACGTTAATAATAACGTTAAAATAAAATAACGATTTCAAACAATGGCTTTGCTGATTACGTTTTTATTTCTAAAGGATCATCCCCCGAGGTCATGAACTGGGTCTACTTGATCGGAGACAGCAATAACGTGTGTCGCGATGCTTTCGGCGGCTCATCCATCGTCGTGGATTCCACAATCTGCGCCAGCGCATACAACGTGTCCAGCCAGTCTACATGCTCGGTCAGTACATCACCATCATCATCAGCCTCAATAACAGGCTATTAAGGCGATTACCATCCCCAAATTAGCAGCTCGATATTTTTCAATACGAATATCAACGGAAACGACATTCAAATAACGTTCATATCAGCGCGCAATGCATAGTGGCTGTTACGAAGCTCGCTGCGTCCTTGATAGGGCGAGATAGGAGAAAATTATACTTTTCACTTGGACGTGATTGTTCGATTGAATAATCCTATGTTATATTTATAGCTATCAAGTTTATCTATTTATCAAAGCATAAATGTATTCAATCGGCCAAGCCACTTAGGAGCAGTAGGAAATTCAAGCCAAAAAACACCATTTAGTTAATAAATTTTTTTATGTAGAAGTTTTGGTGGTATGAAATAGAAAAATGTTGCATATGTTGTCTAAGAGCTCATTATTCATAATACATTTTTTTATTATTTTTGGTTTGGCCGTAAACGAGGAGTAGGCTTTAGAAAGTACCCATTTGGCAATAGTAAGGCCCTTAAAGGTCTACTGCTGGACATATGCTTCGATCCTAATCTGTCTGTATCTATTTAGCACAAGGTTGCCATATCTGGAGATATGGTAAGATGGCGTGGCACTGGCGAACGCATGAGACCAAAAATAGGCCTCATGCTAGACCCACTCTGAATGTAAATATAATAGAGATGTGTTGTGTTATTAGTGGTTACAGGTTGATGCACCGCCCTCTTTTTACATGTGTGGGTGAAATGAAATGAAATATGAAATATATTTATTTATGTAATGTAGGTATAACAGATACACTTATTACAGGTCGGTTTTAATGTACCTAATATAAGTAATTAAATAATCTATGTGTATAAGTAATAGTTTCTGGTTTCCTTACAATGTTGCTCACCAAGCCTTGGGAAAGAGCCAATATTTTTTCTGACATATCTAAGAACTTTGTAAATAAATTCACAAGGAACCGTTAATATATTAATTTCTTTGAATTTTTCTCTTAATGAATCCCGGTGCTTCATATTATAAATAGCCCGAATTGCTCTCTTCTGCAAAACAAAGACTGCTGCAAGACTGCAAAGGCTCTACCCCATAACAGCATGCCGTATGACATAATGCTGTGAAAGTAACTAAAATAGACTAATCTAGCAGTATCTACATCATATTATGTGGGTGAAATAAGTAGCAGTAAACGTGGAGACATCTGAACACGAAAAATTAGAGTAATAAGGCAAATCTCCTAATAATCTGTGGTTGGAAGCAGAAGAAAGGGTCTGTAAAGTTCTCTGCATACCCTAAAATTCGTGATGGCGGTCAGGCTCAGATGATAGGGGTATCACGTTGAGACGTATAAATCGTTGGTAGAAAGAGGGTGCACAAGTGTCGTCTGTTCTATTAAAAGCCCATATTCGGAAACAATTTTGACTCCCTTTCGGGGACATAAGTCGTGACGAATCTTGTACTTCCAGGGTGACAGCGGCGGTCCACTCAGCGTGGTGGATCATGATGGCGAGCTCTCATTGGTTGGAGTGGCCTCCTTCGTCTCTGGTACTGGCTGTCACACTCCTATACCAGCAGGTATTGGTTGTTTTTATACTACAATTGAAAAACGTTTTATAACTGTAAAGAATTTTTATTGGTGGAGAGGGGGGCAATTTTGCACATTTTTTACATAGAAGTTTCTATTTGAAGTTCTAAATTTACGGCTTTTAATTTTTTTTGCTTCTGTTGTCTTTGAGCTACTCTGTTGTATCTTACTAGGACATATTTACGCTTTACGTACGATCATAATTTGATTTCTTCGAAAATAATACTTTTCTTTATAGTTGTCAAGTTTATCTATTAATCAAAGCATAAATTAATTAAATCGACCAAGCCGCTTAGGAGCAGTAGAGAATTCAACCCAAAAAGCACCAGTTGGTTGAAATTATTTGATGGTATGAATAAGAAAAATGTTGCATATCTTGTCATAGAGTGAATAATTCGTATAACATTTTTTCAATATTTTTGGTTCGATCATAAGCAATAAGTACTGCATGCATCTTTGTTTTAGTAATAAGTACTGCATGTAACTTTGTTTTAGTAATATCCATCGGTCCCACGCATGGTGGGCCTCCTGGTTTTTTGCCTGTGAGCTGTCCTCTTACTCTCCCCCGAATTACTTCGAGGGGGTCTCCAAGTAAGATGGTGGTACCACCACAGTCGAGCCCGGCATCAGCTCTACCACCTTCGTTTCTAATAGAACCTTAAAACTATAAATACGTATAGACAACGACGGTGAACGCTGCGTCCTAAGAACGACACTCGCCTTGATAATGCCGAAATTGTATCGGTGAAACGGTTGGCATATATACAACAATCACACTGGAATATTCAAGCCGTATGTATTAATAATTTACGTATACATTTATATTAATTTCTCCAACTTTCTCAGGTTTCATCCGTCCCGGCCATTACCACGACTGGTACCGTCACGTGACCCACATTAACTTCGACTGGAAGAAGCCCCCACCCTCAAGGCCTGAAGAATCTTCTGAGTCCAGTTCGAGTGAGTCCTCGGATTCGAGTGACTCCTCTGACTCGAGTGAAGCTTCTGGATTTGGTGAATTATCAGAGTTGCATGAAACATTCTCCGATGTTATGATACAACCAATCTCATCCAGTGAGTCATTCTAGTCCACTTTCGAAAAATACTGAATATTGTCGATGATATGAAATAAAGTGGGTTTGAGAATCGAACGACAGTTTTTTTTTCCTCTGTTGTAAATAATAATAATAATAAATAATTTATTTCGGACATACATCCATAAAGTGTTAGTAACAATTTACTTATACCTATGTTAGTGTACAAAAAACAAACTACTCGTATTTACAAACAATATATTAACAACATTTTTATTTAGCTGCCCTGTTGAAGGGCAGCACATGCGTGGCGGTGTAATGCCTGATGATATGACCATCCATCCTTTCTGCAACATTGACCAGGAGACTATTGGCGCTGGCGCGCACCCGCTGCATCAGAGAAGCGCTTCGTTTCCTCATGATGTCCTGGAAGCCATCCGTGCACGCATTCGCGAACATCTCCGATGGGCTGCAGTAGCGCGGCAGCCCCTACAGCGCCCTAAATCCATTGTTGTACTGAACACGCAGAGCGTTGTAGGCTTTTTGACTATAGCTGGTCCTAAGCCCTAAACAAGGTGACCTTCACACTACTCGTACACTTCGCAAACCTACGGTACAACATATTACTTCTCACCGCCAACGCCCTGCGTAGAATCTTCACAAGTAGAGTTTCCACTTAAATGACAATGGACGGTTTTCTTTCAAAAGCTCTTACAGGAAACCCTCTTTCACATGCTTTATCAAAGCGAAGAGGCAATTGATTTTCTTGTTTTGCTTCTTGCTTGTTATCACAGAAGCCTACTTGGCCCGGATATTCGTCGACGCATATTATGTATTGTATCACCTCCCCATAAACCTCGACTTGATTCAATTTCCCCGAGTGGTATAAACCGAGATACAACCACTGATTACTGCAAATACTGCGCACTCTGGAGAGTTAGATTGACACCTTACCTGGCAACTTTTTTATTACCCGTCCAACACAATAAGTCCAATGGCAAAGGCTTTATTTTCTATTAATAGAGGCGATTATATATTGGCTCATTGTCCTCTTTTTCTTGGACGCGTAATATTTTTATTTTATTTTATTTATTTTAAGGAAACACACAGTACAAAATATATAATGGGAATTTAAATACAGAAACGTAGGGACCGGTAAAGTTCCCACAGATAGTAGTATATTTTAAGCAAAAAAAAGTAGCAGCCTAAAATTAACACGTAAATAATTTTTCAATGCAAGTGCTCGTAAAGGCCCACTTTATTTATTGCCCCACTTAAGCTTCCCTTTACTGGCAAATGACCCAGTGACATCTGAACCAGATAAGGCATGAAGTCCAGGGAGAGCAGCAGTCTCGAGTAATCCCAGTGACTCCCTACGTCGCTGTTGTCCACCATGCGGTGTCTTATGTATGGACTAAAGTGCACAGAAATGTGTAGATGTGAAGGTGATCCAAAAGTACGTGAAAACTCTAAGGATACAGAAGACATAGATGAATGCAATGAATCAGCTATAGAAAGTGAAGACGAGGTTTATGATGATGGAGATTGTAATTGATAAACTATATTTGGTATTTGTTACTTTGAAGTCTGATAATGTCTTGGATAATGTGATACAATTGAAAACTTAGCATTTATCTATTAACAAATGAAAAATACAAACAACATTCTTTGCACTTTTTGGAAAATAAAATCATAAATTCCTTATTTAAGGGTCGATTCTCCGAAATTGTAATATTATAACGGCCAATAGACAACATTTAGCAAAGAACAATGACTAGGAAAAGTTTACTTAATGCATAAACGTATTGTTAATGACATTATGGTAGCTTAAAAATAACTGTATTTTCCATAAAGTGAAGTTAGAAAAATTTAATTAAAAAATTCTAAATAACTTCACTCTTATAGAAAATCCAATTATTTTGAAGGTATCATAATTTCTTTCAGAATACGTTTATGCATATAATAAACTATTAGTGTATATTCCTCATAACTAAAAGTTGAAACATGGCCGTTATAGTTATTTCTTAATATCTTGGTACTAATTCAGAGAGTTGAATCTTAAAAACAGAATTTCTATGTTAAGGGTCAGCCGTACACAAAATATTGTAAGAACATGTTTTGTGTAGAATTTAATATTAAATACTTTTATAGTAGATCACTTTGTCCTAAATACTGTATTTTACGAGATAAACATAAAAAACCAGTATCATCTACGGCAGAGTGGCGGCCATTTTGTTTTTTGCTTATAACTTCAATCTGACATGAGTGGTCATTATCCACCATCCAATTACTGATTCTCCATGTCATAACGAAGAGATTGATACCACTCCCATACTTGTATCATCAAGAATCCCACGGGACATAGTATTTGTACACTTGCAGGCGCACTATACATTCAAATTCCACCAAAAACATAAATATGAAAAAGGGGCCGAATTCATTATAGCAAGATCGTTAGTTCTGGTTTATTTAAAGACGACTAGCACAGTCAAATTGGCGGGAAAATCGTGAAATGCACTAAACCACTAAAATCCGTGATTTTATGCCAAAATTTTGTTTCTACGACTTTCCGTGATCGCGATTCGTTAGACTCAAAGCTCGTAAGTAATTCCGATTATTTGCAAATTAATTACATACTTGGAATTTGGATCTATTCGGATTCAAACTGAAGTAAAAAAATCGAGATAATTTCCCTAATTTTTATAAATCACTTCTGCTTACTTCTGGATTACTTCTGCATTTTATCACATGAATGAAAAATAGGGGCGAAACCAGTTTTTTATGTTTTTGTAGTCAGGCGTAAATTATGTAATGCTGACATAATTAGTATCTAATAAATACTATATAACTGCCAAACTACCGAGGCGTTGACTGACTGTACAACTTTGTGCCAGTCAGGTGAAAATTGACCAAGTCCGAGATGACTTGCGCACAAAGAATTCTGTGCCTAACCTATCTGTGCTATTTCTTTGTTCCCACTTAACCACCCGGCATAATCAGTTTGTTGCAAAATTGTTCACACTAATCGGAAAATCAGTAAAGTTTCAACAAATCATACAAAAACTGAATGAGCAAGGAAGTCCAATACCAAAGACTGGCAATTTTCAAGACACTCTGGGCTTGTAAAAATAAAGTGCGTGATACACACACATCATCAGCTTCGCGTCGTATTGCAGTGGCGGGCGGTGCTCCGCGCATGCGCGACTGGGTTGCTAGCTGAGTGTAGAGTTTTACTTGAAACTGATTTAGGGAAAGTCACCGAGCTTTTTGGCAAGCTTTGACGAACAACTTCAGGTAGCATTCAAGCTTTGCTTTAAATGTAGAGGTCTTTAGCAGTCACCGTTCACCACGAATGGTAATTGGTAAAAACCATACTTGGGGACCGTTTATAGGAAATATGGTGTACAGTATAATTACAACGTTGAGTTCTATTAATAAAAAATTCTAACTGAAAAGCTTTCAGATATTTATGACAAGTTGAGGAATCCCAGGACCCTGGTAGTGCGTTGTAACATGATCACAGGTAGGAAGGTTCTTGAAGTATTTGGAACATAGATAAGAGAGATAAACTGTCAAAGTCTTTGAACTTGTCACTTGTGTTTCGATTTCAAGAGATAATCCAACAGAACGTTTCAAAATCAATATCTATACCTTCTAAATAATAATAAGATACTGTAAGTTACAGTATCTTATTATTAGTTAGAAGGTACAGTAACGCATTGGGTCCCTGACTAGATCTTTGTCAAGAAGTATGAATTGGGCGTTTCGCGGCCGTCAAACAGACACTTCCATGGACTTATTTATGGTAATAAATTAAGTCCCTGGTATTTAATATTGTGTCAGACAATAGTTCCATGAAACGTCCAAGTAATACTTTTTGACCAAGGTATAGGGTTTGTAGAATAAGGCTTTGTTAGGGGTTACGGGCTTGGCTCAAAAGATCTGATAACTTTTTAACGGTGAAAGCGTTAGAGTTTATGGGTCTTGGCAACCTACTTAACATGAAATGTTTTTGGTGGGATTTCATTTATTTCTGTAAGGAAATATGATATCCAGACCTGCACTTTATGAGGCGTTGGAGGGTGAAAATTACAGTTTTTTAAGGTTCCGTACCTTGAAATAAAAAAACGGAACCCTTATAGAATCACTTTGTTGTCCGTCCGTCTGTCTGTCTGTCTGTAATGACCCTTTTGCTCGGGCCCCGTATAAGATATCAAGTTGAAACTGATAACTCCTACAGAAGTTTATGGCCCCATGGTGCTGTAAAAAATCAGGCATCTAACTAGAGTTAGCTAAACAAAGTCATTTACTTAGTTTTTTTTATTGTTTGTGTCCTAATCCTAGTTTAATTTAAATTCTAATTTCAGCTTTCTAAGAATTTCGGAATAGAAAATCTTATATGATACAGAACCGGACCCCCTTTATGAGGTTGGAGGGGTGAAAGTCACAGATTTCATTTTTTTTGTTCTTTTTGTGATATTACTACCCTGCATATTAAACTGAAAATTTTTATTGTTATTGAGTCAGTGAGTGAGTGAGCGAGTGAGTGACAAAATCGACGTAAATATTTTGGATACTAAAAAAATTTCATGTATAAGCTAGACAAGTAAAACTTAGTGTGTGTCATTAGTATGCTGACTACATCTTATCTTGAGAATTTGGGCTTGCTAGTATTATCCAGGCCGAAGTTATGAGGGTTCCAACATACGATGAAATGCTTCGAGAAAATGTTTCGTAATGCCCTGCTTCCTTCGGCTCGTCTTGACGGGGGCACTGCCGTGACCCCAGGTACAGATGTCATGTCAGCCTGGCGCAGTCTCAGGCCTCTCAGCACATAGAATAAACTTAGGAGTTCTCCGAATCTCGTTATCTTTTTTTCCTGGTGGAAGCTCGGAAAAGTCCGGGAAAACTCGATAAACTAGCAACACTGCGTTGCATTTGGCGCGCGCGCGAAACATTCCTCCAAATACAAAATGGCGGACGCACAGCGAGCGCGCCGCACTCCTACCACGTAAAATAGAACACCAAAATTCCCCCATTAAATTTCAAATTAAAAATATAAAAAATGTGCGTATTATTTTAAGTGAAAATGTTATAGTGTTCGGTGTACACGTTTTGTGAATTCTTTGTGTGAAGTGATTTTCCGTGGTGTTGCATGAGTGTTCCAAATGGGGTGTCTGAGGGCGACGACGGACGTGATTCGCCGGCCAGCATTGACCAGTTAACGTTAGTATTTCACAATTTTATATTTTAAATAAAAACCTAAAATGTGGCGCCCCGAATTAACTAATTTGGCAAGCACTTTGAGGTTGGTCGGACGGCCGGTGGCGTTATCGACTATGTGTTAAGTTAGGCTCACAAAGCACACTTGTTTCACTTTTTTCTGTGACAAGTTAAGTAATTACTTACCTCGTTACCCCAAAATTTGCTCCTGGTGTCGTTGTAGATAGTCCGAGCGAGCAACTAAGTACTAAATATATTAATGTCCTTAGATAAGTTTTCTTTATGAATATTGAGTTGCTTACATTGATCGCTTAATCTGCATTATTTCACTCAAAAATGTTTTCCTCCTAAACAGACAACTAATTATAGGCACTTGCCTATTTATTGCAAAAATATATAGTTTAACACTTAAATACGAAGTAGTGCAATCAGTGGCGTGCATTGAACTTTTTTCCGGAAAAGCAACCAGAAGGTCAAGTTTGACAATTAAAAAAATATGAAAAAATTTAAATAACACTGTGAAAAAAAAAGTTTGTATGAAAATATTCACCCTAGGGAAGGCAGTGCCTACCCTGGCATCATACAATTTTTTTTTTCAAAGTGTTTTTTAATTTTTTTCATATTTTTTTTATTGTCGAACTTGACCTACTGATTGCTTTTCCGGAAAAAAGTTCAATGCACGCCACTGAGTGTAATTAGTACTTATATACTTGCACCGATTCTAGAAATCTTTGTAAACCACAAATAATTTATGTCCTCTTTATCGCCGCATGTGGTAAGACAGAAAAAAAAATTAAAAGCTTAAAGTCTTGGTGATAAGTTATTGTTTTACGTAAAATTAACAGGAAAAATATAGCGGTTAAGCTTAAGTTTTTTTTTTTTGTTATTATTTGGTACAATCAGTTCTTTTTAAGTCCTCGTGAACAGTTATGGTCAAGATTTACAAATTTACGAAATACGGAACCCTAGATGTGCGAGTATGACTTGCACTTGGCCGGTTTTTCCGCAGAGCAAGTGTTTTTTTTTTTAACTTTATTTACACGCGGCTTTTCGTAAAGAGGCTCAGAAAGGTCTGCAAAAATTATTTTAAGCTTTTGAAACATTTTTAAATTTGTAAACACTTAAGTCAGAATTTTTTTCAAAGTATTAGAAAACCAATTCCGTAATTTATAGACGAAGTGACTTAAAAGCCAACATTGTTTTGTTTTTTTTTTCTATGCCCATCATAAATTAAAAAATAAAGGATTTGTGAGTTAAATGATAAACGGGTTTGTAATAAATGTCTACTGACTGAAAGCTGTATTATAATAGGTCTTTACATATGAAATTGCCAAAATTTTCTTACAGATTCATGATTCATTCCTGTAATTCAATACCTATTTCAATTATTTGTTTTTTGTTTGAAAATTGATTTCAAGGTTTTATATCTACGTATTTTTATTGTCAGTTTGATAACCAAAATTAAATCTTCAAAAACAGTTCGTCCTAGATGCCATCCATTTCCATGATAAGATTCGTTATGATTGTCTACAGCTGACACTTTTCAGAAATTATTATTAATGTTGCTGTCTCATTCATACACAAAAGAAATTACATAATTTGGATTTGTCACTCCTAAAAAAAAGCAAAAAATTTAGTACTGAAAATTGAGTTTCCTTCAAATTCTCTATAGAAAACGCCAATTTCATATGTAAAGACCTAGTATAATATCATTGTGGCTGTATAACCCGATCTTGCTATGGCTATGATAACACTTTTATAATGACTCTGGGCACTCCATGACGATCTGAATACACCTCATAACACCCCCGCACAGTTTATAATGATTAGTTTGTGTAGAAGCTACATTACGCGCAGATTAGTTACTTCCTGTGTTCGAGCGTTGAGCAGTGCTACCATATCTATTTCTAAAATTTACAAAAAAGCAGAAGATTCATCAAAAGGAAAAATGGTTTTTCGCAAAATATTAATATGAATACTTAATTCTTCTTCTATTTTACACAAGAAATGCGGGCAAAAACAGGAGTTTCATGTAAAAACAGAGTACGTTTGTAGCTGGGTTAGCTTGCGGAAGCAGATTGAAACGTTTGTAGCCGGGTTAGCTTGCGGAAGCAGATTGAAACGTTTGTAGCCGGGTTAGCTTGCGGGAGCAGATTGAAACGTTGTAGCTGAGTTAGTTTGCGGGAGCAGATTGAAACGTTTGTAGCCGGGTTAGCTTGCGGGAGCAGATTGAAACGTTGTAGCTGAGTTAGTTTGCGGGAGCAGATTGAAACGTTTGTAGCCGGGTTAGCTTGTGGGAGCAGATTGAAACGTTTGTAGCCGGGTTAGCTTGCGGGAGCAGATTGAAACGTTTGTAGCCGGGTTAGCTTGCGGGAGCAGATTGAAACGTTGTAGCTGAGTTAGTTTGCGCGAGCAGATTGAAACGTTGTAGCTGAGTTAGCTTGCGGGAGCAGATTGAAACGTCTGTAGCCGGGTTAGCTTGCGGGAGCAGATTGAAACGTTTCGCAGGATCAGAGTACAAGGTAACAAAAAAACTACACAAAAAGAAAGCTCTGGCACTAGCATACATTTTCATGAAGGTAAACGCAAGCCTCGGCACTCTCCGCAGGCAGACAGTGCAGTGACAGTAGGTAGGAGAATGTAGAACAGGACAGGATAAAAAAAAGGACAAACAGTAAATTAAAAATGCAAGACGCCTGGTTCCTTAGTCAAAGCAGTTCAGTCTTAGTGAACCAAGCTAAACTTGAGCAGAGTCCTTCATTTAGACAGACTCTCTATTTCAGCAGGAATGAAGTACTTTTTAGTTAATTAATCAGTTAATTACTAGTATACTTGGTTAAATACTGTTTAAATTCAAACATTCACATACTTGGATTTACTCTTTAGGAATATTTCTTCGGAAACACCTTTAAAGAATGAATTATTTTGTTTTACAGCAAGTTGCAGAAAGGGTTTTTAAGTTTAATGAACCTTTAAAGTTGATGCCATCCTTTACATTGTTGTTGACAAAGAAAGCATTTATTTTAAAGTTTCATTAAACTTAAAAACCCTTTCTGCAGCTGCCTGTGAAAAGGTAAATTTTGAATTTTGTAAAAAGCCCTAGAAAATGCTTTACAGCGAAACCGGTCGGGCATAATAAAGTTGTACGTAATATGTGGATAAGTACAAGTGTTTTTTTAAAACAATGTTTTATAAACTCCACCAAGTGCCAACAATCACTAGCATCTACTTCGTTACATTTCTCCAGTGCCGAATAAACGAAAAAGTTTATCAATGTTAATCAATATTGCAATGTTTAGATTAATCTACCGGAAGTCAGGAAACCTGGCAACACTGCCGGTGAGTCAGGGGTCCAAATGGTTTCCACTAGACAAATTGATTTTAAACTGCCAGGTGTTATCTTCTCTGTAGAGCAGTCAACTAGAGTTGAATCTTCTTGTCGATGCGATACAATCACGGAAAGTGGTTGATGGTTGTATGGTTATCCATACTATCCACTTATGTATCCAACCCTATTTGTTATAGGTATGGTTGGATATAATAAATTGGAAGTGAGGAGAGACCTGGCGCTACTAATTTATCTTTTTAAAGTTTTGCGAGGTATATTGTTCAATCCGCGGTTGCTAGCGTCCTTGAAGCTGTTTGTGCCGGATCTATCTTCTATCTATCTATCTTCTATACTAGATAATCTAACTATCTTCGCGCGAGAAATCATAAGTTGTTTTGCGTGCAGCATGCGCGCACTAATGTTCTTAAGGCGATTACCATCGCCAAATTAGCAGCTCGATATTTGTCACTACGAATATCAACGGAAACGACATTGAAATAACGTTCATATCAGCACGCAATGCATAGTGGCTGTTACGACGCTCGCTGCGTCCTTGATAGGGCGAAATAGGAGAAAATTGTACTTTTCACATGGACGTGATTGTTCGATTGAACAATCATATGTTATGTTTATAGCTATCAAGTTTATCTATTTATCAAAGCATAAATGAATTCAATCGGCCAAGCCACTTAAGAGCAGTAGGACATTTAAGCCAAAAAACACCATTCAGTTAAAACAAAATTTCATGTAGAAGTTTTGGTGATATGAAAAAGAAAAATGTTGCATATGTTTTCTAAGAGTTGATTATTCATAATACATTTTTTTATTATTTTTGGTTTGGCCATAAACGAGGAGTAGGCTTTAGAAAGTAATCATTTGGCAATAGTAAGGCCCTTGAAGAGTCACCTGTTGTAAAGGCACTCCATCTTTTCAACAGAATCGACAACCTTGCGGATACCGATTTGTTTAGTTGTTCTTTGACGGAGTTCGCAAAAACTGCTTTAAATATAATTTGTTACCAATCGCATTAGGTTAGCCTGTAAATTTTGTGTAGTATAAATGTAAATAATAAATAAATAAATAAAAAACATTCAAGCTATAAAATATTTACATAATACGCTCAAATTGAAACGTGAATTGAGTGTCAATTCGCTTCAACTAGATCTAAGAGATCAAACGGTTTCGTGCTGTCTCTCTAACGATGTAAGGAAAGTATGATTAATACTTGCGATTGTCGGCACTTAGAGAAACTTGGATAACAACATGATGAATAAATCACAACACATGTCTTGTTTCACAATATACTTATTAAGTTAGTTTTTGAGAGCTACACCATTACAAAAAACCAAATACTCTAAATAATAAACAGTTTAAGGCTTATACTTATAACTATTATACAGCCTGAGGTAGTTAATAAGATGCAGCCAACAAAAAGGTCTCTGACTCAGCAAAATGCCACAGCAGAACTGTGACGTTGATCTTCCGTCAGAGGCCGTAGGTAGGATAACATTGAGATTATAGGCAAATAGTTTGTAGAATAACATTGAAGATGGGGGATATATCATTAGTGGGGAAACCTGACGAAAAAATGGGAAATAATCAAAATTACCGGTTGGGTAAAACTAACTTAGTATACTTACTATGAAACAAATACTAGTGTTGTTATTATTCGTCACATTGTAAGGAAAGTAGTATATATAATTGATTGAAATAGGCGTTACATTGCGGAAGTCCATCATGAATTTGTGGATATATTAATAATTTGCAATTATCCGCTAAACACTCTTATCATGCTATTCAAAATGCAGACTCAAGCACCATCCGCCCTCCCGCATAAAACCAAATGCACAAGCAAATCTTTAGCACAAGCAGGTAGTACGAGCATAAAATAAAGCAATCTTAAATAAAAAGCAAGAAAACTTATCGACGTGTTTCGCCTCTAAACAAGGCATCCTCGGGCTGTGTTGCTCGCCCGACCGCTTTGCTGAGCATAACTCCTACTACCTCAAGTGATATTAATTTCTGATATTCTGTTTTTTTAAATAAGCATCATGTGACGCAAGTTGTGGACCAAATCTACACCCTCCTGTATAGTTCCTGAGATTTCGTAACGAGTGAGCAAGCGAGTAAGAAAGTGAATAATGGGATTGCGTTTTTATAGCCTTAAAAACCTTATCTCTTAATGTAAATTTATCTATTAATATTTAAATATATCTATTACAAAAAAATAGTACACCACCATTTCAGCAATCATTCTAAACAGTTTCATCCACCCAAAGGTTGTCTGGAAGAGATCGCTTTAAGCTATAATGCCGCCTGTTTGTGCTACATAATAAGTTAGTTAAAAATTTAGTATTTATATTTCTGTTCCTTTTTTTATGGTGTACAAATGAAGTTGTGTATCTCTTATAAAAAAAATGTACCTATAAAATCAGACCCTGTTATAATTTTCCGATCCATGCAAATTGCCAAAGCGAAGAAGGCCTAAAATAACCATTTCTTAAATATTATTAGGTCGTATCATATTAGGCGTATTCTTTACAAATTCATGAATCCCTAGTCCCAAGAATAAACGAGTACCTAATTGAATTCCAGAACTCCTACCACCTTACTTGTATATGCATTGATACTTGTAAACAAGGTGAAATTTAATCAACCGTCCAAATTCATATGGGAGACTCGGTTAGTGATCTGGAATAAAGTTCAATGATCCTTTTTTTCGAAATCATAAAAAAAAATTGTGTTCCCATACGAACTGGACTAGTTCAAATACAATTCCTGGGATAGGAAGAAAGGGAATTTTTTTTTTCGAATTTCGCCTGAAAGATCATTAAACATTGTTCCTGAACTCTAACCGAGTATTATTATTATTATTATTATTATTTATTATACACAAGCAGCTAGAAGCTGATGCTGTGTATATCACTGCACTTTAAGTCTTATTTATTTAAAAATTTATCTAGTCTATTTTTAAAACAGTTCACTGATGTAGCACTTATAACAGTCTCTGGTAGTTTATTCCACTCGGGAACAACACGGTTAGGCAAGAAATGTCTGCGTGGGTTGCTTGCACATGTCGACGAGTTGATTTTAAGATGATGACCTCTCAGATGACGATTTTGGTTCATCTTGTAAAGTTTTCCCAGTGTGGGAACATCATAGTGTCCTGTGAGCACTTTATACGTTTCTATCAGGTCTCCACGTTGTCGTCGTTGCTCAAGTGTAGTTAGCCCGAGTTCTTGCAGACGTCGCTCATAAGTTAAGTCACGCAAACCAGCCACCATTTTTGTCGCTCTTCTCTGGACTCTTTCCAACATGTTAATATCTTTTTTGAAATATGGACTCCAAATTTGGAAGGCGTATTCCAATAATGGTCTCAAGTAAGTTTTATAAATCCTTAGAAATAGTTCCTTGTCTATGTAATTGAACGTTTTCCTAATCATATAAGTTATAGAGTTGGCTTTTTTAGTAACTTGGAGAATGTGTACATCCCATTTCAGGTTACTTGTTATTGTTACTCCTAGATCTTTCTGTGATGTTACTATTTTTAAAGACTTTGAGTCGATTGTGTATGAAAGTTGAGGATTTCCGTTACCGATGTGTAAAACTGTACATTTTTCAGAGTTCAATGTTAAAAGCCAATCTTTAGTCCAATCAGTGATACGGTTGAGGTCATCTTGTATAACGTTGTGCGAGATTAGTGGATTACCCATTATTTTGGTGTCATCAGCAAACAACGATAATGCACTTTTAATGATGGCTTTCAAGTCTGTTAAGAAGATTCCAAAAAGGATGGGGCCTAGCACTGAACCTTGGGGTACACCACTGTGAACAGAATGGGAGTCTGAGAGTTGTTCGCCGACTCTTACTTTGAATTTCCTTCCACTGAGAAAGTCTTCTATCCACTGTAGAAGATTTCCTCGTATTCCAAAGTGTTCCAGCTTTGCAACAAGTCTTTTTGTAGGGACACGATCAAACGCTTTTTCATAATCCAGATATATAATGTCAATAGGTGCATGTTCATCCCAATTCCTTGTCCAGTAGTCTAAGCAGCATAACAAGTTGGTAACTATTGATCTACGGGGTACAAATCCATGTTGCTCCTCAATTATGATCTGTTCTCTAGATAAAAAGGCTCTAATTTGTTTTGCTACAATTTTTTCCATCGTTTTGCAGGGAATACATGTTAAGCTTATGGCGCGGTAATGATTTGGATCAAGCTTATCTCCTTTTTTATAGACAGGAGTGACCTCTGCCTCTTTCCAGTCCTGTGGCACTTTCCCATCTCTTAAAGACAGGGTCATAATGTGAGCAAGTTGAGAACACAGCATTTCATTACATTTTTTTAAAAATATTGCTGGTAGTCCATCTGGTCCCATTGCGGTGTCATCTTTAAATGTATTGAGTGTCTTGGCTACATCTTCTGGTGTGAACTCAATATGTTCGAGTGAGTTTTCTACAACAGGACAGCATACACTGGGTATAGGTTGGTTGGGTGGTTCCTTTACATAGGATTTTTCAAATTGTTTTGCAAAAATATTCGCAAATTCACTATGGTTACTAGTAGTTTTTTGTGTTGTTTCATCTCTTAATGATGGGGGAACAGATACTTTAGTTGTAAGATGTTGACGCATGTACGCGTAAAAACATTTTTTACTACTATTTGCAATACCTCTTTCAAACTTAATTCTTGACTTCCTCACTTCATTAATTATTTTATTATTTAATTTTCTATAGCTTTCGTACGATTCTTTTGTTTTACACAGCTGGTAAAATTTCCATTTTTGTAATTTTTCTCCTGTTAACTGAATAATTTCTGGTCCAATCCATGGTTTTTTATTATTTATATTCTTCTTTATTCGGGTAAGTGGTATTTTCATTTCAATAGTTTTATGTGTGACAGTTTTAAATTTTTTCCAAGCTTCATTGACATCGGATAAGCTAGTGCAATCCAAGTCGTCTTTAAGTAATTGTGAAGCAACAATTTCGTAGTAGTAAAAATCTCTGCAAGGCTTCTTGTCAACCACACCATGAATATGGTGATCTTGGATTTGCAGCCTGCTAAGTAGAACCAAATGATCACTTTTGCCTATAGGTGGATTATGAATTACTTTGGTACACAAGCTTTCATCATTGCACAGTATGAGGTCTAGCAAAGACTCTTCGTCGTTCCGCTTTCTAGTTATTTCAGTCACTAACTGATGTAAGTTTGTATCAGTAAGCAACTCTATAAATTTATCATGAAGTGCATTGTAGCCCTCCAGCTTTTTTAATGGCCACTCGATGTCAGGGAGGTTAAAATCTCCAGCAATAAGTAAATTTTCTCTCACTTCAGCAGCCTTCTCAATTGTTTCAAACAGAAGCTTATCTGAATCCTGTAAGTCATAGTGTGTGGGACGGTAAACACCGCCAATAAGCAACTTAAAATTTCCATACTGGACATTAATCCACAGAGCCTCTACGTTTGGTTTGTTGTTCAGTGTTTGGTGTAGATTGGATATAATAGGTATATCGTTATGTTTATGTCCCACGTAAACAGCTACACCTCCAGCTCCTTTGCCGCTTTTTCCGGGGGGCCTGTCTTGTCTATATAGTGTGTATCCCTTTATGTTTACCAATGAGTCTATTATTGTGGGTTTCAAGTGTGTTTCAGTTATAATTATAAAGGTAGGTTTTATTTTATCAATTTCAAGTAAAAACAAATCTCGTTTAGCCATGATGGACGCCAGGTTCGTGTAAAAAAGAGTCAACTCGGTTAGACCATGTTTAGCTACTTTTTTGCTAGTTGGTTTATGTTCACAATCACTGGTCTATTGTTTACATATTTAATTGAGATATCTTTCTCACCTTGTTCAATCCTTTGGTTCAGCTCAAGGCGTAAATTTTTCAAGTACTCACGCTGATAAGGTGTGAGGTCATTCTTGGCGGAGACTCCTGAACGAAGCTTTTTACCGTTCTTGAGAATGTGGACAGCAGCTTCTTTGCTTCTCATCACCACCTTGAGAGGACGTGGCGCAGAGCCAGGCTGCGGCTGACACAGCTGGTGTGTCAGGATCGGGCAAGGCGGCCAACGCAACCTCTACTTGCTGCTTATCATAAGTTTTTCGCTCGTCAGCGGTCGCATCAGTTTTTGGTGACTCCGGGATCCCAAACATTATCACATTTGAGCTCCTTTTTTTGCGCTCTTCTATTTCTCCAATAACTGATTCAATGTTGGCAGCTGGCTGTTGGTTTCGTTTTATGGAATCAATCTCCAACTTAAGGTCGTCTATTTTCTTTCTTAACGCGGGGAGCTGGCGCACCCCGAGTTCACATTCAGGGCACAAGTATTTAAGCGTCGGCGACTGAAGTGCAATCACACGCAGCTCGGTGGCAAGCAACCCACTACATTTCACACATATTTGCCTTTCACAACCGTGACACACTATTATAGGATTCTTCTCATCCACTTTAGGAATGTCCTTTACACATTTTAAGCACGAAACCATCGCGATTTATGGATTTTAGCGACACTCAAAATCACTTCTGGAGGTTAAGTTTTGATGGTTACACAAAAGTTGGAAATTTAGAAATATTAATGCTAGATTTCACTTCCACTAGTCAGTTGCACAGTAAAAATCGCGATTCAATAAGATTTAAGCTTAATTTAGGGATTTAAGTAATTTATTATCAATATTTAGCTACAGTAAACTGAAAACACAAGTGCTTCAAAAAACGAGGGTAGTAGAAAAAAAAAAATAAGTATGTATCCAGTCGGTTAAATTTCACCTGACCTTGTTTATTTACACATGTTTAATTTATACATATAGCCAAATTCATTCTGTAGACCAAAGATTTCATGAAATCCTTGCTGTAGACTCGGTAAGTGGTCAGGACAAAGGTTCAATGATCTTTTTTGCAGAAGACGGAAAAGAAAAGTTATATTTTAGTAATTTACGAACAACTCCGAGCTTATTAATTTTTATTTTTTTTATATTTTTTTTGCTCAATATTTTGCTCATATATTTTGCTCAAGTACACAGTATTCGCCAAACTGCTAAACGGTTTGTTGGCTATACACTCTTACAAATTTTGTTTCTTAGCATTTTAGGTACTATAGGAAGCAAACATTTTATTTTGCGTTTTTCACAAAAACTGTCATTGAATATTGGTCCTGACCACTTACCGAGTCTCCAGTATGAATCTGGCTATATGTATAAACAAAAGTCATTTAGATCAACGAACTAATATTTGTGAGTTCGTTGGATTGGATCTACCACTACGTGCGCGCGCGCGTCTGTGACACACACCCGTCAGCGGGCACGGAGCCAGGTTTGACATGGTCACAGTGTATAATGTCAATGTCGTAGGCAGATCGTTGAATTGGGCAGATCGTAAAGTATAAAATCGAAAATCTTTCACCATCCATCCATCCATCCATCAGCCTAGTTCGTCCACTGCTGGGCATAAGCCTTTCCAGGACTTTGCCACTCCCGGCAGTGGGGTGCCGGAACCCTCGCACCAGTCTGTTCCATATAATTCCCGGCTATTAGGGATGGATATACCGCCATCCATCGGTCCCAGGCATGGTGGGCCTCCTGGTTTTTTGCCTGTGAGCTGTCCTCTTAGTCTCCCCCAAATTACTTCGAGGTGGTCTCCAAGTAAGATGGTGGTACCTCCACAGTCGAGCCCGGCATCAGCTCTACCACCTCGTAATCTTTCACCAAATGTCAAAAATATGTGCGACGACGAACGGAGCGAGGAGCGTGTTAGGTTTACATTATAAATACATCTGGGGAGCCGAGCGAAGCGGAGCCGAGCAATGCGACCCCTCTAGTTTTAACAGAAATATGATATTCCAAATTCCACGATGTGCTGATGACATACAAATGTGATGATGTTGTTCAATACGAGATGTGTGTAAAGGAAAACATTCAGAGAGTTTACGGTACAACATTTTGCACATTTATTTCTGTTAACACAGACTTCCGCGTTTTAATAGTTAGTCTCGCCTATGTTATTATTACGTCTAATTAGTATTTTTAGCTCGCCTTTGTATACAATATTTGTATTTTATGCAATCCATCCACCCATCAGCCCATATTCGTCTACTGCTGGACATAGCCCTCCCCAATATTACGCCACTCTTGGCGGTCCTCAGTCATCCTCATCCAGCCGCCACCCGCAACGTCCTTCAGATCGACAGTCCAGCGGGCACGAGGGCGGCCTACGCTGCGCTTTACTGTACGTGGTCTCCATTCCAATGCCTTACGGCCCCAACGGTCATCGCGTCGGCGACAAATATGGCCAGTCCACTGCCACTTCAACTTACTGATTCGGCATGTCGGTCACCTCCGATCTTTGACGGATATCTTCGTTTCGGATTTTATCCATCAAAGATATCCCAAGCATCAATTTTTTGCAATAAATAATTTTATTATTATTACTAGACTTTGCCTGCAGCTTCGCTCGCGTGGGAGTGTCTTTTAAACAATGTATCTTTTATTTGCACGTAAGAGAAAAACTATTATGGTCAGTTTACGGCTCGACGGTTATTTTATCATTACCTTTCATAACCTAATATTGAAAATGGTCACTAATCATATCATAAAGAAAACCGTATCCGAACCTGTCGAGTAGTTCTCAAGTTAAGGTCAGACGTCAGTCGCTTAGCACAAACTACATAACTTAACTTTGTATTTCTTGTTTATAAATTAAAAATTGAAAAACATTTTGGTATGTGGCAGTTAACACCAATAGTTCAGTATTAGTGAGGTTTATAAAGCATGAGTTTGAAATTTAATGCACAATTAGTCATGATCTTGTCCAAACAAAGTTAAAACAGCATTTTAAGTTGGTTTTGAGAAGATCATGACTAATTGTGTATACAATTTCAAACTCTTGATTTATAAAGCTCACTGGCGTCAAATGGCACAGATCAAAAAGCTTTTCAATTTTAAATTTCTAAACAAGATAAACAAAGTTAAGTTATGCACTTTGCGCTAAGCGACTGATGTTTGACCTTAACTTGAGAACTACTCGACAGATTCGGATGCGGTTTTCTTTATTATATGAATAGTGACCTTGGTCAACATAAAGGCTATGAGAGGTGTTGATAAAATAACCGCCAAACCGAAAACTGACAATAATAGTTTTTACCTTACGTGCAAATAAATGATACATTGATTGAAAGACATTCCCACGCGAGCGAAGCTGCAGGTAAAGTCAAGATTGTAAAAATTTTAGTTTTGGGCCTAGCCAATACTACTAAAATAACCTATATTCAATGTACTACAGACACGACTTTTTTACTATGTTATAATATCAACATTACGTTATAATCTGCTGTAAATTATGGTTATTTTTACACCCCACGTGCTTTTTGTTGGGTCGTTCAGCTACTCGTTCCAATGCCAACACGTCCCAAAATAAAAAGATTTCTGTTCTAACTCGTCCCACCATGTTTCTTATTTATATGACGAGTTTAATGTGGGACGAGTTGACGAATTTTGTTATGTTGAAAATTAAAAGTAACTTCGCATTTTTGGGTTATATGTTACTTACCTACGTACAAATTACATACTTACTCTATATATAAGTTTATATTATTATATATAATAAATATAAATGTATCGTCATGACATGAACCCTCGAGGGGGTGTCAGAGGTGTTTTCGAATGCAAACTGTTAAATGCAAATCACAGTCCACACTTAACCCACGTTTCACCGACGATTATTACGTGCCGACGTGATGGGTGGTGAGCCCTATCGCCGTTCTTTTTATAAGTTTATATACCTAATTAGGTTTAATTTAGAATTTACGATTAACGGAATATCTATACAAAGCTTGCCAAGTTTATTGATATCGTTGAAAAGTGTAATTGTGTTTTAGTTGTAAATAAATAAATATTTCTTAGTCTATAGATCCACCAGAATGTGATGTGATGACAAAATGTGGAAATCTAAATCTGTTGTAATACCAATACTGATACAGTGGGTATTTTTTAGGGTTCCGTACCCCAAATTAAAAACGGAACCCTTATAGGACCACTTTGTTGTCCGTTTGTCTGTCTGTCAAGACCCTTTTGTTTGGCCCCCGTATGAGATATCAAGTTGAAACTGATGCCTCTTACAGAAGTCTACGGCCACATGGTACTGTAAAAACATCAGGCTTTTAACTCATCGCGAAAAAAGTTATTGCACTTTACATAATAAATTTCATACAAATTTGCTCACCATGAAAACATATAGGGCACTTCCGGTCGACTTTGAAAATTGAAATTTCGTTTTAGGTAACTGAAAAAAGAATTTATTATTGTAAATAAGTGCTGTATATTTACATATTTATTTTAATTTATTTCCCCTAACGATTTAAAATGAAGTAAGAAACTGGGGGGGGAGCGCGTCTTCTTTACGCCGCCCTATACTTATTAGGGTTGCCAGATAGGCAAACCAAAATTATCTGGGCAAAATTAAAAAAGTCGGTATTTTGGGATTATTGTCGGGACAAATAAATATTACGAATCAAAATATTACTTTTTATTATTAAAATCAAAGTAATTACTTACAACAAAATGCTTTTTTGCCCGCCGACCGTTGTTATTTGTTATTTATCGGGACAATTTGTATTTTGTCGGGACTCTGGACATCATATGAAATGTCGGGACAATCCCGACCATCTGGTAATCCTACCTACACTACATGTACAGGATATGGCGTACGATGTGTGAACTTGACCTACATTCAGTTTTATTTTATGCTTTGACAACAGGACGGACAGACGGACGGCCTTTTACCATAGGGGTTTAGGCTTTTAGGGTTCTGTGATAAAACTATTATAGCCTGTTGGCAGTAAAAGAAGCTGGGCCCTTCGACCCAATTGGTTTGAGAATTAATGTGAAACAAAGTGCGCCTTTGAAAACGTCAATTTTTGAGAATATTTCCTAAAGTTCGTTTTGATTAAAAGACGGGTTTTTTACAATTCGCCTGCTAAACGGCTGTTAAACATCCACGTTATGGGAACCCGTAGATTGTAAATTACAGACTTTTGAAGTGAATACTTCTTTGTTCGCATCTTGTTTAGAGTTTGTACGTCACTTCCGAAATGTATTTTTTAACGAAGTATCATTTGATTAATGATGAATTTATGATAGATTATTAATTTTCGGGTAGTATTTAAACGAGCGAAAATTAATTAAAATTTAAGGTGTCAAAAATACTGAATATACTAAGTGAGCGAAAGACTGTGGGTGAGTAAAAATGTTAAAAACGGCGACTTGAAAATACAAATTCGAGTTGAATTGAATAATTCTCAGGCGAACAATTTTCTATTTTAGTGACAATTTAATTTTAAGTAATAAAACTAGAGACGTTGCCTCGCTTCGCTCGGCTCCTTATTTTATCTCACATGTAAACCTAACACGCTTCTACTCGCTTCGATCGTCGTCGTACCTATTTTTTGACTTTTGGTGAAGTATTTTCGATTTCATATTTTAAATTCGCCCACTCAGTATTTTTAGTCGCACGCTTTGGTATTTATTCCGGACACTTGAAGTCGCTAATATTTTTTTTATTTGTCCGATTAATAATTTCTCTTAAATTTTTAATCGTTCATTAAAGATTACACGATATTAAGTTAATGATCTCGTAAGCGAATGCGCTGCCGTCACTGATGGCTATGGCCGCCATTAATGTCACTCCGCTGTCCGTCTGTCTGTCTGTCTGCCTGTCCGTATGTCACGGGTCTCTAGCTCTTGGACGGAATGAGATAGAGACTTGAAACTTTGATGTGGTGTAGAGCGTCACACGTCACTCCTCTCATTTTTATAGCATGCAGTGTTTACCTGTTATTGTAGTTACACTCTATTCCTACTGTACGATAGTTTAATAATTAATCATACAATTATTGTATGTTGTTAAGTGTATCATCTGTTGGTAGACCAAATAAATAAATAAATGTTGACCTAAAAATGTTGTAGTTTATAATCTATAGACAGTAGGTATAGATAGGTTTACCAAAAGCACCCTAAAGCTTAATGCGTCTAAAAACTTCCATTTTTCACTTTATGATAAACCTTGTCAAAATGCACCCCCCAAAATCAAATCCTGAGTACGAACCTGTCGTCTAGAGCTCATTGAGTAGAGTATAAAAATATATATTTTTATCTTCCAAAACAATTAAATTAAATATTAATTTAATAAAAGTTGTCAGTTTTAGATCATTTTTACATAAGGAATTACAAATTCCTGACTACTTTGGTCTTTGATATAGGGGTCTAAGTAGTCAGGAATTTGTAATTCCTTATGTACCAAATGCTGTATTTTAACAACAAATACTGAAACACAGATTTGTAATATAGTTTTAGTGTTACGTCCCCGAATACTCAACTAACTTAATTTTGCAGTTTTGTTTTATGGAATATAAGTTTGGAATTTTTGTTTACATTATTTAAGTAATCTTATTTCAATGGTACGGAACCCTCAGGGCGCGAGTTCTACTCGCACTTGACCGTTTTATTTTTAAGGAACCCTAAAGTCAACGTAGTGAAACCTGAAGGACATTTCGGCTGTAAACTTCGTCAAAGGCTACTCAGTGTAGAAGTAGGTACGAATCAATGCCATTTCGACGAAATGTCGGGGACGAAGCTATTCTCGGGACGTTTGGTTGGACTAAAATAAACGATGCCGAAATAGCCCACTGAAACTTTTTGATTTCGGAACAGTAAACTAACTAATGACCAGAAAAAACCGATGTCTTACGGAATCTGATCATTTTTACATCTCCTAGTTTCTTTTCGCATATTTGCCGCGGATCTGTCTGCTTTGAATTCGTTTTTGTGTAACTAGTCTTACCAAACCTGTAAATTATTTCGTCCTATACTTTTATATGTAGATATTTGACCTAAACCTCTTTTTGGTGAGGGTCAAGGATGAATTAATAAGCGGGGTCTCCTAATACAACGGGGTCTCCTAATACAGCAGGGTCTCCTAATACAACGGGGTCTCCTAATACAGCGGGGTCTCCTAATACAACGGGGTCTCCTAATACAGCGGGGTCTCCTAATACAGCGGGGTCTCCTAATACAGCGGGGTCTCCTAGTACAGCGGGGTCTCCTAATACAGCGGGGTCTCCTAATACAGCGGGGTCTCCTAATACAGCGGGGTCTCCTAATACAGCGGGGTCTCCTAATACAGCGGGGTCTCCTAATACAAGTATTTACGTACTTAAAAGGAGTCTCCAACCCAGCTATGTTAAACCGCTTTGAATGATAAATAAAGTTTTTTTTATTATGTTAACGGCCTAACTATAGTTTGGCTTAGCTAGCCAAACTTGTTCTGGTTTGTCAGAAAAAAATACCTTCTAACCTTCTTCTGCGCTGAAGAACTTCCGAAAAAGGCTTTTTTAAAATTTAAATGACATTTTGCAAAAAAGGGAATGCTCTTCAAAAGGCGAAAGCGAGCGAGCGTTGCGAGCGAAGTTCTCCGAGTCTACTTGAATAATCCGGCGTTTGTATGTTTGTATTGTATGTATGTATGTATGTATAGTTGTTCACGATAAATCGAGTATTGTTGATCGGAACGTCATGAAATTTGGTAGGCGAGTAAATGAAACAAAAAGAATTTTTTAATGCAAGTGCTCGTAAAGGCCCACTTTTTATGCATCAAAACCGAACAGAAAGTCGATTATTTTGCCCTAGGGCTTTATTATTATTATTTTTTTCAATTTATTTACATTGGTTGGCTAACCTACAGCCTTTCCTGTGTACCATAAATGTAATACTTTTTTTTCTACTGTTTAACGGCTTTGGATACAGTCCTTTTGAGCCAATCATAATTTAAAGTTCACAAGATTATATTTGTTTTATTTCCTCACACTATGCATTGAAAAACGTAGTATGATACACGGGCGTAAGAGCAATAAATTACTCGGTTACGTTTAAAACACTCGTGTTTTAAATCGTCCTCGTAATTTATTCCTTTTCACCCTTGTAGCATAAACTACTATTAAATTCGAACATGAGCCAAATCGGACAAAGGGTTCCCGAGATATTGGGTTGTAAGAGGAGGTACGCGAGTTCACAGTTCGGATTGCACTATTAGTTAATATTTTTCACCTTGTTTAGGTCATCCTTATGAAACAGTCGACTGTTGTATAAAGGACAATAACTTAATGTCACAAACAGGTCATAATGGATTCTGTTTAATCAACTGTATTGCCTTAAAGTGACCTATCTCGTGACTCATATGTGCACACCTACATTTGGCTTCGGGACTGGACATTTCGCAAAAGAAACCTTACAGGTTTTGACAGTAACCTAATTAGTTACCTAAACACTCTAAGCTGGCAGCTTCAGTAGATTTTCAGAGGATTCCATTCCAGTAATGAGGTGGTGTGTAGACAGGTGGTAGAGCTGATGTCGGGCTCGACTGTGGAGGTACCAACATCTTACTTGGAGACCCCCTCGAAGTAATTCGGGGGAGAGTAAGAGGACAGCTCACAGGCAAAAAACCAGGAGGCCAACCATGCCTGGGCCCGGTGGATGGCGGTATATCCATCCCTAATAGCCGGGCCTTATATGGAACAGACTGGTGACGGGCAGCAGCGTTACTGGTGCGAGGGTTCCGGCACCGCGCTCACCAACCCGCCTGCCCAGCGTGTGTGAGTATGGGCAATTCTTCCAGGATATCCCGGCAAAGTCCCGGAAAGGCTTATGTCCAGCAGTGGTCGAACTAGGCTGATAGATGGAGAATGAGGTGGTGTGGTGGCGACGACGCTGGTTACACTTGACTGATTGATCAAACATTTAGGAAGTAGTTCTAGCCCTTTCACGCATTATGGTCCTGTGTAGGTATTTATACCTCTGATGTTTTCATCTTAAGAGGTGTACCACCGCAGCTCTTCTTAAGGATAAACGTCAGTCGCTTAGCGCAAAGTGCATAACGTAAATTTGTTTTTCTAGTTAAGAAGTTAAAAATTTAAAAACACTTTGGTATGTGGCAGTTAACACCAATAGTTTAGTGTTAGTGAGGTTTATAAAGCATGAGTTTGAAATTTAATGCACAATTAGTCATGATCTGGTCCAAACAAAGTTAAAACATCATTCTAGGTTGGTTTTGAGAAGGTCATGGTCAATTGTGTATACAATTTCAAACTCATGCTTTATAAACCTCACTAATACTGAACTATTGGCGTCAAATGCCACAGATCAAAATGCTTTTTAATTTTGAATTTCTAAACAAGAAAAACAAAGTTAAGTTATGCACTTTGCACTAAGGTCAGTACCGTTTAACCTTAACGGTAAATCGAAATCTTAAAAGGTCAGATGGAAACCAAGGCATATGCTCCATCTTTTCGCTTTTACCAGTAGGTTCGCCCGCGTCTATTCATTAAAATTTCTTGTTCTCATCAAAATGATTTTGTATTCATTATAAGATGAAATACTGATTAATAGTAGTTTATGCTACAAGGGCGAAAAGGAATAAATTACGTTTTAAACGTAACCGAGTAATTTATTGCTCTTACGCCCGTGTATCACCTGCGTTTTTCAAGGCATAGTGTGAGGAAATAAAACAAATATAATCTTGTGAACTTTAAATTATGATTGGCTCAAAAGGACTGTATCCAGAGCCGTTAAACAGTGGAAAAAAAAGAGTATAACATTTATGGTACACAGGAAACGTTGCAGGTTAGCCAACTTCCCGTAAACAAATGAAAAAAAAATTATAAAGCCCTAGGGCAAAATAATCGACTTTCTGTTCGGTTTTGATGCATAAAGGCAAAATAATCGACTTTCTGTTCGGTTTTGATGCATAAAAAGTGGGCCTTTACGAGCACTTGCATTGAAAAAAATATTAAGACTTCGTTTTTGGCAGGAAAAACATCTAGTCACATTCGTAACTAAAATTATTTTCATGTTCTCTGATAATAAACCAAAATAGAAAAGAAAAATGCCTTCTTGTTGATATACTCGTAAGACTTGCTCTATAAGATTATGAAAGTTTCATGTCGATCCATTAAGGAGTTTTCGAGATCTTGAGAGCAAACCAACAAACTTTAACTTTTATAAATTAGTAGAAAAGGGATATTCTTGAGATTTTTTTGGTATTGATCTTGTATATACAACGTGTATCAGAAAGGTGTAACCATATTTGAAGAGCTTATTCAGTCAATGGTATAGAACAACTTTTAATATGGAACAAACCCTGTATCTCGAAAAAAAAAATTACTTTTTCATAGAAAAATGCAATGCCGCTCGGCTGAAATGTATGCAAGGGCAGATTTTTTTTTTGAGATTTCAGGGTTGGCTCCATAGTAAAAGTTGTTCTTTACGTTGAATAAGCTCTTCAATTATGGTTACACCTTTCTGTTACACCTTGTATAGTAATAGCTCTGTGACGGAAATTGCGGACCAAATCTACATTCTGTATAATCTATTTATAGATTTAATACCGCAAAGTTACAAAGGTTTGCAGTACAATAGGGACATCATCAGCATCACAGACTAAACAAATTGTTAGACTAATCAGAACTCCATTCATGTGAACTGATCGATGATATGGGTTATACTTAGGTTCTATCTGACTTGAAATAAGGTCTATTTTTGGACTTACCAGCGCGGTAGGCGTTATTTGGTTAAATACCTATAGTTACTGTGTCAATAGTCTGAAATTATGTGGTTAGTTAAAAAGCTGTTAAAGTTCAACGCACAATCAACAGTTCATCAGCTGGTATCGACATTAGTGTGTTGACCCCACAGACCACTAGATCTGTGGTTGAACCTCATCGATTTTTCACAGGGTTATAGGCTTTTTTCAGCAATTTCTCATCTTTGCATAGTAGTCTATGAAAGTATAAAGGTTTCTGAAAAGTTGATTTGAATTAAAAAAAAATAATAAAGAGGTTTGATGATTTTGGTATGGACACTGGCCATGCGCTATTTTTTTTTCCTTTTACATTAAGATAGCTGTCTCGAATAATTGTTATAAAATCGATAGTAGACATCATATAAATAAATACATGAAAAAATATTCTTTGACAAAAGCTAGTAAAATGTCACATTTCGAAAATATGTAAAAACCAAGTTTTTTTGTTGAAACTTCTTATACTTTGTTTTTTGTCAGAACTGTCAGGCTACCGGTTTCATCGATGTAATTGACATCATCAGGCATCGGGCAAAAAAATTGTTTACGTTTTTGTGTCAATTAAATCGATAGCGCGACTGTTCTGACAATTATATTAGTGGAACAACGTACAAACTATTTCAATATTTTTCTATAATTATTACAATTTTCCATCAAAACGTGACTGCGTACACCATCAATCGTTTTAATGGGAGCGACACCTTAAGAGGCTATCTCGATGAATGTTTTTTATTTGTACTGATATCAGCAATCGGTTTTTATAAAAATATCGGGGCCGCAATTGAAAAAAGATTGCGGAAATTCAATGGAAGCCAAAATCTTCAAACCCCGTTAGTGGAAATGGCACCCAACGTGGGGCATTAAAAATAATTTTCCGTGTCGGGCGCCAAAATATCAAGGAGGCAATCTAAGTTTTTTAGATCTAGTTACCATTCATTTTTATTACTAGCTTTTGCCCGCGGCTTCGTGTGGAAGTGTCTTTTGATCTTTGGTTATGGTATCGACAGTCTGTATCGAGAACCACTCAACGGATTTGGATTCGATTTTCTTTATTATCATCGTAGTGACCCTGGCCAACATAATAATATAGGCTATATATATAAGGGGTGTCAGACACTACCACGCGAGCGAAGCCGCGGGCAAATGAGTAATTACTATTATGAGCAGTTTCGCAGCCGAATTATAAAAAACCCGCCTTTTTATAATTAATCGAAACAGAACACTTAATTTCAAAATTCACCCAATAGTTATTCAACAAAACCTATGTATTGTGTATGTTGCTATCGCAAAGTTTCCATTGGTCTGTGTAAATTAAAATTTAAAAATTTTTTCATTTCTAAAATTTAAATTCCAAATTATAAAACAGCATACACAATACATAGGTAATAAAGTTTTGTTGAACAACAATTGAGTGAATTTTGAGTTTTAGTGTTCTGTTTCGATTAATTAGAAAAAGGCGGATTCTTCACAATCCGGTTGAATCAACACACAGACAAAGGAATATGCGTACCTTTCACTAACATAAAGATGGCTGCACTTTGTTTGTTTGTTTCTTTACCGATTGGCCCGTAACTTTATCTTTGCACAGAGACTTGCAACTTGCAATTTGTTTTATCTGGATTATAGAACAGATGGGATTTGTGTCAAGCAAAAACTTTTTATACGGTTACTTCATACTAGTATAGATAATTTAGATATTGCAGCGTAATAAGAACTGTAGGCTTTCAATCAGTATTTTTATCAATCAGCAAGCCTTGGCATAAACTTCCCATACCCAATTGGCATAGACTAAATAATTTTAAGGTGTGTTAATTCGAAAACTATTTCGAGATTTAGGTTTAATAAACCGTATTTTTGAAGTTTTGGTTAAAAAAACCTCAAGATGATGAATATTTTTACGAAAAGGCTGCAACTTACATTTGCCCTTGTGTGACGTCACTTGATTAATGGCTGTTTAGAAATGTGTCCTTTGCTATCAAGATAAATTTATAATAATTTGCTTCAGACTAATTTGACAGCTAGATGACAGATGAGTAGACAGACAGAGACAGACCACTTTTTTTATAAGCAATCACACATCACAATCAGTATAATGTCTAAAATTCTCAAGTGACAAGGTCATCGGACAATTCTTTAAAAAATCATAAAAAAATAATGCTCAATATATGTATAGCAAAATAATGAAAACCATGTCCTAAAATGACGTAAATTCTCCGAAAAAAATTTAAAATAAAATCTTTTAAAAATTAAGCTATGGGATTTTAATTTATTTGACAAGTGGACATTCTTTGTATGGGGTATTAGAAAGTCCTCTAATTCAAATTCAAATTCAAATTTATTTGCACCATAATGTTCTTAAATAATAGGTCTTAAATAACATTTAATATAGTATCAATTACGGACCCTGTCGGGCACAGCAAAGTAACTTAAAGCTAGTAACACAATTATTCTTATTCAATTACCTACATACTTATGGGATATAAAGGAAAAGGAATATCCATCTTATATTTAAGTAAGTAAGTATCATAAACAAGGCATGCATTGTGCTTAAAATCTAGGTAAATACAATTTCTCTCTTTTATATCTGTTATGGACAGACAGACGGACCCAAAAACGGACAAGGAGTCTGGCGTAGACTAGCCTTCTTTGACGAAAGGACAACAACGTATGACGGACACTGAAAGATGGATGACAAAAGAGTACAGACGTCATCGACATCTTTAACAGTGAATAAATACCGATTTCTCGATCAGAAGTCCTTTTATTTGATACAATATCTATAAATCTTACTATTCTAGTTATTTAAGTATTCTTCAATTGTGTAGGGACGATTTGTGGAGGACTCACGTTTTGTAAATTGCACATAGAAATACGCAGGAAAATATAAGTTTTGTCATATTTTACTTGATTTTGAATTTTCTGTGACATTCCACGCTTTGCCCGTGTACCCTTTGGAGACGAGCGGGTGCCAGTACATAAAATGTCTGGAATCTAGAACATTAGCTGCCAATCTGATGAATATGAAAATCTCAGGAATTTCTCTAGCGTCCACTTTGTTGTGTTTGGGATATTTGGTGGGAGGGGGAGCTCTATACATTGAGCACATGACGTTGTTGAATCTAAAATCTGTTTCTTAGGCCAGTTGGAAAAACTGTATGCATCAAAAGAAAACGATATTTCAATCTCGCCATACAATCTTTATCGTTTTATCGCAAATTGCTGCGTTTCTTGGTCCAGTACAAAATGCGCAAAGGTCATAGACTAATTTTCCAGCTGTCCTAGAATTTATCAAGGATATCCTAGATTAGATAGATAAGATCTATCCTTATCTATTCTAGGATAAGGAATCCTGGATTTTATCAAGGATAGAGGGAAAAAGCAGCGTGTTGAGTCAGATATATAACCGTTAATTAGGTCGATACTTCTAATGCCGCCACTTTACTCAATCACAGAGGTCGGAATCAATGGTGGCATTCGCTTACGAGGTAATTTTTGATTTATTATTTCAACAATTTCAGAACTTGCACGAGATGCGAACAAAGAAATGTCCACTTCAGAACGTACAAAATGTACGAATACTCAATGTGCAGGCTTCGTCGACATATGAAGCTTGTACAAAATTCGTCACTAAACAAACCCGAAGGAATTTTTCGGTGTGCCACCGTGTGCCAAAATAATTCTCCACCCACTGGTTACATTTCAGCTCAATGAGAGACATTCTTAAAAAAAAGAAATGTTTTGCTCTCAAACAGAATGTTGCCCATTGAATAAAATTCAGGCATTTTTAAAATTTTTGGTTTATTTTCAACGTTATACCGCGATGGCTTTACTTCGTTTGACATAATCTTAAATTGAAGTGACCGTAGCCAGGAAAACGAAAAAAAAGTAGCTAAGAGCTTGAAGAGGCATATTTTTTTTTTTGCTACTTTTAAGGACTATCTCAAGGGCAGTACGCCCGAGCTCCATACAAACGCTCTTCGTTGATAATGGTCTTATTTTATTGACCAAAAATTTGAATTTGTGAAACTTAATCTCGTACAGTAATCTATGGCTTGTACCTAATACATTTACCAGAATCAAATACACACGAAAGTTACAAGCATTTAAAAGTAAATAATGGAATTTACACTCACGGACTTTTAACTTTTGTGTATTTGATTTAGGTAAATATGTTAGGTGGTGGTAGGTGGTAGAGCTGATGCTGGGCTCGACTGTGGAGATACCACCATCTTACTTGGAGACCCCCTCGAAGTTATTCGGGGGAGAGTAAGAGGACAGCTCAAAGGCAAAAAACCAGGAGGCCCACCATGCCTGGGACCGATGGATGGCGGTATATCCATCCATAATAGCCGGGCCTTATATGGAACAGACTGGTGACGGGCAGCGGCGCCTGCCCAGCGTGTGTGAGTATGGGCAATTCTGCCAGGATGACCGCCAGGAGTGGCAAAGTACTGGAAAGGCTTATGTCCAGCAGTGGACGAACTAGGCTGATGGATGAAATATTTTAGTTATTAATAATGGACGAGATAAGCATCACAAATTAAAATTTTAGGCCAATATTAATAAATAAGAGCATTATCAGCGAAGAGCGCTTATTTGGAGATCGGGCGAACACGGTGCTCTTAAAAAAAAGAAATGCGAGCTGTCGCATTTTTTTTAAAGAAAATCTTACACTGTCGGCAAAATGCAGTTGGCCTGACTAAATATCTACAAACCCCATTAAAAAAGAATTAATAAAAAATCATAGGCAGTCACGGGGACTGTCGAGTGCCGACAGAAGTGAAAATTTTATTGTCGGTAACTTATGATCATAGAGAAACTATCCATAAAGACGTGCAATACTTCTTGCAATACTCAATTACACTTGGAAGCATGTCGGTAACGGTGACGCTAACCCATAACATTTTCCTCTACCAAAAATAATGCGCCTAAAAAAGTTATCACTTAAAAAACGTTTTAAAACCTATTTTAAAAACGAATAGAACAAATTAAGACTATGCAGAAGCACTGATTAGCGAAATCGCCGGCATTTCTGGTACTCTAAAAAGACCGTTTTGCATGAATCACGTTATGATTATGTTCTAATGCCGTCTCTTTTGCACGCGTGAAAAAACTCTGACTCTGTCCTACTTTCAAATCATTTTATGATTCAACCAACTCGGCCTTTTTAGATCCCGTTCTCGGTGCTAGTTGTTCGATGTCCAGAACTCACAAGACCTTGGGTGCAGTGAAGGGCGCGTGCCTCCCCTCCGTTTACTGAGGGCCATTGTGACCAAGCTGATAGATGTTGACGGACTTTGTACTTATATAATTCGGCAACTATTTTAATTTTTCTTTAAACTTATGTAAGTAATTTTTCCTCGAATCTTATTTTCAACTACGTATTTTGGTGTGGGAGTCATGGATTTTAAGAACGTCAAGTTTGAGGTCCGTAGTTAAAATTATTATTAAATACGGCTTTAACACTCATGTGTGATTATTGTTGACTACGTGCCAACCGTTTCACCGATAAAAACGACATTAGCCTTGAAAATGCCGAAATTGTATCGGTGTTACAGTTGGCAATTGTGGCACATAACCGACAATAGTCATACGTGAGTGTTAAAACCGTATTTAAGGCCCTACGCATCCAACACAATAATCGTATTAAGTAATTTTGAACTCAATGATATTGTCAGAAAGTTTACATTAGAACGCTCGCTTCGTGCGCTGCGAGCACGCATAATCGGTAAATTTGCGTGGCTTTTCTGGAATTTCTGAAAAAGTATTGAGAAATAAATAAAAATGGGTCAATAAGTGTCTTTAGTTATCTGTAAAGGAAATTCAGGAAAAGTTTTAATTCTCTCCGTTGAACACCTTTGCTATAAACACATTTATTCGCAATTTGACGAGCTTACTTTGTGATTTTTTTCTATTGAATGAAGTTAACTTAATTACGTTTTTAGATCAACTTGTGTTTAGAGTATATCCTCTTTTGTAACATATATTTAACTTGTATTTGAAGGAGATATCGAACTGACAATATTAATTAAACAAAATGCTCATTTTGGAATGACAGGGCCTTAATAACAATTTCATATATCAGCTCACGCGAGTTTTGATAATATTTTGTGCGGTTTAAGTTTAATTTGTAAAATTTATTTAGAAATGGGTAAAAATTCCTCCCCCTGTCTCCGCGCATGGTGGAATTCAATTTTGAGTTTTTTTTTTTAGCTTATTTATTCAACAACAAAATAGTACACATTAATTTAGTAAATGGATCACAAAAACCCTTCAGGGTTTATCCATGAGATCACTCTTATCTTACAATTATAATAACTTATTATTATAAGCTATCATTATTATAACTTGAAAAATATTTCTTTAATATTGCTCTTCTCTTTGTTGGTTCAAGACTTCATTTGGTAAATCATTTAAACATTTTGATAACATGTATTCCCCAGTTCGCACTCCAGTTGTCATGGAAACATCGCAGTAACCAACTTTTACTTTAATTGGTAACGTATGGTAACCCTACACTTTGTGTGGGTCTACTAGGTTGTTTGGGTCGTAAACTATCCGTCTCTATGTAAGAAAACAACCACACAAAAATGCTGTAGCCTATATACAGCCTGTCCGTTATGTTTGTACTGTTATGTACTTCCTCGGATTGGTACGGACTGCTAAAGGTTTAGTACATATACACTTCTTATTGTCTGTAGACAAATAATAGGTCTTTTTCTATGAAATTGCCGTTTTCTATAGATAATTTGAAGGGAACTCAATTTTCAATACTAACAGTTTTGCTTTTTTTTTAGGAATGACAAATCCAAATTATGTATTTTCGAAACTATGACAGAAATAAATTTCTATGTTTGAACACTTGGCGATTTATCCATCGCAAGGAGATATAAATTAACATTATATCATTGCAGTATAGAAACGCAGAAAGAAAAGTAAATCTGGATGTGAGGAGCTCTGAACCGGGATCAGAGCTCCTCACATCCAGATTTATTTTTCTTTCTGCGTTTCTATACTGCAATTATGTAATTTTAATTGATGTATTTTCTTTTGTGTATGAATGAGACAACATTAAGCTAACAGCAACATTAATTTAATTTTTGAAAAGTGTCAGCTGTAAAAAGTTATTACGAATCTTATCATGGAATTTAGGACGAACTTTTTTTGAAGGTTTAATTTTGTTTTTCAAACTGACATAAAAACAAAATTTAATACGTAGATGTAAAACCTTTAATTCAACTTTCAAACAAAAAACAAATAATGGAAATAGCTACTGAAATACAGGTATTATGAACTCATCTGTAATCAATCAATCTGTAAGAATATTTCGGTAATTTCATAGGTAAAGACCTATTATAACCATCTACCGAACGGATATAAGAGAAAGCTCTAGGTAGGTATTCAATATGTACATAACTAGGGTTGACCAGAGACCTACAGACACAGAGGCGCTGTGTTCTAGACGCGTTTTGGCACAGTTCCCAGTCAATATCTAGGCTATTGCTAACTGCTGTTCTTTAGTGCTTTGTTATTTACTTGCATTTTATTGGCATTTAAACTGTACAACGGTACAACTTGGTACTTGCAACTTGCAACTTGGTGTTGCATTTGTTACAACTCGGTTCTTGCAACTTGGTGTTGCATTTGGTACAACTCGGTTCTTGCAACTTGGTATTGCATTTGTTACAACTCGGTTCTTGCAACTTGGTATTGCATTTGGTACAACTCGGTTCTTGCATTTGGTACAACTCTGAGAGTACAAATTGTGAAGGTGTTATTTATCTTTTCGTGAATCTTGAAATTTTGGCTTAAGGTGATATGTTAAAAAATAGAGGTGCTTCTTTTTTGTGTATTTCATGAAATACACGGAAAATTTTAATAAATTTCTGGCATATGCATTTTAATTTAGTTCATGTACATTTATTATATATATTTTATTAGATTAACTTTGACGTGTAAAAAGTCTATTATATACATATACCTACTTTGCAGAATAAACTATTTGAATTTGACTGTATAATCTAGGGTTTTGAAATTGGAAAACATGTTTGGATAAATTATTTCCTCGATAGAAATAATTGTTGAAATGAGGTCTCAAACACACTTTTTCTCCTCGTTTGACGCCATATACAGAACTCAAACATAATCTATTAGGGGTTTTTCAATAATATCTAGAGATTTGATATTGTAAAATTTGCTAGCTATTTTAGTTTTTTTATAAAAATTATAAAACTAACATTTTTCGCTTTCGCCCTGAATCCGCCCCGCTCGCACTGAGCGTGTTTTTGCTTTGAGTGACAGTGACAAAAATAAAATTCGCATAGCCTCTTAATTTAGTATAGATTTCATAATAAGTGTAGAAAACAACAAATTAATCACAATTTCGACATTACACAATCACTGAGTGAACTTCTACTTAAACAACAATTTTTATTTCAAGTCAATACGACAAGTATATCCGGACTTATTACAATATGAAAACTAATGAAAACATCGCGCCGCACTCTTAAATTCAAACCTCGGTTCCGACAAGTCAGTGAATTCGTGACGTCATTTTCGCCTTAGTGTGGTCTGTTGTACGTAGAGAATCGGCCGTTTGAAGCGTTTTCGAGTGGTACAATTAATAACGGAGCAGGGTTTTGACCGTGGTCAATCTGATAACTTGCCTAGGATAGATTCTATAATGATGGCAGGTTATTTTGCATCAAACAGTAGCTACATCAGTGCTGAAATTCGCGGTGCAAAAGCGGCAAGGTAAGACCAGATTTTTTACCTAAGTACTTACTTTTAATAATAACTGATCTGTGTAGAAAGAAGTAATTTATGTTTACATTAGATTATGTTATTTACATAATGTACCTACGCACTTCTTGTAAAAGTAGCATTTAAGATTTGTTAAGTCCTAACATAATATCTGTGCGTTTGTCTAGGTACCAACTCCAGTAAAGGAAAGTTATTACAAATAGGGTACAAAATGTTTGATAAACTTTATTTTCTTGTTTGATACTTATAGTTAGGTATCTATATAGTTTAACTATCACAAATGTCTTAGTATTTTTTGTACCAATGTGACCCTTTGTTTTGGAAAGTCGCGACAGTCGGTTGGCTGTTCGTCGTAAGCAATATCTTTGTTTTTATTATTTATATTTTATAATAATTATAAAATGGTTGGTTTCAAAAACTTTACCCAAATAAACTTTTAACAAAAAAATAGTAACCGACTTCAATAGTAACAGCAGTCATTCACTAAAAAGTTAATAATAATTCTATAAAGACCGATTGTACCGAAGCAACACTTTTGCCGACTTCTTTCCTCCTGAAACGTTATGTTATCTAGAAGTCGGCGTTCTTATATTGGTTTTTATGTTGCTATATCGTAGGAAATACGCCGACTTCTAGATAACATAATGTTTCAGGAAGAAAGAAGTCGGCAAAAGTGTTGCTTCGGTACAATCGGTCTTTATAGAATTATTATTAACTTTTTAGTGAATGACTGCTGTTACTATTGAAGTCGGTTACTATTTTTTTGTTAAAAGTTTATTTTATTTCACATTTTTTAGTGTTGCTGGGTTAAATTGTGAGGTATAGGTAGTTCTTGCAAACGTGGTGTTAATATGAAAGAAGTTCAAGTGAGTATAGGTACCCATGTTTGAGTAGCTTCCTGCTATCAGCACCCTAACACAACATGATTACCGCAATCTCAAGTTATGTGCTGTCATCCGTTGAAGAGTTCTACGGTGATGAAGCCAAGATCGAAGGTCAGGTGGGTACACTGGCAATTTTCAGCAATGCCCTGCAATGAGCACCCTAACACAAACAGGTTGCCGCAATCCAAAGTTATGTGCTGTCATCCGTTGAAGAGTTCTATGGTGATGAAGCCAGGATCAAATGTCAGGTGGGTATTCTGATTATCTCCAAGTAATACCCTTGAATCAGCACCCTAACGCAGTGATTGCCGCAATCTCGAGTTATGTGCTCTGATCCGTTGAGGAGTTCTATGGTGAATATGGTGATGAAGCCAGGATCGAAGATCAGGTGGAAGAATGTCGATTTTCAAGTAATACCTTGTAATCAGCACCCAGGTACAAAGCGATTACCTCAATTTTGAGAGGTATGCTGTCATTTTCTGAGGAGTTCTACTGCCTATCTCTGAAGACCTTCATCAGATCATGACCAAACCCAAAATGGGACCTACCTGGAATGAAACTCTTCCAAACAAAAAAAGAATTATTCAAATTGGTTCAGAAATGACGGAGTTATGGAGTAACAACGCCAAAAAAAAAAAAAAAAAAAAACAAAAAAAAAAATACAGTCGAATTGAGAACCGCCTCCTTTTTGAAGTCGGTTAAAAATATACTTGTCTCTAGAGTTGGGTGACTAATATAGCGGACTGGATATTTACCGGGGTAATTACCCAAAACTTGTACTAAGTTTTTGCAAAAACAGTGTAAAATAAGTTAAAATTACTATAAACCCTAAGAAACAAAACATTTGATTTGCGATTATTATCAGTAAGAAGTAGGTACCTACCTACGTAGGTAAGTATAATAATATGTTGATTAATAAAATTTCCTCACAAATGTACTGAAGAAAAGGATGTCCAACAGTGGATTGAACATCAAAAACTCCATGCAGTCAGCAACAAACTGTTATTTAATAAATAAATAACAGTTTGTTGCTAACTGTATGGACTTCTTCACATTAGGTTTATTAAACCGGCGCGGCGGCGGCGGCGCAGCATGGCGGCAAAGGGCAAACAAACAATAACTTTAGCTTGAAGAAGTGTTAATAATACATTTGTTGAATAGTTTACTTGAAAACTTACGTCGAAATGATCTTCACAGCAATGACGATCGCTAGTGTTGGAAAATCTTACTTTCTTATTCGGGTCACGTTTCATCCTTAAAGGGAAAATTAAATTACCAACAAAAAAAAGTTCCGAGATAATCGCAATTTTGTGTTTTTTTTTCGGTAGAAAATTCATATATTCAAATTTTTTTTATATGCCTATAAAAAAGGAAAGTAATTGCCTATATCCATGATTTACGGTATATTCATTTTTGCCAAAATACTTTTCCAAAATTATGCCTAGTTATTTAGTTTTACATGTTTGTTATTCTATTTTGCCGTTCAATGAAGTAAAAATTGTGACTTTTTTGTATGATTTAAGTAGCCTTATTTATGTTTGCCATTTTATAGTTTGCCATTTTTCATGGTTGTTGAATTTGCCAATGGACCTTTTCTGGTACTTAGAATGACTTTAGAATTAACTTCAAAGCTAATATTTTAATAAGAGCTGTTCTAAAATTGCAATCTATCACTAGGGAGCTAATTAACATACATAAAGTATTTTTATAATTTTATTTAAAGAAGTTTTTACGTTAATAAGACAAGAAAAATAAATTTATTTTATAACCTGTTTCGCTATCCTGAGGGGCTACTCCGAAGTGACAAAATTCGATCAAATATCGTTCGGTCGTATATACATCTCTATCACACTCTCTAGGCGTGCGTCATAGTTGGACGTATGCTTGGACGATAAACGATCAACCGAATATTTTTGGGAGTACTGTGCCAGTACCCGGTTGGGATAAACGATTAAATAAATAAATAAAAACTGCAGAACCTTCGTGATATAATTGTATTAATTATACCTATAGAAATTGCGAAACATATCAGTCATAATCTCTTTTGTATAATAATTTGAACCAATGAATAAAAAAATAATAATTAACCCTTAATTTGTTAACTACAATACAAGGCGATAAATAATGCACATCGAATCGTAGCGTCATCTCTGTCGCATGAAGCTCTTAGTCCAGTGATAGAGACGACGCTCTATGAAGCCGAAGATAGCCGGTGCGCATTATATACCACCGCGTACTGTAAGTTCACTGAAAGTTGCATACAGTAACATGCACGTATGTGGATGGAGAACATCACCAGTGCCACATCGACGTGAACAAGTAGAATTGTGTAAGAAAAGCGGATTGACTTGACAGCTCAAAAAATACATACGGATTTAATTGTCAAACGGGCTAATTTGTTCCGTTTGAAAATTGAAATCGCACGTTTTAAGCTGTCATGGATGGATACTATATTCTGACACAATTGCACCCTAAAGTCTTGTGGTTATAGCAATATAATTTTATTAATATAGGAACAACAAAACAAACCAGTCATACATAATCTTTTTTATAAAATAATGATATTTGAACCAATAAATAAACAACAATCAACCCGTAGTTTCTTAGGTAAGTTAACTGAAAGTTGCATACAGTTACATGCATCGAATGGATGGAGAACATCACCAGTACATCGAGGTGAACAGATCTTTTGGTTATAGAAATACAATTTTATTATTATAAGAATAACAAACAAATCAGTTATAAACTCGGGAAAACCTCATTTATTAGGTATACAACATTGCAGAAGCGGCTTTCAAACTTGATAAGGCCTTCCGCATCCGTTGCTATGCGGCCTTCGCCACTCTCGAGGTTGTAGAGCTGGACTCTCATACTTGTTGTGAGGTGCAATCTCTCTACCTTTACTCACATTGGCGAAGCCTTGAGACAAGCGTTGATCTCGTCTGCTGCAGTGCCTCGTTCGATGACTGGCAGCGTCTGCCGGAAGTCACCTGCGAGCAAGAAGATAACTCCACCCATCAACATTCGGTTGCCGCGGATGTCTTGCAAGCTGCGATCGAGCGCCTCAATCGCACGCTTGTGATACATCGAGCATTCGTCCCAAATGATAAATTTGCACAGCTGCACCAGAGCACCGAGACCACTGCTCTTGCTTATATTGCAGGTGGGCGTTTTTCACCCGCAAGGTTTAGTGGAAGTTTGAAGACCGAGTGGGCAGTTCTACCTCTACTGAGCAAGGTCGCGGCTATCCCAGAGGACGCAACAGCTAGCGCGACATTAGCAAGAATTTATTTAGTATTATTTATTAATGTCTTGCCTGGTGCGTCTAAGAAATAAAGACCACTTCTCCGCTCTTCACCCGGCTCAAAATTTTATTGAAAATTGCTCTTATAATAGCTGGGGCTCAGTTTGAGCGACTTGAGCCCTCAAGGCTGCGGTGTTGTAACTGAGCTCCCTGAGCAAATCAGTGGACTAATTTCCTGTTTGTTGTGGGGAAGCCATGCCAAAATTAGGCAGCCGTTTACCCACCAAGTTTAAAACTTTTTCCTCAATAAATTTTAGCGCTTCATTAAAATATATATCGTCGTTGGCCTATGCTGTCCCTTGGTACTTGTGTGCTATATCTTCCGATATAGCAGTTTATACTTGTCCCAAAGTTGCAGGGGGTTTGAGAATCCGCAGGTGCTCAACATGATAGCAAGAAACTCTGTCAAGTTGGCCGCTAATCTACACAATACGGCGTCCTCCGTCGTAAAGTTCCAGTGGCCGTCATCTTTCAAAAGTCCCATTGCCTCACACGCTCCTCGGAACGTAGTTTTTTCCTGTCCTTCGAATGTTTTGAGGGCCTGAAAACTGATGGGGCCTTGGACGCGGGTCAGTAGCAATCGTAAGCAGTAACACTCAAAGTGTGTTAAGTGCACGGTATCAATTCTGCCCAGGGCATCTGACGTCTTCACATCTTGCCAGCCTTCGACGGCAACCCGCCTTGCACACGACACTTCCACGCTTTCCGCCTTTCGGTTATTATCATCAGTTCGAAATATGTTTATTGCCAAAATTGAATAAGGTGAGTTATTTTTTTTATCCTAATGAAAAAACTACAGGTAGAGTCAATCTCTTTAATCCTTTTTGTATAAGTGATTTTAATATAGTTTTCCCAATCAGTTTTTTAGTACTTTTCCGGATTAACCAGTTTGGCCACAAACAGCTATCTCAGGAAATAAAGGGAGTAGGAAAACGATTCCCAGACCAAAAGATGGAGAAAAAATCGGACGTTTAGAAAATGGAATAAAACGTGTTTTGGAAAAATGTTACTTATTTCATTTTCCATTTAAGGTGACGATTTGTATCTATTTTTTTTTGTGAAGACATTTCGTCAAAGCTTAAAAATTTAGAGCGCGCAAGATACTTTTACATAGAAGACGAGAACGAATGAATGAGCGGACTAGAATAGAGCTAGAACTTTAGAAATTCATTGTAAATTCATTTTAAATGCTAGGGAAATATTTTAAATACCTTTATTTAAGTTCAGATTAGTCCTATTTTATAAAAATACAAAATAAATAACCTTTTGAACCTTATTGATCGGATATTTGGCAAATGTTGGGCGGATTCAAATTTTACTTCAACTTACATTGGCGTATACAAGGTCAAGGGGGGATTGTTTGTTCCCAAAACATCCAGAATTCCATACATTTGACTCGACTTTTCGATTCAATTCGGATACACTTTTACACATCAAGGCTGTTTAGAAATGTGTCCTTTGCTATCAAGATACATTTATAATAATTTGCTTCAAACTGATTTGACAGATGGATGACAGATGAGTAGACTGACAGAGATAGACCACTTTTTTATAAGCAATAAATCACAATCTGTGTAATGTCTTTAATTCCCAAGTGACGTCATATCCGACAATTCTTTAAAAAATCATTAAAAAATGATGGTTTTCATTATGTACCAAAATAATGAAAACCATGTCCTAAAATGGCGTATCTTCCCTGAAAAGAAATTGAAAAAAAAAACTTTTAGAAATTAAGCTATGGGTATTATATAAGCATTTGAACTAGTCCAGTTCGTATGGGAACAAAATTTCTTTTTTATAATTTCCGAAAAAAATTATTATTGAACGTTGTTCCTGATTACTAACTGAATCTCCAGTATGAATTCGGGCAGTTGATTAAATTAAACTAAGGTATTCCATTAAGGTCTGAAATTTAAGGCCCTTTTTCCGTAACAAGAGTCAGTAGGGCGAGCGGGCGCTCCCAACCCGGATGTTTCCCGCCCGCCCAAATTTGACAGGCGGCCTCTGCCACGCCAGCGCGTTCCGAAACGTGACGATTTCATAATTTAATTTACATCGCTTCGGTTTGCTTTTCGTGTTATATAACCGTTAATCATTAAAGATACGACGCATAAAATTTCATTGGATGTCTGGTAACAAAATATAGCTTTTTCCGCTTTGAGGTGGGCATGTGTTCGCGTCTGTTGTGATACTTTTAGCTAATGAGATTCGTCATCATTGATCGTGATAACCTCAACATATAATCCTGAATATATTTAATTGCTAAAGGACAATGACCTTACGAGTGTGCGACACGACATATTTATGTCACTTTACTGTCCGTCTAGCTCGTGAGTTTCAGATCTAAAATGTTGATATGTTGTGTAGAATATTGACCCAGAACAGAATATTAAATTAGATATTCAATTAAATTATTTTCTGGGGGTTTCCCATATTTGAAAAAGGAGAAGAAAATCGTGCCCTGGCATGTGGGGTCTCACTGTTTAGAGCTAATTTAATAGAGTACAAACATATTTTTACTCTTTTTTTTCTCCAAAACTAAAGAAATGGGGACCCGTCAAAGTTGTCAGTTTTATACCATTTTTGTTACTTCAAAAACTATTAGGAATTTAGAATTTCTGTATATTTTTAACAAAAAATACTGAAAACGCCGATTTATAATGTAGTTTTAGGGCTACGTACCCGAATACGCGACTAAGTTTGTAATTTTACTTACTTTTTTAACTTATTATTTAATTTATTATATAACATATTTAAATGGCACGGAACCCTCAGAGCGCGACTCCTACTCGTACTTGGCCGGTTTTTATTACATTGAGCTTTTAATCTTATGGCTTTTTGAAGTGGATACTTCTTTGCGGGCGTCTCGTATAGAGCGTGACTTCTGTTGTGGTTTTTTTTTAACGAGGGATTATTAGATTTCTGTTTATGATAATAGATTATTGTCTATTTTATTAACTTATTATTCAAAGTTAATGGTATTTGATTGAAATAATAAAAAATAGTAATGACCCTGCCGTATGCCATATTACTATGATTAGATTAACCATGGTTGTTTTCAGTACACGAACCATCTATAGATCAAAAAACAGAAAAGACCAAACTGAATACAGTCAATTTTACCTATGGACATGTGATATGTCATATAATATGACATGTTATATGTAATGTACTTACTTTGAAATAATTGCTCTTTCCGAGATATGATTTATTATCAAAGTGTTATCAAACAATAAAATGAACTTAAATATCATTAAAATTGAAATAAAAAAGCATTTAATGAATAAATTACTTACTCCAATATTAGATCAATTCTATTTAAGATTTATTACGAAGTGGTATTTTTAAATTGCAAAATTTGCACCACACACAAACCTGAGAAGGTTTATGTGGTGTTTATTGTAGTAGATTTAAGCAAAATATCATGTAAAACAATAAATAAATAAAAAATCTATCTGGGTGGCTTCTTTCGGACAAGTTCGCCTTACGGGTAAGTATATCTTCCTTCTTGTATTCTATACTCAGAACAATGTATATCAATGGTTCTATCAGAATCTCAAATCATCTGAACTAATGGTGATAACTATATATATATGTATACAACGTGTAACAGAAAGGTGTAACCATATTTGAAGAGCTTGTTCAGTCAATGGTATAGAACAACTTTTACTATGGAACAAACCCTGTATCTCGAAAACAAAAATTTACTGTTTCATAGAAAAATGCAATGCCGCTCGGCCGAAATGTATGGAAGGATAGATTTTTTTTTAGGATTTCGGGGTTGGCTCTATAGTAAAAGTTGTTCTATATCGTTGACTGAATAAGCTCTTCAAATATGGTTACACCTTTTTGTTACACGTTGTATATTGTCCGAAAAAAAACACCCAGATGGATTTTTTATTTATTTATTTATAGTGTTACATGATATTTTGCTTAAATCTACTACAATAAACACCACATAAACCTTTTCAGATTTGTGTGTGGTGCAAAATTAAGGGGCTATACCGTGAAAATTGACACTTTTTGAAGTTATTTATTTGCTCTTTTAATAAAGTTCCAAGTAAAATAAATTAGTATAACAATTTTGGAACCTTTTACTAGATTTTGGTCTATCAGAAACGCGATAGGAGGAATTTCATTCGATAGAAATAATTATTGAAATCAGGTCTAAATTTACACTTTTTTTGATATTCTGACAAATTGGGATAGCATACAGACTTGAAAAATATTTATTTAGATGGGTTTTAACTACACCTTAATTACTGGTTATGCAATTTTTTGTAGCTATTTTAGTTAATTTTGAATTAATTTAAAACCGACTTTTTGACAATTTTCCCCGATTCCATCCCTTTCGCACTGCGGGTCTTTCTGCCTGGAGTAACGGGAACCTTTGCTAGCACGGTATATCACCTTAAGACTCAGCACATGTTTGAAACTTTACCGAATTTTACGGATTAGACATCTTGAAGACGGATAAACTCACTTTAAAATCGATTTCTTTAAGGCTTAGGTCAAGCTTTTGATGAGAACATGAATCATCAGCATCAGGACTTCTGTCACTCGTTCATTACAAACTAATCACGAATGTTTCAATCACCTATCATGACATCGAATAGTGTGACTGCAATTACAAATTATTGCGCATTTAAAGATTTGTGTTTTGAATATCAATTTATGTGCCTTTTACGATCTGGCGTCGATTATCGACAGTTTATTATTAGAAGATGTTATCTGGGGGCACGGCAGTGCCCCCACCAAGTCTCGCAAAACTGACAAGCTTGCCTTTCACTTCATGGTCAAAAGAAATATTAACCTGCCTGTTGCATCTAATTGTGGATAATAATAATAATAACTTACCGTAAAAATTAATATTGCAATGGAACCTGAAATATTGTACATAAATGAAAATCCTTGTCCACACCTAGTTGTCCATACCTGGCGATGGTTCAATTTGAATTTGACATAAGTCAAATATTCATAGTCATCTTCTATGTAAGTATTTGGGAAACATATATAGGGGCCGTCCATACATTACGTCATCGATTTATGCAGATTTTTGACCCCCTCTCCCCCATAAAATCATTGAATCATCCTATTGTCGATTAACTAATGTCTCCATCCTGTCTCAAAACTGATATAATCTATATTGCAAAAACCATATGAATGAAAGGATAAGCACTTCATTTCACCGGGACTCCCTGTGCCCCTCTTACAACCAAGGCAAAGTTACAAAAGATAACATGCTAATAACAAAGACTATCAACATCAACTATCAAAAAAAAAGATATGATTTCACAGAAAATCGAAATATTAACAGAGTGGCGTGCATAGAACTTTTTTCCGGAAAAGCAATCAGAAGGTCAAGTTTAACAATAAAAAAAATATGAAAAAATTTAAATAACACTTTGAAAAAAAAAAGTTGAAATGAAAATGTTCACTTGAGGGTAGACAGTGTCTACCCTGGCGTCATACAAACTTTTTTTTTTCAAAGTGTTATTTAAATTTTTTTCATGTTTTTTTTATTGTCAAACTTGACCTTCTGATTGCTTTTCCGGAAAAAAGTTCTATGCACGCCACTGTAATAATTTAACACAGATAACAAAATAACAGACGGCAACGGCGGACTTATTCTTAAAAGAAATTTCTTCCATTCAACCGATTTTAATACAATACACTTCATACATAAATACATAATAAAAAAAAAATTAACAAATAATTTGTTTAAACATTGTTTTTTTCTTTAAGTAAGATGCATGCATTGCCATCTATGCTAATGCTATGCTAATGATGCATCTATGCCCCATAAATTCAAATGACGTTATTATATAGATGGCACCATTATATACCTAGAGAATCAATGAAGTTTGGCATATTGGGGAGTATACTGAGTGAAACACAAGTCTTTCTGTATATAATGTAATAGTCCGATATGATCACGTGGCTCAAACCACACAAGAAAACACGTCTAGTCGATACAATGTCGGGAACAGTCGGGAAGAGAACTGACTTGACAAGCAACTATGCATTAAAGTCACATCAAGAACTTTCTGTTTACGTTCCTCTCGGGGCGTTACGTCCTATTACCGGAATATCCTGTCGGTCAGTTAGGTCTATTTCCCTTACAGAAGCAACGATCGCACAAGCCACTATGTTATGGAAAAGTGTGATCAGGTTTCTTTCTATAGGCTCAATTAATTTACAAATGCAACCCTACTGAATAATATTGAATAACACTAATTAAGTGACGTCACGGCATGGAGTCGCTTACCGGAAGTCAGCAGAGGGCGTCGTAGACCGGAAATGGTGAGGGGGTAGTTGCCCCGCCGATTTCGCACCGGCGCCAGGGGGGCTAGTAGCATTGTTTTTAATTATGAATTATTTATAAAATGACAGGAACCCCTTTTTGCGTTTTCTGCGAAAAGGGCATTGTCTTGCAACGTTTCGTTGTTGGTGAAATGATTTATGGGTAATGTCTGGTGAAACAATGGGTGCTTTCATTTGATTTGTTGATAAACATGAAATACGCGTTCTCGTTATACGTAGCACATTGAGAATTTAGGTGGAAGATAATTATTTGTTGGAATAATACATACTTATCAATGACGAAGGGTGAAATTTTAATTTTCGCAGAGTGCAAGGTTTTACTAATATTAGGTTTAGGGCCATAATGGCTTTATACAATGCATTGGTTAGGAGTCAGTTGGAAAACAATGCAGTCATCTAGGCTCCTCATGAGATTAAATATAGTCTCATGATGGAGAGAATACAGAACAAATTTGTTAGATATTTATACTTGAGACAATATGGGGTATATCCATTTTACCCACTCATGTTACATACTCTATTTACATACTCTATTTATACTTGGTATGGTAGGATACTTTGAGCTACGAGTGCGTAGGAAATTAGCATTGGCAAGCTATTTAATAATCCGGAGTTGCTTAGAAGTGTAGTTCTGTGCGTGGGTTCGTGGGTCGGCGGCGCGGCGGCGGCCGCGGTTGCTGGTGGTGCTGAGCGCCCGCATCAACCTACTGATCCTTAGAGAAGTACTGAAGCACACTCTCAACATGGTCGCGGAGATAATCGATTTGTTTTCATGTACGCTAAGCGAATTCACAAAGGTTACACTTGGCATACTTTGTTATGGAAATATACTGTCGCATTAGGTTAAGGACCTGTAATTATAGATGTAAGAGAAATAAATACATAAATTTTTTTAAAAGGGAAGCCCGACCTAATAGTCGAAGCAATGCAGCCATTCTTGCCACGTCTGCTTAAAACAATAAAAATTGGATATTAAAGATATACTTAGGCAACGATAGAAATACCTTGGTTATCCAAAAGACTCGATAATCAATATTATCACAAGAATCGAGCATTCATTCATCACGCACTAACACCAAGATGACAGAAAGCTTTGGCTAAAAAAATCAAATCAAAATCAAACATAGTTTGAAAATATTACCTGTGCAATAAACAAATCACGATAAGCTAATCAGAGACATGCATTTTGAGAACAAAATACAGTTGTTTCATACATTTTGGTCGAGTAGATATGTAACTGCTCTATGGTATGGAATAGTTTTTTTCGCAATTTTAGGGTTCGCTATATAGTAAAAGTTGTTCGTATGGACGAGTACTAATCGCCAGTTTCCGGTTTACGCGGCATCACCTTAGCAACCTAATATATTATATACATATGAAATTGCCGTTTTTTATAGAGAATTTGAAGGAAACTCAATTTTCAGTATCAACATTTTTGCATTTTTTTTTGGAATGACAAATCCAAATTATGTTATTTATTTTGTGTGTGTGTGACAACATTAAGCTAACTGCAACATTAATTTAATTTTTGAAAAGTGTCAGCTGTAAAAAATTATTACAAATCTTATCATGGAAATGGATGGCATTTAGGACGAACTGCTTTTGAAATTTTAATATTGGTTGTCAAATTGACAATAAAAACAAAATTTAATACGTAGATGTATCAACTGTATTGAAACTGATGTATTGAAATCAACTTTCAAACAAAAAACAAATAATTGAAATAGCTATTGAATTACAGGAATTATGAACTCATGAATCTGTAAGAAAATTTCGGCTGAATATTTCATATGTAAAGACCTATTAAAAAAAATACCCTTGACCCTGACTGACTGACAGATCTATCAACGCCCAGACTGAGTGACAGATCTATCAACGCCCAGACTGAGTGACAGATCTATCAACGCCCAGACTGACTGACAGATCTATCAACGCCCAGACTGACTGACAGATCTATCAACGCCCAGACTGACTGACAGATCTATCAACGCCCAGACTGACTGACAGATCTATCAACGCCCAGACCAAACGCCTGGAACTAGGAACATGAAATTTGAACTGTAGTTTCCTTGTATGATGTAGACATAGAGAATCGGCTACATTAGTCATCTTCGGGCGCATCTTCCATACCGACTAGGAGTGGAAGTGGTCGCCGTGACCGAGAACGGTCGGAGTGGATCACCATCATATTATGTAAATAATATCAAAACAACTTTTTTTTTTTCAGAAAATGCGGCGTAAAGGGGCCCCACGTGACAGAGACAAAGGCTCTCCCAGGTAGCAGCATCCGCGGCACGATGGGCACTAGACCACCCGCCAAGTTCTGGCCGCAGCTCTGGGCCACTGTGGTCAGGAATCTGCTGCTCAAGAAACGGGACACCAGGAAGACCCTCGCTGTCAGTTCAGTTTGCTCTTTTCAATATGCCCTTCTTCTGTTTCTCCTACAAGAAGTAAATCTTTCAATGAACGCATGGATTAATTAGTTGTAGCAAAACACAAAACTTTTAAAATTTTCGAAAAATTTCTTTTGTTACCGAAGTTAGCGATAGCGATATTTGTCACATTTAGTATGAAATCGTGTCAGATGACGTCACGTCCGTTAAGCTCACTTTGATTGCCAATAACTTCGTAATTTTTTGAGATATCGAAAAAATAATTTTGAAATAATTTTACTACTCTTTTTAGCTTTCTAAATGCAATTGATTTTCGTAAAATATCTTAATGTAGGACATGGGCTCATTTATTGGACTGGATCAGGGGTGGTACTGGATAAAAGCCATACTGTTTCTTTCAGTATTCTTTTCCTAAATTCAATATAAACTATTGAGCATTTCATTGTTACCAATATTCTGTAGTTATTAGAAGTTTTGAAGAAGAAAGTGCAGCAGTGGTTAGATAGATTTAAACATTATTCATGCCTCTTAACTTTTAACTTGTTACCACCAACAGGGACTATTTTGAATCCAGAGCAGAGCGAAGGATTCTAAAGTAGAATCCTGAGCGCAGCGAGGGATTCAAAATACGTCGCCCGAGGAAAAATAATTTTGCGGCCGTGTGAGACTCTACTTTTCATCCCATCTATGAGGAAAAGAAATAAAAGGCGCTGTTAGATACAAATCTAGAACTTATTAACACAATGATATTTGGAAAAGAATGATTTCTTTGAAATAGGCAAATTTTTGGAAATAGACCGAGAAAATATTTTTCCATATATGAGGAAATTATCATACGCTTTCAAATATTTTTCTCGGGATTAACATGGTAATAGGTTCTCTATCACATTAAATGCGTCTCTTCTTATATTTTCGGGTGAAGGGGAACGAAAATACAAACAGAAATAAAATGTCAGCTTTCGGATGATTTTGTTGCAATAATTAGGTTACGTATAGTCATAAAAAAAATATATGTTTTTGGTTGAACTTTAAGGTATTCATTTTCCACAAACCACGTTAATCGATTCATAATTGTACTGTCAATGAATTTTTTTGTAACCCTCTATTGCACACTTCTTATCGATTTTGTTTCAGGTATCGCTTTCGCGATTTTGTTGGTTTTTTTTTAATAAAATTAGTGTGAATGATATCTATTCATTTTCCAAATACCACGTTATTCGGGTCAAAAAAAGCACCCCCTGTTTCCAAAAATACGTAAATCCACTGATGCAGTCAGCGGCAGCAAGATATTGTCAGTCTACGCCTAGCCATAGATAATACACCCAGAATAGATGCGCCACTCTCACTTCCATTGTGTATTGTTGTATAACCCTAAGTAATAGATGGCGTTATTTTAGTTCTTGAAAATGTCGCTAGATGTCACTTTTTATTAGTATAATTTTTCCAATCCATTTAAGTCTAAAAATAAATAATTTTATCCTTACATGAAAAATCTCACCGTATCGTAACATGACGAACTGAGAATTTCAATTAAGGATAAAAATGATTTATCTTTAAATGGATCCCCCACTTACATATTTTATATATTTGCAGTTCAAGGAAATTAAACAAGGAATTAACTATGAAAACTTTTTTTAATGCACGAATCTACTAATCTACGAATCTATCAAATCTACTAATTTTACCAAATAATATTTTATTCACCCCTTTTACCCAGTTGTGAGTAATGATATCTATTCCGAGACTCACAATGAATATCTATAGATCAGTTTTATGAATTGGCCATTCAAAATTAAAATGACAAAATATTTTTATGAAATTTTTCATATTAATTGTCAAATCATTTTTGTTGGGGAATTCTTTGAGGCACGTCTGAACAACCTTGAACAATTCATTAAGGCATTCAGTAATATGCTCCGAAGGATGAGTAAGTGACCTTTTCCTAGAGTTAAGATTAAATCCTTTTCTTGAGGAGGTATTGTGCTCTTGCATGTCATATTGCATATCTGACAGTTTTAAAAACTTTTGTTCTCATTTTTCTGGCTTGTTACTGAGGCCCGAGGAAGACGCTGAAAATATAATATTAAATACAGAAATAGTAATAATAATAATGAATATACAGGCCCGGTGGATGCGCGAAAAAGTAAAACTGCATTCATAGAATCTTGTTCTTTTTTTTAAATATTAAGCCTATTTTTTTTTTCAATTGATCAAACTAGCATATAATTTGTACTTTGGATGTTAACTAGAAGAAAACTGTTACTTTTTTAAATGTTTTTTTATTCGTATTATTATTTTCTTGTAACAAAGATATTTTTTGTTCTTTTTTTATTATTTTTTTTTTGTTCCCCTCATTGTAGGAAGTACATAATTAAGTTTACAAGTTTACATCTTGTACAAGCTATCTAAATATATATATTCTGATGACACATACTGTTTTTTTCCTTCCATATTTTTGTATCAAACAACAATGAGAAATAATTGTCAAACTCAAGTAGCTTTATTTACACATGTGTCAAAAATGAACTAGTCCCCAGAAAGATTAAAATGTTATTTAGCTGTATGAACTGCATTCTTATAAACATTATTTTATTTGGTAGCATATTCAGATGAACTCACACTATGAAGTTAATAACAAGAAAGTCATGTCGAGCCGCAAGAACGAGTCACATGGTTGACCCATAATAGCATTTTAGACAATTAGCAAGAAATTTTACACTTATCACGTCTTGTCAAAAACGTCTTTGGAACACCCGTGCTCGCCCCGCAGAAGGTGAGAAAATAATAGCATGTAGGTATTTACCTGTAGAAGCTTGGCCATGTAATTCTTGTGAAGACAATGCATTTTCAATAAAAGGCTGTTTTGAATGAGACGACTGGTTACTGAGGCCCGAGGAAGCCACTGAAAATATAATAATAAAAGTTAATATACAGAAAATTAGTCATTGGATAAACAGAAAATGATCATAATTTAGTTACAACATTTGATCTGAATTATTTAATTGATGGATATACAAATCAAGTCACAATAAAATACACTGCAACCATATCAAGTTACTTACGGAGATTTGAAGTTGGAATACTATTCGCCGTCAGCCGTTTACTTGGTAGACAATACATTTTATCAAAACGCCTGTGACACAATCTGATACTGTTGTATATGTATGCATTGCCCCTATTTTGTGTAGCTAAATCTAGCACTGATTTCCACAACTGAAATCTTTCTTCATGTGGATATTCATATGATGGAAAGTGATGAATAGGAACTGAAACAAACCAAATAATGCAAGATTAGTTTAGTAGTGTACCTATAACCAATGGTTTTTATTAAAATCTGTGATTTTTTACATACCATCAGATTCACATCCGAAATGACATTTTGTAAACGATCTTCTAGGCATTTTCGTAGGCAATTCGGTGTCCGGAGTCAGCAAGCACTATGTGACAGGTAAGCACTATATCACAAAAACCAAAAACTGCTAAAGTCGTCAAATTATTAGAGATATTGAGCAATTTACGAAATAAGATACCATTCAAACTGAAAATTTCGTTTCAAGTTCAAGAAAAATTGTCAACATCGGGGTTGCCAACGCTAATTTATCAAATTCCCGGTCAGAGCAGTGTTGCCAGTGGCAGACAGTCAAGAACAAGAAGTAGGTAACATTTTCACGACAAAATTAACATTTCCTTTAAAAATTAACATGTTTTTAGTAGAAAATAGTGGTTTATGGTGGTTACATGACCGCTCTCTGTGCCACGCAGGTCACAAAATCAAGTGCGCAATTTCACAATATTTTTTTTTGTTTTATAGGAAACATAAAAACATTTGGTCGTAAAAGTAACATTTTTAATTGTATAAAGTATAAAGGTAACATGAGAGGGTCAAAAGCATAGACGTAGAATACTTTTTTTAACTCAAAAATGTGAAAATAAGTAACTTTGGAATATAATTTGTGGTTATCCATACGGAACAAGTTCAAAATAATCCTGGTTCAGAATCTCCTCACATCCAGATTTACTTTTATTTCTGCGCTTTTATACTACAATGATATATAATGTTAATTTAAGTTTAAAATAGTCCAAAATATTGAGATCTACAATTAAAATAATTTCGCGCGATCAATTTGTCATTTCTCTTCAGGCGACCATCAATTCTTTGGATTGTACATAAATATTTAAGTGGCTCTAACTTTTTTTTATTATTTTTTTTATTATGAAACAAGTATTTATTCTTCTTCAATCTATCAAATTATCGGAGTTACATTAAAAGTCACCTGTAATTAAGTACTGTATACCGAGATATAAAAAAAAGAACATCTGTGTGACTTATATCTTGAGAAAGGTAAGAGGTACGGTAAAATCTTATACGAGTATGACTAAAAATAATGGCAAGGAGAATACTTAGACGATGGTAAAATCAAAATAAGTAAATTTAAAATTTATAAATTTTATCGTAAAAAAAGTCAAGTCTCAGTTTACGGTGTCAACGGCGGAATTTTACTATTTGTCTACGACATATACTCGGCTCCCAATATGTACTGACATTTTAACCTAACAGGCTCCTTCTCGCTCCGCTCGTCGTCGCACCTGTTTTTCACTTTTTGTTGAAAGACTTTCGAGTTCGGCTTTATAGAAAATAAATTTTTCAATTAATTAGCGGAACGGCAAATTGAAAACTATTTACCTGCCACATATCAATCTCCAATCAACTTGAGATTCCCCGCAATTTGGGGAATTCCTCAAAAATTGGCAACGCTGGTCATAATCATAATGCTGCCTCATAAAAATAAAAACAACAAAACTAACACAACGACATCTAGGTAGCTAAAAGTGTAACTAGCGTCCAAGTTTATGTTCCCTGTGTCTTAGATGGCAGAAGTTGTCGTACATTTTTTATTTTCTAATGCTAACAGGTAACATTCACCCCCCTGCGCCTAGCGTTGGCGCTCGTAAGACGTGGAACCTGTGCCCTTTTTTGCAAGCTATAAATATCTCCCAAAACTATTTCAAAACACATTGAAATAAATTTTATAAAGTAATATTTCGAGGAGCATCATATTCCTGCCGTTAAAAACTCAACAAAATATGCGTATGAGTGATTTAGCTACATCGTGCCATAGTCATAACAACAAAACTGAATGAACTTGGAACAATGAGTTCAAAAGGAAGGAGATGCCCATCTAAACATTTGCCCAAACTACAACTGGCGCCACACTTTATGACGCCTCGCACGTTAGTATATCTCTCTCTTTCATACATCATATATTTCTTTCATATTTTTCTCTCTGTCTCGCTGGTACTAACTTCACTCGGGTTTGGCGCGAACATGAATGCCGCGTTGCGTAGGTGTGCGATGTAACCTTGTACGTGCGTATATGAATCCTTAATTTCTTTTTTATGGTAGTGAGTGAATCAGTGATAAATTCGACGTGTTGTAGGTATTAATGTAATTCAAAGTATATAAAAATTAAGTTCAAAAACTAAAACCCGACTACTCACGATCACGCTCTAAAAAGTATGAAACAAGAAAATCACAAATATTCATAGTGATGTTCAGGGGATAGCCGTGGTCGTATGCCACTTTGCCCTAAAGCTTAATACTGTTAGAATGCATTATTTTTTTTATTTAAGGCAGTGTGCATACAACCATGGCTATCCTGTGAATATCACTATGAACGTTTATTTTCTTGTTTCATACTTTTTAGAGCGTGATCGTGAGTAATCGAGTTTTAGTTTTTAAACTTAATTTTATCTAAATTATTTTGGGGTTATTATTTCGTGATAATATATTGTTTGTTTTTAATAAATTATTCCAAATTGTCAAATTATCGGGTCCATGCAAGCAAAGCCGCGAGCAAAAGCTAACAATATATATATTTTTGAAATATGCTTATTAAATCCTTTCATATGATATCAAACACGGCACCATAGGTTTTTTTTTTTTAGTTCTTGACTTTTTATCCTCTAGAGGGCGCCACGTTCAATTTATTGTGACGACACATAACTTATAACTAACGGACGGTCAAGACGCTTTCAACGATACCTAATTTATCAAATTATGATAAGTAGTTTAGAAGTTATAAGAGAACAGATGAACATACATACGTACATACATACATACATACATACATACATACAGGTCAAACTCATAACCCTCCCTTTAGCTTTGCCGTAGTCCTAATTATAGGTAACCCGGTCAGAGTGTCGATAAGGGGGCACGATACCATAGTGCCATCTTATCTCACCCCAACTGGTAACCCTACTTTTGGCTTCGCCGTAGTCGGGTAAAAAGCTGGACAAATGAAACTAAGTTTATTCCATTAGTCTGCTAAGCAAATCTTAATCAAATCCAGGCCGAAGTTATTATTAGATTTATTGACATCAGAAAAATGTTTTCGTGGTATTTTACTTCTGAAAATAAAGTTAATTATTTCATTTCATTATTTTTTTCATCCAATTTTTAGTTTCCTATTATTATTATATTTTCCTAGTATCGTATATTAAGTTCCCCTTAGCAAAATTTTAAATTTCCTACATAAGTTTAAAGTATATTTCCTACATAAGTTTTAAGACAAAAATAAAATACAGGTTGATAAAAATGACGCCCGTACAAAGTTGCTTTTATTAAAACTCGCGTGAGGTGGTAGCGAACATCATGGCCGCCATTATGGACTTCGATAATATAATTATCGCTTCGAAAATGGTTTATTTAGTTGTTAAACAAGCAAAAAACTTGATGTACTGTTACTTATTGATGATACGATATCCCATCTGGCTTTTTAAATTTTTTTTCATAGTTTTTGCAGCTTTTTACTGTGCAACAAGGCATTTTTAAAAGAAGTTCATACACAAACACACTGCACAATCTCCCGCGGAACACTGAGTCGCACTTGTGCTAAATTGGCATTTTAGCACTTACGCACTGGGGTCATTTACTCGCTTCGTTGGCCTGGTCCTTACCTTTAGGTCAATGACTTGGAATGAATTCATACTTTTATGCGGGAATATAATATATGTTACTCTAAAAGAATAATTTTGTGATCGTTATTGAAACCCAAATTAATTTACTTATACTTACTGAGATCTGTAACAAAGGTCAATGACCTTTTCGTGAAATTACCCTCTAGTATTGGCTCAGCATTTCAGGTCCAATAAGTGAAGTTTTTTGCAAATTATATAGGTACACTTACTTGGGATAAATCGCCAAGCATTTAAAATATAGAAATTTATTTTGAAATATTTACAGTGCATGGCAAAATTATTAGATCGTAGATAATCCTGTCGGTACATGTTCAGGTTCTGTTACGCAAAATGAAAACAATGAAACTCTTTTAGGATTAATTTGTTATCCCTATGTTTGTCTGTCTGTCCGTTTGTCTAGACAATTTTTTCTGGGTAAAATTAATACGTAAATACCATATATAATACCATATAGAGCTGTAAAAACATACTTTTGACGTTTTTATTTATATGACGTTTTAGGTTTTTACGTTTTTTTTTTTACGTTTTTCATACAAATTTTCTCACTATGAAAATGTAGGGATGAACACTTGAGATAATATTTTGCATTTAAAAGTCAACACAGAAAGGAATTGTTGAACAAATAATGTAAAAAATGTGAAAACCATGTTGTTCTATTCTAAAGGGATTAATTATCTACTGTTCAATGTGGCGATAGCTTTGTTTATTTTTTTCCTTGAATTATTTTTTACTAAGGTAACAAATAGTTTAATACAAGGTTTTCCTTAAGAGGTCCCTTTACCCCTGTATTTTTCTTAAAATTCATACAATAGGTATAAACCGAATGTGAAGTCTACAGCTTATTTTCTTCATATCTTTTTTCATGAGTATATTTTAGTGACATCTAACTACGTCTCTATACAGCCCAAAAAGCAAAATTTGATAAAACACCATCGTAATAGCTGTCAGGATATCGTCAATATTGCCTCGTTTTTACGCAAAGTTTAACAAGTTTGTATATTTTTATCTATACTAGAAATAAAAAAGAGAGAAATACAGGCGTCGTTTATGTTAAGATGACTAAGTTTACACACTTTGCTAAGCATAAACAATTACCGTTTCATGGAAAACGGTTTTGACCTGAAACCATTTCACAAATTCAATTAACTTATTTGTCATCTTGCACTTCTTGATGAGAAATACAATTTCAATAAGTAAAAATACAACTTTTAGTTAAGAAAACTTATAGTTAAATGTCTGCTGTATGCATTAACATATTTTTAATTATATTACAATAGTAATAAAATAATTGGCTTATCCGTCGTCGTGATACCAGCCGTAAATTTCTTAAATAATCTGATATCACGCTTATGGAAAACCCAATTATTTTGAAGATACCATAATATCATTAAAATATGTTTATGCATATAGCAAACTTTTAACAATAAATTGTCTTAGCATAAAGTTGTACTTTACCGTTATAATTATTTCTTAATATTTTGTTACAAATTCGGAGAAATAGCCCTTAAGGAAAACCTTGTATGAAAATATTTGTTTTCTTTGTAACAAAGAAAAAAAAAAACAAAGCTATCGCCACATTGAACAAACAGTAAATTAAAATTTATTGAAAAAGGCGTTACTTTGCGGAAGTCCATCATAAATTTGTAGATATATTAATAATTTGCAATATTCCGCTAAACACTCTTACCATGCTATTCAAAATGCAGACTCAAGCACCGCCCGCCCTCCCGCATAAAACATGCACAAGCAAAGCAAGCAGTACGAGCACAAAATAAAGCAATCTTAAATAACAAGCAAGAAAACTTATCGACACGTGTTTCGCCTCTAAACGAGGCATCCTCGGGATGTGTAGTCCACCCGACAACTCGACAGCAAAAAAAAAAAAAATTTGCTTGCTTTGCTTGTGCATGTTTTATGCGGGAGGGCGGGCGGTGCTTGAGTCTGCATTTTGAATAGCATGGTAAGAGTGTTTAGCGGAATATTGCAAATTATTAATATATCTACAAATTTAAACAGTAAATTATTAATCCCTTTAGAATAGAAAGATATGGTTTTATATTTTTTACATTATTTGTTCTACAGTTCCTTTCTGTGCTTTCTTTCAAATGCAAAATATTATGTGAAGTGTTGATCTCTATATTTTCATTAGGAGAAAATTTTTATGAAAAAGTTAAACAAAAGGCCATAAAAACGTTATAATACGTATATTTTACAGGGCTGTAAATATTAGCATTTATTAATTTTACCCAGAAAAATTGCCTAGACAAACGTACCAACAGACAAACATAGGGACAACAAATTAATCCTAAAAGAGTTTTGTTTTTTCATTTTGCGTAAAGGGACCTGAACATTTCAAACTATGATACAAATAAATTTCTATATTTTAAACACTTGGCGAAGTTGGCGATTTATCCCAAGGGTAAACAGGTGTCCCAAAAGTCAACGCTTTCCCTTGGAAGGCTGGTAGGCCAGCTCATGACTGACCAGAATATCAAATTATGACCTCAGCAAAAAGTAGATAGTCTTCGAGTTGATGGTACTTTTATAAATTCGAATAGATTTTTGAGAGTCAAAGCTAACCAGTTCTAAATTCTAAGAATAAAATTTTTGTTGCGAAACTCTGAATAGTCATGCTATTGATAAAGTCAAAAATAAACCTTGAAATGCTGTTACATCAGGAAGAAAAATAAACCCCAATTTATGAGCAATTTTTTGTAATTAGGTTAGTTCGATACCACACCCTGAAAAAAAATGTCCTATGTTAGTTTTGCAAATTGTCTTAAATAACGGCTCATCAAATATTGTTTTTCAAATGATCTGGCAATTTCTGTGTATTACTTTTGAAAAAAAAAGTTATTGCTATTTTACTACCAAAGGAGCTGCGTATTTTTTTAAATAATTAGAATTTAGAATGAAAGAGTGGCGGGCAGTAAAAATATTTGACGTTCATTAGAAATGCCATTTAACACGCGTTAGAGTGAGATAAATAGTGACGCTATTTAAAATGAGTTGGAATGAGATAGTAACGCAGTTAAACGTGGTTGAATGAGAGAGGTATAATTGATATAGGCTACAGTGAGATAGATAGTGAGGTGGTGCATTCCTTCTGAGAATATTTGTTAGTTTCCACTTTTTGTAATAACAACTTTTGTAAATTTTTTTTGTAAAGAAATTTTACACTTGGCCGGTTATCTGGGTAGTGCGGCCGGCTGTATTAAAAAAAAATGAAATGATAAACGCGCGAACTATGTGCTCGGTACTACGAATACCATTCATAGCATAATTTTAATTTTAATATAATTAAACAAAAATTTGTTCATCAGCCGGCCAGTAACTTTTTTATACAATATTTTCGTTCGAACTCTTTGGTCACGAAACACTACAAGGAACAACATTCATGTTCCAAATTCAAAACTCATTATTGCCCTATGAAAGTCTCTTGAAAAGACCTACTTTGTTCGCACTTATTGAAGAACCAATCATCGTTTTTCGAATAGATGGGATGAAAAATACGTTTATTAATCTTTAAAACAAAACGCACAGAAGCGGAAAGGGCGCTGGCTCAGCATACGCTACAAAACAAACAGTGACACCGATATTCTGACATATACCATTTATTATGATCAATGTCGGTTAAACAAATTAAACATAAAACAGTGAAAGTACTTTTCATAGAGATAACTAATAATTAATAGACACTGGGGTACATATAGTTATGTAAAGACATGGACTTTATGAGATATTAACAGAAATAAAGTAGACAGGAGATACATATAACACAAATAAGGTTAAGAGGTGGTTTAACATAAGCAATTATTGTTTCCAGGAGGTACTGGTCCCTCTGTACTCGCTTGGCGTGCTCATCTTCCTGAAGATGCTGGTGCCGAACCCCAATTTCCCGGAAGTTCGGAAACCAGGCCGCTTGCTCCGGGTCCACCAGGACGCCTTCCCGGAGAACCACTCTGTGGCTGTGGTGGCTGACTGGCAGACCGCTAATGGCACTGTGGTGAGTTACCTTAGTTAGATGATACTTTTGTAGTGTGGTCAGTTTATGATTTGTTTTTGTCGTCTTACTGTTGCTATGGCATCTATATTCATGTTATTTACCATAATATTTCTAGTGTATTGTGTGGTGGTACGGAACCCTTTTTAGGCGAGTCCGACTCGCAGTTGTCCAAATTATTAAACATTCGCATATGCTTTGATTTGACTATATCTGGTGTAAACAGGTATCTTTAAACAAAACAATATAATGTCCTGATCATACTGAACAATATTCTTGATGAAATATAACGGCGCAAATGGGAAAAAAGCTTGGACCTATCTTGTTCATACAAAATTCACAGTAGGTATCTTTTTCATTTCCGCTAGTATTTTCCTTTAGAAAAATTCTTCAGTTTGATCAGTACTTAGAGATTAGGAATGTAGTTTCATTTAAAGATACATTTTCCTTTATATTTTATTTTTTTTATTTATTTATTACACTTAATGTACATTTACACAAAAACATGAAAAAAAAAACATCAAAATATTTTACAGTGTACAAAGGCGGCACTTATTGCTAATAGCAATATCTTCCAGGCAACCTTTGGGTGAAAAATAAAACATAGAAAAAAATAAAGAGCGTGTAAATGTCACGAAATCAAACAAGAGTAAACTACATAGACTTATTAATGGGGGATTCCTTACGCTATAATAAACAAGTACATAAACATACACAAAAATATAAAAATATATTATATGGTATTCAGCAGTAATGACTATCCATAAACTTATTTCCAGATGTTTCTAGAAGCGATAAATGCGGAACTGCGCGCAAGCCAGCAGCACGCTATCCACTGGGTGCGGTACAACAACACTACTGTGCTCAACGACGCCTACCACAACGACGCCAGGAACTTCCCCATTGCTGTCATCTTTCACACTGACCCTTCGAACTTCGAAGAACCATTGAAGTGAGATTTATCCATTACAGGTTCAACCCAAGGGCATTCCTGCTTTTTTTTAAGTCTAAGTCATCCTTAAGACACCAGGGTTAATGGAAAACCTTACCTTTTCTGAATTCTTCCAACTTTTCCACAGGTACACAATCCGAACAAATCCATCACGGTCAGGAACCCCATCAACTCGAACCCTTACAACTTCACCAGCAAAATGTCGGGAGCGACCACAATCTAGTGACTGGTCGACAGACTGGTCTAGAGGAGGGCAGCTGATACCCCTCTCAGATATGATGCAGAGAGAAGACGTGTGTCCTGTACTGCAGTATTACTACTCGGGCTTTTTAGCACTTCAGTCCCTCATCGATTATACTAAGATCAAGGTGAGGAAGCCACCAACCGTGTCGATATTTTCGGAGGAAAATGTTAAATAGTTGGTAATGCAAAATAAAACCGCTGGGTGTGCCGTCTAAAGAGAAAAAATGCCAAGGGCAACCAATTACGGCAATCGATTCCAACAAAAATTTGCAGGTTGATAAAATAAAATGGATAATTATAAGTTGTCTCGGCCAAGTATTAAACTCAAAAATCTCCGCTTTGTAGATCTATGGTCAAACTCAATTTGTAAGAGGTTTAAAATAAGTTAAATTGAATACTTTAATAAACTGTTAAACAATTAAATCCCCGCAAAAATATGTAAAACATTTTTTAAATCTGTTAAAAGATGGACACCGATACCTCGTTTCCCCCACCCCGAGTGGATCTCCGGCAGTTCCCCAAGAGGCAGCACACGGGCGACTGGCTCGTCATCTTCCGCGTCATCATGCCCATGTATATGGTGATGACACTGTCGCAGTTCATCACCTATCTGCTGATGTTTGTGGTGGGAGAGAAAGAAAAGAAGATTCGCGAGGGCATGAGAATCATGGGGCTGAAGGATTCTGTTTACTGGTAAAGTTTCATTTTTTGTGAGCTCCTGGGCCAAAGCTGAACTATCTGATTTAATTCGGATTCTGTTTTCAGGTTTTCCTGGTTCCTGATATATGCTGTCTTCGTAACAATTTTGTCAATCGTCAGCACCGTTCTCCTCTTTACCTTGAAGGTTAGGAAACATTGATTTTGATTCTGATAAGCCCGCCTTTGAGCACTGATAATACAGTTTTACAATTAAAATATGTACCTATATTTATTCTCATTGGTACCATTAGTCATTAATAATATTTTCCAGGTGTTCCAGCATTCCTCTTATATCCTTATTTTCCTCCTGATGTTGCTGTTTGGTTTTACCATCATCACCTTTGCGTTTATGCTGACTCCATTCTTCGATAGAGCCAGGGTAAGCGTTTTATATCCTTTAATATATAATGCATCAACGCAACAAATCTGACTTTTTAAAATTTATTATTTTATTTTGCAGACGGCTGGTATCTTGGGCAGTTTCGCCGTAAATTTAATGAGTGGACTTTACTTCATCCAAGTATTTGTCTCCAACGCTGATTCCTTAGCTTTCTGGTTCGTTTCTCTCATCAGCTCCAGTTGTTACGCTCTGGCCATGGACAAGGTAAAAACATTAAAAAAGAATTTAAAATATACTATAACTTCTTCTTTGTCTTTAAATTCTAACCTATGTTGATCTTTCAGGCCTTGGTTCTGGATATGGCCGGTGTGGGCGTGACATGGGATAACTTGTGGAGCGGTCCAGGTGTTCCCTTTGGAGGCAGCCTTATCATGATGGCTGTAGACACTGTTATTTATGCGCTAGCAGCGTATTGGCTAGATGCGGTTATTCCTAGTTAGTGTGCATTACAAGTGATGTTATCGATTCCTTTCTTTTCAAAATGAAATATGCACTTTAAACTAATCCTTTTGTTTTTTCAGGTGAATATGGTATCAAACAGAAGCCCTGGTTCTGTCTGATGCCTTCGTTTTGGTTTAAGAGGAGTCGTGGACGAATATCAGCGGTCCATTTCCATTCCAACGGAGAAGCTGCTCTACATAATAAGGACATTGAACCTGTGCCGAGGCAAGCATCATCTGTCTATGTTTTTCATTTATAACAATAGGAGAACAATAAGCATGCGAATACATAAATTAATAATGATTAAATGCTACTAATCATCACCGTCATTATATTCTAAGAAAATAACCGATTATTGTCATCCTTTTCAGAGAGCTCTTAGATAAAGAAGCTATCAGAATAGTTGGCCTACAAAAATCCTTCCGTCATTGTCGCCGAGCGGAAATCAAGGCCATAGATGGTATTGACCTGAGTATGTATGAAGGGCAGATCACAGCTGTCCTCGGACACAATGGCGCTGGAAAGTCAACGTTGTTCAACATACTAACTGGATTAACAGCTCCTACAGCAGGAACAGCTTATGTTTACGGCCTGGATGTAAGGTGAGAGAATGTTGTGCTCAGTAAAAACATATTCGAAGGGAAATCAAGATTTCCATGCTTCTTGATTCATTTTTATATTCATTATTTTGCAGAGATGCCAACGATATGCACGAAATCCGCCAGATGATTGGAGTATGTCCTCAGCAGGATGTTCTTTTTGATTTACTCACAGTAAAGGAACATTTACAGTTCTTTTCTGCCGTGAAGGTGTGTTAGATAAAATATTGTAGTTACTTTTGAAAAGGATTAATTTACTTGACACGATAATTTAAATTGCTGACGATAAATGATAACTCTCGATGTTCCAGGGTATTCCAAGGAAAATTCGATCACACGATATATCCAAGGCGATGTCAGATGTCGGTCTTACAGACCAGGCTTGTGTTTTCTCTAAACATCTTTCAGGTGGACAAAAGAGGAAGCTTAGTATAGCCATCGCGCTTATTGGTGATCCTAAGGTAATTTTGCTCCGATTTATTTCTACAGAAATAAGTAATTAATTAATAACTTTAAGTAATAAATTTCTACAATTTCTTTCAAACTGATTTCTATTTACATACGCATATACATATACTCACGCCTGTCTCCCAGAGGAGTAGGCAGAGACTACAGAGTTCCATCTGCTTCGATCCTGACACAGCTGTTCTATTCCGGTTACTTTTGACATTGCCCTTCTTCAGTATTTCACCAATTTGGTGAGCACACGTCCTTCTAGGGCGGCCTGGTCGAGCTCTACCTTCCCCTTGCGCACCATGAATTTCTTTCGACACTTTAATTCATCCTCTCTACCTAATGTTCTGTGCTCTCTACATTCCAAACCACCTATGATTTCTATTTCTATTCTATTAACCAATCATCACTTAAGAAAAACATTTTCTCCGACAGATAATAATCCTCGACGAGCCAACCGCTGGCGTGGACCCGGTGTCCCGAAGACAGATGTGGCGGATACTCCAGAGAGCTCGAAGAGGCAAAGTTTTGTTGCTTACTACACACTTCATGGATGAAGCTGATATTCTGGGTGACAGAAAAGCTGTCATCAGTAAGGGCAGAGTAAGTTCACTTGAAATTAGATCCATCCCGAAAAAATATAATGTTTTAAATTAATTTAATCCAATTCTTTCACAGGTTCGATGTGCTGGCACATCATTATTCTTGAAGAATAAGTTTGGTATTGGATACCATTTAACTTTAGTCCTTGATGGTAAGTTATCTTGTTTTATCCACGTCTCGAAACCAAATGCCACAAAGTAACAAAATTGATATTTTTTTTATCATTAGGGGCGTGTCGAGAGCATCAAATCACCCGACTGGTGCGAGGGCATGTGCCGCGAGCAGAGAAGGCTCGGCGTCACGGGCGAGAGCTCTCTTATATCCTGCCGCACTACGCAGTGCATCTGTTCCCACCGCTGTTCCAAGCTATAGAACAGGAGATCAGGGACAAGACTAACAGACTGGGTGAGCTTTAGTCATCTCTTTAGGTTTTCTTTTTTCTTTAACTGTAAACTCGATTATTCCCAAGACTTTTAAGTTTTCGTTGCTTTAAGGCTTCTCATTATTTCTTTGGACCGCTGCGTAGTAGCGTTTCGGAGACCCGAGCTTTGTTGCCAAAAGTCATTGGGACCTGAACGTGGCTGCATATTCCATAAGAGTCGTGAAGTGAGATTTTTCGTTTTTTTTTCACGACTGCAAAGTGCTAGTATTTATGAGATATCAAAACGAAACATAATACATTATTTCTATACATTATCTCTAGGTGGGAGCTCTTTTTTGGGCGTTATAATTATTTCTTGTTTTTCTGTTCGAAATCTGAAGAATCGATCTTTTAAGAGACCGACGCCGGCGCAAGATGCATAATAAGTTCCTACAAATGGAATACCAAATTCATTCGTAATTTAAACATATTCTTAAGGTACTGTGTATTACAGAATATTCTGATTCGATTATCTATTTCATAATGGACACTGATTTATAACAAAATATTTATATTTCATTGAAAGCTTATTTTTTCTTATTCCCGGTTTAGAGCTCCTCCCACCCAGATTAACTATTCTTTCTGCATTTCCATACCGCAATGATATATTGTTAATTTTTTTTCTTCATATTTTATATATTTGGGAACCTAGATATTCTGTAATGCAATCGGAATATATGTATAAAATGAATTTGTTATCTCATTTGTATGACTTATGCATATTGTGCATCAGCGAACGGCTGTAACAGGAGGTTCACTTGAGTTCATAATCTAACGTGTTCCTCGAACGGTGCTAGAAACTAGGCTTGATGTTACTATCTTTTTTAAATCCTCCCAGCATAATCAAAGTAGCTACACAAAAATTTGAAATATATTTATTTCGCGCAGGGGTTACAAGCTACGGTGTGTCCATGACAACCTTGGAAGAAGTCTTCCTCAGTCTAGAAGGAGAGAACACAGACGAAGTAGATGCCGTTGAAGGAGTGTCGTCGGTCAAACTGGTGCGAGCAAGAGCTTTGTCAAGAAGTTTGTCATTGCAGAGCAAGACATTGAGTTATCAGGAGTTAAATGACAAAGATGCACAACAGAAAGCTACGTCATTACCGACTCCGCCAGCGTCACATGCGCTTCATTCCACGACGCATGGTGTGGAACACGTTAAGGTTGTAACCAAAGTCACACTTTAGTAGTTATAAGAAATTGTAACTATTTTCAGATTTTTCATTCATTTTCAAAAAAAACATAAATTCATGGCAGCCTTACTTTTTAAATAAATAATTTATTTAAACAAGTGTAATAGTTTTCACCTTGTAGTCAGTCGTTAAAATTTAAATAAAAGACGAGATTAATATAATTTGTTATATATTCGTGTTAGTGAAAGTATAAATAAGTGACAGTGAAAAAGTATAAAGGATACTAAAATTTATAGAAAAAAATTTATTGAAAAAGGCGTAACTTTGCGGAAGTACATCATGAATTTGTGGATATATTAATAATTTGCAATATTCCGCTAAACACTCTTACCATGCTATTCAAAATGCAGACTCAAGCACCGCCCGCCCTCCCGTATAAAACATGCACAAGCAAAGCAAGCAATACGAGCACAAAATAAAGCAATCTTAAATAACAAGCAAGATGTTGAATATAGCAACATTCATATTTTCTAATTAAAACTATTAAGATATCTTGTCTATAATTTGTGACTGCTGCCTTGCCTGCCATAAAAGATGGCGTTGTTATATTTTTGTAAGAAGAAATAAAGTTATGTTTTTAAGTTAATAAATAAAGATTTAGTTCACAAGAAACTAATATTTTTAACTCTAGAACTGCCCTGGCCCTCAGCAAATATTCAATAGGGTTATGGGCCCAGGATTTGCGTGAAAACGAAAAGTGGAAAAGACGCCGTGCAGCCATTGTTGTGTTGGATGGAAAAGAAATTGAAAACGGAAAATAAAAGTTTGATCGGAAATACGGATTGAAAAGAAGAAGAGAAGAAAATAGTAACATGGAGACGAAAGATAAGTTTTATTTGAGCAGATTTGCGGGAGAAAACTTCGGGGCGTGGATGTTTCGATTGATGTCAATTTTGAGAGAAGCCGGTGTGCAGAAAGCGGTTCAAGAAGAAAATTTTGCTGCGACTAAAGAAAATGAGAAAGCGGAATCTAAAGCTCAGGCTATAATAATAAGTGGCGTTGCGGACAGCCATTTGGAATACTTGAAAAACAAGACAACTGCGTATTCTATGATCAAAAACCTGGAAGAAAGTTTCAAAGAAAAAAGTGTAAGAAGCCGTTTATTTTTACGCAGAAAGCTATCAGATACGAAGTACACGGAGTCTCAGCCCCTCTTACAACATTTTATAAGTATGGAAGAAATATTTTCTCAACTGGTAGACGCTGGGAACGAGTTGACAGAAGAAGAAAAAGTTAACTACATACTTCTGTCCATGCCGAAATCATATGAGGCAATAATAACGGCGCTGGAAACAGTAGATAACCTCAAACTAGATTTTTTGAAAAATAGATTATTGGGTGAAGAAGAAAAAAGGAAGAAGCTATCAAACTGTCCCAGTTATGCGGAGAATGTTGCAACAAGTTTCACTTGTTATTCATGTGGACAGAAAGGACATAAACAGTATCAGTGTAATAATTTCAACAACAGAGGTCAAGTGAGAGATCAGAATCGTGGAAGAGGTTATTTTCAAGGACGTGGATTTCAAGGACGAGGAGGCAATTTTCATGGAAACGGTTTTAATCCAAGAAGAGGACGAGGTCAAGGCGGTTCTAGAGGAGAACATTCACGAGCATTCATGGCGGAAAGAGAAGAGGATGGTCAGGCGTTTGTGTGTGGAAATAGGATGAACAAAAATTATCGAAGTAAAAGTGAAAATGTAGAATGGTGTTTGGACTCGGGTTGTTCTGATCACCTTATCAATAGTAAAGAACTATTTTATGAATATATAGACTTGAAGGTGCCGAAGAAAATATGTGCAGCAAAGAACGAGGTGACACTTGAGGCCCAAGGAGTCGGAAATATCAAGGTAAAATGTATGGTAAACAATGAGCCTAGTTACTGTACTATAAATAACGTATACTATGTGCCAGATTTAAGAAAGAATTTGTTGTCAGTGTCAAAAATGGGATCGTTTGGGATGAAAGTAATTTTCAATGAACGGAACGTAAAAGTTTTTAACCAATATGGGGAATTAATCATGATGGGTTACTGTAATGGATCATTGTACACGGTAAACACAATGATAAATGTAACTGAATGTAATATTGTGCAAAATACTGATTTGGATTTGTGGCATCGCCGTTTTGGTCATTTGGGAGTTAAAAATATTAAGTTATTGAGTCAAAAGAATTTAGTTCACGGAATTTCAAATGTAAACAATGGTAATGAACAGTTTTTGTGTGAACCATGCTTGCTAGGTAAAATGTCAAAGCAGCCTTTTAATAAGCCAGGATATAGAGCGAGTAGGCCACTAGAACTTGTACACAGTGACGTTTGTGGACCAATAAATCCCACTACATGGGACGGTAATAATTATTTTGTAACATTTATCGATGATTATACTCACTTTGTGATGGTTTACTTGATCAGACAGAAGTCAGAGGTATTTGATAAGTTTAGACAGTACTACAATTATGCTACTCGACATTTTAATACAAATTTACTGAAACTTAGAACTGACAATGGGGGTGAATATGTGTCAAGGGAATTCAAGCAGTTTTGTGAGGATAATGGAATTTTAATGCAGTACACAGTAGCTTATAATCCAGAGATGAATGGAGTAGCTGAGCGAATGAATAGAACTTTGATGGACAAAGCACGCACTATATTGATTGAGTCAGGTTTAAGAAAGGAATTTTGGGGAGAAGCTGTTTATTTCTCAGCATATGTTACTAACAGAAGCCCTACAGTATCAAAAGATAGGACTCCCAGTGAGCTATGGGAAGGAAGGAAGCCGAATGTAATTAATATGAGAGTGTTTGGAAGTATTGCATACAATCATGTACCAGGTCAATTGAGAAGGAAGTTGGATGATAAAGGAAAGAAGATGATTATGATAGGATACTGTACAGGAGGATATAAACTATGGGATGACGAACAACATAAAGTAATAGTAGGGAGAAATGTTATATTTGATGAAAGACCACAAAAGGTGAGAGATGTAGTCGTTATTGAAGGAAGTAGTATAGATGTTGAGGAACAAGAGAAAGAGAACAGAGTAGAAGGAGTCAATAAAATGGAAAAAGAGGAAAGAGTGGAAACAGATGAAAGAGTGTATGAACAACGACCAAATACAAGTCAAGAGGAAGGTCAGTCAAAGACACAAACAAAAAGAACGATTAATAAGCCAGCATGGCAACAGGATTATGTAATGGATTTTACTGAGGAAGAGGAAGCATTGTTTGCTTTGTATATGGGACAGTCAAATGATGTACCGATTATCTATGAGGACATTGAGGCAAGAGAAGATAAGAGAGAATGGAAGAAGGCGGTAGAAGAAGAAATAAATGTGTTAGAAGAGAGTGAGACATGGAAAAGTGTGCCTAAACCAGATGGAGCCAAGTTAATTGATACAAAATGGGTTTTTACAAGGAAAGATTTGAATGACAAAAGTGTATGTAAGGCAAGATTTGTTGTGCGAGGGTTTCAGCAGCAAGATACATATGAAGATGTGTATTCACCAGTATTAAAATTACAAACTTTGAGGATTGTGTTGTCAGTTGCTGCTCATAGGGATTATAACATACATCAAATGGATGTGAAAGGAGCATTTCTGTATGGAAGAATAGATGAAGAGGTATATTTGAAGCCACCTAAGGGTGTTGACATTCAGGAAGGGCATGCACTAAAATTTAATTTTGTGAAACAAAAAGTTGAAGAAGGTGTTATTCATCTGGAGTATATTTGTACACAGAAACAGTTAGCGGATGTATTAACTAAACCTTTGTCTAAGAGAATGTTTAATTATTTTATCGCTGAGTTAGGTTTGTGTGATAACAAAAATGTGAATGTTGAGGAAGGGTGTTGAATATAGCAACATTCATATTTTCTAATTAAAACTATTAAGATATCTTGTCTATAATTTGTGACTGCTGCCTTGCCTGCCATAAAAGATGGCGTTGTTATATTTTTGTAAGAAGAAATAAAGTTATGTTTTTAAGTTAATAAATAAAGATTTAGTTCACAAGAAACTAATATTTTTAACTCTAGAACTGCCCTGGCCCTCAGCAAATATTCAATACAAGAAAACTTATCGACACATGTTTCGACAGCAAATGACGAGCTGCCGTCCGGAGCTCACCTTTTATACACTTCGTACTTTCGTACTGCTTGCTTTGCTTGTGCATGTTTTATGCGGGAGGGCGGGCGGTGCTTGAGTCTGCAATTTGAATAGCATGGTAAGAGTGTTTAGCGGAATATTGCAAATTATTAATATATCCACAAATTCATAAAGGATACTGAAAAAAATTATATAAATTAAAATGTAATAATAAATATAGACGGTGAAGGTATCTCCAATTAACCATTTATTCTTTTAGGTAACGCCAGTGGAGCCTCCAGTGTCAGTAGACATTCTAGGAGAGCTAGTGAAAACTAATCCTAGTTGTTGGCGAACATTCTGCGCTCTCGTCTACATTAGAACTGTAAGGATGATCAGGGACCCCTACAAGTTGTATGTGATGATCTTCATGCCCATTAGTAAGTTCTGCAATCGTTTTGCAATTACTCGATATTTTAAATGACAACTAGTTAAATCATGAATTTTGTTTATTTCCAGTATCCTGTGCCCTTGGTCTATACATGAAGTCTCGCCAAATCGTATTTTTTCGTATGCAGCCACTAAAATTAGATCCCCAAGCATATTCCAATAGAACACCAATTGCCATGCACAATGAAGGGAACAGTTTTAAAGAGCTAGAAGACTTCAGAGAATCTTTAGAAACTTTGGGAGCATATCCTTTAGTAGACTTCGATGGGAACTTTTCTAGTTTTTTGGACATGGAAACTTTCGGAGCCTATTCTTTAAAAGAAAGCTTGATACCATACGGAAATATTTTGGCCTACTACAATAGTACTTATACACACAGTCTGCCTATTATTATTAACTTGTTGGATAACAGCATTTATAGGTAAGTTATAAAAAAAAATTAAGTTATCTCAACTTTGTTCAAAATCAACAAAAATCTATCTTGTATGTATCATTCACTCATTAAGTCAATGTTCATGCATACCTGTCTTCTAGAGTAATGATGTCAGCAACCGGCTACTTGGATAGCTTCAAGCCCATCGAAGTCTTCTCCCATCCTTTCCAACAAACAGAACAACAAGAAGAGTTCAACGTAGGCAACGTGGTCTGCGCCATCTTCATGGGCATGATATTTGCTCTGGTGCCAGTCACGTTGGCTGTGGATATTGTCTATGATCGAGAGGTAAGGCCTCTTGATAATAAATATAGTTTGCACCTTGTCTTTATAGCTGTAAGGCCTAGATTGTTGAATTTTACCTAATGTATGTGTAAATTCTTTCAGATAAAAGCCAAGAATCAACTCCGTGTTAACGGTTTATCCATGAGCATGTATTTTCTTACATATTTTACTATTCTGATCTTCATCATGGTTATTACCAGCGCCGGCGTTCTTGCACTGGTAAGCAGTTTAATTTCTACCCTTGAACAAAGCTATTTTAGTTTTATTTCTGATCATTATTTGGTAAACTACAGTAGTTACTGCAATTAAAACTGCAAATAGGTGTTTTGGAGTTTTTTTACGTAGTTTTGTAGATGACTTGTTGATCTTGGTATAGTTAAAACTTTTATTTCAACAGGTCCTTCTCAACGATATTCCCAGTCTCACAAACACTTCTGCCATAACGATGCTCTCCGGGCTCCTTCTTCTCTACTCTCCATCGGCCATATTGTTCAATACTTGTCTCTCGTATATCTTCGACAAGATGGACTCAGCACAAAGCATCATGCCAAATATCACCACTTGGGTAGGGGTGATTCCGTTCATCCTTGTCGCGGTTCTGGATACTTTCAAATGGGGTAAGTGGTTGACATTGCTAATATAACCATTAACGCACATGTCATCAAGGCTTATCATATTGTGATAATTATTATTTTTTCTGTTGCAGGCAGCGATATTGCTTTCTATCTTCACTTGGTATTCAGTTTCCTGGATGTCATGTATATACCGTACGCCATCATATATTATGTTGATAGGTAAGTAAGCAAATGTTTCCAGAAATGTAATAAAATACCACTTAACTTTTATTGGTTCCACATTGCAGACCAACTTTCTAATTTTAGGGTATACATAACTTGCAACCTCCGCGGTCTGTGCGCAACGCCGTCCCTCGGCACATATTTCACGGCGGAGATCTGGGTGTTGATTGTCGCTATGGTGTTCCATGTACCTGTGTGTGGTGCTGCATTACTTGCTGCCGACAGACTGAAGAGCAATGGCAGGATATGTTCGGTAAGAAAACTCTGTGCGTCTACTTTAACATCTCTTTTATGATAAAGCAGCATAACTAATTATGATTCGATATGTTTTGCAGAGAAAACGTAGCAATTCAGACAGTGGAGGAGCAGATATAGAAGCAGAGCCTGCCGATACTGTAGGAGAGGACGAAGACGTAAGACGCGAAAGACGTCGCGTTGCAACCATACTGCAGAATCCGACGCAGGATGCGCCTGTTCTTGTTGTTCATGTAAGTTATTAAGTTTGCTAAAGTTCTGGAAGACTAGACCTTAGTTTAACATTAGGATAATGAGCAAAGTCCGCTCTTGCTAAATGGAAAAAAAGTGAAAAGATGTGAACTGTAACAAACAAGACAGACATTAGATGTTTGGATGACATGGGATATGGTCCAAAGTGCAGGACAGGACCGGATGGAGTGACGACATTGTTACAGCACTGGAGTACCGTAGAATTACATAGCTATCATCAACAGCAATACCACGACAGATTTTTATTTCTATTTTATTTTAATTTTACTTTATTTATTGATGGAAAACTTACAGCTATAAAATATATATAAAACATACAAACTTACTAACAGAAAACCCAATTACAAGTTTTCACAGATGAGTTCAAATTTGGAAACATAAGGTACAAAAAAAGAAAACAGTTACGAGTAAAGAAAGAGTAACGTAAATAACAACGTAAAAATAACGTAGAAATTTAACCCAAAAACAATGCAGCAAGACTTATGCATTCTGAACTACTTGCCACCGTTCTCTGTGTCTTACAAGATATAACACCTTTTTTTTCAGAATCTTCGTAAAGAGTACAAAGTCCGCGGCACGGGCGAGGCTGGATGTTGCGGCAACGGTGGCGTGGGCGGCCGCAAGGCGGGGCTTGCGCGTCTCAGTCTAGCAGTAGATGGGGGTGAAGTCTTTGGACTATTGGGGCACAACGGAGCTGGTAAAACCACTACTATGAAAATCATCACTGCTGAAGAGAGGCCTACCTACGGCACGGTAATAAAAGACTTATCCTTGGCGTTTTGAAAGCTACTCATCATCAAAATTCAGAAACTTCTCTGATCTCCTTTTAATTTTAGCACGTAAAATGTCAAGATTCCTATGTGTACTAAGACATATAACGTTTTCAGGTTGGTCTTGGTGGTCAGAACATAGACGACTCCCAAACGTCAGCGTTCCAGATGCTGGGCTACTGCCCGCAGCATGACGCTCTTTGGAAGAACGTCACTATTCGAGAACACATTGAGTGTTACGCCGCGATTCGGGGCGTCAGTAAAACTGACACTCCCAGGTAACAGACCATGACTCTCTTTTAATGAATATAAGTTATTTACATGGTAGAGATCGTCTAAGCCCAAATGACTCGCCCCCCTTCTTAATTAGTCGATTTAGATGTGCAAGTGCAAATATTAATAACGACACTTCATCTGTGTGGGAGCATCGACTGCTTCGTAAACTATGATCTGTATGCGTACATCTCAGTGGACTAGTCGCTTGATAAATCCGACAACGCTAACTGTATAGAGCAGCGCGTGCGCATTGTACGAAACAAGACATCTGCTCTCTCGCGCGTTTCGATCAATTATGACTAGTTCGACAACAAATCCGAAAACAACCGCTTCTTAGCAAGTAAAGTGTACAAAAAAAACTGATAATTATTTGAATAACTGAATGACCAATTACAATGGCGTTTTTATGTGTATTGCGTCCATATTTAACATTTGTTGGTGTGCGTAAACGTGGTAGTGGGGCGAGTCATTTGGGCTTAGATGATCTCTAAAGCATTTGATACTTAAGGGTGGTCGTCATGACGCGACCAACACTGTTTTATTTCGCTATAAGGTGCACGCTCCTTAAAACTTGCGAGGACAGTACAGTCTTGCCAAATTCGTCGCCGGTGCAAAATTGAAAACTTGTTTCAGGAGAAACCACATTTTAGCTAGACTGTGGACGTTTTGAAACATTTTTTGTTGTTATCTAGATTAATAATAAAATAATGTTTGATGTTCGATTTAGACCCGTATTAATTTTTTGATTTTATCTATAACAATAAAAGCACATTCAACTACACTTTTGGTAAAAAACCGTTAAATTTACGTATTTTAGTGGTTTGTTGTTAGGATATTACTCAAATTTCAAGGTTTTTAGCTCGACTCAAACATAGATCTAGATAATGTTAATGGACTCAGCATAAAATATTACAATAACATTCCATATACACCCCACAATGTGGTGACAGAGCTTGTATGGAGGTTTGTGCGTAACGACGCCTATTAATAAGCTGACCTGTAAGAAAAAAAAGCATGTTTTAACCACTTGTCTGTTTACTCAAGAAAACTCATTGTTTATATTTTTTTACTAACCCAGCCTATGGGTTAACCGGGTTTAAATATAAATGATGAAAGAAATTTAAGATAACGCTAGACTATAAGCAGGTGCTAAGGTCACTAAATTAATAATATATTTTTGAAGAAGGGACAGGATAAAAGAAACAAAATTGAAAGAGCTTACGAGGCAGTTGAAGAATGTGGATGGGAACGGAATGCGAGCAAATACTAATATTTAAGTAATATTAGGATTGTAAAAAAGTAGGTGTTTGTATTCATGTAATGCTAACCTTGAAATGTTTTATTTCTTGCAGGATTGTAGAAGCGTACCTGAACGGGCTCCAGATTATGGAACATGCGAGTAAAAACGCAGATGAATGTTCAGGCGGAACAAGACGGAAGTTGTCCTTCGCGCTGGCCATGGTAGGGAGCCCCAGGGTCGTTCTTCTGGATGAACCATCCACAGGCATGGACCCCAGGAGTAAGCGATTCCTGTGGGACACTATACTGGCCAGTTTCCAGGTAATCATGACACTTTTGGCCAAATAAAATCCTAAAAAACATCTCACAATTAACTGATCATGTAAAGACATTTCCTTAACCTTGTCTTTTGGTCCCCAGGGCAAGAAAGGTGCTATTTTAACGACACATTCCATGGAAGAAGCGGACGCCCTGTGTTCACGAGTTGGCATCATGGTGAAAGGCGGGCTGCGCTGCATCGGCTCCACGCAGCATCTCAAGAACTTGTACGGAGCTGGGTACACGCTCGAGATGAAGATTGGGCAGAGTAATCAGAAGCCGGTAAGTAGACCAATAATTTTGATTCACAGTTTAACGTATGGACTGATCAATGTCAAGCACCATACACCCTTTAAGTGATTTGCTGCCACTCGTACTTTGAAGTTGCTATTGGAGTTATAGTAAACGAGTAAATCAAACGATTTTGTTTCCATGGGTCATTAATGTGTACTGTTATTGATAAAGTATTGGAGTAAGAGCTGACGACCTCAAAGGTCAAGTTACTCAAGTAAATATTGGGTGGCGCAAAAGTAATGTCATAATTTGAATTGGCTGCCATTTTGCTATAAATGAAAAAATAAGAGCTCTGTTTTCATAAAAAGTTCATTTGAAAGTGTAAAATTGATGACATTAATTGGAAAAAATTATATCGCTCAAATGGCCACCTCCCGAGTTGATGCATAATTGGGCTCGTTTTAGGGCAATTTGAATTGTTGCTCGCAAAACATTTGGCTATCTATCACCAAATTGGCGATTTCTTCTTCAACGTTATCTTTCAAGACTTGCAAGGTTCATGGTTTGTTGTGGTAAACGCGAGATTTTAAAAAGCCTCAAATGAAGAAGTCTGGTGTTGTTAGATCTGGCAATCTGGACGGCCAGTTCAAATCTCTAAAACGAGAGATCAAAATTTGTCAACTAAGCAGTAGCAATAATACCACGTTCTTGAGGGGTGTATCGCTCCATGGCTTTTTGGCAACTAATTCTCTAGTCTATTAATTGTCAAAGCACAGTGACATTTGGCTTCATCTGCAAAAATGGCAGCCAATTCAAATTATGACATTACTTTTGCGCCACCTTGTAGTACCCAGAGCTTCATTCACGATATAGGTACCTCACCTTTGAGGTCGTCAGCTCTTTGTCTTGATATTTAAACTGTATTGACGTCAGATATTCAAAGAAATATGTGAACCCACTCAATTCTTCAAAATTATAATGTTTTCCAGATGGAGTCAGACATGTCAATGTCTCCTTCACCGCTGAGATCAGGGGAAGAATCACCATCATTAGGTGAAGCGGACGAAGGTATTTATATAGCTACAACTTAGTGCGCGATACAACAATAGTGATGCTATTCTAGGGTCTAGGGTTGCCAGATGGAGAAATGGAAAAGGAGTACAATTTACGAGCAGGAGGAAAAACAGGAGAATTTTAGAAAAAAAGAACAACATTCGTGCATAAAAGAAAATAAGTATTTTTCTCAACTAGCCACAGAATTTATGTCACATTGTAAGAACATTTGAACATAAACCCGAATGCAAGGGATTTAAGCTGATATTTGAATGTCTTGTCCGTGTAGCTTGGGTCTAACAAAGCAGTGTCGGTGTCTTGCGTGAATTTCGAAAAAGGAGAACATTCTGTAGATGAGGGCGGACGGGAGGACATTTTGTGAAAAAGGATGACATGTCCTCCATTTGGATACCATCTGGCAACCCTAATCGCGTCACCTCTCCCACCTCCTGTCGTTCAGACTTTGACCGTGTCGTCCACTTATAAGCGATAATATTTCCTTTGGTATCCCTTCCGGAAATTAGATTGTCATCCAAACGAACTCTGACCTTATCAGTAAATAGTTATCCACTTCAGGTGGCTCCGGCGGTGTGGCGTCCAGAGAAGTAGAAGGGGAAGCGGAGACGGAAGCTGAGGCAGTGGACATTAGTATACACACGCCGCTGGTGGCCGGCACGCCGCCAGGGCTTCGGAACACGCATCATAGGTGAGAGCCTGGGGAGATTTAACAAGAAATTTTAATTTTTCTGCACCAATAAAAAAAGTGACGTAGCCTGGGTTTTTTTATGGGAAGGCATGGGGAACCTAATATGGGCCAGTAGGGGCCAGCCTGACACAAAATTTGGGTTGCAATCAAGATTAGCTCAAAATCAGAATTTTGTAGCGTTAAGTGCAAGGTTGTGAAACAGATTCAAAGCCTCAAAAACAACGTCTTTTTATAGCCAGAATTTTAACTTATTAGCAAAAGTTTTTAGCTCATCAAAGACGTTGTCTATGAAAACTATGCTATGTAAAAATAGTTCATTGCTATTACTAGACATTTACTTGAGCAGATTTTCAATAATTATTCTAGCAAGTAAACAATTTTATTTTCTAATTTAACCAAACATAAACAGTAAAAAATGTATTTGCTTTCAGCACCGATAATATAAAAGTATCAGTAAAAACAAATTGCAAATTACTCCTTGAGATCAAGATTTCGTTACAGGGGAGCGGTTTTTTCTAATTTATCGAAACAGAACACTTAAATTCAGAATTTACTCAATAGTTACTTAACAAAACCTTATTTACCTATTTATTGTGTAATCGTATGTTGCCATCGCAAAGTTGCCATTGGTCTCTGAAAATTAGAATTTAAAAAAAATTAAATAATATCGTTGATATTTTGGTTGCACCTTAAAGTAAGCATATTAGGTGTAAATGGATAAGTATCTTCAAATATAACCGCACTCTCAACTGATCATACTGAACCAATTTTCCAAAGTTACATACCTGCGGAAATAAAACAATATTTTCACGTTTCCTTTATTATTTATAATTTATTGCACATGAAAAATAGGAAACAATACAGTTTTATAAGTAAAAGAAAAATGTACACAATGGCGAGCTTATTTCTACAAAGAAATTCTTCAAGCCACCCTGCTAATTCCTTACAAATTGAACCTGCAGATTGTGCAGGTCCATTTTTAGGGTTCCGTACCCAAAGGGTAACCAAGGGGACCCTATTACTAAGACTCCGCTGTCCGTCTGTCTGTCCGTCTGTCCATCTGTCACCAGGCTGTATCTCATGAACCGTGACAGTTGAAATTTTCACAGATGATGTATTTCTGTTGCCGCTATAACAACAAATACTAAAAAACAGAATAAAATAAATATTTAAGGGGGCTCCCATACAACAGACATGTTTTTTACCGTATTTATAGATAATGGTACGGAACCCTTCGTGCGTGAGTCCAACTCGCACTTGGCCAGTTTTTTTCGCCGTTCTGTTCTGTTTCTTTGGAAAAGTTATTCAATAAATCAGTTAATTATGTGGTTTCTTTCAAAGCTAGCTTGTATTGATACCGCTCTCCTCCCAGCAGGACAGAATCCGTGGCTGTGGGCATGTGCGCAGACGCAGCCATAGCGCTGGTCGGCCAGATCTTCCCGTCGGCCATCTTGGAGGAGAACTTCGCGGAGCGACTCGTGTTCTCTGTGCCACAGAACTCCGTCTCCAGCCTCGCCAGGTGCTTCCAGCAGATTGAGGATGGTGAGTTATTTTATGTTATCTTTAATAGCAGTTTGCTTATAGTATAAAACGATTAAATTGCCAAAAGCATTTCATGCAATAGTTATTTTGCCCCATTATTTCAACGACGTCTGAAACGAGATTGTTGGATATAACAAAATTTTACATCTATGGATTGGACGATTTACTCGTAAGCTGATTTGCATTGCTTGCTACCTACCATATCAATGTTACGGCAAAGGAACTATACTGGTGGACATAAAAATCGACTCAAGCATTGTTGTTCTACATTTAAGGAAATAACCCAATCATACAAACACAAACATATGAAATATATAACATATCATTTTAAACGTATAAGCCTCCACCTTTGATTAAATGCATTTTTGTCTTTAAGTATTTGCCATAAAGGCTGTAATTTTTTTAAGTGATGTATTAATAAATATTGAAATAATCAAATAGCGAAAAATAAAAAATAAAACTTTTTTTACAAAATCATTCATTTATTCATTAATTAAGTTTAACATTAGTACTTCGTGTTCCCCCCTCTAGCCCTTATAGCTGCTTGCAGCCGGTTCTTCATTGACCTATTAAGTTTTTAATTAATTAAATGAATTTCACGTCCTGTATAGCAAACACTTTTAAACCAAAATGCATTTATTCAAAGGTGGAGGCCTATACCTTTAAAATGATATATATTTCATATGTTTATGTTTGTATGATTGGGTTATTCCCTCGAATGTAGGACAACAATGCTTGAGTCGATTTTTATGTCCACCAGTGTAGTTTATCAAACGTACTATAAAACGTCTGATGCGATAAAATGCCGAATTTTGAATTCAGGAATGGAAAAGCAGAAGCCCGAGCTCAAGCCCGCTTCCCGAACATTTTTCTATTATATTATAAGTACCACAATTATGTAATTATTGTAACCAAAATTTCTATATATTTATTTTTATAACCACATTTTTATCCCCCTAGAACAGTAGTTTTGTACCCCATTAGAAGTAGCTATGAGAACTTATGCTGTTCGCTTTAAAGGTTCTTCCAGATTTTATCAAAACTTACTCGTATGTACTCAATATGTACCAGTATAAGGCTCACGTGACCACCCATCACGCTGGGACGTGTGAAACGTGGGTACACGAGTGAGGACTGTGAATTTCATTCCACAGTCTACACTCGGAAACACCACAGACACCGGAACGGAACTGTGTCCAAAGAGTCCAAACTAAGAAATTTACAGCCGGACTGGAGTGTTAATCTCCATTGAAAGCCGCACGCCATATACAACGTGTAACAGAAAGATGTGGTCATATTTGAAGAGCTTAATCAATGGTATAAAACAACTTTTACTACGGAACAAAACCCTGAAATCTCGAAAAAAAAACTGCCATTCTATACTCCATATAGTTGGCTCCATAGTAACAGTTCATCATACAATTGACTGAATAAGCTCTTCAAATATGACCACACCGTTTTGTTACACGTTTATGCTATCTCTATTACTCATGAAACTATTTTCTCTGGGTAGGTACCGCTGTCTCTATTACTCTTTAAAGTTGAAAGTTATAGCTCTCCAGTATGGAACATACGCTTCTTGGTACAAACTCCCTCGTATCACATTCATTAGTTATGTAGGCCCCATGTCGGGCGCCATTATTAATGATTCCATAATTTTGTTACAGCAAAGGAGAAGTTGAACATCGTCGAGTACAGTTTCAGCCAGACGACGTTAGAACAAGTGTTCTTGAAGTTCGCACAGACCGAGAACCGCGATGAACTTGCTGACAAGGAACTCTAAAAATTCATCAAATGGTGTCCGTTACCATGGCGCGACCAAGGGGAATAATGGCAGCAAAGTTAGTTAGTTTTTTATAGTTATTGGTTAATTTATTTAGGTAGGTATGTGAATACCACAGCTGGCTGTAATTTCTTATATTTTTTAAGTATAACTAATACTGATCTGAAAAACATTTTGCAGGCAAAGAGACAATGTATTTCTAGTCTAGCGTTGTTGTATTATAGAATGTTTTAGAATCATTGCCTTTCTTATGTTATGAATGACTTATGATGTGTCGAATACGAACGTGTTTATGATTAATACTTGCGATTGTCGGCACTTGGTGAAACATCATCATAATCTTGATAAAAACACTTGTACTGTTTCACAATATCACTTTTAATTACTCCAACCGGTTTCGCCTTACGGCATTATCACGGAACATTGTTAAATATAATAAACAATAAAATGATTTGTTTATTATATTTAACAGTGTTCCTTACAATAAAATGATTTATTGTTTATTATATTTAACAGTGTTCCTTGATAATGCCGTAAGGCGAAACCGGTTGGAGTAATAAAAAGTGATATTGTGAAACAGTACAAGTGTTTTTATCAAGATTATGAACGTGTCTATGTACTTTTAAGAAGCATTTTTTAGAAATCAGCAGTGCTCTTTAAGTAAAATTGTTATGTACTCGTATTTTTATAAATATTATAAGTTATTCTTTTCTTACACAAACTTTTAATGACGTTTACGACCGGTAACGTATTAATTTTGTTTTTTATAATTCTCTGTATGGGTTATAGGGGGTCGTTAAATGGCTTATTTAAAAAAAAAACAATGTCCATCTGCAAAATTGTTAAATCTTCATCGAGTAATAAAAAAAACATACACTCTGGTTAAGTAAAGTATTCGAAATTATAAAAAATCTTTCCTCCGACTATATCATTAAGTTAGTTTACGAAAATAGGAGTAAAAAAATCCTTTATGTAAGTTTTAAAGTTAAAATTATTTATCATGATGAAAATTAATTAGACATGAGCGTTATGCTAGAAGAAACTCAATGTTTTTGTATTTTTTTTTTGTTGTGGTGCTTATTTTCTGGAGAAAATAAACTTAATTTTCAAGACTAGTCATTAAAACAAAAAGACAACTAATAGTCATGTACTTGTTATGTCGATGATCTGATCATTAAAGTTTATACAATTTGTAAATTAGGCTTTGTTGCATTAGCAACTGTAATGCAAGAACTTATAAATATTTAGAATTATATCTAAATTTTGTAGCCATTTTGTTACAAATATTATAATAACTTTCAAAAATTAAACAAATCTAATTATAATTACGAAGCTCAGCGTGAGTTACAAAAAATACATAAACAAAATAATAATACTTTGCTTATGTTATGGGTTCTAACTATTTATTTTAAATTATTTAGATGTTATTTTGAGACGAAGGTGAAATTTAATCAACCACCCGAATTCATACTGGAGACTTGGTTAGTGATCAGGTACAATCTTTAATGACCCCTCAGGTGAAATTAGAAAACTGTACTTGTATTTGGACTAGTCCAGTTCGTGGAGGAGCAAAATATTTTTTTATGATTTCGAAAAAAAGGATCATTCAACCTTGTTCCTGATCACAAACCGAGTCTCCAGTATGACTTCGGGCGGTTGGTTAAATTTCATCTTATACATATTATTAGATTCCATATGCATATTTAATATTTGAAACAAAATGACTATTCGTCAATGTATAGGAGAACAAAATAGTAACTTTGTAATAAAATCAGTATTAGGCTTAAGTGAAAATCGTTTTTATTGGCAAAAAGATTATGCTTCGAATAATTTGTGTGTGCGCTGGAAGTGAGTGGTTGTGTGTATGTTGCGTGCAATAGGAGGGTGAGTGTCTCGTTTCGACATCATACTGTTGTTTGTGTTAAATTGAGATGCCACAGCTGTTGATCAGAAAATTATTAAAAGATTTTGGTTGATATATATCGAGGGTCTACTGTGAGAACCAGCTAAGTGCAAGTTTTATAGTTGAGACAATCAGTTTGCAATGTTGACAGTTTCAAAGCTTCCTTAGGTATTAGTTGGTTTAAAATAAAAAAATCTCAGGATCCAAAAGGCCTATCATTTAACTGGTTTTACCAGAAGAAAGAGCACAAAAACCAAGTAAAGCTGTTTTATGAACTCATTTTTGGCCATTTTGTTAGTTAGTCGGTTCTCGCAGTATACCCTCGATATCTACCTTATTTTTCATAAAACGTCTAATATTGCCTATTTATATTATTATTATGCTAGGCTGCACCTACGTCTTGTCGCGCTAAAATAATAAATAATAAAAAAATATATATTATTTATTATATATTTTTTCATTTTTGTTCAAAATTAGGTTACACTCATTTAATTAGTCATACGGTTATAATTTTTTTTTATTTCATGTCATTCAGTATTCAAATCTTTCACTCATTCGACTGATGCCGGCTCCAAAGTGGGCCGAATTATATCTCGGAAATTTTAATTTTTGTTGTGCTTATAATTATTAAACTAAATAAAATCTACCATTGTAGATTATTAAGGAATCATTAAGGAATAGGACTGTCAGAGGAGTTATCTGCGCGTGCGATCACATTCAAATTTCGGCGCATAGTAGATTTTAACGCACTATGACGCAAGTGTAGCCCTAGCATTACTGGAATCTCACTTTACCGCATTCAGTCAAATTTATTAACAAATATACCAGCCTTGCGTATATTTCGAAACTGTAACAAATATTCAGTAATTAAGGTACTTATTTAAATAAAATACTGTTTTATAAATAAATCGTCTGCTAATTTTTAGAACGAGTAAAATGCAAAGTGATTAATTGGCTTTAAGTTTTTGTATTTTTGTAGTCAATTAATTTTCTATATATGTCTGTGTTCGTTCATATTCTCTGGTATTTGTTTTTTTTTTTTTGATTTGAGGTTTCTGGTTTCCAGCTAGTTTATTTCATTATTTTAAGATAAGTGAAATCAATCGTGTTGAACGTTGTTATTATGCAATTACCTTTATAGGTAATTGCAATATATATATAATAGTATAAATCAACTGATATTTAACCATAAAATTTTGTTAATTTAAACTTACCTAGCTCAGTACTATCTACCTACAATGTGCTATCTACCTACGATTTAAGTACTAAAAACTTACACCAAATATATGTTCTACGAGTATTATAGAAAAAACCGCAGCAGTGGCGTGCCTGGAACTTTTTACTGAAAAGGCAAAGGCAATGTCAAGTTTGACTAGTAAAAAAATAGAAAATAATAGAAAACGACTCTGAAAAAGAAAAATTTTGTATGAAAATGTCTGCTTTAGAGCATGCTAACATGCCTTGGCGCTACACATTTTTTTTTTCATTATTGTTTTTTATTATTTTCACATTTTTTTACTAGTCATACTTAATATTGTCACTGCTTTTCCAGCGAAAAGTCCTAGGCACGCCACTGATTACCGCAGGCCCTGTTTTGATTTTAATTTTATTTATAAAAACAAATGAATATATAATGAATAATAATATTTTTCAGCCAAGTATTACAATAACAGCATAAAGTACTTCATGTTTAGACAGGGACTACGGAATATAGAGGTCAGCAACGTTGGTACTATTGAGAAAAATCTGATGAACTATATGCTAAAATAAAATAGTCATAAAAGCAGAAAAGAGTTAAATTTTCCCCTAAAGTACTTACTGAACAACAGAACTGTTTGTAATTTGGAAACAAAACATATTTTATCTATTTCGTATAATTTATTAATTACATGTTGGAAAGAGAAAAGAGAATCCCTAAATTTTAAATGTACCTTAAATCCTTCTAAATTTTTTCGGTTTTAATGTTTTTTTTTTTCAGTAATGTCTTGGATAATGAGCGTTTTTCTCGTTGTTTTTTTTTTCTTAGTTCTTAGCTTTCCTCCAGATGTCGCTGTCCATGTCACCATAGATAAAATATGTTTCGTAGCAATCATTGTCAAAGTGGTTTTTAGTTTGTTTGGAATCTGTGCAAATTTTGTCTTTGATTCTGTTGCTAAAGATACGACAGTGCCATCTAGGAATCTTATTTAACACTAAATTTGACACAAGGAAAAACGCCCATTGTTTTTATAATGGTCCATTAAAAATATTTGTGACACCTTATTTTAGTAATAAAACATAATATCATTCTAGATAGGTGTACAAACAGTGTAAATGGTACAACATGTTTCAGATATGCTAAACATATGCTAAACAACAAAACTATGTTTTAATTATCTCTCTGAATAAGTTTAAAATTATACAAAACGAAAATTTACTTTATATTATTTTATTACTCTTCAATGTAAAGGTTATATTTTCGTGTTATATCAAAATTCTTTAAAAAATGTTATTGAGTATAGTTTTTGGTTTGATAGATCATCACTGACGCTGGCGCAACTTATTGCAGTTGGCAAGACATAAGTAATTAGGGAATGCAAAACCGGAGCAAATTTGAAATCGGTTTTTATTTTCGCATTTGGTTGATGAAAACCGGTTGATCGATTTAAATTATGTTTTAGGGCCCGAAGGAATTGTTGATGAAAAAATATCACAGTTAAATTATTTTTGTACACAATTTAAATTATGTTGAAAGACCTACGCAAATAATATCCCCGCTAAGGACTTAAAAACAACATGATGTCCGAACAAATTTGAAGAATAATGGACAGTAATTTTTATCTTATTAAACAAAATTTATTTTAATAAATTTTTAACCAAACAAAGACTTCGCATAAAATAAAGATATTATCTATTACAAAATTTGACAAAATCACAGAATACTTATACAGCAAAATTAAAAAAAAACGAAAAGCTGGTTTTAGTTTCATAATAAACGATTTTATTGACATGAAACAAATCTCCTGTGTTTTGCATTCCCTAGACATAATCTCATTAAGGAAAATTGCTGTTTATCGGTTTTGTAGTGACGTCATTAGATGTTTATTTGATGATAATAAAGAATATAGGAGAAAATACAAACAAACTTTCAATTTTAAACGACAAATTATATATATTTCTATATCTTTAGCCCGATATTAATCAAAAGCAGTTAAAACATAACTATCCAGATACAAGGCGTGAGAAAGATTTGCCCTTTAACTGCTTAAGTTTTATTTGTTAGTAAATTTTAGTCAATTAATTTAGTACAGAAATAAACATAAAACACAAATAAATTTGTCTATTATTACCACAGAGGTTTGTGATTGATCATTGCCATGCTTACCGGCAGAATAAATATATTTATAAACTCTGATTTTTAATTCCGTAGAATTCTGACAGTTCAAGGAAAGGGATGGAACTGTGCAAGTAAGCGAGATGAACTGTATCGTTTCTCCTTTACTAGCACAGCGCCATCCCTTTCCCTGAAATGTCAGAATTCTGCGGAATGAAAAATCAGAGTTTAGGATACTGAATTTAGTACAAACCCGCAGATTTGAACTCTCACACGCCGCCGCGCCGAGATTTGTATGGAGACCAGAGTTGTCAGATGGTCGGGATTCGTCGGGATTGTCCCGACATTTCATGTGATGTCCAGAGTCCCGACTAAATACAAATTGTCCCGACAAATAACAAATAACAACGATTGGCGGGCAAAAAACTATTTTGACGTATTTACTTTAATTTTAATAATAAATAAAAATTATTCGTATTATTATTTGTCCCGACAATAATCTCAAAATCCCGACTTTTTGAAATTTTGCCCAGATATTTTGGTTTTCCCATCTGGCAACCTTAATGGAGACTCCCCCGAACTTCGCTTAGACGGCGGCGGCGTGTAGAGCTCGCATCTGTGTGCGTGAGTTTGAATCAGAGCGTTTTACTATTCACTACTTTATAAATATATTTACTCTGTTACCGGGGTTCATGATGAGGTGCTGCCTTAATAACGCACACAAATTTACCATGCTTACCGTGCTTAATAATGGGGTGCTGCAACGTTAAGGCGGATCGCGTGTCCAGTGCAAAATGCACAACTTAAGATTGTACTTCTTATTTTATTCTTATCTTATATTATGTTGAGACTCCGTTGTTCGTCCGTCCGTCCGTCCGTATATCATAGCCTCATAATTTGCCCACATATTACGGTGTAAAAAAATGTGAAAAGTTTGAAATTGTTCAAAATGTTTCCAAGATAAAAGTGATAAAAATAAAAAATATTATCCTAAAAACAAAATTTGGATATAAAATTGTAGATATTAAAAAGCTGATTGTAAAAATATATACTTTTACTATATTTACTGGCACTCTTTCGATAAATCTTCAAAAAACCACAAAAATATGTATGTCCCCCCCCTCTTATCTCCGAAACTGGTAGACCGGAAAATATGAAAAAAAATGTCGATTATAGATCATAATTGGCCAATTACAGGAAAACTAGAGCGATTAAAAAAACTTGAGAACAAATGAGAAATATAAAAAAAAAGTAAAATAAATAAAAAATATATTTTATAAAAATACAATATGGGTATCAAATTGTAGGTATTAAAAAGTTGATTGTAAAAATATATAGATTCCTGCATCGTACAGCGCGCGCCAATCTTTTAGTCGCCTCTGGATGAGTTACGAGTGCAAGCTTGCGCAGGTACAGTCAAGGAAACAATAATATCATCCGTTGATTATTAAATGTTTACTATTAAGGGCGCACCGAGCGTTTGCCTTTTTCTCTGTCTTTTTCTTTACGTGTAAAAAGTAAAGAAAATAACCAAACTTTTGCACTTTTTTAAAGTTTTTCGTTATTATTTTCATCATATTGTTCTTAAATAAAAAACTATCATGTATAAACGCTCCAGTCGTCTATAAACTTTATTTTAGTAAATGAATCATAATATCAAATTTCTTATTTATATAAAAAATTAAGGAAATAGAGGAAAAAGATATATGTTGTATATATCCAACACCTACTGTCAGTGTACATTCTGTACAGGCCTGACAAGTCAAATGTGACGTCATCACTAGTGGTACAAGGAAGACATTTCTGTAGGGGAGTTTGGCAGATTTATTAATTTTTATTTTATTTGACGTTTCAGACCGGATGAAAAATAGAAAGCAATTTCACAGCTTTCTTGAAATTTAATGAATAATTAATACAAAAAGAGTAGGAACTATAAAAATAGTACATAAATATGCAAACAATTCAAAAGTAATAAGTTTCTTAATTCTTATGAATAAATACGGTGCTTAAAAATAAAATGGGAATGAAATATTTGTTGTTGAAAATCCTATAGTAAAATCGCATGTACCACTAGTGATGACGTCATAACTAAAAGCCATTTCAGTTGTAAGGCCTGGGGACCTAAGAAGGCCAACTTTTGTGAATCATGAAATGATTTGAACGTAGGATAGAGACGGCATTACAACAGAATCATAATATGATTCATCCAAAGTGGCCTTTTTAGAGGACCTGATACAGAGAAGAAGAGCCATAAACTTATCTGTTCCGGCGGCGAAAACTGTCACACAGTGAATATAGCAGAAATATTAGTTAGGCCCACCGGAACATATATTTTGTAGCTCTGTATGTTATCTGTCATTTTGACAGGTAAAAAATTGTCGTTCATCAGATCAGATTATTTTAAACCATTATTTTAAAGCTAACATAACTGTAAAAATTCAAAATTTTGTTTTGGTTTTGGCGATGAAGTGTTTCGCAAAACGTGCCTCGCGCAAACCTTAAAAGGCTATATCGTGAAAATTGACATTTTCGAAGTTATTTATCTGCCCTTTTAAATATGTTCCAAGTAAAATAAATTAGTATAACAATTTTGGGACCTTTTTCTAGATTTTGGGCTATCAGAAACGCGATTGGAGGAATTTCACTCGATAGAAATAATTACTAAAATGAGGTCTAAATTTACACTTTTTTTTATATTCTGACAAATTTGGATGTCAAACGGACTTCAAAAATATTTATTTAGGTGGGTTTTAACAATACCCAAAATACTTGTTATGGAAATTTTCGTAGCTATTTTAGCTAATTTTGTATTAATTTAAAACCGACTTTTTGACAATTTTCCCTGATTCCGTCCCTCTCGCACTGCGGGTTTTTCCGTCTGGAGTAACGGGGACCTTTGCACGGACGATATATCACCTTAAGAGGCTCCACAATGCTAAACATCAGTTTTGTATTGGATTCAGTTCCGTCAATGTAGATGGTAAAATTTTTAAAAAAATATGGCGTGTTTTTTGACTCAAGACAATTATGAATTACACTTTATAAATAAACATACTTTCATCTTCTATTGATTATATTACATTTAAAAAAGCATGATATTCACGAAAAAAGCGATTCAGTTTCCATATTTCAAAACCGATTGAGACGAAACCAACACAAGCAGATACTAACTAGAAAAAACCATCTTTATTACGTGAAAAAGGTTGTACTTAATGCCCTAATGTAGCCGCGATTTCAAAATAACTGAATTTTTGCGTGCGCGGCATCTGATTAGAACAGGATAGACAGTTAAAAAAGAAAAGCGTTAGAGCAGGACTGCATTTTAGCATTGTGCAGCCCCTTAAGACTGTACCTGAGCCTAGAGCATGACCAACTCCAGGCTATCTAGGATTCGTTTGAAGAAATTCGGACTCTCCTTGTATTGAAAGAAATAGATTTGTTTTATTATTTTTTTTTTCTAGGGATCTTACGTATAAACAATGTACTAAAATTTATACTTTTGTCAAAAAAAAAATGTTTTGCACCCTCTTTTTTTTTGTTTCAAACGTTCGCTTCAAGAACGCGGTTAAGAAATCAACTTGTTTTTTTTTTTCATAAAATAGGTAATAGAAATATGATTCAAATAAATATATTTTTTATTATTACCTTTGTATGGCATTTAATTATTTCTAGATATGGAGCATATTAATTGTTTTTATAATTTATATGCTCCATATCTATAAATAATAGAAATATGAAGGTATATCCACTAAATCCAATATTTTTTTCCCTACAAAATATTTCAGTATTAGCTAAAAACACACCAATTTGTTGTTTTGCTGCGTGATCACTAGTATTACGCGTCCAAGAAAAAGAGGCCAAAGAGCCAACATATAATCGCCTCTATGAAAAGAAAATAAAGTCTTTGCCATTAGACTTATTGTGCTGGACGGGTAATACAAAAAGTTGCTAGAGTATGCCATCTTCTTAAAAGAGATTACCAAAAAACATCCTAAACGAACAAACGTGAGGCAGTCATTCAAATCTTATTAATTTGTTCCGAGCAAACAACTCAGAACTACTGAAGTTACACAATATATACCTATATACTTATTTTCCTAAATAAAGTCATGTCGTCTCGTTATAAAACCCGGCCAAGGGCGAGTCGGGCTTCGCTCTGTTAGGGTTCCGTAACATCGCAACGAGCTGTGAAATAAAAAATGAATATCGTATTTTTTCGGCTACTTTTTCATGTATGGACCGCCCCTGAAATTGTATGTTGGTCATCGAAGGAAGAAAAGGGCCGATTAAAAACGAGGGTGTAGTTTGAGACCCGAGGGGTAGCTGAGTTGGAAATCAAGAGTTGGAAATCGCATTTTCTATCGATTCACTCGAGTGTCCCACGTACATACTCGTAGACACATTGTGCCTACATAATAAGTTAGTTAAAAATTAAGTTATATTTATATTTCTGTTCCTTTTTTTTATGGTGTACAAATAAAGTTGTATTGTATTGTATTGTATAGACATAGTGCTTTATATTACACCTACGAGGAAAATAAAAGACAAATTCTTTAAACCCCGGCGGCGTTACCAAAGTCAGTAAAGACGTATGTTCTGCATCGTTTTTAAAAAAGTAAGAAGGTACTTTCCGAGCAGGTGTAGTATAATAGTAGATTGTTATACTTCGAGGGTGTAATTGATCACTTACACCCGAATGCAATACTCTACTTTTCATCACTAATGCGAGGAAATAAAAAACAACTTGCAAAAAGTTAACTTTCCAACAAAGCTTTTACTTTCTTTTCAGTCCGCCACTTGATAAAATCGTCATAGGTTCTCAAATATCTCTCTTTTGAAATCAGAGGTACCATGTTTTCTACGACTGCCTTTGCCTGGAGTTTTATCGATTCAGGCGTCAAATGAAAATCATCATTATCACTTGAATTCATAATTTTTTCGTTAAAAACATTTTTCCAACAACATTTTCAACAAGAAACGTGGGGCCAATTTTTTTTTCTTGCGGTTTTCTTGCTGGCCAGTGCGATCGTTTTAAAAAGAAAACCAATTTAAAAAGAAAACTGTTCTGAGCTTTTAAGCATCTTGTCTTAAGGCGCTATATGCTGCAGAAGTGCTGCCACTTTGGAAAAAAAATCATTATTTACTTACTGGAATAATGATTGCAAATCTGCTCAAGTTAATACGTAGATATAGCAATAAACTATTTTTAAATAGGATGGTTTTCAAAGACAACGTCTTTGATGAGCTAAAATTTCAAGTTATACCAAAAGCGGCCGTTTTTAGCAAAAGTTAAAATTTTAGCTCATCAAAGACGTTGTCTATGAAAACCATGCTATTTAAAAATAGTTCGTTGCTGTATCTACGCATTTACTTGAGCAGATTTTTAATAAGTATTCTAGTAAGTAAATAATGTTTTTTTTTCTAAAGTGGCAGCACTTTCGCAGCATAAAGCGCCTTAAGTATGAGATCTTGTCCCACAAAACTAAGAAAGGAACCTCGTTCGATTTTCAAATTTACTTACCTCCCTAGGGTTGTAAATCGCATTTACTTCCCGCATATTAAGTTAAATACAACTTATTTTCAGAGCATTAAAAATGAAAAATAATAAATAGTTTAATAAGTTTAAGGTGAATATTTGACACAAAAATATACAAGTCCGTAACTCATTCCGCCTACGAGCTAGAGACCCGTGACATACGGACGGATAGACAGACAGCAGAGTGACATTAATAGAGCTCCGTTTTGCCCTTTGGATACGGAACCCTAAAAATGCTTTATGTACGTAAGAGACTATCAGTTATCTTTACTGACGACATATTTTATGTTTAATTTACTACCGACCGACATAACATAAACGGGTACTTCCAAAATAGGTACTAAACCGTTTTACCTAAATCTATCACTGGTTTGTTATACTTTTTAGCTTAGAATAATAAAGTTTTTTAGGTTTTTGTGCAAAGAGTAAATAAATTAGGTTATAACTATAAGTTAAGGAAACGCAAACCAAAAGTTACAGAAATATTTATAGCCTTTATAAAAAATGTGTCCCAAAATAAAAGCTCGGTTTATGTGGTTTATAACAATTGGTAGAGCTGATGCCGGGCTCGACTGTGGAGGTAACACCATCTTACTTGGAGACCCCCTCGAAGTAATTCGGGGGAGAATAAGAGGACAGCTCACAAGCAAAAAACCAGGAGGCCCACCATGCCTGGGACCGATGGATTGCGGTATATCCATCCCTAATAGCCAAGCTTTATATGGAACAGACTGGTGAAGGGCAGCGACGTCACTGGTGTGAGGGTTCCGGCACCACGCTCACCAACCCGCCTGCCCAGCGTGAGTGAGTATGGGCAATTCTTCCAGGATGACCGCCGGGAGTGGCAAAGTCCTGGAAAGGCTTATGTCCAGCAGTGGACGAACTAGGCTGATGGATGGATGGATGGATCATTACTATAATATTCCAGTATCACCGACCTTATTTTAAGATAGATAGATAAAAAGGCACGAAGAGGCGGAGATACGCAGCGTTGGGGCAAAGTTACCATTTTGTTCCCTTCGCTGTGGAAGCCCTCGGGCCGTGGGGGTCGGAAGCGCGACGCCTACAAAAAGTCGGGGGATCCAAGGGCTGAACCCAATTGTTGGCAATGCCACCAGCCTGTTAGTATCCTACCGAGATATGGCAGCGATTTGGCCTCGATTTTTGGCAATTTTATTGTTTTTTTTATGTATTGTTATAGGTAGATATAGTTTTAATTTACAGGGAGCCTATAGTTGTTATTGTTATATAAGTTTTGTTTTATTGAATAATAAGTTTATTCATTTATACAGTATACAAAACACAGATCAAATAATTACAAAAATACAATGGACAAAACAAATCAATACTTATTCATATATAATAGCTACCAAAATATACATTATGTACGTCGCATGCGCTGTTTAAATGACATTAGGTCTGGCTCAGAAAAATGTTGCAGTAACCCTATAATGCTGATATTCTGCTAGTACGTTAGTACTCAAGACGGTACTTAAGAGGCTATGCGAGTTTTATTTTTGTCACTGTCACTCCAAGCGAAAAATCGCGCAGTGCGAGAGGAGCGGATTCAGGGCAAAAGGGAAAAAAGTTGGTTTTATATTTTTATTAAAAAAACTAAAATAGCTAGCAAAATTTCAAATATCAAATCTCTAGATATTGTTAAAACACACCTAATAAAATATGTTTGAGTTCTGTAACGTAAATGCGCCCAAGTCCGACCACTCTCGCCCTTTTTTCAAATAAACCGTCCAAAGATAAACGTAAACTGATTTATAAACTATATATATAGCTTACTTTAAACCTTATTGTTGAGACTTTCATTATAAAGTATAATTATCAATATTTATGTTGTCAGAGTATACAAAAAAAAATATTATTAATATGTTTGCCTGTCCTTCTTAAAAGCTCCAGTTACCGACCGCTTAGTTGAAGTTTTCCTGATACCGTCCAGCAAGTAACCCGTTTCCGACCACCATTCAAAAAATTGCCAAAAATGCCATTATCTCATAAAAATAGGGTCAAAAGTTACTGGAGATATCAAAATGTATAGATGGTTTGTTTCAATTAATAATTTTTTTAATTTAGGCTTTAATTAACTTTTATTAATAGTATATATTTTACATTTTTTCATGTTCGTCGCTATCAATATATACTTCATATGTTTGGCCAACTGTATTTTATCTTATTTCAATATGTTAATAAAATATTGTTTGTATAATACCGTTGAACGGCTTTTTTATTATTTGTATGTTGTATTTTACATATATATAAACACTTCGTTAAATAGTTATAGGTGCTATATTTGACCCCTCAGTGGGGTCGTCATCAGGATTTTAAAAACCATGATTTAAAATATACTTTTTTATATTTTTATGTCAATAGATGCCAGCAGTTTTCTAACTACAAACGCCTATATATGTCGTATGATATTTCTCTTTTCGTCTATAATTATTCAATCAAGTTTTTATGTTATTTTACTTATTTTTTCGATTTTTTCTTTATTTTTAAACTGTGATTAAATATAATGGTGTTTTTTTTTCTTTTTGAGTAATTAATGAATGAAATTCGTAACTTCTAAGAATTCAAAGATAAAGAAAAGGTTAAGAGCTTGTACTTTATTTATAAAATTTACAAATTAAAATAATTTCAGTCCTTGCTAATAAAAAGTTTGAAAACATCGTCTTCATTTTCAATAAGTTTAACTTGCTTTACAAATTTTTTTTTTCAATTTATGTGGCAATTTTTTTCTTAGGTTTAGGTTTATTTATCTTGTTTCTATAATATTACAGAATACATGGAATAAATTGTTTCATTTTTAGGAACTATTCTGCCAACTTTATAATTGTGGTCGAGCTTTAAAAGTACTGAATAATTAATTCCATATTTAACTTGACATTCTTTTCTTTCATTTGGTGAGGTTTTTCTATGTTCCTTTAAACTGAAACTGAAAAGATTCCACAATTGTTTGTATAAACTGCTATTTTCATATCATCATATTTTCATAGCAGTTTGGTTCTTGTTGTGTAATGTGTTGTTTTATTTCAATTCCAGTTTCATTTTTTTTGTGACACTTGTTCCTGAGGCCATACTAAAATAAATTCATGACAGGTGTTACTTGTTGCTCATTATTTGTATTTTTCTATACAAACACACTCTTTTTGAGCACCGTACATTTTTTGCAAGTACTTTAAAATTTTGTCTTGATACACAAACGGATGACCAGACTCCGGTTTATGGTATATTTATTGTGGTCGGTAACAAGCAAAACTGAATTTATCACCACTCATTACCGTCCAATTACAATAATTATGTGTTTTAATTATTTATCCAATGTGATGAAAAAAAAGAGTGAGCTTTATAGAAATTTAAAGACATATATAGTCATTAAAAATTTTATAATAATATCTCAGATGTCAATTTTTAATATAAAATAACTTTTTAAAACCATTAACGTACATTTAATATCCCAATACATTTGAGAAAGAACGGAATGTTTTAAGTAAATTATGAATCAATCTAAAAGTCTAAACTTAGGACGGAATCAGGATATTAAGCAAATGTATATGTCACAAAAATATGTGTATATTCAAATTATAGTTTTTATCCACAATTTATAATGAAAATTAACAAAAGTATGAAAGTCTATAAAACATCTGATACCGTCCACTGTACGGTATCTGGAAACAATCGTTTTACCGGATCTCCTGATTCCGACCGAAATAGAAAAGATGATAAGACTATTAATATTTTATCAATCCTGAAAAATCTTGCATTAATATATGAACGGAACCCTAAATTACATAAAAAAATATGTCAGTTTTAACAAAATATGTAGAATCGAACAAAAAATGAAAAACAACCTCCACAAACTTTTTACGTTCCGCAAAGCTCGACTTCGAACTAAACCGATGCACAGTGACAACAAAATTAATAACAAAATTGAACGTAGCGGAAATTAGAACCAATCATGATTCATCGGTAATTTAAGAATTGGCCTATAAGAGACAAGCAATTGTTCACTTATTTGACGCGGGATATTGTTACAAATTTCAAAAATACTGGGCGGTCGCATACAGGAGCCTAGTCGGACAACGGTGCCGATACGTTATATGATTCCTATTCGTCAAACGAGGAGAAAAAGTGTGTTTGAAGACCTCATTTCAACAATTATTTCTATCGAGGAAAATTTATCCAAACATGTTTTCCAATTTCAAAACCCTAGATTATATAGTCAAAATGCATATACCAGAAACTGATTATAATTTTCCGTGTATTTCATGAAATAGACAGAAAAGAAACACCCGTATTTTTTTCGCATATCGCCTTAAGGTGGGGTTCCCCCGATTTTGTCTCTTTTTGAGTTTATTCTAAACTGTGAATTTTGAAAATTTTGAAAAAGAGATATGGCATATTTACACTTTTTGATCTTAATATTTCGGCCGTTTTATACGCGATTACTTGCATTTCCCAGCATCCAATAAAATCGCAAAGATTGGTGTAAACTATGATCTAAATATCATTTCATTGTATATTAGGTTTTAGAGAATAAATCTTATAACAAAATAAAACGTCCTACAAAATGAGACAAAACGGCCGTAAAAACTTATCCTTCTAATTCCAGAATAATAAATTAAAAAATCTCGAAATATCTTAGCGGCCCGCTTCCACTGAGCGGGATGGACAAGTGTAAAATTAAAGCGTTGGAGCAGGACCGATTTCTCCGAATACCCTCGCCTTAGGAGGATAGATTCCGCTTGCATACTACCATATTACTCCATACGGAAAGAACCGCAGTGCGAGAGGGACGGATTCTGGAATAAAGTCAAAATGATAACGTTTTTCACTAATTTTATTATTTAAAAAAAAAAGCAAAGGTGCTATGAAATATATGCTGTTAAGAGTTTAATAAAGTTTATACAGAATTTAATCCATAAATAATATGACCGGGTTATACATCGACATGAAAACTTTTTTGGAGCCTTCCCTGGCACTTTATTTCTCAATATTGGAATGACGTCTGAAAATTCTGTTCCGATATGAGTGTGTATTATATTACCGAGAGAAATACATATTTTTTCTTTTTTACGTAGTATTGCTAGATTTTTCAAACCAGGAAAAATAAATTATGGTTTTGCGGAAACTATCCTCTTAAACCAGAAAAGTAGGTGAGTATAACCGGCCACATCCAACATTTTTGCACAAAAACTTTCATAGGTAAGAAGAACTGCTATTGGTATGCAGTTACAAAGTTTGACCGTATAGTTTATTGAAGAACTTTAATTCAGGGTCCCCAAAACAGTTTATTTAAATATTACCAAAATTGGTATTCTATTGGAAAGCTGTTTTTATGGTTATGAGGCTCCTGAACCATAATTCTCATAAATATAACAATAATCTCTTATCAGATCACACAAACTCAGTTATGTAAATATGTCATTTTATGGCCATGATATGTTTGAGTTAGCCAAGGCAAGGCCGGTCGATAGACTCATGTCACATAGCGGCGCTAGTTGCGCTTATTTAGAACCAAACAGTGTTTTTGTCCATCAGCTTGGTTTTTTCAGTGCTTAGACATAGGCCTTTCCAAGACTTAGCCTCTCTTGACAGAAATGCCACACACACAAGCTGGGCAGGCGGGTTTGTGAGCGCCACGGTACATAAATCTGCGGTGACCGCGGTGCCGATACCCTCGCACAGTGACGCCGCTGCCTGTCTCCAGTCTGTTTATATAAAGGCCGGTTTATATAAACATTAATTTAGGTACAATAAATAATCAAATAATTTGTTGAAACAAAATAATATTAAAAACCCGCCCATAAAATAGTTACCTAAAACAAAACACTAACCTAACCTTTCACCTTTTAATTGCAGGTTGCAGGATTCCTACAAATTCATCTCTAGTTATGTGATTTTGAAACTTTCTTATATAAGAATTATCTAACTATATCTAATTTATCTATGAGAAAATTGTACATACTTAAACCTTTCTAAAAAAATACAAAGATATCGATTATGATGCCAGAGTATTTATGAAGGGAAGAAAATACAATGTAGCTAAAATTCCAGAAACTAAAACCGAATTAACAAGCGCATAGTACTTAAAACGATCGGCATACCTATAAAATAACATAATACTATATGTACACATAAATATATTAATATTATATAATATACGTTTATCATTGAAATAATATAAATTAAAAATATACTTAATATTACTTGTTAATACTTGCGATTGTCGGCACTTGGTGAAACATCATCATAATCTTGATAAAAACACTTGTACTGTACTGTACAGTGTTCCTTGATAATGCCGTAAGGCGAAACCGGTTGGATTAATTAAAAAGTGATATTGTGAAACAGTACAAGTGTTTTTATCAAGATTATAATCTTACCGAAATATAATTAAATTAAAAAAGTAACTTAAAATTAAAACTTAATAATCCTATGAAATATTAAATACTTAAACAAACTAAACTGCTAAAATAAATATATTACAAACTAAACTAAATAAAAATATTTTACACTAAATAGAAAACTCTGTTAAGGTTTCTCCAAACGCCAACGACCTTGAACTGAGTAACTTTATAACCATTTTATACCGTAACTATAGCATTTTTTAATAGAAGAAAAATACATAGTAATCTACATGATACAAATAGTGATGTGGTTTTTCCTGAATTTTATTTTAATATACAGAAGTGAAGCAAGAAAATTCTAAGTTTACCCTTATTTCTCGATTTCTTGTCCACTTGTAACAATATAACTGTTACAGTTTTTATCGAAACAGTATAATAAATTATAAACATCTAGACAAAATAATATTAAATGATATGGTTTTCTCAGTTCTTGGAAATTAATTTTACTTTAGATAAAATAAATTAAAAACACACTATTTTCGCAATTGTCAGCCGCAGCGACTGACTTAACAGCCATATTGCAGTGCGAGCTGATAAGAACTTTATTTTAATATGGTTTTGTTCGAAATTTCAACCACCACGAATCGAGTAGCTAATTTTTCCGACGGAGCCACCACCACCAGTCATCGCTATCACTGGGCAGGTACCCAAGACTCTGGCTGCATTACCTTGTTGGAAAGAGAAGACTAATGCGTAATCTTACTTATTTTGTAATTTTAAACAACTTATTATATATTAATTACACAAATATAACATAAATATTTAAAAAACCTACTATTATATACATTTACACACATAAATATACCAACATAATCATTATGAACAGAAAATCACTTGTCGTTGTTTGTTGAAAATCATTATCCCACAAATTTATTTAGAACTTCCTGACCGGTTTCGCCTTTATGGCATTATCAAAAGGAATTATTACAAGATCTTAATTACACAATAAATAGTTTCTATCAGTCAGTGCGATCAATGACACTAACACTGATCTTACTTAGTGTCATTGACCACACTTGACTGTTGAAAACAATTTATTGTGTAAATTGTAAATTGTGTATCTTTTGATAACACCATAAAGGTGAAACCAGTCAGGAAGTTCTAAATAAATTTGTGGGATAATACAAGTGATTTTCTGTTCATAATGTATTCCAAGTTTCACCAAGTGCCAACAATCAACAGTATAAACATATACCTACATAACATATTTAAAATATCTAATAATTATTTTCTTTTCAATGCAAGTGCTCGTAAAGAAAGGCCCACTTTTTATGCATCAAAACCGAACAGAACAGCCCTAGGGCTTTATTATTATTATTATTTTTTATTTATTTACAATGGTTGGCTGACCTGCAACCTTTCCTGTGTACCATAAATTTTATACTTTTTTATCCTCTGTTTAACGGCTCCAGATACAGTCCTTGTGCCAATCATAATTTAAAGTTCACAAGATTATATTTGTTTTATTTCCTCACACTATGCATTGAAAAACGTAGTATGATACACGGGCGTAAGAGCAATAAATTACTCGGTTACGTTAATCGTCCTCGTAATTTATTCGTTTTCGCCCTTGTAGCATAAACTACTATTATTAAACCTGTTTTTAATGATTCTTCTTTTACAATCAGTGAATTATGTGAAGCTATATTCGTATTTACTTTTTGGTCATCAAAATCATATGTATGAAAAATAAAAAAAAACAAAAATATTTTTATTATGTTTATTAAAAATATTATGTCAAGGAAAAAAATAAAAAAGTGAACTTTCACATCGTAGGCCCCGACGAGATTCGAACTCGTGATCTCCTGTTTACTAGACAGGCGCTTTAACCAACTAAGCCAAGAACAGCTGAGTCACCTGGTAGAGGCATTGTATGCTTAAAAGGTGATTCCAACAACTCGATTATGTAAATTACTTTTGTTTTACCAATAAAGATATTTGTATTTGTATTGTAAACTAAACATAAAGAAACACTGGACATCAATTGATGAGACTTTTCATTTGCTTAAGAAGATGGTATTTATAGCAACTTTTTTTATTACCCGTCCAGCACAATAAGTCAAAGACCTTATTTGCTTTTCATAGAGGCGATTATGTGTTGGCTCTTTGGCTTCTTTTTCTTGGACGCGTAATACAAGTGATCACGCAGCGAAACAACAAATTGGTGTGTTTTTAGCTAATACTGAAATATTTTATAGGGAAAAAAATATTGAATTTAGGTGATATACCTTCATATTTCTGTTACCTATTTTATGAAAAAAAAATCAAGTTGATCTCTTAACCGCGTTCTTGAAGCGAACGTTTGTTAACCAAAAAAAAGAGTGTGCAAAACATTTTTTTTGACAAAAGTATAAATCTTAGTACATTGTTTATACGTAAGATCCCTAAAGAAAAGATTAATAAACCAAATATATTTTTTTCAAAACAAGGAGAGTCCGAATTTCTTCAAACGAATCCTAGATAGCCTGCAGTGGGTCATGCTCTAGGCTCAGGTACAGTCTTGAGAATTTAGTGAGAAAGGTTTTAGAGCATACACAAACGCGTATATTATTGCGCTGTATCAAATAGGAGCTGGGCTGACCGTAGCCAAGTAAAAAAGCGCTTGAGATTATCCACAACTTCAGCGCGGACGGAGCTGCGGGAATAAATTATAGTATTTTCTTATACTCTCTATTTTTAGGGTTCCGTACCTCAAAATGAAAAAAACTGAATCCTTATAGGACCACACTGTTCAAAAAAAAAAATTCAAAAAGTTTATTTTGCAAAGTAGGTATATACAGGGTGGAAAAAATTTAAGGGCCCTGGAGGGGAGCTACCTTAAATCGTTTAGTTAGCTCATTTTACTGAAAGGAAACATTCCTTTATTTTTTAAAAGAAACAAAACTGCATTCAAAGATATTCTGAAATTCGCTTGTCTCACCCGGGAATCGAACCAACTAAAAATTAAAAAAATAAACCCACGCTATTTTATCATACGAATCGGTAGGATTATTGTTCAGAATAAAATTTGTCTAATAAACATTTGATCTTACACTCATCTGTTGTATGAGATACTCATGAAATTAAATATTTATTACAAGTTCTTTGTTAACAATACCTAGTACTGTTCACTTGTAACAAGTAAATGACACGTTCTAATTTTTTTATCTCTCTTACATCCAAAGACATCGTATGAAGTACAAGCTTGCTAATGTTATTTATCTTAAGTACCTTGTTGAAGACTTCAATAAGAAAATCGTTAAATGGTAATAATAAATGTATGCAGAGCACAATTACTTCTTGCACTAGGCGTACTGACGAAAAGTTTAAAAAAGGAATGTATTTTTTTTGCAACGCGGAGCAACAAATTTGAAGTTCGAACCATAAATTTCGTTCGAAATTCAAATTTTGTTTTGTTTTGCTTTCATTCCGTGCTGTCATTATGTAATAATGGCGTATAATTATTACTTTACATGTGTACAGTACTAGGTATTGTAATTAAGAAATTGTAATAAATATTCTATTTCATGGGTATCTCGTACAACAGATGAGTGTAAGACTTTAGTTTAGTAGACAAATTTTATCCTGAACAATAATCCTACCGATTCGTAAAATAAAATAGCGAGGGTTTATTTTTTTAATTTTTATTTGGTTCAGTTTCCGGGTGAGACAAGCAAATTTTAGAAGATCTTTGAATGCAGTTTTGTTTCTTTTAAAAAATAAAGGAATGTTTCCTTTCAGTAAAATGAGCTAACTAAAGGATTTAAGGTAGTTCCCCTCCAGGGCCCTTTCATTTTTTCCACCCTGTATAATACACGTTTCACAAGTCAAATTTTAATCTTATAAAAATATATGTAATAAAATAATAAATGTACATGAACTACTTAGATTAAATGTTTATTTAATTTATGTAGTAATATATATACGATTAAAATTATAGGTAAAATATTATTATACAAGGTGAAATCCAATCAACCGCCCGAACCCATACCGGAGACCCGGCCAGGGACCAGAAACAAGGTTCAATGATCACCAACCGAGCCCCCAGCACGAATCCAGGCGGCCGACCAAATCCCATCCTATATACTACATAGTAATAGGTTACATATATAAATACATGCCTACCTCCGCCCATTCGATTAGTCTTGCTAAGAAGAACGGGCAAGAAACTTGGCAAGATCATGTCTTTTTTTTTAACATAAACTTAAACTATACATTGAATTACTTATATCTTCTTTAACCAAGGGATAAGAAAATACAAGACTGTTGTCCATATGTACGTCAAGACCTTTTTGCTCCGCCTCTGCGCCTGTGTGAGATATCAATATGAAACTGATACCTCCTACACAATAGAAGTCTACGGCCCTATGGTGCTGTAAAAAAATCGGGCTTCTAACTCTACGCGAAAAAAGTTATTGCACTTTACATAATCATGAAAATTTTTGACACTCGCAAGGGAATCAAAACCTGTAGAGCACTTCCAGTTGACTTAGAAACATGAAAGTTCGTTTACAGGTAGGTCACACACAGGAAAAAAATCTGGAAATTACAAATATTTATTTATTTAGGAAAATACCAAAAAAAAAACTTATTTAGACCATAGACGAATTCGTCTATGATTAGACTTTTTAGATAAATAGAGTTTAATAGATCGCCTTCATAACTGCAAGTAGAATTATTTACCACGTTTTTAGAGTACCGTACCCGTATTGGGTGGTACGGATTTTTTTCAAATCTAGGACCAAATGATCACCTATACTAATCATCCATCCACCCATCATCCTAGTTCGTCCACTGCTGGACACAAGCCTTTCCAGGACTTTGCCACTGCCGGCGGTCATCCTGGAAGAATTGCCCATACTCACACACGCTGGGCAGGCGGGTTGGTGAGCGCGGAGCCGGAACCCTTGCACCAGTGACGCCGCTGCCCGTCACCAGTCTGTTCCATATAAGGCCCGGCTATTAGAGATGGATATACCGCCATCCATCGGTCCCAGGCATGGTGGGCCTCCTGGTTTTTTGCCTGTGAGCTGTCCTCTTACTCTCCCCCGAATTACTTCGAGGGGGTCTCCAAGTAAGATGGTGGTACCTCCACAGTCGAGCCCGGCATCAGCTCTACCTACCTATACTATATGCATATTTATCAGAAAATACTAATTAAGTATATCTTTTGATCGCTACTGGTCGTAAATGCCGCAGACGACATTAATTAATGATCTTGATCTCTCTCAGTGATAATGAGCAAGAATCTGGATCCCTCACCGGTTTCTCGTTCCTTGTAGGGTCGGTACAATGACCCTACAGGGGGGGGGTGCTGACAAGGGTCGGGTCTAGGGTAGGGCTGCCATCCGTCTGGGTTTCCCCGGATTTGTCCTAGTTTGGAGGGCGTCCGGGGGCCGTCCGGGGAGGATTTGCAAAAAGATCCGGGTAAAACCCGGACACTATATGTGTCCGGGGTAACCACAATTAATTGAAGGATAATCAATAAATAAAAACAAATCTTAGCAAATAATTCATTTGTTCGTAAACCGCATCGAAGCCAACTCCAGCGCGGCAATATAACATATTTATTATTATTATTAATTATTAATGTTGAATGAAAAATATTTAATGAATAAAATGTTAAATAAAAACTTCTTTTTTTGTTAAGAATATTTGTTTTAGGCGTGTCCGGGGAAAAACCGCAATTTTACCTAAATGTCCGGGGTTTTTGAAGTTTTTGTCCTCTGTCGGCAATTTAGATGATGGCAGCCCTAGTCCAGGGTCACAAATACCACAAAGTAAATAAAAAATCAAGATTTTACATGTTAATTTGGAAATTCAACCCCTAGGGATCGTAAGTTTGATTTTCTAAGGATTTATATTTATGTCGAGATTTCAACTAGATGTACCTACATCCTTCAACTAGATGTAACTAGGGTATTAGTGACTTTAAGAATGTACACTTTTTAGGGTTCCGTAGTCAACAACAACAACTTATAGTTTCGCCATTTCCGTCTGTCTGTCTGTCTGTCTGTCCGCGGCTTCGCTTAGAGACTATTGGTACTAGAAAGCTGTAATTTGGCATACATATTTATCACGCGAATAAAGTGGTACAGTAAAATATTGAAAAAGATTTTTTTTATGGTACCTCCCAACACGTAGAGTGGGGATGATTTTTTTTCCTCGTATATCCCCTATTGTGAAGTGTCGTTGGATAGGTAATTTAAAAATATTGGGGGTGTGAGAAGACTATTTTTCGATCCTGGGTTCCGTTTGCGAAATATTAAGCTTAAAAGTGTTAATTTTTGTTAGAGTCAAGTGTCCCCAGTGTTGCCAGCGAAACATAACGTAGTATACATAACGAAATTAAAAGGAAAACTATCACATCTAAGTAGGCTTTACAAGTTAACGAGTACAGATCGCGCCAAACTTTTAGTCCCCTGTAAATACGGGGCGATTCGCATCTTCTCGGCACAGCCTCAAGGAGCTCTTTAAAGAAATAAATATCATGACCATGCCAAGTCTTTACATCTATACTTGCATTATGTATGCTAGAAAACACCTCAATGACTACATTCGACATAAAGATATTCATAGTTATTGCACCAGAAATAGAAACGGACTCGTTGTAGCCTACACTCGATTAAACAAAGTATCGAAAAGCTTTGTTACTAACTGCGTTAAGATGTATAATAAAATTCCCGAGACATCCAAGGCCTTAATGAAACCAAATTTAAGAATTATATTAAGGTTAGCTTAACTAAGAAAGCCTTCAACTGAGTAGCAAACTATTTTAATGATAAGAATGTATTTTTGATTTCTTAAAAATTATTGTACATATATTTTTGTTGACTTTGTATACTAATGTATCTTTGTGTTTTATGTTTAATTTAAGTTTAGTTTTAAGTTTTGACTAGGTATAACTATGCTAGACATAGTTATTAAAACTGAATATATTGTTAAAATGACGTGTAAAAGTGTGCAATATTGTTCCTATTTACTGAATAAATGCTTTGACTTTGACTTTGACTTTGACAGCAGGAACAAAATGTATGGGCCGTTCTTGGGAAGAGCAACTCCCGAGCGTACTAGAAGTTTGGCGCGATCTGTATTAGTCGACAAACTTATAAAATGTACTTGGAGAAGAAGTCCGCATATTGTGCAGGGCAACTACGGAACCCTACACTGCGCGTGGCCCGACACCCACTTGGCCGGTTTTTATTGTAACCGTGTATAAGTGTACCTGAATCTAATCGAAAAATCAAGTCGAATGTACGGAATTCTAGGGTGTTTTGGGGGGGCCATGACCTCCATGCCCAACGCTCTGTACCCAGCAATCTATTTACATAGAGTACAACTGTACAAATAAATGTGAAATATGAATAACGGACGGCTAATTTATAAGCTTATGAAACAATTCGCTTAGATTCAATTATGTTAAGGTGTGTTAATACGAAAACCATTTCGCGATTTTGGTTTAATAAGCCGTATTTTAGTACTTGTGGTCTAAAAACCCTCTTGATGATGAATATTTTTACGAAAAAGCAGCAACTTCCGACGTCCGCAGCGACGTCACTTGAGAAATGGCTGTTTAGATATGTGTCCTTTGCTATTTATAATAATTTGCCTCTGACGGATTTGACAGATGGATGAGTAGACACACAGAGACAGACCACTTTTTTTTATAAGCAATCACACATCACAATCAGTATAATATCTAAAATTTTCATAATAAAATATAATGTCACCCTTCGGCTTTTCTTTATAAAATATTTATAGTCCTGGGCTTGAAATATATCTTGCTTTCATTAATTAATGTGTATAATTAAAAAAAACACTATATATATATAAATATTTATGTCTAAAATTTTCAAGTGGCGTCATATCGGACAATTCTTTAAAAATCTTAAAAAAGAATGGTTCATTTATACACCAAAATAATGAAAACTATGTCCACAAATGGCGTATATTCACTAAAAAAAAACTTTTAGAAATTAAGCAATGGGAATTCCAAACTTGTAAAATATATTATCTACAGTTATTATTTTTTAATCCATAAATATCATTGAGGAAACTATTAAAGACTGAAAGTACTTCTACCTTTCAGGCTAGATAATTAAGAAAATAATGAAAATATAAATAAATTGTATTCTTAAACTGTTTATTTAGTTAGCGTGGTATATAGGCATAAATATTCGTATTATATACATTAATATTTATATATAACCCACGAGTTGTGTTAAACTTAACCTAACTATATACAAGCCAGACTGATCTGTCAACGCCCACACCAAAGGGCTGGACCTAGGAACATAAAAATTGGACTGTAGGTTCCTTGTATGACGTAGACATCCACTACGAAGGGATTTCAGGAAGTTCCCACGGGATCGGGACAAACGGGATCAACGCGAGCACCGCTGTGGGACGTCTGCTAGTAAACAAACGGGATCAACGCGAGCACCGCTGTGGGACGTCTGCTAGTAAACAAACGGGATCAACGCGAGCACCGCTGTGGGACGTCTGCTAGTAAACAAACGGGATCAACGCGAGCACCGCTGTGGGACGTCTGCTAGTAAACAAACGGGATCAACGCGAGCACCGCTGTGGGACGTCTGCTAGTAAACAAACGGGATCAACGCGAGCACCGCTGTGGGACGTCTGCTAGTAAACAAACGGGATCAACGCGAGCACCGCTGTGGGACGTCTGCTAGTAAACAAACGGGATCAACGCGAGCACCGCTGTGGGACGTCTGCTAGTAAACAAACGGGATCAACGCGAGCACCGCTGTGGGACGTCTGCTAGTAAACAAACGGGATCAACGCGAGCACCGCTGTGGGACGTCTGCTAGTAAACAAACGGGATCAACGCGAGCACCGCTGTGGGACGTCTGCTAGTAAACAAACGGGATCAACGCGAGCACCGCTGTGGGACGTCTGCTAGTAAACAAACGGGATCAACGCGAGCACCGCTGTGGGACGTCTGCTAGTAAACAAACGGGATCAACGCGAGCACCGCTGTGGGACGTCTGCTAGTAAACAAACGGGATCAACGCGAGCACCGCTGTGGGACGTCTGCTAGTAAACAAACGGGATCAACGCGAGCACCGCTGTGGGACGTCTGCTAGTAAACAAACGGGATCAACGCGAGCACCGCTGTGGGACGTCTGCTAGTAAAAGCATGAATTAAATTTGCACGTTATGTAATATTTTTCCTAAATTGCAAAGGAAAGCCCAAGAGAAGCAAAAGCCAACTCAATATCCCCTCATCTTAAATCTTCACATTGACGTATGTCTCATACAAGGTGACTTTTTGATCATCGTCCAAATCCATACTGGTGGCTTGGTAAGTGATCAGTATCATGGATCAATAACAATTTTGGTGAAATTCGTAAAATGAAATTTCAACTCCCCATAGTGATTCACTAGGGACTGGAACTGAATTTCTACGGGAAGCCGAAATTTCATTTTACGAATTTCACAAAAATTGTTGCTGATCCAAAATACTGATCACTTATCAAGCCTCCAGTATGAATTTGGACGATGATCAAAAAATCACCTTGTATACCTGTCTCGTTCTTTAATAAAACGAGAGAGAAGGCCAGCAATTTTATTTCGATAAGAAAACGGGTCGAATTGATTTGGTTTAAAATACTTGGATGCTGATGGCACGAGATATACTCGTACGGTACAGTCGCCATCGCACTGAGATACCGTCTCGACGTACGAGCATCGCGAACGGTGAACATTTTTCACAAAAATTTGTTAAAAAAAATATTGCAATGTTCCAAGTGTTTTCGTAATAAAACTAGTGAAGTGCTAAAATTTAAACGTTACAGCGAAGTTTCGTTTGATTTTGTGGATTTTAATAGCCGTGCGTGATTAATGTAAGTATCACCTACTTTATTATTTATTATTATTATTATTTGTGGTTATTTTCGGTTAAAATAGAGAAAGTTGTCATTAAATACCTTTCGTTGCAGAGTAACCCTTAGTGCTGGCTGATACAAAAACCGTTACTTCGTTAACCTGATTACTAACGGAAAAAAAAACAATATTGAAATGGAAATATATTTATTTATGTAATGTAGGTATAACAGATACACTTATTACAGGTCAGTTTTAATGTAATATAAGTAATTAAATAATCTATGTGTATAGGTAATAGTTTTATGTCATAAATAATAGTATGGGGAAATATGCACGTGAATAATAAATAGAAGTCTAATGCTACGTAGGACGAATTTAACTGAAAAAAGCATTTCAGTGCAATCCGAGGATACATCAATGGATATTTTTCCCTGAATCCTTGTCATATAGCTAAATCGGTGTAGTAGTTTCAAATTCAAATTGAAATAGTTTATTTTGTAATTCATAATACAAAGCGTTTTAAAATAGGAAAATATGTCGGTGGCAAAGCAACAGTAACCTTTGGTGTCCCACAGGGTAGTGTGTTGGGCCCAACATTATTTTTAATTTATATCAATAACTTACGTGATATGAAGATCGATAGAGGGGATATATTTTCCTCTGCCAATTATACTGCTGTTATTTTTGCTGGTAATTCATAGGACGCTGTACTGTAACATATAGCTAGGCAATATGTTAGGTTTAGGTAAGGCTAGGTTTTATAGGTAGGTTAAAGGACTATTTGTTCGTGTTTAGTTGGCAATCGATAACCTTTATGGATCGACATACGTCGCATTGACTGAATTATTTCGTATTTTCCAAAAATAAATACAGATCGAGTATAAAATATCTTTCAGACAAAACACGAGCAAGATACCTCAGAGAGTCCGATTAGTGCGGACGTAATTCTCCTTGTAGAAAGATTCCTCAGAGAGTCCGATTAGTGCGGATATGCTTCTCCATCCGTAAATTATCGAAGGAATATAAGAAGCGAGTACTCTACCAAATTTGGAGCTCCCCTCCCTTAATATATGCATGATAAATAGGATATGTGAAGTGAAAAAAAGAGAATAATATAAAAAGATAAACTGAAAAATAAAGTGGTGTGATTAAAAAATATCCCCATAAGGTCCCGAGTGCGCGGTGCGCATCACAGTACGTAGCACTGCCGAAGAAGGGCTTGCTTTCAACATCACTAAAACCAACTACACAGGATGTAATCGTTAAGTGTGTCCAGGCGATTATTCCGTAACTATTACAGATATCATAAAAATAAATAAACTGATATCGAAAGTACGTTACATAATCAGTAAAATGAAATCAATAACTTTTTGAAAATCAAACGAGAAGAATCCAAAATTTTGACATTAAACATTTTGTTCCACAAAATATAATAGCACACAGCCAGCAGACGACTTCCAAATTAAAATACATAAATGTAATTATATCCCAAACTCTAACTGTTTATGTAGCTTTATAACTCAAGTCACAAAAACAAAGTGTCTAGGGATTATGTTTGACCAGCGTTTATCTTGGCATTCTCACATAGAACTGGTAATTAGCAGAATCAGAAAACTGATATGGATATTCAAAACTTTAAGACATGTCACGACAACGACTCTTCTTAATAAATTATATATAACTTTAGCCCAGTCGGTCCTGCTATATTGTATATCAGTGTAGGGAGGGGCAACCAAAGAAAATGTTCTTGAATTAAAAAGTAGTGTCTCAAAGGTCACTACTGAAAGTTATGTATTTTAAACCGATCAGATTTCCTACTGAAAGCCTATATAAATTGTGTGATTTACATACTATTAGAAAACTTTATATTTTGCACGCTGTTTCAAGACTGCACAAATATTTAACATATGATCCCTGTATCCTCAACAAAAGGAGGAAAGATGATGTGGCGCCGGTACTGTCTGTTAAATATGTTTATGCTAGTAGACAATAATATCTCAAACAATCTGCGCATTTATATAACTTGGTCATTAAAACACAAATATCTATTCAATGAATTACTATGATTGTAAAAAGTCTGTAACAAACAGTTATGAGCAAGTTGAAACCCTTTTGCAAAATCCTGGCTAAACTTATTTAGGATACGTATTTATTACATCTACTAATATATTAGTTTACATTACATATCAATATTACTTACACATAGCTAACAACGAAATACAATACAACCTAAACATTCTTGCAATAACCCCTGCAGTGCTCTGCGCCACTTTTACATCCTCGCTAAACAAACCCGCACACATACACACACCCTCACACATACATTTACTCTCAACTCCTAGTGGATCGGCCGTAGGACTAGGGACTTACAGGGTTCTACAGTCACAAACATTACACTCACACATACCGACCTTAAATCATACGTATTGATTAAATGATTACATACCTCCACATTCACATGTACTTGAATTGTTAATTAATTACTCATTATTTTCATATTGTTGAAATTTTCATTTTTATTTATAAAACTTTACTTATCTGCGATATTGGACTTAGCTAATCATATAGAATCATAGAATAATTTATTTATAAACAAAATAAGTTTACAGACAGGAGTCCAAAACACTTACTTGCTAGTTACATAATAATATAAACTTATTTAGCCTACACACTTAAATTAAACTAACATTAAATATAAATTTAAATAAATCACAGAGTAGAGCAAAAATACGGGTGTTTCTTTTCTGTGTATTTCATGAAATACACGGAAAATTTTAATACATTTCTGGTATATGCATTTTACTATTATACAAGGTGACTTTTTGATCATCGTCCAAATTCATACGGGACGCTTGGTAAGTGATCAGCATCATGAATCGATAACAATGACTGTGAAATTCGTATAATGAAATTTCGACTTCCCATAGTAATTCACTCCCAGTCCTGAGTGAATTACTATGGAGAGTCGAAATTTCATTTTATGAATCTTACAAAAATCGTTATTGGTTCATGACGCTGATCACTTACCGAGGCTCAAGTATGAATTTTGACGATGTTCACAAATTCACCTTGTATATAATCTAGGGTTTTAAAATTGGAAAACATGTTTGGATAAATTTTCCTCTATAGTAATAATTGTTGAAATGAGGTCTTCAAACACACTTTTTCTCCTCGTTTGACGAATAGGAACCATATACAGAACTCAAACATATTTTATTAGGTGTGTTTCAACAATATCTAGAGATTTGATATTTGAAATTTTGTTAGCTATTTTAGTTTTTTTAATAAAAGTATAAAACCAACTTTTTTCCCTTTTGCCCTGAATCCGCCCCTCTCGACAGTGACAAAAATAAAATTCGCATAGCCTCTTAAGTTATATTAAAGCGGTCAGCTCGCTGATACCAACTCTAGGTTATGAAAGGAGATAACTCGAACTAGGGCTGCCAACCCTCCGAGTTTGATCCGGAGTCTATGGGTTTGAGTTGTGCTTGTCCGGACAATCCCGAACGTTCGAGGGAAGTGAATTCCACAGTGTGACAGCCTCAACAGTGAAAGACACAGCATTGGTGAAAGACTTGCTAAACGACGCAGAGTTGTGTTCATTGTGCGACCTTTTTACCTTTTTGCTCTCATCTGGTGAAGGTAGAGAAGGCTCTGTCTGTCGGTCAGTGTTGTCTGATTAGTCCGGCTCTAGAGCAAAAAGGTAAATTAAATAGGTTAGGAAAATAGGATTTATTGTTAACTCTATTTTATTTATGATATTATTCCATATTCGACTGACGACGACCCCAAGTGGGTCGAAATCTCAGAATAAGGAATTTCTGAGGTCGAAATATACATCGAAAATTTTCTTTTTTATTTAATTCCTACCATAATATTCGTAAAAATATGTATATATATATATGTATAATAAAACGGTAAAAAAAGCTTTTATTAAGTAAAAATATTTATTATCATAAGTATATAATTATTATGCAAACGGTTTTTGCTAAGTTAACTGATCACTTTTCATTTATCCAAAACTAGTACAAAACCCAAAAATTTCACGGTGCATTACATTCAAGATTCAATTGCATTCAATAGTATGCATTCAAGCAACAAACAATTGTCATGCGTTTAAAAACCACATTTTTCTTTACTTTGTATATGTTGAACTAATATATATTTGCTATTCAAACGATCAAGGTTCTACGAATGCGAAGGATCTTGTTCCTAAACGTACAACTTACGATTGTTTACATTATTTTTAATTAAAAAGTATTAAACTAATGTGATATAGCATTGCGCGATTAATGTCAAAAGCTTTTGTAGCAAAGTTGTGTTATTTTATTTATTACATTTATTATTTAAATTATCAACAACTTTAAAGTGTGTTCATAATTGTTGCGCAGGACCATTTACAAATTAATGCATAAAATAACACCATTAGGCTTTTCTAGCATTTCAGAACAGTCAACGGGACGTATCAAAAATGTCTATGTAACAATGTAAAAATATAATAAAATAGTAAAAAGGATATCGCTTCAGCAACAATGTGCTTAAGAGGCTATGCGAATTTTATTTTTGTCACTGTCACTCCAAGAGAAAAATCGCGCAGTGCGAGAGGGGCGGATTCAGTGCAAAAGGAAAAAGAGTTGGTTTTATATTTTTATTTAAAAAACTACAATAGCTAGCAAAATTTCAAATAACAAATCTCTGGATATTGTTGAAACAGACCTAATAAAATATGTTTAAGTTCTGTATAATATGGTTCCTATTCGTCAAACGAGGAGAAAAAGTGTGTTTGAAGCCTTCATTTCAACAATTATTTCTATCGAGGAAAATTTATCCAAACATGTATTCCAATTTCAAAACCCTAGATCAGGGGTCACCAAATGGCGGACCCCGGTCCGGATCCGGACCACCGACCTATTTTTTGCGGACTCAGAAGAATCTGAGAATATCAGCATAAAATTTTGTGATAATTCAATTTAGCACGCTACTTACTTTATTTCTTTATCCTTAATAATAAAGTATTCTGATTTCTTTTGGTCCTATTTATTCAATGATATTTTAAATCTAGATTGTTATTTATCATCTAGCAAACGGATCGCGACAGATTTATTTTTGTTATAAACGGACCCGCAATGAAACTAATTGCTGATCCCCGCCCTAGATTATATAGTCAAAATGCATATACCAGAAATTTATTAAAATTTTCCGTGTATTTCATGAAATACAGAGAAAAGAAATACCCGTATTTTTTTGCATATCGTCTTAAGTAAAGATTACAGGAAATATGTAGCGGTTGAAAAATTCTTGAAAACAAAACGACAAACATAAATTGTCTGTTCCCAAAACTGTCGAATTACGGAAGCCTAGTCGCGAGTCTGACTCGCACTTGACCGGTTCTTTATAGTTGTTAGTATAACATGTATGCTACATAATCTACTCAAACACGTAAGTAAGGCAATTTAGATATTGCTTGAACCGTAATTTTGTGGTATTACAGGTCCTTATGTAGTCAATTCAATATGAAGTACAATGCTAATATGAAATGTAAATAGAAGGTTAGGCTTCGCTCTTCGCCCTTCCTCTTCCTTCAAATATGGTATTTTGTCGGATAACACGATTATAGCGAATATCTTTTATCTACGTGACCATTAACTGTGTAGCAAAAATACTATAAATAGCCCGCAACCTTCAATCAACAATATTTCTCATATACAACGTGTAACAGAAAGGTGTAACCATATTTGAAGAGCTTGTTCAGTCAATGGTATAGAACAACTTTTACTATGGAACAAACAATGTACTCGAAAAAAAAAAGTACTGTTTCATAAAAAAATGCAATGCCGCTCGGCCGAAATGTATGGAAGGGTAGATTTTTTTTTTGACATTTCAGATTTGGCTCTATAGTAAAAGTTGTTCTATATCATTACACCTTTCTGTTACACGTTGTATAAAATTAAGAATCCTGGCTGACTCACTGATCATCGCGCAGCCCAAACGGCTAGACCCAGGAACATGACGGCTTATTCCACATATCCCCTGCGAAGATCCCCTGCGTCGGGGATTTGTGGACTTTTTGTCCATAAATCCCCTGCCGGCGCTCAAGGAAAACGTAAGGGGATTTTTGGACAAAAGTTCCAGAAATCCCCTTAATCATTTATTTTCATGTTTTTATTAAAACAACTAATTAGGTAATCACAGTATTTATTTCATATACAAAGGTACACAACCATTAAAAATGACACTGTTTAGCTCACATAATTTTTTTTCTATCTTAACCAGTGTAGATATAAACTGTCTCTTATATTTACAATAATAAACAAAATCTTGTTTTCATTAAAATATCTCAGAAAATCAGTTTTCAGTAATCCTCCAATAAATAAGTTCTATAATCACAGATCATTTGTACAATAATATTGAATATTTAAACCTATGCGAGTGACGTAAAAATACTAGTAATGGTATCACTGGTAATTCACTTACAACAATTTTTACATGTGTAGACATAAAATCTCTCTTATAATTACAATAATTAAACAAACCGCGCAATAATTAAATTATCACAGAAAATCACGCTTTTACAGTAATCCTTCTATTAATTCTATATTCACAGATTATTTTGCACATTAATATACTTGCCATTAAAGTTGGGTTTTTGGACCCAAAATTATTTATACAAAATATAAATAGCGGATATTGAACAGGTAAAACTATACGAGTTACATAAAAAATGCTAGTATAGTATAGTAAATGGCATATATAATTGGCATTGATACCATTTACTTTAATTAAATATAATTATAATTATAAAGTAAATGGTATCAATGACAAATTAGTAACAACAATGTTCACATGTGTAGATATAAAATTTTTCATATAATTACAATAATAAAACAAACCTTGGAATAATTAAAATATCACAGAAAATCAAATTTTTACAGTTATCCTAACACTAGTTCTAAAACAATTAATAAGTTCGATAATCAACGGAGTTTTTCTAAACAGTGCCCATTGCCCAACCATTATTTCACCGTTAATAAACTCCCTTTGGACTTCTTCAATGAATTGATCACGATCGCATTGATATGCCTTGGCGCGAACACTGTAAAATGATGCATCTTCCGACAACGCAGTGAGTAGCCTTATTAGGCTGGGATTTTTTTTCACTATCCGTTTCTTTATTTTGCCATGCCAGGACTCAACCTGGTTATTAGTACGGTGTTGCTGACCGAATGCACACCATACTTTAATGAAATCATGTTTCAACCATTGATTTAGCATGTAATGCCTGAACGCTTTACTTTTGTTGTCGCTGGGACTTTGGGAGGCAATATAAAACCAACCCTGTAAAATCTGGTCCTGTGGTAGCAAAGGCAAAACTGCACTAAGCGTCACTTGTCTTTTCAGCAATGTTTGTTTAGTTAATCCCAATTGTTTTGCTTTTCGCCATATCGCATCTCTATAGTGGACATAGCAGCCAGCGATTGAGATATCTTCAAATGGATTTTTCATCGCGTTTATTGCTGCTTCCTCAAAATCGCATTTGAAGGTCTCTGGTTTCCAATCTGGGAGTTAGGATTTAAGCATGGAAAAAAGAATTTCGTATGCTTGCTTACTTTTGTGGCTCATAAGCACGTATACCAACGGCAAAATATTAATAAAGTTTCTTGTACTGCCTAAATCTCCATGGATGGTATAAAGTTGATAGAAGGGCTTTGTACAAATCCAGAAGGTCCCGTCTCCCAAAAAGGAGTTTAGTGTATTCATGTAATATCTGGCCGATTCGGAGCAGAATGCAATTACACGAATACTGCCATCGTTGTAGTCTGCTAGCAAAAATTTTGGTGCACCGGTGGGACTTGGACTGTTTCAACGTTTTGGTATTCTGTTTTATCCACACCTAGTGCTGCATTTCTGTGGTTATATAGTGATGATTTTATGTTCTTCAGGCGAGAAAATTCTTTGATTATATCGATTCCGGTATCTTTTAATTTGCTCACACAGCGCGTCGATGTGTGAGTGCGGTAACGGCTGGCAGGCTGCAAGCGGTTCTAAGCTTTAAGTTAGGCCAGCAACCGTTTCCTCGATGGTACCAATGAATAAAAATAAAGACTGATTACCGTGTTAGTTGTTTATTAAAAACATGAAAATAAATGAGTAAGGGGATTTCTGGAACTTTTGTCCAAAAATCCCCTGCCGTTTTTCTTGAGCGTCGGCAGGGGATTTCTGGACAAAAAGTCCACAAATCCCCGACGCAGGGGATCTTCGCAGGGGATTTGTGGAATAAGCCGAACATGACATTTTTAAAGTAGGTTACATTTAAAATGCAGACGCATTTTAAATGTAATAAATGCACCAAATACACGTTAGTACAGAATCAAATCAGTGAACAAGAGAGTTTCGTTCGTAAATGTAGATTCTTTACTACGTGATCAAATCAGTTCTAAAAAAATTATTCCGGTTAGAACCCCAAATAAGAGGTCAAGAAATAATTCCGTTTGAAAAACCTCGGCCTTCGGCCTCTCCAAAGATACTTTATCTGTCTGCACAAGATCAAATCAGAGAACAAAAGAGAGTTTTGTTCGTAAACGTAGATTTTTTACTACGCGATCGAATCAATGATAAAAAATCATTTCGGTTAGAAATACCGCAAGGCCTTCGGCCTCGCCAAAGCCACTTTACCTGTGGGTCTGGGTCTACCGCGTAATTCTCATTTTTATCAACATCAACTTGAGATTGAAATTTGTCGTGCGTGCGACGACGCCCGCCTAACATGCCATCTCTTTTGCACGCGTTGAATTTCGCATGCATTTGCTTGAAGTTGATACAAATGAGAATTACGCGGTAGAGGCCCAGGGAGATCAAATTATAGGCAGAATCAGGGCAGATACGTAGCTACTAAAAATGAAAGTTCTTGAAAAAAAACAGGTCAAGTGCGAGTCAGACTCGCGAAAAATTTCATTTTGTCTTTTTGTTTTCGTGAATTTCTCAACTGCTATATTTTTCCTGTAATCTTTACGTAAACACATGTTACCATGATTTTTTCCATATTTTTCGGTCCACCAATTTTGGAGATAAGGGGGGGGAAATACATTATTTTGTGGTTTTATAAATAAGTATGAATGTGGATAATTGTGGCAGAAACTTGGATTAGGTTGTTATTTTAACGAGTTAGTGGATCGGTTACTAATGGGCGCCATTACATTTTATGATTGACGTGGTTATCAATTAATATACCTAGATATTATGTAGACCGAAGAGTGAGCTCGCTCTACGATCTAAGCATAAGCAGTGGAGTTGAATTAAATATTCACTGTAGAAAGCGCCTGTACTAAAATTAGCACAAAATATTCAAAACAACCATTGCTCTATGTGAACTATCAGGCGTTAGAGCAAAGTTACTGTCAAAATAGCACGTCTCGTCTGTGACGACAACCCATGAGATTTGCCATTACCAAAAATCGGTCAACTCGCCTGCAGAAGTTTTCACTTCAAAAATACCTAAAAATATTAAAAATAAAATACCTAAGAAGTATATAAATCAATAAGTTTTAATTAATATTCCTGAAATTATTATGTTAAAATTGTTTGAATTAAGATTTTATTTCAATTCAATTTAATTTCATAAAGTCTTGTCTCGTTTCACTCTTTGAGGCGCAACCACAGCAGTATAAAAAAATAGTTTAAAAAATAAAGTTTATTAGCACAAACAAAAGAAGTTAGAGTTTACAAATAAATATTTGAAACGTTTTTCTTGGACCCCAACCTAAACGTTATTCGGTTGACCCCAAACTAAAAGGACTTGAAACGCGGGGTCCAATACAAAATACAACCTAGCAAAAATATAACAGCATCCTTGAATTTTTTTATTTAATCACGACCATGAATCCCGGGTGTTGTGAATGCCAAGTCCAATTTACGCTTTACACCGACGAATATGATACCTATACAGGGTGTAATCGTTAAGTGTGACCAGGCGATTATTCCGTAAATATTACAGATATTAAAAAAAATTAAACTGATATCGAAAGTACGTTATCTAATCAGTAAAATGACATCCATAACTTTTTGATAATCAAACGAGAAGTATCCAGACTTTTGACAATAAACATTCCCATACATGCCATCTGATTTAATAATTTATTGCAATAAATTTCTGTATAGTTAAATCTGTATTACAAAACCAATATTTTTTTTCTTTTTGTAAAACCTCCTCCCTCATTATTGCCATCTATGCTCTTGAATTACCATCATCCGCAGACCAGACCCCCCCTAGTTTTAAATGACGTAAAATATAGACGGTCCCAAAGTTGTACTCTTGTCCGAACATGGATGTTTTTTATTGTATAATTTTGCAAAACAATAATCAGTTTTGTTTAGTAAATACTTTGAAATTTCTTTTGTGTGGGCCCCTCTCTTGTGGATCTCTAAATCCGGCCCTGACAAACAGAATAAAATAGTCACTGCTCAGCTCCCTTCCTTCAAGCGTCACTGATGTTTTGACATCATAAATAAAAATAGGCAGAATAGGTTTCTTATTCTCTTGAGATATTTTTTAAATTATTATTTAATGCTCAACGCAGCGGTAGCTCAGGCGGTAGAACGCTGGCTTCTCAATCTTGAGATTCAGGTTCGATCCCCGGTCGAGCATACAGCGATTTTTTCGAAATTTATGTGCATAGTATTTGTTCTTACTTACCAGTTGCTGAACGGTGAAGGAAAACATCGTAAGAAAACCTGCATGCCATAAAAAAGGTGTATTTGTGCCCGAAGTATAGCGATAGGGCTCACCACCCAACACGTTGGGACGTAATAATCGTCGGTGAAACGCGAGTGTACCGAGTGTGGACTGTGTTCACACTCGAAACACTTCTGATACCCCCTAGGAATTCATGTCGTGACGATATATTTATTTTATTTACACACATACAGTTGTAAAAACATATACAATGTGAATTTGTGAACATCGTCCAAATTCATACTTGAGCTTTGGTAAGTGATCAGCGTCATGAACCAATAACGATTTTAGTAAAATTCATGAAATGAAATTTCGACTCCCCATAGTGATTCACTAAATTCACATAGGGACTGGGAGTAAATTACTATGGGAAGTCGAAATTTCATTATACGAATTTCACAAAAATTGTTATCGATTCATGATGCTGATCACTTACCAAGCCTCCAGTATGAATTTGGACGATAATCAAAAAGTCACCTTGTATATCTTAAGTATACACAACATAAACCCTTTTTTTGGGGATTTGTTTGCATCAAAATCCATTGAGTGGTTCGCAAGTTATAAGTGAGCGTACAGACAGACAGACAGACAGACAGACTTTGCATCTTATATGTATAGAGAAGAAAACTGCAGGTCCACAAACATATCCGTGGCATCTAATAGCATCCCTCATAGCGGGGTCTTGGTTTTTCTTTCGCAGTGTGCTTGCCCTTGGCTACGAGCAGATATATAATGGACTCTTTGGCTACGAGGTCTAGGTTCGGTTCGTGCGTCGTCATTTTTCGTAAACAAGCTAGTTGGGTGCGTTTCGTGCGTTTTCAATTATGTAGAAAAAAAGCCTTCACCGTTGAGTGCGGTTCGGGCGTCCAGTTATTATTACTGATGGCGGTATATCCATATCCATCCCAAATAGCCGGGCCTTACATGGAACAGACTGGTGACGGGCAGCGGCGTCACTGGTGCGAGGGTTCCGGCACCGCGCTCACCAACCCGCCTGCCCAGCGTGTGTGAGTATGTGCAATTCTTCCAGGATGACCGCCGGGAGTGGCAAAGTCCTGGAAAGTCCAGCAGTGGATGAACTAGGCTGATGGATGGATGGATGAACAATAATTTACCCACAGAACATTATAAATTTACCATCCCCATTCGCGAACCTTACACTATGCGCACGCACAGGTGGTCGAAACTTGAACATCTCACGAGGTGCACGTTTAGTCTAGCGGCCATTCAGGCAAAAGTGCTCTATTTCTTGAATTTCGTGAGAACGAGCTCTGTATACAAGTATCGATTAATTCCTTGTATTGTCTAGATGACGGATATGCCTATCTTAAGGTTAAACGTCAGTCGCTTAGCGCAAAGTGCATAACTTAACTTTGCTTTTCTTGTTAAGAAATGAAAAATTGAAAAACCTTTTTTGTCCACGGACCCCTTAGGAAATCAAGCACAATTTGAAGGACTCCCTTAATAAAAAAGCAGCAATAAATTTCGGAACATTTATTTTAGTTCTACAAATTACAAAACAAATGTACTTTTTCATATAAAATACGTTAATGAGAAGGTTGGTGCTGCTTTTTTGCAACTAAATTAGTGATAATTGGGTTTATATTACTACTGAGATAATAGATTAGGCTGCGGACCCCCATACATATGCTCGCGGTCCCCCGGGGTCCGCGGACCACAGGTTAAGAAACGCTGCATGGTCTATGGCAATTGACGCCAATAGTTCAGTAACAAAGATGGCGGCTGCGAGTTACGTTTTTTTCAAATTTCTCGAATACTAACTATTCGACCGATTTTTTATTGTGACGTGTCAATTGAAAGATATTTTAATGTTAAATCTAGCATATTTAATGTGCTTTCAAAAAAGGTACAGATTATTCTTGCACAGCTATAAACAAGCAAGCTACGCGTTGTCATGTCGGATGTGCTAGAGACGGGTTTCCACCCGGGAAAATTCCCGGAAAGTTTCCGTGAAAACACCCGTTTGAGAAAATACTCGGGTGTTTTCATTTTGACATTTCGTTTTAATATATTTTGAAATAAAAGCTATCCACCATGGCAAATAAGTAGATTTATATCGTATTGTAGCTAAATGACAGAAAGTTCTTTAATTTACAGTATCATTGTTTTCTCCATACTAAAAATAATATATATTTTTTTCCTCAGATAGTAATGCATATTTCAGAAAAACTTTATCAGTAAAAGGTGTTTGTAATAGAGTCAAAATTCTATCACAAAAAAAAATCGGTTACTTAAGGGGATCGAAAATACAAACAGAAATAAAATGTCAGCTTTCGGATGATTTTGTTGCAATAATTAGGTTACGTATAGCCATAAAAAAAATACATGTTTTTGGTTGAACTTTAAGGTATTCATTTTCCACAAACCACGTTAATCGATTCATATTTGTACTGTCAATGAATTTTTTTGTAACCCTCTATTGCACACTTTTTATCGATTTTGTTTCAGGTATCGCTTTCGCGATTTTGTTGGTTTTTTTTAAATAAAATTAGTGTGAATGATATCTATTCATTTTCCAAATACCACGTTATTCGGGTCAAAAAAGCACCCCCTTTTTCCAAAAATACGTAAATCCACTGATGCAGTCAGCGGCAGCAAGATATTGTCAGTCTACGCCTAGCGTTGGCGCCCGTAAGACGTGGAACCTGTGCCCTTTTTTGCAAGCTATAAATATCTCCCAAAACTACTTCAAAACACATTGAAATTAATTTTATAAAGTAATATTTCGAGGAGCATCATATTCCTGCCATTAAAAACTCAACAAAATATGCGTATGAGTGATTTAGCTACATCGTGCCATAGTCATAACAACAAAACTGAATGAATTTGGAATGAATTCATACTTTTATGCGGGAAAATAATATATGTTACTCTAAAAGAATAATTTTGTAATCGTTATTGAAACCCAAATTAATTTACTTATACTTACTGAGATCTGTAACAAAGGTCAATGACCTTTTCGTGAAATTACCCTGTAGTATTGGCTCACCATTTCAGGTCCAAATAAGTGAAGTTTTTTGCAAATTATATAGGTACACTTACTTGGGATAAATCGCCAAGCATTTAAAATATAGAAATTTATTTTGAAATATTTACAGTGCATGGCAAAATTACTAGATCGTAGATAATCCTGTCGGTACATGTTCAGGTTCTGTTACGCAAAATGAAAACAATGAAACTCTTTTAGGATTAATTTGTTATCCCTATGTTTGTCTGTCTGTCCGTTTGTCTAGACAATTTTTTCTGGGTAAAATTAATAAATACCAATATAAACGGCCCTCTATAGAGCTGTAACAACATACTTTTGACGTTTTTATTTATATTACGTTTTAGGTTTTTACGTTTTTTTTTTACGTTTTTCATACAAATTTTCTCACTATGAAAATGTAGGGATGAACACTTGAGATAATATTTTGCATTTAAAAGTCAACACAGAAAGGAATTGTTGAACAAATAATGTAAAAAATATGAAAACCATGTTGTTCTATTCTAAAGGGATTAATTATCTACTGTTCAATGTGGCGATAGCTTTGTTTATTTTTTTCCTTGAATTATTTTTTACTAAGATAACAAATAGTTTAATACAAGGTTTTCCTTAAGAGGTCCCTTTACCCCTGTATTTTTCTTAAAATTCATACAATAGTTATAAACCGAATGTGAAGTCTACAGCTTATTTTCTTCATATCTTTTTTCATGAGTATATTCTAGTGACATCTAACTACGTCTCTATACAGCCCAAAAAGCAAAATTTGGTAAAACACCATCATAATAGCTGTCAGGATATCGTCAATATTGCCTCGTTTTTACGCAAAGTTTAACAAGTTTGTATATTTTTATCTATACCGGAAATAAAAAAGACAGAAATACAGGCGTCGTTCATGTTAAGATGACTAAGTTTACACACTTTGCTAAGTATAAACAATTACCGTTTCATGGAAAACTGTTTTGACCTGAAACCATTTCACAAATTCAATTAACTTATTTTGAATATCTTGTCATTTTGCACTTCTTGATGAGAAATACAATTTCAATAAGTAAAAATACAACTTTTAGTTAAGAAAACTTATAGTTAAAAGTCTGCTGTATGCATTAACATATTTTTAATTATATTACAATAGTAATAAAATAATTGGCTTATCCGTCGTCGTGATACCAGCCGTAAATTTCTTAAATAATCTGATATCACGCTTATGGAAAACCCAATTATTTTGAAGATACCATAATATCATTAAAATATGTTTATGCATATAGCAAACTTTTAACAATAAATTGTCTTAGCTAAAAGTTGTACTTTACCGTTATAATTATTTCTTAATATTTTGTTACAAATTCGGAGAAATAGCCCTTAAGGAAAACGTTGTATGAAAATATTTGTTATCTTTGTAACAAAGAAAGAAAAAAATAATAAACAAAGCTATCGCCACATTGAACAAACAGTAAATTATTAATCCCTTTAGAATAGAAAGATATGGTTTAATATTTTTTACATTATTTGTTCTAGAGTTCCTTTCTGTGCTTTCTTTCAAACGCAAAATATTATGTAAAGTGTTGATCTCTATATTTTCATAAGGAGAAAATTTGTATGAAAAAGTTAAACAAAAGGCCATAAAAACGTTATAATATGTATATTTTACAGGGCTGTAAATATTAGCATTTATTGATTTTACCCAGAAAAATTGCCTAGACAAACGGACAAACAGACAAACATAGGGACAACAAATTAATCCTAAAAGAGTTTTGTTTTTTCATTTTGCGTAAAGAGACCTGAACATTTCAAACACTTGGCGATTTATCGCAAGGGTAAACAGGTGTCCCAAAAGTCAACTCTTTCCCTTGGAAGGCTGGTAGGCCAGCTCATGACTGACCAGAATATCAAATTATGACCTCAGCAAAAAGTAGATAGTCTTCGAGTTGATGGTACTTTTATAAATTCGAATAGATTTTTGAGAGTCAAAGCTAACCAGTTCTAAATTCTAAGAATAAAATTTTTGTTGCGCAACTCTGAATAGTCATGCTATTGATAAAGTCAAAAATAAACCTTGAAATGCTGTTACATCAGGAAGAAAAATAAAAACCCAATTTATGAGCAATTTTTTGTAATTAGGTTAGTTCGATACCACACCCTGAAAAAAAATGTCCTATGTTAGTTTTGCAAATTGTCTTAAATAACGGCTCATCAAATATTGTTTTTCAAATGATCTGGCAATTTCTGTGTATTACTTTTGAAAAAAAAGTTATTGCTATTTTACTACCAAAGGAGCTGCGTATTTTTTAAAATAATTAGAATTTAGAATGAAAGAGTGGCGGGCAGTAAAAATATTTGACGTTCATTAGAAATGCCATTTAACACGCGTTAGAGTGAGATAAATAGTGACGCTATTTAAAATGAGTTGGAATGAGATAGGAACGCAGTTAAACGTGGTTGAATGAGAGAGGCATAATTGATATAGGCTACAGTGAGATAGGTAGTGACGTGGTGCATTCCTTCCGAGAATATTTGTTAGTTTCCACTTTTTGTAATAACAACTTTAGTAAAAATTTTTTGTAAAGAAATTTTTGGTCCAATTTATTTTCCCGCAAGTGTAAAACCAGCTCAACGGGCGAAAAATATTTAAAGAATGGGTAATGGTGACAATTAACCGCCACAATATTATTATGTATCTCTAAAGGAGTGTCTGAAATGTTCCGAGGGTCAACTGATAAATCAAACACTCAAAAAACCACTTTTAGCCGACCATAATAAATTTACGTCCCGACGTGATAGCAAGTAGGATCAATGCCGTGTGACGATGATCGAAATACAGTAATAAATTAGATAAAATAAAATACGTATTACTTTTGACCCTGCCTCGTCCACTCTATTCGTATTTTTGTTATGGTGACGCGAACTTAGAGACCGGGACGAATTTCCCCCCACGCGCTATCGTAAAATAGAATAAGCCACGCCCGGAACTGGTTTTTGTTTTGGCTATGTCATATTCTTAACCTTTTAATTAAATATTTTCAAGTGCCTGTAGTTTCCAAAGCGCATATTTTCGCAGTTAAGTGTAAGGAAATAAAATGTTGTCTGTGACTTCCTCTATCACCTGCAGTAAGTTTCATTTTAAGTTTCATAGTATTTGTGTAGAAAAATGAAAAACCCACCGATTGGGAATATTCCCCTATAAACACCGGGAATTTTCCCAAACGGGAATTAACCCGGTAATTTTCCCGCGCCCATCTCTAGACGTGACACAATGTTGCGTCGTGAAAATCTCGCTGTCGATGCGATGTCGTACAAATTCAAATAGTTTATTTTGTAAAATAGGTACTACATACACATTTTACACGTCGTATTTAATATTAAAATAACAAAAGAATAACTTAAAAAATAAATAAAATACGGGAAACAACATTAAAAAAAAACTTGAATAGAATGATACACTTGCATAAATAAAAAAAATGGTATAGGAATAAATACTATTATATAAGTATGTATACATAATGCAATAATACATCAAATAAATAAAAATAAATATATGCCTAACTCCGCCCATTCTTGCAAAGAAGAAAAGGGCAAAAATCTTTGCAAGATCATGTCTTTTTTATAATTTTCCCATTTTTTTTTCAATTGTTTCTTTTACAACAAAGGCTTATACTATACAAAGTACTTATATCTACTTTAGTTAAGTAAAGGGATAAAAAATACAAGACAGCAGGAATTTATTTTTGAAATGTATTTAGTCAACTTGTCTCATATATCTCCTTTTACAGTCCGAGTTCATATTAATTAACTAATGTCAAGTTCTTAGAGGAATCATACAATAAGTTAGGAAATTATACTAAAAAGGCCCTGCTTTATTTAGAGGACCGATTGTGTGAGGAAATAGTCATGAAATCGTCTATCGCTATTGCTTTAAAAGGTAATGTGATTGGCTAGAAATGACGTGACTCATCACTTCTAGCCAATCACGCGTACTTTTGAAAACAATAGCGATAGATGTTGAAGTTAGACAATAAGGCATCTGTTCCTCTAAAAAGGCCATTTTGCATGAATCACATTATGATTCTGTTCTAATGCCTTTTGCACGTGTGAAAAAAAAGAAAGCCCATTAAAAATGCTATATTTTTGATAATTACTATCAATTAGATTAAGTGTACATTTAAGAAGTTGTGGCGAATAATAAGTACACAAGTAATTGATAAATCAATTTTTGTCTCATATCTATAAAAATATTATAGTTCCATGAAAATTATAAAAGCCAAAAATAGAACATTTCAATATCTTTTAAATGACACCTCACGCTAACAATTTGGTCGAGTAGTATTCGAGAAAGTTGCAAAAAACCTAACTCGCTGCCGCCATCTGTGTTACGTCATAAATACCTCCTATACCCAGATTTTGACTTACATGCGAAAAAAATACGATTGTTTCTTTCGTGTGTATTTCATGAAATACACGGAAAATTATAATCAGTTTCTGGTATATGCATTTTGACTATATAATCTAGGGTTTTGAAATTGGAAAACATGTTTGGATAAATTTTCCTCGATAGAAATAATTGTTGAAATGAGGTCTTCAGACACACTTTTTCTCCTCAAATAGGAACCATATACAGAACTCAAATATATTGTATTAGGTGTGTTTTAACAATATCTAGAGATTTGATATTTGAAATTATGCTAGCTACTCGTATTTTAGTTTTTTTAATAAAAATATAAAACCAACTTTTTTCCCTTTTGCCCTGAATCCGCCCCTCTCGCACTGCGCGATTTTTCACTTGGAGTGACAGTGACAAAAATAAAATTCGCATAGCCTCTTAAGGGCCTTACTATTGCCAAATGGGTACCTTCTAAAGCCTACTCCTCGTTTATGGCCGAACCAAAAATAATGAAAAAATGTATTATGAATAATCAACTCTTAGACAACATATGCAACATTTTTCTTTTTCATACCACCAAAACTTCTACATGTTTTTTTTTTTTACTGAATGGTGTTTTTTGGCCTCAAATTCCCTACTGCTCCTGAGTGGATTGGCCGATTGAATTCATCTATGCTTTGATAAATAGATAAACTTTATAGCTATAAACATAACATAAGATTATTCAATCGAGTAATCACGTCCAAGTGAAAAGTATAATTTTCTCCTATTTCGCCCTCTCAAGGACGCAGCGAGCGTCGTAACAGCCACTATGCGTTGCGCGCTGAAATGAACGTTATTTCAATGTCGTTTCCGTTGATATTTGTAGTGACAAATATCGAGCTGCTAATTTGGCGATGGTAATCGCCTTAAGATAGGCAGATCCGTCATCTAGACAATATAAGGAATCCATCGATACCTGTCATAAAGACCTCGTGCCTACGACTTTTGTCAAAATCAAGGCTCGCCGCTCTACTAGTTATTGTTCTCAGTGCTCTCAAACTAAGAGAAATTTTGCGTCGATCTTGATGTGGATGGATTCGAATAATTTAGGTAAGAATCAATATTCTTGATATAAATCAAATAAATATATGTTTTATTATTACCTTTGTATGGCATTTAATTATTTATAGATATGGAGCATATAAATGATAAAAACAATTAATATACGATATATTTCGACCCCTCAGATAGTCGTTCATAAACTCACACCGAGTTGGGTTTCCTACCCGGGTCTCAACACTAACCCGTTCAATAATGAACTCGCGTCTCAACACCAACCGTTTAAAAATGACAGTGTCGCTACACTGGTGTCGAATTTTTCAACATCAACTCTGAGCAGGGTTCGCAAGGTTCGTATAGGCTCCAAACGTCACCTGACATTCACGTTAATTTTCGTAAATGACATGACGTTAATTTTCGTACCGAGGGGGTCTTCTCAACGTTATAGTTGATATACGAGTATTTACGTTAAATTTCGTACAGAAGGGGTTCTCTCAACGTTATTATACTAAATATAATGAAAAAATGACAACTGACGTTTGGAGTGTCGCTACACGACTAAACCCGTTCAAAAACTCAGTGTTACAACCCCAGTGTTCCTACCCAGCCCAGGGTTATTTAATGAACGCACTTCTGGAGTCGTCATCAGTCAAATGAGGTCACAAATTATAGAGGGATACTACGAATGAGGTATAAATATGACATATAAAGAATATATATTTTTTTTTAAAGTGACATCTGTTTAGAAGAAGGACGAACAAAGAAACTTTTTGGGAGTGATGATAGTAGTGATGATGAATGATGATGATGATTTAACAGATGTCACTTAAAAAAATATATATATACAAGGTGACTTTTTGATCATCGTCCAAATTTATACTGGAGGCTTGATAAGTGATCAGTATCTTGGATCAATAAAAAATTTTGTGAAATTTGTGAAATGAAATTTCGGCTTCCCATAAAAAATCACTTCCAGTTCCGAGTAAATCACTATGGGAAGTCGAAATTTCATTTTACGAATTTTACAAAAAATATTATTGATCAATGATACTGATCACTTACCAAGCCACCAGTATGAATTTGGACGATGATCAAAAAGTCACCTTGTATATATATTTTTTTTTAAGTGACATCTGTTAAATCATCATCATCATTCATCATCACTCCCAAAAAGTTTCCTTGTTCGTCCTTCTTCTAAACAGATGTCACTTTAAAAAAAAAATTATATTCTTTAGCTGTCATATTTATACCTCATTCGACTGATGACGACTCCACAGTAGGAATCGAAATATATCGTATATTAATTGTTTTTATCATTTATATGCTCCATATCTATAAATATTCTTGATATAGGTATTTAAACGATTTTTAGGGTTATTTTATATTCTTCAAAAAAAAATTGTTTTGTAATGAAATGTTTACTTACACAACGTGTAACAGAAAGGTGTAACCATATTTGAAGAGCTTATTCAGTCAATGGTATAGAACAACTTTTACTATGGAACAAACCCTGTATCTCGAAAAAAAAATTAACAGTTTCATAGAAAAATGCAATGCCGTTCGGCTGAAACGTATGGAAGGGCGGATTTTTTTTTGAGATTTCAGTGTTGGCTCCATAGTAAAAGTTGTTCTATACCATTGACTGAATAAGCTCTTCAAATATGGTTATACCTTTCTGTTACACCTTGTATATATTTTTTTAATATTATCGCCTCCGATCGGGTAATGTTTGTCAATGGTACCGATTCGGTAAAGCACATCTTAATTTATTCGACAGGATAATTTGAGCGTTTTGTCCTTGTCTTTTCGATAAAGAAAGAAAAAGACAGGACGCTTAAAATAAGGTTAGTCCTGTCAATATAAGACGTGTTATGCCGAATCGATTACATTATATTGTATTACTCCATAAAGTAGGGTTTAATGATGTATAATTCGGATGCAGATAGCTGGGGATGAGCAAATTATAGGGTTTTTTTTTAGATAACATTGCAATAAAAAAAAAACGGCCAAGTGCGAGTCAGACTCGCGTACCTAGGGTTCCGTATTGTGGATGATAAATTTACTTTTTACGTAAATTTTTTTCGCGAATTTCTCAACGGCTTTATTTTTCCTGCAATCTTTACGTAAACACATATGTATTACGATAATTTTTTCCATATTTTTTGGTCCATTGGAATAAGGGGGGAGACATACATTTTTTATGATTTTTTAAAGGATTTCTCGAAATATATGCAATTAAATATAGCCAAACTAAATATTTTTACAATCAGCTCTTTAATACCTACAATCTCATACCCATATTGTATTTTTTTTGTTTTTTTTTTTTTGTTTATTGTACTTTTTTTATCTTATTTGTCCTCAAATTTTTAAATGGGGGGGCATACATATTTTTACGTTTTTTTAAGGTTTCTCGAAATCAGTGGCAGTAAATATATTAAAAGTATATATTTTTACAATCAGCTTTTCAATATCTACAATTTGATACCCATATTGTATTTTTAGGATAATATTTTTTATTTTTCTCACATTCATTTTGGAAATATTTTGAACAATTTAAAATTGTTGATATTTTTTTTACACAGTGATATGTGGGCAAATTAATGCTATTTTTGTGCCAAATTTCATATATTTACCTTGAACGGTGCTCAAGTTATGAGGCTGTGACATACGGACGGATGGACGGACAAGTGGACAACAGAGTCTCACCTTTTAGGTACTACGGAACCCTAATAAAATCAGCTTTTGTTTCGAATGTGATTTTCTTTGTGTTAGTTACACATGGACTCAGTGGCGTGTATAGAACTTTTTTCCGGAAATGCAACCAGAAGGTCAAGTTTGACAATAAAAAAAATACGAAAAAAATTAAATAACACTTTGAAAAAATAAAGTTGATATGGAAATGTTCACTCTAGGGTAGACAGTGTCTACCCTGGCGTCACACAAACTGATTCGACTGACGACGGCCACAAGTTGGCCGAAATATATCTCGAAACGAATTAATACTGTTTTATTTATATATTATAATCAATTTTAAGCAATAAAAGGCCAAAGGAAAGGCTTAAAAATATTATTTATTCAATTACAATATAAAATATTAATTCACTATTTATTAAGTATTTTTTCAATGCAAGTGCTCGTAAATGCCCACTTTTTATGCATCAAAACCGAACAGAAAGTCAATTATTTTGCCCTAGGGCTTTATTATTATAATTTTTTTTTATTTATTTACAATGGTTGGCTAACCTGCAGCCTTTCCTGTGTACCATAAATGTTATACTTTTTTTTCCACTGTTTAACGGCTCTGGATACAGTCCTTTTGAGCCAATCATAATTCAAATTTCACAAGATTATATTTGTTTTATTTCCTCACACTATGCATTGAAAAACGTAGTATGATACACGGGCGTAAGAGCAATAAATTACTCGGTTACGTTTAAAACACTCGCTACGCTCGTGTTTTAAATTATATCATCAATCACTCACCTGTGGGTCTTATGCAGTGGCGTAGCTATCATAGGGCCAGCTGGTGCAGTGCACCAGGGCCCTGGAGCTCAGGGGGCCCTCCAACCTAAGCTTTGAAAAGAGCGGGTCAGCCAATTCGCCAGCTCCTGAAGCTAGAAAACCTCGACCCTGCTCACAAGATTTTTTATTTTTTTTATTTAATGATTTTAAGTGAACATCAACAATCAGAGGTTCTATCGAAATTCAGAAGTTCTTTGCAATAATACAAGACTTGTTCAACTTCTTTGGAAACAGCATTAATCGCTGGGACCTCTTATCAAAATTTACTGGCGAATCAGAAATCACTTGATCAAATCAGAAATCAAAAAATTGAATCCAACAAGATGGTCGAACAGGGTTAACTCAATAGCTGCAGTCAAAGTTCGTTTTTCGATATTATTAAAGCATTGTCCGAAATGACGCTGAAGAGTTCAAGTAAAGACGAACGTAGTGAAGCAGAGGTTATAAAATCAAAAATGCTGAATTTTGAGTTTGTATTCCTTTGCGAATTCATGCACAGCGTGTTGAACAGGATCAATTATGTTTCCAAATTTTTGCAAAAACGTGATATCGTTTTGGACGAGGCGAGTAAGGCTTTGGACGAAACAACGAATAAATTAAAAGAGTACAGGAATGACTTCAAATCGTTCAAATCCAAGGCCACCGAAACCGCGAAAAAATACGATATCGATCCTACCTTTCCAGAAAAGCGACGAAGAAAAACTAAAAAGCATTTCGATGAATTGGCTTCTGATCACCGATTCCAAAATCAGGAAGAAGTCTTCAGAGTAACCATTTTCAACAATGTACTCGACATAATAATCAATCAGTTAGATGCGCGTTTTTCTGGTATGAGTGCAGTTTGTAAAACGTTCGACTTTTTGATTCCAAAAAATTTGCTTAGCATGAATGAAACGATTTTACTCGCGAAATGTGATCAGTTTCAGATGGAATATTCCGATATAATTGGACCCACTTTTTCGCTCCAATTTCTTAATGTTTACCATCTGGTCCTTCCTAAATTGACGGAGACGTGGTCCATTCGGCAACTTTGCAGAGAAATTATAACGAAATTTGGCGTGCTCGAATGTGACCTTACGGAAGTGTAAAGCAATGCTACTGTTTCATACAATTCCTGTTACTTCCGCGGCAGCAGAAAGATCTTTCAGTAAACTGAAGATTATAAAAAATTATTTAAGAAACAGCATTGGACAAGATCGCCTTCGACACTTATCGTTAATTGCAATAGAAAATAAGGCGGCATCAAACTTGGATTTAAGTGAAGTTATAGACGAATTCGCAAAAATTAAAGCGCACAAGATGTTGTGCATTGGACAGGGAACTCTGTTAAAAATCGTTTTTCTTTGTCATCTATTGATCTCATCTGTATAATAAAGATTTTATAATGCGTCGTTGCTTATTTATTCCCATTTTCTTTTATATAAACACAGAGATTTTACCCCTCATAGAGATGACGTATGGATTAAGCCTACTAATGATAAGTTCAACTCACTGTACCCTGTATCCTATTTTTATTCCTATCTATAATTTTGAAGGCCAATATACGTTGAAGCTACCGTGAAAGACGGGGTGAGGGCCCGATTTTTTCTCTATGCACCGGGGCCTTTGCCTACCTAGCTACGCCACTGGTCTTATGATCAAAGTCTTTGCGCTGGACCTGCGGGCCTATTATGTATCTCTAGTTGCCTTCTGGACTGGGTGTCTATCATCAAAAACATAGATATACTACTATCGAATTCCGATGTCCTAAGGATATTTTCGCACTTGAAGTGACGACACAGATTGTTAATAGTTCAATACCCACTAAAGGCAATTTTGAAATTTCAGTTTTTATCTATGTTTTTGATGATAGGCACCTCGTTCAGTTGGCAACTCAAGATACAGAATAGGGGGGCTGGTTACTTATCTCCGTTGCTGTTTGTACATTCTGTACACTCTGTACAGCCATAATTAAAAATGCGTCCCTGCTCATAGTCCAGTTGTCGTAAGAGGCGGCACAAGCCCTAAAGAAGCACTTTCGGTTATACCCAAAGATTTCAAAAGTAAAGATAAGCCCTTACCTTAGTAAGACAGCACCAAAATGTTTCCACCTTTAAATGGGTGACGCTCACACATTTGGAATCAGTGCTCATCTGAACACAGTGATAGTTGGACGCCTTAAGTGCATTTAAAGTTTTGAATTTTTACGACTTTAGTAGTCTGATAAGTTTGCTGACCGTAGGTAGACAGATTGCGCACTCATAAGTGTGCGCGCGTCGGGATTATGTTAACGCACACATTCAAAAACAATGCAATAGATTTTAGGTGCCAGGGCTCATCTTAACTTTTGAAATCTTTGATTATACCGCGAAAACTACGCTAGAAAGTTCTCGAGGGGGGAATGTAACCGTGATTATATACAAGACACTATTACTGTGTTCAAACAAATAAAGAAAAGTATGAATACAGGAGCATTTTGCCCTGGAACAATCAGTATGTTACTACCAGCTGACCAGAATACCGAATCCGATATATCGGACACAGATAATGAATAGAAAAAATGTATTTGAGCCTAAATTTAATAATCTGTACATTGAAATTTTTCCTTTAAGGTTTTGTCTTTTGTTACTTTTTTTTACTTTTTGGCGGGGAAATCATGTTAATTTTACAAAAGCCAATACTTTATAATAAAATATATATATTAAAGTCAAAATATACTCTAAAATAATATTGACTGCCTAAATCCTTTAAATCAATTTATGAGCGCCTTTATTGTGTATCTTTGAATCGGTTCCCAACAGATTGGCGACCACCAAAATAGGGATACGTTCGCACTTGGAAGTGACGTCACAGTTTGTAAATAGTTCAAATACCCACTGAAGCCAATATTGAAAGATTAGTTTTTATCTATGTTTTTTGTGGTTGGCAACCAGTTGGCAACCAATTCAAAGATACATAATAGGCCCGCTGGTCATGATTATAAACCAAATACAGTACCTGTACAAAAATCGACTAAATTTACGACGAGTAACATGCTCACCCACCACATTAATTAATTAATATTGGGTTCGTGGGGTCCCGAGGCGCGTGCGCCTGGTCAGCGTCACGGGTGACCCACGGGCTGGCACATTCCTCAGGCAGCGATTAAGCTTAGTGATCCAGCGTGGGAATGTCGCCAGCATACTGGGCACCTTGCCGCAGAGCAGCAATTTGGACGAAGTTTTTTATTTATAATATAGTTTATTTTTTAAGGTGTTTTAGTTTATTTTTAAGGATATTTTTAGTTTAGTTTAGATGTATTTATTTTATCTTTAATGTTATTTAAGTTAATTGTTGTAACAATAAATATATATTAAGAAAAAAAAAAAATTATCAATTAACAATATATTGCTCTTTATATCTTTTATATTTAAATATGTAATTATTTCCTTCAAAGGCGAGTTTTTTAAGTGTTTAGCAGCATTCTTGGAGATTTAATGATGTCACATGGGTAATTAGTGTTATAGGTTGTTACAAAATGTAAAAATAATAGGGGAGGTGACAGGGTAAACAAAATATTATTCTATTTAGTCCGTCATTTAGATTATCAAAAATATACAGAGATAAAGTGCGTCAAAGTTTGGGAGTGGGGGCTGGTGACGTCACGTCTAGGTAAAAAGTGTACATAGGCGTGACATCACGCGGAACTTTAGCGGGTTTACCCCCGGTTTCTGAAAGGCCAATCAAAGTTAACAGTAGATTAAAAAAACTTTAACCGCAAATAACGGTGAAAATAAAGCATATATGAAGTCTGAATAGTGATGAATCAATAATTAACTTAGTTAATTTTTGATTTCAATGTAAAATTCCCACTATTTCTGGCTTAATCCGCAGATAATTATTTTTAATCTACTGTTAACATTGATTGGCCTTTCAGAAACCGGGGGTAAATATCTTCATAATTTTTTGTTTAATTGACAAAAGAAAAAATACGTGTCCCATATTTTCTGATAATCTAAATGACGGACTAATTAGAATTTTTTAGTCATCATGCTTATTCTATGAAAGTAAATACAGATTCTAGTACAACAGATTTATATTTTTTTACAAAACTTGTAATAAATAATATAAATAACATATGAGTATAACTTTTAAATAGTTCTAAAACTAAATATATTTAACAATTAAACATGCTTAAAACGTATAATAGGAAATAATAATTTTTTTTTCTAATATTGCAATTCTAATCGAAAAGGAACTAATAAGAGATTGACTGTAGCAGATCACGTCATGTCTGCCCACGCCTTTCCCCTTCCCTACCCGACGCGAGGTCACTATGAGCTTAATTGGAATTCAGATCGCAAGATATTAAACCTTTTTTGATCGTAACAAATTCACAGCCTCTTATCTATTAAAGCATCTACACATATAACAATAATTCTAAATTTTCTAAATTCTATAGAATGATAAAATCTTTGGCAGTACTAAGTACAGGTAAATAAATAATTATTTCAATGCAAGTGCTAGTAAAGGCCCACTTTTTATGCATCAAAACCGAACAGAAAGTTGATCATTGTGCCCTAGGGCTTTATTATTATTTTTTTTATTAATTTACAGTGGTTGGCTAACCTGCAGCCTTTTCTGTGTACCATAAATATTATACTTTTTTTCCACTGTTTAACGGCTCCGGATACAGTCCTTTTGAGCCAATCATAATTTAAAGTTCACAAGATTATATTTATTTTATTTCCTCACACTATGCATTGAAAAACATAGTACGATACGCGGGCGTAAGAGCAATAAATTACTTGGTTACGTTTAAAACACTCGCGTAATTTATTCCTTTTCGCCCTTGTAGCATAAACTACTATTATGGCATAATAATATATTTTTGTGATTCACGTTTAAGGTCACTTACACATGAACATAACTTGTGTTACATATTTGCAATAATTAACAGTTTTTTGAGTATTATGTATGAGTATATCTCGAACTTTATCTGGGTATAGCATAGGTATATTATTACATACCAATATCAACATCCATGGAATGAATTAAGTATTTACATCGATAATAAGATTTACTAAAATAATAGGAAATTCGATTCCAAAATTGTATAAGAGCTACAGCTATGGTCTAGGAGGCGCTGAACAAAATGATAACTAGTTAACGTTGAATGTTGTTGCTTCTTGATAGAACGTCATCTTGCAATGAGGGGTTTTCAAAGTCAAATTAAAAAAGAAAAAGTAGTACCGAACGACACAATAGATGGCGCAGCCTGTACTAAAAGTGTCAAAAAAGTCTTCCTGGCAACACTGGATTCTTTTGATTTTGACACTTCTTCTTTGCTTTTTTCTTTTTTATGGTCAATCCATGCCTCAAATGTATTATTGCTAAGATCCGTTGTTCTTTCCGTAATTAGTTAAACTGTGTGTTCCTATATTTTTACAATTAGCTACTACGCATGGGCTGACCATGTTGAAAGTTGAATGAAATACCAAGCTATTAACGTAAGTAATATAGATAGAAAACAACATTGTTGGATTTAACAATTGAATTGACAATTTTTATCTTGCTTCCCACAGATTATAAAATAATATTTGCTTTTTGACACTTGAAAGCAGGGTAACGCCATCTGTGTTTACTTCTGAAAGCTTGATCAAGTTCAGTCTGGAAAACCGCTCATTAAATGAACCTCCTTGGTACTCGGTTCCACAAATATAACTATGTTTAATTACCTTTTAAGGGTTTGCTACCGGTTTCGTCGTTTTACGACATCATCAGGCACTGTAACACCTCAAGTACAGTTGAATTGAAAATAATAACTTATTTTGACACGGAAATGGTTTGCTTCTCAGTTATTTAAATATAGTTTCAGTTACTTATGTAAACGTCTCGCTAGCTACAGCTGTTGCGTTTACCTAGAACGGGTCAAGTCTAACTTTGATGTCGTCTGGCGGCATGAAAGCTACGTGTAAACGGTCTGTCATTTCAACTGCAGTGAGTGTACAGCAACATATAAAAAAATCTGTCTTGTCATTATCACGTGCACGAAGTTCCGCCTCTTGCAACTTCACATTGATTTGGCCGAGAGGAAGTGAAAAGTGAGTTAAAGTGAGTGAAGTTGGAAGAGGGCGGACTTCATGCACGTGATAATGACAGCGCTGATTTTTTTATATGTTCCTGTAGACTCACCAAACATATTGCCTTTGAAATGACAGACCGTTTACTCGTTGCTCTCATGCCGCCGGACAACATCAAACGTAGGCTTGACCAGCGGGTCTACCGCGTAATTCTCATTTTCATCAACACCAACTTGAGATTGAAATTTGTCGTGCGTGCGACGACGCCCGCCTTACATGCCATCTCTTTTGCATGCGTTGTTTCCGCATGCATTTGCTTGAAGTTGATACAAATGAGAATTACGCGGTAGAGCCCCCGGTCCTCTAAACAGGCCATTTTGCATGAATCACATTATGATTCTGTTCTAATGCCGTATCGATAGCATTTATACAAAAAAGCATTACTTTTTAAGACTGCAGATGTATAGGGTACGTACATGGGATCTAAAAAGGCCGACTTGGGTGAATCATAAAATGATTTGAAAGTGGGAGGAGTCAGAGTTTTTTCACGCGTGCAAAAGAGATGGCATTAGAACGGAATCATAATATGACTCTATCCTACTTTCAAATCATTCTATGATTCACCTAAGTCGGCCTTTTTAGATCCCCCGTTCTAGGTAAAGCTGTAGCTAGCGAGACGTTGACATATAAGTAACTGACACTATATTTAAATAACAAAGAAGCAAACCATTTCCGTGTCAAAATTAGTTATTTTTTTGTTCAGCGGCTCCTAGACCAATATGTTAACATTGTTTAGTCGATTAATTTTGTACTTGTCTCACTTCCTTATTGTGCAATAAATATGTGAACACAGTGTGCTCTTCACCTAATAATTTGACAACAATTTTCAACTTTTAACTTCTTATATAGAAGTTTAAACCTTTTAGCCGCGAGTACTTTCTGTCTCGAACAAATACTTCCAAATCTAAATCTTCTAAGACCATACAATTTCCTACGCAAACAAATGCAGTCACCATACCACAAAATAGATACTACTAGAAGGCCGACTCGAGGACCAAGTGAAAACAGACGCACACATGCATAGACGCCGCGTACGTATGATGATCTCGGCAGAATTTCGTATTGGCATTCACCCGAGTATCTCCGAGATCGTCGTACGTACGCGTCTATGTGTGCGTGCGCCTGTTTTCGCTAGTTATACGGAGTAAACATTCTGTAAGTGGTTATTTTGTGACCATACTCTACAGTGTAGACTACACAAACTCATTTAGGGGTCAGTGATTGAACTCATGCGGCGCTATACCATAACAGACTGCGGCCCATTGCGAACTTTTTGGGCCAGTACAGAACGCACGTGGAAACTTAACTGTCACCAGCACAGTATCCCCCCGGCCCCGCTGACTCACCATTTTTGACGCCAAGTGACTAACTTAAGGCGCCTCTTCCCAGCGTTATCCGAAAACGACTCTATTGATAAAATTATTTCTCTTAAACGGTGTGTTTAAAAATGATGAAAAATATATATATTGTTAGTTAAACTATAAAAATTAACTTCATTTTAAGAAATTACCGTCACGTATACGAAAAACAGCATGAAAATATTGTTCAAAGCCAAGCTGTTTTTAGACCAAAATTAAGTTAAATTGGTTATTTCTTTGAAACCACTAATGGTGTATGTATGGTTATTGCACTAAAATACTAGGAAAATATTGCTTAGAAAAATCATTTATGGCATTTTTTCCGTCCATCGCGTCCATGTGATAAGTATTATTTTCTCCTATTTTGCGCTAGCCGGAGACCCAGCGACGTCATAATGCAGTGCACGCTGATATGAACGTTATTTTAATACAGTTTCTATCGATATTTGTACCAAAAACCAGGGGCAGCTCAAGGTCGTTGGCGGCTACCTGCCTCTTAAGGGTGCACAAAAAGTCAGATTAAGCACCTCGTTTTACGTCAATCAGAACTGAACTCTACGACGTTTAATTATTGTTTAAAACAATAATTAATGTTGGGCAGTGACTGTTTACAACCGAGAAACCTACGCTCACGAAAAACTGAGTTTTTATTAAATATACTACTTTAATTACTCTTGTAATATATTGTTTTAAAATCGCTTCTTGGGGTTCTGGTTAATATGAACGTGATATTAAAGCAGAGTCTGAAGGCTTTAATTTTAGTTTTAGTGCTGTCAAAACTAAATTTTCTGCATTGCAAAATAGTCTTTAAGCACCCTCTCCGAATCGTACTTCATACATATCTAAAAACCATAACTCGCGAAAATGGAACAATTCAATCAAATAAATTTTAGGCTTTAAGTCCCTGATTTTTTCACAAACATCGCGTTAAATACCAGAAAAATATTTAAAATAATGGGTTTTCTGATGTAATAAATCAATGTCCTGCCGAGAGAAATGGGTATTTACACAGTTTACACCGTGACGTCACATTGAATTGACGTCATATTAGCGGCAGCGTTCTGAAACCTGATATAAATGGTGTTAACACAGCATTAGTTCACTCACATGACCACTAAACAACCCAAGTTCAGCGATTACCTGTCCTCACACCGAGGTGGCTCGGCAAAGTACTTCCTATAAGTGAGGTCCATCAACACACTGGTGCCTACATCTATGGGGTGAATTATAATGGGAATAGAGACGAGACCTATGGCCACTGTCAGAATATACCTGACTGGGGCTGGCAGCTTTTTGACGTTGGACAGACGGGCGTTGCTGAAGGCACATATCCTGTGGAAGATTCAGAAAATATATATAGTTTTTCTAAGTTTCTAAAAATAGTCCTATTTCCAAAGGGAAGCAACTGAAAATCTGAAAATATTTTATGGTATACCATAGAAGCCAAAGATTTCAAAAGTTTAGATGAGCCCTGGCACCTAAAAATGGCATTGTTTTTGAATGTGTGCGTTTACATAATGCCGACGCGCGCACAATATGAGTGCGCAATCTGTCTACCTACGGTCAGCAAACTGATCAGACTATTAAAGTCTTAAAAATTCAAAACATAATGTGCGCTTAGGGCGTCCAACTATCACTGCGTTCAGATGAGCACTGATTCCAAACGTGTGAGCGTCACCCATTTAAAAATGGAAACATTTTGGTGCTGCCATACTACGGTAAGGGCTTATCTTTACTTTTGAAATCTTTGATAGAAGCTATTTAGTAAATTAAAAAAAAAAAAAAATGCTTTGTGAAAGTTCAAAGTAATCACGAAGCTTTCTAAACTGAGCTATATTACTGTAATTCATAGAAAGGGTTTATTAAAATAGCTGGGCACATTATGGATCTATTCTCTGTATTTGTTACAAAATATTAAGAAATAATTAAAGATAACGGCCATACAACTTTTAGATGAGAGCAATATACAACAATAGTTTACTATATGCTTTATCTAAAAGTTTTATTTTGGTCTTAATAATTGTTTCTAAATATTTTATTGTGAATAAGGGAGAATCAACCCTTAATTTGAAGAAACAATCCATGATAGTACATGGAACTACACACACCTGTTTATGGTGAGTCCAGGAATGATGACAGAAGCCAGACTCTGCCATAGAAGAGCATCACCAGATTCTATCAGCACCCTCTTGGGACGGCCATCTTTCTGGAAATATTTATTTATTTATTTATTTAAATACTAGGTTTTGCCTGCAATTTGAATGTCCCCCGTAAGATAATCATCGTAACTTAACTCATCACTCATCACATCACACAGAGGGGTTTTCTTGGAAATCTAGTTCAAGTTAGTTCTAATTAAGGGGCTGCACCATGCTAAAATTCAGTTCTTCTCTAGCGTTTTTGTGTTTTAACAGTCTAAACTTTTAGCAGTTTAAACTTCAGTTATTTTGAAATCGCGGCTACATTAGGACATTAATTATAATTTATTTATGTAATAAATATGTTTTTTTATCTACGTGTGTTGGTTTCGTTTCAAATCGGTTTTTAAATATGGAAACTGAATCGCTTTTTTCGTGAAATTCAAGCTTTTTTAAAAGTAATCTAATTAAAAGAAGATTTAAAGTATGTTTATTTATAAAGTGTAATTAGTCAAATGAGTCAAAAATCACGCTTTTTTTTTCAAATTTTTACCATCTACATTGACGGAACTGAATCCAATGCAAAACTGATGTTTAGTATTGTTGAGCCCCTTAAGTTCTAGTGGCCATATTAAATAATTGAAAGTCTAAGTTATAGTTAGGACACAAATCTATACACATAACAATGAAAACCCACTTTAAACTCGACGTCTTATGTGAAAAGAGACCATACACACAATATAAATAAAAAATATATTTTATATGTAATGACTAAGAGGACTATCTGTATTGCTAGGCCACACAAGCTCATTACTAGCTCCCTAGTTCTGTGTTTACTCAACTATTACTAATTTTTAAGGGTTCCGTACCAAATTGAACCCCGTTACTAAGCCTCCACTGTCTGTCACTCACAGGGGTCTACTGCTTGAGCCGTAATAGGTATCCGGTTGAAATTTTCACAAAATATGTGTTACTGTGGCCTCCATCACGGCAAATAAAAATATTTAAAAGAATTGAAACCCGTACAAAGACCTCGAAAACATACCATTCGAAACTATACATTTTTGCTGAACAAAAGTCTTTCTATATATGGCTCTAAATAGGCCATCCTACATATCAATTTCTCATAATGAGACCAAAGAGGTAAATAAAAAAAAATTGCTATTTAATGATTTACCTTAATCATTTTCAGGCTTTTATCAGCGGTGTCAGCGAGAACATATGTAAAGGCGATAGCATAGCTGGCTCTCACCACCTTGACCGGGACGAGTAATCGGAACGACTCGCCCACTTCATTGGCGTACCCTGAAAAAAGATGGATCTGTTCACTGACTGCTACATTACACGGGATGAAGATGATGAGTAAGTTCATTTTAGTTTTTTTTAATATTTTAAATGTGTATTTATGAAAAAGTGGAGCTCTTAAATACGATAAAAGGAAACGTCTGTATCTGCATAGTAAATACAATCTGCTTCAGTTAACTTGTTTTATGGACAGCGGTTGGCTAACAGTGTGGTAAGTATCATTAAAATTATATTTTTTTTATATTAGCATGTTATTTCTTTAAGAGCGGTTTAGCAGCCGGATTGTGAAAAACACGCCTTTTTCTAATTAATTGAAACAAAACACTTATATTCAAAATTTACTCAATAGTCCTTCAACAAAACCTTATTATACTATGATCGCCTCGGATTGGGCTCAAAGGCAAAGATTCACTTTGACAGTTTAAAATTTACAGTTACCTAGGCGTTTAGGAAGGCTAGCTTAGTATGCAATAAATATGTATATAATACGATTTTCTTCATGGAAAAACCGAAACATACTTTTATGTGTCATTGCAGTACAATAACTATTAATAGTTACAAAAATTACTATTTTTCAGAAACCACTTGACATATTTAGTTGAAATAAAATAAATCTGCTCTCTGATTTTTCTGTTTTTTTTTTTATTTGTAACAAATAGCTAGGGGGAATAGGAATGCAGTTTTAAGGTTATAATATTTTTATATAATATTTATTACTTGTATCCACACCAAACACGCGAAGGCAAGTAGCTAAGTTTGATTTGCCACTTTTATATTAGACTGATTACTATGACTTGTAGTAAGTGTCTATGAAGTACCCACATTGCAAACTAAATTATTTATTCTCATTGATTCATTATCCGTAAGATGGATCTGAGTTACGATCTTGACTGCAATCTATGGTTCTAGCGATAAAGATAATTAAGAGGAATGCATTTTCTCCTTGGATTTACTTTAATTTTAAAATACTCTGGATATAGCATCCTAGGGAACAAGAATAATTTATAATTCATAAATAAAACCAATGGTTACTTTTTATGATGATTTATTCATTGTCTTCGAAATCAGGTTTAATATTTCAGTCTCAGATGTCTCTGTCATTGATCTGAGATCTCATTATTGCCAAACTTCTTAAAAAACCTTATACTTTTATAGCCAAAAATAAAATCATTTTCTACTTTTGTGTTTTTTAAATAAATACTTTGAACAATTTGGTAGATAGCCAGCCAACCATGATTATTTACATTTCCTCCTCAAGTTTCTTATCTGTGTAAAAGTGGAACATCACTATGGATCACTAGGGTCAAACAGAAAAAAATGTGCAGCCGCCATCAGAAAAAATAATTTTCATTTCGTTGAAAAGTTTGTTGCTAAAAAGTGAGACAATGTAGTTTACTGTGAATAGAACTGTATTCCACATGAATTAAAGTATCTAGAATCGATGTACCTATATGAAGTTTTTGGAAAGTTATAAAATTAAATACACTGTAAAAGCTTTTAATGTTTTTTGTTTTAATATAAATATGTAATGATAGATATGATAATTTAAATATAAATACTGTTCTCTCAAGATATATTTCGGGTCCAACCTGGACCTGGGATCAGTTGAGTATCTTAATTAAAATAAATAGACATTGACATATTGTATAAAAGTACATGACATGACAGGTCATGACATAAAAACATAGGTATATTTTTTTTTATATATGTATATAAGATATAAGGTTTTGCATAGCGGTTGCTCCACTGCTAACCTAAGGTCTGACGGTTAGACTCTAACCTAACGGCTTTCTTCTGCAATGAAGGATTTCTTTCTTCTGTCTTAAATTTAAGTTTTACCATAATACTCCCTTATCTACACCCCGACCTAAGAATTGGTTCCACTTAAACAATATATCATTACATAACTTACCCAAATATCGGACCCAAGTGTCCCTAAACAGATCTTTTTCTTCACTCATCTTCAGGCCTTCAACATGAGAAAACAAAAGAACACAACTGCAGTACTATCTCATTTCCACTTTATAAATATTATCAGCTTTGTTTATAATAATTATTCAGTTGTTTAATTACATAAACACTTGAATACTTTGGTAACACAGAAATTTTGGTAACTATGTCCGTTCAAGTTCAAATGCTTAGCGCCAATTCTAAACTATTAGTTCAAATAAGCAAATATAGTTAGTACTAACTAACTCTTAATAAAATAAATATGGACCTAAAAACAGCAAATAAATTTTAGCAAAATAGATTTTATATGAAATTTATTTGAGCTTTGACAAATTTTTAGGTTAGGCCTGCCCAGGGTTGCCAGATGTGATTTCCCAAATTTTCCCAAACTCGAAAAAAAAATTTCCCCAAAATTATACGTTTTCCAGAAAAAACCCCCAAACTTGATTTGGTGCAATTAACAAAACATACACAATAAACAAAAAAACAACAGCTTCTTTAACAATCTTAAACCGGACCAAACACATCTAATAATTTTAAATCTTCGCCACCCGCAGAGTAGACGTTTTCGGAATTGAACCGGTTTATCGTTTTATCAGTCGACTCAAACTATTGCGATTTAGAATTGATTATTTTTTTACGCAGTTCGAAATTCGGATACATCACATAAACACAGTAGATCTACGAACTAAAACAGAAAACAGGGATGTCAAGGAGAAAACAGTAAATCTACTGTTAAAAACAGTAGAATTGGCAAAGCGAAGAGAAGTGATCAACCTTGCAGTCCGAAATAGAATTACATCGCTAAGATCGATTACAAAAGTATGAAGTGAATGGCTTATGATCGATTGTTATTCTACTCGTATTTCGGACCGCAGGGCAAGTGAGTGAGCGACCGACTGTTTGTTTTTTTTTGTAATATACGTTTTTTGTGTTCGTACGGCACTGAAATAAACTCTTTCAGACCGCGTCTTAAATTTTGCGTTTCGTTTCATATATTTCAGTCATTCAAATATGTAAACTTAGGTATTATAAAGTAAATATAGATATTGCATTCTTATTTAACCCCAAATTTCCCCAACGTCAAATTTTTTTCCCCAAAAATTTCCCCAAAGATATCATATCCCCAAACTTTGACCAAATACCAAATTTTTCCCCAAAATCGCGAAAAAAAACCCCAATCTGGCAACCCTGGGCCTGCCTGCTCCGGCTGCGTTCCAAATTTGTTATTGGCGGTTAAATATACAAAAATGATTGATTTGTGATCTTTTGAAAAAAATTGTTTATTTTTACCGTTTCAAGCTGGTTGCAAATGCTTGCAAAAGCCAATCACAATATAAAAAATAACCAAAGAGTAGAATTTTCAGATCTTTTTTATTACAAAAATAAATAATAATCTTCTTTATAAAGAGACTAATTTAAAAATTTGGTCATGTGAGTTGCAAAAATACAATCAACACTTAAAATGTATGACACCTATTCTAATTATCAGCTTCATCATATTTATTTTGCGATGATACCTTTTTAAGTAAACTTCTGTCTTTTAGCACTGTTCTATAAAATTCTTCGCAAGTTAAACTCTTCAAATTATACTATGTTATAAGTTAAGCTCGGACTGAAGACACCGTTAGTCAGTTTATTTCATTCGACCATTGAGCACCCATGATAGAAAAATCTCTTTCTACGTTTGCATTCTGGGCTGTAATAGCAAATACGTATTGACAAATACGCATTATCTCTGGTAAATTTAAATTAAATGGTAAATTTCGAGAAAATCTCAGGATGGCGAAAACAAAGAAAGGAGTGCAAAATGAACGTGGCCAAAAGTGGAACTACAATCTACAATGCATCAGTTATAGTACTTATATAGTTTCAATTTATGCCACTTTCATTTAGATTTTAGATCGTGGTCGCACTGTAATGGTGCCTTCTTGTGAAACGTCACATTTTGACAGTCCACCGCGTTGTACCGTGCCAGTGACCTCGCTCACGTTCATTTAGATTCGTGTTGTAATGTACTGTGTGTGTCGCATTTTGTTTATTGTGTCATAAATGCCGTAAGACGATTCTACTAACTATACTTAATACCTCCAGACATTATTATATTATTATTATATTCCTCATTGCACAAAAAAATATGTACAAAGGGTGGACTTAATGCTAAAATAATTTTCTTCCACTCAACCCGACAGGAGGTACAAGAGAGGATGTAGGCAGGGAACAACTAAATACTAGACGGGAAAGAAAAAAAAGCATATTGCTATGAATCTGGGCACAAGGTTTTTATTTCAAAAGCTTTATATGTATAAAGTACTCCAGCAAAATCTTATTTACTGAAATGTATCTTTGAAACGGCTGGATGCATTAATTTTAAAAGGAAAGGCGGGATATGAAAATAGGTCATCTTTGTGTTATATTATAACATAACTTTAGACCTCCATTTCATTATTTGTGCAAGCAAGCCGCCCTAAGGGTACAAACAACTCGGTCTAAATCTATGAAGTTAAAAAGCTGAAAAACGTAATTTTGCCAATTTAATTTGTAGAGCAAGGACTAGTGTCCCCTTGTACAAAGATACATCTACAAATGTCAGTCAAATGTCAAACAAACAACAGCTGATCACAGCTGTTTCTTCGTTCAGTACCTTTAGAGGTTATATTTTGAATAGTACATATTTATTGTTATAGTAAAATTATAAAACTGTTATTTAGTGAAGTTATAAGTGATATATATCAATAAGTGTGATGAACAGAATCTGTCATTAAAGGAAAACTATTTGTGGTTTAACAAAAATTAATTTACTTCGTAATATTTTTTTACAATTAAATGGTAAATCTTCAATATTAATAAATTAATTTATACCCATGTACAGATTAATATTTACAGTAGATAAAACTTATTTTATTGCTTTATACACGAAACTATAAATTATTATTTGTACCTATAATATTTAAATTTCTTTGATTTTTTTGACCTTGACAGTGATCATTAGTGATGTGCCATATGAATGTCGATACAAAATATGCAAATTATTTATCGCTTTGTACAACGTTACGGAAATATGTATTTACGAAAATGTTTTTTGGGAAAAAATATCTGTTATCATTTGTTTTTATTGTCAACACATACCTAACTTATTTGCTAATCCCAGTGGCGTGCACAGAACTTTTTGCTGGAAAAGCAAGCAATTGGTCAAGAATAACAATAACAAAAATATGAAAAAATTTAAATATCACTTTAAAAAAAGTTTGTATTGGAAATTTTCAGTCTAGGATAGACATTAACACCGATTCGGCGCAACACAACTTGACTTAATTGACAGGACTAAACTTAATTTGAGTGTTCTGACCTTTTCTCTCTGTATCGAAAAGACAAAGACGGGACGCTCAAAATAAGGTTAGTCTTGTTAGTTGTGTTGCGCCGAATCGACCCAATTGTCTACCCTAGCGTCATACAAATTTATTTTCTTCAAAGTGATATTTAAATTTTTTCATATTTTTTTTATTGTTATTCTTGACCAATTGCTTGCTTTTCCAGCAAAAAGTTCTGTGCACGCCACTCTACCTATATCATATATCATAGATATAGGTACTTGCGCCTGTCTCCTAAAGAGGTTGACAGAGACTACAGATGTCCATCTGCCACGATCCTGACTCACCTGTTTTGCTTATCTATTCATACAAGGTCTATTCCGGGTTCTATTTACTTTGCCCTTTTTCAGTACCTACCTAGGTATGTTGCCAATTCGGTCGGCGGCCCAGTCCAGTCACTTTACTTTCATTCATCCTTTCTTTATGCCCAAACCACCGAAGCATTTCTTTTTCTATTCTAGTCACTACATCTTCTTTTAGACCGAAACAATCCCGTACCTATGTCGATAATTTTCGCTCCAATCATTGTCAAACCAGACTCACAGAGATACCTACTCTGTAAGGAACGCAATCAATAATGGAAATAACGTTAAACGTGCTTCTTGGGCCCCTATAGACGGGTAAAAATACTTTAAAAATATGGAAAATAAACGCTTTATCAGTCTATCTGCATGCTCGCGATTCACGCAAAAACTAACTGTACAGGACAAAGTCGGATTTAAAAGCTATAACTATTTAATAATATAATATTTAATAATTATATAATTTCGGAGATTTCGTGATAAGTGAGTAAGTATTATTTCGCTTTTAATTAGATACTTGCCAGTCTGTGGATATCAACTTGACAATCATACGAGTATTAATCAGTAGGTACCCATAATACGTTTTGCGTGCTCTCAAGATAAACGCACAATCTACATTGATTGAAATCTATATCACAGTTTGATAAAGTGGATCATTGATAAAATCAACATACAATTATGTAACCTTGCTTTTCATGTCCAATGTTGTAATTACAAAAAAAAATGAATACTACATTATCCCGAAAATCATGCGTAAATATAATTTTATTTGTCTCTATACTAAACTGGGTCTTCGATTGTTTTAACTTAGCATTGACATTGAAAAATCTTTAGATAATGGTTTATTACTGTATATCTTTACATTATGTCACAAATAACATAAGTCATAACATAATATAATGTAAGTAAGTAGTCAAATCTGCGAATCGATAAAATTAATAAATGGGGTCGGAAATGCCTTCAAACGTCGCGAATATTTTCCTTTGTCTTACGTTATCACATCACTATCAATAAAGTGACATCTCTCTTAGTACTCGATAATTGCTATCGTAAACACTTTGACGCAAATGTGAACTCAAGTATTTGTACAGCAAATTTGTATAATTAAACCAAATAGGTATTTATTTACGAAATCTTTAGACATATTGCTTTATTTACATTTCAAAGAAGTACGCTCAGCGGTGTTGCCGGCCGACAGTCCGGACAGCGCTGGTTTTTCAACATACCCCTGGACTTAGAAGTACATAGCTCATAAATTAGTAAACAGCGTAAAGGGGCTTGTAAATCTTGGACATAAAAACTATTGCTATAAAAGTGAATTAAGTTGATTATTTAATTCGTATTAAAATAATAAAGCAGTAGACCCCTGTGACAGACAGATGGACGAACAGGCTTAGTAAGAGGCCGTTTGGCATACTTTGTTTACGGAACTCTAATAATATATTAAGTATTGTAATAGAATAATGGGCATAGATTTAATTAAGTCAAGGTGTGTTAATTCGAAAACCATTTCGAGATTTAGGTCCAATAAGCCGTATTTTAGAACTTGTGGTCTAAAAAACCTCATGATGATGAATATTTTTACGAAAAACCTGCAACTTCCATTTGACTTTGTGTGACGTCACTTGAGAAATGGCTGTTTAGAAATGTGCCCTTTGCAATCAAGATAAAGTTATGAAAATTTGCTTCCAACTGGATTTGGAAGCAAATTTTCATAACTTTATCTTGATTTGACAACACATCACAATCAGTATAATGTCTAAAATTCTCAAGTGACCTCATATCGGACAATTCTCAAAAAAATCATTAGAACATAATGGTCGATTTATACAACAAAATAATGAAAACTATGTCCTAAAATGGCGCATATTCCCTGAAAAAATGAATGAAAACAAAGTCTTTTAGAAATTAAGCTATGGGAATTGTTAAAATTATTATAATGGCACTACCAAAAATAACTGAATCGTCTATCGACAATTAATAGTCCCCCACGCTTTTTTTCGCAATTCAATATTTGCAATTTTTTCTGCTAAATTTTGTTATCTAATTTTATTGTAACATAAGCTCGTTAGACCAAACTATTTCAGGCTAGAACATACTATTTTAGGCTGAAATCGTGTTTGAACGGTAACATCTACTATGATCCCCGCAAATTGCTAATGCGCTCGGATATCATTTGTTTTTGGCCACTTTAACACTGCTAGCTACTCTGTCCTATAATGTTAGTATCATCTGTCTTTCAGTAAATGTTTTTATTACGCTTTTATTTATTTTTAAACGTCATTCTGAATTATTTAGACAAAGTCCCAACGCATCAGCAATTTGCGATTTATGCTTATCTTCGGATGATTTTATTATTTTTCAATGCAAGTGCTCGTAAAGGCCCACTTTTTATGCATCAAAACCGAACAGAAAGTCGATTATTTTGCCCTAGGGCTTTATTATTATTATTGTTTTATTTATTCACAATGGTTGGCTAATCTGCAGCCTTTCCTGTGAACAATAAATGTTATACTTTTTTTCCACTGTTTAACGGCTCTGGATACAGTCCTTTTGAGTCAATTATAATTTAAAGTTCACAAGATTATATTTGTTTTATTTCCTCACACTATGCATTGAAAAACGTAGTATGATACACGGGCGTAAGAGCAATAAATTACTCGGTTACGTTTAAACGTAATTTATTCCTTTGCGCCCTTGTAGCATAAACTACTATTGTGTTTAACTTCATAATCTATTGTCGCCATCATCACCTGGTTTTTGTAGTATTTAGACATCTCGAATACCTATGACTTATTATTTGTGGCCTCACGTTATTGTATTTAGAGCTCCCGCCACCACACACGTTCTGCAGAGTAACGCTGCCGCGTGACCTGTCTCGTGGTGGGTGCTTTATTTACTCTTTTACTATTCTGCTAATGAGTAAAGAGGTATAGTATAAACAGTGGTGTATTTTAAGATTTAGTGCCCTGGGCCTGTAAGGTTTTCCGCCCCATAAAATTACGAGAAAAAAAAAAATTTTTCAATTATAAAATAAAATGAAATCCAACAGTGTGTCGATGTGGGTTAAAAAAATAAAAAAGCCATGCAAACACCATTAATTCAATATTTAAATTTCTTCTGATGGCCAAATTAAATACAAAATTCTTCAGTGACACTGCCATAATTAACGGACTTTGTCAAGTCAGCTTCTATAGGTATTTAGAATAGCTAACCCGGGCCATGGCCCTTTTGGCCCTAGGGTAAATACGACACTGAGTATATGTAAATACTAAATAGATAGGGCATATCTTTATATTAAGGTAACTTTTGTTTATATAGCCAATCTCACACTGGAGACTCGGTAAATGGTCAAGACCAAGGTTCAATGACCGTTTTTTTTACAAACATTTATAAACAATTCCAAGTCAATTAGTATAGGAAGCCTAAATTTTATTTTAAAATTTTCACAAATAGGTCGTTGAACCTTGGTCTTAACCACTTACCGAGTCTACAGTATGAAATTGGATAGATAAATAAAAGTCACCTTATTGTATATGTATACTGCTATACTGGCAGTTTATTATTTATCATATTTTAAATACAAAAAAAGGGCTCCATTTCTTCTTTTAAGGTACGAAAACCCTAAAAATAGAGATAGTGTAATCGCGGGATTACAGAACTGCAGAGCTGATGATAAAGGGAAAATGGATGGGTTGACACGAGAGAAGAAAAAGATTGTGGGATATAGAATGTGGGTGCGCTGACCTGGTTCGAATGTTTCGATGGGCCGGCAAATCCGCCGCGTTTCTTCTCCTCTCGTTGGGCTGATTGAGTTGACGGTGATGAGCAGTGATGAGCTGGATGTCTTGGAGTAATGTACACAGCACTAGTATGAACACAACACTGTAAATACGCGAGATTGTTTGTATTGGCGGCGCGAACGTGTACACATGTGTCGTTCTGGACGATTCGGACGGAACAGAGCGAGCGCCGGCGCGCGAGTCGAGTTGGCGCCAGGCGCTGTGTTGCGAAATTACTCATCCGAATGCGTCACGCTTGTGGCGTGAACATCCTGGGGGGGCCGGGGCTGCGACTCCTCTTGAGCTGAATCCAACGGCAGCCTGGCTATCTTGAACACAGGTCGTCGCAGATTTCCATGAGCTGTGTCCAGATCCACAACTCGGATCACTCCATCCTTGCCAGGTATCGTGCGGAGAATTCTCCCCAGCTTCCATTGGAGCGGAGGCAAGTCATCCTCTTTGATGAGGACCAGTTCACCCACTTGAGGAGGGGAAGAAGGGGAGAGCCATTTGGAGCGGGTTTGCAGGGTATGGAGGTAGGATCTGGACCAGAGAGTCCAAAAGCGCTGAGAGAGCGCTTGAATGAGTTGAAACCGTTTAAGAGCAGATATGGGTCTGTCGTCAAAAGACTGCTCAGGTAGAGCGGTGAGCGGACGACCAATAATGAAATGTCCGGCCGTGAGGGGTTCAAAGTCCGTAGGGTCGGATGAAATTGGGCAGAGGGGTCTTGAGTTGAGTACAGCCTCAATTCGAGCCAAAAGGGTAGAGAATTCCTCAAAAGTGAGGTGCTGTTCACCTATCACGCGATAAAGTAGTTGCTTGGTGGATTTTACGTTTATTTCGTGCAGTGCGCCGAACCAAGGCCCTTTAGGCGGGTTTAATAACCAAGTTATGTGCTGATTCGCGAGTTTGTGAGTGATTGCATCATTGTTTGACCTGAGGAAGTTCTGAACTTCAATGAGTTGATTCCTAGCACCTACATAGTTTGTGCCGCAGTCTGAACGAATGAGAACCGGAGTACCGCGACGTGAGATAAAACGTTGCAATGCCGCAAAGAACGCTTCCGTTGAGAGTGCAGAGACTGGTTCCAAATGAACCGCCTTTGTTGCGAGGCAAACGAAAATACAAAAGTACGCTTTAATGAGTTTCGCGTTCCGCAACGTGCTGGATTTAACGAAGAAGTGGCCAGCAAAGTCCGTCGTGACGTGACTAAAAACTGGCTGAGGAGTAACTCTGTCTGCTGGGAGATCAGCCATGAGCGGAGCCTTAGGCTGAGCGCGGCACCGGAAACATCTAATACATTTAAACACGCGGTGTCTAATAATACGACGAGCGGACAGAATCCAGTACTGCTGGCGTAATATGGCGTGTAATGTGTCAGCTCCAGGGTGGCAGTGTATTGTGTGATAGTGATCTATAATGAGATCTACGAGCGGACTGGAGCTGGGTAGAATGAGTGGGTGTTGAGCGTCATACCTAATTGACGCGTGAGAGAGACGACCACCGACTCTCAAGAGGCCGTCCTTTATGAAGGGCGAGAGACGCTGGAGCCGAACGGGACAAACTTTATCAGTCTGGATACGATTAATGTCTTCAGCAAACTCATTGTGCTGAACAGAGCGGACCCAGTGCAACAGAGCGTCCCTGCGTTCACTAGCTGTCAACGGACCAGAGCGCCGTGCATCTGGGCTGTGCCGACAATTGAATATGAACCTTTTAATACAAGCCGTCACTCCGACGAGCTTATCAAGTGAGCTGTAGCGAGTGAGCAAGTCCAGATCGATATCTGGGACTGCTATGTGTGCTGGTACCTTTTTGGGCTTAAGGCCTGGGAGAGCATGATGGCCTAGAGCGGGTGGCATCTTGGGCCAAGTGCAGGTAGGTTCTTTGAGCCAACTGGGTGACCACCAAAGGTCATGAAGTGAGAGAGATTGGGCAGACATGCCTCTGCTTGCACAGTCAGCAGGGTTGAGATTCGTGGGCACATGCCTCCACGTATGGCTAGTTGAAATAGCTGTGATCTTAGCCACTCGATTGGCCTCGAAAGTCTGTAATCGGTGAGGTGGGGTATTGAGCCATGCCAACACTATTGTGCTATCTGACCAGCATGTGTGTGTTTGAATGTCTATATGAGCTGACAATTGGGCTGACACTCGAGTCATGAGCTGAGATAAAAGAGTCGCGGCTGACAACTCCAATTTCGGGATTGAGAGACGAGTCTTTATGGGTGCGACCTTGGACTTGCCAATGATTAGGTGTACATTGACATGTCCAGTGATATTGTGCTCATGAAGGTAGATAGCGGCACCAAAGCCAGCCTCTGATGCGTCCGCGAACCCGTGAAGTGAGTAAGTAGACGTGGGCTTGTACTTACAAATGTGCCGAGGTAAACGGAGGTTTGAGAGCTGAGGAAGATCCTCTGAGATGTGTTGCCACTCTGTGTGGACTTCTTCAGAGATAGGCTCATCCCATCCTATTTTCAGAAGCCAAAGCTTCTGGAGAAGAATCTTTGCGCGGAAGATGACTGGAGTGACCCAGCCATTGGGGTCATAGAGAGACGCTACTGTACTGAGAATGGAGCGCTTTGTGACTTGAGCATGAGTGGGCAGAGAAATGCGATAAGTGAACTCATCAGTTTGAGGAATCCACTGTATTCCCAGAACCTTAATGGAATTAGAGTCGGGACTGAAGTCAAAGTCCTTGGGCATGTCGCACTGGTCATCTGGGAACCGTTCAAGGAGCTGAGGCGAGTTGGAGGTCCATTTACTGAGCTGAAAGCCACCTAGGGCGAGTAACTCGATCAGTTCGCTTTGGAGCGACTGAGCAGATTCTACAGAATCTGCACCTGAGAGAATGTCGTCCACAAATATTGATTTGCGGAGGACCTGAGCAGCGTGGGGGTAGCGATGACCTTCGTCATCAGCCAATTGGAGTAAAGTGCGGATGGCATGGTATGGGCTGGACCTTAATCCATATGTGACGGTATTAAGGGCATACGTGAGCAGGGGCTGGTCGGGTGAAGACCGCCAGAGAATGAGTTGAAAACGTCTTTGCTCTGGGTGAATGAGTATATTTCGGAACATCATTCGGATGTCTGTGCTGAAAACTTGTGAGTGGATCCTGAAGGACATGATAATGTCAACAATATCTTGCTGAAGAGCCGGACCTGTATGAAGACAATCATTTAGATTGACGCCGTTTGAGCTCTTACAACTTCCGTCAAACACACAGCGTAACTTTTCTGATCCTGGCTTGAATATGCCATGATGTGGGATATAGAAATGGGATTTATGAGCAAAGGTATTGGGGTGACACGGCGACATATGGCCCAATTTTATGTAATCTGACATGAATTCTACGTATTTCGAGCGGAAGGGCGGGTTCGCTTGCAACTTCTTCTCTAAGTTGAGAAACCTGCGCAGTGCAATAGCGTGAGTGGAACCTAATGTCGGTGCGTTGTGCAGAAAGGGCAGTGTAACCACATATTGACCTGATGGTTCACGAGTAGTTGTGGTGCGGAAAATGTCCTCACACTGATCCTCTAATGGGCTGGTATGCTTGTAGGTTTGGGGTTCCTCGGATTCCCAAAACCTCTCAAGACTTTTGTGAATGTCATGAGTGGAATGCTCTGAGTCCGTGTGAGAGCCGACAATGTGAACTGAGTTGACCTGATTCGTGGGTGAAGTATGTAAACTTTCGAAAGGTCCAATCAATGTAAAATCAAATATCGTGCCGAAGGCTATAGGCTTGCCAGGGCCGAGCGAAACCTTGGTTCCGTCTAACACTTGACCAAGAACGTCAGATCCTAGTATTAGATCAACCGGAGCTGGTGTGTGATATTCTCGATCAGCAAGAGGAATCGGCGGGTGACCTGTTAACTGAGCGAGATCTGGAACCTTTTCCAACGGTAGGTACCCAGTTACGTTCTTCAATATATGGGCTGTGGCCGTGATCATAGGTGTGTCACGGTGAGTAGGTCGGCATACAATTGTAATTGATGCCTTTGAGTCTTGTGTGTGCTGATTTCCAACTCCTGCGATTTTTAGAGATGTATGTTTTAATGGTAAATTTAAAATTGTGGCCATGCGCTGAGAACAAAGAGTCAGCATACTTCCACAGTCTAACAGGGCTCGTGCTGAGTGAAATTGACCATTTACGTCTGCTATTTTAAGTGAGACGGTTGGCAACAAAATTGGCGTGTTGGTGACGTTCACTACACGTTGTGCGGAGTTACAGTAATTTTCTGTTGGAGTTGAAGTCATTGAGTGACAATGAGCTGAGTGTGTATGTGATGAGTGAATGTGTGATGAGTGTGCTGAGTGTGCTGAGTGCTGGTCGTCCTCGCCTTCATAGTGCTCTGTTATTGTAGGTAGTCACTGTTGACTACCTACCCGAGACCTACTTGGCGATCGCGATTGAGTGGGCGAGTTGGGATGGGACGTATATGCCTGTGTAGCATGCGCCGAATGGTATTGAGGCTCATGCGCTGAGCGCTGTCTGGGCTGCTCACGTAGAGACGGAGGCAGCAAATGAGCAGATGAGCGTGTCGGAGACATGGCCCCATGGCGATGCAGTGAAGTATGGTGGTCAGACCGCCCACACTCCTTGCATGCACGTGTAGACCTGCACTCGTTCTCATAATGAGGACCCAAACAGCGTCGGCACCGGTTGCGTGAGTTCACAAAATCCCACCGACCTTGAATCGGCTGGTTGTTGAACTCTGGGCAGGCGATGAGTTTGTGTCCCCTATTCCTGCAGTATGGGCATGGCATACTACCAGTAGGGGAAGAAGGTTGAGCCGAATAATTCTGTCGGCGAGTGGGTGATGGGGATGATCGGGCCGAATAAACTGGCTGACGAGCGGATGATGAGGACGGTTGGGCCGAGTAGGTTAGGGCGTCACCGAATGCCAAGAACGGCCTATGGGGAGCAGGTTGAGGAGAGCGATATTCTTGCCGGCTCCTAAGCGGAGCTATGGGGCGGAATTCTCGAGTAGCCGTATAAGTCTGACGGGAACGTCGAGTGGGCTGAACTAGCTGATTGAGCTGAGCGAGCCTTTCTGACGGGCCGAGCCGTGCTGAAGAAGGAGCCTCCTGTGACGCAAGGGACGATGACTCATTCTCCTTGCAGCGTGCGTGCTCTTCCAAAAACTCAATGAGGTTCTTGAGCGTGGGCAGAGTTGCACGAGATCCGTACTTCCGCTCGAAAAGAGTGCGGAGCTCGCCTTGTAGTTTTCGCACTACCATGGACACGAAAACATAGTCAGAATCTTTCATGGGCAGATCCAGATTGCGCAGAGCGCTTTGCGCTGAGATAAGCGGAATTAAGAACGATGTGCGGATATCCGAGCGCATGTGGATGTGCGGAAGGTTCATGATGATGTCCACAAACCGGTCAATGAGTACACGACGATTGTCGTAACGCTTGGTTAGAATTTCCATGGCTATGGGATAATTCTCGTTGGTAGGGTAGAGGTGTTTCACCATATCATGTGCCTCACCCTTTAGGGCGCCTAACAAGTAATGCAGTTTGACAGCATCCGAGACTGTAGCCATCTCACTGACGAGGCTCCTAAAAACGGCAATAAATGAGGGCCATTCTTCAACGTTCGAATGAAACTCCGGTATGGGTATTTTTGGTAGAACACCAACGGGTGTACCTGAGCTGATGGGTTGCGTCTTGTCCGGAAGAGCTGATTTTACTTTTAAATTTTCGAATGCCACTAGTATAGCATCATAATTGCTAAGTGCCGACTGAAAATTTTTTGTGTAGGTTGCCTCAGTTTCGTCGGACAAATCCTCATCGTCAAGGATCTCATAATATACGCTCTCTAACTTAGTTTTAACGCTTTGTATGTTTGCGTAACGAGCGGTGAAGTCCGCCACAGAATAAGTTTTTCTGTCGCCTGCCTCGACCGCCGCACCGATCTCCTTTAACAGAGCTATCGCCTTTACGGCCTCACGAAACATCGCGGCTTGTGATTTCGAAGGCATTTTAATCTTGTTAAAGTAGGTGGTTGATTACTAAGATAAAATACTCAACGAGTTTGAGCTAAACTATAAGAGCGGACGTACAACTAAAACAATTGATGAGATCGATGAATAGAGCTGAGATACTTGCGCGGATGAAGTAACAATGACTATGTTCAAACGGAATACGGAACTCTTAAATAAACACGAAAGAGAAAAAAAAAAAAAAAATTTTTCTTTTTAAACAACCTGTATATGAGCTGATAAACCAACGTGGAACACCCTATATGTGTACCACAAACAACAAGATCAGAGATGAGAAGAGAAAAAAAAACAAATTGTTTACTATATTTGTGCTATATATATATACCCGGGTAAAAAAGGCAGACAATAACACAAATAAACGGTCCGGCAATATATTACTGCGACGTGAGATTACCGCAACACAAAAATATCGAAAAGGGCTGATGAACCTGTTCACTTTTATGTTATTTGCCTTGAAATCACGTGCCGACAATACGCTTTGGTTCTTGTTTACACGAAAGTACCTTTACAACAACAACATCAGTCGTCGAAAATTCTATTTATAGAATAAAATACCTACCTACAAGCCTCGAACGCGTAAACAAACAAAGAATGCGTTCACCTGGCAGAAATCGTATCTAAATGTGCGGACAATCCAATGATGCTAATCAAGCTTTAATCAACGTAATAATACGTAACCGTATAACGTGTGTACTTATGTACTCAACACACGTAACTTACGTATATATGTGACGTATATAAGTGCACGAAATAAAGCAAATTTATACTCGTTCCGAAAAAAAAATATCTCGCAAAATCTCGTAAAATTTGGGTTTAATAAAGAAGTATAGTGGACTGTAATAAACAATTGGGCTGAATGAATATAATTATATTATCTGAGCTGAATAATAATAACAAACTGAGTTTATTCTGTAAAGGGGCGTGGGGGGGGCCGTTTCTATACCGATAAATGGAATTTTCTAGGCGGCGGTTCTAATTACCTACCCGCCATAGGTATTCGAGACCACAAAATATTTTTTGCCGGGAAAGGGGGCAAAATATTTAACCGGGTGAAAATGGACTGTAAATCGACGGGGGCTGGTTCAAACAAAGTTACGGGCCGGCGGGGGGGAGACGGGGGGTGATATAAACCAAAAATTTTCCGCTCGACCAAATTTTTTCTTGTATTGAAAATGGACTGTAGTAAATCGAGGGGGCTGGGGGGGCCGGGGTTTCACGGCTCGAAGTGACCAAAATGTAATCGCGGGATTACAGAACTGCAGAGCTGATGATAAAGGGAAAATGGATGGGTTGACACGAGAGAAGAAAAAGATTGTGGGATATAGAATGTGGGTGCGCTGACCTGGTTCGAATGTTTCGATGGGCCGGCAAATCCGCCGCGTTTCTTCTCCTCTCGTTGGGCTGATTGAGTTGACGGTGATGAGCAGTGATGAGCTGGATGTCTTGGAGTAATGTACACAGCACTAGTATGAACACAACACTGTAAATACGCGAGATTGTTTGTATTGGCGGCGCGAACGTGTACACATGTGTCGTTCTGGACGATTCGGACGGAACAGAGCGAGCGCCGGCGCGCGAGTCGAGTTGGCGCCAGGCGCTGTGTTGCGAAATTACTCATCCGAATGCGTCACGCTTGTGGCGTGAACAGATAGATATAAAGGTAGAGATGTGCCAGTGGAAAGTATTCGGAATAGGATAGTTTTGTGGTTCTGTTGAAGGTAGTCCAACGTTTTCTATATTGTATGATTAATATAACCAAATAATATTCCTTAATATTCCTTAGAATGAACTTATGGTGCAATACATATTTTGACTTTCTAAACTTTTGGTCTCGAGGTTAGACTGGAGTTGAAAAAATGTTTTTATAATTTTACACAATGGTTCGAAGTCTTTGCTTTGATCACGGACCGAGTCTCCAATACGAATTCGGCTCATCTAAGTCTCCTTTTATACAAGATTCCGTGAAGAATAAATCTATCCTTATTCGTTAATTCTGTTCACAAACTGCAGAGTCAATTCCTTTCCTTGTCATTAAAATAATTATCCATACACACGTGAAGGCTTAGCAGGATAATCTTACAGAACACAAGACGTGTCACATGATAACATACAAGATAAATAAAACTAGGTACAGATCTTGGCTTATCTCTGAGATTTACAGAATACTGCAGCAATAAAATAAGCTTACACTTGTCATTCCTAGTTCGTCCGAACTACATAGATTATTTTCTTGTAGACCTAGAAAGTTAAATTGTGTTAAATTCGCCAAACGAATTAGTGAGATTCAAAGTGCACAAATTCTAAAAATGGGTATGGTCACTAAAATTGTACTTTTATAAAAAAATGTGTCCTTGTGCCTTTAACACACGCAATGCTTGGTTTATTCGTGTTAAATAATAAAAAAATATATATTTATAGTTTCCATACAAAAATCATGTGTCCCATTTCCCACTGTCGACCACCATTCGATTTTAATATATATTTAAAAAGTTGATCTCCTATTTCAATAATTCTATTTTGGACTAATTTATGTGAATTGTAGTATCAGTTTCAATAAAAAAATAATTAAAGTAGCGCCACACTATAATTCACGATTAATTTTAAAAGTGTCTTCATACAAATATATATATATATATAATCGAATTTCACATTTGTATATTGAAGGTAATTTTTATTGCATTCCTGATTTTTTAAACTATCACTGATTAAGAACAGCAAAAAACTAATGTTTTCGTGAGATATTTAAATTTTAGGTCATGTGGCATGCATTTTTTACATTCACAAATGTTATAAAGTTTTTCTGTTACTTTACAATGTTCTGTTCTGTTTATAACTTTAAACTCTCGCGTTTCGTACACATTATAATATATATAATCGGGTCTACCGCGATAAATTTTTACCTTTTTTACGAAAAGGGGACACCCGACGTTTCGAGACAGTTGCATGTCTCGTGGTCTACGGGAAACTGGCAAGTATGGCGAGGCGCAGTGATGAGATGCAGGTGACGACCGAAGTATTTTTCTTTTACCCGCATAAACACTTTAGTCTTTAAAATTAATTGTTATCTAATTCACGCACGGCACACAACGCTCACAGTATCCGAAGATGCACTAAGAGAAGAAACCCGCGATTTAAATTTCCCGATAACTGGACTCCATGTGGGAGACAATTTGAAACCATCTTCCCGATTGAAATTATTTGGATGTTTCTTGATTTCAATCGCTTCACGCACAATTCTAGGGTAGTAATGGCGGTCAGTGGAGAGAATTTTCGGGTTATGCAGTTCTATCCAGTGGTTGGTCCCGGATTCTAAAAGATGTTCTGCTATCGCTGATTTATACATCTGCCGGTTTTTCACAGCTGCTATGTGTTCCTAACCTAAGTTCTGTTAACGAATGTTAAGTATGTGTTACCTTTTCACGTAGGTACAATTTTGGTGACCATACCGATATTAGACTGCTTAACTTTTCGACACTTTTGACAGTACTAAAACTAAAATTTAATTAATATTAAGAAAGTTTCGCAGCCAGATTGTGAAAAACCCGCCTTTTTCTTATTAATCGAAACATGTCACTTTTCAAAGTTCACTCAATACTGTTTGTAAATTAGAATTCCAAAATTTTTAAATTCGAAATTGGGATGTAAAAAATTTTTAAATTCCATTTTAGAATTTCATTTTTTTTTATTCATACGTTTTTACGTGATTTGAAATTTAATGACTTTTTTATAATTTTTCTTTATTATTTTATTATTCTGTCTTAATCAATTCTAATTTAATTATAATTACAATTTTATTTTAGATACATAACACGAGATTAAAATTTCCCACTTTTTAGGCAAAAAGTTTTCGGTTGGTATTTACAAGAACGGATAAATAAACGATTACCCTCCCTACAAAAATGTGTTAGTGTCATTGATCGCACTGGCTGATGTAAACTATTTATTGTGTAATTAAAATATTGTAATAACTCCTTTGATAATGCTATAAAGGCGAAACCGGTCAGGAAGTTCTAAATAAATTTGTGGGATAGTAATTCCATATATTCCAAGAATGCCAAGTTCCACCAAGTGCCAATATTCAACAGTATAAACATTAAATTAAATTAACACATGAATGTCAACTCGATGTTTACGGATAAAGTTGCAGTTTTGAGGTACGTCATGGTCGCGTTCCCAAACGCAAAAATTATGATTGTTTTTCTTATTTGTTAGTAAAACGTACAAAATAATTGTAATTTATAGAATTTCCAGGCCATAGATTAATAGTAATTACGCATTTCTAACAAAGTTGTGCTATTTTAAGTACGAGTATTACTTTGTAAATGAATGGGCACAACAACTTTAAATCGTGTTTATTGTTGTTGTGCCCATTCAATTTCAACTTAATGTATACAATAACACAACTTTGCTAGAAAAGCGTTATTTTTATTAATTTACGGCGTGAAATACCATAAATCACATTAATTTTATACTTTTTATTGAAAAATAAGAAAAAAACCGCCAAGTGCGAGTCGGACTCGCGCAAGAAGGTTTCCGTACTATTATCTATAAAACGGGCAAAAAAATACGTTTTTTGTATGGGAGCCCCCTTAAATATTTATTTTATTCTGTTTTTTTGCATTTGTTGTTATAGCGGCAACAGAGATACGTCATCTGTGAAAATTTCAACTGTCTAACTATCACGGTTCATGAGATACAGCCTGGTGACAGACGGACAGCGGAGTCTTAATAATAGGGTCCCTTTGGGTACGGAACCCTAAAAGTCATAAGTTGTGCGTTTGGGAACAAAACCGTGACGAACACGCCTCGTTTGTTGCAGACAACAACTTCCAGTCACTTTACTTAAGCATCACTCAGTTTTGCATAAAAAATAATAAATACCACTTTAAACATTTAAATAAACCACTTTGTCTAAGCTTTGTGTCTAACATCTACCAATTTTTCAGTGCTGCGCAGATTTTTTTAAAACAAACACCTTGGTAACCATTTTAAAGTTTTATCGATAATTTCACGCACATCACTAAAGTGATTAAACAGTTTGATCAAATATTAGTTATTTCAGTACTAATTTGGCGCTAAAGGATATGCTTTAATTTAAACATTACCTAAACTTGCTGTGATGTACATGTGCTTACACGAAGTGAACAATTGACATTGTGATAAAAAGTGATAAATGTTATAAGTAAAAGTGATTCACGTACTTATGAAATAAGTTGAAGTGATCATGAAAAGTAACAATAACGGAAAAGCGGTGGATGAGGAGAAAGAAAAACTCAATCCGAAGAATGGATGGTAAGCATAGTTATTTTTTCGTCTATTTATCTGACATTTTAAACAACGAAGCCAAAAGAAGGGTAATGCTTTTCATAATTTTAGTATGTATGTATTATTATTATTATTAAAAATTCTTTATTGCACAAATAAAAACATGTACATAGGCGAGCTTAATGCTAATTAGCATTTTCTTCCAGCTAACCTTTGGCGATGTAGAACTTGTCAAGGGTAGTGCTTCGGTGAGGAAACAGTATTATGACTAGGCATATTAATATGATACAATTAATTTTAACTAAAATAATTATATAGGTAAAATACATAAATAGGTAACTTATAATTTATAATCAAATACATATACTACCTCTATATAATACATACACTGATACATATAAATATATAAACACAAATAGTATTTACGAGAGGTTAAACAAAGATTATAACCTTAAACACGTATTTAGAGTTAACCCATTTCTTTATTTTGTAGATCAAGGTAATGTTGATGTACAACGATATGAATATCGTTAAAGTTACGAAGTGACGTCACTTGTTTCTTTGAGACATAAAAACCAAGATATACTTTGAATTGGTATGAAAAAACAATTCATTTGACATTGATATTTATATGTTTATGTCAAAGTAAAAATTGTAGCGTTTAACATACAAAAAAAAACCGGCCAAGTGCGAGTCAGACTCGCGTACCTAGGGTTCCGTATTGTGGATGATAAATTTAATCTTGTCATTTTTTTTTCGTGAATTTCTTGACCGCTTTATTTTTCCTGTAATCTTTACGTAAATAAACACATATTACCATGATTTTTTTAACATTTTTTGGTCCACCAGTTTTGGAGATAAGGGGGGGACATACATATTTTTGGGGGTTTTTTAAAGATTTCTCGAAACCAGTGTCAATAAATATATTAAAAGTATATATATTTTTAGAATCAACTTTTTAATACCTACAATTTCATACCTATATTGTATTTTTAGGCTAATATTTTTTTTAAGAAATTGATACTTGTTGTTGGTTCTTGATGGAACCTAGAATGTATTTTATTTACAAGATAATATTTTTTATTTTTCTCACATTTGTTTTGGAAATATTTTAAACAATTTCAAATTTTTATTTTTTTTTTCATCCTTACATGTGGGCAAATTTCATGTACGAGGGTGACACTGAAAGTTCTTAAAAAATTAAAAACTGAACAAACTAGCAAGTTATTAGTTTTATTATATCTTTTCAAAATAGTGTCCATTCACATCAATACATCGCTGCATCCGATGGAACCACTGAGAAAAGCACTTCGCCCACTCGTCCTTAGGGGTCTCTTCGACGGCCTTTTCAAGCGCAGCCACTACTTCCTCGGCATCCATAAAACGTTTTCCTCGAAGTTTTTCTTTTATTTTCATGAGTAACTAAAAATCGCAAGGTGCGAGGTCGGGGCTATACGGCGGGTGACCCAGTAATTCCACGTCTGACTTCGCTAAATAGTCGATCGAGTCTTTTAGTTTCAGGATCATAACAGTAAATCCAGCTTTAGTCACCCTTAAGTATGACAAACACAGCATTTGAGTTACCTCCGTTAAATCTTTGAACCATTTCACGGCACCAATCAACACGACGGAGTTTTTGGGCCTCTGTCAAATTATGGGGTATCTACCGCGCACAAAGCTTCCTGACCGCTAAATGTTCATGGAGAATTTTGTGCACTTGACTCATACCGATGCCTAAGCTTATCCGAATCTGCTGATAAGTCATCCTTTTGTCAGTCTCTATCATACGCCGCACAACACTGATGTTATCTTCAGTCGTCGCCGTAGAAGGCCGTCCCTCATGCAGATCATCGGTGAGATTAGTGCGACCACGTTTAAACTCATTAAACGAGTTGTAAACAGTAGCACGAGATGGGGCTTCATCGTGAAATGCACCTAATCGAAGTCTATCATAACTTTCTTGTTGACTTAAATGACATCGAAAGTCATAAAAAATAATTGCACGAAAATTTTCTCGCGTTAAGTTCATGCTGACATGACACAGACAATTTTCAATTTGCCGCCAAATCGTAAAACAAATGGCAAATGAATGAAAAACATACACAATAATATTGGCAAATAAATTCATTTTGAAAATTTAAACTTGCTTTTTATTATATCGTTTACGAGTGGCCAGTTCTAAAACTTTTCAGTGTCGCCCTAGTATGTATCTTTTACGGTGCTAAAGTTATGAGGCTGTGACATACGGACGGACGGACAACGGAGTCTCACCATAAAGGTTCCTTTGTACCTTTTAGGTACTACGGAACCCTAAAAACGACCATAACAAATAAATAAATAATTTCCGATTAGATATGGGCGCGGGAAAATTCGCATCGGGAAAATTTCCGGGCTAATTCCCGTTTGGGAAAATTCCAGGTGTTTATCGGGGAAAATTCCCAATCGGTGGGTTTTTTAATTTTTCTTAACAAATACTATGAAACTTAAAATGAAACTTACTGCAGTTGATAGAGGAAGTTACAGCCAACATTTTATTTCCTTACACTTATCTGCGAAAATGTGCGCTTTGGAAACTACAGGCACGTGAATATTTAATTAAAAGGTTAAGTAATCGAACTATTTTTTTTTTGTGATAAACTGCTGATGCTATTACAAACACCTTTTACTGGCAAAGTTTTTCTGAAATATGCATTACTTTCTGAGAAAAAAAATTGTATTATTTTTTGTATGGAGATAACAATGATACTGTCAATTAACAAAGAACTTTCTGTCATTTAGCTACAATACGGCAAATCTACTTATTTGCCATGGTGGATAACTTTTCTTTCAAAATATATTAAAACAATATGTCAAAATGAAAACACCCGAATATTTTCCCAAACGAGTGTTTCCATGGAAACTTTCCGGGAATTTCCCCACAATCGGGAATTTTCCCAGGTGGAAACCCATCTCTATTTCCATGCTCTCTGCATCGTATTCGTATACAAGCCTCAAACTTATCTGTTCCGGTGGCGAAGACTGTCATACAGTGAATATAAAAGCCATTTTAGTTTGACCAACCGGAACATATAAGTTTGCAGCTCTGTATGATACCTGTCTTTTTGACAGGTAAAAAATGGTTGTTTATAATCACATATCCATCGCCGCAACCCGTTGCACAGTTCAATAAACGCGACAAATATTTGTTATCTACGTGTCAAAGAGAAGGAATAGATAGATAGAGAGAGATATTACATACGTGACAGATTCCTCTGTCCTGCAAATTTTAAAAATATGCATAATCTAAAGTTATTTTCCTGTACAAACAATGAAATATGGCAAAAATATGTATTATCCGGAAACGGTTTTTTTAGGCGCTACGGAAAAAAATCGACACTTTTAGAACTTGAATATCTACTTCAGTAAAGAAGGTTCTATTTTGATAAAATAGTATATTATTTTTGGAATCTTTTTGTGGGGATCTGCTAAAACAGAAACGCGATTGGAGCAATTCGGCTCGATACAAATAATTATTAAAATGAGCTGTTTTTCGACACCGTTTCTCCTAGTTTGACAATTTGGAATAACATATGGACTGCGATTATATTTTATTAGATGGGTTTTAACAGTATCTAGGACCATAAACCTAAACATTTAACAAATGCAGTAGTTTGGTATGTAAGCTAAATAGAATAGCAATAAAACGTTAAGAGCTACCTAGGACACGAATTCGCGGTAAAAAGTTACCGTCTAGCCTTTATGATCTGTCTACTCCATAGACTTTGGCGGATAGACAAACATAGCGTGCGAGAGAGAAGAAAATCCGTGATGGCAATACAGCAAGAGTGAAAAGGAAAGTGAATCTAATAGATTTGTAACCACTTTTGAAGGACAGGCCATCACAAGCCGGCACCCAAGGAATGAGCTGTTTAGATTTTTGGATTTATTTGTGTTTATTCGTAGTTACTACAAGTCTTCAACAATGGTTACTTGGTCTGTGAGTGGCTGTGGGGTTAATCAAAGAAATAATCCTGTTAATTGCACATTTCACAGGTAACTTCTCAGATCGTCGTCATTGCTACGACGCGTTTATTTTTTGTTTTAACTTCTGTTATATTCTATTGAAAATGCGAAATAATATCAATCGTATTGTGAATTTTTATATTCTGCATGGAAAACAGTCACGTCGCGTTCATACTTTTCATGATTTGGGTGGATATATTTTTCATCAACATAATTTACATTTACGATATTTATTGAAAAGGTTATCGATATCGATGTCGCAAGATAATCGGAAACAACGTGAAAATCTTTGGATTTTTGGGAAAAGGTCCGGATAATTAATTGTAAACTTTCTGTTTGAAGATTGAAAAAAAACCGCTGTTTTGTAATTAATCAAAACTGAATTCTTAAATTCAAAATTTGCTCTATTATTATCCTACAAAACCTAATATGTATTGTGTATACTGTCACCGCAAAGTTTCCATTGCTTCGTCGATCCGGCCATGAAAATTTGTCATTTCAGTACAATTTTGTGTTTTTTGCGTAGTTGTGAATAATTTCTTGGCCTTTGTGTGCCGTACCAAGTTACAGTAATAATGGTTTGCTCTAAATCGAAAATATTAAACATAAACATAAACTAATAACAAAAATGACAAATATATAACATATTGAATTGCAATACATTTGAAGAGGATGTAAAAAAATGCGAGATATTGGAGAGAAACAGTAGGAAAACCGGAGCACACACACACAACAACAAAATTTGACATAGCCGGACCGAAGTATTTAATATTTTCTTTAGCCAGACCTATGCTAGCGCCATCTACAATGAGCGTTTTTCTGTTTTTGTTGTTTTTTCTTAGTTCTTGACTTTCCGCCAGATATCGGTGTCACCGATATATCATCATATCATGTCAAAGTGGTTTTTGGTTTGTTCGGAATCTGTGCAAATTTTGTCTTTGATTCTGTTGCTAAACAGTGCCATCTAGGAATCTTATTTAACACTAAATTTGACACAAGGAAAAACGTTCATTAGCTTTGCCTGTGGATCCCCATTAAAATACCGAAAATCAAAAAGGTATTTGACAATAAATACCAGAATATGGTTAATCAGAGACTCAACGTTCGAACAAAGTTTATTCTAAGTAAATAAAAATACATTTTCGCTGTACATTTTAAGGTTCCGTACCCGAATGGTGCCAAACAGGACCCTATCACTAAGCCTCCGCTGTCTGTATGTCCGTCTGTCACAGTGGTCTACAGCTTCAGCCAATGTAGCCATATACTATAGCCACTATCACAGCAAATAATACAAGGGCGCAAAAGTAATGTCATAATTTGAATTGACTGTCATTTTGTTATAAATTTTAAAAAAAGGCTCTTTTTTGATAAAAAGTTTATTTGAAAGTGTAAAATTGATAACATTAATTGGACAAAATTATATCACTGAAATGGTCACCTCCCGAGTTAATGCATAATTGCGCTCGTTTTACGGCATTTTGAACTGTTGCTTTGTTGCCGCTCCAAATTGACGATTTCTTCTTCAATGTTATCTTTCAATAATTCCAAGGTTCGTGGTTTGTTGTGGTAAACGCGAGATTTTAAATAGCCCCAAAGGGAGAAGTCTGGTGCTGTTAGACCTGGTGATCTGGACGGCCAGTTCTAATCTCCAAACGGGAGATCAAAATTTGTCAAATAAGCAGTAACAATAATTCCACGTTCTTGAGGTGTGTATCGCTTAATGGCTTGTTGACAACTAATTCTCTATATCAGAGTTGGGTAACTCGTGAGTGAAAGACGCAAATGTGATATCTCCGAACAGATGAGTTATCTCGCTCTTAACTCACTTGATTTTTACGTGTATCTTTATATATTTTAAAATACGGAACGGTAGCTCAGAGGCGAATAGGGCATAGATATAGAGAGACCGGCGAAAGCACAAGAAAGAATCAGATTAAAAAATATTATGTTTCGCACGTTACGGCGGTGATTCAGGCTACTGTATAATATTACACAATGCGCGTCCAGGTGTTGTGGTAACTGAACTATTTCAAGAGTAAGAATCCATCACGGCTCTGTCTGTAATTCTGTATCGATAATAACATTTCACTTCTGAGCTACCGTTAATAGTAGTTTATGCTACTAGGGCGAAAAGGAATAAATTACGAGGACGATTTAAAACACGAGCGTAGCGAGTGTTTTAAACGTAACCGAGTAATTTATTGCTTTTACGCCCGTGTATCATACTACGTTTTTCAAGGCATAGTGTGAGGAAATGAAAACATTTATAATCTTGTGAACTTTCAATTATGATTGGCTCAAAAGGATTGTATCCAGAGCCGTTAAACAGTGGAAAAAAAGTATAACATCTATGGTACACAGGAAAGGCTGCAGGTTAGCCAACCATTGCATACAAATAAAAAAAAATAATAATAAAGCCCTAGGGCAAAATAATCGACTTTCTGTTCGGCTTTGATGCACGATTACGAGCACATGCATTGAAAAATTAATTAGGTACATAGTTTGGTTAGTCGTCACTGACTGATACTGACACACAAGAGAGACACATGTCACTGAGCCGATGTGATTTATATCTCTCTTTTCTTTTTAGTGACACATTTTGCGCAACTCTACTCTATATATCTACATCATAAATGTCAAAGCACAGTGGAATTTGGCGCCATCTGCAAAAATGGCAGCCAATTCAAATTATGACATTACTTTTGCGCCACCTTGTACGTGAACCAACATACTCGACAAGTACTTTAGTGAGGACATCGCTCTCTTCCAAACGAACACAAAATTATGAATATAATGATAACGCTCACTGCAAATACTTATTAGTTCATGTTACGTCATTTATTTACTGTTGATAATTGTACTCTGGACTCTATGGCTAATTAATCGATGCAGGCGCGTGCCAAGCGAGGTAGGGGTGTCATGACCCCACCAAAATAGCCTTAGCGTGGTCCGAAAAATATTATCTTTCATGAAAATTTGTTAAAATATAACACATTTCCATATAATTAAGGAAATATTCCCCCAATGACCCCCCCCTGTTTTGAAAGCTGGGCACGCGCCTGAATCGATGTAATACTTTGCTTCGAGTTCCACCCTCATTTAATCCTATTGGTACATAGACGACCGAGCTCCACTCGATAATCCAATAATCCACCCCTCAATCGGCCGCCCATTGGTGGATACAGAGGGGGGACCATGCCCCCCCCAAAATCCAGGAATTCCATTTTTGATTGCACTTTTGCACAGCATAGGTTTATAAGGTATATAAGGTATTTTTTTGTCAAAAGCGCCTCAAGGCTTAGGACCTGTTTAGCAGCCGGATTGTGAAAAATCCGCCTTTTTCTACTAAAAATTTAGTCAATAGTTCCTCATCAAAACCTTATTACCTATGTATTGTGTATGCTGCCATAGAAAAGCTTTCATTGGTTTCTGTAAATTAGAATTTTAAAATTTAAACCTTTAAAATTCTAATTTAAAGAAACCAATGGAAACTTTGCGATGACAGTTTACACAAAACATTGGTAATAAGGTTTTGTTGAGGAACTATTGAGTGAATTTTGAATATAAGTGTTCTGTTTTGATTAACTAAAAAACGGCGAGTTTCTCACAATCTGGCTGCTAAACCGCTCTTAAGGCGCCAAAAACTTATCTTTTTTTTCTTTTTGATAAACCTTGTCAGAATGCCTCCCCCAAAAATCAAATCCGCCTTTGCGGCCGCTCCGGGTGAATACCTCATTAAATTGTTCCTATGGACAGGGTGTCCAGTAAGTAGAGCTTCAAACGAAAACCATAGATAGCTGCAACCATGCCCTGTCAGAATAACCCAACATAGGTCTAACAAATGTCGTATGGTTTTCGAGATTTTTGAACTTTTATGTAATTTCTAGTATTTGCTACACTTAATTCTTTTGTTAAATTTCATTTGTAAAACAGAAGCAAATTTCGCTTTTTTTATTATTGGTATTTTTTTGAACGAGTTTTCCTATGAAACTTATTTCACGGTTTTTCAAAAACGATAACGGTTTTCCCAGGAAAAAAAATTGAAAATATAAATTTTGACCATTGAAACTTTTTCATCAACATTTAAAGGTCTGTGGTGTAAAAAAATATATATATATTCAATTTTTTTTCCTGGGAAAACCATTACCGTTTTTGAAAAACAATGAAATAAGTTTCATTGGGAAACTCATTAAAAAATACCAAGAATAAAAAAAGCGAAATTTGCTTCTGTTTTACAAATGAAATTTGAAAAAAGAACTAAGGGTAGCAAATACTAGAAATTACACAAAAGTTCAAAAATCTCGAAAACCATACGACATTCGTCAGACCTATGTTGGGCTATTCTGACAGGGCATGGTCGCAGTTATCGATGGTTTTCGTTTGAAGCACTACTTATTTGACACCCTGTATAAAGTTGTACCAACAGAACCAGTATGTTAATGACTAGACAAACTTTATTTAATTTTATTAATTCTAATTATAGTTCAGTGTCAATATACCGAAACTGTCTCAGAGGAATAAGCTCATCGTTTTTAGGGTTCCGTAGTCAATAACAAAGAACCCTTATAGTTTCGCCATGTCCGTCTGTCTGTCTGTCCGCGGCTTAGCTTAGACACTATTAGTACTAGAAAGCTGTAATTTAGCATGGGTATACATATTTAATACGCCAATAAAGTGGTACAGTAAAATTTTGAAAAAAAAAGTTTTTTTTAGGTTACCTCCCCTACACGTAAAGTGGGGATGATTTTTTTTTCTCGTCTATCCCCTAGTGTGGGGTGTCGTTGGATAGGTAATTTAAAAATATTTGGAGTGTAAGAAGACCATTTCTCGACACAAGGTTCCGTTTGCGAAATATTAAACTTAAAAGTGTTAATTTTGTTAGAGTCACCCCCCCTGCCGGCGAAACGGTTGTATTTGGAGACGTGAAAAAATCACAGCAGTAGTATACATAACGAAATTAAAAGTAAAACTATCACAGCTAAGTAGGCTTTACAAGTTAACGAGTACAGATCGCACCAAACTTTTAGTCCCCTATAAACACGGGGCGATTCGCATCAGCAGGAACAAAATGTATGGGCCGTTCTTGGCAAGAGCAATTTCCGAGCGTACTAGAAGTTTGGCGAGATCTGTATTATTATAGATAATGGTACGGAACACTTCGTGCGCGAGTCCGACTCGCACTTGGCCGGTTTTTTAGGGTTAGTTGAGCACAAATGTGAAATGAAAAGTAAAATAATTATTTAAAAACATATTTTCTAAAATACAATATGGGTATGAAATTGTAGGTATTAAAAATTTGATTGTAAAAATATATAGTTTTGCTATATTTATATTTCGAGTAATCCTTGTAAAACCATAAACAAAATTATGTCCGCCCCCCCCCGCCCCCCCTTATCTCCAAAACTGGTGGACCGAAAAATATGAAAAAAATCATGGTAATATGTGTTTACATAAAGCTGTATTAAAAATTTGATTGTAAAAATATACAACGTGTAACAGAAAGGTGTAACCATATTTGAAGAGCTTATTCAGTCAATGGCATAGAACAACTTTTACTATGGAACAAAACCTGTGTCTCGAAAAAAAAATCTTACTGTTTCATAAAAAAATGCAATGCCGCGCGGCTGAAATGTATGGAAGGGCAGATTTTTTTTCGAGATTTCAGGGTTCGCCCCATAGTAAAAGTTGTTCTATAACATTGACTGAATAAGCTCTTCAAATATGGTTACACCTTTCTGTTACATCTTGTATAGTTTTGCTATATTTATATTTCGAGTAATCCTTGTAAAACCATTAACAAAATTATGTCCGCCCGCCCCCCTTATCTCCAAAACTAGTGGACTGAAAAATATGAAAAAAATCATGGTAATATGTGTTTACATAAAGATTAAAGGAAAAATAAAACGGTTGAGAAATTCACGAAAAAAGATGACAAAATTAAATTTATCATCCACAATACGAAACCCTAGTTACGCGAGTCTGACTCGCACTTGGCCGGTTTTTTTTTGTCAGTCTGTCCCTATGGAATGCAATGTAGAATTCAAATGCATTTGTCATATTGGCAGAAATATATAAAGATAAATTTAAAAAAAAAACAATAAAATGACATGCCTGTCGGCGGATTTTAGGCGCCTCTTCCCAGAATCATCTGAAAATGACTCTACTGGAAAAGTTATTTCTCTTAAACGGTAGGTTTAAAAATTATGAAACAAATATATGTTGTTAACATTATATCATTGCAGTATAGAAACGCAGAAAGAAAAGTAAATCTGGATGTGAGGAGCTCTGAATGAAAGCTCACATCCAGATTTACTTTTCTTTCTGCGTTTCTATACTGCAATGATATAATGTTAATTTATATCTCCTTGCGATGGATAAAATCGCCAAGTGTTCAAACATAGAAATTTATTTCTGTCATAGTTTATATACAAGGTGACTTTTTGATCATCGTCCAAATTCATACTGGAGGCTTGATAAGTGATCAGTATCTTGGATCAGTAACAATTTTTGTGAAATTCGTATAATGAAATTTCGGCTGCCCATACAAATTCAGTTCCAGTCCCGAGTGAATTACTATGGGGAGTCGAAATTTCATTTTACAAATTTCACCAAAACTGTTATTGATGCATGATACTGATCACTTAACTAGCCACCAGTATGATCAAAAAGTCACCTTGTATATTGTTAGTTAAACCATAATAAACAACTTCGATTTAGGAAATTATTCTCGCTTAAGATAAAGCATGAAAATATTGTTCAAAATCAAGCTGTTCAAAATCAAGTCAAGTAGACCAAAATTAAGTAAAATTGGTTATTTATTTAAAACCACTATGGTATTTGTATAATTCTTGCAATACAAGGAAAATATTGCTTAGAAAAATTATGTATGGAAATTTTTTTCCGCCCATCACGGCAATAAAAGTATTATTTTCTCCTATTTTGATCTATCCTTAGACGTATTTCCTCAACCGTATTGAATTCATCCCCTCGTCACGACCAATTCAGTACGTTTTTGGAAATTAAAATATGCCGCGTAAGCGTATCGATTTCAGCCCCTCAGTAGACAAAATGAACACGGTTTTTCTGTAAATTTGTTCGTATATTATTCCCCAAAACCGTAACGACTTCATCAACAAGAAGGACAAAGTGTGTGTAGGTTCATCATGCAGTTTTGCTATTCCAAAAAGAAATTTGCTATTCGTCACCTCCTAGCTTGATTAGGCTTCTTATAGGAAAATGAACTTTACCTCATTGTGGCTAAAAGTGTATTACACGTCATAGACAGTAGCATTACGCTTTTGTTTATATTTCACATTGTTGCAAAGACGTATCAACTTTATCTGTTCCAGGCTTAAATTTTATTAATGATGAACTTTATCGCATTGTCATAAAATAATTTTTCCAATAGCAATTACGAGACAAAGTGGCTACATTGTAGTCGTCACCTTAAATTTTAATATAATACACTGATGTTTATTATGTACCATACCTACTTTGTTTTATTTCTTTCACTTTAAACTGCCGATTCAACACGGTTTTTGTCAACAGTTTTCATATTGATATATTTTAATAATATAATAGTAATATGTTTTTTTTATTTCAGACCAATATAAAAACGAATGTTTTTTTACAGTCCATATTCTTAACAACAATTCAATTCAATTTAAAATTTAAAATTAAAAAATGTCCAATATAAAATATAAAATAAAATACAATAAATGTTACCAAAACGTATTCTGTTAATCCCCTCCAGTAGACTAATCGATACGTTTTTGGGAGATATCCTGTCATAAAAAAATTCGCAAAACCGTGTTCATTTTGTCTACTGATGGGGCTGCAATCGATACACTTACGCGGCATGTTCCAAAAACGTACTGAATTAGTCACAACGAGGGGATGAATCCAACACGGTTGAGGAAATTCGCTATCTGGAGACTCAGCGACGTGGCGTCTAATCGTAATGCAGTGCGCGCTGATATTAAGGCGCTCTTATCCCAAAATCAGTAATTTCAAAGTCAAATAGAACTTTCAAATATCGTCTAAAACTTCAAAAAAAAATACGCAATATTGTTCGAACCTTTATCTAGGTCTTCCACGCATGTGTTACACGATCAGATGAACTTTGCTCGATATAAATAATTCACGAACACAGCATGTAATAAGACCTTTCAAACCATGCCATTTCCATAATTCCACTCTTTTATTAACGAAACATATCTGGTAATATTGCTCTTTAAATTTTCTAGGTCGACCACGTAAGTGGGTTTTAATAAATATATCCCTTATTTTTAAACAATTTAAAAACCGATAAAAACAACGAAAAAGTACAAAAGTGTGGTTATTTTCTTTACTCCTTACACGTAAAGAAAAAGACAGAGAGTCACTCTTCTGGGATAAGAGCGCCTATAGTTTCTGCCGCCAACGACCTTGAGTCGACCGACATAGGACACAGTGCCTACACTGACGTCATACAAACTTTCTTTTTTCAAAGTGTTATTTAAATTTTTTCATATTTTTTAAATTGTCAAACTTGACCTTCTGGTTGCTTTTCCGGAAAAAAGTTCTATGCACGCCACTGTCTGCCTGAGGGCCTCAGGCAAAGAAGTTTGGAAACCCCTGATATATAGACTAAATAAAGTTGGAACATTACACAACACATAGACGATTTTTGTGATGCTTGCAATGTAAATTGATATTCATTAATAAAAAAACTGGCCGCAATTTAAAAAGGAGCAAAATATATAAAAAACATCACTATGCTCTAAAACTGACCTTACAAAATGAAAATGCAAAAGCTAAGATACTAATGGTGGTGACAGTTGTAATGTTTATTAGCCTAATTAATGGTTCTGGTATTCATTAAACGGGTTAATCAATACATAATATTGTATGTAAACACCGACCACCAGTCACATGACTGCAAAACGATTCACTTACTGATAATAAAGCAGGGGTCTCCAACTGACGGCGTGGAAAAAAGCTTTTCAACAAATTAGCTCGTGAAGTATTTCAGCTTACTTTCCTTGTATTTTTTTCCTTTCTAGTATCCGAACCAGCTATGCGAGCACGCACGTCGATTAGATAAATTTGACAGATAGAATCGATAAATTCTAAACGATAACCCTTATTGCAATGAAATAAGAGTTACATTTTTATTTATCGAATCGATGTCGAGTCTATACTAAGTTCATGCTAGTACCCAGTTTGTTTATTCGTATTTAATTGTACTTAAATTATGTTATATATTTATCTATGAAAGGATTTAAAGCTCTACACAGCATGAGCCATACAGCGTCTTTCCATCACATTGATCGGTTACCAACGGGGTACCTATCATCATGGTGGAAAAGATTTAAAACAAGTTTGTTCGCTGGCTGTATTTAAAAAATTATGGTGTTTATCCATACTATCCACTTATGTATCCAACCCTATTTGTTATAGGTATGGTTGGATATAATAAATTGGAAGTGAGGAGAGACCTGGCGCTACTAATTTATGTTTTTAAAGTTTTGCTAGGTATATTGTTCAATCCGCGGTTGCTAGCGTCCTTGAAGCTGTTTGTGCCGGATAACTATCTTCGCGCGAGAAATCATAAGTTGTTTTGCGTGCAGCATGCGCGCACTAATGTTCTTAAAGAGTCACCTGTTGTAAAGGCACTCCATCTTTTCAACAGAATCGACAACCTTACGGATACCTATTTGTATAGTTGTTCTTTGACGGAGTTCGCAAAAGCTGCTTTAAATATAATTTGTTAGCAATCGCATTAGGTTAAATAATAAATAAAAATAAAAAAAAACAAAAACATAGATAAAACTGAACTTTCAAAATTACTTTCAGTGGGTATTGAGCTATTTGCGAACTGTAACGTCACTTCAAGTCCGAATTCGATAGTAGGTATATCTATATTTTTGATGATAGGCACCGCTTCAAAGAGACAATATAGGCCTGCCCGCGCGTTGACTACCGCAATATGAGCAGAGGAGAAACATACATATACGCACGCTTATCCTAGAGAGGTACGCAGAGACCACATATTTCGATCTGCTACAATCCTGACACCACTATCGTCTCTTTCATTGGCGGATACAGCCGCCTATGCCCCCCCCCCTCCCCAAACGCCCAGGAATTCTATATATAAGACTATTTTACTCAACTTTTTGATTCAATTTGGGTGCACTTTTACACAGCATAGGTTTATCCATCCATCCATCATCCATCCGCCTAGTTCGTCCACTGCTGGACATAAGCCTTTCCAGGACTTTGCCACTCCCGGCGGTCATCGTCGAAAAATTGCCCATACTCATACACGCTGGGCAGGTGGGTTGGTGAGCGCGGTGCCGGAGCCCTCGCACCAGTGACGCCGCTGCCCGCATAGGTTTAAATGGTATATATAATATAAAGCGCTGAAGCCGCCGCTCACACGCCTATACTGCAATAATACCTACCCCGTACTGTGAAACGCGGTAAGAAGCGTTAGCGATAAAGAAGTGTATGAAAGCGATACGATGAAAATGTAACGGTTGAAATGTTACACTTTTTTCAGTATAGCCCTCATCCGCTAAAGCTAAGCTAAGGAACTTCGTTCCAAAAACAAATTAAACCCCCATATGTACAAAAAAAAAACGAAAAAGTTGAATTTTTTTTATCGTTATCATGTCCAAAAAATATGAAAAAAAAATCATGGTAATGAGTGGTTATGTAAAGACTTCAGGGAAAATATAGCGACGGTGGCGGCGGGAGCCGCGAATTGTTTGTCAGGCGCTACCATTTAAGCGGCTTGTTTGTGTCGCTTTAATATTTCTATGACATCTATATTGTTGTAATATGCCTACCATGTTTTTAGGGTTCCGTACTTGTATCGTGTGGTGGTACGCCGGAACCCATTGTGCGCGAGTCCGATTCGCACTTGCCCAAGGTTTTATTCATCCTCTGTATATGCATTACATTCCCAAACCACCAAAGCAATCTTTTTCTATACTAAATCATTACATCGTCTTTCAGGCGTTTTACAAAAATTCCTTCAGCCGTTTCCTACCTAGAGTTGCTCAAACTTGGTGTGTTTCAACTGTTTTTTTTTTGTTTTTTAGAAAACAAGTGGCTGAAATGTTATGTTATGGTGTAGGTAGTGTATTTTTACAGACAGCTCATGAAGCACATTCATGTGATATTTCACGACTCACACCAGAGGCAGAGAATATAAAGTATTACAGAGGTGTCAGAAAAATAGAAGTCCACACAAATAAATTATGACATAATCATTTCTATTAGCGACCACTTTGCGATGGCCATCGTGGTTTTTTCGACATCCTTACAAACGTGTAACTGTGGTGAAATAGTAGATTGTGTCACAAAGGACCAGAATAATGTATTTAGGACGAGAGCGATTGTTTGAATCCAGAGGGAAGCGAAGGATTCTAGAGTAGAATCCTAAGCGTAGCGAGGGATTCAAAGTACGATTTTGGTATAACCCGGAGCAATAAAGAAAGGAATCTCAGATGGCGCCCATCATCATCCCCTCTCACTCGCACAGTATATCTGTCTTCAGTCGCACACCTGCGTACTGCATGCAAAAAAAATAGTCTGGATTTGCCGCTCTAGCTTACTTAAGTGTTTATGGTATAAAAAAATATTTTCTTCCTATGGGAACAATACAATTTCTAGTCTAGGCAGTATAGGAGCATACATTTTTTTTTTTCAAATTCCGCTGGTGGTACACATTGTTTCTGATCACTAACCAAGTCTGCAGTATGAATTCTGGCGGTTGATTAAATTTCACCTTGTATATTAAAATAGACCAAAAATATTACAAAAAAAATATTAAAGAAACAACTTTTTATGCTGTCTGTATCACTGAGCAATAAAATCACAGGTACATGCCGCCATTTTAGATTCCTTTCTTTAATGCTCCGGGTTATACCGTGTGGCACACTCTGCTTTTCATCCCCCTCTATGGGAAATCTTTCTGGTGTTAATATTTCACTTTCACTGCTAGAACTCATCTTTTATTCAGTTTGTTTGAATGAAATTAAAATTGTCAGTAATATTTTGATAAAAAGTAATAAAAAAACGAATAAAAAGTTCCCGCGTATTTTTTTTTTAATAATTTAACCAATGCCGCGTTGGCAGACGCGCTTTTTTTTTACTACCGGCCAGGACTTTATCGAAACGAATTGGGTTCAAAATTTTAATTAAATAGTGTTCCAAATTCATTTCGTCACTGTTTGCTCGCACTTATTTAAAGAAATACCTGCAATAAGCGAGTGTTAATTAAAATTAATCTTTATATAAATTATTGTAAGAACTATTGAGAAAATATGTATAAATTGGTCGGTAATTAAAAAAAAAGTAAAACAAATTGAGCCAACTGTTGGTCACCCATCCGTATCGATAAGTTGCGATATCAAACTAGCACTACTGGGACAAACTTGCCTCACTCCATCTTCCTTTAAAACAAGCTAAAATCAACCCTATCTCACTTGTACACGATCTTTTTAATAGTTTTAAAGCTTTACGAAAGGTTACTTGATAGTTTAGTTTTTGTTTGTAAAGAAATTCAGTCAGTTGACATTTGGTAGTATATCAGAAGAGATACTCTTCTGATACCTTGAAAAATTAAGAAAAATTGTTTTAAAGTTTATTTGATTATAAAAATAAATTGTGAGTAATTATTAGTTTGTGGTGACGGATTTCTAAGTTCTCTTAAGTGATCGACTGTGTTTTTAATTATTTAATTAGGCACGTGTTAGTGTGTCGGTGTAGACAATAAAAAAGACCACAAAATGCGCATGAAAAAGACGTTTATCTTTTTTGATGAAGGTAGTGAGAGAGATCCTTTATTGGCTTCTGGCAGTGATGATGAAGAATGGCAAGTCCTAGATTCATCTGTCACTTATACACACACACATACAGGGCATTAAGATGATGTTGCGGAAGCTGAAAACTGGCGGTAGTACTCGTCCATACGGACAACTATCCGCGAAATAATTGAGAAATCAGAAAAAAACGGTTGTTTCAAACAATTCCTGGTCCCTGGCCGGATCTCCGGTGTGGGTTCGGGCGGTTGATTGGATTTCACCTTGTAAAATATATATTTTATCTATAATTTTAATCGTATATACAAGGTGACTTTTGGATCATCGTCCAAATTCATATTGGAGGCTTGGTAAGTGATCAGCATCATGAATCGATAACAATATTTATGAAATTCGTATAATGAAATTTCGACTTCCCATAGTAATTCACTGCCAGTCCGGAGTGAATCACTATGGAGAGTCGAAATTTAATTTTATGAATTTTACAAAAATCGTTATTGGTTCATGATGCTGATCACTTTACTAAGGCTCAAGTATGAATTTGGACGATGTTCACAAATTCACCTTGTATATTGCTACATAAATTAAATAAACATTTAATCTAAGTAGTTCATGTACATTTATTATTTTCTCGTATATCTTTATAAGATTAATTTTGACTTGTGAAACGTGTATATACGTGTTTATACCTACTTTGCAAAATAAACTATTTGAATTTGAATTTACTCGGGTGGCTTTGTAACTTTTCTACGGAACAGCTGTTTTATTTTTGCGCAGTTCGAGGGTTGGCTCCATAGTAAAAGTTGTTCGTATGAACGAGTACTATCACTAGTTTCCGGCGTCCGCAACTTCATCGCACCAAACATTGGCGTCGGAATGAGTATGTATATCAGCGACGATTATTACTTTATTACGTCCCAAAGTGATGTGTGGTGAGCTCTATCGCCGCACTTCGAACAAAAATACACTCTTTTTAGGGCATGCAGGTTTCCTTACGATGTTTTTCTTCACTGTTCAGCAACAAATAAGAACAAGTACTATGCACATAAATTCCGAAAAACTTAATGGTGCATGCCCGACCAGGGATCGAGCCTGGATCTCAAGATTCAAAGGCCAGCGTTCTACCCCGAAGCTACCGCGGCTTTGATCTAAGGCCGCAAGAAATTCCGCACACGCTCGCAAACTCGCCTCGCTTGTCCGCATAGATTTAGAATGTACAAGATAAACAATGTAGTAGAGAAAATTATACCAAAAAATTACTATGACATTACTATTACATGTACTAATTTTACTTAATATTTTGGACAATCCTGCATATAACTACTAAATACTGTAAAAACTTTTTTTTTGGCCGATTAATACGAGAAATTGGGCAAAATGTGGTTCAAAACATTCTAATGACAAAATCATATTTACCTGTGAAATGTGTAATTATTTGGGTTATTTCTCCTTGTCACATCACAATTACTCAATGCACAATTGCACTATTGGTGTTAACTACTATATACCAAAATGTTATTAACTTTTAACAAGAAATACAAAGTGCTAGACGACTGACGTTTAACCTTAAAGCTCTATTCTATTTTTATGTCATTATCTATTTTTGATAAACGTATTCGACTATAAATAATATGTATATATAATATAACAGGATCCACTATCGACCATCGGCATCGGCTTCAGGTTGTAATAAAAATTATTAAATAAACGTGATTTATGGCATTTCCCTATTGTTCTATGTTTCCCGGCCATAGATTGCGAGATACGAGGAAAACTGAAGTACGGGAGGTTATATCTCTAAATCTCTCGGATAATTTTTTATGGGGTTCTGTTTGCTTGAGAACTACATTATGTATTGATCTTGGCGGCGGCGCGCTTGGACCGAATTTGCCCAACTGTCATTTCTGTATTGTTATTTCTTAAGGAAATTTGGTCAGTATGATCAATTGATTATGTAGTTTCCGGTACACTCAGCGTAATTTAACAGTTTATAAAATTAAGCCAAAGTCACAAAAGAACGTCGTTGTTTAAGGATGTCTTGGATGCATATCTAAAAGCAGTTATCTTCCCGTGCAGGGCGCAGGCGCAGCCCAGCCAGCAGTTCAACGTGGTGCGGCGGGTCTACCAGCAGGAGACTCTCAACAAGGATGCCGACTACCAGATGCCGAAACAGCCACGTGAGTCATCTTGTCTCTCACTCTCCGCCAGGGGCAGTCTCCGCAGGAATTCTTGAGCACTGGCCGGCTGTAGTGTGGGTACCTTGGCTATGTAGAGCTGCCATGGCTCCCTTCCTCACTTTAGACCTAGAGACCACCATCAGATAACAACCGTGCTCAGGTTACCTTTCGGTGACTGTACCTCTTACAACAGATCGATTCCAGACCACCTCAAAAAAAATTTAATAAAATAAACTTTTAACAAAAAAATTGTATCCGTCTTAAAAATGAGATCAAGTGCGTGGCCAAGCACGCAAACAGTTGATTAAATTTAGTTAAAAAGTGCCAGGCTGAATGCTGACAGAACTACAGAACACAATATAGGGAATCAGTGTGGTCCGGGCTAACATAACAAGTTGGTTTCATCTGGTAAGTCGATGAGGTCAAAAAGGGCTGTCAACCTGTCCTCTAAATTTGGTCTGGCAGTGAAACCCGCCAGCGTCAGGCGTGGCAGAATAACAGTTTTATTAAAACTGTTTTAAGTTCTACTTTACGGTGTTTATCTCAACAGATTAGTTTCGTTCGGTTAGTACAACCCGTCGGAAATATCTCTGCACCTCAGTTCACCCGCAAAAGTAGGTAGAGACATTGCGGGTGGGGGGTTTCGGGTGCAGAGATATTTCCGACGGGTTGTATATGAGATATATTAAAGGTGAAAAGACCGTTTCAAAGAAAATCGTAGCAAAGAAAGTGTCAGGTTGTGCCTCAGCAGAACAACTTATTTTAGGATCACTAATGGTCTACTTTACTTGCAAATTACTTTCATCTGATAATGAAATGAGGTAGGGTTTCGAGCGGCCAGCTCTCAAGCTATGAATGGGAACTTGGTATTTTATTAAACTTTAAAGGCTACGCTCTTCTCCAAGTAACTGTCACTCTCTTTTCCTCTTCACCATAGACTAAGTCTCTAAGTACGAAACGACATCAACTTTTGCCTTCATTTGGTCTCTAGGTCTTCCTCTACCTCTTTTCCCTTCTACCTTTTCTGAATGTTTCATGAGATTCTCGTGTTGTATCAAGTTTATGTCTGAATAGTTGTATTAATCAAGATTTTAGAACTACTTATTTTATAAAGACACCCCAGAAAACGCTCTTAGGACTGTCCTTGCCGTCTATAACACATAGCTCCATCGTCATACATACTCGTAACATAACTTACCTCTAATTCCAGTGGGCTACAAATGCAAGAAGGTAGTGAAAAGCTGCGGCTTCGGCGAGTGCCTCCTGAACTCGTTGCCCATCGTGCGATGGCTCCCGAAATACCGCATCAAGCGAGACCTGGTCGGCGACCTGGTGGCTGGAGCCACTACCGCTGTCATGCACATACCGCAGGGTGAGTGGACTGTTACAGCTTACCCCCGAAAATAACATGTATTATTTTAGTTGTTGAAAAGCAATAAACTACATACCTTACCTATAGTACTTTTCTATATGAACAACTATTTTAGGAACCCTTAAATCGTGAACAAAAATCAGCTGTTCCATATATTTTGGTCAAGTAAATTGTACCATTTCTATGGAAGAGTTGATTTTTTTCGCGTTTATATGTTGGGTCCTACAGTGTTCGTATAGACGAATGTTATCTCTAGCTTTCGGCATTACAGCGACAAAAAATAGCTATGAGCATACTACCTATACATCATTCTCCTACTAGATGTGGTGTTTACCAAGTGATTGAGATGAGACCTTATCAATATTTCCAGGGATGGCGTACGCCCTGCTAGCAGAAGTGCCTCCAATAGTAGGTCTGTACATGGCGTTCTTCCCGGTTCTCATTTACGTGGTCTTCGGGACTTCCCCTCACGTGTCCATGGGCACATTTGCCGTGGCCTGTCTCATGGCTGGGAAGGTAATTTGTAAGATAAGCGTGGCTAAGTTGGCTACGATCGAACGAGTTTATACATTTGTTCTTTGTTGGTAACTTTACACACGCATTTCCCGATATGACTTTCTGTTTTTTTTTATTCATTAGACTACATCTTTTTTTTGTTCATAAATGTCAGTTTTTTTCTAGCTTGAGGCATATGTCATATAATATTTTCCTATTCGCCTTATGAGACCCCAAGAGACCGGAATATAGCTTAAAACTAGAGAGCGACTTAAAACTGTTTATTTCTATGTTTATTTTATTTATTTAATATCACAGTTATCTAAACATGTTAAATTAAATGGGATTTCCCTACTTAACTTTGCACTACTTTAACTTTGTTTTTCTTGTCAAGAAGTTAAAAGTGAAAAAGATATTGTTCTATGGCAATTTACGCCAATAGTTCGGTATAAGTTAAGTTTATAAATCAACAGCTTAAAATTTAATGCACAATTAGCCATTATTTTGTGGAAAAAGACTTTAAACAGCATTTCAAGCTTTTTTGGACAAAATCATGACTAATTGTATATTTTATTTGAAAATGTTGATTTATAAACCTAACTTATACTGAACTAATGGCGTGAATTGCCATAGACCAATATCTTTTTCACTTTTTCACATTTAACTCGTTAACAAGAAAAACAAAGTTAAGTTGTGCACTTTGTACCGAGCGACTGACGTTTAACCTTTAAATAGCGTGCTCTGAGTCCTGGCTGTTACGACAAACGAAATATCACACGCGCTTAAAATACTGCGTTTTTAGGGTTCCGTAGTCAACAACAAGGAACCCTTATAATTTCGCCATGTCCGTCTGTCTGTCTGTCAGTCTGTCTGTCTGTCCGCGGCTTAGCTTAGAGACTATTAGTACTAGAAAGCTGTAATTTGGCATGGGTATACATATTTATTACGCCGATAAAGTGGTACAGTAAAATTTTGAAAAAGATTTTTTTTAGTGTACACGTAAAGTGGGGATGATTTTTTTTTTCTCATCTATCCCATAGTGTGGGGTGTCGTTGGATAGGTAATTTAAAAACATTGGAAGTAAGAGAAGACCATTTTTCGATCCATGGTTCCGTTTGCGAAATATTAAACTTAAAAGTGTTAATTTTTGTTAAAGTCAAGTGTCCTTCCCCCCTGCCGGCGAAACGGTTGTATTTGGAGACGTGAAAAAAATCATGGCAGTAGTATACATAACGAAATTAAAAGGAAAACTATCACAGCTAAAAACACGATTTGTTCAATATCATTCAAACTAATTTTATAAAGAAACAACAAACTAAAATCGATACTCGAGAGAAAATCAATATAAAGTCTAAAATTAGTAAAATTTACAAAAGATTTTATTTACGGTAAATATATGAATCAATTGACTTGATTTGTTCAAACTTATTTCATAAAAGTTAGGAGAACAAAGGTGTATGTAATGTAATGACAGTGAGTTTCCTGATTATTTCAACACAATCATCCTAAGTCTGTCATTTCATTTATATTTGCCTCATCTTTCCCCTTAATTTTGTCATTCCAGGTGGTCCTTCAATATGCCCATCATCCGGAACTAGCGAATTTATCAAACAGCACAACAACCGTGATACCACCGGGTAAGTTAAACCTGAGTTAGGTAGGAGGGGTAAAGAGAAGACTTGTCAATGAATTTTCACAGGTGGTAGAGCTGATGTTGGGCTCGACTGTGGAGGTACCACCATCTTACTTGGAGACCCCCTCGAAGTAATTCGGGGGAGAGTAAGAGGACAGCTCACAGGCAAAAAACCAGGAGGCCCACCATGCCTGGGACCGATGGATGGCGGTATATCCATCCCTAATAGCCGGGCCTTATATGGAACAGACTGGTGATGGTCAGCGGCGTCACTGGTGCGAGGGTTCCGGCACCGCGCTCACCAACCCGCCTGCCCAGCGTGTGTGAGTGTGGGAAATTCTTCTAGGATGACCGCCGGGAGTGGCAAAGTCCTGGAAAGGCCTATGTCCAGCAGTGAACGAACTAGGCTGATGGATGGATGATGAGGAATGAATTTGTTATTGAATAATTCATTTAATTTATTTATTCATTAACAAATAATTGTCAATGAACAAATAAATTAAATGAATGACTAAAACCAACCTTCTCCATTTACCAAAGGTTAGCTGGTAGAGAATACTTAATAGTATTAAGCTCGCTTATGTGCGAAATTTTTATCTTGCGCAATAAAGAATTTTATTATTATTATCATTGTATATATTTATTATATCTCGGGCCTGTAGTCCCGGACCTTTGGGAGATATGCATGGGGCCGAAGCCAGCCAACACGTAGAGGCCCTTTTTTATTATTATTATTTATTATTCTCCCCGTATGCCTTTCACAAACTACTCATATATGACTAGCTTTGAATACACTAGTGTCCTCTAGGCGCCAAGTGGCTCACTATAAAGTGGGTATCTATAAATATCATTGCAGTATGGGAATGCACATCGGTAAATTCACGAGTTGTGTTGAGATCTGGATAGCTCAGAGGTTAGAGCGATCGCCCGGTAAGCGAGAGGTCCCGGGTTCGAATCCCGGTTCAGAGCTCCTCACATCCAGATTTACTTTTCTTTCTGTGTTTCTATACTGCAATGAAATAATGTTAATTTAACTACTCACATGATTGTCATCGCAGATTAGAAGTCTCATTGTTTTCTGTTCATCTTTTTCAGATCCACATGCAATAGAGTACACCCCTTTACAAGTACTTAGTGCGGTGTGTCTTATAGTGGGAATATTTCAGGTAATTATCATATCTTTACTTTAGTTGACGATTTAAAGGCCATTTAATTGAATTGTTCTATAAACAATAAATCGTCGTAGGCGACTTAAGGCCTTGCCCTTGGTATTTCAACGGTTTTTGTTTAAATATGCCGAACAAACTACTTACCTGATCTATTTTAAACTCACAGACATGTTTTTTCAGACCTTTATCTATGCGTTGTTAAGACAGTTACCTAATTGGACCCATTTCACTCGCCATTACACGTTTTAACGCCTCGTCACCAGACAACCCCAAAGTATGCATTGAAATGTGAGCTGTACAGTTACCCTATTCACCAGCTACCAGTACAGTTACCCTATTCACCAGCTACCAGTACAGTTACCCTATTCACCAGCTACCAGTACAGTTACCCTATTCACCACCACCCGCTTGTTTTACAGACGCTAATGTGGGTGCTCCGCCTGGGCGCGGTGTCGACGCTTCTCTCGGAGCCGCTGGTCTCAGGGTTCACGACTGCTGCCTCGTTCCAGGTCTGTCATGTGACGTGATCCCACGGTATTGGAGCGACGGGGAGCGGGAGACAATGTTGGTCTAGGAGGCGTTGGACAAAAAAGTGACGTCATTTTGTTATGGAAATGTTGTGCTTCTCTGTTATATAAATCTAGTCAGAGTTCAACGTCTCGCTAGCTACAGCTGTTGCGTTTACCTAGAACGGGTCAAGTCTAAGTTTGATGTCGTCTGGCGGCATGAGAGCAACTAAGTAGTAAACGTTCTGTCATTTCAATTGCAGTATATTTGGTGAGTGTACAGTAAGATATACTCAAAAGAATCAGCCTCGTCATTATCACTGTACCTAGCCAGATGTTGACGTAACTGAAACTAGATTTAAATAATGGAGAAGCACAACAATTCCATAACAAAATGACGTGCTTTTTTTGTTCAGCGCCTCCTGTACTACGCATGAGCTGCGAAGCTGTCAGGTCCCTCGTCCCGCCCCCATCGCTTGCATGTTTTTGTATTTTTGTGTACCCTTAAATTCTAAAATTTGTATTTGTAAAAAAATTCAACATATAACGCGCATTATGCTATCATAATAATATACTTACTTTAAATATACCACAAATTTACAAATTGACTTTTGCAAATATATTAAGATATAAGAGGTTTTCTTTTTAAATATTGCTTGTTGTGTTTTTTACATGTACACTTTTTTTAGTGGCAACTGTTTTGGTTTTAATATTGGCTATCAGATATTATCACATATGCAATAATAAATAAGCTATTTGTTCCCAGTAAAGAAAATTAAATAAAAAGGCACGTTTGTGATCAAATCAAAAGCAATAACTATGATGTCCCAACAATAACTAATTCACACTCACTTTTTGCAGTGTATACCCACGTAACCTCGGAAGCGCTATAAAACGCGCAAAATACACAAAATGTGTAACAAAATGTGGGCAATTTGTTGTAGTAACAAAATGTGGGCAATTTGTTGTTGTAACAAAATATGTGCAATTTGTTGTTGTACCAAATGTGTGCAATTTGTTGTTGTAAGAAAATGTGGGCAATTTGTTGTTGTAAGAAAATGTGGGCAATTTGTTGTTGTAACAAAATGTGGGCAATTTGTTGTTGAAACAAAATGTGTGCAAATTGTTGTTGTACCAAATGTGAGCAATTTGTTGTTGTAAGAAAATGTGGGCAATTTGTTATTGTAACAAAATGTGGGCAATTTGTTGTTGTAACAAAATGTGAGCAATTTGTTGTAGTAACAAAATGTGGGCAATTTGTTGTTGTAACAAACTGTGGGCAATTTGTTGTAGTAACAAAATGTAGGCAATTTGTTATTGTAACAAAATGTGGGCAATTTGTTATTGTAACAAAATGTGGGCAATTTGTTATTGGAACAAAATGTAGTCAATTCGCTTGTTCCCCGCAGGTGCTCGCTTCACAACTGAAAGACCTCGTCGGAGTCCGGATAAGGAAGCTCAACGGGAATTATAAAGTTATATTTGTAAGTTTGTGTGTGTTATTATCTGATTATATTTTAAATATCTTAATAGTTAGGTATTGTTTAAAAAGTTTGTTATGATTTGTGTCGTTTATTTAACTTTTTTTCTCGTGTGTTTTATACATAACCCTAATTTTAAAACATAAAATATACTTACGTCGTCACGGGGCTGTGTGTGAAATGCAAGCCACACTGCACACTCGTACACCCACATTTCACCCACGATTATTGCGTCTATCTACAGATGTGCACTCTTAGCAGGGACACTCTGTATACCATATAGCTCTATCGCCGACATAATTGATCAAAAAGCATCCCTGAATAATAAGGTACCGGAAACCCTTTCTTAATAATAAGGTACCGGAAACCCTTTCTAAATACAACGTGAAATTTAAGTCATTTTGTTAACGAAAATTGGTGAGTACTTGTCCATATGAACAAGTTTGACTATGGAGCCAACTCCGAAAACGTAAAAAAACAATATCAGCTGTTCCATATAATAATAATAATAAGCCTTTATTTCATTCCCATGCAAAAAGAAAAAATACAATTAATTATTATATATCATTATGACAAATTAAACCTTCATTAAAAATAGCATATTATATAAATCATATTTCATTATCATTCATATTCATTATTCATAAATCTATTTACAAACTATTCTATAATAATGTAGCTTTTTGGGATACCCATTTTGGGCAAAGGCCTCCTCGATGCCATGCTTTCCTATCTTTGGCTAGTCGCGTCCAAGTTATACCCGCGAATGCAGTGATGTCGTCACGCCATCGACGTTTTGGTCGTCCGGGGGGTCTGGTAGTGTTGCGGGGGTACCGATGGAGTATCTTTTCACTCCAGCTGTTCCATAGAAAAGTTAAATACCTACTCGACCCAAATGTATGAAACAGCTGATTTTTTTTCACGATTTCAGGGTTGACTTTACAGTAAAAATTGTTCATATAGACGAGTACTATCACCAGTTTTCGTTAACAAAATGACTTAAATTTCACGTTTTAACAATTTAAACCAACATCTATTTGCTTTATGCATAACACTATATTCTTATGTCAGTTGTATAAGGACTAAAATCGGTTGTTTATTTAAATTTAAAGGACAAACAGGCGGTTGTGTTGATGTACCTACGTATTTACTTTTATGATGACAAACCGCACACCTGTTCTTTTTCTTTCAGACAGTAATAGAAGTAGGCAAGAACCTGCCATACTTGAACTGGGCCGCGTTCACGATATCTATCATCGCGTGCTTCATCATAGCCATGAACAATGAACTGCTCAAGGTAGATTTATTTTTATTTTTTATTACGCGTTTTGTACATTTACACACTTACCTACTTACATTTACACACATACCTACTTACATTTACACACATACCTACTTACATTTGCACACATACCTACTTACATGTGCACACATACCTACTTACATTTACATTACACACATACCTACTTACATTTACACACATACCTACTTACATGTACACACATACCTACTTACATTTACACATATATCTACTTACATTTGCACACATACCTACTTACATTTACACACATACCTACTTACATGTACACACATACCTACTTACATTTACACACATACCTACTTACATTTACACACATACCTACTTACATTTACACACATATACCTACTTACATTTGCACACATACCTACTTACATTTGCACACATACCTACTTACATTTACACACATACCTACTTACATTTACACACATACCTACTTATATTTACACACATACCTACTTACATTTGCACACATACCTACTTACATTTACACACATACCTACTTACATTTACACACATACCTACTTATATTTACACACATACCTACTTACATTTACACACATACCTACTTATATTTACACACATACCTACTTATATTTACACACATACCTACTTACATTTACACACATACCTACTTATATTTACACACATATCTACTTACATTTACACACATACCTACTTACATTTACACACATACCTACTTACATTTACACACATACCTACTTATATTTACACACATACCTACTTATATTTACACCATACCTACTTACATTTACACACATACCTACTTATATTTACACACATACCTACTTATATTTACACACATACCTACTTACATTTACACACATACCTACTTACATTTACACACATACCTACTTATATTTACACACATACCTACTTATATTTACACACATACCTACTTACATTTACACACATACCTACTTACATTTACACACATACTACTTATATTTACACACATACCTACTTATATTTACACACATACCTACTTACATTTACACACATACCTACTTACATTTACACACATACCTACTTATATTTACACACATACCTACTTATATTTACACACATACCTACTTACATTTACACACATACCTACTTATATTTACACACATACCTACTTACATTTGCACATGTAATTGTGTATCGATTCGGCGTAACACAACTTAACTTATTTGACACGACTAACATTATTTTAAGCGTCCTGTCTTTTTCTTTCTTTATCGAAAAGACAAGCACAGAACGCTTAAATTAAGTTTAGTTCTGTCAAAAGTTAAGATATGCTAAACCGAATTGACACCATTGTTTACAAAGGCGGCACTTATTGGATAAAGCAATATCTCCCAGGCAACCTTTGGGTGGAGATAATTAAACATAAAAAGGGGTAATGTAAATGCTAACAAAAATTACAGAGTGCTGTTTAAACGAAACGTTATGTTGGTATAATAATATACTTAATACATATACTTAATTTACATCCACATACTAAACATTTAAATAAATAAAATAAACATAAATACATATACAAGGTGTAACAGAAAGGTGTAGGTTAGGTTAGGTTAGTTTATAAACTACCTAGTGAATTGATCAACTTACGATTCTTGTTATTTTCCGGTGACACATACATACTTAAATAATAATAGGGGTGGGATGTTAATACAAGGTAATACTATGTAACGTGTCACTCCTGCGGTATGAAGGGAGCGTGGGGGGTCAGCGGGCGCTACTAGCTCTCCTTTCACACCGCAAGAAGAATGTGCATGACAACTATAAACACAAAATAAGGGAATGTATCAAATTTAAAAAACACAACTTTGCTAGAAAAGCCTATGTGTCATTAAACTAAATGTATATTGTATATGTATATTGTATATCGGGAAATGCCATAAATTTCGAACAAATAATCGAAGGCCACAAATCACAGGCTCCAAGTAAGAGTAAGAGGACAGCTCACAGGCAAAAAACCAGGAGGCCCACCATGCCTGGGACCGATGGATGGCGTTATATCCATCCCTAATAGCCGGGCCTTATATGGAACAGACTGGTGACGGCAGCGGCGTCACTGGTGCGAGGATTCCGACACCGCGCTCACCAACCCGCCTGCAGCGTGTGTGACTATGGGTAATTCTTCCAGGATGACCGCCGGTAGTGGCAAAGTCTTGGAAAGGCTTGTGTCCAGCAGTGGACGAACTAGGCTGATGGATGGATGGATTAAAAAATAAGAAAGACAATCATAAGTTGTGAGTTTTAGAACGAGATGATAACAAGAAGTTCTTCTTGAAGAAACTACCCAAAATAACTATTACTTTGTTATTAAATATTTTATTTTATTTTATTATTAACCTGACGAAACTAAGCGCGTCAGAAATCAAAGAAAAGGCCAAAGCATTACAAAAGGTGTATTGTACTGACTTAGAAGACAATTTCTTAGAATAATGTCTCCATTTTCGTGCTTACAGAAATATAAAAAACTGGTCAAACTCGCGTTCCATAATTTTAATTTTATCATTTTGTTTTCTTGTATTTCTCAACCGCTATATTTTTCGTGTAATCTTTACGTAAGCAGATATTAACATGATTTTTGGTATATGTTTCTATCCACCAGTTTTTGAGAAATGGGGGGACATACATTTTTTTGTGGATTTCTCGAAATAGATGCAAGTAAATATGACTTGTATTCTGTAACTTGTATTTTATATATATACGACATAAACATAATTAAATTTCGGACTATATTCCGATAAAAGTTGACAAGTAAATTCATATGGTATTACCTAAATGATGGAAGCTAAGAAAGGGGCGGCTGGTACTACATGGCCTAGGGCGGCCAAGACTGCAAATCCGCCACTGTCGAAAAGACAAAGACAGAACGCTCAAAATAAGGTTAGACCTGTCAAATTAGTTAGGTAGTGTTGCGCCGAATTGACACCATTATTTGTGATTTCGAGATGAAATCACTCTTTTCTTAAGCTCATATGGTTTTTGCACGTTACCAAAACACAAACAAGCGATTCAAATTGTTCTGTCTGTTTTCCGTGTTTATCTCTGAAACGGCTAAATCGATTTTGAAGGCACTTTCATTGGCATTTCACTTTCGGAGGGCTTCTCAAAAAGTAATTTGACATCTTTCACTGATATTGGTCAATTTCCTTCTTCGGCTTCACAAAAATAAGTGAAGCAAGAAGTGCCACCTTGTAACAAATACAATTTTACTTGTCTTCTTCTCTACTTTATAAAACGAAGTGACGGATGTGAGAAGAGTGACGTAAGAAATATATAGAGTACAAAGAAAGATAGAGCTCAATCTAGCCGCTCTATACAAGGTCACTTTTTGATCGTCGTCCAAATTCATACTGGAGGCTTGATAAGTGATCAGTATCATGGATCAATAACAATTTTTGTGAAATTTGTAAAATTCAATTTCGGCTTCCCTTAGAAATTCACTTCTAGTTCCGAGTAAATCACTATGGGAAGTCGAAATTTCATTTTATGAATTTTACAAAAATAGTTATTGATCAATGATACAGATCACTTACCAAGCCACCAGTATGAATTTGGACGATGATAAAAAAGTCACTTTGTATATACACACGCCTGTCTCCCAGAGGGGTAGATAGAGACCTAAAGAAGGCCTAAATCAGAATCAACCGAGATAGTTTGTACATTTGTATGTGTTTATGTTACCTGAATTAAGTTTGTAATTAAATTTTCAGCCATGGGTCAGCAAAAGAAGTAAGATCCCAGTTCCTATAGAACTACTAGCCATTGTAATTGGAACCCTGGTCTCCAGGTTTGGGGCTCTGAAGGAAATGTTCGGAATCACCCTCGTGGGCCACATCCCTACTGGGTAAGTATTTCGAATCTATAATGTTGTTATCGGCTAAACCTGATACAGAACAATACCCTGACTGACTGACTGACTGACTGATCTATCAACTCCCAGACCAAACAGCTGTATAAGGACCATGATGGACTGTTTCTTATTTTTGACCGGTTTCTTATATTAAATTATGTTAAGGTCTGTCAATTCGAAAACTATTTCGAAATTTTGTTTTAAGAAGCCGTCTTTTAGAACTTGTGGTCTGAAAAACCTCATGATGATGAATATTTTTACGAAGAAGATGCAACATCCATTTGCCTTCGTGTGACGTCACTTGAGAAATAGCTGTTCAGAAATGTCATCCGCAAGACGCGGGACAGTCCCAACACCAGTCCTGGAGACTGTAGCCGACAGATTTATGTAGCCACTGTGGAGGTGCTTTGTGCGGAGAGTGATCATGGAGACCTGCTCATCTCCTTGATCGCTCTTGGTGCATATTTCATAGTGTTTTTGTGTAGTTATTAAGTATTGTTAGGGTTTTGTGTATTGTATTTTTTTTCTTGTTGTTAACCCACTATTAAGTCTACTAATATTCTATGGATTCAAAGTTGTCCGAAATAAAAGATTTTTATTTTTATTCATACATCCATCCATCAACCTAGTTCGTCCACTGCTGGACATAAGTCTTTCCAGGACTTTGCCACTCCCGGCGGTTGTCCTGGAAGAATTGCCCATACTCACACACGCTGGGCAGGTGGGTTGGTGAGCGTGGTGCCGGAACCCTCGCATCAGTGACGCTGCTGCCCGTCACCAGTCTGTTCACCATGGATATACCGCCATCCATCGCTCCCAGGCATGGTGGGTCTCCTAGTTTTTTGCCTGTGAGCTGTCCTTTTACTCTACCCTGAATTACTTCGAGGGAGTCTCCAAGTAAGACGGTGGTACCTCCACAGTCGAGCCCGGCATCAGCTCTACCACCTTATTTTTATTATTATTTATTTATTACCGAGATCCCAATGTTACTTCGGGCACAAATATAGAGCATGCAGGTTTCATGCATGCATTCGTAACGACATGTATGATATTGTTTCCAGGCTGCCAGCGCCGCAAGTGCCGCCACTAGAGCTGATACCGAAGGTGGCGGTGGACGCGTTCACCATCACCATGGTCACTTACACCATTTCCATGTCTATGGCACTCATCTTCGCGGCCAAAGACAAGTATGAGATCGACGCTAACCAGGAACTGTTGGCCTTGGTAAGTTCCATACGGATCTGCAACTGATATAATGCTCATACAAATCTTCGTCAATGTTCGTATTCCCGAAAACAGCCGAATCATAAATTGCAAGAGCACTAAACATTGCACTAGCATTCGGAAACTTATTGGAGTGAGAATAGGAGTCAAAGTTATTTTAGAACATGTGCAAAAATTGGAATCGGAAGCTGGACTTGAGCCTAGAGCATGAACAACGCCAGACTTTTGAGAGTTCTTTGGAAGAAATTAGGTCTTCTCTTATATTGAAAAAATGCATGAGGTTTGTTGGTCTTTTATTAACTGTACGAATTATTAAAAAATGTATTATGATATGATATATCCTTTTGTCTACAAAAATGTATTTCCAACCTATTTTTTTTAAACGTTCCTTATAAGAACGCGGTTAAGAAACCTCGTTACACGCAAACCTCCACACAAACGCAATCTCCACATTGCGGGGTGTCTAAGGAATGTTATTATAATATTTTAGGCTTTTTTCAACTATATTTTATCAACATTATCTATAAGCTTAAATAATATTAGTTGGCGAAACTCAAAACATAGGTAGTATTAGTCTATATGAACAACTGTTTGTATGGGAGCTAAGCGAAATTCGCAACTTTTTTTCTCTTCCTCCCATACAAATTGCCGCCATCAGCTGTCTGGTCCAGTATGGAAAGGTGAAAACAAATTTTAAGAATCTCGCTTAACTCCCATACAAACAACTGTTCATATAGACTAGTACTACCTATGTTTTGAGTTTCACCGACTTATATTATTTAACCTTATAGATCTATGTTTAAGTCGAACTAAAAACCATGAAATCTGAGTAATATCTTAACAACAAACCCTTAAAATACGTAAATTTAACGGTTTTTTAACAAAGTGTAGCCGAATGTGCTTTTATTGTTTTAGATAAAATTTAAAAAATTATAATAATATTATATTATTAATAACATCCAATCTGTGTCACTGACTGATATATCATCGCACAACCTAAACCGCCGGTCCTAGAGACATGAAATTTGGAGGGTTTGTTCTTTGTGAAGTGTAGGTGTCAACTATGAAAGGTTTTTTCGAAATTCTACCATTAAAGGGGTAAAATAAGGGCTGAAGTTTGTATGAAATTCCGTTAGTTTCGAAGTTAGGATCTTGAATTTTTGTGTCTAGGCTGACAATTAAAAATTAATTTATACAAGTTTCGGCCTTTTTTGATAATTTTACTCCGAAGGGGTGATAAGGGGGATGAAGTTGTGTAAGGTCACGTGGTACGTCCGGTCGCTCGGCTATAGATTTGTATGCGCATTATTACTTTAGGAGTACTGTACGGGTATGGTACGGGTTTTAGTAAAAAAACGTAAACTTTGGCTTGTGGTTATCAACTAATATAAGCAAGTATACAGGGTGTATTAACTCTACCTTACTAGTCTCGTGCGAGTCGGACTCGCGCACGAAGGGTTCCGTACCATTATCTATAAAAACGGCAAAAAGGAACATGTCTGTTGTATGGGGCCCCCTTGAATATTTATTTTATTCTGTTGTTATAGCGGCAACAGAAATACATCATCTGTGAAAATTTCAACTGTCTAACTATCACGGTTCATGAGATACAGCCTGGTGACAGACGGACAGCGGAGTCTTAGTAATAGGGTCCCGTTGGTTACCCTTTGGGTACTGAACCCTAAGAAGCAAATTAAAAATTAACTTCCCATATAATTTTTGAATACCTACTCGTCATCTTCTATGGGAGAGCGAAAATAGTAGTTTATGCTACAAGGGCCAAAAGGAATAAATTACGAGGACGATTTAAAACACGAGCGTAGCGAGTGTTTTAAACGTAACCGAGTAATTTATTGATTTTACGCCCGTGTATCATACTACGTTTTTCAATGCATAGTGTGAGGAAATGAAAACAAATATAATCTTGTGAACTTTAAATTATGATTGGCTCAAAAGGATTGTATCCAGAGCCGTTAAACAGTGGAAAAAAAAGTATAACATCTATGGTACACAGGAAAGGCTGCAGGTTAGCCAACCATTGCAAACAAATAAAAAAAATAATAATAATAAAGTCCTAGGGCAAAATAATCGACTTTCTGTTCGGTTTTGATGCATAAAAAGTGAGCCTTTACGAGCACATGCATTGAAAAAATATTTATTATTTGCAGAAGTCATAAAGTATCCCGCATAAGTATTTTTTTTTTTCAATAAAGTATGTTTATTACAGGGCTCCAGTAATATCTTCGCCTCATTTTTCGGATGTGCTCCTTTCTGCGCCAGTCTATCCAGATCTTACATACAATATCAGGTAAAAGATGTGAACGAAAAAAACATACAAGTCTGATTAGAGCTGAAAAATTACCCCACGATAAAGTGTGTTGAACACAACTTTGTATAGCGACGGTTCCAATAGCGTTCTTTGTGTCTTTGAGACGGCAAATCACGTATCGCATGACAACAGTACGAACCAATCATGATGTTTTTACCCTTTTCAGTCTCTGGTGCCATTTTCGAATGACACTTTGTTAGAAATGAGTCTTCTGTGTTTTTTTTTTCATTAAAAGAAGTTTTCAATTTTGCGCTCGCGACGAAATCGGCACGATTGTATTGTCCTCGCAAGTTTCATGGAGAGTGCACCTTATAGCGAAATGAAACAGCATGACATTTGGCCACGCTCATAACTGAGTTGGTCGCGTCATGATGTCTGTTCTCAATAAGTAACGTAACTTCCAGGCAGGCAGCAAAACACCAATAACATCTGTAGTTAGCGCGATGCTGATCCTGTGTGTGCTGCTGTGGATCGGGCCGTTCTTCGAGGACCTGCCGCGGTGCGTGCTCGCCTCCATCATTGTTGTCTCGCTCAAGGGCATGTTCATGCAGGTCAAGGAGTTAAGCAAGTGAGTCGGAATTTGTATTATTTGAGTGCTTTACAAGATAGAAAAAAAAATAACGAAAGGCATCGTCAGATGTCGGTTGGAACGAAGTTCCTTTCGCTACTGACGCGCACGCCGCACGCCGTACCTATACATAGACATACACTTGTAAACACACGTACTATAGCTAAAGTTTCGTGACGGTCGAAGGAGGGTTTTTCTCGTTGTTTTTTTTTTCTTAGTTCTTAGCTTTCCTCCAGATGGCGGTGTTCATGTCACCATAGACAAAATATGTTTCGTAGCAATCAATGTCAAAGTGGTTTTTAGTATGTTTGGAATCTGTGCAAATTTGGTCGTTGATTCTGTTGCTAAAGTATACGACAGTGACATCTAGAAATTTTATTTAATACTATATTTGACACAAGGAAAAACGCTCAGTGCTACACTTTTTTTGGCCCAGCTCTCATTCTCCAAGTGTGAAGTGTAACGCGCGATAAGGAACTTAGTTACAAAAGCAAATAGATCCAACTTTTACAATATTTTAACTAAAGAGAATTATCTTTTATAAATTTTTACATAATTTGAAATTTAATCACTTTATTATTTTTTTCTTAATCGATTCTAATTTCATTATAATTACAATTTGAAATGAAATGAAATATATTTATTTTCAATGCATGTGCTCGTAAAGGCCCACTTTTTATTTATTTTATTTATTTACAATGGTTGGCTAACCTGCAGCCTTTCTTGTGTACCATAAATGTCATACTTTTTTTCCACTGTTTCACGGCTCTGGATACCTAGTCCTTTTGAGCCAATTACAATTTAAAGTTCACAAAATTATATTTGTTTTATTTCCTCACACTATGCATTGAAAAACGTAGTACACGGGCGTAAGAGCAATAAATTACTCGGTTACGCTCGTGTTTTAAATCGTCCTCGTAATTTATTCCTTTGCGCCCTTGTAGCATAAACTACTATTATTTCATGACACGAGACTAAAATGAAAAAAAAAATCTTTAAATATTAAGCTTTGGGAACAATGACATAGAACAATGACATAGAATGTCATTGTATGGAAATTGAAAATTTTAACCTGTATTAATTCATATTGGCGACATACTACTTATGAAGGGAAAAGTCAAAAGTATACGCATAATTAGATTGATGGATGTAGGAGAGGCAAAAGAGGATAATAATTAAATCTATTTAATTATTCACTATTTCCACAATAAATAATTCACCACACCACCCATCACGATGGTACGTAATAATCGTCGGTGAAACGCGGTCGTGTCGGGTTTGAACCACAGAGCACCCATACATATACTTGCTACTTGCTTATATACTTGCTCTGTGGTTTGAACTGTGACTTCCATTTCAAATCTCACACTCGGAACAAGTCTGACACCCCCTCGGGGATTCATGTCGTCACAATATATATTTTTTTCAATAATTTGTTTTCAGATTTTGGAAACTGAGCAAGTTGGATGCAATCGTGTGGCTGGTTACGTTCCTAACGACATGCTTCGTCAGTATTGATATTGGGTAAGAATTTATTCAATATTTGCCTCTTTTTCGGCTTGGTAGTTATTTTATCAACATCCCTTATAGTTTATATGTTGACCAGGCCCTGTAGCATAGTGTTTAATCGCACGCTACGCCACTAGTTGAATCACAAGTGCAAGGAGCGTGACATACTGTTTAATCGCAAAAACATCGTGTCACGCTCCTCGCACTTGTGTTTCAACTATGTTGCGTCTCGCGCAATTAAACCTTATACTACGAATACAGGGTCATGACAATAATAATAAAGAAAACCGCATCCAAATCCGTTCAGTAGTTCTCGAGTTAAAACAAAACATACGTACAGACAGACAAAAACTCGAAAAATTGTAGTTGTTGGCCTCAGTACAATACTAATAACCCATTTCATTCATTTATAATTTCGCAAAAATATTTAATTTACAGACACGTTTTTTATTTATTATTATATATTTATAGAAAGAAAAAAAAAGAGCTTTATTTCAAACACCACAGAAAACAAAACAAAAAAGAAAACAAATTAAAAACGAAATAGCCATATTCTGTGGTTATGAAAAAGGAGTCCAGCTCAGCTTAATGCCACAGCCGAAGCCACAGCGCTGGTATTCTGCTGGATCCTACAAAAATTAAAACTAATAACTATAATATAATAATTTATAAATTACATAGTTATAAGTTTAGTATAACAAATTACCTTGCAATATTTTACATTTTTTGTCTTTCAATAATACACACAATCTAATTATAAATTATTCATATTAATTGTATTATTTTATGTAAAGTAATCATGCTATTTATTTACTACTAAATAATATTAATTCAGAGGTGTTTCCAGGTGGCTGTTAGTGGAACATAAGCAAGGGCGGATCCAGGATTTGATTTTAGGGGGGGGCCATTCTGACAAGGTTTATCACAAAGTAATATAAAATGGAAGTTTTTTGGCGCGTTAAGTCTTAACGTGCTTCTAGCAAACCTATTTATACCTTATATACCTATGCTGTGTAAAAGTGCACCCAAATCGAATCGAAAAGTCGAATCAAATAGGTAATCAGATATATGTAATTCCTGGAACATAGCCTCCCCCCCTGTATCCGCCTATGAACAATAGCCAGTTTAATACTTATAAGAAATAGAATGTCAACCCCTGTAAAGAAAACTTCTAGAGGAGCTAGTCTGACGTCCTGATGATGCATGTTTCATTTCAGTCTGGGAGCCGGTCTGGTGGCGAGTGTGGGAGCTCTGTTCTGCCGCTCACAGACCCCGTACACCTGCCTGCTGGGACGAGTGCATGACACTGACTTGTATTTGGACTGCAAGCGGTATAGAGCTGTAAGTGGAATCCAGACAGTCTACAGGGGGCGTTGAAATGGTTCGCGTTGCGGTACACCATGTATTGTACAGTGGGAGGATTTTTATTTAATCGTATGGCTTATAAAAGTTTACAAGTCGTTCATAATATTATTGGGGATGTCTTTAGCCATTCAGCTGCGTCTTCTGTAAGGATGAACAGGTCAGAAATATTTCCATTAAACTTTCGGGTTGGGCATTCTCGGATGATTGGTCCACATTTTGCACCTCGGCACCGCAATCGCAGGCTGGTGATGTTCTCCACCCACATCGGTGCATGTACTCTCCGGTACGACCATGGCCGCAACGGAGCCTGTTAAGAAGGCACCAGGATCTACGGGGAAGAGCGAACCCTTCTGGAGGATGACAGCCTTGCACCAGTCAATATTAAAGAGGCCGGTACAGCAGGGTAGCCACCACGCGCCATCTCCTCCTCTTAGGATCTTTATAGCCGCTTTCCCAGCTTTCATACCTTTCATTGCCTGTACATTTTTTTTCATACTTATCATTATCACGCTTTCCTTGTCTTTGTCTATTCGATGATTACAATTCTTGTTCTAAGCGTTATAAAGTACCTTCTCTTTTATCACGTAGTAAACTGATCGATTCTTGTCTCCTTTTTAAAATTGTGAATGGAATTGACTCCACACATTTGTGGAATTGAGGTATCCTTGAAAAAATCATATTCAGAGCTCCCGCTCGTCGTACTAGACGTAAAGATTTATTCTCAGTGCCTTTCTCCAGAACCCAGTAAACAAGTAATAATTTTATAAGTCGTGCCTTAGATATATAACACAAAGAACTGCGGGTCTACCACGTAATTCTGATTTTCATCAACATCAACGTGAGATTGAAATTTGACGTGCGTGCGACGACGCCTTCCTAACATGCCATCTCTTTTGCACGCACGTCAAATTTCAATCTCAAGTATATATTGATGAAAATCAGAATTACGCGGTAGACCCGCAGTATAGTGTTGATTTATTTAGTTCTTCTTACAACGTTTTTAAAAATGAGATCAAAAAGATATTGTTTGTGTAAGTTAGTTTTCGATTTTGTCTTGTGAAGTCGCTATTGAAATTTTTTGTATTAATTGGAACTTGTAGATCTATTTGTGTTAATCTTTATATGTAATTGTCTTGTGACCGTTTATGTTTTACAAAATAAAGAAAAAAAAAAAGAAAAAAATCGAAAAAATTCGCGAATGTCTATTTTGCCGAGTCATCTCTGATTCCTCGAATTCAAACACATTTTCAAAATAGTTCCTCCGGCGTTCCAATACTTTTCTTTCATCATTCAACACACATCCATCTTTATCTCTGGTAATAGTCTGTGCTCCGTCTAGATAACACCCTTTCGTTGAAGATTGTTTCTAACGTAACTGTCGCCATTTTGGGCACTTATTTTTCCCTCACTATGCCCTCACCGTTTAAGGCGATATGCGAAAAAAATACGGGTGTGTATTTCATGAAATACACGGAAAATTATAATCAGTTTCTGGTATATGCATTTTGACTATATAATCTAGGGATTTGAAATTGGAAAACATGTTTGAATAAATTTTCCTCGATAGAAATATTTGTTGAAATGAGGTCTTCAAACACACTTTTTCTCCTCGTTTGACGAATAGGAACCGTATACAGAACTCAAACATATTTTATTAGGTGTGTTTTAACAATATCTAGAGATTTAATATTTGAAAATTTTCTAGCTATTTTAGTTTTTTTAATAAAAATATAAAACCAACTTTTTCCCCTTTTGCCCTGAATCCGCCCCTCTCGCACTGCGCGATTTTTCGCTTGGAATGATAGTGACAAAAATAAAATTCGCATAGCCTCTTAAGATAAATGAAAACCATGAACAATTGCAAATAGTTTATTTGTGTACAATATTTTAACCAGTGCAAGATTGTCTAATTCCACTTTCTGCTAAATGCCTTTCCCTCTGTCCTGGCAATATTAGAATGAAAAACAACACGCTGCCCATTAGTAATATATTTACAGCAACAAAGAGTATCCATGCAATTATATCAATTATACATACTTGATAGTTTTTGGAGTAGGGGTAGCATTTGTTACATCCCAAACTGATTATTTTAGGCTTTATTTCATAGAAAGAAGACCTGTATTTTCTGAAGATTTCGCAAATTGAATCAAAATGTATGATGGAAAATAAAAATAGAATGTAAAAAATCTCTTTTCCAGCCGCAGCCATCAATGATTTCAAGATGCTATTAATATATACTTTTACATTTAGCTATGTTTGTTACCAGACTGGAATGGCCAAGAGTTTTAGTTTCATCGTAATTTCTGATGCGTTTTCATATTTCCGTATTCATATGAGAATTAGGAATATTCTGCGTACATTTCTAGGTTGACAACATGGACATAATTTATTATGCCAAAAATATTCTGACAAATGAGAAAAAGTATGTATAGATTCGTCTATCGGGAGCACAGTGCAGAGCAAATTCCTCTTTTGTCTTGGAATTTAACAATACAATCAATCGATTGATTTTTTTCACTTTCGGAGTAGCCCCTTGTGTTACTTAAGAAAGTTTTGTTTTGCCGCGTCGTAAACTTAGAGCATGTACCAAGTCGTAAACCACGAAAAATCTGAACTCATCTATGAATCTTCTTACTGCCTCTTCCTGTTAAATAAAGACCTGTTTACGCTGCAGGCTGAGGAGCTGCCCGGCATCAAGATCTTCCACTACTGCGGCGGCCTGAACTTTGCCACCAAGAACCTGTTCCGTGCCACCTTGTTCCGGAAGGTCGGGTGCCTGAAGCCGCAGGCGCCGGTCGACGACCACGACTCTCTCACCAAGACCGACTCCTACGAGTGGGACCCTACCGTCAATATGAGGGTGCGTTGCAGTTTTGTAGAGTTTTACTCAGACCCTGGGTGGCCGAGCTCCTCTCGGGACAGATGTAAAACATCTAGTTAGTGTTTAAAATCTCTTTCCACACAATATTTGTTTCGATTTGTTTCTCTGCATGAAACGCAGGAACAATCAAAGCACGTCAACATGCATTTAACGCGCAAATTGGAATGCACTTATCCACATTGACATTGGTCCCGTTTATTGCACACGATGCAACTGCAGCGATAAACTCTGCAACGGGTTGCGGCGATGAATGTGATAAACGACCATTTTTTACCTGTCAAAATGACAGATAACATACAGAGCTACAAAGTTATCTGTTCCGGTGTGCCAAACTAAAATGGCTTCTATAATCACTGTGTGACAGTCATCGCCACCAGAACAGATAAGTTTGTAGCTTGCATACGAATACGATGCAACTAGCATCGGAAATTATTTGCGATGCTCGATACTTGCATCGATGCTTATCAAAGTCATGCGAAATGATCGTTTATGACTCTTTGCAACCCGTTGCAGAGTTCATCGCTGCAGTTGCATCGTGTTTGTTAAACACGACAATTGACACAGACATTTTTTGTGGAAAATGATGCGAAATTTTCAATCTTGTACAAAGCAAAACAAGATGGGTGATTTGCTCGTGAAAATTCGCAGAAATCGACTTTTCACAAAGATGAGGTAGATCAATTTTTCACCCCCGAAAACCATTGTCTACTATAATTTTCCTTCAATCTCCAGGTACAATGCGTGATCATCGACGCCACAGCGTTATCCTACGTGGACGCTCCGGGTATCAAAAGTCTAGTCGCGGTGCAGCGGGAACTTACTGGCAATAATATTAGTGTGTTGTTGTCTGGAGCTAATGGTGAGTCCACTTTTGTTTGCTTTCTGTTCTGTCTTTAGGTTATAGTTGGTGCGCAACACGCCTAAGTTCCTACTATAAAAGGTTCGACTGCAACACGCCTAGATTCCTACAATAAAGGGTTCGAGCGTGACACCTCTATATTCCTACAATAAAAGGTTCGAGCGTGACACGCCTAGATTCCTACAATAAAAGGTTCAACTGCAACACGCCTAGATTCCTACAATAAAAGGTTCGAGCGTGACACGCCTAGATTCCTACAATAAAAGGTTCAACTGCAACACGCCTAGATTCCTACAATAAAAGGTTCGAGCGTGACACGCCTAGATTCCTACAATAAAAGGTTCGAGCGTGACACGCCTAGATTCCTACAATAAAAGGTTCAACTGCAACACGCCTAGATTCCTACAATAAAAGGTTCGAGCGTGACACGCCTAGATTCCTACAATAAAAGGTTCAACTGCAACACGCCTAGGTTCCTACAATAAAAGGTTCGAGCGTGACACGCCTAGATTTCTACAATAAAAGGTTCAACTGCAACACGCCTAGGTTCCTACAATAAAAGGTTCGAGCGTGACACGCCTAGATTCCTACAATAAAAGGTTCAACTGCAACACGCCTAGATTCCTACAATAAAAGGTTCAACTGCAACACGCCTAGGTTCCTACAATAAAAGGTTCGAGCGTGACACGCCTATATTCCTACAATAAAAGGTTTGACTGCAACACGCCTAGATTCCAACAATAAAAGGTTCAACTGCAACACGCCTAGATTCCTACAATAAAGGGTTCGAGCGTGACACCTCTATATTCCTACAATAAAGGGTTCGAGCGCGACACGCCTAGATTCCTACAATAAAAGGTTCAACTGCAACACGCCTAGGTTCCTACAATAAAAGGTTCAACTGCAACACGCCTAGGTTCCTACAATAAAAGGTTCAACTGCAACACGCCTAGATTCCTACAATAAAGGGTTCGAGCGTGACACCTCTATATTCCTACAATAAAGGGTTCGAGCGCGACACGCCTAGATTCCTACAATAAAAGGTTCAACTGCAACACGCCTAGATTCCTACAATAAAAGGTTCAACTGCAACACGCCTAGGTTCCTACAATAAAAGGTTCGAGCGTGACACGCCTATATTCCTACAATAAAAGGTTCAACTGCAACACGCCTAGGTTCCTACAATAAAAGGTTCGAGCGTGACACGCCTATATTCCTACAATAAAAGGTTTATAGAATTAAATGAGACTTGAGGATAATTCATGATTTATATAAAAACGGCTCACCTCAATACGTGTTATGATCGGGAAAGCCGACCAGTTAAATAGGACATCTGCTTCGCCGGAAATACAGCATTAAAACATTTTTCCGTCCACCCAGTAGATTAAGGCAGTTACTGCGTTCGCCGAAGGACAAAGAGCCACTAAATACCCCCGGTGTTTATTCCATCCCATGTGACTGTGGCAAGAGTTACATCGGTGAGACGAGACGGAACGTGTCAACCAGACTGACGGAACACATTAGATGCATGAGAAAACTCGATTGCAACGGATCCGCCGTTGCAGACCATGTCGTAAATTCGGATACTACACATTTTATGAGATTCGATAAAGCGAAAGTGTTAGTTCGTGAAAAGTTATTTGTGCCACGTAAAATTCGCGAATCCATAGAAATAAGCCGACGTCCGAATTTCAATAGAGACAGTGGTTGGGCTTTGCCCGCGGTGTGGAAACCTGTGCTAAAAACAGTTACCGGATCACTCACAGACTTTACTGAAAGTGACGTAGATACTATAAGTTCCGCGTGTTTATCGTTGTTTGGTGTCACTCCGGTAAATAATAACGCAAGCCCGGAAGTAACTAATTGTGCGGACGCCCTACCGGTCCGACCACCAATACCATCTGCATCGATGTCATCCCGAGCCCTGCGAGCCGCAGCCCGCAGTGTGAGGCGTAACGTCGTCGCGTAAACGTCTTTACTCGCCCAGATGAAGGCAGTCTAAATCTGCTGAAACTGGTCGGCTTTCCCGATCATAACACGTATTGAGGTGAGCCGTTTTTATATAAATCAATAAAAGGTTTGACTGCAACACGCCTAGATTCCAACAATAAAAGGTTCAACTGCAACACGCCTAGATTCCTACAATAAAGGGTTCGAGCGTGACACCTCTATATTCCTACAATAAAGGGTTCGAGCGTGACACGCCTAGATTCCTACAATAAAAGGTTCAACTGCAACACGCCTAGATTCCTACAATAAAAGGTTCAACTGCAACACGCCTAGATTCCTACAATAAAAGGTTCAACTGCAACACGCCTAGGTTCCTACAATAAAAGGTTCGAGCGTGACACGCCTATATTCCTACAATAAAAGGTTTGACTGCAACACGCCTAGATTCCAACAATAAAAGGTTCAACTGCAACACGCCTAGATTCCTACAATAAAGGGTTCGAGCGTGACACCTCTATATTCCTACAATAAAGGGTTCGAGCGCGACACGCCTAGATTCCTACAATAATAGGTTCAACTGCAACACGCTTAGATTCCTACAATAAAAGGTTCGAGCGTGACATGCCTATGTTCCTACAATAAAAGGTTCGACTGCAACACGCCTAGGTTCTTACAATAAAAGGTTCGACTGCAACACGCCTAGATTCCTACAATAAAAGGTTCAACTACAACACGCCTAGGTTCCTACAATAAAAGGTTCGAGCGTGACACGCCTATATTCCTACAATAAAAGGTTCGACTGCAACACGCCTAGGTTCTTACAATAAAAGGTTCGACTGCAACACGCCTAGATTCCTACAATAAAATGTTCAACTACAACACGCCTAGGTTCCTAGAATAAAAGGTTCGAGCGTGACACGCCTATATTCCTACAATAAAAGGTTCGACTGCAACACGCCTAGGTTCTTACAATAAAAGGTTCAACTACAACACGCCTAGGTTCCTAGAATAAAAGGTTCGAGCGTGACACGCCTATATTCCTACAATAAAAGGTTCGACTGCAACACGCCTAGATTCCTACAATAAAATGTTCAACTACAACACGCCTAGGTTCCTACAATAATAGGTTCAACTGCAACACGCCTAGATTCCTACAATAAAAGGTTCGAGCGTGACACGCCTAGATTCCTACAATAAAAGGTTCAACTGCAACACGCCTAGGTTCCTACAATAAAAGGTTCGAGCGTGACACGCCTAGATTTCTACAATAAAAGGTTCAACTGCAACACGCCTAGGTTCCTACAATAAAAGGTTCGAGCGTGACACGCCTAGATTCCTACAATAAAAGGTTCAACTGCAACACGCCTAGATTCCTACAATAAAAGGTTCAACTGCAACACGCCTAGATTCCTACAATAAAAAGTTCAACTGCAACACGCCTAGGTTCCTACAATAAAAGGTTCGAGCGTGACACGCCTATATTCCTACAATAAAAGGTTTGACTGCAACACGCCTAGATTCCAACAATAAAAGGTTCAACTGCAACACGCCTAGATTCCTACAATAAAGGGTTCGAGCGTGACACCTCTATATTCCTACAATAAAGGGTTCGAGCGCGACACGCCTAGATTCCTACAATAAAAGGTTTGACTGCAACACGCCTAGATTCCTACAATAAAAGGTTCAACTACAACACGCCTAGGTTCCTACAATAAAAGGTTCGACTGCAACACGCCTAGATTCCTACAATAAAAGGTTCGAGCGTGACACGCCTAGGTTCCTACAATAAAAGGTTCGAGCGTGACACGCCTAGATTCCTACAATAAAAGGTTCGAGCGTGACACGCCTAGGTTCCTACAATAAAAGGTTCGAGCGTGACACGCCTAGATTCCTACAATAAAAGGTTCGACTGCAACACGCCTAGGTTCTTACAATAAAAGGTTCGAGCGCGACATGCGTAGGTTTCTACAATAAAAGGTTCGAGCGTGACACGCCTAGGTTCCTACAATAAAAGGTTCAAGCGTGACATGCGTAGGTTTCTACAATAAAAGAGAAAACGTTATAGTGCAAAACATTAATTTTATAATGGAAAGTATTATATTTGAAGGGCCTAATATTTATTTATACTGGTTGTTGGTGCCTTTTGTATTGTTATGTCCATTAATTTTAATGTGTCCCTTTTTAGTTTACTGTTGCATGATTATGTAAATGACAAAACTTTCCATTTCAGGTCCAATGTTGGAAATGATCGACAGATACAACAAGCTAGAGTCTGACCGTCTGCACTTGGACGTGTTCCCGACTGTACATGACGCGGTGGTCTACTACAACATGCTAAATAGCAAACAACCTGACGTCAACGTTACTTTACCTACTGCGTAACAGTGGGTACATTGTTGTATGTTGTATACAGGCTGTGAACTGAATTGTGTTCTTCCTTGCCTTAAGGACTACCTAGTGGGGACTACTGTCGAACATACATTGGAACTCGATAAGTTTACGGTAAAGCTATTTAAATATTTAATGTTAATTTTGATAAATTTTCGGAAAATCGGCTTAAACGTTATTTTTGTAAAAGTTATGAGCGCTTAAAATTTTTCAAAGAGATTTTTGAAATGTATTCGTTTTGAGACCCAACATAAGCCCTTGAAAGTAAATACATAATTAAATTAACACCTATAGGATGACTTTTATAAGGGCTTATATTGGCTGTATTATCGTAAAGTTGCAGCCGATTTTGGGTCTATCTGGCGGGGAGTTATATACAGGGGGTACTAATGATGTTTTCGGAAAATTAAATCACATACTGTACTGATGATTGAGATAAACTTTTGTTTTATGAATTTCGCAAATACTTTCTTTTCGCTTTCCCTTAGAAAATGGCGAGTAGTTATTAAACATGTACCGATTATAACAGCGTCTAGCTGTAGAAATAACACGAGATATTGTTTTAAATGACAAGCACTTTTGACAGATGCGTTCCGTTTTACAGTTTTTCTTTGGAAGTAGAGCATGTGATTTAATTTTCTAAAGACGTCTTTAATACAACCGGTATTAGCAGATTTCAGAACATGGTCTCACAAATTATTTGCTGGCTGAGAGTATTGCCATTAAAATTATAATTTATTAGTTAGTCTATGAATAGGCATGATGACTAAAAAATTCTAATTAGTCCGTCAGTTAGATTATCAGAAAATATTGGACACGTATTTTTTCGTTTGTCAATTAAACAAAAAATTATGAAGATATAGCCCGCTAAAGTTCCGCGTGACGTCACGCCTAGGTACACTTTTTACCTAGGCGTGACGTCACCAGCCCCCCACTCCCAAACTTTGACGCGCTTTATCTCTCTCATTTTTGGTTTGATTGGCAAATGAAAAAATACGTGTCCAATATTTTTTGATAATCTAAATGACGGACTAAATAGAATAATATTTTGTTTACCCTGTCATCTCCCCTATTGTAAAAAGTAGGTAGGTAGATTCAATTTTATTTAACTATTATGGCAAAAAGTGTTTAGTGTCGACAAGAAAAGACAAACAAATGTTAATATTATTATGGATATACATTTCTTTTTTTTAAGTTACCAGTTACTGGTTTTTTATTTTGATAAGCATAATAAACAAAAAAGTAAACAATTTTATGCTATATATCGACCCCTTCCCAATTTTGTCAATAGATGGCAGTGATTTTTAGCTTTGTTCGTCATTATATATTTTTCTATTCGCAATTAAAACCCCATTGAAGGGATCGAAATATATATTAGTATAAAAATGTTTTTTTTTTACATGGCGTTAAGTGAAGTTGCTGAAGCCGGAAACTGTACACGTCCATACAAACTACTTTTCGGGAAAAAAAAATCGAGAAATCAAAAAAAACAAAAACAATTTCTCTTACATTTTGGTCGGGTGACTTTAGGAACAGCTGATATTTTCTTCGTGATTCGAGGGTTGGCTCCATAGTAAAAGTTGTTCGTACAGACGAGTACTATCACCAGTTTCCGGCTTCCGCAACTTAACACCCTGTATATATTTATTAAAATACAGTTTAATAAAAATAAAAAGCCATTAACTGGTAATGTTTATACAATACAATAGATACATAAGGGTAGTAGATTTCCAGTTGGGATTCAAAGATCAAAGTAAGTTTTTTACTTTTTTTTTACGTAAAGAGACTACGACCACGGAGGATCATATAAAGGTGTAAATAAACCGCTATCTGTAAATACAATTATTGGGGTTATGTTTAAAGTCATCTTGTATAGCGGATGTATATTGTTAGATTAGAAGGGAAAACACATTCAATGGGAATGCTTACTGTCAAATTAGTTCCGCATAGAGGGCGCTGTGTGTTTGTGTCTGTTAGCTTGTCAGTTCACATACAAATAATTCAATAATTTCTTATTTTCACTGAAAAGTTAAAGCAATGGTTGTTTGTGTGGCTTTTGGATGTAAAGGAAAGGGAACTTGAACGACAAGATCTCCTTTCTTTCCTCGCAAAACCTCTTTTCTTTAGCTCCTCCTTCAAGTGATCGATACACTAAGGTAGCGTTCCAAAACCAAACCCATATTAGTGAGCAATTCTAGTCGGATGAGCATTACGTTTTGGAACCGATCTTAATAGAACAGTCTTCGGACTAACTTTGGTGAGATTCAGAACTGACATAGAGTAATATGTCAAAAGAAAAGTTTGGCGGGAAGACGAAAATGTTTAAATGATGGATGAGATTTTATCTACAAAATTTATAATTATAGAGAAAGCTTGCTGATAATCAAGTTTCAGACTTGTAGGAAATAACAAAATCAAAAAAAAATGTCGTTCTAGGCGAGAAAATAGGAATAGTTCTCATATGTGGATTGAGATGTGTTCAAACGTTTAACACTATCCAGTTTATGTTTTGTAATTTTTGATATCCATGTAAACGTATAAAAATCATACGTCAAGAATCATGCTTTTGACAGGAGCAATATATTCCCGGCGATTTTCGCAGAGCAAAATATCGGTCGTGTCAGTAGAAAAAGTTGCTCGGGTTTGATCGTTCCAAAACGATCTCATTTGTGGTTTTGGAACCACCATTGAGCTACTTTTATCTGACAGATAGTAATATCTTCTACTTCATCGGACAACCTAAGGTGTTACGGAACGCTACCCAGGTAGAATACATGACGAATACACCAACAAAAAAGGCACAAGTCTTAAAATTGGAATGCAAAAATAACATCAATCAGCGTCTTTTACAAGAGAAAGTCTCTACCATGAAAGCTTTTGGTTTTCTTTCCCATATCCTCGACGTATTTTATAGAAAATACCGAAAACAATTTCTGCAAACGGCAAGCAAGCGCGCGCAAATCTGACAGCTGACGGCCTTGTCTCCCTCGCTCACCGCGGCACGGCGCTACCGTCGCAGCTGCGATCCGAAATCGATTAACAATATGTAGCAAGTAAATTGTCAAAGCCGTGAAATTATAATTTCACTAGGTACTTTAAAAGTAACATTTTTAGCATTTGCTTATCTTAATGATCATTAAACTATATCTTAAATTGATCTGTGGCAAAATGGCGCTCTGAAAAGTGACCGTAGCCAATTCAAAATATATATATATATATATTATATGGTATATATTATTTATATTAGGTATATATACAACCGCCGCTATACAGTATGATTTTAAACATGACCCCCATCATTTTAGGGTGTATTTTATAAACATTCGAAGAACATTAATTAACATTATATTATTTAGCGAAATTCATCGCTTTGGAAACTGTAAATATTTTATAAGTGCATTACAATTGCATCACAGGGTGAGTTTAGATCTGTCCATTATAACGAAATAGATATAACAGCTAAGATTCACTTTGATTTTTGCGAGAAAAGCTCGACGTTTCGGTCAACTTGAAAGTGACCTTCATCAGGCTCGGCGCGTGCGACACACTCGCGAGGACTCTAGTAAATAATAAGATAGAAATATTGTATCTCTGCCTATCGCTGAGATCTAAACCAGGGGTCTTCAACCTTTTTTAGCTGGAGGGCCAATAATCTATTCCAGGTCTGTCAAAGGGCCGCACATTGCCGCACGTAAACATACCACCTCAACAATAATTTAAAACCAAACAAGTGAATTAAAAATGTATTATAGAATAGATGAAAATTTCCTTAGCGAGGGCCGCGGGTTGAAGACCCTTGTTCTAAACTGTTCCAAATTGTTGTAACTACTTGACGTACCATGACGTAATGCACATGAACGTGGGCGTTGATGTTGTAACTTAATTACAACATCAAAAGCGGTTTTATAACACTGTTTGTCCGATGTTATAATATTACATTATAACACCGCGGTTCTGCACTGTGATTGGCCAATTTTTTATGACACCGATATATATAACCCGTCAACAGCTACGACGAGAAAAAAGGCCGGGTCACGTGAACTTTATGAATGACTTTTATTTTTCTCATATCTTGTGAATTTTTATTTGAAAATATTATAAATTATGTCACGCAACGACGGTATTTTTGATGGTCGCCGACTGGACATAATTAGACATTGGAACACTTGTGTAGTCTATAACGAAACACAAACAATGTCTGTCATTGTGTCACAGTTGCACAAAATACTAATGGAGTTTCCAAAGCCATATATTTAGCTATAAATCATATTATCTTTGGTAATGAGAACTGTGAATAGTAAAAGTTAAAACTGAGAGTAAGTAGGCAGCTGGCATTTCCTAAAATAACAATGTTTAATAAAATAATGTCATTCTTTTTCATGTTATCCAATATAACATGCGGTTGTGCCGCAAACTATTTAAGCAAAGTACAACCCCGGTAGATATGTGTTTTGCCACTCATGCGCACAGCTGTCCGAACATTATCTGTGTAAGTTATATTGTGATATTTTTGTACATAAAACACAAAATAGTTATCATTGTACTTAGTGCGTACTTAGAGAATTTATAATATTGTTAAAAGAGTTTTAAATACAATAAATATTTGTTAGTTTTGAAGTTTCGTGGTTTTTATTATTATTCCTTAACAAAATTACAACGGATCTTATTATGCAATTAAGTTCACAGGATCATATTTTGATGCCATACAAAAAGAATTGTCGTCTCAGTTGTACGCTAATATATAAAATCGAATAAAAATTAATAGTATAAAGGAAAGGAAAGGCGAAAAGGAATAAATTAAAACACGAGCATAGCGAGTGTTTTAAACGTAACCGAGTAATTTATTGCTGTTACGCCCGTGTATCATACTACGTTTTTCAATGCATAGTGTGAGGAAATAAAACAAATATAATCTTGTGAACTTTAAATTATGATTGGCTCAAAAGGATTGTATCCAGAGCCGTTAAACAGTGGGAAAAAAAGTACAACATTTATGGTGCATAGGAAAGGCTGCAGGTTAGCCAACCATTGTAAATAAATAAAAAATAATAATATTAATAAAGCCCTAGGGCAAAATAATCGACTTTCTGTTCGGTTTTGATGCATAAAAAGTGGGCCTTTACGAGCACTTGCATTGAAAAATTACTTTATCTACTCAGAACATTAATGTTCTGTGTTTATCTATCGCCCAACCAATACTTCCTATCTGTCTTAAAATTTTGGGTCATCAACATGTTTCAAAAATACAACAAAGTACTCCGAAATCTTGTATTTTGTGCTCCAAAACGTCCTATTTCCACACCGATTTTTTTTAAATTACACATTTTTTCAAGAATTTGAATACACATTGACCCCGTGGTAGTTCATAAACATTTGAAAAATGCAGTAGTTTGGTATGTAGGCTAAATAGAATAGCAATAAAACGTTAAGAGCTAGGACATGAATTCGCGGTAAAAAGTTACCGTCCAACGTTAAGAATTCATAGCCGTTCATAAATTAACAACTTCGTCAGATTGCAGCACTGACAGGATAGCGTATACAATTTTCTACGCATGCGACCGAGATAGCATTAGAACCCGTGTCGCGTCCCCAGTTTATGACCGCAGCCCTGCAGTACTAAAGTGAGCACCATCATTTATGTGTTGAGCACCATCCAAGAAAAAGCCACTGAACAACTTTTCACTTATATTTCAATCAGAATAAGAATGAAAATTGGGACGGCAGTACTTTCTTCAATAGAAGATATATAAATATGACCGGTGAAACAAATTTCAACCCAACCAAGTTTAAATAAACGCATCTTCAGTGCCACCATGTTCTGTTAAGAACCCGCTCCGTATTTTTCGTATAGATTTTAACTGGTAAAGTAATGTTATTGTATTTAGGTATTTATTACACTTTAATTTATTTTACTTTACTTTTTTTATCACCTAAAAATGAACATAAAGTAAACAATCAAACACGGTGTACAAAGGCAGCACTTATTGCTAATAGCAATATCTTTCAGGCAACTGTTGGGAGAAAAATGAAAGACATATGACACAATAAACAGGGAGGTAGGTGTACATAAGCACAAAATAACCACTTACAGAAGGTTCACTCCGCATAACTAGCGAAAACAGTCGCACGCACACATAGACGCGTACGTACGACGATCTCGGATGAAGTCGGTCGAATGCCAATACGAAATTCTGCCGAGATCATCATACGTACGCGTCTATGCATGTGTGCGTCTGTTTTCGCTCCGTCGTCGAGTCGGCCTTCTGGTAGTAAGTATTTATTTTGTGACATAAGTAAAAGCTAATGAGAAACGTGAAACAAAAAGAGAGAGAATAAACTTTTTTAAAGTTTGGCGGAAACAATCAAAAATGTCGTGTTGTTTTTTTTTCTGTGAATATATATTTTTTTTTTGTCAAATTGTTTGTATAAAAATGACTTCGTTCAATAAATGATTCTAATTAGCTACTTAAAGTTTTAATTCATCAATAAAAAATCCTTTTATTTCAGTCAAGGAGCAAACTGCATTCTGCATTCAACTTCATGAAATTAATTTTGTCAATATCAGGTTCTTACATATGAAATTGGCGTTTTGTATGGAGAATTTGAACTCAATTTTCAGTAATAATATTTTTGCATTTTTTCAGAAATTACTAATCCAAATTTTATACCTTTCTTTTGTGTATGAACGAGACAACATCAAGCTAACAGCAACATTAATTTAATTTTTGAAAAGTGTCAGCTGTAAAAAATTATTACGAATTTTATCATGGAAATGGACGGCATTTAGGACAAACTGATTTTGAAGATTAAATTTTGGTTATTAAACTGAAATTAAAAACGAAATTTTTTTCAAACAAAAATTTGATAATGGATTGAATTACAAAAATTATGAACTCATGAATCTGTAAGAAAATTTCGATAATTTTATAGGTAATATCCAATATTAAACGGTTATAACATAATAATTTTTTGTGCTTTCATGACGTTAGACGAGCCATTTGAAGTACGATTCTAAGACACCTTTAGTAGCCTTAGTGTTCGGTTAAGAGTGGACTACAGATATATTGTTCTTAAAGTTTAAATTGTCTATTATAAACCCACATACAAACTGTTGACACTTGGTGAAAACATAGATAGGTCATATTTAGTAGTTTATGCTCTGCATTGACTTAAGGAATGCTGCTTGGTAATTAGACTTATTAAAGGATAACAGGATATTAAAGTATTAAATCATTACCCAACCTACCAAGATATCACACATCCCAGCTTATGAGCGAGTTATCTCAATTAATATTAATACATGATCGATCGACGACACCTAATTAGTCGAGATTACAAGTTTTCATAACCACACCGAGACAACGTTTCAGTCAGTCTGCCAAAATGGTTGGTGTCTACAGGGCGGTATTTTGCGTGTTCTTGTTTGGATATGTTCAGGTAAACAAATCTAATATGTTTTTTTCCGGTGGGCGCTTACCGCTTAGCCGTCATAGTTGCGACGTCATGATAGGTTTAATCTTAATGAAACTTTGCACGCATCTTGAGATAGAGTCGTGTATGTTCATCCGAACTTAAATTTTACTATTATAAAACATAATTAAAACTAGAACTGTTTTTATGATACCGATACAAAAATATAAAAACATAAAAAAACAAAAAGTATTTATTTTCAAACACAAAGTCACAATTGTTTTAAAGCAACTGGCTCCCAAAAAGTTAATATGTACTGAGATTCAGGAACCAGTTTCTCCTCTTATATTATAAATATATAGATCAAAGTGTTAGCGTAATAATTATTTAAAATGAATATTTTTCTTTTATGATTTAGTTTGAGTAAAAAGTAAAATCTTACGGACGTAATAGCTTTAACCAACACGTTAAAAAATATATATATCTGCTGAACCTGACATCGAAATTAACTAGGTTTTTTGTATGCGTTCGGTCGTTTCGTTGGCGTATTTTCTTCTCATGTCGGCGAGGCTGACGCGCGGCGCATGCGACGCTTTAAGGCGATTACTGTCGCCAAATTAGCAGCTCGATATTTGTCAGTACGAATATCAACGTAAACGACATTGAAATAACGTTCATATCAGCGCGCAATGCAAAGTGGCTGTTACGACGCTCGCTGCGTCCTTGAAAGGGCGAAATAGGAGAAAATTATACTTTTCACTTGGACGTGATTGTTCGATTGAATGTTATGTTTATAGCTATCAAGTTTATCTATTTATCAAAGCACAAATAAATTCAATCTGCCAAGTCACTTAGGAGCAGTAGGAAATTCAAGCCAAAAGACACCATTTAGTTAATACAATTTTTCATGTAGAAGTTTTAGTGGTATGAAATAGAAAAATGTTACATATGTTGTCTAAAAGCTGATTATTCATAATACATTTTTTCATTATTTTTGGTTTGTCCGTAATCGAGGAGTAGGCTTTAGAAAGTACCCATTTGGCAATAGTAAGGCCCTTAATCAGGACCGACCGCTTCAAGGCTAGGTTTTCTTCTCCCGCCGCGCCGACCGTGTCGACGCTGAGTGCTCAGCGGGGCTGACGGGCGACACGTACTCCGGCACACAGCTCAGCGCTGTAGCTCGTCACCGAAACGCCGGCCTATCAGCGCTGACGATCAGCTTAAGAAGTAAAGCCTTAAGAGCCGAACTATAACAAACATAGTTTTGTTTTTTTAATTGACTTTAAAGTTATGGCCTTTACAACTTCACCGGACAAAAGAAGGGAACGCGAAGAACGTCCACTTCTAATTCATTTCTTGTCTGGTAAGTACTAAAAGAAGCACGAAGAAATACTATAGAAAGGGCCCGGTTGTAGATTGGACTAGCTAACTGACGGTATAGGCTCATAATTATACTATTTAGATCATTTAACGTACCTACCTAATTTAGCAATTTTTATATTATTTCAGCGATGGAGCCTAAAAATTTAATTAATTTTATTTTCCAGAGTGAACCTATCCAAAGACAAAATGAGCCAGCCGTAATCGAAGACCTGCGTAGTGGTAAGTAGAGAGCCAAGAGACACAAACTTTCTTTTTAAAAACCAGCGCGCATGCCTAAAAAAAGAGCCAACTGATCATACTGAAAAAATTTAATTTAGCGATTTGAAAAAATAATTTGTACCAAAAAAGTATGAACGACGCTATATGAGGCGTAAACTGCCTCTTTTTAAAGCAGATATTATCTGTAATTTTCACGAAAAAGTGAGACTAAAACAATTACATCATTCAACAAAAAGTCAAAAATAGGTGCGACGACTACCTAGGGGTTTACTAACCAATTATATAGGGTTTAAGAGAAAATATTTCGTACATAATTCGGTTTATTATATCACGAAAAAAAGCACTTTTTCGTGCAATTTATGCAGCCAAATTTATACTGAAGACTCGGTAAGTAGTCGGTCCGTGACCCTTCCCTTTTTGGGAAATTTCAAAATATTTTCTCTCTTGTTTTCTACAAACGCAAGCCCAGCCCTGAATGACTTTCTATTGAATTTCTTTTGATTACCTATAGAAAGTCACAATTTTATCTCCCAAATTTCGCAAAACAGTTTTTGATCCGAAATAATATAGAAGGCGCTGAACAAAAAAATTACGGCATTGAAATGAAATTAAAAAGCCGGACAAAGTTTGCTCGGAAGGACAAAAGTCCGAACAAAACCGAACGGACGGTACCCGCTGGGACGTAATAATCGTCCGTAAAACGTGGGTGGACTTGCATCTTACAGACCATACTCAGAAACATCTCTGCCCCACTCGTGACGCTGTACCACCTCCGCCCCCTCTCTTATATTCCAACCCTGTCGCATAGTATAATATTATATTGTATAGTATTCAGCCTTGATTTTTTTTCAGATAGGTTATACATGTTTTTCATTTGAGTGTTTCAATAATTAAAAATATATTAAAGGACCATTTGTCCTTTTGACAAAAACTAAATGCTCTTTTTTATAAAAAACTATTTTAATCGGTTTTGCTAAAAAAAAACTTGGGAATTTCTTGCTCTCCTCTAAATCCGGCCCTGAATCTTGACTTTGTAACAGAAAGATAAAAAAATGAAATATTATTTAAAAAATATATGATCCTGCTAAGTTTCTTGCCCTTCTTCTTAGCAAGATTAATTGAATGGACGGAGTGAGGCATGTATTAGATAGGTTAGACTTATTTATCTATCAACTTTGTTATACTTATTGCATTATGAATTTAATGATAGAAATAATCCATTAGAATTTCATCAGGATTCGAACCTACGACCTCTTGCTTACTTTTATTTGTTTCTAATTGATCTGCTTTGTCTTGTCATGCAATCTAAAATATTTAAATATTTAGAGTTTCCAAAAAAGATGGACTTCGCAATAAATCAAATAAATCCATCTATGATTGATACAAAAACCTACAAAACTATTATTTTAATATAAAATTTTATCAACTTCAAATTCAAATATACCTACTAACTAATTACTTTTAAGATGCGTTCAGTAAACACGATGCGGTCGATAAAAAAAAAACTGTTCCAATTGATATTTGATATTCCAATACCTATTTTGTACCATTTTATTAAATTTAACTAAGCCAAATTTTAATAATTTTTAATGTATTTCCCCATATAACATTTATTTTTTAAAGTATTCTATAGTTTTTTAAAGATGAAAACAGACTTGTAAAAGACTCAAAAATCATTTACAATTGTAAAAAATTGTAATTTTTTTTTTTTTATGCTCATCTATTTGAGTAATTTGAATGTGCAGGAGGCTCGCGGGTGGTAGCCGGCTGGGAAGCTCTGGATGGACAGATCCCGCACCAGATTAGCCTGCGCATGGTGGGTCCGACCGGCGGGGTCTCGTCCTGTGGGGGGTCCATCATCCACCACAACTGGGTCCTCACCGCCGCCCATTGCGTCGCCAAGTTAGTTCTTTTTATGTTTCCTTATCCGAAGTGTGCCAATCGGGACCCTACTACTAAACCATCAACTGTTTGTATGTCTGTCCGCTTGTCATAGGGTGTGCTGGGGATCTAAAAAGGTCGACTTGGGTGAATCATAAAATGATTTGAAAGTAGGATAGAGTCAGAGATTTTTAACGCGTGCAAAAGAGACGTCATTAGAACAGAATCATAATGTGATTCATGCAAAACGGCCTTTTTAGAGGACCTGTACCCTGTACATCTGCAGTCTTAAAAAGTAATGCTTTTTAGTATAAATGCTATCGATAGCCGGCAGAAGGGAGCTTGGGACTCGAGCCCGTCCTACCTTAGCTTCAAGCCCCCCAAAAATAATAGAAAATAACAGATAACGTACAAAAACACTTCGTTTTCGGTTTGCAAAACAACATGCAAATCCGTTGAGTGACTTGAGTGTTCTCCAATTAAAACGGAACATACAGACAGACAGACAAAATTTCTAAAAAAGGTAGTTTTGACTTTAGTACAATACCAATAACACATTTCATATAAAATTTTGAAAAAATATTCGATGTACAAACTCGAATTTTGTGCAACTTTATTATTTATTATAATTTTAGTAAGTACAATTATTTTTATAGCACACTGTGCGTAAAATGACCGCTTTACGCACGCGCAGGTGCGTAAAGTCGGCATTTTCCGCACTTGTGCTATAAAAAATTATACGAAACTCGTGCGAGAAACTTTTTCTCGACTCGTGTGATTGCAGCACTCGCCTTCGGCTCGTGCCGCAAACTCACACTCGTCAGAATACGTTTCATCGCTCTCGTATCGTAATATACTATTATCCCATACTGTCATAAGGCAATTGCAACATCAAAAGCAGTTTTATAAGTACCTAGATTGTTTATCCGATGTTATAATATTACATTATAACACCGAGATTCTTAGCTGCGATTGGCCCAATTTGTTATAAAACCGCTAGAGACCCAATCAACAACAGAAACGAGAAATAAATCCCGACCTTATTTCTTAAGCCACGCCCCCTATATCCAGATTGGCCTTCAAGGCAGCTTTACCGGAACGACGCACCGGGGGTTCTGTTAGTTGAAATATAAATAAAGTCGATATTTATGATGGTTGTCGATAAAGTATTGTGTGCAAATAAACATAATTAGACATTGGTACACTCGTGCAAAACTATTACGAAACTCAGTTCGTTCGATAAGATTTCGTAAACAAGCACTCGTGCCCCATTTGTCTCAAATTATTTTACAGTTGCACAAAATACTATTATTATTATAAACCTAGATATTTTGTAACCATAACTTCCAATTTGTAACTTGGTGGTTTACTTGTTTGCAGCCGTATCAACTTCGTTATCCGCCTTGGTCTTACCAACTTGACCCGTCCGGAATGGATCGTGGAGACAACGAGGAAGTCCATCCATCCTAACTACATAGAGGAAACTGCCGGAGTACAGACACATGACATCGCTCTACTCGGCCTGGAACAGTCCATCCCTTACGGACGTGAGTTGCCATTTTTTTATGATAAACAATAAAGTCGCCTAATCCGGTGTAGATAAAGATAATTAAAGAAATTAAACATTGAAATTCCTTAATCATCACTGATTTGATGATAAATTTAAGCCCATGATCAATAAGGTGATTTTCGGGGCTTTAGTTGCAAGACAAACCGATATTAAGATATACGTGTTTTTTTTTCGGGTATTTGTTCCAGAGTTTTAAGAAAGACTCAATGGACAGATGTTTTAAAATTATCATTATGTTAGGTCAAAAATGTTACGTTACCGTCGCTTACGTTTCTTCCAAGGCTTCTTGCCATGTTTCATAGTTTTCTTTCGATATGAAATTTATTTGATCCCCTTTTCAGCAGTCTTTACAACAACCAGTGTTTACATACAGGGTGATTGGTAATTCGACCTATTCCTTTAAAGGGGTTATACTAGGGATCATTTCCTACAAATAATGCCTATCAACTAGGGGCGAAAATGATAATTTTTTTTTCAAGTAAAACACGTCGATATTTCAAAAATTACAAAATAAAAAAGGTTTTCTTTCCACTTAAGACCTTTTAATTCTGAGATTATGGGAATTCAGAGCACGTATTTTTTTATAAATCATCACTCATCTATCATTTATCAGAAATATAATAAATAAGTGCTGAGAGACGAATAGTTATTTTTAAATTATTTATTTTTGGTTATTAGTCTGAAAGTTTGATAAATAATACAAAAACCTTCGTAACTCGGAGACCATTCATTTTCGACACCTAGTTGATAGGACTTAATTCGTTGGAAATGATCTCTAGTATAACCCCTTTCAAGGAATAGGTCGAATTACCAATCAACCTGTATATGACACGGACTAGACCGGGGTGAAATGCGACGTGCGCGAAATGAAGCGCATTCTTTCGAAGTGCCGAGATATTTCCAACGTAACCGTAGTAGTGGGGCTAGATCGGGGTAAATTGCCTGGACAGTGAACGAAGCGCATTCTTTTGAAGTGCAGAGATATTTCCGACGTGATCGTAGTAACGGGGCTAGACCGGAATAAATTGCCTAGACAGTGAAGCGCATTCTTTTGAAGTGCAGAGATATATCCAACGTGACCGTACTAACGGGGCTAGACCGGGGTAAATTGCCTAGGCAGTGAATGAATCGCATTCTTTCGAAGTGTAGAGATATTTCCGACATGATCGTACTAACGGGGCTAGACCGGGGTGAAATGCGACGTTGGAGCGGGTGAAGCGCATTCTCTCGAAGTGCCGAGATACCTATATCCAACGTGACCGTACTAACGGGGCTAGACCGGAGTAAATTGCTTAGGCAGTGAAGCGCATTCTTTTGAAGTGCAGAGATATTTCCGACGTGATCGTACTAACGGGGCTAGACCGGGGTGAAATGCGACTAAGAAGCGGGTGAAGCGCGTTCTTTCGAAGTGCCAAGATATTTTCGACGTACTATAACTCGAAATTTTCCAGCCACCATCCAACCCTGCCGTCTCCAAAACAGCCAGCAAAAGAACATTGACTACACCGGCGTGCGGCTCACCGTGAGCGGCTACGGCAGGACCGACGACCCCGAAAACGGCGGCGCGGTCTCGGAGGTGCTGCTGTGGGTGTTCCTCCGCGGTATCAGCAATGCCGAGTGCCAGTCCTGGTACACCGGGAGCAATGTAGTACAGGAACAGACGATCTGCGCTGAATACTACAATAACACCGCTCAGTCTTCTTGCCAGGTATGGAGGCGGTGGTTTATTTTGGGTATAATTTAAGCTTTACCCATCGCTTTACCAAATTAGCTTCTGACGCCAAGGAGTTTAAAAAGAAATGGGCTGACGACACAACGTCCTTTTAAAAGGACTTCGATATTTGGTAGGTACTTATAAAGGTACCTGGGTCGTAGATGAACGTAGGAAACAAAAAAATCATTAGTTATAAGTATTAAAAAAAAATGCTTTGGGCGTTAACCCCAAGTAAGACGAAGCGAAGGCCTTTTTGTAGAACCGTAGGCGTTAGATGAGGATCTGTTCGGTAACCGAATTATTTGGTAACAGATCTAATATTCTGAGCATTATTTCTTCCAAAGGTGTTAATTCGGGATGGATCTATTATTTTGAGACCAAACTTTTGATGATGCCTCCTGGCCTGGCCTCAAGGCTTAGGGCTTCGCTGGTGAGTGAGCCCTCCAATTGCTGACGTAATCTATCATGGCCTTGAAAGTGCGATTGCACAAGCACAGCACCCCGTGCGAACTCGCCAAGTGTAATCATTGTATAATAACATAATCGCTTATTTAGTTTATTCAATGAATGAACAGTCATGATTATCCCTGTTTTATTTTAGATACAAATTGACATTTAACCTGAGAAAGAAAATATTTCGTGGTATTAGCTCTGTTAAAGGATGCAGGTCAATGACAAACATAAACTTTGTTGACAGAGTTCACGTTGGGACGTAACAATCGTTGTCGCTGGGTGTACAGAGTGTGGACTGTGACTTGAATTTCACAGTTCACACTCGGAACATCTCTGACACCCCCTCGGGGATTCCTTTTATTTATATATGATATAATTGTTGTTCCCAGGGCGACAGCGGCGGCCCGCTGACAGTGGTTGACGCTGACGGTCAGCCCACGATGGTCGGCATTGTCAGCTTCGGATCCACTGCTGGTTGCAACAGCGTTTGGCCTTCTGGTATGTTATGTTGCTGCATTTAATATGTTTATAGAAAAAGCTCTCCGCGGCATATATGTTTATGCAAAATTGACAAAGTATTTATTTTTCCTTAGTTAGTATTAAAATGAAAAGTAAAAAAAATTACTATAAATTTTCAATACAGTTTTAAGAAAATAAGAAAGAAAAGAGAAATCTCTGAATTTATTTTTTTCATTTTTTTTGGTATAACATTAGGCTTACATTTTTTTGAACGTGCTGCGACCGAAGGGAGCGAATTTCGCTCCGAACTGCAATGTGAGCTCGCGGACCTCCAAGGCTGCAACCCCATAGCTCGGCAACCCCTTGACCGATTTGGCATGAGCCGACCGTCACATGAGTGCGACCTTAAAAATTCTTTTTTTCTCATTTACTCGCCTACTAAATTTCATGACGTTCCGATCGACGATACTTGAGTTATCGTCGGATAAACATACATACATATATACATACAAACGCCGGATTTTTCAAGTAGACTCGGAGAACTTAGCTCGGTCGTTCAAAAATATAGCACTCATGAAAACTACACGTAATAATTTCGCAGCCGGATTGTGAAAAACCCACCTTTTTCCAATTAATCGAAACAGAACACTAAAATTCAAAATTCACTCAAAAGTTATTCAACAAAACCTTATTTAAATTCAAAATTTTTGTAAATTTATACAGAAACCAATGGAAAATTTGCAATAGCAACATACGCGATACATAGGTAATAAGGTTTTATTTATAACTATTGAGTGAATTTTCAATTTAGGTGTTTCTTTCGATTAATTAGAAAATTGCAGGTTTTTTACAATCCGGCTGCGAAAGCGCTCTTAACGAATCCCCGCACATTTTCTGTGACGTCTATGTAAAGTTTACACATTTTTATAGGTTTACTGAGATCGTAGAGAAAATACTAGACCGGGATCCATCCTTCTTATTTTTATTAACATTATATCATTGCAGTATAGAAACGCAGAAATAAAAGTAAATCTGGATGTGAGGAGCTCTGAACCGGGATTCGAACCCGGGACCTCTCGCTTGCCGGGCGATTGCTCTAACCTCTGACCTATCCAGCGGGCCTATTATGTATCTCTAGTTGCCTTCTGGACTGGGTGCCTATCATTAAAAACATACCAGATATACTATCGAATTATGATTGTCTAAGGATATGTTCGCACTTGAAATGACGACACAGATTGTTAATAGTTCAATAACCGGTAGACAAGTTTTTATCTATGTTTTTGATGATACGCACCCAGTTCAGTTGGCAACCAAAGATACAGAATAGGGGGGCAGGTCTCAACCCAACTCGTGAATTTACCGATGTGCTTTCCCATACTGCTATGTTATTTATAGATACTTTTATTTCTGCGTTTCTATACTGCAATGATATAATGTTAATTTATATCTCCTTGCGATGGATAAATCGCCAAGTGTTCAAACATAGAAATTTATTTCTGTCATAGTTTCTTATTTTTAGTTTTGGATTAATTTCGTTTACTTTCTAGTTTATTAGACTTAATCAAAATAAAAAAGAGGCAAATTTCTAAAAAAATTCTGACGCGAAAATGAGTTAATAACATCTACAAATCAGCAAAATTAAAACTAGTGCATTGTTTGTTTCAGCATACGTCCGCCCAGGACACTACCATGACTGGTTCGTGGAGGTGACCGGCATCAACTTCGACTGGGAGTCAGATCCTCAATCTCCCGACTCTGGAGACTCTTCTGAATCGAGCGAGTCCTCTTCTTCTTCATCCTCATCTTCAGAAGAAAGTGAAGACTGAATTTGAACTTTGGAAATAAACGTTGCAATATTTGTTTATTTGTTATTCATTCAATTGTTTGTTTCATTATTTCTTTATTTATTTATTATGAGTCGAGAAAGAAATTTTCGTAATTTGTACACCAACGTTTTCGAAAGATTTCAATAAAAAAGACTGGAGTTATGATCTAGTTTATTTCTAAGTTTATAGAAACTTTGGCCTTTTTTATATTTATCGTCAACAATATAACACTATCCTTACAGCTAGGCCAATGCGATAGTGAATATTCTTATCCAAGTACATTTTACAAGTTTGTCGACTAATACAGATCGCGCCAAACTTCTAGTACGCTCGGAAGTTGCTCTTCCCAAGAACGGCCCATACATTTTGTTCCTGCTGATGCGAATCGCCCTGTGTTTAGAGGGGACTAAAAGTTTGGCGCGATCTGTACTCGTTAACTTGTAAAGCCTACTTAACTATGATAGTTTTTCTTTTAATTTCGTTATGTATACGATACGACTGCCGTGATTTTTTTTCAGCTTGGCGGTAATTTTATGAACACCCCTTTAAGCTTAGATATGCTGAGCAAGGTCGCTACGATGATATTAAAGAAAACTGCATCCAAATCCGTTAAATGGTTCCGGAGTTAAAACAAAACATACATATAGAAAGACAGACAAAAAATGTATGAATTTTGTAGTTTTGTTCTCAGCAAAATACTACCCATTTACAATTTAAAATTTCGGAAAAATATTCAGTTTACAGACAGACACAACTTTTTTACTACTTGATTTTTAGTAAAGATGTGTTCAAGCATTAAATAGCTTGAAAATATAAGGACGGTCTAAATAAAATAATTAAATAATGTTAGAAAATTTGTTTTATTGTGTTTGTTTCTTTCGGGAATGGTGTTAAAATGCATTATCTTGTGACACAAAGCAATAACGATAAATTTCAAGATTTTGTAAAAAATATAAGTTACATACATTGCATCGAACAAAGGACACCGTCTCCTAATATGCAATCAAAAAACCAGTCTCACCTATTTTTCTATACATAAATATATAACATCTCAGAAGTCTAACTTCCATACAACATTAGAGACTAAATGCCCTAACTGATTTAGAAACAAAGTAAATTAAACCGTCACACAATGTAAAACCAACTTTATCTCCGATTCTCAAGTTACAAAATCGCCGAGCAGAAATTATCTGTCCGCCCCGTCTTCATTTGACCCATCATTATGTTGACTGCTCCCAAGTACCTTCAACAACTCTTGACAATACTCCTTCTCTTCAACATATGTATCACCGACTAACTCTGGCCTTTTCAGATGGTCTTCTAGAACCTTCCTAAGGCCTAAGGCCTTGTCTCTACATTGTCGCAGTACCGTTGCGTCTAGACCTTCCACTAAGGATATAAGGATGGATAGAAGGTGCTCTGTGGTGTCATCTCTACCTTTCTTAATTTCTTGTGTGACTGTCCGAACCAAGTTCTGTTCTATGAATTGTGCTGCAAAGAGATAACATAACTTTAGTTACAATGATGGGGTATAAGTGGGCAAAGATATTATGTGAACATAATTGAAATGAGCCCATCTCCTACATGAAGGTTTCTATGAAAATGAGCCCATCTCCTACATGAAGGTTTCTATGAAAATGAGCCCATCTCCTACATGAAGGTTTCTATGAAAATCAATTGCGTTTAAAATGTTAAAAAAGTAGATTTTTTTTTCGATATCTCAATTGACGAAGCTAAAATAAAAGTAGGTAAAAAGCTAAGGGATTTGTATTTCACCCTTTCCCAAAATTTGGATTTTTACATACATGAATTTATTTTTCATCCTTGGATTTTTAAACAAAAGCCTTGTGGGCTTAATGGCTCTCGTACCTTTGCCAGTAACTATTATTGTTTGTATAAAAAAAATGTCGTGGCCATGGAGCATGATATATCAAATGTCAAAGACACTTGACATTTACAGCTACTTTTTAGGGTTCCGTATCCAAAGGGTAAGGGTCGGGACCTTATTACTAAGACTCCGCTGTCCGACCGTCTGTCACCAGGCTGTATCTCATGAACCGTGATAGTTAGACAGTTGACATTTTCACAGATGATGTATTTCTGTTGCCGCTATAACAAAAAATACTAAAAAAAACAGAATAAAATAAATATTTAAGGGGGCTCCCATACAACAGAATTTATTTTTTTGCCGTTTTTTTATAGATAATGGTACGGAACCCTTCGTGCGCGAGTCCGACACGCACTTGACCGGTTTATAATTTATTGCTAGACAAAGGTATTCTAGGTCTTCAGCCCATAACCTTAACTTTGGATTTTTTCAAAATATCTCTAAAACGAATGAATAAAAAAATATATTGAGACGTGTTTAGTAATAAGCATACAAAATAATCACAATGGATATTTAATTATCTTACCAAAATTTTTAAAAACTTGTGGATTGTAAAATATGTCAATCAATACTATCCCATTTCCTTGCTCAGTACCCTTTCCGCATTACCCCGCCCCGCCAATAGCAGAGAAAAATCTGATAAGCGGTCTGTGGTTTAAACGGAACGTACCTTTAGCGTCAGGGTACTGCTGTGCCAGATACCGAATGAAAAAGGCAGCCTTCGTCTTCGCGGAGCCGTCAGCCGTGTGCAGTAACGAGGCGAGGGTGACGCAACCTCCTTGCGATATCACCTCGCGACAAGCCGGCTCGTACTCTCTACACGCACCTGGAATATATAAAAAAAAATTGTAGTTTAGAACATAGAGGTTTCAAAAAAGGCGCGATGTGATAAGAGGGTCAATTAATGTTTTTTTTTTAATATTGCATTTTGGGTGTTTTGATCAACAATAGTGACAGTTTAATTCTATAATAGTGACAGAATATTGTAAGTATATTAAAATCACCGTAACCAGTGCGGTGAGTTGTTCAATGTAACAAAAATACAGGCTGTGCCTTTTCGTGTATTTTTTCCAACCCAGGTATTCGCGTTATAAGGCTATCGATATAGCAGAAACCTTTCAGATGATCATACACAGAAGAGGATATTAAAAAAAATTGTGACTATAAACAGATAATAATATAACCTCATACTTGGCTGTATGGGCTAAGTTCCCTTTGCCTTACAACTTAGTGGGAAAATGAAACAAAAATAAAATTTAAAACATAGCTTGGTTGGTAGTTGGTATAAGAACATTATAGGCACACAAGACAAAAGCACCAAAGCTTTAAATTTTTAATAAAATAAACAAGAGGTGTCGTGGGACTCCTGGTTGGAATTAAGTTTCTTTCGCTATTGACGCGTACGCCGCACGTTTATACATAAATATATGCTTGTAAACACTCATACTATAGCAAAAATTTGCTCAAAGAGCAGCTCTCAATGCATTCTTAGAGTCCGAACCGTCTGCTGACGTGTTCTTAGATAAAAAGAGACAATTAGTTTGTAAGTTAATTAGTTATTTTTTGGCTTAAAATTATTTTAAATATTATGTTAATTTTAATACTAAATCTAATAATTATTGTAATTGGGTTCACCCGTAATAATTATAATAAATAAATAAAACTAAGTGTTGTGACGGTCGAAGTCTTACAGACTTAGTTCGGCCCAGCTTTCATTCGCAAAGTGTCTGCAGTGTAACGTGCGATAAGGTACTTGGTTACAAAAACCAGCGGCCATGTTGAATTGGATGGGCCCTTTCCGAAATATATACTTCTAAACCACCTGCAATCTCGATCTTGGCATCTTTGGCAGGCCAAACTTATTTATCATAAAATCTAGTTTTGTCTTTCGCGAAATACAATTGGGCAAATAGCCACTATAAAATTCAAGATGGCCGCAGATTCCTGAGAACTGAAACCTCTAGCCCACAGTAACGTGTGAAAAATATTGTGATTTTATCAGCTGTGTCCACGTGCCTTTAATTAACACGTTCGCGTCCTCCTATTGCTATAGCGTAACAAGTGCTAAGACCCCATTGTTTTCGCGCTTTGTAGACTCGCTATGTCATAGTCTAAATGCATAAATGCGTCAGGGGACGCGTACGTGTTAAGCGACCTAAAAAGAGCTTTTTTAATACAGAAACCTGAAACATTTTACTTACAAGAAAGTGCATAAACACACTTCGCTAAAGCATTGCCCCTCTCACTCTCGACGAGATTCAGGAGTACATTTAAGAGCCCGCACTCCAGCGCCCGCGCCTGCGAACAAGACAATATGAAGTTTTAGTTACGTTACCGCAGGTTATACATACGTATATCTAGGGTATACTGCCAGCTAAGTCCAAATTCTATCATTAAAAAAAAAAACAATTTTTGATGTTGATAAGTTTCAAGCTTTACCAGGTATACAGTGTGTCCCTCGTACAAGTGCACATCCGAAAGTGGGTGAAACTAGATCTAAATATATCGACAAAAACAAAGAAAAAGACTTTTTTTGATTTTTTTTTTATCTTGAAAAAATACTCCACCTGGGTATCTTTGTATGGGACGCGAGGTTAACCTTTGGTTAACCGCTCGTAGAAAATATTGTATTTATGATAGAACGATGTATTTTTTTTTGTTAGAAAGATAATGGAATAGGCAATGATAAAAAGCAATAAAAGTATAGTGAAACGGGGACATTATTCTGAAAAAATTGACTATTACTGAAAAAAAGACGGAAAAATTAAAGAAATAATCTTTTAGGATATTATTTTTATGGTAATGGTAGTTCATTATGTTTTGTTTTTGATTTGGTATGCAACGTCTATTCTTAAGGATTATAACAGTTTTATTTCATTGCATTACTCGCGATAGATCAAAAGTTATGACATATTTTATACATAGTCTCCATGGTAGGCAAAAAAAATTTAAAACGTAAATTTATAAAACAAAGATTTTCAAAAAAAAAAACATTATTTTTGTCGATAAAATAAGGTCTAGTTTCACCCCTTTTCGGATGTGCACTTGTACGAGGGACACACTGTATATTCTGTATAAAATCAAAAAATCTCAGGACCCAAGAGGCCTTTAATTTGTTTCACCAGAAGAAAGAGCACAAAAAACTAAGTTTTTCGGCCATTTTATTTTTATAGTCTTCGTCAGTGTTTTATTTTCGGGATTTTTATTATATCTATCAGATGTGAAAGAAGATGTAGTGACTAGAATAGAAAAAGGAATTTTTCGGTGGTTTGGACATGTAGAGAGGATGAATAAAAGTAGAGTGACGAAAGAAATTTATGGTGCACAAGTGGAAGGTACAGCTCGACCAGGCCGCCCTGGAAGGACGTATGCTGACCAAATCGGCGACATACTGAAGACGGGCAATGACAAAAGTACCCGGAATAGACAAAAATAAAAATAAAAAACTTTTTTTGGCTGTGTCTCCGGTTAAAATGTAGCGCCCTCTGATGATGGATGTGAAAGAGGTATGTCAGGATCGTAGCAGATAGAAATCTGTGATCTCTGGGGTACAGGCTTGAATATATGTAAGTATGTATCTATCAGATAGACGCAGTGTTGGACTGGCCATAGAGTCCGGGTGATCCCGTGATACGCACGAATTTTACAAAAATGAAAAAAATAGCTAGCAAAATTTTCAAAACCCAAATGTAATATTATTAAAACCCATCTTAAAATAGTATTTTGTGCAACTGTAACATAATTTGAGATATTGGGACACGAGTACTTGTTTACGAAACGAACGAAGTGAGTTTCGTAATAGTTTTGCACGAGTGTCCCAATGTCTAATTATGTTTAGTTGCACACAATACTTTATCTACGACTACCAAAAATATCGTCTTTGTTTATAATATTTTCAACTAACAATTTCACGAAAATGAGAAGACATTCCATGAACCTCGGGTGGGTCTGTTGGTGATTGAGCGGTTTTATAATAATTTGGGCCAATCGCGGTGCTATAATGTAATATAACATCGGATAAACAATCTAGGTACTTATAAAACTGCTTTTGATGTTGCAATTGCCTTATTGCAGTACAAGAATATGATTTCTATTCGTCGAACGAGAAGTAAATTGTGTATTGTGTAAATCATTATTACTATCTTGAGCTACGGGTAAATAGTTTTGGCCGAAGTACGGCGATAGGGCTCACCGCCCATCACATTGGGACGTAAAAATAGTCGGTGAAACGCTAGTGTACCGAGTGTGGACTGTGACTTGCAATTCACATTTCACACTCGAAACACCTCTGATTCATATATTTTATATTATATAATTTTTATATTTATTACAAACAGAGAATCTCTCGTCTGTCTCCCACGAAGGTAGTTATAGACTAAAGATGCCCATCTGTTCGGATCCTGCGGCGGCCTATATTACCTGGCAGTAAGGGTTGTTCTGGCACAGTTCCCCGAGCACATGGCTGGCCAGTGCTCTCACTTCCTCGTTGTCACTGCCGTAGCACACGGGGAAGATCGCGAAGCCGCCCATTTTGTAGAAGTCTGCCAAAGACGGAACACATTCGTACATTTTGCTTTCCTACGAGACATTTCAGGGGAATGTTAAAGAAAGAACGAGTGGTGTCCTGGGAAAGAAGTTCCTTTCGCTACTAACGCGCACGCCGAACGTCTGTACTCCAGTCTATACATAGACATACGATTGCAAACACACAAACACACATACTATCGCAAAAGTGTCGTACTTTTTCGGCCTATCCCTCATTCGCCAAGTGTCATGTAACGTGCATCAAGGTACTTCGTTACAAAAACCCATTTCGCGTCAGCTTTGTTAACGGGTGCGTAATAGCTACCTGTCAGCTGCGCAGTATCGACCCACACGACAACTCCATATTTAATTTGGTAAAAAAACTAACACCAACTATTATTGTAAATACTAATATCCTGTAACTAGCAACTTACCTAAACATTCATACACGATTGTTTTTAATGAAATCCATCGGTTTAGTACTAATCTAATACATATAATAATCTAATACTACCTAATATAACTATTAGAGCGAATTAGAAAATCTATCAAATACAAATTTGCCGAAAACAATATGGTGATAACAGTGGGTTTCGAGCGCGTAACAAAATGGTGATAAGAGTGGGTTTCGAGCGCGTAACCACATAAATGAAGCACCATACCATTAGCAATATCCAGGTCATCAATGAACTCCAGTAGATTGCTGAAAGCAGTTTGCACTTCATTTGGGAGCGTCTGTCCTAGCTGTATGCTGTGAATCTTTTCAGTGTCCTTTAGAATGTTGATGGCATTCTTTATTATTTGCGCCACGTCTACTGTGAGGCTTCTTAGAGCTTCTTCTAGAAATCTTCTTCTCTGAAATCAATAATAATAATGTCAATGATCTGATTTGACTTTAATGAATGTGTGACAAGTGATCACAATTAATCATAGATAAATGCCAAATAATAATTATACATCCAAAACTTTTTGTTTGATGTTGCTAGCCAGGCACAACACATCAATAATGTAGACAGCAACAACCTTATAAACTTGTGCTATTTTAAATGCAATGTACAGTGCTACAAGGATCTGATGGCGCGAGGATGGCAGATCAGCTGTGAAACAAGGAGTCTTTTTTTTCTTATTGTGAAAAAGGGATCATTGAACCTTGTTTCTGATCACTAACTCAGTCTCCAGGATGAATTCAGGCAGTTGATTAAGTTTCACTTTGTATAATATAATATACAATATACAATTTTGTATAATATAATATACAATTTTATTATGCCTGACTGGTTATTTAACATTTCGACGATTAAGTGACAAGAATACCTATCTCCAAAAACTTGATTTTACAGGAAACGAAAAAAACTTTTCATTCAAATTCAAATTTAAATTCAAATAGTTTATTTTGCAAAGCAGGTATAGATATATACACTTTTTACACGTCAAATTTAATCTAATAAAGAAAATATATGTAATAAAATAATAAATGTACATGAACTAAATTAAAGGTTTATTTAATTTATGTAACAATATATTTACGATTATAATGATAGGTAAAATATATATTATACAAGGTAAAATCCAATCAGCCGCCCGAACCCACACCGGAGACCCGGCCAGGGACCAGGAACAAGGTTCAATGATCACCAACCGAGCCCCCAGCACGAATCCAGGCGGCCGACCAAATCTCATCCTATATACTACATACTAATAGGTTACATATATAAATACATGCCTACCTCCGCCCATTCGATTAGTCTTGCTAAGAAGAAGGGCAAGAAACTTAGCAAGATCATGTCTTTTTTTTTTTCAACATAAAACTTATACTATACAATATATGACTTATATCTACTTTAACCAAGGGATAAGAAAATGCAAGACAGCAGAAATTCAGGTTAATGAAAAAAAAGAAAAACTTGCTTATGTAATTACTTATGAAAAAAATATCTCACGTGGATTTATAATTATTACAACATGAATGTAGGGAATCAACTTAGCTGTGATTGCTAGTGCATGTAAAATTGCATTTTCAGTTCATCTACATTTATAAGAAACTCAATTTGGCCAAAATATAAGTTCTTGTCACTTCATCGTCGAATTGTTATAATTATGAGGAGAGGCCCTAGAAAATGCTGAACAGCGAAACTGATTGGGCATTAAAGTTGTATATTACCTCTATATGTGGATAAGTACAAGTGTTATTTATTAAACATAATCCCACTAATATTATAAATGCGAAAGTTTGGATGGATGTTTGTTACTTCTTCACGCCAAAACTACTGAAACGATTAAGCTGAAACTTTGCACAAATGTAGTTCTAGACCTGGAATAGGACATAGGCTACTTTTTATTCCATTAACCAGTTCCCATTGGAAGTCAAGTTCCTATAGAAAAGTGATGTACTGTTACTCCTTCACGCCGTTGAATATTAGTGGGATGGGATAGTGAGGATGGGATGGGATGGGATAGTGGCATTAGTGGGATGGGATGAGATGGGATTCGATAAACTTAATCAACGTGGGCGAAGCCGCGGGTAAAAGCTAGTGTGTAATAAGTGCCAAGTGCCAACAATCACACGCATCAACTGGATGAATTTAATGATTCATATGTATAAAATATAACCTTTTTAGAGCCAATTCATGAAATGTAGATCTAGCCTAGGCAGCGACGCACCTGGATTCCTAAGTTTAGGAGAAAGAGTGTTACGCTTGTGATAGGGAAACTCATTCAAAGTCGTTGGTGGGTTACAGAATCACACTCTGGTCATAGATCACTTACTTCCTCATCCATGGGACCAAGTTCAGAGTTGCCGGGTGCATCTTCAGCTTTAGTTGCTTCCATGGCAAACCTCAGGAGACCCTGAAAGTTAAATGAAACACCAATGAATTCACGTTTTTTGTCTTTCGACTTGTTTCGCACACATTGTTACCACATTTAAAACAGAGGTTTGAGGTGAAGATAAGGGGCCACTATGGGAAATTAAAACCTCTGCGACCGAGTGGTAGAGCGCTCGGCTGCTAACACAGAGGTGGTGGGTTCAATCCTTGCGGTGCATGTTAATTTGTGTTCAGGCTGCATGCTTTGGAAGGCAAACTGTTGATGCATTTGCTCCTGAAGTATAGAGTTCACCACCCATCTCGTTTGAAACATAATACATTTTAGTACCAAGTGTGGATTGTGACATGCATTTCACAGTTCACACTTAGGAACACCTCTGACCACCTCTGAACACTGCTTGGGGATTCATGTCGTAACAATATATTATATTTGTTTTTATGGGAAAACGTTTAGAGCAGAAGTGAGCTGGTAGGATAGGTTAGAAGATTAGGTATGGCGAGTCACAAAAAGTAGCGAAGCAACCACTATACATAACCTTAGCGGTTATATTATGACAACCAGAAGACCTTCCGTGTAGAAGATTGTACATCTTTAGACACCCTGTAGCAAAACAAAACTATAATAATCATTTCTTTTTAGTATGAAATTAAAGATTGAAGAGCTGATATGTTAGGTTAGGTTGTGTATGGCTAGTCGTTCCGCGACCGCCATTCATAACCTTCGTGGTTATTTTTTTTATGACAACCCAGAAATCCTTCAGTGCAGAAGATTGTGCTCCCTTTTCTACACTCTGATCCAATAAAGATATTTAAATTTATATTATTGTTACCTGTAAATTCCGGGGTTGCCGTGGCTGTACTGATACAGGCTGCACGTTGACATCACTTCTGCTGGGAAAAGTGAGGGCTCCAGCTATCTGGTTGGGATTATTAGGTTGATTTGAACTCATTTCACCAATGTTTCTGTAGATAACGCGCAGTTCTAGGTTATGGAATTTATTCAATTCTTCGTCAATACCACAAATTACTAAACCAAACAAATGTTTCGCTGAGTAGAATTGTGTCACATTCACGTTCGTAATTAGAATTTTAGGCTTCTTGAAAGAGACGCAAAGAAAAATTCAGATGATTTTATGTGATGAAACGCGCACGGGCTAACTAAAAAAAATCTAAATACAACTAGGCTGCGTTCCTAAACGTCAGGGTAAATGTAAGTTTCCTTCGTAAAAATGAAAGAGATAAAACTGAGACGGAATCTATTTACTAATCGTTTTGGGACGGCCACTATTTGTAAAGGCAGTTTATTTACGTGGCAAAGATATTTTTTGTACTTGTGTCATTATAACCCAAAATAAAATGGCTTTACAATTTACAAGTCATTCCGAAGAATTCTCCAAAAATTGGCGCGTAATGTTGTGGCAAACGTCAAAGGGAAAATTTACCCCTGAATTTACGGCGAGATAAATTTAACTGTCAAAAGTAAATTTTACATTTCTGACAAGGGTTAGGTTAGTTTCACTCGAGTGGTTGTGGAACGGGTGACAGTTAATTTTTACCTTTAACCGGCGTTTTGGAACGCAGCCCCAATGACTTTTTTTTTCAATATCAGTGTTTCCAGACCGTGGGCAATTGCCCACGCCATGGGCAATTTTAGGATTTTTCTGGAAAAAGGGCAGAAAGGTCTTGAATACGGTAAAATATGGGCAATTTTGGAAAAATATTAACGTTAGGTTAATAAATGAACAAATTTAATTTTATTTCTAAACTTAAAATAAAATCACAGGGCATTATTATTGCTTTTCATAAATACTTTTGTTATGTTTTTTGAGGTGATCCTCAGTGACCTCATATTGGTTGCTATGCTACCAAGCTAACTTTTTTTGCCGCATAGCAGTGCGCACCACGCAGATGGAGTCCAGCGTGTTGTTTCCCATACGATTACGTTTCTTTGTCTTCGTATCCGTCACCACGGCGAACACTCCCTCAGCGGTGACGTTGGAATGGGAGAGCTTCATGACGAGTCTGGCTACCTACAAAATAAAATTGTCATGCGATAGAATCGTTTTATTAGTTCTTATAACCATGCACCTTAGACCGAAAAAAATTTCTTGATATACCAACCTTAACAAGATTTGGGAACTTGGGTTGGGACTTCCCCGATAATCCTGCATCATGGTGTTTATTTCACACCAGAAGTCTAAGAGTGTTGATGCTATAGACAACATTTCTTTAAAGGGCGGGAGTTTTCAAAAAATTTAGTTTGTTCTAGGTTTATGTAAAGGGTGTCAAGGTACTACATACAAATTCTTTTATGGACGATTTTGTGTCGAAAAATGCAATTTTTACAATCTGCGTGGGCAAAAGTTTGGATCGGTTCTGGCAACCCTGTTCAATATGGCGAACCGTCCACCTCATGAAAAACAACTGGAGCGTTTGTTTTATAAGATTCCGTAGTAGCTAAAAGGTACAAAAGGAACCTTTATGGTGAGACTCTGTTATCCGTCCGTCCGTCCGTATGTCACAGCCTCATAACTTTAGCACTGTTAAAGATAAAAACAGAAAATTGCATTAATTTGCCCACATACCACAGTGTAAAAAAAAATATGAAAAATTTGAAGTTGTTCAAAATATTTCCAAAACAAAAGTGAGAAAAATAAAAAATATTATCCTAAAAATACAATATGGGACTGATTGTAAATCTTATGGGACTTTTACTATATTTACTGGCACTGGTTTCGAAAACCAAAAAAATATGTATGTCCCCCCTTATCTCTGAAACTGGTTTACATACCGAAAAATATGAAAAAAATGACGATTATAGATCATAAATGGCAAATTACAGGAAAGCTATAGCGATTAAAAAAAAGTTGAGCACAAATGAGAAACATAAAAAAAGTAAAAATTTAAAAATAGTCATGTAAGCAGGAGGTTGCAGGTTCAAATCATGGCCCGAGGAATTATTTCAAAAATATTTGTGCTTTTAAATTTGTTTCTGATTGATTTCTAGCTGGTAATGCACTCTAATAATAACAAAAAAATATATTTTATAAAAATACAATATGGGTATCAAATTGTAGGTAAGCTAATTGTAAATATATATTATTATGATTTGGCTATATTTAATTGCATCTATGAGAAATCCTTGAAAAATCATAATAAAAATTATGTCGCCCCCCTTATCTTCAAAACTGGTGGACCGAAAAATGTGAAAAAAATAATGGTAATATGTGTTTACGTAAAGATTACAAGAAAAATAAAGCGGTTGAGACATTTACGAAAAAAATGACAAAATTAAATTCATCATCCACAACAATACAGAACCCTAGGTAGGCGCGTAGTCTGACTGGCACTTGGCCGTTATTTTTTTTTCTTATTTTTGGCTTCTGATTTGTGTGTGACTAACACATTTTAATTCCGCCAAAGTCACGTCATAAACCATATTATTATGCACTACTTTATACTGCAGTATATTTTAAGTCTATTTCATAAACCAAAGCACTAATTTGTGTCTTTGACTAAGTTAAAGATTTGTGTCGGTTAGGCGTAACACGACTTTACTTATTTGACAGGACTAATCTTATTTTAAGCGTCCTGTCTTTTTCTTTTTATATCGAAAAGACAAGGACAGAAACTTATAAAAATAAATTTAATTTAATTTATAAATTAAAAAACACCCCATGCATGACGTTTGAATAACCTACAAAATATTTGTGTATCAGTCAGTGATGCTAACAATAAATTGAAAATTCCACTACTGAAGTCTATTGTGAAATTCCGTCGAAAATCCGTATAGGTAAGTATGTAAGTATATACTTTTTTACCCGTTAATAAAATCTCAAACAAAACAATGCTTTACTATTTATGAAGTCTCTCTATAAACTTTAATTAATTCGGTCGTTTTTTCAACTTCAATATGCAATTTTTGTCTGCTTTTTCGACTGATCAATAAATACTTAGGATTGGACAAACTTGAGACATGTCGAAAAAAGTAGTTCTGTTTTACTAAACATAATATGATAAGAAGTGATACAAAATTGTTTTACGACTATACGAGAGGTAAGGACAGTGGGTCTACCGCGTAATTCTCATTTACATCAACATCAACTTGAGATTGAAATTTGTCGTGAGTGCGACGACGCCCGCCTAACATGCCATCTCTTTTGCACGCGTTGAATTTCGCATGTATTTGCTTGAAGTTGATACAAATGAGAATTACGCGGTAGAGCCCCGGCTCGGACAGATAACAAGTGTAAATAAATAAATACCTACAGTTTCTAAAATGTCTGTAAGTATTAAATATAATAGAAAGTTGTGCCATTGAGCTTAGTGAACATGATAATAATAATAATAAACACTTTATTGCACACAAAAACACAGACAAATACAGATTAGAATTAAGAGAAATACAGGGCAAAGGCGGACTTATTTCTGAAAGAAATTTCTTCCAGTCAACCATAAATGACAGAGATGAAGAAGCATTATACATTGGCTTATAAAATGAGTGCACATCACAGTATAAAATGGGTCTTGTCTATTTTTCGCTCGCGATAGTATTGACTTCCACGTGTCAATGTGACATTGCAACACTACGTAATTGACTAAAGCCATTTATGTTGTGTGACGTTTTAGAAGTTCGAATCATGTGTAGGTAACGTATCTACACTTTCTTGTAACATCATTGGTCAAATGTTATCAACATATGTCATGTTATCTATTTTAAACACCATAAATAAATTACGAGTAAATTGTGAATTTTGAATTTTATAGATCAATGAAGGTAGGTATGTAATTTCGATAGTACGTATTTTCATGCTTTTAAACCGATTTTTTTAGTACTTATTTTAGTTTTTACAGGAAGTGACGTAATCATATTAGGTTGCATGAGCGAATCCTTGTCAATCTATCAATCAATTTATTTATTGCTATAAATCACATGTACCTTGCAATACTAAATTAGGCCCTATAGTGTATAAAAGATATGTACAAAGTCCAATGTGTAAAGGTTCACGTGATCTCCACTGTTGTACATTAATTTCAAGATCAATTTCAATTTCAAGATATATTTAAAATTAGTTTCAATATGATGTTACCAATAAGGTGTAACAAAGTAAATTATTAATAATAATTACTTACACTATTCTAGTAACAAGGTCATTATATTATAGACATTGACTGTCATTTTATATTATATTATAACAATTATTTATTTAAGTATTATTAATATTATTTTTCAGATATGTATAAATTATTGTTATTACACACACATTACATTATTTATATAGATATTATATATCATATCAAAATATTTCATTGTTCTTTTTATTAGCCTTGAGAATTCTTTTAAATTGTAAAGACAAGTATAGCGGAGCGGAGCGAGTCGACCCTCAATAATTCTAACTGAATTACCACCTAGTAACCTTTATGCCAAAGCAAATGATAGGTAAGTACCTATAGGCTATAATGCCGAATTGAACTAAGTACGTACGTTTATGTATAACGAAGATTCGTCAAATTGCAAAATAGCGAGCGTTTAGGAACTGACGTTGCCGTTTGTAAAATGGTAAAATGCCGAATTTACTATTTGCCTGCGACATACACATATCAAAGTTAAAAAAAAATATTATTTCTTATAATTTTTACAACATAAAGATTGACAAACCTATCTACTCTATGCCTAATCTACCCATGCTGTTGTAAGTGGCTAAGTGCATATCCATCCCGAACATCAAAATCGAAGAAATATTTTCTAAGACCTGAATCTGTAAGGGCCTACCATTGAACTCACCTCAGTGGGGCCTACCTACTCTATCTATTAAAATAGGGGCCGATACTGCCCGATACCAAATGGGTCCCTCGGTCCACTCTGTATAACCTACGCACGTTGCGTTTTGGTTAAAGGAAGATGAGTGGTTTCTTTATAAAAAGAAAATAGGTACCTAATTCTGGCTCAGATTCAGCTGCAGCATCAGTTGAGTGCAGTGGATAGTTGCAACGAAGCAGGTGTCATTATTCCCTCCGTAATTGATTGGTAACAAAACAACAAAAATAAGCTGGGGTCGGATGCGTATTTACATTTGCCATTTAGCTAGTCGTAGTTTTTCTTAGAAGAGATCACGTCTGTGGCCGAGTGCTTAGAGCGCTCGCATAGTAAACCCAGAAGTCATGGGTTCAATCCCCGTAGTGCACAATTTGTGCTCGATCTGCGTCCTTCGAAAGGCATGGTAAGCTGACCGATCACGTTTGGGACGTAATAATTCGCTGAGAAGCTGGAGTATTACGTGTGCATTGTGATTTACCCCCTCGGGGATTAATATCGTGTCGATATGTTTTCTTTTTAACCGACTTGAAAAAATGAGGAGGTTCTTAATTCGACTGTTTTTTTTTTTTTGGCGTTGTTAGTTCATAACTCCGTTATTTCTGAACCGATTTGAATAGTTCTTTTTTTGTTTGGAAGAGTGTACTTCCAGGTAGGTCCCATTTTAGGTTTAGTCATGATCTGATGAAGGTCTTCAGAGATAGGCAGTGGAACTCCTCAGAAAATGACTCGAAATTGAGGTAATAATAATAATAATAGACTATAATATAAATAAATAAAATAAATAAATGACTGTTTATTTTCAGATTAAAAATCCATAGGTAGGTTAGTGTTAGGCTTAAAACTAGGTTAGTAAAAGAAAGGGAACATGTTTATAATTGATTATTTAAATAACCCACTGGATCTTTCCATCCAGAATATAACTATAACCGTGTCGGGTAAAATTAATCTCAGCTTTGATTAGACAAAAGGCAGACTAGCTGTCAATGTCAAGTGTCACTGACATTTTATAAAATCATGATCTGGTCATGCATGATGCCATTTTGTTTTTTTTTATACAAGCAAAAATAATTACGGGCACAGGTATGATAGCTATTATTATGCCCGCAAGGTTTAAAAAAATCATTTATGTATGTAAAAATCCAAATATTGGGGAAGGGAAAAAGAAAAGTCCCATAGCTTTTTTTTACCTTCTTTCATTTTCGCTATAAAAATTAGCGGGTTAGTAGTTTGAAATGTTATGGATACCTATATTAATAGGTCATGGATGTGGAAACTTAGGTTTGGAGTTTAATAGGACTGCAGTCGTTACGTATATCGACGATGATAAACAAAGTGAAATAAAATCTAAACATAAAATAAAGAAGACTTTCAAAATACGCAGGCAGACCGGACAGAACACTCACACAGAGATAATATGTACAATCACATACACCCAGGCAGGCGTAGAAGGCGACCGCCATGACGCTTGCACGGAGCGGCAACATCGCGCGATCGATTGCCTGCCGCTCGCTTCTGCCTCTGAGGCTCTCTCTGTGTACCTATTTCTCTTGGAATGAAAAGAAAGGTTGTTTTGAAAGATTTTCACATTTCGGGTTATGGGCGCGTCTGAATTTAGCCGTCATCTCGCGACGTCAATCTTTGATTTGAATGAGAGTCCACCTTCTGTACTTGCCCGCATTGTAGTTGGTAGCCTACATAACTAGGTCTACCCAATAATTTTGGGTCTACCTAAGTACCTACGGTTAAAATTACATAATTGGAAAAAGATATTATACATTACCTAACCGGATTACCTACACCAAAGACTTGAGTAAAAAAATCAAGTTTCAATTATTAAAAGAAAAGAAATTATTAAAAGTATAACCTTGAATTTAAAGAAACAGTATTTAATACCTGTAAATGTACAATAACTTATCCAATTTTTCAATAGGACGCCTTTTTTCACTCCCTAATTAGAATTTCACAATTTTATCATAGAAACGGTGAAATCACATACATGCTATACCAATATTAAAGCCGATTCTGAAGGCTTTAATTTTAGTTTTAGTGCTGTCAAAACCAAATTTTCTTCTTTGCAAAATGGTCCTTAATAGTTAGAAATAAAAGCTAAATTACTTTGGAAAAATTCAAGCTTTGACAGCACTACAACTAAAATTAAAGTCTTCAGAATCGGCAATATTATTATCAATTTTAACAACTTTCAGATTTTAATGTTATATATGTCTAATGTTTTAGGGTTCCGTACCGACCCGTATTCTGTGGTGGTACGGAACCCGTTGTGCACGAGTCCGACTTGACCTGTTACTTGTTATATCTGTGCTAATCCTAGCCTACATACCAAATTTCAGCTTTCTGGGACTTTTGGAAGTTTTGAATAGAAATTGTAAAATACAGAGTGTAGATTTGGTCAACAACTTGCGTCACAATATTTCTAACACATATAAAACGAATAAAAACAGAATAATAAAACTAATACCGATTGAAAAGGAGTTACTTATGCCCTTTTTCTACAAGTCCCTGCATACAGAACCGGACGCCCCTTTACAAGGAGTTGGAGGGTGAAAGTTGCAAATTTCTTAATTTAAAGGTAAACGAACTGTTAACTGACAGTTACAAGAAAGTGTTTTGAAACGCTTCCGAGAAATGTGAATATCGCACTGACAAGCGCGATTTCTAACGCTGCCTAGGTACCGTTAAAATTCGCCTGATGGTTGAAAATTCGGTGTTTTCTCGGCTTTTGCACAAAATTCAAAACTTAAAAAACTTATTCAACATTTCTGTAGGGCTGTAATGTCATAGTTTCAGTTTAAAGTTAAAGCACATACAGTGGTCCTAAAGTAATATAATGCGTATACAAATCTTCGCCACTGTTCGGCAAAGTTCGTATTTTCTTACACTTTCTATACAATCAATAAGGTCACGTGGTACGTCCGGTCGCTCGGCTATAGATTTGTATGCGCATTATTACTTTGGGACCACTGTATTTTCCTTTCCAAGCGACTACAAAAAGCATCTTCGTTTTCCCGCCCTTGAATTTCATTTGAGGTTAATTTGACTTAGACGTTTTTTCACGGAAATCACTCGCAAGTGTTTCAAAACCAGATTTTTCTATAATATATATACATAAATACAAGGTGAATTTGTGAACATCGTCCAAATTCATACTTGAGCTCAAGACACTCAAGACTGGGAGTGAATTACTATGGGAAGTCGAAATTTCATTATACGAATTTCACAAAAATTGTTATTGATTCATGATGCTGATCACTTACTGAGCCTCTAGTATGAATTTGGACGATGATCAAAAAGTCACCTTGTATATACATGTCTCTTTCTTTCAAACGAGTGAAATTTCGCAAGACGATTAAACCGTTTCGAACGAAACGGATCCTTAGGGATGAAATCGCCATATATTAGGTATTCATAAAATCTAAGTTGTACCTATAAGCTGGACAAATGAAACTTTAGCGTATTTGATAAGTCTGCTACATACATGTTATCTTGATAATTTGGGCTCTCTGGTATTATCCAGACCGAAAACACGACGCAACGATAACTCGAGTATCGTTAATCGGAACTTCATGAAATTTGGTAGGCAAGTAAATGAAACAAAAATATTTTTTTATTCAAACATGAGCCAAATTGGTCAAGGGGTTGCCGCATAGACACACTACCCCCAAGACGATTCATAACTGGCGACCGATTTCTGTCAACACATCTGACTAACCGAGCCGATACAGAGCCGCCGATTCTAAACCAGAAATATAGTTAACTCATATTTATAAAGCCAAAGAAATACGATGTTACCGAAATCGAGTGTCAATGTGTGTGACACATGCTAGGGTGTGTGTAATAGTGGGTACCCTAAATATGTTAAAACATACTATCGATAAAGATTGTGGTCATGAAAACCAACACGTTCATCAAATCAATCAAAGGACTTGATTGATATCGTGACCGACCACTAATGTGTCAAATTGTAAATTTTGTTCTTTTGGTGGAAGACTCGAACAGAACACGTTTTTTGGAACATCGGAAAGTATAATTACCTTAGGTGAAGGAATTATTATAATTATACTTTGACCAATCCGCTGTACTGCGCCTATACCCCTCATATTTCGGTAGGTTGTCGTTGTAGGGTACGCCCCTAGTGTAAACCCAACAAATCTTTTCGTACGTAAGATGCAATGTTTTTGAAAAAAATTGTACTTCACTAACAAAAATAATCATAATTTTCAACTAAATTAGGCAGTTGAAATTTTCACAGATGATGTATCTCTGTTGCCGCTATAACAACAAATACTAAAAAACAGAATAAAATAAATATTTAAGGGGGCTCCCATACAACAGACATGTTTTTTTTTTGTTTTTATAGATAGGTAATAGTACGAAACCCTTCGTGCGCGAGTCTGACTCGCACTTGGCCGGTTTTATTATACTTGATGGTGCTCTTCAACATTTTGGAAGGACTTATACAACATACTACATCTACATATAGACCACAATGAAGATGGTTTATATTTCTTTGCCAGTTCAATGAAGTATGCCAAGAGATATTTTTCCGAAAATGATGCGGCGTTTTTATTTCTTTTTTCCTTCCACAGAAGAAAATTTTCGTAAGTATTCAGGTATTTATCTCGTGATTTGGCGGGGTTAAGTCCAGTTATTCAATTAAATTCCATATTATCTATAGAAAAAAAAAAACAAACAAAAAATCCTCCAAATCTCAGATATTTTTAGGCGGACCTTCTTCTTTCTGTGCACGCAAAAAAAAAACGGTACGTTCCAAAACATGTCATAGAACTGTGACTCGTGCGGATGCGTTTCGAAATTAGTTTGTGTGCGAAACAAAGACCAGTAACTATATAAACAATTTTCTATTTTTTCTATACTTTTTCTATTTCATAGGTAAAGACCTAATATATGGTACCATAGACTTGAACCTTGGACGAATAAACCATCTTCGAGCACTCACATCACACTAACAACACGGTATCTTCTACCCTGAATACAATTCAGAGTACGTGGCAAGAGGGATAAGGCGAACGTGGTCAACGTTTCGAGTCCATTTCTTCCAAGACTTAAGAGGATAGGTTCCGCTTGCATACTACCCTGTTACTCCATGCGGAAAGACCCGCAGTGCGAGAGGGACGGATCCTGGAAAAAAGGAAAAATGACAACTTTTTTCACTCATTTTATTATTTAAAAAAAAACAAGGGTGCTATGAAATATCTGCCCTGTTAAAAGTTTAATAAAGTTTATAGAGAATTTAATCCATAAATAATATAAACGGGTTTTTGCTCTAATAATTTTAAACCTCGACAAGAAAACTTTTTTTAGATCCATCTTTGGTATTTTATTTATCAATATTGGAATGGCTTTTGAGGACTCTGTTTCGATATAAGTGTGTATCATAATCCCGGAAGAAATACATTTTTTTCTTTTTTACGTAGTATTGCTAGATTCTTCAAACCAGAAAGAATAAATTATGGTTTTGCGGAAACTATCCTCTTATGGTACACATGGAAAGGTTTTAGGTTAGCCAAATTCCTGTAAATAAATTAAAAATAAAACACGAGTGCGGTAAAATTGATTTTAGTCACAGTTTGGGTGCATATAAGTATTTACGAGCACTTGCATTGAAAACGATTTTTATAAAATACTTGAGTAGGTACCGCAGAAAAATCGTTTTTAATTTATATTTTAACACTGGCCAACGCCGCTCTCTTTGATAACAATAATAATTAATACCGTCCCTCATCTCGTTTCATTTTTGTCAGAAAAGAAATTCCTAAAAAAAATACTCATTCATTTCTCTTTACTAAACTGAAGCGTGCCTAAAGCCCCGGGGAAGCGGAGCCAGGGTTGTAGGGTGGAACGGTGGCGAGGGGGCAATGATGGCGGATGTGGGGATGACCTTCGTCGAGGTCCCGCTCGCCCGACGGCGAATTATTCCTGTTCGAGACCCAGCAGCCGTCCAACTTAATTTTGTGTAACATGAACGCATTGATTTTCTACCTACCCTATTTACGTATATCTAGAATACTAGAATACCGACATTTGGATTGTTCAAACCAACGACATGTCGTTGGTTCAAACCAAATAAATTTCGAAATGGCGCCGCGCCGCTGCGCTACTATTATGATATTTATGATTTTGAAGGTATGAGTAATGCTCTCGTAAATAAAAAATTAAATCGAGCTTTATAATGGCCATTTAATTGAAGTATAACACAATACTACCTACGCGTATTAAAACTCAATGCATTTGTAAGATATTGTCGTTCCATTTTGCAAAAATCAAATCCTAACAAAAACATTTCATGCTAAGTAGCTTGCCAAGACTCACACAGCCCATAACGCTTTCTCCGTTGAAAAGTTATCAGAACTCATGTAGAGCCATAAGCGTCTTGACTCTTGGCGTCTGACTCTACAAGGCCTAACTCTGCAACTACAAGCACCTCAGATCAGACGAGATTTACCTAATTACTCTAATTGTTATGCCTTCTTCAGGCTTTATTTCTTGTACATCAGCTATTAATTTCTTTGTAGCCCAATCTCTTTTTCGTTGTTCATGTATTTATATACTAATTAGCCGGACGAACGCCCCACACGGCGTTGGTTGCGTGGATCACGTTCCTCTCAATGCCGTGGGAATTTCGGTAGATCCGGCCTTATTCCTAATCTACATTATAAAAGGAAAATGTGCAAAATTTTTCTCACAGACAGGTTTTGACTTGGCTTTTATGAGTAATTGAGTGAGTGTGTCAGGACTTCTCTAAATATATATATGATAACATCTACTACCCGTCCAAGACAATTAGATAAATGAGCCAACCAATATTTATTCGTCTCTATCAAAAGCTTAATAAGTCATTTGACTAATTGTGTTGGACGGGCTTTCAAATAAAATTTCAGCTTTCTATTGATGATCATGTGTGAGTCAGTGAGTGAGTGACGAAATCGACGTATTAATAAAATCCAAAGTATAAAAGCTAGACAAATTAAACTTGGCGTGTTTCCTTAGTCTGCTAACTTTATCCTATCCTGAGAATTGAGAATTTTCTAACCTATGAGGGTTAGAAAATACGACAAAACGGTTCGAGAGAGTACGTAGTGCCCTACTTCCTTTGTCTCGTCTTGGCGGGGGCACCATCGTGCCTCACATGAATTAGGGTTTAAAAATTGGGCAGGTTAGAAGTGAACTAGATTTTTATATACCATGATGATAAAAAAATGATCTGGGGGCACGGCAGGGAAGGAATTTACATTAGCTGGTAAAGAGATCAGGGCTGTAGTAAGGGGGGGAAGGGGGCATAGAACCCCCTCTCATAAAGGGGGGCGGAAACCCCCACCCCTCTTTTTTTTATAAAATTTTCTTTTTTTTTGAGATTATTTTGATCGTAACTCTATAATTTATGCATTTTGGAAGGGCATAAGCCCTTCATTAGACACCTTTTTTGCATCCGACTTCGGGGACGCCTCGCTCCGGTCCGCTTCGTTCGGCTCTGAATAGTTTCATGATGTTGAAACCTAACCTAACCTAGTTTTTTAAAATATATTTCGACCTATACATTAGACACCTTTTTTTGCATCCGACTTCGGGGGACGCCTCATTTTACGAACAAACTCTTTTTTTTTTTTGCGAAACGGAACGTAAACAACCACAAAATCGCGTGTCGTCATCAGACCAGAACGAAAAAAAAACGGTTTTTCAAAAAATCATATCTCAAAATCTAATCGTTTCAGCAACTCGCGACCTTGACAGAATAGTTTCTACTAAGCATGTCTATCCCCAAAAAAATCAAGAACCTTTAACTAATTACCAGCTATGTAAATTAAAGCCCACGGCAGTGCCTCCGCCAAAACAAGCCAAGCGTACCTTTTTCAATCGTTTCGTTATCTTTTCGAACCCTCTTAGTTTCGGCCTGGATAATAATACTAGAGAGCCCAAATTCTCAGGATAAAATTTCGTTAGTAGACTAGGTTAAGTTTCATTACCCTTACCATTCTACTTTGGATTTTGTTAATACCTAAAATACGCCGATTTTGTCACCGACTGATTGACTGCCTCATTTATTTATACAAGAACCTTAATAGTAGTTTATGCTTCAAGGGCGAAAAGGAATAAATTACGAGGACGATTTAAAACACAAGCGTAGCGAATGTTTTAAACGTAACCGAGTAATTTATTGCTCTTACGCCCGTATATCATACTATGTTTTTCAATGCATAGTGTAAGGAAATAAAACAAATAATATATAATTTTGTGAACTTTAAATTATGATTGGCTCAAAAGGACTGTATCCAGAGCCGTTAAACAGTGGAAAAAAGTATAACATTTATGGTACACAGGAAAGGCTGCAGGTTAGCCAACCATTGTAAATAAATTAAAAAACATAATAATAATAAAGCCCTAGGGCAAAATAATCGACTTTCTGTTCGGTTTTGATGCATAAAAAGAGGGCCTTTACGAGCACTTGCATTGAAAACCTACTTACAGTATTGTACAGTGGAGACCGCATCAAGTAAAACACATTTGACTTTGTACCTATCTTATATTCTTCCCTGCTAATGTCGTACTGCAAGTGTATAGCTTGATGTGGTCTACACTGTACCAACTCCGTACTATCTACACTTTTTTCTAATATCACTGACTGCCATGGACATTATATGCCATAAAAATATTGTCTATGACCCAACTACCAGGGTAGCGTTCCTAAACGCTGGGGTAAAGGTAAAAATTACCTGTTACCCGTTCCACAACCACCCGAGTGAAAACGAACAGTTCATAAAACCTTGTCAGAAAATCATTGGTCAGAAATGTAAAATTCACTTTGACAGTTTCAGTTTTACATTTACCCATACCCAGGCGTTTAGGAACCCTACCTTGGTAGGTAGTGCTACAAGGATCTGATGGCGCGTGAATAAGTGACAGGAGGGCGCAGCTGTGAAACGGGGAGTAGGCTATAGGAGCGGCGTTAGTTCCGATTTTGGACACAACCAATCCACGCGCCATAAAATCCTTGTAGCACTATATATCTTTTGGTCCGAGCTTATGGCGTAATCTGGTATTGAATGTATCCATCTATGACTGCAACACTGTACCTGACATGACATAAGTTAGGTATTAGGTAGGTACAGTAGAGACCGCATCAAGTAAGACACATTTGACTTGGCACCTATCTTATATTCTTCTCTGTAGGGGCTAATGTCGTACTGCAAGTGTATAGCTTGATGTGGCCTCCACTGTACGTGTTAGTGTTTATGATTTCTCGAGGTTTTTCATGTCTCGGGTCTCGAGAATTCTCGCCTCCATTTCTCGGGTCTTCCCGGGAAATCGAAAAATTTTAATTTAGGTAACCATAATAGGTAAATAGGTAAATAAAGAAATATTTCGGTAATTTACATTTGTTTATTAAAAATAACAAAAATCAATAGTCTCTCAAATAACCATATACTTAGTAAGTACCTAGGTACTATTTTTTCGGACAAAAATGATCAAAAACATAAATTAATAATAAAAATAAGAAATTTTGTTTTCATTTGGGCGGAGTGCGGAAATGTTGCTACAAGTAAACAGAATAACGATTAAAATACAAAAAAAAATTAAATGTTTTCAACTGCCGCAAGGATGGTGAAGTTAAAAAATCTCTTGAAATGTTTTCAATTGCCGCAAGGATGGTGAAGTCAAAAAATCTCTTGAAATGTTTTCAACTGCCGCAATGGTGAAGTTAAAAAATCTCTTGAAATGTTTTCAACTGGCGCAATGGTGAAGTTAAAAAACCTCTTGAAATGTTTTCAACTGCCGCAAGGACGGTGAAATTAAAAAATCTCTTGAAATGTTTTCAACTGCCGCAAGGATAGTGAAGTTAAAAAAAATCTCTTGAAATGTTTTCAACTGCCGCAAGGATGGTGAAGTTAAAAAAATCTCTTGAAATGTTTTCAACTGCCGCAAGGATAGTGAAGTTAAAAAAAATCTCTTGAAATGTTTTCAACTGCCGCAAGGATGGTGAAGTTAAAAAAATCTCTTGAAATGTTTTCAACTGCCGCAAGGATGGTGAAGTTTAAAAATCTCTTGAAATGTTTTCAACTGCCGCAAGGATTGTGAAGTTAAAAAAAAATCTCTTGAAATGTTTTTAACTGCCGCAAGGATGGTGAAGTTAAAAAGTCTCTTGAAATGTTTTCAACTGCCGCAAGGATGGTGAAGTTAAAAAATCTCTTGAAATGTTTTCAACTGCCGCAAGGATGGTGAAGTTAAAATAATCTCTTGAAATGTTTTCAACTGCCGCCAGGATGGTGAAGTTAAAAAAATCTCTTGAGATGTTTTCAACTGCCTCAAGGATGGTGAAGTTAAAATAATCTCTTGAAATGTTTTCAACTGCCGCAAAGATGGTAAAGTTAAAAAAATCTCTTGAAATGTTTTCAACTGCCGCAAGGATGGTGAAGTTAAAATAATCTCTTGAAATGTTTTCAACTGCCGCAAGGATGGTGAAGTTAAAAAAATCTCTTGAAATGTTTTCAACTGCCGCAAGGATGGTGAAGTTAAAAAAATCTCTTGAAATGTTTTCAACTGCTGCAAGGATGGTGCAGTTAAAAAAATCTCTTGAAATATTTTCAACTGCCGCAAGGATGGTGAAGTTAAAAAAATCTCTTGAAATGTTTTCAACTGTTGCAAGGATGGTGAAGTTAAAAAAATCTCTTGAAATGTTTTCTGTCCCAAGGATGGTAAAGTTAAAAAAATCTCTTGAAATGTTTTCAACTGCAGCAAGGACGGTGAAGTTAAAAAAATCTCTTGAAATGTTTTCAACTGCCGCAAGGATGGTGAAGTTAAAAAAATCTCTTGAAATGTTTTCAACTGCCGCAAGGATGGTGAAGTTAAAATAAACTCTTGAAATGTTTTCAACTGCCGCAAAGATGGTAAAGTTAAAAAAAATCTCTTTAAATGTTTTCAACTGCCGCAAGGATGGTGAAGTTAAAAAAATCTCTTGAAATGTTTTCAACTGTCGCAAGGATGGTGAAGTTAAAAAAATCTCTTGAAATGTTTTCAACTGCCGCAAGGATGGTGAAGTTAAAATAATCTATTGAAATGTTTTCAACTGCCGCAAGGATGGTGAAGTTAAAAAAATCTCTTGAAATGTTTTCAACTGCCGCAAGGATGGTGAAGTTAAAAAAATCTCTTGAAATGTTTTCAACTGCCGCAAGGATGGTGCAGTTAAAAAAATCTCTTGAAATATTTTCAACTGCCGCAAGGATGGTGAAGTTAAAAAAATCTCTTGAAATGTTTTCAACTGTTGCAAGGATGGTGAAGTTAAAATAATCTCTTGAAATGTTTTCAACTGCCGCAAGGATGGTGAAGTTAAAATAATCTCTTGAAATGTTTTTAACTGCCGCAAGGATGGTGAAGTTAAAAAAATCTCTTGAAATGTTTTCAACTGCCGCAAGGATGGTGAAGTTAAAAAAATCTCTTGAAATGTTTTCAACTGCCGCAAGGATGGTGAAGTTAAAAAAATCTCTTGAAATGTTTTCAACTGCCGCAAGGATGGTGAAGTTAAAAAAATCTCCTGAAATGTTTTCAACTGCCGCAAGGATTGTGAAGTTAAAAAAATCTCTTGAAATGTTTTCAACTGCCGCAAGGATGGTGAAGTTAAAAAAATCTCTTGAAATGTTTTCAACTGCCGCAAAGATGGTGAAGTTAAAAAAAATCATGAAAATTCAAGTGAGATATCATGAAATTTCAAAACATTATTACATGGTTTTTTTGCCCTTATTCGTATTTATGGAAAAAGGCGGCAGTTAAAAACAGTAAGAGTTTTTTTTCATTATTTTTTTTAGTTAAGTAGTACGTAGTAGCAGTGGCGTGCACAGAATTTTTTTCCGGAAAAGCAATCAGAAGGTCAAGTACGACAATAAAAAAAATATGAAAAAATTTAAATAACACTTTGAAAAAAAAAGTTTGTATGACGCCAAGGTAGGCACTGCCTACCCTAGAGTGAACATTTTCATACAAACTTGATTTTTTCAAAGTGTTATTTAAATTTTTTTTATTGTTATACTTGACCTTCTGATTGCTTTTCCGGAAAAGAGTTCTGTGCACGCCACTGGGTTAGTATAGGTAGGATTCTGTTTACTTGAAGCAACATTTCCGCTTTCCGCCCAAATGAAAATCCAAAAAACGCAACATGCGCTCCGTGTTGTATATTATATATTATATTGTACATACAGTACATACTCACGGCCATGCGCTATGGTATATCTTTTAGTGCGATTATCGCCTTTTTCAACGCGTAGTAAGAACTGCATTAAGGGGCTATACCGTGGAAATTGACACTTTTTGAAGTTATTTATCTGCTTTTTTTAATGAAGTTCCAAACAAAATAAATTAGTATAACAATTTTGGGACCTTTTACTAGATTTTGGTCTATCAGAAACGCGATAGGAGTAATTTCATTCGATAGAAATAATTATTGAAATCAGGTCTAAATTTACACTTTTTTTGATATTCTGACAAATTAGGATAGCATACAGACTTGAAAAATATTTATTTAGATGGGTGTTAACTACACCTAAATTACTGGTTATGGAATTTTTTGTAGCTATTTTAGTTAATTTTGCATTAATTTAAAACCGACTTTTTGTCAATTTTCCCCGATTCCGTCCCTTTCGCACTGCGGATCTTTCTGCCTGGAGTAACGGGGACCTTTGCTAGCACGGTATATCACCTTAAAATAATGTGACGTGACGGAGAGTGTACAGAATTCCTATCTCCAACTACGGGTTTCACTTGTACTACCAAATGGGCTGGCTTTACATAAAATACCTAAACAAAAACAGACAGAGGTTTGTTACGCAGGTAGATAGGTTTACCTACTCTACCTAGGTTTCAAAGGGCCACGGGATTCCGCCGACACTTTCGTAATCTTGGAAACGTGGGCTTTGAATGCCGTAGCAGTCTGGCAACGTCGCATTCGCACACCCGACCGACGACCTCGCGTTATCGCACCACGATGACGCGATCCACGAAAAAGGTCACCAGTCACCGCCGCATTCTCTGCTCGCTATATCACTAATGTCTTCGCGATCTAAACAAAAGCTATTTCAATAAAATCCCATGCTTGTGCTGTGAAAATATTTATTTCAACGTGGTTTGGTGTCAGGCTGATCTGCGTTTGTCTCTTTTCCTCCCGTCGCCGCGCCCTGCTGGCTCCGCCTCCCTCCGACAGCGTCGCCACCTGGTGGCAACTCCGCGCAACTCACTAAAATCTACGCGTTGCCACTTCGTACAATTTCGCTCGACGTAAATTCGAACGAAACAGTTCAATGGACTTTCCGAAAATCCTAAACGCGTCAGTTATCGTAAAATACCTAGTGTAACACATGAAAGTTGTAGTTAGTGATGTATTCTTTGTTATTATTGTAGAAAAAGTGAATATTGTGTTCAAGTTGTAACGTGCCCGTTTCTTTCCGTGCGTGTGGGGTTCGTGGCAATAACTGACGACTGGCTCGTTACTCCTATTTCTTCTTTAAAAGTAAGTAAAAACTCTACTTTACACACATTATTTACTTCCCAACAGAAAAAAGTAAAAATTGTAACTTTGGAGTCGCAGTTTCGTCTTTACAGTGTAAAATTAGGTACCTAAGTACCTAGCACTAGAAAGTAGTTTCGTAAGAAATCGGCAATAACAATGAAAGTCATGAAACATAAGTTGTAAAACAAATCTCTCATTTTAATACCTATCCACCACCCAGTCGTATGTTCTGTGAAGATATCCATAGCACGTGCTATTACATAAGCTAGGAATGAATGTATTAAAACATCGATAACCTTATCGAAATGCTGAGTAAGATTCACTGACCTCATGTCTATTTTAGTACCAGACCACCCTTAGCACTTACAGATCTAAATCACGGAAGCCTTTTCTAACACCAAATACTTACGCCAAAAAGTTGGTATAGTATTTAGGTACCATTGGTCTAGCAAAATAAGCAGCCAAAAACCTACAACTCAAAAACTCGTCTTTCAACCACGCTGCAAGCAAGTCAACCAGAGGAAAAGCTTCGACAAAACAATTTCTTGATGGCCAGTACTTAATTACCTATTCCCATGGCCATGGCTATTCCAAATAAAGTTGACATGTACTTAATCTGCCCGAAAACGATGAATTTTCAAAATGTGACGGCAATTAATTAAAATGTGTGACGGTAAAAAATATCTGACGGTATAAAATTTGTGACGGTATAAAATTCCCCATTTTTGAGAACTGATTTTGATTTTTAATTCCCTAACAGTTTGAAGTTGTTTCACCATGATGTTTTAGGCACATTCCTTCCAATTTGTCTAATGCAGGCAAATTATTATTATTATTGTATGTAAGTATAATATTATTATCATCTTCTACTTTCAAAGATTTGTGGTAGATATCTTGCCTCTAAACCACATACATACATATACTCATGCCTGTCTCCCAGAGGGGTAGGCAGAGACTACAGATTTCCATCTGCTACGATCCTGACACACCTCTTGCCTCTTCCGCATCTATCAATCTAGTCATACAAGCTCTTCCGGGTACTTTTGACATGGCCCTTCTTCAATATCTCGCCAATTTGGTCAGCACGTCCTTCTAGAGCTCTACCTTCGACTTGCGCATCATATACCTACCTAGGTAAATTTCTCCCGCTACTTTCATTAATCCTCTCTACATGTCCAAACCACCGAAGCATTCCTTTTCTATTCTAGTCACTACATCTTCTGTCAGGCCGCAACGATCCCGTATGTCGATATTTTTCACTCTATCATTCAATGTTAAACCACACATACTCCGTAAGTGATGTTTATCTTGCCATATCCAACATTCACTACCATACATAAGTGTAGGAGCCAACCAATGAGGTTATAGGTATAATATCTTTGGAGCCAACACTTCATTATGAACACCACCAATCGTGCCTTTGCAGTCACATTTTGGCTACCCATAAAGGAGTGCAGGGGATCTAAAAAGGCCGACTTGGGTGAATCATAAAATGATTTGAAAGTAGGATAGAATCAGAGCTTTTTCACGCGTGCAAAAGAGACGGCATAAGAACAGAATCATAACATGATTCATCCAAAGCGGCCTTTTGAGATCCCCAGGGCTCCGTTTACTTTATTTCCCGCATTCACTCTATTTCGTCTCTAAACCAGTCCATGTTAAATTCAGCATAACGTTACCTAACTATAGCTACAACAGGAATTGTCGTGACATGTCAGGAATTTTGGTACCATGTCAGGAAATTAGGAGAAAAAAAAATTACAGAAGTTTCAAGACTAACTACTTAATTGAGCAATACATTTATCACATAAGTAATTTTTGTTTCAAAAACTGTGGAAAACGGAATTGTTCAGGTGTTTTGTCAGGAATTCCCATCATTACTGGATCTGGTGGCCAGCACAAAAAAATCCAGACAAAAGGCAGAAGACTTCTTTGCAATCGGCAGACTTTGTGAATATTGTGATTTCTTCTAAACTTGTTACCAAGCTCAGCTGTGTACCTACCTACACATCCGAAGAACAATGAAAATGTAGAGCCAAAAGTGAATCATCGGAACTTTCCGTTTTAGCACATACCTATATCGCAAATTCGTAACAAGTCCCGTCCATTTAGATGTCGATAGTCTATTTAGTCTATCTACTTCATTTCGCTAGATACTCCATACTCCATATCACTCCATATGGTGTCGTCATCGATAACTTTACCGGGGATCCTAATCTTCACTTCCTATCTTATGCAGCTGCAGTTTCATGCCAAACAGCTCAAAACGCCAGTAGTTTTTGGCAACGCCAGGTACAGAGGAAATAGCAAAATAAGGGCTGTCGTTAAGCGATAAAACCCCAAAAAGTACACGAATTCGATGCCAAAATCAGAGTATCAAAAATACCTACGCAGAAAATGGCTAACATGCAAGAGTGGCTTGCAAACTGCAAAGCCATGAACACGGCTTAGTCTATACTGGGACTTTCATTCGGCCCATTTCCCTATATACTGAGATTTGAGAAAAGGGAAGTTTAATTTAGTCACCTATGCATGTACGAGTATGTAATATGTATTTTTGCAATAAACATTGTGTAATTATCCCACGTGGGACATACATATGGGTTGGTCCCTCATGTTACCGGACAAAAAAAAAGGAGAATGAGTACCAAGTATGATTTTTTTAATGCTTACCTACATAGTAAATAAAAAAAAATTGTTTACATTTGCCGGCAAACATGTTGAAATATGACCGTGTATAGTCTCTCTTTGGCAGACCAAATAGGCCAGTGGAAATTAACATTAAATTCGCAAAGCACGATGTAGTGCTGCATTTTTGGTATGTTGTTTGGATCAGTTAGGGTGATGTAAATCCCAATTTGCAACTTCGAAAAAGTTGTGCTCGCTGCGCACCACGTGATAAACTGCGAAAATGTTGGACTTTTTTCACTTTTTGCTCTAAAAGTCATAAACTATGCGTTTCCGACAAGTAACATTCACTACACAAATGAAGGTTATTAAATTTGCAACAATTTAAGCCTAATTGCAGCTCTCTAAACCTAATAACGACTAAACTGTGGCTATTCGAAGATGGTTCGTTTTTCCCGAAATATTGAAATTTTTAGTTTTGCTCCCGTTTGAAGCAAAATATTGGCAAAAACCGCTCGTTCTATGAGAAGGTCGTATAATAAAGTTGTAGTGCATTTAATTTTCTTTCATTAGAGCATAGAACAAAGTCTGTGAAACAAATAGTTCACTCACAATATCTGAAAAACAAAAAGAAGGTAGAAATAGATTTTTAAAGAATTGAAACTGAGGGCATATAAAATCATAAAAAGGATAATACTTTTTCATTTGCAGGATAGGTAATTAACAAAAGTACAAAATTTGGGAAAGTAGGAAAAAAGATTATACGCAAATTAAATGTTTAAGAAGCTTCAGTCACTCGGCGTTTTTTTTTTGGTTGAGGTTCAATTTCTCCTTCCTCCTCAGGTTTGTCACGTTCCTCTGGTTCGTAAGGCTCTTCACTTTCCTGTTCTTCCTCAGCTTCCTCGGGATCATTATCATCTTCATCTATCAAAATCAAGGCAACGTTATCGCATGACTTTCCTGAGCAGTTTAAGCATAAAGCCGAGCATTTGAGCCCAGCTTTTAGGCAAGTGCATGCCCCCCTGCATCCCTTTTTACATTTGCAGGCTATGATTTAGAGAAGCTGTGGCGGGGCTGGCTCTTTGTGGGTTGTTATTGGAATAAGGCCGCAAGAGCTCATTTCCCAACCCCATTCGATGGGGTCCATCTCTACTCCCAGCCACTTTTGCACTTGGTGGTAGGTACGGAACGCATGAAAAGAGGAAGCCTCGGTGGTTGGGGGCAAACGTGCAAGATTTACTTTTGCATTTGCCGCTGTCTTCACGAACAGCTTGAACCTCAGGTCGTGCAGTCTCTGAGTATCCGGAACACCCCCGTAAAGTGCCACCAGACACTTTTCGCCAGCTTCAGCAATACTTTCATGCGCTGCATCTGTTTGAAGGAAGATGGCAGCCAGATCTACTAGGTCCTGCCTCTTCTGAAATTGTCCCCACAATTTTCTTTTTCCCTGCCAGAAAAGTGCAGATGTGGTGTCACATCCAGTAAATGCGTGAAGAAACAGTTCAAACCCACTGGGCATTTCAACTTCCCCTCGGTTGAACGCACTGGTGGTATACTGAATGCAACCTGTTCTGCCACGTTCACGTTTCTGAAAGCGCAAGTTGGTGCTGGTAGAACCCAACCCACAGAGGAGAACAAGGAGGTCCACGTCCTCTCCAACAACAATCACATGATCGTTGCTCGTGGTTTTCTCCAATGCCATCAGAATGATATCGCGGTCTGCATCTTCCGTCGCTGTCTTCCTTTCTATCCCTTCGGCAGAAAATGCAGAGCATAGATATTGAATGAGGCGTTCTTTGTTTCGGTCATTCGATAACATCTTCTCCTGGGGTACTGTAATGATCGTGGAGGAGTCAAAAACGATTTCACTGGAAGAAACGGTATATCGTCTTAACCGCTCTGCAGATTTTGTACTCCGATCGGCACCCTCCTGTGGGTACCCATCGAATACCACTGATACGTTCCTGCCAAAGTGGTTTAACGTGTACCTGACGTAGGTAGCCACAATTTCCTGTATAGATGAGTTTCGATGCCAGATGACAGTATGCAGGAGGTATCCCCCATCTACTACTACATGCGTGTTGGCATTGAGAGAAACGTTTTCAGAGGCTGGAGTGAAAGCTTCGTAAAACTTTGATTTGGTCCCTTTTCGCATTCCTTCTTCATTGAACAACGCCATTGGGAATGGGGCTAATTCAAATTTGAAATGCTCTTTCAATTGCTCATCTGACTGCTTCATTATACACATTCTCTGAAAGATGGTGAGTGGCTCGATATCAATACGCTTATTGTGAACTTTAACTGTGCTTGTGGCACTCGCCAATGTTACCATTTTTTCTTTCCTTTTGATTGTTACCTGTCCAAACGACTGCCCAGTGATTTTTGTCACTCCTGTGAGACCTTCTTCTCGGGCTAAGTGGCAGTTTACTTCTGAACCACCCACGACTCCACTGCTGATTGATAATAGTTTGTCTGTCGATGGAAATGGAGGGTGAATATGAAACCAGCTGTACTTTCCTGTACAGCTGTAATTTCCTGTACAGGTACGTACCTAACCCTATCTTGATTGAGGAGAGGAAAGAGTGATTTCTCGTGGCTGAGATGATTGCATGAGCAATTGAAACACATTTCTTTTTATAACCTTCGAGGGACTGGCGTTTGTGTTTCATTACAATGGTTTCAAGTAAGAGTTGTAACGATTTTGGTACAACAGAATCCGTTTTGCGAAGGAAATCGTCCGATGGAGGATATTCAGTTGTGTCATATACTCTTGAACGAATGTCCTGCAATATTATTTCCGCTGCGCTCTTGACCACTCGCATGCAAGCATCGTGAACACTGACTTCGTCTAGCTTTTTCAAAAAAAGTTCATCCTCTTTGAGGCCACGCTCCACACTCGAGTTAATTAGAGTTTGGATGCCACGTTTTTTTACAATTACCACTGTACTGTCACCTTCCTTGAGTGCCAGCCGACACACAAAGCAGACTCCCGGTGGAACCGACATTTTTATGACTATTTAGCCTGACTTCGTTCGCGTTAATAAGATAATAGTTTTTTGGCTGCTCCCCTGCGTTACCGGGTAAGCTACTTCCAATGACTATCTTGTGCGAAAATCAAAACCAAACTTAAGCCCGAAGGCATTTGTTTAGTTGATGGGAGTTTTAGCCAGTTTACACTGTTACCGCCTTCACCGCGTGGTGAAGCCCCAGCTTATGTTTTGATATGCAGATTGTGAGTGATTGTGTTGTGCACTAATAAAAGAAAATTAAATTTTCTACAACTTTATTTTACGACCTTCTCATAGAACGAGCGGTTTTGCCAATATTTTGCTTCAAACGGGAGCAAAACTAAAAATTTCAAATTTTCGGGAAAAACTGACTATCTTTGAAAGGCCACAGCTTCGTTGTTATAAGGTTTAGAGAGCGGTTAAGCTTAAATTGTTGCAAATTTAATTAGCTTCATTTATGTAGTGAATGTTACTTGTCGGAAACGCATAGTTTATGACTTTTAGAGCAAAAAGTGAAAAATGTCCCGAATTTTCGCAGTTTATCACGCGGTGCGCAGCGAGCACAGCTTTTTCGAAGTTGCAAATTGGGATTTACATCACCCTAACTGATCCAAACAACATACCAAAAATGCAGCACTACATCGTGCTTTGCGAATTTAGGGTTTTTTAGTGTCGATTTCTACTGGCGTAAAAGGGCGAAATTCGTGCGCTAACTTTCTCCCATTACGCCGCATTTACTCAAGATGTTTGCCGGCTCGGCCTTTCTAAATCTTGGTTTTTCTATGCGTTATATACCTGGTTCAAAATTCTTTAGATTCTTGTTTCTATGTCTTCACTTTATTGATGTTTTGTGTTATTTGTATACATACATACTTAAATAGGTATCTAGAGCTTGAATCGTATGCGTCATGCATGCAGTGCAGACATCAGACTCATACTATGCTTCATTAGGTTCCAATTTACAAAACAGTGTCGTATTGATTGTCATTTGGACCAACAAATGTTTGGAATGACTCTTGTAAACTAAAACCTGTAGTTTGTTTTATTAAGGGGCTTCAGAAGCAAAACTGCGTTGGTTTAAACTTTCTATATGAATATTACAAAACTTAAAAAATATATATATCACACATATTGACCCATGTCCTGTAATTGTGATGTTTTAAAATCTTAAAAGCTTTAACCTACAACGAGAAAATAAATACCTTTAATAACCTTTCAAATGCTTTAAAAAACCGATAAATAGTTTAAACTTTTTAAATTTAAAAGAGACAAGGTTAAAACTTATACTCACACACGAGCAATACAAAAATCTAACACAATGATGTTTAAAACTTTTAAATATCAAACTTGACACATGTTAAACGCATTATTTTCTCAATTTTCTACGACGATCGACACAGCGATCGTCGTAACAGCCACTTTGCAATGCACTCTGACATGAACGTTATTTCTATTTCGTTATTGTTATTCGTCAATATTTGTACATACATATTTCGAGCTGCTAATTTAGTTTACCGAAGCCTCTTAAGACTCATAAGCGTTACCATATTGTTCACATATCTGGACACGCGGCAGAGTTCGAAAAAGAGAAGGTCCACGCACCAGAAGTGCTATGTTACATTACACAAACCATCGAACTACTTTTGGCTCCCCATATTTCATTTCCTATTGGACCTACGAAGTTAAATAACTGCGTGCATGAAAAGGTCCTTGCAAGTAGTGTCCTAAAATCCTTAATGTCATAAATGGAACTTTTACAGTGCTTAAAATATTCACGTCCAAAAATCACAATTGTTTCATAGTCAATTGTTTGCATGTATGATGTAACCGTTTTAACTTTAGCTGTGAAAACTTGCCAAATTTTACATATTAGGTAGCAAGAACCCTAACAAACTTTTTTTCAAAAACAAGTGAAGAACGTTGTACGTTATTGCAGATAAACCTCGGCACCCAATTCGATACGAATTCTTTTTTCGGCGACGCCGACAATCCTGCCCTGCCTTTGTACTGAACTCAGCCCCTTTTCCTTTTTCACATTAATGTTTTAGTGGGATTTATTTATCCCAATATTTCTAGCCCTACAATACTTACATTATTATCTAACTGCGAACGTTTGTAAAACAACTTTGTAGTCAATCAGTGAATCACGATTTTTAGAGCAGGGGATCTAAAAAGGCCGACTTGGGTGAATCATAAAATGATTTGAAAGTAGGATAGAGTCAGCTTTTTTTGACACGTGCAAAAGGGACGGCATTAGAACAGAATCATTATGTGATTCATGCAAAACGGCCTTCTTAGAGGACCTGGACAGACTCACATTGGTATCGATTCGGCATAACAGGTCTTAACTTATTTGACAGAACTACTTAATTTGAGCCTTCTGTCTTTTTCTTTCCGTATCGAAAAGACAAAGACAGGACGCTTAAAATAAGGTTAGTCCTGTCAAATTAGTTGAGTTGTGTTTAGCCGAATCGATACCATTATCCTACTTGTTATTCTCGAAAAAAAACCTTTACCAAGGTTTTGGTGAAGGTTTCTTTTCGTACTCCTCTACGATTTCCTTGCTGACATTGGTGGAATACAAGCTTGCTTTTCATTATCACATACCCCTCGTTGTTTTGGTGTTAATGAACCTGTCGATATAATTGTAATTAGTCCGAGAAACATAAAATATTTTAACGAATTCTTGTGCCAAACTATTTGTGTTATTTCTCTGTAATTACAGTTGCCAATGGCGTCTCGGTTACGGAATGCTTTCAAGGTTGACTTGACGTTGTGATTGGACTTTGGAATCCGTTTATGACAGCTATTTATTACTTGACATCTCGACTGACTGAATGGACATGGTCAGACCACGACAATATTACAATTTGGCTTTTTCGAATCGAAAAAGAGTTCTAGAAATAAATTTTACACTCTGCTATTTATTTTACGACTTTCACTGAAACACTGCAAATTTTATCCACACATATTAGTACATTGCTATTTCAAGGCATACTGTCGATATTCTTCTTCTTCTTCTTCTTTTTCTTCTTAGATATAAAATTATTCTGTAAATATTTTTTTTCTGTTTTTGTAGCTCTTTGGGAAAAAGGAAACATGGTCGAATTTGCTCAGGTCATAGATGAAATGAATAGCCAGATTTTGGAGGTCTTCAAGCTTATTTAGCAACTCCTCATTCCATCCATCAGCCCGTAATCGTCCACTGCTGGACATACTCCTCATTATCAAAAAGAAAATAGAATCGGCAAAATCTATCGATAGAATAAGAGGTTGTGTAAGGTGATTTAAGTTTCAAAGGAAAGGAAGTAATTGAGACACTTCAAAACATGAAATTCTCCAAAAACCATTTTATTTTATTCATAAACAAAAATGGACTGTCAAAAAAAACCATCAAAAATAATATTTTGAAGCCTAACCTAACCTAGATGATGCCAACTTAGTAAATTAGATGCTTATTTAGTAGTTTTTTTTGGTGGTCAACCTAAAATTATCAAAAAAAAACCACACCAAGTACATTCACATTACTTGAAAATTATAAGTATCAACTTATTGTGCCAATAACGCCTTTTATTTTGCTGAACTAAACTGTACCTAGTTAATAAAATCAGGAACATAACAATAGTTTATTAAAAGTTAATAATAAAAAGGTAAAAATGAGAATTTTACTCCAGATATATTTCGGGCCCCACCCCCCAGATTCTCAACTGATGCCGGGCTCAGTGGGGCCCGAAATATATCTTGAGTGAAATTCTCATTTTTACCTTTTTATTATTAACTTTTAATAAACTAAAACTACATTAAAAATCTCATAGAAAAGAGACAAATATATATTTATCAGAACATAACAATAATAATATGAGTACTTTACGTAAAGGGTTCGCAAACAAGTCTCCGTATTCTACTGAGGTTATTTTGTGCGAGAGCCTGTCAGCTTACTGTCGAATATAACTCCTAGCTTAGGTATTTGGCGGTCTTAGAAAACACAAAAGGAACCGTGAAGGTAACGCTTGGTATAGTCGAGTCACTTCATTGCCTTCCATGCAACGAAGCTTATGACATAGTAAAAGTATGCTTATGATTTGTTTGGGTTAATAATTAGAATTTGCCAATATTTTTTTTGTTTTATCAAGATCATCGTTCATCTTTCTTATTTACCGGGAAATCTAGATAAAGCTGCAAATCATCTGTGTAGAAATTGTGTAGAGATTGTAGCGGCTAGCAGGAACATAAAGTCAGTGGTCTAAAAACATATATGTACTCAAAATAAAATTGTATGGGACCTGTTAGTCGCGAAAAAAACCAATCTGACATTTTGATACGCCCTCAATTCTCTTAAAAACCACTGAACGTATTTTATAAAGGTATTAAAAAAATAGAAATTATTAAAAGTATATGATGAAGGCTTTTGATAAAATCGGTATTTTGATCAAAATCCTATAAGGATTCTTCATCCTAGAAATTAATGTAATGTTAAGAGGCTATTCGAATTTTATTTATGTCACTGTCACTCCAAGCGAAAAAACGTGCAGTGCGAAAGGGGCGAATTCAGGGTGAAAGGGAAAAAGTTGGTTTTATATTTTATTAAAAAAACTAAACTAGCTAGCAAAATTTCCAAAATTAAAAATCTAGATATTGTTGAATTCCATCTAATAAAATATGTTTGAGTTCTGTACATGGCTGCTACTCGTTAAACGAGGAGAAAAAGTGTGTTAGAAGACCTCATTTCAACAATAAATTATTTCTATCGAGGAAAGTTTATCCAAATATGTTTTCCAAATACACAGAAAAGAAATACCCGTATTTTTTTTACATATCGCCTTAAGAACTACAGGAGTCGCTTCGCTCCGCTCCGCTTCGCTCGGCTCTCGACACAAGCAACCTAACTTACAAACTCCTCCACGCTTCGCTCGCCTTCGCGTCTATTTATTACTTTTATCATAGGATCTTGGTCAAAATAATGGTTTAACCAAAATCTTGCGACAAAAAAAGAGGTTTTTGTCTGTCAGTCTGTCTCGCTATTCATGTAATAACGGGTTTCATTATTACAATACAAATACAAATTACTAATACAAATTAGTGTCACAAAAGAAGTAACTTAAGGTTTGTAGAGATACGTTACTTAAGGGTACTCAAACAAAAATCAGTGAAATTCACGAAACATCATGGAAAATAGTTTCTCCTGGGCAGCCACTCTATAAAAAGTATTTTTCGTTCAATAAGAACTGTTACGAAAGACTTTACCTGCATGATGGACACTATGTTTTACTAAAGTTTCTTAGAATTCCAAGCTATTGAAGAAATTGTAGAAATTCTACAATTAGACTAGGTACTATTATTCTACCTACTATTAGATTTTTATGGTTCCAAAGGGTAATCAAAGGGTAATCAACGGGACCCTATTACTAAGACTCCGCAGCCCGTCTGTCACCAGGCTGTATTTCATGAACCGTGATAGTTCGACAGTTGCAAATTTCACAGATGATGTATTTCTGTTGCCGCTATAACAACAAATACTAAAAAACAGAATAATTAAATAAAAAGATTTTTATTCAACAGAACACAACCCAAAACACATTACTTAAAGACTATTTAGGATTAGACAGGTTCTGTTGAAAAGGTCGGTGACTCAGCTTTTGTCCCTTAAGCCAGAAGCAAAGGGACGCTGTTATTCTGTCACTGCCTGTTCATCCATAAGGATACTTAAAACAATAAACAAAAATTAAATAAATATTTAAGGGTGCTCCCATACAACAGACATGTTTTTTTGCCGTTTTTATAGAGTCCGACTCGCAATTGGCCGGTTCAAATCCAATCGAAGCTGCTATGCGAGCACGTACGCGTCGATTAGATAAATTTGACAGATAGAACCGATAAATTCTAAACGATAACCCTTATTGCAATGAAATAAGAGTTACATTTTTATTTATCGAATCGATGTCGACTCGATACCAAGTTCATGCTAGTACCCCTCATACACTTCAAGTCGAGCAATATTCTAGAAGTGAGCCAGAAGCTATTCGTGTATACTGGTTTCACCGGTCAGCATTCCATGATGTAACTCCAGCCCTTGTCCACAGGTTCCCGTGTGGTGTCCACCCTAGAGTGCAGTGGTGTGCGTGCATAGTGTAGTGAGAAGTGAGCATGGCCCGGAGCTAACTGGCGCGCGGCCCCGGCATGCGCGGCGCCTAGCCATGCCCGCTGCGCTTACAACGACATGGCGCAGTATACACAACGGACACAGCCCATGCACAGGTAAAGAACCTTCTCATACAGACTGGGGAAAACAAAACGTCTTAAGGGGGAACGAGTCGTATCTTCTACGAACCGCACAACTTAAGATGGTTGTTCTTATTTTTGAATTACAGATATTAAAGAAATGTGATTTATAGCATTTCGCGAACATATTTCAGTGTCAGTTAGGCATTTCCGGCAAAATTTTGTTATTTCATGCATTACGTTGTAAATGAATGGGCGCACATACTTAAAAGCGTGTTTTAAGTTTGTGTGCCCATACATTTTAAACCTCATTCATAAAATAACAAAATTTCGCCGGAAAAGTCCAACTGACACTGAAATATGTTCGCGAAATGCCATAAATCACATTTCTTTAATATCTGTTATTCAAAAATAAGAAGAACCATCTTAAGTTGTGCGTTTCGTAGAGGATACGACTCGTTCCCCCTTAAGATCCATGTGCTTAAGGGCCTTACTATTGCCAAATGGGTACTTTCTAAAGCCTACTCCTCGTTTACGGCCAAACCAAAAATAATGAAAAAAATGTATTATGAATAATCAACTTTTAGACAACATATGCAACATTTTTCTTTTTCATACCACCAAAACTTCTACATGATTTTTTTTTTTTACTGAATGGTGTTTTTTGACCTCAAATTCCCTACTGCTCCTGAGTGGCTTGGCCGATTGAATTCATCTATGCTATAAACATAACAAAAGATTATTCAATCGAGTATTCACGTCCAAGTGGAAAGTATAATTTTCTCCTATTTCGCCCTATCAAGGACGCAGCGAGCATCGTAACAGCCACTATGCATTGCGCGCTGATATGAACGTTATTTCAATGTCGTTTCCGTTGATATTTATAGTGACAAATATCGAGCTGCTAATTTGGCGATGGTAATCGCCTTAAGGGGCTCATGCTAAACACCAGTTTTGCATTGGATTCGTAAAACTTTGAAAAGAATATGGCGTGTATTTCGTTTTGACTGAAGACAATTATTAATTACACTTTATAAATAAACATACCTACTTACAATCTTCTTTTAATTATAATATCTTTAAAAATGCATGAATTTCAAAAAAACGCGATTCAGTTTCCATATTTCAAAACCGATCGAAACGAAACCAACACACGGAGATATTTGCTAGAAGAAAAACATATTTATTACATAAAGAAATTGGACATGTATGAAAGTAAATTTATGGTGCGCAAGTGGAAGGTACAGCTCGACCAAGCCGCCCTAGAAGGACGTATGGTGACCAAATTGGCGACATACTGAAGAAGGGCCATGTCAAAAGTACCCGGAATAGAAGAGCTTGTATGACTAGATTGATGGATGTGGAAGAGGCGAAAGAGATGTGTCAAGATCGTAGCAGATGGAAATCTGTAATCTCTGCCTACCCTTCTAGGAAACAGGCTTGAGTATATGTATGTATGTAACAAGCCATGTAGCCACATACTAAGGCATTTAATCCATGCAAGCATATGAGATATCTGTAGTAGATATGTTTTACTTTAGTACACATAAGCCGTAAAACACGTTGGGTTGGGCACCAAAGAAGCAATAAGTCGTAGGCGTTCAAAGCCGGTTGTACCGTTCCACCGATTCAAAAACCGGTATCAGAGCTAAGAAAACCGATTAGTTGGTTTCATTATAGATAATGGTGTTTCAAAATTCTTGGTAGTTTTCCATCTGTCGGGATCTGTAGCTAGAGAATCGATAAGTTAAAGTTTCTCTTAACTTCATGGTCTTGGTTTTATTTTTCATCTATTTGCCAAGATTAATTTTATCAAATCATTGTCAACATGCTTTGGAATGGAACTTAGAAATAATTTTCTGTGTAAGACAAATATTGTATGATAAATCATGACTAGAAATATTAAAATCATTTTTTTGTGATTCGATGTATGAATTGTATATGACATAAGTGTACTATTTCCAAAGTACTCACCGTCAGGAAAGCCATTAATATCAAGTAGGCTCCCAAAAATCGTAGAAGTATTGTAATTCTGAAATATTCCCCAGAAATGTACATTTTGTTTGCGCTCGAACGTGAAGCCAGGTTTATAATACACTGGTGGACAAAAAAATCGAATCAAGCATTGTTGTTCTACATTTAAGGAAATAACCCATATGTAATAGGCCTGCCTCTTTGAGTAGATGCATTTTTGTCGTATTAGCTGTACAGGGTGTATAACTCATTTATCGTATTTGAGCATTTTTTTATCTCGCTTAGATACTTACGCGTTGAGCGCCTTTTATCCCCTTAAAAGGGCATGCAATCAATTTTTTTCCTCACTTACGCTTACGGAATTTCTACCTGTAAACACCTACCCTAATTACCCAGTGATTACGTCATCCGAAAATGGATACCACGCCATTAAAGGCTACTCAAGTGCTTGCCCTATTGCGAATAGGGCGAATCCAACGACAAGTCGCAGAATTACACCAATACGGTCGCCTACTGAGGAGGTTCTGTCATGGTCCAGTTGACGTGTTCTCGGGCAAATGGAAGTCGCCCTTGCCAATGAACTGTGGTCAGTTGGGGCTCGGTCGCTGATATCTTTGGTATCGGGTTGGATTCCTTCAGTCTTCTAGCGATCGTATGCCGACTTACAACCCGATCTTGTACTTGCCTGACTTCTTGTTGGATCTCACTTGCGGTCATGTGACGATTTCTTAGAGAACTTGAAACAATGAAGCGTCATGTTGCTCAGAAGTACATCTTCTTATGCCAGACCCTGACCTCCGAATGGCGCCACCGGTTTCCAGGTAGCGTCTGAAGACTCTGGAAACACCTGATTGGCTTAGGTGTAATGCAGCAGCGACCTGTTGTTCGCCCTATAGCGGTGTGGTGTCTATTTTCGGATGACGTAGTCACTAGGTAATTATTAGGGTAGATGTTTACAGGTTGAAATTACGTAAGAAAGTAAGAAAAAAAATTGATTGCATCCCCTTAAGGGGATAAAAGGCGCTCAACGCGTACGTATCTAAGCGAGTTAAAAACTGCACAAATACGGTGAATGAATTTTACATCCTGTATAGTGAATACTTTTAGACAAAAAGGCATTTAATAAAAGGAGGCCTATACCTTTAAAATTATATACATATTACATGTAAGACAAACAATGCTTGAGTCGACTTTTTTGTCCCCCAGTGTATTTTGACGGGACACGTGACGCTAGAACATCAACAACACCAGGTTTTCAAGGGTTCATTGGAAGAAACTAGGTCTCTCCTCATATTGAAGACAATATATTTGATTTATCGATCTTTTATCTAGGGATTCCACCTATAAACAATGTATTAAGATAAATTATACTTTTGTCAAAAAAAATGTTTTCCACCCTCTTTTTTTTGGTTTTCAAACGTTCGTTTCAAAAACGCGGTTAAGAGATCAACTTGATTTTTTTTATTAAATAGGCAATAGAAATATGAACGGATGTTACCTAAATCCAATATTTTTTTCCCTACAAAATATTTCAGTATTAGCTAAAAACACCTATTTGTTGTTTCGCTGCGTGATCACTAGTATTACACGTCCAAGAACAAGAGGCCAAAGAGCCAACATATAATCGCCTCTATGAAAAGCAAATAAGGTCTTTGCCATTAGACTTATTGTGCTGGACGGGTAATTTGATTGACGATTTAAAACACGAGCGTAGCGAGTGTTTTAAACGTAACCGAGTAATTTATTGCTGTTACGCCCGTGTATCATACTACGTTTTTCAATGCATAGTGTGAGGAAATAAAACAAATATAATCTTGTGAACTTTAAATTATGATTGGCTCAAAAGGACTGTATCCAGAGCCGTTAAACAATAGAAACAAAAGTATTACATTTATGGTACACAGGAAAGGTTGCAGGTTAGCCAACCATTGTAAATAAATAAAAAAATTATAATAATAAAGCCCTAGGGCAAAATAATCGACTTTCTGTTCGGTTTTGATGCATAAAAAGTGGGCCTTTACGAGCACTTGCATTGAAAAAAACTTTATTGGTGTCACACAATTAAAATACAATATAATCAATAACAAACAAAACAGAAGTGACACCCAAAAGGCCTCCACTCAGCATGTGTCATGGCACTATTCTGTACCACGACGCTGGTCTTCCGTGGACACCTCGCAGGGTAACGTTATTTAGCATGCAACATAAGTATCACCTAATATCTTAACCCGTAGAATTATTGAATTGAGATGACAATTGAATACAATAGACTCTCGGTACGATCCCACCAGGCGTGTTAATTACAAAAATCTGAATATACATCTAAATTATTGCACATGTTTACAGAAAAACAGAAACAAAAAGAAAATATTACAAACAACAGGATAGTATATTTGAGTTACCTAATTATTTTCTGTGAATCTGTAAGGTATTTTTTAATTTTTTATATCTCAACTTAAAACTGTTTAGTTTGAACGTTAATTTAATATCGATTGTCTAAATGCTGAGTGTGAATCGTCTACTAACCGGAACACTTGGTCATTGACTCGATTTATCGACTGTAGAGTGTAGTAAACAATCGATCTATTCATCGAACCGTCTATGACAGAATTGGGTAAACATCACGAACGGTCAATACTCCTATTTTTCAAGGAAACTGCTAATAGCACGTGAATTTGATTTGAGTGTAGAAATAGCCTATTACCAGCAGCTCCGCCCGCTGAAGGTGACAATGCTCTCGATCTTTCTTTTTTTCTCCGACTTATTTTACAAAAAATGGCCACTGCTTCCTGCTCAGCCCCCTTTAGTAACAACGCAATAACGAAAGCAACCTCCTACCGAAAAAAATATTTCTAAAATTCATCCATCATCATCCTAGTTCGTCCACTGCTGGACATAAGACTTTCCAGGACTTTGCCACTCCCGGCGGTCATCCTGGAAGAATTGCCCATACTCACACACGCTGGGCAGGCGGGTTGGTGAGCGCGGTGACGCCGCTGCCCGTCACCAGTCTGTTCCATATAAGGCCCGGCTATTAGGGATGGATATACCGCCATCCATCGGTCCCAGGCATGGTGGTGGGCCTCCTGGTTTTTTGCCTGTGAGCTGTCCTCTTACTCTCCCCCGAATTACTTCGAGGGGTTCTCCAAGTAAGATGGTGGTACCTCCACAGTCGAGCCCGGCATCAGCTCTACCACTTGTAAAAAAAATTATAAATATTTTCTAAAAGTTTCTAAAATTACAAGCGGATTATCGAAAATTATGACGATAATGATCCGCTCCATTCAGTTACATGTGCATGATAAATCCATAAAACACAGTGAAATAATACATATTATATACCCTAAAACTTTCCCCAAGCAACTTTTATCTAAACTTGAAAACGGAATTAAAATCTGTTTGGTAGTTCGCGAGTTATCAAAACTACAGACAGACATTTTATATTATTTCAATGCAAGTGCTCGTAAAGGCCCACTTTTTATGCATCAAAACCGAACAGAAAGTCGATTATTTTGCCCTAGGGCTTTATTATTATTATTTTTTTTATTTGTTTGCAATGGTTGGCTAACCTGCAGCCTTTCCTATGTACCATAGACGTTATACTTTTTTTTACACCGTTTAACGGCTATGGATACAGTCCTTTTGAGCCAATTATAATTTAAAGTTCACAAGATTATATTTGTTTTCATTTCCTCACACTATGCATTGAAAAACGTAGTATGATACACGGGCGTAAAAGCAATAAATTACTCGGTTACGTTTAAAACACTCGCTACGCTCGTGTTTTAAATCGTCCTCGTAATTTATTCCTTTTCGCCCTAGTAGCATAAACTACTATTATGTCCTAAGATGTCTTTTATATTTTTTCCAAATGGAATACTGCCATATATCCCAAAATGGCAATTTAAACTGTTTATACGATCCTTCCACACACAGCCCACATGACTGTCTGGTCATCTGGTGCCGTGCTGCCAATGTTGGCTTTCCGGTAACCCTTCCGCCAGCCCACATGACTGTCTGGTGCCAATGTCATCTTTCCGGTGACACAGACTTGTGATTTTGAGACGCGATCGTCGTCTTCCAAAAGACCTTTTGGAACGGAATATAGCACAGGTAACCTTCAATTCAGCGCGTAAAATGTGTCAAAACATCAAAATAAATTACACCAGCCTTCAGTGGCGTGCATATAACTTTTTTCCGGAAAAGCAACCAGAAGGTCAAGCTTGACAATAAAAAAAATACGAAATAATTTAAATAACACTTTGAAAAAAAAAAGTTGATATGAAAATGTTCACTCTAGGGTAGACAGTGTCTATCTTGGCGTCATACAAACTGTTTTTTTCAAAGTGTTATTTAATTTTTTTTATATTTTTTTTATTGTCAAATTTGATCTTCTGATTGCTTTTCCGGAAAAAAGTTCTATGCACGCCACTGCCAGCCTTACATAAGACTAACTCTAACATCAAAAAATAGTTACATTATGTGCATAAATATATATAATAAGCTACCTGATGTATTTAAAGAAAAACCACGCAATAGTTTTAAGAAACATACATGTAAATATCTTGTAGACATCTGTTTCTATTCCATTAAAGAATATTTAGACTTTAAGGCATAATATTCTTAATAAGGTGAATATAAACTTAACAATAGTTATAGGCCTAGTCCTAATAGTGCATGTTAGTTTTATATGCCTAAAAATATGTATGTGTATACACCTGAAAAGGTAAAACATGGAGATCTAGATTTAAGCAACAACAACCGCTAAATGTGCCCAAACCCATGTTTAAACACAATAAATTTCATTTCATTTCAAAGAAACCGTTCAAAAAAGCAGTTTGAGGCGCACTCGCGAAAATTTAGAAGGTTATTTTAAGAAATCCAAGTGACATTGAAAACGAATGTAATGTTAAGAGTATTTGAGACACGTCTTAACGGATTATAACAATGACGTCATTGAGACAAAAATAACTGACACGTTTGCTATATTTGTCTCTTACTTTTGTTGCATCGTCTTGCTTCTCGTGTAGAGCTTTAAAATTTTATACTTAAGGCGCTCTTATACCAAAATCAGTAATTTCAAAGTCAAATAGAACTTTCAAATATCGTCTAAAACTTCAAAAAAAAAAAAAAACGCAATACAGGGTGACTTTTTGATCATCGTCCAAATTCATACTGGAGGCTTGATAAGTGATCAGTATCATGGATCAGTAACAATTTTTGTAAAATTCGTATGATGAAATTTCGGCTTCCCATATAAATTCAGTTCCAGTCCCGAGTGAATCACTATGGGGAGTCGAAATTTCATTTTACGAATTTCACCAAAATTGTTATTGATGCATGATACTGATCACTTACCAAGCCACCAGTATGAATTTGGACGATGATCAAAAAGTCACCTTGTATAGTTCGAACCTTTATCTAGGTCTTCCACGCATGTGTTACACGTTCAGATAAACTTTGCTCGATAGAAATAATTCACGAACACAGCATGATAATTCGACTCTTTTATTAACGAAACATATCTGGTAATATTGCTCTTTAAATTTTCTAGGTCGACCACGTAAGTGGGTTTTAATAAACATATCCCTTATTTTTAAACAATTTAAAAACCGATAAAAACAACGAAAAAGTACAAAAGTGTTGTTATTTTCTTTACTCCTTACACGTAAAGAAAAAGACAGAGAGTCACTTCTGGGATAAGAGCGCCTTAATAAAAAACTTTTTTTTTTCACTTAACCAAATGTGTTTTAGGTGCAAAGTTTTATTTAATTAAACCAGTTTTAAAGTAATAAAAACGTTCTCCTGTGATTATTCCTAAAACACAATTGCATGCGCTAAGCAATTAATTTAAAAATAAAACCGGCCAAGTGCGAGTCGGACTCGCGCACAAAGGGTTCCGTACCATTATCTTTAAAAACGGCAAAAAAAACATGTCTGTTTTATGAGAGTCTCCTTAAATATTTATTTTATTCTGTTTTTTTTTTTGTATTTGTTGTTATAGCGGCAACAGAAATACTTCAACTGTCTAACTATCACGGTTCATGAGATACAACCCAGTGGCGTGCACAGAACTTTTTGCTGGAAAAGCAACCAATTGGTCAAGAAAAACAATTAAAAAATCTGAAAAAATTTAAATATCACTTTGAAAAAAAAAAGTTTGTAGGAAATTTGTACACTAGGGTAGACATTGTCTACCCTGGCGTCATACAATTTTTTTTTTTTCTGTGGTATTTAAATTTTTTCATATTTTTTTTATTGTTGTTCTTGACCAATTGTTTGCTTTTACAGCAAAAAGTTCTGTGCACGCCACTGATACAGCCTGGTTACAGACAGACGGACAGCGGAGTTTTAGTAATAGGGTCCCGTTGGTAACCCTCTGGGTACGGAACCCTAAAAAATACCATTAATAAAATGAAACTAAAAAGCGCTAGGTCCCACGAAAAACATCTAACGGTCGCAGGCGCAGATGCGCCGTCCAACGGACCGCATCAAAACGACCAAGTTATTTAAACGATTTATTAGTATGCTATTTATACTTTCCAGTATTTCCACACAAGCCCTGGAGAGAGAGAGAGAGAGCTAAACATTTTATTTACACACCTTACATCATTGTCTGTAGACGTCATGGACAAGATTGTTGCCCTAAGATCCACGAGTGGAAAAACTACATTAACAAATAAAATACTAAGTATTTGGTTAAGGTTAATTTATGTAACAGCATTATGCAATACTATACTTTAGTTTACAATTCTTTATTTTCACAACCACTTAAAGCCCTGAGTACGGACTACATGTTTGCGCCCTTCGGCGTTGAGACACTCGGACCGTGGGGACCGAGTGCACATTCTTTATATAAAGATCTATCAAAACGCCTGGTCGATGCCTCCGGGGACCCCCGGGCTGGGACTTACCTCGGCCAGAGAATCAGTCTGGCCATACAACGAGGTAACGCTGCCAGCCTGCTAGGTACTCTCCCGCACGACGGCAGCGACCTTGATAGAATTTTTTATTTAGTTTAATTTAAAATATTATTTACATACATTCTTATTTATCTATTTATTTAAATCTAAGGTATTTATTACAATGTAAGTTTATTTTGGTAGGTCGTATATTTGCTTAAAGAAGAATATGTTTTAGAAGGGTTTGATCAAGGGAATCCTCTTGAGGTAATGGATGACTGAGAACCGCCAAAAGATGTGTAATTAAGTTTTTTTCCGATCATTCTCTAAGCAAAGTTCATGAAGGCAATTAGTTGTTATTATCGCTTTCTGACGTTTTCCTTGTTTACAAAAGATGCATTTACGTTACGTAATAAATGTATGCAGTTTAATTTAGGTATCTTAAAGAAAACCTAATTAATTTAATCGAGACAAAAAGATTATAAAATCTGTAATGTGTACACCCGGCAACACTCGTTTACTGTTTACATAACTTCCAAATGAAAAGTGCGTGACGAAGTTTACCGATACCGAGTGAACCGCTTCGAAAATAACACGATAAAACTAGCATACATAATGCAACGATTTCCAACGCCTTGTTAACGGTACACCCATTTAGTTAGTTACGCAACATATTCGCTGATTTCTGCCACAATAACAGGCTCGCTCGGCCCTGACTCCCTGGTGATTGTCAAGGTTTCCGACGACTGAGAGACACACATTTTTTTCGTTAATTTAATTTATTACAAGTGTTTTCAGTCTGTGTATTTATGCTGCGATGTAGTTACGTCGATTCTCTCAGGTTGAATAAAATATACGTTATTAATTGACTAGTTTGTCTTTAAATGTAGTTAATATAAATATACAAGGTGACTTTTTGATCATCGTCCAAATTCATACTGGTGGCTTGGTAAGTGATCAGTATCATGCATCAATAACAATTTTGTTGACATTCGTAAAATTAAATTTCGACTCCCCATAGTGATTTACTCGGGACTGGAACTGAATTTATATGGGAAGCCGAAATTTCATTATACGAATTTCACAAATATTGTTACTGATCCAAGATACTGATCACTTATCAAGCCTCCAGTATGAATTTGGACGATGATCAAAAAGTCACCTTGTATATACACTTAATAAAATAAAATTTAAGTTATTGTGAGATATATTTCGGGCCCTATCCTGGGTCCGGCATCAGTCACAATCAGGACCCAGGATAGGGCCCCCGAAATATATCTCACAGTAACTTAAATTTTATTTTATTAAGTGTATATATATATGAACTACAGGTTGAATAAAATCAATACTTGTTAAATTAAAGTTAATAGGCAGTTATCCAACATGTTCTCAGAATTTTAAAGTACAATGTTTCGAATTTCTGAAGGATTTAGGTTACACGTGAGCGTTGTTAATTTCAACAATGAATATTTTTGTACGAGTTATTTAGTTAAAAAAGTTTTTTTTTTCATTGCTTCCCTTTTGCTGTACAGACTACACATCGCAGAGAAACAATTCGTACGTAGTTTAAAAAAACATAAATATAAGGACATTTTAATTTTGAAATTGGGTCCAATCGCGGGTCAAGGTTGGAATGATGAAGATTTCCTAGTAGAGTAGAAAAATACCTCCAATAAATGACTGCCGCCTCTGTGGCCGAGTGGTAGAGAACTTGCCAGCTAACCCACAGGTCGTGGGTTCAATCCCCGCGTTGCACATTAAGTTGTGTTCAGTCTGCGTGCTTCCTTCCCAGCGTCATCCGAAAATGACTATTGATTAAGTTATTTTTCATAAACGGTATATTTTTTAATTATGAAAAATACATATATTGTGAGTTAAACAAAAATAAACTACAATTTATTCTCGCGTGTAAGAAACAGCATGAAATATGTCAATCTGTTTTTAGACTAAAATTAAGTAACATTGGTTATTTCTTTGAAACCAGTAATGGTTCATGCACTAGAAAACAAGGAAAATATTGCTTATAAAAATCATTAATGGAATTTTTCAAGCCTTGGGAAAGACTCAAAATTGTTTGTGACATATCCAAGAACTTTGTAAATAAATTCACAAGGAACCGTTAATATATCAATTTCTTTGAATTTTTCACTTAATGAATCTCGGTGCCCGAATAGCCCGAATTGCCCTCTTCTGTAAAACAAGACTGCGTCTGTATCACGGCTCTACCCCACAGTAGCATGCTGTATGACATAATGCTGTGAAAGTAACTAAAATAGACTAATCTGCAAAAGGAACACAAGGAAAAATGGAAATGTCCAACTTGTTATTGTAAAACGCCAAAAACTAATAATTATAATACCCAAATGGGCGCCGGGGCGAGGGATCAGACACTGACCCAACAATCTGAAACAAATTATGTAACAATCCGAAAAAAACCTACAACAATAATTGATAATGAAGCATCTCTATGGCAATATAAATCATTAGATACATCAACAAGAAGCCTACCTAATATTTCTATAGGAGACTTTCAACAAGTTGAAGAACTTAAAAATAACATCAGTCAGCTACATACAGAGCTAGATATCGCACATGAGGAAATTGAAAAGCTAAATATCGAGAACAACAACTTAAAAACTAAGCTATTTGAGTACGAGAAAAAAAATACATTACTTAAATCTATGTGCGTAAGGGACTTTACCATGACAAATAATTCTAGCATGACGTCGACTTCAACACCAATCAACAAAACTAAGGTATTCACACCAACTTACAGAAAATTACATACTGAAACTTCAAAAAAGATATCACCATTACAACTTCAACTAAACGAGAACGTGTTAGTAAAAGAAACGAATACTCATAATTACCAGTCTATCAGCAAACCGGTAAATGATCATTACATAACCGAAGAAGTCGAAAAAATATCATCTGTAGCTTTACAACAACCACGAAAAGAAGAACCAAACATAAATTTAAAAAAGAAAATATTTATTCTTGGTAACCAGAATCTAGCAGGATTATCAAAGGCTTTATTACAGTCTAGGAATGGAAAATGGAATGACGTTTATCTACCATCAGCTGTTATCAGGCAACATGCTCCTATAACAAATTTTTGTGACGATTTCAATAACGTCAAGAAGTCTGCTACCAATGAGGATATAGTGGTGTTGGGTGTAGGTGCTTACGATTGTAACCCATATAAGATTAATTCAGATTTGGCCATTGCGTTAGATAAATTGAAAACATGTAGACATATTTATATAGTAGCAGTTAAATCTTGTCAACACCTAAATGAAAATATCCTAAATAATCATTTGGAATGTGTGCTAAAGTGTTATGCCAATTGCTCTTTTATTGAAGTTAACGATGTATACAATCAACATAAATATATTGAAAAGCTGTGTGACATACTAAATTTTAATATTGACTATAGCGAATACAAATCAAAATTTTTAAGTTTTGACAATATTAGACACAGACTGAGGTTGGGAAACTCATTGAAGGAAGATAAACTAAATAAGATAGGCCTTCAACAAGTAGATGGCAGAAATGATGAGATTCTCTCTCCTTCTTACGCTCAGGTTGTTCAAGGCACAAGCGCTTTGAATAGTAGCAAATCTAATAGTCCATCAAGTACAAAGCAATCTCCTGAACCAAAAATAACTGGGAAAAATAACGAAATGTTTTTTCGTGGCTAAATCAATAACATCTAGCTTAACTATCATTCACCAAAATATAGCTGGTATTCTCAATAAACAGGATATGGTAGAAATTACAATTAAAGATTTTTATGACGACGGAAGACATATTAATATTATCTGTCTATCAGAAACATTTATAAAATCAGGGGATGAAACTAATCTAGCTTTAAAAAACTATTATCTCGCATCACATTACTCGCGTACAGACAAAAGAAGAGGAGGGGTATGTATCCTAGTTGAGAAGGATATCATATGCACCGACCTTGTTATCACAAAAGACCTTACAATGAAGAGACATTTTGAATGCTGTGGAATCGAAATAACAGATAATAATATAATTATTCTGTGCATATACCGTGTTCCAAACTCAGACATTAACATATTTTTTAACAAACTTGAAGAACTTCTACTAATTTTAACGAAAAAAGACAAAAAACGAATTGTTATCACGGGTGATTTGAATATTGATACTCTTAAAACCAATAAATACTCTAATCTATTAAGGGATCTTTTGACGAACTATAACATGACTATACATATAACTGAAGCTACAAGACTAAAATCGTGCATCGATCTTATGATAAGCAATATTCCAACAGCAGTGGGATATGTTCACAACTTAGGACTCTCAGACCATAACACTGGACAAACGTTGGACATTCCCATTAAAATTAAGTCTCTAAAAAGGCATTGGTTTGAAGAAAAACGTGATTTCAGTAAACAAAACACGCAAAAATTTCTAATCTGTCTTGCATCGCTCACCTTTTCGGAGGTATCGGAATGCGAAGATGTTAACGAGGCTTTTAATTGCTTTCATGAAACTATTTTACTATATTTCAACCTCTGCTTTCCAAAAACGTTAGTAAAAATAACAATGAAGCGTAACAAAACGCGATGGATTACGAAGGGTATTAAAAAATGCTGTGTCACAAAAAGAAGATTATTTAATCAATACCGAATGAAACAAGGAGATAAGACGAGCGAAAAATTAAACTATATTAAATATTCCAAAATTTTGCGGAAGTGCATTCAACAGTCTCAAAGATTGGGAAATGAAAAATATTTAATAAACGCAAATAACAAATGTAAGGCGGTCTGGAACATGATCAAGACTCATGTCTATCCACAAAACTCAGGGAATACAAACATCGAAGAACTTAATTATGAAGGAAAACGTTGTACTTCAGCTTTAGATATAGCGTCAGGTTTTAACGATTTTTTCATTAATAGCACAAATAAGAAAAACCCCGAGACAGCAGAAAAGGTAGATATAGACAATCTTCCATCAAACATGTACGTAGTTCCAACCGACAAGAATGAAGTTTTTCGTACAATAATGTCCCTAAAAAACACAAATTCAGTCGGATTTGATGAATTTCCAACTAAACTACTTAAACAATGTGCCGTTTATATAACATACCCACTTAATCATATTATAAATCTGTCCCTCAGCCAAGGCACATTTCCCGATAAATTAAAAATGTCTATAGTCAAGCCCTTGTTCAAAAAAGGAATCAAGACTGATCCAAATGACTATAGACCAATCACTCTGATTGCTATTATATCTAAAGTAATAGAAAAAATATTTTTAAGGCGTCTAAACGACTACCTCAACAGTTTTAACATCATACGACCTGAACAAAATGGCTTTTTGAAAAATAAATCCACTACATTGGCTAACTTTGAGCTTATGAAATCAATAACAGAATGTATTGACGAGGGCACGCCAATTATCGCTTTATTCTTTGACATGAGCAAAGCGTTCGACCTTGTGCATCATAAGCTCCTACTAAACAAACTAGAAAAATATGGCATTCGAGGAGTGGCAAAAGATTGGATTAAAAGCTATTTGCAAAACAGATATCAGTGCACTGAAATCAGTAGGTTAGACGATAAATATAAACTTAATAAATACAGGTCTAATTATATGCTTAATGAATTTGGCGTTCCACAAGGGAGCATCTTGGGACCTTGTTTATTTTTATTGTACATAAATGACCTCCCGACAATAACGGATCACAAAACAGTATTATTTGCTGATGACACAACAATATTAATTAAAGGTAACGGAAAAACAAATTTTGAAAATGACATTAACAAGACTGTAAAAAAAGTTATTCATTGGTTGAATAAAAATAATTTAAAGGTAAACGTTAACAAGACAAAGATGATGCAATTTCACACAAACAGAGCACCGCCTGTACAACTTAAAGTCAAGTATAATGACACGCTTATAGAAGAAGTTGACTGTACTAAATTTTTAGGTCTTTTCCTAGACAAAAATTGCAAATGGAAGAAACACATTGACGTGGTTTGCACAAAGCTTAATAGGTTTATTTTTGCACTTCGTCGACTAAGAGAAGTGGTCTCACCACAAGTCGCAATGAATGCATATTATGCGTATGTAGCATCCACCCTACAATATGGACTAATATTGTGGGGTAATTCATCAGATATGGATAGAGCTTTTAAAATTCAAAAAAAATGTGTAAGGGCCATGTGTGGTATGCATTTCATGGACTCCTGCAAACCAAGTTTCATAAAACTTAAAATTCTTACTTTACCCTGCTTATATATAAAACAGATTGCCATTTTTGTACGCCAACACCCACAATACTTTCCTAAAAAAAATGATATTACTCAAAGAACGCAGAGAAAGAATGTAGGAGAAAGACTACATATTCCGAGATGCAAACTAACACTCGTGAAAAAGAATGTTTACCATATGGCTATCCAGGTATTTAATGCTTTGCCTGATGAATTCAAAGAGTTACCATTAACCAAATTCGAAAACAAACTTCACGACTGGCTAATAAAGGGCAGTTTTTATTCCTTGAATGAGTTTTTCGATTATTAGTTGCCTCTGTAGACGACAAAAAACCCCAATATACGGCGTTTGATGATTAAAAGGTTTCCTTTTGCAGAGTGAATACTTAGAACCCTTAGATCATTTTACGAAGGGTAGCCATAAAAAAAATTGATGTAGGAAAGAGAGGGAGTAGTCTTTCGTTATTAAAATATGATAACTCAATATATGTTTTTTTCTAGTTACAACGTTAAGTTTAGTATCATTTTTAACTAAACTTGAGACGTACAGGCCATATACGAAATAATACTTATAGTATTTCATATAAAAATCTCGAAATTAAAATAAAATTATAAAAAAATCTTACTTTTTTGACGATACTTTAATTAAAGTTAAATTTGTCGGGTCCGATGATCCAAACGACTCACTAATCTGTTTAACTTATGTTGAAGAGGCACATAGCCGTATTTTTTTACATGCATAAGATATGGCCCTCAATGGCGCGTCAAAAATTACGATACACACGGTTGATTCTGATGTTGTGGTTATAGTGATATCCTTTTATTTTTCACTTCAGTAACATGGTCTCAAGGAGCTGTGGATATCTTTCGGCACTGGCAAATACCATAGCTACATACCGGTGCATGAAGTAGCAAACCATTTAATCGCAGATAAAACAGAAGCTTTAAGAGGCTACCATGCATTCACAGGGTGTGACACCGTTTCAGCGTTTCATTCTATGCACTTAATCAGCATTTTTCTAAACTGCCTGTCTCCTTAGAAGACAAATTAAAAAACAAAACTCTTCTAAGCCTTCGTAATAAGCCCAAACCTGACTGCGATCATTTTACCTTCAAGACTGTTTCTGAGTGTGACGTTAAGAGAGCAATTCTTTCTATTACTTCAAAGGCTGTGGGTGATGACGAAATTTGCTCTGAAACGCTGCATCTTATACTAGATGAACTTTTACCTGTCCTAGCTGACGTTATCAACTGCTCCCTTGTCACCAGCTCATTCCCCACAGCCTGGAAAAATGCACATGTCATCCCTCTTCCAAAGACTACAAACCCTTTATCGTTTTCTGAGTATCGTCCAATTTCCATTCTTCCTATCCTTTCTAAAGTTCTTGAGTCTTTAGTCCACAACCAAATTTCGTATTTCTTATCTAAAGATAGGTCACGGCACTCCTGAAAGTCTCCAATGATATAAGATTAGCTATTGACAATAAGAAACTGACTATACTCACACTATTGGATTTCAGTAATGCATTTAACTGTGTAGACTTCGATGTACTCCTTAGCATTCTTAGCTCTCTTAACGTATCTCCTCTTGTCACAGAATGGTTTGATACTTATTTAAGTAAACGATGAAGTTTCCTCGGAGTGGTGCCAATTAACTGCTGGTGTACCTCAAGGTGGTGTCCTCTCTCCTCTCCTTTTTTCAATGTTTATGAATTCTGTTTCCAATGTTCTTTCTTCAAACTACTATCTTTACGCAGACGATTTACAACTCTACCGCCACTTTGTCGTAATTGAGGCAGATATTGCTGTCTCAGAAATGAACAGTGATCTTTCAAACATTCACAGGTGGGCGGAGGCTTTCGGACTTTTGGTTAATCCCAAAAAATCTCAAGCCATTATTTTCGGTAGCAGATATATGACTAACCTTCTCAATCAAACGGTAATTCCACAAGTAGTTTATAACGATATCCCTATTGCCTACACTAAATCTGCAAAAAATTTATTGTAATCTGACGTGGGCTGCGCATATTAATGAGGTCAGCAGGAAAGTCTTTGCCACATTTCATTCCCTTAAGCGTCTCCAGAAATTTCTCCCCTTTGAAACTAAAGTTACTCTCGCATTTTTCAAATAAGGCATTTTAGTTTGATTTATCACTACCTGGGTCCTGAATACCAGTAACAGGCATTATTTAGACATGCTTACTCTAACTTAAACTGCACCATCTTTTTCTGTCATAAGAGTTTGTGGTCAAAATCGGGTCTTTGTAATTTATAGTGTTCTCGATATTGTGGAGATTTTTTTTTTTTTTCATCTATTTTACTCAGACTAATACATCATGTGGGTACTTTTTAAAAGGGAGATTAAATAGGCTTTTAAAGTTAATAATTTTTATTTTATCATATGTTAAATTAAAAATGATATGGACGACTTTGTACAAAAAAAAGGAAAATGACGATTACATATTTTCTTTTTTTTTAGCTTTTCTGTGGAAAATATTGCATACTGAATAGCAGAAATGAATTCTACGTATTTGATTTACTCGAAAATGATACCCAACTTGACCTTTTAGCTACAATGTTAATTTCAGGAATCTCTCCCCCCCCCCCCTACCACCCATATAAAAAACTTACATTAATAAAATTAATGGCTACCCTTCTTAAATCATTCTTTCAGTCCTAAAAAGCAATGCACCAAAAGGAAATATCTTAATCATTAATCGCCGTATATTTTAGTGTACACAGGCAACTATATAGGGGAATGTTGAAATGGAAATAATAAACTAAATCTATTTCAGTAATTTTGTATAGGTAGTATAAATTGATATGCTATGATATGATATGACATACAATTGACACAAAACTGTACCTGTAAATATCATTCATAAATAAATTGTAGTTGACTTCATTTAATTCTATTAGTATTTTGTATAATTATAATTGTAAGTAATTTAACATTTGTACGCCATAATTGGCAGATTTTTTGAGCACTATACATACTGTAACAACTTTATATTCAACCAAAAATCATACAAATAAATATTTTTGATTTGATTTGATTTGATTTGCAGTATTTACATCAGTAATTTGCCTTATGCGTCTAACAGCGTATGAATGAGTCTTGGCAACCTACTTTACATTAAATGTTTTTGGTGGGATCTATGCTTTGAGTTTTTTTTTATTATTGTAGTATTACTAAAGAAGTATCAATTATCTTCGAGATATATTTCGACCAACTTGTGGTCGTCGTCAGTCGAATTCTGAATTCCACGACTTTAAGTTGGTCGAAATATGTATATCTCGACGATAATTAATTTAATTAGCCCCAGGTTAAACGCTGGCTTCTTTATCTTGAGATTCAGGTTCGATCCCCGGTCGGTCATGCACCTTATGTGCATAGTATTTGTGCTTATACCACTTGCCAACGGTGAAGGAAAACATCTCAAGGAAACCTGCATGCCCTAAAAAGCGTGTATTTGTGCCAGACGTACCGCGATAGAGCTCATCACCTATCCGTTGGGAGTTTGGGACGTAACAATCGTCGGTGAAACGCTGGTGTACCGAGTGTGAACTATAATTACATTTTGTTAAGTCCGTTAAGATCCTTTCTTTTCGTTTACCAATTTAGTCCGTATTATCTAAACAATATTAAATAATATTGTGTGAAATGTATAACGTGTTAGTATTATGCTGTAATGTTATATATTTTAATTAAATAAATAATAATAATAATAATAATAATTTGCATTTCGCAGTTCACACTTGGAACACCTCTGACACTCCCACGGGGATTCATGTCGTGACGATATAATTCTAACTGAGATAACAATCGAACCTAAGTTTCAACTCCAACCACCTGGCGACCTAATTTCGTCACATATTTTAGGAATACCAAAATACCCAGCTCCAGTTGTCGCAGACCTCGCCAATTACCACGGCCTGGGCATCGATTAGAATTCATCAACCAGGCCTATTCTAGCCGGTGACCTGCCCTGGACTATAAACCATGTCGTTGCTAACCTGAGAGATGACCAATATAAATGTGATTGTGTGCACTTGCACAATAGAAATGTGTCCTTTGCTATCAAAATAAATTTATAATAAAATAAACTTTTAACAAAAAAATAGCAACCGACTTCAATAGTAACAGCAGTCATTCACTAAAAAGTTAATAATAATTCTATAAAGACCG